>CM077345.1:34123661-35610742 GCA_039655645.1 Ammopiptanthus mongolicus
CTAATGCAAGATCGGAGAGTGGTAGCATATGCTTTGCGGTAGTTAAGAGTTCGTGAGAGGAATTATCCAACTCATGATTTAGAGCTACCAGCTATAATGTTTGCTTTAAAGATTTGGCTACACTATTTATATGGAGCTAAGTTCATAGTGTATAGTGACCATAAGAGCTTAAGGTATCTATTTGATCAAAATGAATTAAATATGAGGCAAAGGAGATGGATGGAATTCATAAAGGATTATGAATTCAACCTACAATACGATCCAAGAAAAGCGAATGTAGTGGTGCGTTAAGTAGGAAATTGTTGCACGTATCTGCTATGATGGTAAAAGAACTGGAACTGATGGAACAATTTAGAGATTTAAATCTAGGCATGGAATTATCTAGGGATAAGATACACCTAGGAATAGTCAAAGGAAGGAGCGATTTTTTGCAGACTATTAAGGAGAAGCAGGAGGTTTATCAGTATCTTCAAAAAGTAAAGGAACAAGTGACGGAAGGCAGAACTTTTGAGTTTAGGATGAATCAAGATGGAGTCTTGAGGTATGGAGATAGAATTTGTGTGCCAATGGATATAGAGCTAAGAAGAATGATCTTAGAGGAAGTGCACAAGAGTAGGTTAAGTTTTCATCCAGGAGCTACCAAGATGTACCAAGACTTAAAGAAAATGTTTTGGTGGCCCGGAATGAAGAAGGAGGTAGCTGAGTATGTGTTGGCTTGCTTGGTGTGTCAGAAGGCGAAGATAGAACACCAAAAGCCAGCGGGACTGCTACAATCTTTAGATATCCCAGAATGGAAATGGGATAGTATATGTATATGGATTTTGTGGTTGGTCTGCCAAGGACTAACAAGAGGCATGATGCAATTTGGGTAATAGTTGATAGGTTAACGAAGTGTGCTCACTTCTTACCTATTGGCGAAAGCTATACGTTGGAAAAGTTAATCCAAATCTACATCAAGGAAATAGTAAGGTTGCACGGAGTGCCTTCTAGTATTGTTTTCGACAGAGATCCTAGATTTACATCTAGATTATGGAAGCAGTTACATGAGGCTTTGGGGACTAAGTTAAGGTTGAGTTCTGCTTATCATCCTCAAACGGATGGCCAGTCTGAACGAAAGATTCCTTCATTGGAAGACCTCTTGAGAGCTTGTGTTTTGGAACACATAGGAAGTTTGGAAGAGTTCTTGCCGTTGATTGAGTTCACCTATAACAACAGTTTTCATTCGAGTATAGGAATGGCACCTTACGAAGCATTGTACGGCAGCAAGTGTAGAACACCTTTGTGTTGGTACGAGAATGGAGAAAGTCAAGTACTAGGACCGGAGGTAGTGCAACAAATGACGGAACAAATCAAGAAAATACGAGAAAAGATGAAAACCGCACAGGACAGGCTTTAGAGTTATAGCGATAAGTGGAGAAGACCGTTAGAATTCCGGGCAGGAGACCCTGTTTTTATGACAGTAACTCCGAGAACTGGAATTGGCAGAGCAATAAAATCTAGAAACTTACTCCTAGATTCATTGGACCATTTCAAATTCTGCGTCGAATTGGTCCTGTAGCCTATTATATCGCTTTACCACCAAACCTATCCAATCTCCATGATGTCTTCCATGTTTCTCAGTTGAGAAAGTATTATTCTGATCCATCACACGTTTAGAACCGGAGTCAATACAATGGGGAGATAACCTTAAGTCTGGGGCTCTACCTCTAAGGATCGCGAATAGGAGGATAAAGGAACTCCGAGGTAAAAATGTAACACCCCGATTTTCGAGTTATCCTAATTATTCAGTATTTATGAACTTATATTTTATTCGAGGCCTTAGAAATGGCAATAAAATATTCTGACCAGATAGGAATGTCCTACACAACCATAGGAAGCCATGGTTAAGTTTCGGGCGAAAGCTCAAACGGAGCCCGGTCTGCGTTTTTCATGGATAGTAGTTTTTTCCTATTATGAAGACCTAATTTTGACTCGTGAACGAAACAGTTAGGTTTTATATTTTATTTCCAACAATATTGGTTATTTTGGAAATATTCAAAATAAATAAGTCGTTATACGACTTTCTTGGGCGAAAACCTAAATCGGGTGAAGAATGGAGCTGAATACGAGATTTCAGTGACCCGATATGGATAAGGTTGAAGTCACATGGTGTGCGATGACTCATCAGTGTAATGATTACATTTAGAAAATATCTGAACGTGAAATGACTAAAATGCCCTTGACCCTTTTCATAATTACCATTTGCCCTTGAATGAAAAGACCGTTTTGCCCTTGAGAATTTATGGAATAACCATTCTGACCCTGTGACTCACCATGTCATCATTACCTTTCTAGAAATATCTAGATATTTATAAGGAAAATGACCAAAATGCCCCTAGTCTTTGAAGGAATTACCAAATTACCCTTTTGGTTATTTACAAGTTTGCCATGACATCAATATATATATTTCTCTCTTTCTGTCTTGGCCATTTCGGCCACACACTCTTTCTCTCTCTTATCTCTCTTGTTCTTCATGTTCTTCATGAGTTCTTGAGTGTTCTTGAGTGTTCATCAAAAGTTCTTCACATAAACCCTAGTTTGATCTTCAAAAGTTGAAGTTTTTAAGTGGAAACTTGTTTCTTCTTCACTAATCTTTGATCCTAGGAGGTATGATCTTCATCTTAACTCTCTAAACCTCTCTATTTCATCTCTTGAATCATTTGATTCATGAAGATCCAAGTTTAGATCTAGAACTTTGAAAATCCACAGAAAATGGTAGAAAAATCCTATGATCATGAAACCAATTTATATGAATCCATCATGATGTGTACTTTGAGTGTCTAGAAGCATGAACCCAAAAGAAATTTTCTCCCTATTCTTCCATGGGAGGGCCGAATCCTAATCATGATGAAAGGATGGGTTTTGTTGCAATTTTTGGCTATATAGCACTTGTTCTAGCTTACTTGATGTCTTTGAACCCTAAACCCAAGAGCAAAACATCAACCAAAGCTCCTAACCTATTTCTCTTCTTCATGGCCGAAACATATAGCGTGTAGAACCATGAGTTTTGTCTCAAATTTTTGGGTCATAGGACTTGATTTAGTGTTAATCATGCTTAAGGACCAACCATCCAAAAGTTTGGAACCAAATGAGATCCCTAGCCTTTTTATCCTTTCATGGCCGAACCCTATACCTTCTTGGGGAAGAAAACTTATGTTTTGATGTTATAGATTGATGTTGCTTTGTTGTTTGAATTGAATTGTGCTTGATTGTTTTAGGCGACGCGAACAGAACCAGAGCCGGAACCGAGAACCGGTCTAGTTTGAAGTGAACACCTTTGTGAGGTAAAGGGAGGTAGTTCATTTTGAGTTTGGTAGCCTCATGGCATATGATTGATTAGTGTGTTATGATTGAATTAAGACTTGATATATATGTATACTTATATCCTGGATTGATTGGATGTTAAGTGTTGTGCATAGTTGGTTATTTGATATAACTGTGGCATGGATGCCTTGGATGATATCTTATTGTGATATTGAACTGTTGATATATATATATATATATATATATATATATATATATATATATATATATATCCTAGATGAGGATAAGACTGTCTATGTCTCGATAATTGTTAAAAGACTCGGAATCGAAAACAAAGTTTTGAAAAACGCGTTTTTGAAATTAAAAGTGGTTTTTGAAAAACGTGTTGCTTTTCAAGAAAAGTTAAGTTCCCTTTTGAAAAGTATGTTGTTTTGAAATGTATGCTCTTTTGAAAAGTATGTTCTTTTAAAAAGTGGTTTTGTGAAAAGTCGTGCAAAATGTGTTTTATTCTGTAAAGTGTTTAAAAAGGGCGTGAAACCTTAGAAAACGGTTTTGTTTTCAAGAAAGGTGTTTTTCCTGGAAAATGTGGAAATGTTTTATTTCAAGAAAACAAAAGTGCATTTTGTTTTCCAAAGTTGTTTTGAGAAAGTTTGACTGAAAAGAAAAATGATGAACCTTTGAGACGAACCCAAACCTAGTGGCCGAGACGTCGGGGCTAGTGTTTTGTGGATTGAGCACTCGGACTTCGTGTCCTGTGTTTTTGATTTGAGTGGGCTTAATGCCTTTTTGCAACGAGTCATGGACTTTATGTCTCGACATTTGAAAGAATGAACGCAAAGAAAACAGAAAACTTTCTTTGTACATGCATGAACCGGCAGACGTGCCATTTGAAACCGAGCTACAACTTTAGTAGTTGAGAATTTAATCATTCAAGACCACTAGGTCTGTAGGGGCATTCTGTGTTCGAGATCCCATAAGTGGCCGGTGGCGTAGCAACCCCGTGCCGTGGTAAATCGGCTGCCAAACACGAATGAACTCGATCTGAGACTGGCGTATTCAGGATATGGTGATGACGTGGTACCCTGGAACAATTGGAGTTCGGACCTAAATAGAGAGGCCGACTCATGAGACCAATTGTGTTACGGGTGTTACTATGGCCTATCGCTCGATGTTGGGTAGTAGGAATCTCTGGAGTACATGAATTAGAAAGATGATATTGAAGTCTCATGCATTATTATAACTCATGATTGTGTTTGAGATATTATATTGTGTTGTATAAATAATTGTTCATATAACTGTATTTATGCTGTTTGTCGCCTATGCGGCTATCATGATGAACTTATTATATGAGTATCTCATATTTGCCTGTACATGTTGGACACCTTGTTGTGTTTTTGGAACACATGTACAGATGTTGTTCATAGGTCCCCGCGGAGACATGAGGACTCGGATGACGGAGCGTTCTGATGAAGTTGACGTTGGGTTGTACCCCAATGGCTACTTTTAGCCGACCAGCTTAGAAGTCTTTTATTTTGAGCAGTCTTATATTACTGCACGCTTTTGAACTTATGTTTTCAAATTTGTAATATGTTATATATTAGGTGAATACTGATGTGCTGTAAGAAGTTTATTTCTTCACCTTGAGTTTGTATTGCCTATGCATGTAGAAAACTTTTAAAACCGCGTTTTCGAATGTAGCTACTTAATTAAAGTATTTTTCCGAAAGCAACCAGCGTTTTATTTTCTTGATTTTTTCCGCATTAGAGTCCGAGTATATAGCACCCGCGAGGGGGGTGTTACAAAAAACATTTTGTTGGTCAAGATCGTATGGGATGAAGTTATTGGAGATGCTACCTGGGAACGCGAAGAGGACATGCAACAGCAATATCCGAGCCTATTTTAAAAAGGTACGTCGAATTTTGGGACGAAATTCTTTTTAAGGGGGTAGTAATGTAACACCCCAATTTTCTTATTCTTTCTGATTAATCAGTATTTATGTAAGTTTATTTTATTGGAGGGTCTAGAAAATGAAATAAATTAATCTGAGACCATAGTCACGCTCTACGCTATCGTAGGAGGCTATGGTTAAATTTTGGTCGAAAACTCAGACGGAGGCCGGTCTGCATTTTACACTGACAGTATGATTTTACTGCTCAGACGACCTAATTTTGACTCGTGAATGAAACAATTAGATCCTAAATAAAATTGCGAACAATATCGGCGATTTTGAAAAATTTCAAAATATATAAGTTCTCACAACTTTCTTGGGCGAAATAGTAAATCGCGTAAGTAACGGAGCTAAAAATGGATGAACATGAAGTCACATCGCCTAGGAAGGCATGCCTGTGGCTCACTACTATCATCATTGCTTTTCTGAAAATATCTAGATATTTAGGACGTTAGAAAATATCTGAACGCGAAAAGACCAAAATGTTCCAGATCTTTTTCCTAAAGGACATTCATGTCCCTAAAATATTTAAAAAGATGTCACTCACTCTCTCTCCTCATAATTTTTCTGGCTAGCCTCTCTCTCTCTCCTTCTTCTTCTTCTTCTTCCTCTTCTTCCTTTCTTTCTCTCCATTTCCATTTTCCTCCAACCCTCACCTCCATTTTTCTTCAACTTCCTCAAGGATTTTCAACCAAATTTGTGAAGAAAATTTTATCTTCTCATTCTCCTCTATCACCTAAGAGGTATAGATTTCATCCTTGAGCACTCAATCTTCATTTTCTCCATTAAAATTCATGAGTTCAAGTTTTTAGATCCAAACTTCAAAAATCTCTAGAAAATTGTAAAAAAATCCTTTTAATGCCAAACCAATTTCTATGATCTAGTGTCATCCCCTACTATCATAATCCATGAGAATGAAATCAAATAAGCTCTATAGCCTATTTATCTAGAAGAGTCCGAACCTATGTAGAAATTTGGGGGAAATGGGTTCTTTTTCAACTTTTGTGAAATGATTCTTGATTTCACCTATTTCATTCCTTAATCATGTAATCCAAGTGATTAGGAAGCCAAATAAAACACTCACCGATTTTTAGAGTTGATGGCCAAAACCCTATTTTGTTGGTTTAAGGGGTTTTGCTTCAAATCTTTGATAATTGATAATGGATTATGCCTTAGGTATGCTTAAGGATCATTGATCCAAGAGTTGGTAGAATTTCAAAATCCCTAGCCTACTTAATTAAATAGGAGCAGTAACTAATCCTAAGGATTAGGGGGTTTGTGATTTAACTGTTTTAATTTCTGGTTGTGTTTTGCTGTATAAAATCTGACAGGACTCGAATGTTCGATCGTGCATTCGATTGATTGTTGCGGAGCCGAATCCGGAGTCACCCGAGAACATCATTAAGGTGGGGGAAAGAACCAAAATATTGTCAGGGGGGCAAACTTTAAATAATATATATTGATAAGCGTTGGGCCACCCAAACCCTATTAGAGGTCGTTTGACCGTTAGGTTAATTTTACTGTATATTGAGGATGTATGCTCTACGATTGGATATTTAATATGATATATGTGATATACGTTATGCTTATTATATGCTTATGATTAATTAAATATTATTTATCTGTGAGTTGATATTACTGTTGGATCTGCTTCTGGTTGTTATTTATGTACTATGGTGACTGCTGATGTCTGAGTAGAGTTTGGTAGTGATTTCTGATAAGTTGGGAGATGAATGTGTGGTGAGAAAGTCGAGGTTGTATATATGTCGTAGTGCTCAACCTGGAAATACAGTTGATCTGTTGATGTTGTGATATAAAGTCGATATCCGGTTAAGGTGGAGGAAAGTTGGTTGTGGTTGTTTATAAGTCGTTGTTGAGGCACTAAGTGTTGAGCCTGAGATGAGTCAGTGAGATTCATGTTGCGTAGTCATTGTTCATCACTGTGTTGGCATACAGGCGATTCCGATCTTACCTGCAGGGAGATGATTGTACCGTTTAGTTTGGCGTAGAGGCGATTCCGATCTTACTTGCGGGGAGATGATAGTACCCGTTAGTCGAATTGTAGACGGATGGGTGAATGTCTCGACCTAGCCTACAGGCGGGGGTATATGTCGTTACCGAAAGTTGCGTTGTTGACGGACGAATATTCCGACTTGGCCTGCGGGCGGGGGAATATGTCGTACCCACGAGACGAGTTGGGCCTGCGGGCTTTTGACCGAACCCTGCCTTGTGGGGGGTGGCATAGTGATGACTGAGACACCTTGATCTGTTGGGGATATTGCATCGTGATCGCCTCCTGATAGTCGTTAGTTGCATGAGTGTGAGAGACAGTAGTTAAGAGGAAATTATCCGGGAGTTGTTTGATTGTTACTGTTGTGATTCTGAGTGTTGCTATCTATATAAATTATTTTATATAGCTGTTTTCCCATTTATGACATATTACTGTTTCTTATCCCCTATATCTTTTGTGTTGTATTTTCTTTATTCTCGACGGTACGAGAAGATCCTGTTGAGGATTTGCCAGAGGAGATTGACGGTATACCTGTGGAACCAGATGCTGGCTAGAGAGCCCTAGATCCCGGTGCTGGAGGACTTTAGACGTTGGGGGTTAGTAATTGTAGTTGTTATGGCCAGTATATAGGTTGAGTGACATGTATTTTTGGGGCCAGGAGAAGAAGTCATATGTATTTTCATTTCCGCTGTTGTGGTGCTTTTATTTCATTTATCAGTTGCGTACTTTGAGAATTTGTTTACCCCAATTGTTGTAGGCTCCACTGATGGAGCTAATACTTTTATGTCTGTATATATATTATTATGGTATCAGTATATTTAATTTTTTAATATTTCCGCAATTTTGTTCTATCACGCTACGCTGTAAACGCTAAGAATACGAGTTAGGGTTACCAAAGGGACCTCTGAGGAAGGGGTTGTCTCATACCATATTATATATGTATGTATGTGTATATGCATTACATATATGTTAAAAGTTCAAAAGAGACTTACATAAGAACCTAACCCAACTAAAGTCAAAGAAACAAAAGAAATGCAACTTTAAACATAAAGCCATGGAGACGTAGCTCCGAAAGATAAGGTACTCAGAGATGTAGCTCAGTCAAAAAGCAGACTTAACAAGAGTAAAGAAAATAATCTAAGCGGATCACAGGGAAGAACACCACTTAGAAGGATGCTTCTCAGTCTCTATACAACTAACAAGAGACCTTTTTGCCTAAGGAGAGGCACTGAAAGCACCGGTGGAAAAGTCCAACTAGTATTCCACCCACAATAACCGCACGGATGACGAAACACGTGAAGATTAGCAATGAGGCGAATACGACTCCTTCCTTCATGATTCTTGCCGATGACAATCAAAACCCATACGAGGTAATTCATCAACCAATCCATAAAGTCAGACATCCAAACAATCACACCGTAGTGATGTCCACTTTTAAATACGTCTGAAACGTTGGGTGAAGTCTCGACATTGTCGTCCTCTAAAGATAGCACACATACAGAGAAAACGAAGCCACATCGCCAAGGAGGTAAGATTCCTGAAATCAACACAACTTATGGTGAGGGAAAATGGTACCACTCACAGTTATATCAAATATAACATGACATATCATATCTCAACTATAAACAGTACTCAATCCATCACCATAACACAATAACATATATATTGCATATTGTATATTATCAATCGACAGTACACAGTCCATAACAATAACACGATAAAAAATAATCCAGACATATGAGTTATGATGTCATGATGCAATCCAAACATGCATTTGTTATGACTATGGTACAATCCAAACATGCCACCGTTATGATTATGACTTCTGTCTGATCAATCACGGGAAACCGACATGACTCAGATCCCTCCTCCGGAACTAACATGGGACAAATCGAAAGGAGTGGTTAGTAGTACATGTTTCTCACTTGCGCCAGCCTTGGGCCAAATTGTGCATACAACATTTGTAATCATATGTGATATTAGGCTTTTGTGATAACACTCTACAACTGTGGATATATTGGCGTCTAGTCGCAGATGTCATAGCAGTGCATGGAATGCCACGACTCAGAGGAGCTACCAACTGGTCATCCGTGGGGTTTTCAACCCAGACATCGCCAAGATCATTAAAGATCGTCACCCTAATATCCGCACCCGCACAAGGTGTAAGCTCAACCTCCTAGGCTCAAGGCCTAAACTCAAAGTTTTATGCAATATGGTAAAGCCAACAAACCGAATGCGGTCATGTTTATCGACCCGGATAAACTTCAGCGTTTCCTTCGGAGACCATTGCCATTCTAGAGGCTTCCAAGATAGTTCCCAACCTTTTGGATCCAAACACCTCATTTGGGCTATCATTGGTTTTTGGTATTGTAAATTGTCCGCTCATGTTTATTCATCGAATAAACTCGAGAATTTCCCTCCGGAAAATCAATGCCATATCACAAGGCATACTAGGTAGTCCAAACTTTTGGATCCAAACACCTCATTGGACCACTACTAACTCTTAACGATTAAGTATATTATGAAGGTGGATTCTCTAATCGAACCAGTACTTATCTTTGGGTCCTTCCCGAAACGTAATTGCTTGCCGAGCTAGCAATTCAAAATACTCTTTGTGATTAAGTATTATGGATCCTTTGATGATATAAATCACCAAGGGTATATCATGAAGTCTCGTTCCACAACATGATATACTTGGATGTTTATCCCAAAGTGTTTTAGTAAAACACTTTCTTTTGAAACCTCAAATCATTGAATTTCTAATATCCTTTGAAACCTAAAACCTTTGGATTTCAAAATTCATTTGAAAGGATTACTTCCCATCAATACTTGATCGAAGTACTTTGGTACTAATTGTTAAATTGAACTTTTCCTTAAAATAAGAAACACGAAGAGTTCTAAAGGTAAGAACCTTTTTCATAACCCTTAAAACTTCAAATGAATGAACTCTTGTGAGTCAAAAACTGCCAAACAATGAAAAGCCACAAAGTAAGCCACTAAGCTAATTAGTGTGGTCTATTCCAATACCTAAATCATGGTGTCACCTTTCATTCATTGAGTTTGAATTACATTTTAGTTAACACTTACTTGAAGTGTATGACCACAAATCTTACTAAAATTTGATCCTTTCAAGATTGAAGTTCATGAATAGAAGAGAGGCAAGAGCATATGAAAAACTCAACCCCGATCATGGTCGTGGCCTGCAACCCGGCCAGGCCTTGATCGCCTCTGTTTTCTGATTTTTAAGGGTCATGGTCTTGACCTACATCACAACTTGTCCGTGATCACATCTATTCCTTGAATTTCTCAAGGTCGCAAATTAAGTATCAAACACATTTTAAAACTAAAAACAAGGTCAAAAGCGTGGCCTTACACATTCTTTGGAATGAGAAGTTTTTCTTGAAAACTTAATTTACTTGATTACACTAACTCCATTAAAATCAATTATACCATCAAATCAAAATAAAACATTTTCTTAGTGGGATTCAAAAGCTAAAACCGAACCCTAATCCCTTCTTAGGCTAAAATGTTGTTTCAAATTTCCTTTGTTTTCAATCATGCTTAAATTCATCATTAAGCGCACTAATCAACCTAGTTTCCAAACACAACTTTTTATTCACATTTTTCTCAATATGGTCGAACCTCATATAGCATATTATAGGCATTTTCACTCATCCAAAACATATAAAAATCAAGTATATCACATATTGCAAGATAGTGAACATCAATATCATGATCGTATCCAAACATATAACAATATCACGTCCATTCTCCAAAAACCAAAACCAAAACCCGTATGCCACATTTTCAGCATCACAAGCACCAACTTGCAACAAATATTTGATAGATCAAACGAACTCCGATTTGGACAAACAAGTACTCAAAAGAAAGCTTAGGATGTCTAATTTTTTTCTATCAAGCTAGTTTTTACAAACAGTTATCCAATCAACATAGTTCCACGAAAAAGACACACTGACCCGAATTGCACACAACATTCCTTACTCGGTTTTGAAACATATTTTCAAATATTAAATCTTTACGAAAGCAAATGAAATTTGTGATGAAAATGAAGCCCTAGATGTTAAATTTCAAGATCAAAAATAATTTTTGAAATCCAAGGTCTAGTTTAAGATAAAAACAGCAAAGAAGCATGCAAGGTCAGAAATTCCAGCAACTACGTTATTACAAAACCAAGTCACAAAAGAACTTCACAACAAAGTGAACCCTTTTTCAACAAATAAGACATTCAACACCACTTAGAACACATTCCTATCCACCCTAGGGTGTGATTTTGGTTCACTTCCCCATACCTTAGTCGTTTTTCCACTTAGCTTTCCCTTGAAGGATGATGGTGAGGTTTTCAAGAGATGAACCTTGACAAAGAACAACAAGCTTGCTTAATAGATGATTTTCAAAAATCATTCATCAACAAAGTGATTATTTTTCATGAAGTCCAAGAATTAAAGATGAAGGAAATGAGTAGATCAATACTTAATCTTGAAGGATGAAGTTGAAAGATGAAGTCTTGAAGATGACCCAAAAATCAAAGTGATCCAATGGAGAAACTTCCTTCATGAAAGTTGTAGAGCTTGAAGAGTAGATCACAAATATATAGTTGCTTTTTAGAAAAAATAAAAGGAATGGGTAGAGAGACAGAGAGAGAAACCGAATCTATGGTAATGGAGGAGAGAGAAAGAAGAGTTTTTTTATGCTTTAGGTAGAATATGAAGTTATGAGAGAGATGAGTTGTAAAAATGAAAGTGAGTGGGTGTTTTAGGGAGGGGAGGCCACGAATTTGCATAGGGAGAGAGTGAGAGCGAATTTTGTTTTCGAATCCATGGTGATTATGTGAGTTTAAGAGTCCATTACTTCATATGGTGATGATACAAAAAGGCTAAGTAATAAAGTAACTTTGTCTCCCACCATATTAGAGTAAGACTTAGATATTTTGTTTAAAAGGTGATAGAGACATTTAGATGGTGCAGATGAGTCATGTATTTTCTCCCGACTTCAACCCGACTATTTCCCCGACTCCCAAGACCGAAATCCCAAAACTTCGCAAATCGAGAAAATATTAATTTCGCCGATTCACGACTAAACAACAGATGAAAACTTAACTGCGTTTCTAGGGATTAGGGTTGGCTCTCAACTTTATGACGACTCCCAGCTCCAGGCCAAAATATCTCCTGGCCTCGATCCCAATTCCTGAAACGTCACAGATCTGATTAAAATAATAATATTTTTATCGGCTCTGTTACAAAACATCACAGAACGATTCAAAGTCTTATATTATGGTTGATTGAACTCAGAATTTTTCCCTGGGTCACTAGGGTTCACATATCACATTGTGAATTTCTACTGTCTGGTAAAACGTAGTCCGGTTTATATATGAGTTCTTAGCTCGAATTCAAGTGAATTCTCAATTATAAACATCTTAATATTATTTATAATTGATTACTTATATTTTTAGTCAACTTAATCATAAAAATTAATTATTAACAAATACAAGATTTTTGGGGTGTTACAATACTACCCATCTAGAAAGAATTTCGTCCTTGAAATTTCTCTCGGTAACGACACGGATACAACTCCCTTATCTTGTTATCAACACAAGGGTGTCCCACCCCGTCAACCAAACAGATGCTCATAGGGTGTTATCTCCATGCCCGACCGAAAACTATCGTCGTAGGTAAACTAGATCAACAGTAAGAAACATCTCCACTCCCAGCATGTTAAGACACAAGTTCTTAACAATTCCTCTAGCAATTCAATTGTCCTTTCCGACTACTAATCTGATTGTGGATTATATGTCGAACTTAATCTGAGCTTAGGTGCCAAAAGTTCTCGTAAGCTCTGTCAGAATCTTGGGGTAAATCTCGCGTCTCAATCTGAAATGACTCTTGAAACGATGCTGTGTAGTCCAGCAGCTCTCCGATATAGAATTGAATTAGCTTTTCCATTGTATACTTAACGTTGGTAGGTGAGACGTGAGTCGCTTCGTCAGCCGATCTACAATTACCCACATTGAACCATGCTCCATAAGCGTCCTTGGTAACCGTGTCACAAAATCCATTGTGATGTCATCCCGTTTCTATTCTAGGGTATTCGCAATTTGTAACATTTTTTCCGACTCCTGATGCTCAACTTTTGTCTTCGGGCATATCAGACAAAATATTATGCACTCCATTGCGTTTCTTTTCATTCCTCACCGCCATCATAGTTGCTTGAGCTTCCTCAAGAATTAAATTCTTGAGTCCCTCACTACTTGATATAACGATCCTCATTTTAAATCTCAGAATCCCGTCTATGAAAAACTGACATGAAAATGTCTCATAGATTAAGTTTCCCACATTTTCTTATATTGTATCAGTTTGACGACACGAAAAAGGATCATCAAGGCAAATCCTTGCAATTTCGTAATCCAAATTATGTCATGAAGATTCAAATGTGAGAGAGAACATGGATTACAAGTAATTGACAAACTTCAATACCAATCAATAGAAAATTGTAACTCCCGTTCCGATGGCGGTCCTGACACACCTTTCGGAAAAACAATCCGGGGCAAGAAAGAAAATTTCTTCAAGAGTGTAGAGTTCAAATCAAATCCACTCTTGATATTTTTAAAGATGACAAACTAATTGAGTTCCCTCACTTAAGGAATCTCGTACTTGACTGGTCAAGAAATAAAGAGTCAAAAGTCTCAGTCTCAACAAATTTTAAAGCTCTTTCCTGCAAGGCTAATATGATATGACTAGAAGGTAATCAATCCATTTTCAAAATTACATTTATTTGCGAAAGAAGCAAGTGAATCAAGTTTACTAAAATATCAGTTCTCATCAATAACAGAGAATTAAAACAAGTCTAATTAAATCATCGGTTCATCAAAAGAATGGAAGTAATCAAATAAGAAGAAAATGAAGAGACAAAAATATCTTGAGTGACTTCACTCAAAGTGATAGAAAGAAGTAGAAATGATCAAATCAATTCTAATCAATTCAAACTAATCCAAATCAGATCGATTTAAATCCAAATCAAGATGGCAATGAAGACATAAGGAACTTTGAAATCGTTCGACCTGCCATAGGCGACAACAGAAGAATCGTGTCAGAATCAAATAATATAGTTAAGGTTTACTCACTATGGTACACTCTCTCTGGATGTGACCATCAGATTTGCTTAACTTCAATTCCACAAGTAGTAATGATTCTAACCGCTATTGGTTGCCTGGTAGTTTGTACTAGGTTGACTTCAGATTTCACTTGTGTTGACCACTCGTCGTTGGAACATGTTCCGACTCCGTGCATCTGAAACAGATGTTGTCTTTGATGGTGTAACACTATGCTTCGAGGTTGCTTCCACATTCGAGCACCACGGTGAAGAAGTTACAGGTTGGCAAGATCCACTGCTCTCTTTGGAAGGTTATTGGTTACCACTACGGATGACTTGACCTAGTCTTCCACATTGGAAACAGATGGTTTCCTTTTGAGTCACACTCCCTGGTTGAGTAGCTTCAACCACACCCGTTGCAGCGGAGTGTAATAGCTACAGGTCTTTCTCGGCTCACTGTTCCGTCGAAAAGTTTTTTGCTTGTATTTACTTACAGCGTGATCTAGTTTCCCATATCTGGAACACATGATTTCCTTGTAGATACGGTTTCTAGTCGTGAGACCCTTTTCTTATGCGTACTATGGTAGAGATACCATGGAATGACGAACTCTCTTGCAACTCTGTTTACGAGATTGTTGTTGCTATAACTGGTTTCTTGTAGACTTTGAACATTGTCATTGTTGAAATCTGCTGTCGTTTCTTCCTCTTTGACCTAGACGGTTCAATGTGACATTGACTCTCTTCGCGAGTCTTCTTTAGATCCTCAATTAGCTAGCTGTCGTCCTTCAACACATGAACTCTTTGATCTTCAATGGTAACACTTCTACTTTGATCTCGTCGCTTAAACCTTTTTCAAATATCACGTACTTGTGCTTCTCATTGAGAAGAAATTTGGAATATCATGAGGATTTTAATGGTGATCCACAACGATCATCATACTCCCCAACAGACACTCCTTCTTGACATAGCCGTAGAAACTCTATTCCCTTCCGCACGTCTTGTACTTGTCGGGAAGGTATTCGTTGAACTTGCTCTTCAAGACTCCCCTAGAGATGATTCTGTCCTCGGCTCCTAGCAACTCAAAGTTTCTCTTCACCCGATCAAGCTTAGAACAGGTATAATCTAAAAGAAAGCAAAGCATCTCTATTATGTCCAAGATTATTTCTCCTAAGAAACAATAATGTAGAGAATATCAAATAATGTTGTATCCCTTAGGAAACAGCAGCACAAAGAGCAGACAACACTAACAAGGATAGACCAAAGTCATCACCCTTTCCAACATTGTTTCCTCTCGGAAACAATAACACGTAAAAAAATAAGAGAAAAATACAAACAAGACAGACTAAAATCTACAAACCCCAAAAGACTCGGCCAACTCTGATACCAAGAATGTAACACCCTTTTTCCGGGGGTGTCACTAATGAGGAAAATAAATATTTATAAGTCCGAAAAATGGGTCAATTAAAATTGTTTACAAAAGATAGGGTAAATTTTTACTTTTCATACGATACCATATATATATATGTATATACATTTCATAATTTATTTCATAAGTTCAAAAGAGACTTACATAAGAACTCAACCTAACTAAATTCGAAGAAACAAAAGAATGCAACTTTAAATATAAAGCCATGGAGCCACAGCTCTGAAAGATAAGGTACTTGGAGACGAAACTCCATCAAAGAGCAGACTTAACAAGAGTAAAGAAAATAGTCTAAGCTGGCCACAGGGAAGAACACCACTCAGAAGGATGCTTCCCAAACTCTATACTACTAATTAGAGACCTTTTTACCGAAGGAGAGGCACTGAAGGCATCGGTGGAAAAGTCCACCTAGCGTTCCACCCACAATAACCACACAGACGATGAAACAAGTGAATATTAGCGATAAGGCGAATATGACTCCTTCCTCCACGATTTTTGCTGTTGACGATCAAATCCCATACGAGGTACTTCTTCAACTGATCCATAAAGGCGGACGTCCAAACACTCGCATCGTAGTGAAGTCCACGTATAAACCCATCTGAAACGTTGGGGGTGAAGTCTCGACATCGTCATCCTATAAACATAGCACACATACAGAGAAAACGAAGCCACATAGCCGTGGAGGTAAGATTCACGAAATCAACACAACTTACAGTGTAGGAAAATTGTACGACTCACAGTTATATCAAATATAACATGGCATATCATATTTCAGCAATAAACAGTGCTCAATCCATCATAATAACATATATATTGCATATGGTATATTATCAATCAACAGTTCACAATCCATAACAATAACACGATAACAAATAATCCAGACATATGAGTTATGATGTCATGATACAATCCAAACATGCATTTGTAATGACTACGGTACAATCCAAACTTGCCACCGTTATGATCATGACTTTGGTCCGTTCAATCACGGGCAACCGACATGACTCAGATCCCTACTTCAGAGCTAACATGGGACAAATTGGAAGGAGTGGTTAGTAGTACATGTTTCTCAGTTGCGCTAGCCTTGGGCCAAATTGTTCTTACAACTTTCGAAATCACATGTGATAGTAGGCTTTTGTGATAACATTCGAAATCACATATGATATTAACACTCTACAATCGTGGATATATTGGTGTCTAGTCGCAAATGTCAAAACAGTACATGGAATGCCACGACTCAGAGGAGCTACCAACTGGTCATTCGAGAGGTTTCCAACCCAAACATCACCAAGATCATTCAAGATCGCCACCCTAATATTCGCAACCACGCAAGGTGTAAGATCAACCTCCTAGGCTCAACGACCTTAACTCAAAGTTTTATGCAATATGGCTAAGCCAACAAGGCGAATGCGTTCATATTTATTGACCCGGATAAACTTCAGCGTTTCCTTTGGAAACCATTGCCATTCTAGAGGCTTCCAAGATAGTTCCCAACCTTTTGGATCCAAACACCTCATTTCAGCTATCATTGGTTTTTGATATTATAAATTGTGCGTTCATGTTTATTCATCGAATAGCTCCAGAATTTCCCTCTGGGAAATCAATGCCATATCATAAGGCATACCAGGTAGTCCAAACTTTTGGATTTGAACACCTCATCGGACCACCACTAAATCTCAACGATTAAGTATATTATGAAGATGGATTCTCTAATCCCACTAATGCTTATCTTTGGGTCCTTCCCGAAACATAATTATTTATAAAGCAAGAAATTCAAAATACTCTTTGTAATTAAGTATTTTGGATCCTTTGATGATATAAATCACCAAGGGTATATCATGAAGTCTTGTTCCACAACATGATACATCGAGATGTTCACCCCTCAATGTTTTAGTAGAACACTTTCCTTTGAAACCTCAAATCATTGAATTTCTAAAATCCTTTGAAACCTGAAACCTTTGGATTTCTAAATTCATTTTGAAAGGTATTACTTCCCATCAATACGTGACTGGAGCACTTTGGTACTAATCATTGATTTGAACTTTTCTTTAAAATAAGAAACATGAAGAGTTCTGAAGGTCAGAACCTTTTTCATAACCCTTAAAACTTCAAATGAATGAACTCTTGTCAGCCAACATTAACTATCAAGCAATGAAAAGCCACCAAGTAAGCCATCAAGCTAATTAGTGTGGTCTATTCCAATACCTAAATCAATGTGTCACCTTTCATTCATTGAGTTTGAATTACATTTTAGTAAACACTTACTTGAAGTGTATGATCACAAATCTTACTAAGATTTGATCTTTTCAAGACCGAAGTTCATCAAAAGAAGAGAGGGAGGAGCATATGAAACACTTAACCCTGGTCATGGCCGTGGCCTGCATCACGGCCCAGCCGTGATCGCCTCTGTTTCCTAGTTTTTGAGGGTCACGATCGTGACCTACATCACGGTCAGGTAGTGATCACATCTATTCCTTGAATTTTTCAAGTTCAAAAGTTAAGTATCAAACACATTTTTAAACCCTAAAAACAAGGTCAAAACCTTGGCCTTACTCATTCTGTGGAATGAGAAGTTTTTCTTGAAAACTTTATTTACTTGATTACACTAACTTCATTAAAATCAATTAAACCATCGAATCAAAATAAAACATTTTCTAAGTGGGATTCAAAAGCTAAAACCGAACCCTAATCCCATTTTAGGCTAAAATGTTGTTTCAACTTTCCTTTGTTTTCAATCATGCTTAAATCCATCATTAAGCGCATTAATCAACTTAGTTTCCAAACACAATTTTTTCTTCACATTTTTCTCAATATGGCCAAACCTCATATAGCACATTATAAGCATTTTCACTCATCCAAAACATATCAAAGTCAAGTATATCACACATAGAAAGACAGTGAACATCAATATCATTATCAAATGCAAACATACAACAATATCACATCCATTCTCAAAAACAAAAACCCGTATGCGACATTTTCAGCATTACAAGCACCAACTTGCAACAAACATGTGATAGACCAAACGAACTCCGATTTGGACAAAAAAGTACTCAAAAGAAATCTTAGGATGTCTACTTTTGTATATCCAATTAGTTTTCACAAACAGTCATCCAATCAACATAGTTTCAAGAAAAACACATACTGAACTAAATTGCACACAACATTCCTTACTCAGTTTTGAAACAGATTTTCAAGGATCAAATATTTATGAAATCAAACGAAATTTTTGACCAAAATGAAGCCCAATATGTCAAATTTCAAGATCAGAAAGAATTTTCGAAATCAATGGTCTAGTGTAAGACAAAAACAGCGAAGAGTCAAACAAGTTTATAAATTCCAGTAACTACACTATTACAAAACCAAGTCACAAAAGAACTTCACAACAAAGTGAGAGCTTTTTTCCAAAAATAAGACATTCAAGACCACTCAGAACACATTCTCATCCACCCTAAGGTGTGATTTTGGTTCACTTCCCCATACCTTTGTCGTTTTTCTACTTAGCTTTCCTTTGAAGGATGATGGTGAGATTTTCAAGAGATGAACCTTGACAAAGAATAACAAGCTTGCTTAATACATGATTTTTGAAAATCATTCATCAACAAAGTGATGATTTTTCATTAAATTCAAGAGTTAAAGATGAATGAAATGAATAGATCTATACTTACTCTTGAAGGATGAAGTTGAAAAGATGAAGTCTTGAAGATGACCCAAAAATCAAAGTGCTCTAATGGAGAAACTTTGAGACAACCCCTTCCTCGGAGGTCCCATTAGTAACCCGAACTCAATTTCTTAATATCGCAGCGCAACGTGGGAATATAAAAATGGGGAAATATTTAAAGCATTCAACAGACTGATACTATAAACGACTTATACATAAGTAAGAGTACTGGTTCCATCAGTAGAGCCTTTCAACAACTGATACCAAGTATAAAAGACATCAGAGTACGCACTAAATAAAACTAAAAGCATAGCAGCAGAAATAAAAGTACATACGACTTCCTCTCCTGGCCTCCAAAATACATGTCACTCAACCCATATACTGGCCATAACAACTACAACTACTAACCCAATGTCTAAGGTCCTCCAGCATCGGGATCCATGGCTCTCCTGCCAGCATCTGGTTCTACGGGTATACCTTCAATCTCCTCCGGCAAATCCTCAATAGGATCTTCTTGTACAGTCGAGAATAATAAAATACGACATAGAAAATATAGGGGATAAGAAACAGCAATTCATCATAAATGGGAAAACAGCTATAAAATAATTTATATAGATAGCAACACTTAACAACAGTATCAATCAATCAACTCCCAAATCGTTCTCTCTTAACTACTGTCTCTCACACTCATGCAACTAACGACTATATGGACGCGATCACGACGCGACATCTCCAACAGATCAAGATATCTCGTTCATCTCTGTGCCACCCCCCGTAATGCAGGGTTCGGTCAAAAGCCCTCAGGCTCAACTCGCGGCTACGATATTCCCCCAACCCGCAGGCTAGGCCAGAACAATCGCCCGCCCACAACATAACTTACGGCAACGAAATATTCCCCCGCCTGCAGGCCAGGTCAAACATTCGCCCGTCCATTAACAACTCGATTTACGGCAACGACATATCCCCCTGCCCGCAGGCTAGATCAAGACATTCGCCCATCCGTCTACAATTCGACTAATGGGTACGATCATCTCCTCGTAGGCAAGATTGGAATCGCCCCTATGCCAAACTAATCGGTACGATCATCTCCCCGCAGGTAAGATCGGAATCGCCCGTATGGCAACATAGTGATGAACAACAACTATGCAACATGAATCTCACTGACTTATCTCAGAATCAACACTTAGCGCCTCAACCACGACTCATAAACAACCACAACCAACTTTCCTCCGGCTTAACTAGGTATCAACTCATATCATAACATCAACATATTAACTGTATCTCTAGGTTGAGCACTACGACATATATATATATATATATATATATATATATATATATATATATATATATATATATATATATATATAACCTCGACTTTCTCACCACACATTCTTCACCCGATTTATCAGAAATCACTGCCTAGTTCTACTCAGGCATTAGCAGTCACAACAGTACATCAACAGCAGCTAGAATATATATTCAATAGTAAAATCAACTTACAAATAAATAACATTTAATCAATTATAGCATATAATACACATCATACATATATCACATATAATATACCAAATATCTAATCACAGCACAGACAACCTCAATATGCAGTAAAATCAACCTAAAGGTCAAACGACCTCTAGTAGGGTTTGGGTCGCCCTACGCATATCAATATATATTATTTAAAGCTTGCCTCCCCGACGATATTGTGATTCTTTCCCCCACCTGATAGCAAACGTAGCAACAATCACGAACTCACGAGCACTTCTTGCACCTCTGCACAACCTCACAGCCACAGCCTCACTCTTCCAACCGGCAACCGTACATGCTTTAGAACGATCGAACACAGTCTGATACTCTTGAAGCTTGAAGAAGTGAAGAAGAAAGCTTTCACTTGAAGACAACAATGGAGGTTTGAATAAAATGATTAAGGAGAGATGTGAAGAAAGATGTGAAGAAAACAAAGGAGGGGAGGGGTATTTATAGGAGGAGTAGCCGCCCCCTTGGTGGGCTTTTTGGCCCATGGCCCATTTGTTTAGATATTTTATGGCAAAAGAGTAATTTCTCTTAAGGATAAAATTGTCATTTCAACAAAAGATCTCATAAATATCTAGATATTTTCAGAAATGTAATGATGACAGTGATGAGTCACAGGCACGCCTTCCTAGGCGATGTGACTTCATGTTCATCCGTTTTTAGCCCCATTACTTTCACGATTTAGTATCGCCCCAAGAAAGTCGTGAAAACTTATTTAATTTAAAAATTTTCAAAATCGTCGATAACGTTCGCAATTTTATTTAAAGCCTAATCGTTTCGTTCACGAGTCGAAATTAGGTCGTCTGAGCAGTAAAATAATGTTGTTTGTATAAAACGCAGACCGGGCTCCGTCTACGTTTTCAACCAAAATTTAACCATAGCTTCCTACGATAGCGTAGAGCGTGACCATGGTCTCGGAATAATTTATTTCATTTTCTAGACCCTCCAATAAAATACAATTACCTAAATACAGATTAATTAAAAGAATAATAAAATTGGGGTGTTACATTACTACCCCCTTAAAAAGAATTCCGTCCCGAAATTCGACATACCTTTTTAAAATAGGCTTGGATATTGCAGTTGCATGACCTCTTCACGTTCCCAGGTAGCATCTCCGGTAGCTTCATCCCATATGATCTTGACCAATGGAATATGTTTATCTCGGAGTTCCTTTATCCTTCTATCCGCGATCCTTACAGGTAGAGCCTCATACTCAAGGTTATCTCTCAATTGTATTGACTCTGGTTCTAAGACGTGTGATGGATCAGGATAGTACTTTCTCAACTAAGAAACATGAAAGACATCATGGAGATTGGATAGGTTTGGGGTAAAGCGATATGATAGGCTACAGGATCAATTCGGCGAAGAATTTGAAATGGTCCTATGAACCTAGGAGTAAGCTTTCTAGATTTTATTGCTCTGCCGATTCCAGTTCTCGGAGTCACTCTCAGAAAAACATGGTCTCCTTCTTGGAATTCTAACGGTCTTCTCCTCTTATCGCTGTAACTTCTCTGCCTGTCCTGTGCGATTTTCATTTTTTCCCTTATCCTCTTGATTTGTTCCGTCATTTGCTGCACTACCTCCGATCCTAACACTTGACTTTCTCCATTCTCATACCAACACAAAGGTGTTCTACACTTTCTGCCGTACAACGCTTCGTAAGGTGCCATACCTATACTTGAATGAAAACTATTATTATAGATGAACTCAATCAATGGTAAGAACTCCTCCCAACTTCCCGTGTGTTCCAAAAAACAAGCTCTTAAGAGATCTTCCAACGATTGAATCGTTCGTTCCGACTGACCATCCGTCTGAGGATGATAAGCAGAACTCAATCTTAACTTAGTTCCCAAAGCCTCATGTAATTGCTTCCAAAATCTAGATGTAAATCTAGGGTCCCTATCGGAAACAATACTAGAAGGCACTCCGTGCAACCTTACTACCTCCTGGAAGTAGATTTGGGTTAACTTTTCCAATGTATAACTTTCACCAATAGGTAAGAAGTGAGCACACTTCGTCAACCTATCAACGATTACCCAAATGGCATCATGCCTCTTGTTAGTCCTTGGCAAACCAACCACGAAATCCATAGATATACCATCCCATTTCCATTCTGGGATATTTAAAGATTGTAGTAGTCCCGCTAGCTTTTGGTGTTCTATCTTCGCCTTCTGACACACCAAGCAAGCCAACACATACTCAGCTACCTCCTTCTTCATTCCGGGCCACCAAAGCATTTTCTTTAAGTCCTAGTACATCTTGGTAGCTACGGGATGAAAACTCAACCTACTCTTGTGCGCTTCCTCTAAGATCATTCTCCTTAACTCTATAGCCATTAGCACACAAATTCTATCTCCATACCTTAAGACTCCATCTTGATTCATCCTAAACTCAGAAGTTCTGCCTTCCGTTACTTGTTCCTTTACTTTCTGAAGATACTGATCAACCTCCTGCTTCTCCTTGATCGTCTTCAAAAAGTCGCTCGTCACTGTAACCATTCCTAGGTGTATCTTATCCCTAGATAATTCCATACCTAGATTCAAATCTCTAAACTGTCCAATCAGTTCTAGCTCTTTCACCATCATAGCAAATACGTGTAAAGATTTCCTACTTAACGCATCCGCTACTACATTCGCCTTTCCTGGATAGTATTGTAGATCGAATTCATAATCCTTTATGAATCCCATCCACCTCCTTTGCCTCATATTCAACTCCTTCTGATCAAACAAATACCTCAAACTCTTATGGTCACTATACACCGTGAACATGGCTCCATACAGGCAGTGTCGCCAAATCTTTAAAGAAAGCACGATAGCTGCTAGCTCTAAATCATGAGTTAGATAATTCCTCTCACGAATTCTTAGGTGCCGGGAAGCATATGCTACCACTCTCCGATCTTGCATTAGGACACAACCCAATCCTTGGTATGACGCATCACAGTATACGTCAAACTGTCCGAAAGAATCCGATACCGTCAGTACTAGTGATGTAGTCAACCTCCTCTTCAGCTCTTGAAAACTTTTCTCACACTCCTCCATTCATACAAAGGATATTCCCTTCCTTGTTAGTTGCGTCATTGGCAATGCGATCTTTGAGAATTCTTCGATGAACCTTCGGTAATATCCAGCTAAGCCCAGAAAACTTCGTATTTCACTCACCGACTTAGGGCTTTCCCATTGCACTACAGCTTCAACCTTTGCCGGATCTACTGCTATCCCATCCTGATTAAGCACATGACCTAAGAATTGTACTTCTTCTAACCAGAATTCACACTTGGACAACTTTGCATACAGTTGTCGATCCTTTAACACTTGAAGTATGATCCTAAGATGTTCCTGATGTTCTTCCCGATTAAGGGAATAAATAAGAATGTCGTCGATAAACACAACAACAAACTTATTTAAAACGGTCGAAAAATCCGGTTCATGTAATCCATGAACACTGCTGGAGCATTAGTTACATCAAAGGGCATAACCAGATACTCGTAGTGTCCATACCAGCTTCTAAACGCAGTCTTTGGTATACCCTCCCTCTTGACTCGAATCTGGTGATAGCCAGATCTTAAGTCAATCTTCGAAAATATTACTGCTCCTTTCAACTGGTCCATCAAATTGTCAATCCTAAGCAATGGATACTTATTTTTGATTGTCGGCTTGTTCAGCTATCGATAATCCACGCACAGCCTTGAACTTCCGTCCTTCTTTTTGACGAACAGCGCCGGTGCTCCCCAAGGTGAAGCACTCGGTCTTATAAACTCCTTATCCAACATGTCGTCCAATTGCTTTTTCAGCTTTGCTAACTCCGTTGGAGCCATTCGATAAGGTGCTATCGAAATCGGTCCAGTTCCCGGTATGAGATATATAGCGAACTCTATCTCTCTTTTGGGTGGTAAACCCGGAACATCATCAGGGAAAACTTCCAGAAACTCCCGCACTATAGGCAACGAATCTAACGTAGGAGATTCCTTAGCTTCCATAGAGAGTAGCAACACGTGTTTCTGAGATTTACTACCTAGCTTACTATCCTTGGCAGGCATTAATCTAGATTGCTCAGGGAAAGATAAGGTCCTTTTAGAATAGTCTAACACTACATGGTTACCCGAAAGCCAATCCATGCCTAAAATTATATCAAGTTGATGCATAGGTAAGCATATGAGATCAACAGAAAAAGTTCGATTCTCAATGACAATAAGACAATTTAAACAGACAGTTATGGTTGTCAAAGAATTACTGGTAGGAGTAGAAACAGTTAAGTCATGAGGAAGTAAAGAAACAGGCAACTTTAAATGATCCACACACTCTTGGGATATGAAGGAATGAGTAGCTCTCGAGTCAAACAATACAGATAAGAGTTTATCTGACACTAGGCACATACCTTGTATAAGATCTAGGGATTGAGAGGATTCAGCTCCTCGTATGGCAAATACCCTTCCAGCGGCTTGTGGTCTTGCTGCTTGCTGTCCGGTTCCTTGGGTCCTGGTCGCTGGGCCCTGCCCGCCTGTGTTGTACCTCGCTCCTTGTGTACATTCTGGCGCTATGTGACCTACTTGGAAACATCGAAAACACTGGCGAGTCTCTTATCAGACAATCCTGAATTGTATGTGATCCTACACACCTAAGGCATCCACTTGGTTGGAGTTGTCCTTGAGCTGGTCTTATTGTTTGACGGTCATAAGGCTTCCGTCCCATCTGAAATCTTCCCTTTCCTCCTCGACCTTTCTGGTCGAATCTCCGGGTTAGGTCCTCCAGTTCTGCCTTGCTACAGCTCTCGCTTCTTGTCGATGTTCTCAATGACTGAACATCTATCCAGCATCTCAGGAAGTCGGGTGATATTCAGTGGTGCGATCACCCTCAGCAAATCATATTTCAGGGCGTCCTCAAAACGCCTGCAAACCCATTCTTCATCGGGGAACCTTTGGTAAAATTCAGAAAATTTGAGTAGCGCCTCGAACCTTGCAGCGTACTCCCCAACAGATGTGCTCCCTTGTTTTAGACCCATAAATTATTTTTCTTTCTCTCTCCTCATCATCCTGGGAAAATACTTTTCCAGAAAGCATTCCCGAAATAGTCCCTAGTTGATATCTCTGTCTTCTGCTCCAAGCATCCTCTGCTTGCCTTTCCACCACAGTTCTGCACCTCCCATTAGCATGAAGGATGCATAGGTCACCTTCTATCCTCACGGCAGTGTATCGCCGCAAATATTTTCTCCAGCTCTTGTATCCAGAGTTCAGCTCCTTCTGGGTTGAAGTCGCCATTGAACTGTGGCGGCTTCCCTTTCAGAAAAGTATTCAGTCCAGCGTTTTCCGCCTCCATTCCACCCCGCTGATTCTATCTGTGTTGCTGTTGCATGGTTACCTACAACAGTTTAGCATTCTGCTGCGTCTGATGCAGCATTGCCGTTGCCAACTCCCTAACTGTCCTTAGGGTTTCAGTTGACTCTTTCCCTTCACCAACGTGGGAATTTCCTTCGTAACCATTCCCAAGTTCAGTGGCACTCGTTGTGACCCTTCCGCCACGTCCTCTAGGTCGTCTTCAAGCCATTTAATTTCCTGAGGAAGAAATTATCAGCTCACATTTGTTAGACATACCAAACCATATTATCATATGCATGCATCATATTCCTCACAAATGTTAGAACAGTTATCTCTTATGATAACTCGCGTATCGGATACTCTACCCAACTTCTAAGCACAGTCAATACCCAATGCGGGTTTAACTGGACACGGCCAGAAATTACAACCTAACCTAAGCAGTCCTTTATTAAGAATCAAACTGCTCTGATACCACAAAATGAGACAACCCCTTCTTCGGAGGTCCCATTAGTAACCCGAACTCAATTTCTTAATATCGCAGCACAACGTGGTAATATAAAAATGGGGAAATATTTAAAGCATTCAACAGACTGATACTATAAACGAATTATACATAAGTAAGAGTACTGGTTCCATCAGTAGGGCCTTACAACAACTGATAACAACTATAAAAGACTTCAGAGTACGCACCAAATAAAACTGAAAGCATCGGGATCCAGGGCTCTCCCGCCAGCATCTGGTTCTACGGGTATACCATCAATCTCCTCCGGTAAATCCTCAACAGGATCTTCTCGTACAGTCGAGAATAATAAAATACGACATAGAAAATATAAGGGATAAGAAACAGCAATTCTTCGTAAATGGGAAAACAGTTATAAAATAATTTATATAGATAGCAACACTTAACAACAGTATCAATCAATCAACTCCCAAATCGTTCACCCTTAACTACTGTCTCTCACACTCATGCAAGTAACGACTATATGGACGCGATTACGACGCGACATCTCCAACAGATCAAGATATCTCATTCATCTCTGTGCCGCCCCCCGTAATGCAGGGTTCGTTCAAAAGCCCTCAGGCTCAACTCGCAGCTACGATATTCCCCCGCCCGTAGGCTAGGTCGGAACAATCGACCACCCACAACATAACTTACGGCAATGACATATTCCCCCGCCCGCAGGCCAGGTCGGAACATTCGTCCTTCCGTTAACAACTCGACTTACGGAAACGACATATCCCCCCGTCCGCAGGCCAGGTCAGGACATTCGCCCATCCGTCTATTATTCGACTAATAGGTACGATCATCTCCCCGCAGGCAAGATCATAATCGCCCCTATGCCAAACTAATCGGTAAGATCATCTCCCGCAGGTAAGATCGGAATCGCCCGTATGCCAACACGGTCATGAACAACAACTATGCAGCATGAATCTCACTGACTCATCTCAGGATCAACACATAGTGCCTCAACCAAGACTCATAAACGACCACAACCAACTTTCCTCCGGCTTAACCGGGTATAAACTCATATCATAACATCAACAGATTAACTGCATCTCTAGGTTGAGCACTACGACATATATATATATATATATGTATAACCTCGACTTTCTCACGACACATTCATCACCCGATTTATTAGAAATCACTGCCTGGTTCTACTCAGGCATTAGCAGTCACAACAGTACATCAACAACAGCCATAATATATATTCAACAGTAAAATCAACTTAAAAATAAATAACATTTAATCAATTATAGCATATAATATACATCATAGACATTCACATATAATATACCAAATATCTAATCACAGCACAGGCAACCTCAATATGCAGTAAAATCAACCTAACGGTCAAACGACCTCTAGTAGGGTTTAGGTTGCCCTACGTATATCAATATATATTATTTAAAGCTTGCCTCCCTGACGATATTGTGGTTCTTTCCCCCACCTGATAGCAAAAGTAGCAACGATCACGAACTCATGAGCATTTCTTGCTCCTCTGCATAGCCGCAGCCTCACTCCTCCAACCGGCAACCGTACACACTTTAGAACGATCGACCACGATCTGATCCTCTTGAAGCTTGAAGAAGTGAAGAAGAAAGCTTGCACTTGAAGATAACAATGGAGGTTTGAAGAAAATGATTAAGGAGAGATGTGAAGAAAACAAAGGAGGGGGAGGGGTATTTATAGGAGGAGTAGCCGCCCCCTTGGTGGGCTTTTTGGCCCATGGCCCATTTGTTTAGATATTTTATGGCAAAAGAGTAATTTCTCTTAGGGACAAAATTGTCATTTCAACAAAAGATCTCATAAATATCTAGATATTTTCAGAAACGTAATGATGACAGTGATGAGTCATAGGCACGCCTTCCTAGGCGATGTGACTCCATGTTCATCCGTTTTTAGCCCCATTACTTTCACGATTTAGTATTTCGCCCCAAGAAAGTCGTGAAAACTTATTTAATTTAAAAATTTTCAAAATCGCCGATAACGTTCGCAATTTTATTCTGAGCAATAAAATAATACTGTCAGTGTAAAACGCAGACCGGGCTCCGTCTGACTTTTCGACCAAAATTTAACCATAGCTTCCTACGATAGGATAGAGCGTGACTATGGTCTCGGAATAATTTATTTCATTTTCTAGACCCTCCAATAAAATACAATTACCTAAATACATATTAATTAAAAGAATAAAAAAATCGGGTTGTTACAAACTTCCTTCAAGAAAGTTGTAGTGCTTGAAGAGTAGATCATAAATATGTAGTTGATTTTTAGAAAAATAAAAGGAATAGGTAGAGAGAGAGAGACTGAAACCAAAGCTATGGTTATGGACGATAGAGAAATGAGAGTTTTTTATGCTTAAGGTAGAAGATGAAGTTATGCGAAAGATGAGTTGTAAAAATAAAAGTGAGTGAGTGTCCTAGGGAAGCGAGGCCGCGAATTTTCATAGGGAGAGAGTGTGAGCAAATTTTGTTTTTGAATCAATGGTGATTATGTGAGTTTAAAAGTCCATTACTTGATATGGTAATGATACAAAAGGGCTAAGTGATAAAGTAACTTTGTCTCCCACGATATTAGAGTAAGACTTAGATATTTTGTTTAAAAGGTGATGGAGACATTAGATGGTGTAGATGAGTCATATATTTTCTCTCGACTTCGGCCTGATTATTTCCTCGGCTCCCGAGACCAAACTCCCGAAACTTCGCAAATCGAGAAAATAATACTTTCGTTGGTTCGTGACTAAACAACAGATGAAAACTTAATTGTGTTTCTAGGGATTAGGGTTCGCTCTCAACTTTATCATGACTCCCAGCCTCGGGCCAAAATATCTCCTGTCCTCGGACCCAATTCCTGAAACTTCACAAACCCGATTAAAATGATAATATTTTTACCGGCTCTGTTACAAAACATCATAGAACGATTCAAAGTCTTATATTATGGTTGATTGAACTCAAACTTTTTCCTCGGGTCACTAGGGTTCACAAATCACAGTGTGAATTTCTACTGTCTGGTAAAACGCAATCGGCTTTGTATATGAGTTCTTAGCTCAAATTCGGATGAATTCTCAATTATAAATTTCCTAATATTATTTATAATTGATTACTTATATTTTTAATAAATTTAATCGCAAAAATTAATTATTAACAGATACACGATTTTCGGGGTATTATAACATACGAATCTGAATTCGTAACATCTAGCAATTTCCTATATATATATATATGCAGAAGCTAGCTTTGTGGGTATTGGTGGCTGGCACATGCGAGGTCATATGTGATGTTAAAAAAAATATTAAAGTAAGTTAAAATTCTATTTGTTATTTGTTATGTTAAAACTCGGTTTCGCATTTTAAATTGAAATAAAGTTTAACTTAAATTTTATCATTAACATTGCTAAATCATTTCCTGTCATCTTTTATGTTAAAATACTAAATGAAAATATTCAACTTTGATTTCAGTTAGCTAATTAAATCATATGTGCATCTTATATATTTAATTTGTGTTTAAATTAAAACTTTTAGTGAAATGCTAGGGATGCAAATAATATTTTTTTTATTGAATATATTTAAAATTATATGAATTCCTAAAAATTTGTGTTTTCACTTGTAAAATATAAAGAAAACTTCAAAACCATTCGTAAAAGATATCCCCTCCACAATATGCTCAACCACTATAAGAAATGCTCATATTATCAACGAATTATTACCAACAGACAAGCAACCATTGGTAACAACTAACTTTAATGGGGGACAAAACCGTCGATAAAGATGGTAGCATGTAATCATCCCTTATATCGATGGTTTAGACGTCGGTAAGGCAAATTACACATTACCGACGAGCAAACAATTAGTAAGTCAATCACTTTTTAGTGCGCTTTTTGGCGAAAATTTGCCTGTGACGTTACTGTCGGTTAACATGGTCAGTAAGTGTGTATTCGAAGTATCGACAGTATGGTCATCGGTAGCTCACTAACGTCTCTTTCATGTTACTGACAGCTTCGTTCGTCGGTAAAGTATTATCCCCTTATTGATGGCCTAGCGGTTGGTATTTGCTTTTGGATATTCTGAGGTGGTTAACGTCTCTTTCAAGTTACCGATTGTTGGGACCGTCAGTAGATGCATTCTCCCATTTCCATCAGCTAGACTTGTCAGTATTTGCCTTTTGGGTTTACGAGTTATTTAGTGGTACCGACAGAATTGCCCGTGGAAAGAGCAAAATACGTTTACTAGTAAATGTAACTCTTATATCTACTGAACTCAATGTAACGAAGTAGGGAAAACCACCTCTAGCAGATTTGTTTAGAAGCTCACATACATCACTATGTATTAAACCCAAAAGATCACTAGCCCTTTCATCTTGACCGGTGAGTGCGGCCTTAGTCATCTTTCTCAATAAGCAAGATTCGCATATCTCAAATGATTCATAATCGAATGAGTACAAGAGTCCATATTAGTGGAGCTTGGAAATGTGTTCCTTGCTGATGGAGATCAAGAAAGCCCAATGGACTCAAGGCCCAATGATGCACTACAAGGAGTTGGAGGCCCATTGACAAGATCAAGGACCAAGAAGGCTCAAGAAGCCTTGGACAAAGAAGTCAACTATTTCCTATCTCTTAAGCCATTTCCAGAAGAGACAAGGCCCAATATGGTCCAATTGATACAAGTTGATGAAGACCCCAATATGGGAGGATGATTTTATTTTATTAAGTATTTTGAACAATTCTTAACTTTTAGTTTGGTTTTATTAGGATATTATTGTAATAAAGCCCCACCTTAGGCATATAGGAATTTAGGAAAATAGTGCAACATATTGGGGTCAAGTTATTTTATGAGTAAATATTAACTCATCTGTGAATACTTTATGCGAACTCAGGTGATTTTTGAGTTCAGGAACATAAAACAGTTCATTAATGACATGAATGACTCCATCCACATTTAGCTTCACATTTCCCTTCCCTAGTACATTCATCTTGGTATTGTTGCCAAGCTCCACTTTCTGTCTGAATGCTTCATCCATCTTGCTGAAATGAGACTTATTTCCACACATATGATTAGAGCATCCTGAGTCTAGAAACCATGCTTCCTCTTGTTTTACATCATCCAACTCCACATGAGCCATTAGAAGGAGTTCTTCTTCATGTTCTCCTTCATTCTCTGCATAGTTTGCTTCCTTGTCCCATTCTTGGCACTCATATTGATAGTGGGCAAGTTTGTGACATTTAAAGCATTCCATTATGTTGCTCGATTTGCACCTTGTCTCCCTCTTCCGTTTCCTCTGCCTCTATAGCCGCCTCTGCCTCGACCTCGTCCTACAGATATTTTTTCAGAGATTACCTTTAATGCATGTTGTTCACCATGATTTTTGTGAAATTTTTGTTCATGCACTATAAGTGAGCTCTGAAGTTCATGAATGGATAAGTCATCTATGTCCCTAGATTCCTCAATTGAACAAACAATGTAATTGAATTTGTCAGTTAAGGATCTAAGGATCTTCTCCACAATTATGATATCCAGCATCTTGTCCATATGTTCGCATTTTATTGTCCACAAACATTACTCTTGCAAAGTAATCTGTCACACTTTCATCAGTCTACATCTCGAATTCCTTTCTTGAAGCCTGAAGAATTGATCTTTTGACTCGAGCATTGGCTTCATACTTCCTCTTCATCGAATCCCCGATCTGTTTTGAGGTGTCCTTCAGCAGGATTTTCTCCAAAGTGGTCCTGTCTATTGCTTGAAACATGTAGTTCTTCACCTTCAAGTCCTTGAGTTTAATCTCCTCTTGCCACTTCTGCTGTGATTCAGCCTTTTCTCCTTCCTCTAGCCCCTCTATGCTTGTCTCTAGTAAGTGCTAATATTCCTTAGATCTTAAGAAATTCTCCATCAGCATACTCCAGTGGTCAGTGAACATCGAATCTCGGAATAGCAGGTTGCACAAAGTTTCCTTCTCCCGATGACATGTTGCTCCCGCACACACAAAAGACTGGGGCTTTTGTTTTCTTTTTATCAGGCCTAGTTGGGGCTCTGATGCCAATTTGTTATAAACCCTGAACAAGAGGCACAAAAACAAATAACTAAGAAAATATCATCTCTTCATTAATCATAGCACACTGGTTTATATAACACCAAATTTGAAGCATAAAACAGAAACGTAGATGAAATAAAATTCTAATTCTATCAGGAGGTTATTCTAGATAACTAAAACAATAACAAACAAACAACTTATCTAAACAATAACAAACTAACAACTTATCTAATAATGAATCTTATCTAATACTATATCTTAATAAACTACTTATGAATGCGCATTTATCGGGAGAGTGGTAGGTTAGAAAACAAAATCGTTTTATCTGCACGTTTAAGTTATCTTTTACTTCCAGTTTTATCCAATTTTTCAAAGTAGGATGAGGATAAGTAATTGTAGGTTTTTGAACTATACGGTTATAGATAGAATGGGATGGTTAGAGTTTAAATATGTAACCAATAAACTGTTTATCTGATGATAATGAAGGTTTTGAGGGGTAGTTTAGGGATATTTAAATTAGGAGACAAAAATTTGAACTTTGTCATTATATATTAGTATTCCTCTTTTGGGCTTGCCTATATCCTAGCATAGATTAGGGTTAGGGGAGTCACGCCTCTCTCTTAGAAAGGTGAGGGAGATGCTTCTCAGTGGCTATAAAGAGCCTTGTTGTATCCTTGTTTCTCACTTTTGAATTAATATTACAATTTATGCTCCTTTGTGAGTTTTGGAGAGGTTGTTCTCTTAGGTTCTTGGAGAATGTGTGCTTATTATAGGGATTTGAATAATATAACTATTACATATAGGCATCCCATCCCTAGGTTAGATGATATGCTTGATGAATTGCATGATGCATATTACTTTTCTAAAATTGATTTAAAAAGTGGGTACCATCAAATTCGAATAAGGGAAGATGATGACTGGAAAACAACTTTCAAAACTAAATATGGTTTATATGAGTGGTTGATAATGCCTTTTGGGTTAACAAATATGCCTAGTACTTTTATGAGGCATCTGAACCATGTTTTGAGGGAGTTCTAGGAAATTTTGTGGTGGTTTACTTTGGTGACATATTAATCTATAACATAACCTTCAAAGAGCACCTTGAACACCTTAGAGTCGTGATGCATGTGCTTAGGAAGGAAGAATTTTATGCTAACTTAGAAATATGTGTCTTTTGTACCGACCATGTGGTTTTTCTAGGATTTGTTCTGAGCCCTAAGAGGGTACAAGTGGATGAGGAAAAGATAAGAGCTATTAGGGAGTGGCCTACCCCTAAGACCATAAGTGAAGTGCGGAGCTTTCTATTAGAACCAAAATAGTAACGGCTAATGACCCCTAAATGTTTTAATGATTAACAAAATTATTATATGTTTATTGAATTCACTCGAAGTCAAGTTTATGCTAATCCATAAGGTCAAAAGACCTTCTTATGTTTCTGACTTCAGACAGTTCTCCAAATCCAAAGTTTCATCTAGCTCTTTAAGGACAAAAAGCTCAATGCAATATCTTTGTCCAAAGAAACTTCATGATTCATCCAAATAATCTTTTGGACTATAGTGGTAAAGGTTTACGTACATACATGATCATATAGTTTTGTGCGTCCAACTATCTAGACATATTTTGCATCCAACTATCTATATTGTGCGTCCAATTGTCTACACTGATTGTGCGTCCAACTGTCTATATAAATGGTGCGTCCAACTCTTTATATATACCTATGCATCCAACTAACTTTATTTTGCAGATGACGTGGCTCTCTTTCAAAAGTCTTAATTGTTTTTAAAAGGAAATATCTTTTTCACATAAGACAAAAGAAGGTACAAAAGTCGTACATAGCAAACCATGTAGAGCAAAGAATCATGTAGAGCAAAACGCTTGTCGGCCATAAAGGCAAATCAGTCTGCTACAATTCAAGTTGCTACTACCAAAAGCATCCTCATTCTGAAAGGACAATTACTCAACGGAGAACAACTGGCAAATGGACTTGTGTCTAACGGATATCTGAATGTGTCTAAACGGAAAAGTTTCCTACTTTTTTTTGAAATCAGAACGTCAGACAAAGCTATAAGAACATTCACTTCTGAACAAGAAAATAGAGAACCCAAGAGCAAGAAAATATTCAAGAGAAAATTCATTGTGCAACAAAAAGCTTCAAAGCAATCACTCTCTAGAAATTGATCTGTAAACCTTCCTGTTCTTTCATTGTAAAGTTACAAACAAATTGTTAAGAGCTGTATCTTGTAATACTCTCACTCTAGTGAGTTTGTAAAAAGCTTGAAAAACCCCTTTCAAGTCTTAGGATTTGTTGAGCCTGGAGAGGCTTGTCTGTAAAAGAATACTTGTAGCCTGGAGAGGTGTAGAATACTTTGAGTTGTAGTCGTGGAGTGACTTGGAAACAACTTGTGAAGTGCTAAGTGATTTAGTGGAAAAACATTCTCAGGGAAGGGACTGGACGTAGCTCTTTGATTTGAAAGAGTGAACCAGGATATATCTCTGTTTGAATCTTTCTATCCCTATCTTGTTAAGTTTTATTTATTTACTAACTTGGGGATTGAAAACAAAGTATCTTAAATGTTTGTAATTGTTTTGGTGTGTTCTTTCATCTTGCTTGTCTAAAACGTTTGTTTGAAAAAGGTTTTCGAAAATCGGTTAAGAAACACAATTCAACCCCGTTCTTGTGTTTCCCTGTTTCACTTTCACTTTCATGGATTAGCTAGCTTTTATAGAAGGTTTGTAAAAGACTTTAGCACCATAGCCACACCCTTGAATGAGGTTGTAAAGAAAAATGCGAGTTTCAAGTGGGGAGGGGCACAAGAGAAAAGCTTCAATACACTTAAGGAAAGGCTCACTAATGCACCCATACTTGCATTGCTTGATTTTTATTAGGGTTGTTTTACTTCAAGGAGTTCATCCCATTGCATATTTTAGTGAGAAGTTGCATGGTACTGTTTTGAACTATTCCACTTATGACAAAGAATTATATGCACTTATAAGGGCTATGCACACGTGGTAGCACTACCTTTTGCCCAAAGAATTTGTCATTATAGTGATCATGAATCGCTAAAGTATTTGAAAGGGCAAGGAAAGCTTAATTAGAGACATGCTAAGTGGGTTGAATTCCTTGAATAGTTTCCTTATGTGATCAAGCACAAGCAAGGAAAGGTAAATATAGTGGCGGATGCACTTTTTAGAAGGTATACTTTACTTACCACACTTGAAACAAAAATGCTTGGATTTGAACACCTAAAAGAGTTATATGTGCATGATGAAGATTTTTCCAAAATGTATGTTGCTTGTGAAAGAGAGGGTACATAATGGGTTCTTTAGGCAAGATGGGTTCTTATTTAGAGAAAAATATTTGTGTGTGCCTAAGTGCTCTTTGCGTGAACTTTTACTCAGGGAAGCACATGAGGGGGGGACTAGTGGGTCATTTTGGGATCCAAAATAATTTAGACATGTTGCATGAACTTTTGTATTGGCCTGGCATGAAGCATGATGTGCATAAAAATATGTGATAGATGTATTGTTTGTAAAAAGGCCAAGTCAAAGGTAATGGCTCATGGATGCTATACCCCTCTCCCTATTCCTGATTCTCGTTGGAATGACTTATCTATGGACGTTGTGCTAGGTTTGCCCCGCTCAAATAGGGGAAGGGATTCAATTTTTGTGGTTGTGGACAAGTTCGATGATGCCATTCATGTGGCGGACTTGTTCTTCAAAGAGGTGGTAAGTTTTCATAGGATGCCCAATAGCATAGTCTCCGATAGGGACTCCAAGTTCCTTAGTCACTTTTGGAGGGCTCTTTGGATGAAATTAGAGACTAAGCTACTCTTCTCAACTCCTTGTCACCCACAAACTGATGGACAAACTGAAGTGGTGAATACGACCCTATCGACCTTGCTGCGTTCAATCATCAAGAGAAACATCAAAACATGGGAAGAATGCTGACCTCTTATTGAATTTGCTTATAAAGGTTGTGCACGCTATTACTAGTTTTTCTCCTTTTGAAATTGTGTACGTTGTTAATCCCCTCACTCCCCTTGGTTTACTGCCTCTACCTGATATGTCTTCTTTGAATCATAGGGATCGAAAGGCAAAGGCTGAATATGTGAAGAAGCTCTATGAGAAAGTCAAGGCCCAAATTGAAAAGAAAAACGGAGCAATGTGCTAGGCAAGCCAACAAAGGGAGAAGACGGATTGTCTTTGAACCAGGAGATTGGGTTTGGGTACATATGAGAATGGAAAGATTTCCTTTGCAAAGGAAATCAAAGCTCTTACCAAGAGGAGATGGACCCTTCCAAATCCTAGAAAGGATCAATGACAATGCCTACAAAGTGGACCAACCAGGTGAGTATGGAGTTAGTGCAACCTTTATTGTGGTTGACTTAAGTCCTTTTCATGTAGGTGATGAAGGATCAAATTCAAGGATGAATTCTTTAGAAATGGGAGGGCATGATGGAGATCAAGAAAGCCCAATGGACTCAAGGCCCAATGATGCACTACAAGGACTTGGAGGTCCAATGACAAGATCAAGGACGAAGAAGGCTTAAGAAGCCTTGGACAAAAAAGTAAACTATTTCCTATCTCTCAAGCCATTTCCAAAAGAAACAAGGCCCAATATAGTCCAATTGATCCATGTTGATGAAGACCCCAATATGGACGCATGATTTTATTTTATTAAGTATTTTGAACAATTCTTAATTTTTAGTTTTATTTTATTGGGATATATTTGTAATAAAGCCCCACCTTAGGCTCATAGGAATTTAGGAAAATAGTCCAACTCCTTTTTTGGGCTTGCCTGTAACACCCTGATTTTGTGCTTTCTTATATCAGTAAATTATATAATTGAGTTTATATTTTTATCTGAGGTTTAGAAAATGAATTAAAATAAACTGAGACCATAGTCACGCTCTACGCTATTGTAGGGAGTTACGGTTAAATTTTGGGTCGAAAACTCAGACGGATCTCGGTCTGTGTTTTTTCATTGATAGTAAGATTTTACTACTCAGGAGACCTAATTTTGACTCGTGAATGAAACATTCAGGCTTAGAATTGAATTTCCAACATTTTCGATAAATTTGGAAAAATAGGTTCCTACGCTTTATTCGGGCGAAATATCAAATCGGGTGAAGAGCGGAGCTAAATAGGGATTTATCGGGACCTGCTAATGGATAAACATGAAGTCACATTAGGTCACATCACCTAGGAATGCGTGCCTGTGTCATGATGACTTCATTAAATATCTAGACAAGAAAAGACCAAAATGCCCCTGATCTTTTTCACATTTACCATTTTACCCTTGTGTGAAAAGACCATTTTGCCCTTAAGTGAAATTTTTTGGACCTTCCTACCCTCCTCTTCACCTGCCCTATGCCCCCTTCATCTATTTTTACCTTCACTTTTCTTTCTTCTTCACTTTATCTTCCTACATCATTTTCTCTTCATTTTCTTAAAGATTTTCAAGAACTTTTGAGAAGCAAAGTTAATCACTGCATCCATCTTCATCATCTAGGAGGTATGGACTTCATCCTTGAGCTTTCAATCTTCATATTTCTCCATTGAAATTCTATGTTTTCAAGCTTTATTTAAGTTGAGCTTTGATCTTCATAAGTTCATAAGAAATTGTAGAAAAATCCTTTTAATGTCAAACCAATTTCTATGAGCTACTTTCATTACCCTCTTTCATAATCCAAGAGCTTGCAACCAAAAGAGGTCTCTAACCCATATGGGTAAAGGGTGGCCAAACCTCCTCTTTTTGGGTGAATAGGGGTTTGTTCAAAATTTTGTTTAAGAAGTGTTGATTTGGTTCTATCACACTTAGAGGGTTTTGAATCCAAAATCATGTGATCAAAAAAATTCCCTAGCCTATTTTAGTGAAGGATGGCTGAACCCTCGGTAGAGGGGAATTAGAAAAAAAATGATGCTGTGTAATATTGATGGTTGAATTGTTTGTGTGATTTGTTGTGAATGATCAGACTGTGTTCGATCGCCCTAGAGCGTGCAAAAGTGCCAGCTGCGGAGTTGTGTTCAGAAGCTTGGACGGGAACGCGAGCGTGCGTAGCAGATTCAGGTGGGGAGAATGAACTAGTACTGTCGGGAAGGCAAACTTAGTATAGAATATATATATATATATATGTGTGTGTGTGTGTGTGTGTGTGTGTGTGTGTGTAGGGGAAACCTTAAACCCTACTAGAGGTTGAGCCCTGGATAAAGTACTTGGACCCTAGGTGTAGGTACTTTTGGGCTTTGATTGATTGAGGTTGATATGTTGAACTGCTCATGTGCTTATCTGTTGATCTGTTATGTTGAACTGTCTATGTGATTAGTTGTTTATCTGTCAATGTGATGATATCTGTATTGGCATATTTATTGTCGTGGTATTTTAATATTGTGATTGGCTGGATGATTGTTGATGCGAGTATGGTGAGATTGTACTGTTGTTGGAATTGATACCATCGTGGTCCTAATCGTGGAGCTGTGGCTCATGGACACAATGCGTCGTGATGTTGATGTTGATGTTGATGTGGATGCAGTACATCATGGCCGTGGCCGAGTGCTTAGGTGTGAGATTCTGGTATCAATCTGTGATGGATGTCTGTTGCATATCATAGCATTTCATACCATAGCATATTTGGTCCCAAAGGGGGATGTCCAATTGGGGATGTGATGTTTTTAATCCCGAGGCGGGATGTCCAATTGGGGACGTGGTGTTTTTATCCTTACGAGGATGTTCAATTGGGGACGTGATGTTATTAATCCCGACGGGGATATCCAATTGGGGACGTGATGATATCGGCCGACATGCATATGGGGATTAGTATCCTTCGTAGAGGTTTAATCTGAGAGAGTGATTTTGAGATGGTTGTGTTGCGTGACCCAAGAGATGGTTGTTGGCATGTTATATGTTTTCTATGTGTTGTGTGCTGCATGTCTATATGCTATACTATTGCCCCTCCCATATTTGATGATGCATGTTTCTTATCTCCCTATATTTTCCCTGTGTGTTTACTTTATTTTATGGGAAGACCCTGTGGAGGAACCAGTTGCTGAGGAGCTGAATGACACTCCTTACGAGCCTGATGCCGGTGGGCGAGCCATGGACCCTGGTCTCTAGAGGCGGAGGTGGCGACCGTTGTTAGCTGAGAGTCTTCTCTTGGTCTTTTGACATATTTTATTTATAGTCTGTAATGATGTACTCTGTATGTATACATTACTACTGTGACCCTACTGACGGGGCAACCGATGCATGTATGTATACTTTACGTTTAAACTGCGTTACTCTGATATATGTGTGCGTTGGCATAGCCTTAATATAATTTCGTTTTTGCGTTTTAATCTTTCTGCTGCATTTCGACTTAATAAAGTGCGTTAACGTTTATAATACTGTTTAAGGCTTAGTTAAATATTTTAGGTTTTTCAATGGGACAGCGGGTCATCTCATTGCCCATATCCTAGCATAGATTAGGGTTAGGGGAGCCGCGCTTCTTACTTAGAAAGAAGGGGGATGCTTCTTAGTGGCTATAAATAGCCTTGTCTTATCCTTGTTTCTCACATTTGAATTTTATTATAATTTCTACTCCATTGTGAGTTTTGGAGAGCTTGTTCTCTTAGGTTCTTGGGTGAACCATCATTGATTCTTATCAAGAGCTTCCTACTCTTGTGGTGAATCTTTATTGGACTTATCACTCTCAAGAGGGTGTGGCGTCATCTTCATCTCTTTCTTCTTTCATATTTTCTTTGTTTAATTCTTTATTTTTATGTTCTTTATTTAAGCGCTTCATTACTAAAGTTGACAACTTTATGCGTCTCAATTTTCTTGTTTCCTATTAATTTTATGTGCGCCATTAATAACAAGGTACAAAGCTTGTCTTTGTGTTCCTACTTCTTCAATACGAAGTTGCACCACTTTTGGGTATTCAAGAAGCGCTCTTTAAGTTTTAATTTTTTTTTATTATTTCTTCTTTTCATAACAAGAATTCAATTCGAGGATGATCCATTAAGAAAACATTATAAACACAACTTGGTTCATATCACTTGTCGATATTGTCTAAACGATCGTGCCAAAGGCACGTATGGTGCAAATCACTTAGTTTGACCATTTTCGCATTTATGTTATAGATGAGCACATCAAGATTAAGGACACAAAGTCCATTATCCAAAAGTGTACTAGCATAGCAAAGAACATGCGACTAATGTTTCTACCAATAGCTAGAACATAATAACAAATATTTAGTTCGATAACAAGTCCCGAAGGCAAAGTCAAAAACTCCTATAGTTAATGCAACAACTTTTGCTCCATTTTCACTTGTGGTTTGACTTCGCCTTTAGTCAACGTCCTACTCCCTGTTCGGTCCTTCATATTTATACAAATGTGAGATCTACATCTGGTATCCAATACCCATGATGTGGAGAAGTAGACAGGTTAACTTCTATAGCAAAATTGCCTTAAGAGGAAGTCTTACTTCCATCCTTCTTTTGCACCCTTCCAGGTATTTTTGGCAGTTCTTCTTCCAATGTCTTCTCCAACCGTAATGGAAGCAGATGCTCTCCATTGCAACCCTTCTTGCCAGCTTCTAGGCAGAAGTATTGGGCTTGAACATATTCTTGCCCATGTGCTTCCTGATTATTAGAAGGCTTAAAGCCTTCCCTTTTGGACCATTAATGTGGTCTTCCTTTTACTTATCTTGAGATTCTAGTCAGCAATTATCAACATCCTAGCAAGATCTGGTAGAGATATGTCAAAATCGTTCATAAAAAATTTACTGTAACTATCCGGCAACGTTTGCAGGATCAAGTTACTGGCCAACGCTTGGCCTGGAGGAAATCCAAGCCTTTCAGGTTCTGAATGTACCCAATAATGTGAAGCACATGATTACTCGCTGGATTTCCTTTTACTAGCTTGCTGTTATAAAGGGGTTGGGAAACCTCGTACCTTTCATGACTTGCTTGCTCTTGGTAGAGTATCTTGAGGTTCATGATCATATCATATGCCTCCATGATTTCAAGCATGAGACATCCTATACAAAGGGCATCGACTTGATGCTTCTCATAAGCATCCTTTTCGACCCTAATGGTAGTAGGAGCAGGTTGATTAGAAATCGGTTGCTCGAGAACATATAGCTTTCTCTCGCGCTTGAGGACAATCCTCGAATTCTTGCACCAATGCAGAAAATTAATTCTGGATATTTGTCCTTCACAAGAACAATTCACAGTAATAACATAGTGTTTTATGAAATGATAATTCTAACTAAGGAACATGCAGAACATAAGTATCATGATAAAACATATTTAATAAGGACTTTTATTAAATATGCTCCCACTATTTTACTCAAATCAATGACCCTTTTCATTGACTCGGAAAATCTACTTGGAAGATTTTCTTATGGGACCAAGATCCATATTTCACCTCGTTCTGAGTTAGCTTTGGTTGATCACCAAAAACTCAGTTATTTAAGTAAGAAACTTTTTTTTTTCCAATTACATATCATGTAATTCTTGGATCAGTCGGGTGATTAACTCTTATTCCAATTTATCTAATAAATCGATGCCGAACTCCTTTGGCTCCAGGCCTTTCAATCCTATAGAATTTGGCCTAGTTAAGTCAAGCCCAATGGTTGGCAATTGGATATTAAAATTATCTCATCACGACTCACCAAAATAAATCAAGGTGCCCTACTTTGGTAGACCTACACTCATTCGATTCTGGCCTTGACGAGTGCCACACATCGGAAGGCATTTAAGACTTAATACTAATTTGCAGGAATTTTTAATTAGTGATCTCACCGGCGTTGTATATCATACAAGAACGTCTCTCAGCATACATGCTATCATACATTTAACTAACATATATGACACGTCTCCTCGAACATCCCATTAAAGAACCTAGTTAAATAACCCTAAATAGGTTATTACCATTAGCGCGCTTATTAAACATATGGGGACATTAAAACTTAAACATACAACACTGATACCAAGCACACATATATATAGATATAACATAAGAGTACTGGCTCCATCAGTAGAGCCTAGAACACATACACAACTGTCATCAGAGTACACAAAATAAACAACTGGAAGCATGGTAAACGAAAGTACATGGGACTTCCTCTCCTCACCCCCCAAAATATATCAGTGCTCAAAGACTCACGGCCATCCTAAAACTAACTCACACAACCCAGATACTAGTGCAAATAGCGAAATACGGTAAGCTTGCCTTTTCTGATTTGTTCTGTCAATTTTTTAAGTAGATGAATGAGGGACGGTCCCCTTCTTTACTTTTTCATAATACGCTTTAGCTCTATTTCCCGAGAACTAAAGATTGGCATTTCGGGCTGGATCGAGGACTCCCCGCTGACACTCTTTGTCACCTCTGATACACCTGTAGTGCCTCATACTCGGTAGAGCTGTCAGACATCACAACCCGCCGACGTCTGTAGTCTCGCATCCTCCTGTGCTGTGGCGCGTCTGCCTTTGGCAATAAAACCTCTCCGAGAAGTGGCATGCGAACCCCAGGCAATGCCCGAGTCATGGTGATACTCCCTCTACCTACTCCACATTCTCTCGAAAAAAAAGTCTTGGGGTGATCCAAAAGTCTTTGATCAAGCAGCTCCTCGATGATCCCCATGCACGAAAATAGATGGTAGTCGGCCCCGTATATACAATGTGATATTTGGAATAATCGAACTGCCAGTACCTTTCATTGTCAAAATGGTCAAAGAACTCAAGATCCCCTAGCACTAGGACACATGGCTCGTCCGCTAGCATCAGGCTCATAAGGTGTGCAATCTAGCTCCTCCGGCTCAAAGTCTTCCCATGGTCATAAGAAACATAACATAACACAAGGGAAAGGGAGATAAGAAACATCAACACATCATAACATGGGAAAGAAGCAATAAAACAATATACACAGATAGCACAAACGCAATCAAGCATAGAATAGCATAACTACCATCGCCAAGATCATTCTTTCCTAACTAATGTCTCACCCACTCATGCATATAACTTCTACATGAACACGGCCACGATGCGACATCCCCGATAGATCCAAATGCCCCATTCATCACCATGCCATCCCCACAGATCAGGGTGTGTATCAGCCGCCTGGCTCAACTCGTGGTCACGACACATCCCAAACAAATCAGGATGTTCTCCCGTCACGTACACATGGTGATGAATACAACAATTGTAACACCCCCCTCGCGGGTGCTACATACACGGACTCTAATACGGAAATAAAACAATAAAATAAAACGCTGGTTGCTTTCGGAAAGTACTTTAATTAAGTAGCTACGTTCGAAAACGCGGTTCTAAAATTTTTCTGCATGCATAGGCAAACAACTCCAGTCGGAGGAATAAATTTCATATCACACATTGATATTCACTGTTCATAAAACATAAACATAACGCAAAACCTGGTCTAAAATATATATATATATATATATATATATATATATATATATATATATATATATCATATTACAGACTTAGAAAGTAATTGCGACATATATGCAGTAATAAAATATAAGCCTGCTCAAAAACAAAAGACTCCTAAGCTGGTCAGCTAAAACTAGCCATTGGGGTACAACCCAACGTCGGCTCCTTCAAAAGTTTCCATCGTCCGAGTCCTCACGTCTCCGCGGGGACCTATGATCAACATCTGTACATGTGTTCCAAAAACACAACAAGGTGTCCAACATGTACAGGCAAAGGTGAGATACTCATATAAAGTTATCACGATAGCCGCACAAGCGACAAACAGCAGTATAAGCATCCACAGATAAATACAGTTATATGAACAGTTATTTATATAATACAGTACAACATCCCAAACACTATCATCAGTTATAATAATGCATGAGACTTCAATATCATCTTTCTAATTCATGTACTCCGGAGATTCTAACTTCCCAACATCGAGCGATAGGCCGTAGTAACACCCGTAACACAATTGTTCTCATGAGTCGGCCTCTCTATTTAGGTCCGAACTCCAATTTTTCCAGGGTACCACGTCTCACCATATCATGAATACTCCAGTCTCTGATCGAGTTCATTCGTGTTTGGCAGCCGATTTACCACGGCACGGGGCTGCTACGCCACCGGCCACTTGTGGGATCTCGAACACAGAATGCCCCTATAGACCCAGTGGTCTTAACTGGCTGAATTCTCAACTACGAAAGTTGTAGCTCGGTTCCAAATGGCACGTCTGCCGGTTCATGCATGTACACAGAAAGTTTTCTGTTTTCTTCGCGTTCATTCTTTCAAATTTCGAGACATAAAGTCCACGACTCGTTTCAAAAAGGCATTAAGCCCACTCAAATCAAAAACACAGGACACGAAGTCCGAGTGCTCAATCCACAAAACACTAGCCCCGACGTCTCGGCCACTAGGTTCGGGTTCGTCTCAAAGGTTCATCATTTTTCCTTTGGTTTCATTTTCTCAAAACACTTTGAAAAACAAAACATACTTTGGTTTTCTCGAAACAAAACATCCTTTTTGATCATGAGAACATTTTTCCGTGAAAACACCTTTCTTGAAAACAAAAACCTTTTTCTAAGGTTTCACGTCTTTTTAAAACGTTTTACCGAAATAAAACACGATTTGCACGACTTTTCACAAAACCACTTCACTTTTCAAAACAAAAAAAATACTTTTCAACAAGAAAGACAACTTTTCTTGAAAAAAAACAACACGTTTTCCCAAAAATCACTTTTTGATTTAAAAACACGATTTTCAAAACATAGATTTAGGATTTCGAGTCTTTTAATAAATTATCGAGACATAGCCAGTCCTATGCTCATCCAGGGTATAAATATATATAGACATCAACAATCCATAATCATCATCATAATATCAACTAAGGCATCCATGCCACAAATTATCAAATAGACAATTATGCACAACATTTAACATCCAATCAATCCAGGATATAAGTATACATATACATCATTCAAACTCATCTCTAAATCATCACTCAAGACATCATAACACATATATCAAACATTCACTATGAAGCTACTCAAACTTAAATGACTACCTCCCTTTACCTCTCAAATTTGCTTAGTCCAAACTTGATCGATTCTCGGCTCCGGCTCCGGTTTCGTTTGCGTCGCCTAAAACAATCAAACACAATTCAATTCAAACAACAATTCAACATCAATATATAACATAAGAACACAAGTTTTCCTTCCCCTAAAAGGCATAGGGTTCGGCCATGAAAGGTCAAAAGGGTTAGGGATCTTATTTGGTTCCAAACTTTTGGATGGTTGGTTCATGAACTTAGTTAACACTATTTCAAGTCCTATGACTCAAAAATGTGAAACAACACTCATGGATTTTCCCCATGAAGCTCTCGGCCATAAAGGGCAATCTAGGCTAGGAATTGATTTGGTTTTCCATCACTTGGATTCAAGGATACTAGGAAAGCTAAGGATGGAATCAAGAGTTAGAAATCAAAAATTTGATGAAAAACACTATTCATCATCACTCTTAGGGTTCGGCCACTTTGGGGTTTTAGGGCTAGGATGAGACTTGGATCATAAGCTCTTGGGTTTAGATAGAGGGTGATGAGGTGAGTTCAAAGAACTTGGTTTCACCTCCAAAGGATTTTCCTACAATTTCCTATGGATTTTCAAAGTTTTGGATCTAAGAATGAGTTTCATGAAAATGGAGTTTTGATCTTGATATTGAAAGAGATTCAAGAAGATATGAGACCATAGAAGTGATCTTACCTTAAAATGGATGAAGATTGGTCAAGAAATCAAGTGATTTCAACAAGCTTTCAAGGTTTTCTCAAGGATTCAATGAAGGTTTTTTCTCTAAGGAAGATGAAGTGTTCTTGGTGTTCTTGAGGGGCTGGGCTGCGTGGAATGAGGGGCTGAGAGGGCTGTTCCAGCCTTCTAAAGAGTTCATTAAGGGTAAAAAGGTCATTTGGTTCAAAGGGTAAAATGGTAAAAGGTGAAAAGACTTAAGTTAGGGGTATTTTGGTAATTTCGCATCCTGAAATTCCCGATCGTCATGACGACTCTGGCATGCTCTCCCAAGTGAGTTGACATGATGTGATATCCATATTATCCGTTGTCGGGTCCTGGTAAGTCCATACGCGGCTCCGTTCTCCACCCGATTGAAGATTTCGCTCGAACGGAGGTCAGGAAATGATTTTTTTGAAATTTTTGCGAAATTTAACCAAAACGTAGAGAATCGAATTCTAAGACTTACTGTCTCGTTCACGGGTCCATCTGAGGTCTTTTGAGCAGTAAAATCATACTGTCAGTGTAAAAACGCAGACCGGGCTCCGTTTGAGTTTTCGACTCAAAACTTAATCGTAGCTTCCTACGATATCGGTGAGCATGATTATGGTCTCAGAATATTTTATATCCCTTTCTAAGACCTCGAATAAAATATAAGTTCATAAATACTGATTAATTAGGAAAACTCGAAAATCGGGGTGTTACATTACTACCCTAAATTTCGTCCTCGAAATTACGTACCTTGAAAAAGATTGGGATACTGTAACTTCATCTTGTCCTCGAGCTCCCACGTTGCGTCTCCAGTTGCTTCGTTCCAAACGACTTTGACTAAGGGAACTTGTTTTCCCCTGAGTTGCTTGATCCTCTTATCAACGATTCGCACAGGCGATGTCTCATAAGACAAGTTTTCTCGTAAATGTACTATATCAGGTTCGATTACATGAGACGGATCAGGAATATACTTTCGAAGTTGTGAGACATGGAAAACATTATGAATGTTAGACAGAAAAGGTGGTAAGGCAATCTGGTAAGCTACTGGACCAATACGCCGAAGAATTTGGTAAGGTCCAATGAATTTGGGAGTGAGTTTTCTGGACTTAATCGCTCTACCTACCCCAGTCGTAGATGTGACTCTCAGGAACACGTGTTCACCTTCTTGAAACTCGAGGGGTCGTCTTCTCTTATCTGAATAGCTTTTCTGCCTGCTTTATGCCGTTTTCATCTTTTCCCGGATCTGTTTAATCTTTTCCGTTGTTTGTTGCACAAGTTCTGGGCCTACGATCATGTTCTCTCCATCCTGGTACCAACACAACGGTGTCTGGCACTTTCGTCCATACAAGGCTTCATAGGGTGCCATCCCTATGCTAGAATGGTAGCTATTATTGTAGGTGAATTCTATAAGAGGCAACAGATCATCCCAACTTCCACCATGGTCTAGAACACAAGCTCTCAGCAGATCTTCCAACGACTGTATTGTTCTCTCTGTTTGTCCATCAGTCTGAGGGTGATAGGCTGAACTTAGCCTTAACTTTGTTCCTAAAGCTTGATGCAGACTTTGCCAAAAACGTGACGTAAACTTTGGGTCTCTATCAGAGACTATGCTCGAAGGCACTCCATGTAGTCTGATTACTTCTCTGATATACAATTCAGTTAACTTCTCCACTGAGTAGTTGATCTTAACAGGTAAGAAGTGTGCTGACTTCGTTAACCTATCAACGATCACCCAAATTGAATCAAAACTTTTGGAAGTTCTCGGTAATCCTACCACAAAATCCATTGAAATGCTCTCCCATTTCCATTCGGGTACATCCAAGGATCGAAGCATCCCTCCAGGCCGTTGATGTTCTACCTTCGCTTTCTGATAGGTCAAACATGATGCTACATACTCAGCCACTTGCTTCTTCATTCCTGGCCACCAAAACTTTTGTTTTAGATCTTGGTACATTTTGGTTGATCCAGGGTGAATACTTAGCTTGCTCTTGTGTCCTTCTTCTAGAATCATTTTCCTCATCTCCGGGTTGCTAGGTACACAAACTCGTCCATTGCATCTCAAGATACCATCAGTCCCCATACTGAACTCTGCAGCTTTCTCTTGTCCAAGTAACTCCTTTTTCTCTTGGAGATATACATCAGTTGCTTGCTGTTCACGGATCGTGTCCATCAGTCCACTAGATACCTTAATCATTCCCAAACAAATCTTCTCATTGTTCACTTCCACAGCTAGATTGAGATCACGAAACTGTTCTATCAATCCTAGCTCTTTAACCATCATTGCAGAGATGTGTAGGGTCTTCCGACTCAGAGCATCTGCAACAACATTTGCTTTCCCAGGGTGGTACAGCAAAGTGAAGTCGTAGTCTTTAAGAAACTCCATCCAGCGTCTCTGCCTCATGTTAAGTTCCTTCTGGTCGAACAGGTACTTCAAACTTTTATGGTCACTGAAGACATCGAACTTAGATCCATATAAGTAGTGTCTCCAGATCTTTAGTGCAAAAACCACAGCAGCTAACTCAAGGTCGTGCGTCGGGTAATTCCTCTCATGAGTCTTCAACTGGCGCGAAGCATATGCTACAACCTTCCGATGTTGCATAAGCACACATCCTAATCCCTGATGCGAAGCATCACAGTACACTTCGTACGGTTCGTCTGGCTTAGGTAGTACTAACACTGGTGAGGTTGTCAAACGTTCCTTCATCGTCTGAAAACTCTCTTCACATTTATCAGTCCACATAAACGGTTGGTCCTTCCTCGTAAGTTGAGTCAATGGCGCAACAATCTTTGAAAATCCTTCGATGAACCTTCTGTAATAACCAGCTAGTCCAACGAAACTGCGGATTTCTGTTACAGTCTTGGGTCTCTCCCACAGAAGTACTGCTTCTACTTTCATAGGATCGACGGCAATTCCTTCCTTCGAAATCACATGTCCTAAGATTTTGACTTCATCCAGCCAAAATTCACACTTGGGTAGCTTTGCGTACAACTTCTCCTTGTGAAGGATCTGCAAAACTTGTCGTAGGTGTTCCTCGTGCTCCTCAGAACTTTTTGAGTAGATGAGAATATCATCGATAAACACGACAACAAACTGATCCAAAAACAGACGGAAAATCCTGTTCATATAGTCCATGAAGATAGCAGGCGCGTTCGTCACTCCGAAAGGCATCACAAGGTACTCATAATGACCATAACGAGTCCTAAAAGCAGTCTTGGGTACGTCCTCATTCTTTACTCTGATCTGGTGATAACCGGATCTCAGATCGATCTTCGAAAAGACAGCGGCTCCTTGAAGTTGATCCATCAAGTCATCTATGCGGGGTAGAGGATACTTGTTCTTGATCGTTATCTTGTTGAGTTGACGGTAATCCACACAGAGTCTTGAACTCCCGTCCTTCTTCTTTACCAACAACACTGGTGCTCCCCACGGGGACACACTTGGCCTCACAAACCGCTTCGACATCAAATCCTCTAGTTGAGTCTTCAACTCGGCTAACTCTGTAGGTGACATCCTATAAGGAGCTATAGAGATCGGACCAGATCCTGGAACTAAGTCGATCGCAAACTCGATGTCCCTCACAGGTGGCAAACCTGGTACGTCCTCTGGAAAAACTTCCGAAAAATCTTTCACAACCGGCACATCGCTCAAGACAACGTCCCCCTCGATTTCTAAACAGGATAGAAGCATGTATCCCTGATCTCCTTCTTTCAAAGAAGCTCTTACTTGGTTAGCAGTTATAAATCCAGAAATCTCAGGGTCAGGAAAAACTAGGGTTCTATGTGCACAGTCTAAAAGGATATGGTTGGAAGATAACCAATCCATGCCTAGGATCACATCCAATTGAGTCAAAGGCAAACATATTAAGTCAACAAGAAAGTTCCTATCATGAACAATAATAGGACAGTTCAAACATACTGTATTAACAGTAACAGGTTTAGCAGTCGGGGTTGTGACAATCAAATCAAAAGACAGCGAAGAAACAGGCAACTCTAATTGTCTCACACAATTCAAGGAGATAAACGAATGTGTCGCACCCGAATCAAATAGTACAGTTAGGAGATTACCAGCTATGATGCAACTACCTTGTATGAGATCATCAGATTTGGAAGCATCAATGCCGCTCATGGTATAAACCCTTCCCCTCGCCGTGGGTCTAGCAGTCCGCATGTTGTTGACAAGTCGGCTCGGGCTTTGGTGTAGAGCATTCCCTCGCAAAATGTCCTATCTCTCCGTATTGGAAACATAGAACTCCTTTCAGTTTGCAGCTATCAGCTGGGTGTCCAGGTTGCCCACACTTGAAACATCTCTGGGCTCGGCCTTGGTTCTGGTCGTTTCTGTTCCCACCACCGTAAGCAGAAGCAACAGGACTATAAGGTTGTTGTTTCTGACTATTCCCTTGAGGTCGGGAATACGGCATCTTCTGGGACTGCTTCCCATTCTGTTGCTGGTACTGGTTCGGGTTCCTTGACCTAGACGGTCCTCCTGTAGTACCCTTGTTCTCCCTTCCGCTTCTCATCTTTTCTACCTTTCTACACTTTTCCACCAGAGCTTGGAAGGTACGGATCTCCAGTGGTAACACCGACTCCTTGATCTCGAAGCGCAGACCGCCTTCGAACCTCTCGCATTTCCAGTCCTCGTCAGGCTGAGCTTGGAAAAAGCGGAAATATTTGGCGAGTGATTCAAACTTCGCCGCATATTCCCCGACAGACATATCCCTCTGCTGCAGCTTTAGAAATTCCTGCTCTTTCTCGGTTCTAGCACTTTGGGGAAAGTACTTGTCCAGAAACTTGGTGCGAAATACTCCCCAAGTGATCTCTTGGTTGTTGGCTTCCAGCAGTTGTCTGGTTCCTCCCCACCAATACTCTGCATCACCCAGAAACAGGAATGTGGCATAGTCCACCTTCACTCCCTCAGGACAATGTAGAACAGCAAAAATCTTCTCTATCTCTTGCAGCCACAGGTCAGCCTTTTCCGGGTCACAGTCCCCGTGAAACTGCGGAGGATCGTGACGCCGAAAATCGACTAAACCTCTGGCACCAGCAGCAATATCAGCTCTTTGTTGGTTCTGTTGATTCTGTTGAGCCATCGTTGCTGTCTGTTGAGCAACAGCAGCCGCCATATCAGCCATGGCCTGGATAGCCCGATTCATGTTGTTGTCATCAGCATTGTTGTCAGCAGTGCCGCGACCTCCACCACGACCACCTCTAAGATTCATGTCTCCCTACAAGGCAAACCAAACATACCTTAATAAGGAAACATAAATCAAAACTAGTGTGTCAACACACATTGCTTCAACAGAGAAACAATTCAAACAAGGTTCACAGAGATCACACAACATAAACATAACATACTCACTTCCCAAGGATTCCCGAAAGACTCGACCAGCTCTGATACCACTAATGTAACACCCCCCTCGCGGGTGCTACATACACGGACTCTAATACGGAAATAAAACAATAAAATAAAACGCTGGTTGCTTTCGGAAAGTACTTTAATTAAGTAGCTACGTTCGAAAACGCGGTTCTAAAATTTTTCTGCATGCATAGGCAAACAACTCCAGTCGGAGGAATAAATTTCATATCACACATTGATATTCACTGTTCATAAAACATAAACATAACGCAAAACCTGGTCTAATATATATATATATATATATATATATATATATATATATATATATATATATATATATATATATATATATATATATATATATATCATATTACAGACTTAGAAAGTAATTGCGACATATATGCAGTAATAAAATATAAGCCTGCCCAAAAACAAAAGACTCCTAAGCTGGTCGGCTAAAAGTAGCCATTGGGGTACAACCCAACGTCGGCTCCTTCAAAAGTTTCCATCGTCCGAGTCCTCACGTCTCCGCGGGGACCTATGATCAACATCTGTACATGTGTTCCAAAAACACAACAAGGTGTCCAACATGTACAGGCAAAGGTGAGATACTCATATAAAGTTATCACGATAGCCGCACAAGCGACAAACAGCAGTATAAGCATCCACAGATAAATACAGTTATATGAACAGTTATTTATATAATATAGTACAACATCCCAAACACTATCATCAGTTATAATAATGCATGAGACTTCAATATCATCTTTCTAATTCATGTACTCCGGAGATTCTAACTTCCCAACATCGAGCGATAGGCCGTAGTAACACCCATAACACAATTGTTCTCATGAGTCGGCCTCTCTATTTCGGTCCGAACTCCAATTGTTCCAGGGTACCACGTCTCACCATATCATGAATACTCCAGTCTCTGATCGAGTTCATTCGTGTTTGGCAGCCGATTTACCACGGCACGGGGCTGCTACGCCACCGGCCACTTGTGGGATCTCGAACACAGAATGCCCCTATAGACCCAGTGGTCTTAACTGGCTGAATTCTCAACTACGAAAGTTGTAGCTCGGTTCCAAATGGCACGTCTGCCGGTTCATGCATGTACACAGAAAGTTTTCTGTTTTCTTTGCGTTCATTCTTTCAAATTTCGAGACATAAAGTCCACGACTCGTTTCAAAAAGGCATTAAGCCCACTCAAATCAAAAACACAGGACACGAAGTCCGAGTGCTCAATCCACAAAACACTAGCCCCGACGTCTCGGCCACTAGGTTCGGGTTCGTCTCAAAGGTTCATCATTTTTCCTTTGGTTTCATTTTCTCAAAACACTTTGAAAAACAAAACATACTTTGGTTTTCTCGAAACAAAACATCCTTTTTGATCATGAGAACATTTTTCCGTGAAAACACCTTTCTTGAAAACAAAAACCTTTTTCTAAGGTTTCACGTCTTTTTAAAACGTTTTACCGAAATAAAACACGATTTGCACGACTTTTCACAAAACCACTTTACTTTTCAAAACAAAAAAAATACTTTTCAATAAGAAAGACAACTTTTCTTGAAAAAAAACAACACGTTTTCCCAAAAATCACTTTTTGATTTAAAAACACGATTTTCAAAACATAGATTTAGGATTTCGAGTCTTTTAATAAATTATCGAGACATAGCCAGTCCTATGCTCATCCAGGGTATAAATATATATAGACATCAACAATCCATAATCATCATCATAATATCAACTAAGGCATCCATGCCACAAATTATCAAATAGACAATTATGCACAACATTTAACATCCAATCAATCCAGGATATAAGTATACATATACATCATTCAAACTCATCTCTAAATCATCACTCAAGACATCATAACACATATATCAAACATTCACTATGAAGCTACTCAAACTTAAATGACTACCTCCCTTTACCTCTCAAATTTGCTTAGTCCAAACTTGATCGATTCTCGGCTCCGGCTCCGGTTTCGTTTGCGTCGCCTAAAACAATCAAACACAATTCAATTCAAACAACAATTCAACATCAATATATAACATAAGAACACAAGTTTTCCTTCCCCTAAAAGGCATAGGGTTCGGCCATGAAAGGTCAAAAGGGTTAGGGATCTTATTTGGTTCCAAACTTTTGGATGGTTGGTTCATGAACTTAGTTAACATTATTTCAAGTCCTATGACTCAAAAATGTGAAACAACACTCATGGATTTTCCCCATGAAGCTCTCGGCCATAAAGGGCAATCTAGGCTAGGAATTGATTTGGTTTTCCATCACTTGGATTCAAGGATACTAGGAAAGCTAAGGATGGAATCAAGAGTTAGAAATCAAAAATTTGATGAAAAACACTATTCATCATCACTCTTAGGGTTCGGCCACTTTGGGGTTTTAGGGCTAGGATGAGACTTGGATCATAAGCTCTTGGGTTTAGATAGAGGGTGATGAGGTGAGTTCAAAGAACTTGGTTTCACCTCCAAAGGATTTTCCTACAATTTCCTATGGATTTTCAAAGTTTTGGATCTAAGAATGAGTTTCATGAAAATGGAGTTTTGATCTTGATATTGAAAGAGATTCAAGAAGATATGAGACCATAGAAGTGATCTTACCTTAAAATGGATGAAGATTGGTCAAGAAATCAAGTGATTTCAACAAGCTTTCAAGGTTTTCTCAAGGATTCAATGAAGGTTTTTTCTCTAAGGAAGATGAAGTGTTCTTGGTGTTCTTGAGGGGCTGGGCTGCGTGGAATGAGGGGCTGAGAGGGCTGTTCCAGCCTTCTAAAGAGTTCATTAAGGGTAAAAAGGTCATTTGGTTCAAAGGGTAAAATGGTAAAAGGTGAAAAGACTTAAGTTAGGGGTATTTTGGTAATTTCGCATCCTGAAATTCCCGATCGTCATGACGACTCTGGCATGCTCTCCCAAGTGAGTTGACATGATGTGATATCCATATTATCCGTTGTCGGGTCTTGGTAAGTCTATACGCGGCTCCGTTCTCCACCCGATTGAAGATTTCGCTCGAACGGAGGTCAGGAAATGATTTTTTTGAAATTTTTGCGAAATTTAACCAAAACGTAGAGAATCGAATTCTAAGACTTACTGTCTCGTTCACGGGTCCATCTGAGGTCTTTTGAGCAGTAAAATCATACTGTCAGTGTAAAAACGCAGACCGGGCTCCGTTTGAGTTTTCGACTCAAAACTTAATCGTAGCTTCCTACGATATCGGTGAGCATGATTATGGTCTCAGAATATTTTATATCCCTTTTTAAGACCTCGAATAAAATATAAGTTCATAAATACTGATTAATTAGGAAAACTCGAAAATCGGGGTGTTACATTACTACCCTAAATTTCGTCCTCGAAATTACGTACCTTGAAAAAGATTGGGATACTGTAACTTCATCTTGTCCTCGAGCTCCCACGTTGCGTCTCCAGTTGCTTCGTTCCAAACGACTTTGACTAAGGGAACTTGTTTTCCCCTGAGTTGCTTGATCCTCTTATCAACGATTCGCACAGGCGATGTCTCATAAGACAAGTTTTCTCGTAAATGTACTATATCAGGTTCGATTACATGAGACGGATCAGGAATATACTTTCGAAGTTGTGAGACATGGAAAACATTATGAATGTTAGACAGAAAAGGTGGTAAGGCAATCTGGTAAGCTACTGGACCAATACGCCGAAGAATTTGGTAAGGTCCAATGAATTTGGGAGTGAGTTTTCTGGACTTAATCGCTCTACCTACCCCAGTCGTAGATGTGACTCTCAGGAACACGTGTTCACCTTCTTGAAACTCGAGGGGTCGTCTTCTCTTATCTGAATAGCTTTTCTGCCTGCTCTATGCCGTTTTCATCTTTTCCCGGATCTGTTTAATCTTTTCCGTTGTTTGTTGCACAAGTTCTGGGCCTACGATCATGTTCTCTCCATCCTGGTACCAACACAACGGTGTCTGGCACTTTCGTCCATACAAGGCTTCATAGGGTGCCATCCCTATGCTAGAATGGTAGCTATTATTGTAGGTGAATTCTATAAGAGGCAACAGATCATCCCAACTTCCACCATGGTCTAGAACACAAGCTCTCAGCAGATCTTCCAACGACTGTATTGTTCTCTCTGTTTGTCCATCAGTCTGAGGGTGATAGGCTGAACTTAGCCTTAACTTTGTTCCTAAAGCTTGATGCAGACTTTGCCAAAAACGTGACGTAAACTTTGGGTCTCTATCAGAGACTATGCTCGAAGGCACTCCATGTAGTCTGATTACTTCTCTGATATACAATTCAGTTAACTTCTCCACTGAGTAGTTGATCTTAACAGGTAAGAAGTGTGCTGACTTCGTTAACCTATCAACGATCACCCAAATTGAATCAAAACTTTTGGAAGTTCTCGGTAATCCTACCACAAAATCCATTGAAATGCTCTCCCATTTCCATTCGGGTACATCCAAGGATCGAAGCATCCCTCCAGGCCGTTGATGTTCTACCTTCGCTTTCTGACAGGTCAAACATGATGCTACATACTCAGCCACTTGCTTCTTCATTCCTGGCCACCAAAACTTTTGTTTTAGATCTTGGTACATTTTGGTTGATCCAGGGTGAATACTTAGCTTGCTCTTGTGTCCTTCTTCTAGAATCATTTTCCTCATCTCCGGGTTGCTAGATACACAAACTCGTCCATTGCATCTCAAGATACCATCAGTCCCCATACTGAACTCTGCAGCTTTCTCTTGTCCAAGTAACTCCTTTTTCTCTTGGAGATATACATCAGTTGCTTGCTGTTCACGGATCATGTCCATCAGTCCACTAGATACCTTAATCATTCCCAAACAAATCTTCTCATTGTTCACTTCCACAGCTAGATTGAGATCACGAAACTGTTCTATCAATCCTAGCTCTTTAACCATCATTGCAGAGATGTGTAGGGTCTTCCGACTCAGAGCATCTGCAACAACATTTGCTTTCCCAGGGTGGTACAGCAAAGTGAAGTCGTAGTCTTTAAGAAACTCCATCCAGCGTCTCTGCCTCATGTTAAGTTCCTTCTGGTCGAACAGGTACTTCAAACTTTTATGGTCACTGAAGACATCAAACTTAGATCCATATAAGTAGTGTCTCCAGATCTTTAGTGCAAAAACCACAGCAGCTAACTCAAGGTCGTGCGTCGGGTAATTCCTCTCATGAGTCTTCAACTGGCGCGAAGCATATGCTACAACCTTCCGATGTTGCATAAGCACACATCCTAATCCCTGATGCGAAGCATCACAGTACACTTCGTACGGTTCGTCTGGCTTAGGTAGTACTAACACTGGTGAGGTTGTCAAACGTTCCTTCATCGTCTGAAAACTCTCTTCACATTTATCAGTCCACATAAACGGTTGGTCCTTCCTCGTAAGTTGAGTCAATGGCGCAACAATCTTTGAAAATCCTTCGATGAACCTTCTGTAATAACCAGCTAGTCCAACGAAACTGCGGATTTCTATTACAGTCTTGGGTCTCTCCCACAGAAGTACTGCTTCTACTTTCATAGGATCGACGGCAATTCCTTCCTTCGAAATCACATGTCCTAAGAATTTGACTTCATCCAGCCAAAATTCACACTTGGGTAGCTTTGCGTACAACTTCTCCTTGTGAAGGATCTGCAAAACTTGTCATAGGTGTTCCTCGTGCTCCTCAGAACTTTTTGAGTAGATGAGAATATCATCGATAAACACGACAACAAACTGATCCAAAAACGGACGGAAAATCCTGTTCATATAGTCCATGAAGATAGCAGGCGCGTTCGTCACTCCGAAAGGCATCACGAGGTACTCATAATGACCATAACGAGTCCTAAAAGCAGTCTTGGGTACGTCCTCGTTCTTTACTCTGATCTGGTGATAACCGGATCTCAGATCGATCTTCGAAAAGACAGCGGCTCCTTGAAGTTGATCCATCAAGTCATCTATGCGGGGTAGAGGATACTTGTTCTTGATCGTTATCTTGTTGAGTTGACGGTAATCCACACAGAGTCTTGAACTCCCGTCCTTCTTTTTTACCAACAACACTGGTGCTCCCCACGGGGACACACTTGGCCTCACAAACCGCTTCGACATCAAATCCTCTAGTTGAGTCTTCAACTCGGCTAACTCTGTAGGTGACATCCTATAAGGAGCTATAGAGATCGGACCAGATCCTGAAACTAAGTCGATCGCAAACTCGATGTCCCTCACAGGTGGCAAACCTGGTACGTCCTCTGGAAAAACTTCCGAAAAATCTTTCACAACCGGCACATCGCTCAAGACAACGTCCCCCTCGATTTCTAAACAGGATAGAAGCATGTATCCCTGATCTCCTTCTTTCAAAGAAGCTCTTACTTGGTTAGCAGTTATAAATCCAGAAATCTCAGGGTCAGGAAAAACTAGGGTTCTATGTGCACAGTCTAAAAGGATATGGTTGGAAGATAACCAATCCATGCCTAGGATCACATCCAATTGAGTCAAAGGCAAACATATTAAGTCAACAAGAAAGTTCCTATCATGAACAATAATAGGACAGTTCAAACATACTGTATTAACAGTAACAGGTTTAGCAGTCGGGGTTGTGACAATCAAATCAAAAGACAGCGAAGAAACAGGCAACTCTAATTGTCTCACACAATTCAAGGAGATAAACGAATGTGTCGCACCCGAATCAAATAGTACAGTTAGGATATTACCAACTATGATGCAACTACCTTGTATGAGATCATCAGATTTGGAAGCATCAATGCCGCTCATGGTATAAACCCTTCCCCTCGCCGTGGGTCTAGCAGTCTGCATGTTGTTGACAAGTCGGCTCGGGCTTTGGTGTAGGGCATTCCCTCGCAAAATGTCCTATCTCTCCGCATTGGAAACATAGAACTCCTTTCAGTTTGCAGCTATCAGCTGGGTGTCCAGGTTGCCCACACTTGAAACATCTCTGGGCTCGGCCTTGGTTCTGGTCGTTTCTGTTCCCACCACCGTAAGCAGAAGCAACAGGACGATAAGGTTGTTGTTTCTGACTATTCCCTTGAGGTCGGGAATACGGCATCTTCTGGGACTGCTTCCCTTTCTGTTGCTGGTACTGGTTCGGGTTCCTTGACCTAGACGGTCCTCCTGTAGTACCCTTGTTCTCCCTTCCGCTTCTCATCTTTTCTACCTTTCTACACTTTTCCACCAGAGCTTGGAAGGTACGGATCTCCAGTGGTAACACCGACTCCTTGATCTCGAAGCGCAGACCGCCTTCGAACCTCTCGCATTTCCAGTCCTCGTCAGGCTGAGCTTGGAAAAAGCGGAAATATTTGGCGAGTGATTCAAACTTCGCCGCATATTCCCCGACAGACATATCCCTCTGCTGCAGCTTCAGAAATTCCTGCTCTTTCTCGGTTCTAGCACTTTGGGGAAAGTACTTGTCCAGAAACTTGGTGCGAAATACTCCCCAAGTGATCTCTTGGTTGTTGGCTTCCAGCAGTTGTCTGGTTCCTCCCCACCAATACTCTGCATCACCCAGAAACAGGAATGTGGCATAGTCCACCTTCACTCCCTCAGGACAATGTAGAACAGCAAAAATCTTCTCTATCTCTTGCAGCCACAGGTCAGCCTTTTCCGGGTCACAGTCCCCGTGAAACTGCGGAGGATCGTGACGCCGAAAATCGACTAACCCTCTGGCACCAGCAGCAATATCAGCTCTTTGTTGGTTCTGTTGATTCTGTTGAGCCATCGTTGCTGTCTGTTGAGCAACAGCAGCCGCCATATCAGCCATGGCCTGGATAGCCCGATTCATGCTGTTGTCATCAGCATTGTTGTCAGCAGTGCCGCGACCTCCACCACGACCACCTCTAAGATTCATGTCTCCCTACAAGGCAAACCAAAAATACCTTAATAAGGAAACATAAATCAAAACTAGTGTGTCAACACACATTGCTTCAACAGAGAAACAATTCAAACAAGGTTCACAGAGATCACACAACATAAACATAACAGACTCACTTCCCAAGGATTCCCGAAAGACTCGACCAGCTCTGATACCACTAATGTAACACCCCCCGCGCGGGTGCTACATACACGGACTCTAATACGGAAATAAAACAATAAAATAAAACGCTGGTTGCTTTCGGAAAGTACTTTAATTAAGTAGCTACGTTCGAAAACGCGGTTCTAAAATTTTTCTGCATGCATAGGCAAACAACTCCAGTCGGAGGAATAAATTTCATATCACACATTGATATTCACTGTTCATAAAACATAAACATAACGCAAAACCTGGTCTTATATATATATATATATCATATTACAGACTTAGAAAGTAATTGCGACATATATGCAGTAATAAAATATAAGCCTGCTCAAAAACAAAAGACTCCTAAGCTGGTCGGCTAAAAGTAGCCATTGGGGTACAACCCAACGTCGGCTCCTTCAAAAGTTTCCATCGTCCGAGTCCTCACGTCTCCGCGGGGACCTATGATCAACATCTGTACATGTGTTCCAAAAACACAACAAGGTGTCCAACATGTACAGGCAAAGGTGAGATACTCATATAAAGTTATCACGATAGCCGCACAAGCGACAAACAGCAGTATAAGCATCCACAGATAAATACAGTTATATGAACAGTTATTTATATAATATAGTACAACATCCCAAACACTATCATCAGTTATAATAATGCATGAGACTTCAATATCATCTTTCTAATTCATGTACTCCGGAGATTCTAACTTCCCAACATCGAGCGATAGGCCGTAGTAACACCCGTAACACAATTGTTCTCATGAGTCGGCCTCTCTATTTAGGTCCGAACTCCAATTGTTCCAGGGTACCACGTCTCACCATATCATGAATACTCCAGTCTCTGATCGAGTTCATTCGTGTTTGGCAGCCGATTTACCACGGCACGGGGTTGCTACGCCACCGGCCACTTGTGGGATCTCGAACACAGAATGCCCCTATAGACCCAGTGGTCTTAACTGGCTGAATTCTCAACTACGAAAGTTGTAGCTCGGTTCCAAATGGCACATCTGCCGGTTCATGCATTTACACAGAAAGTTTTCTGTTTTCTTTGCGTTCATTCTTTCAAATTTCGAGACATAAAGTCCACGACTCGTTTCAAAAAGGCATTAAGCCCACTCAAATCAAAAACACAGGACACGAAGTCCGAGTGCTCAATCCACAAAACACTAGCCCCGACGTCTCGGCCACTAGGTTCGGGTTCGTCTCAAAGGTTCATCATTTTTCCTTTGGTTTAATTTTCTCAAAACACTTTGGAAAACAAAACATACTTTGGTTTTCTCGAAACAAAACATCCTTTTTGATCAAGAGAACATTTTTCCGTGAAAACACCTTTCTTGAAAACAAAAACCTTTTTCTAAGGTTTCACGTCTTTTTAAAACGTTTTACCGAAATAAAACACGATTTGCACGACTTTTTACAAAACCACTTTACTTTTTAAAACAAAAAAAATACTTTTCAACAAGAAAGACAACTTTTCTTGAAAAAAAACAACACGTTTTCCCAAAAATCACTTTTTGATTTAAAAACACGATTTTCAAAACATAGATTTAGGATTTCGAGTCTTTTAATAAATTATCGAGACATAGTCAGTCCTATGCTCATCCAGGGTATAAATATATATAGACATCAACAATCCATAATCATCATCATAATATCAACTAAGGCATCCATGCCACAAATTATCAAATAGACAATTATGCACAACATTTAACATCCAATCAATCCAGGATATAAGTATACATATACATCATTCAAACTCATCTCTAAATCATCACTCAAGACATCATAACACATATATCAAACATGCACTATGAAGCTACTCAAACTTAAATGACTACCTCCCTTTACCTCTCAAATTTGCTTAGTCCAAACTTGATCGATTCTCGGCTCCGGCTCCGGTTTCGTTTGCGTCGCCTAAAACAATCAAACACAATTCAATTCAAACAACAATTCAACATCAATCTATAACATAAGAACACAAGTTTTCCTTCCCCTAAAAGGCATAGGGTTCGGCCATGAAAGGTCAAAAGGGTTAGGGATCTTATTTGGTTCCAAACTTTTGGATGGTTGGTTCATGAACTTAGTTAACACTATTTCAAGTCCTATGACTCAAAAATGTGAAACAACACTCATGGATTTTCCCCATGAAGCTCTCGGCCATAAAGGGCAATCTAGGCTAGGAATTGATTTGGTTTTCCATCACTTGGATTCAAGGATACTAGGAAAGCTAAGGATGGAATCAAGAGTTAGAAATCAAAAATTTGATGAAAAACACTATTCATCATCACTCTTAGGGTTCGGCCACTTTGGGGTTTTAGGGCTAGGATGAGACTTGGATCATAAGCTCTTGGGTTTAGATAGAGGGTGATGAGGTGAGTTCAAAGATCTTGGTTTCACCTCCAAAGGATTTTCCTACAATTTCCTATGGATTTTCAAAGTTTTGGATCTAAGAATGAGTTTCATGAAAATGGAGTTTTGATCTTGATATTGAAAGAGATTCAAGAAGATATGAGACCATAGAAGTGATCTTACCTTAAAATGGATGAAGATTGGTCAAGAAATCAAGCGATTTCAACAAGCTTTCAAGGTTTTCTCAAGGATTCAATGAAGGTTTTTTCTCTAAGGAAGATGAAGCGTTCTTGGTGTTCTTGAGGGGCTGGGCTGCGTGGAATGAGGGGCTGAGAGGGCTGTTCCAGCCTTCTAAAGAGTTCATTAAGGGTAAAAAGGTCATTTGGTTCAAAGGGTAAAATGGTAAAAGGTGAAAAGACTTAAGTTAGGGGTATTTTGGTAATTTCGCATCCTGAAATTCCCGATCGTCATGACGACTCTGGCATGCTCTCCCAAGTGAGTTGACATGATGTGATATCCATATTATCCGTTGTCGGGTCCTGGTAAGTCCATACGCGGCTCCGTTCTCCACCCGATTGAAGATTTCGCTTGAACGGAGGTCAGGAAATGATTTTTTTGAAATTTTTGCGAAATTTAACCAAAACGTAGAGAATCGAATTCTAAGACTTACTGTCTCGTTCACGGGTCCATCTGAGGTCTTTTGAGCAGTAAAATCATACTGTCAGTGTAAAAACGCAGACCGGGCTCCGTTTGAGTTTTCGACTCAAAACTTAATCGTAGCTTCCTACGATATCGGTGAGCATGATTATGGTCTCAGAATATTTTATATCCCTTTCTAAGACCTCGAATAAAATATAAGTTCATAAATACTGATTAATTAGGAAAACTCGAAAATCGGGGTGTTACAACAATGATGCATCATGAACCTCACTTACTCATCTCTGGATCAACTGCTTGGTAACTCAACCCACAACCTATACATAACTATGAACCAACACCCCCAACAGATCTGGGTTCTCCTTAATAATAATCATATCACAGTAACATTAGAAAGACCCTTGGGTTGAGTATTATAGCACATACATCCTCGATTTCTCTCACAGCACACACATCACCCGATCGATTATGATCATTACTTATCTCTAATCATGCAAAGTTATTTACAGCATATAGTCATCATGCACTAGCAACAGTAACCTGGCAAATACTCATATTATCATGTTCAACATATCTAGCATATAAGCATGTACTCATGTAACCTCGGAGCATGTTACTAGCATCATTGAGCATATATATAATCAAACATATTATAGCAAGCGTATAGAACATATTAAGCATGCAACTTCGATTTATCATAGATCAACTTATCGGCAATAAATCTACGATGCCTAAAACTATATTGTTACCACAATCTACTAGTCGCAAATGTGAGTTAGGTGTTGTTGGTTAGTCGATCACTAGTAAGGTTTAGGTCGCGCTACGCATATCAATATATACTATTTTATTCTTGCCTCCCCGACAAGTTGTGGTTTTTTCTCCCACCTGATAACAAGCGTAACAACGATCACGAACGCAACATTCCTCTCGATCCTCTTATATCTTACTGCGTCCAGACCTGATATTATGTTCAGTGTTTGCTTATGCGCTCGTTTTCAATCTGATCCAAGAGTCTCACCTCTCAGTAGTAAAGCGTATCTTTAGATACTTAAAAGATTCTACTAATCTGGGTTTGCTTTATAAGAAATTTAATGAGTACATATTAGTTGGATTCTGTGATGCTGACTATGCTAGGGATCGTCTAGAAAGGAAAAAAACAAGTGGAGGTTGGCACTTCATTGGAGCTAATCTAGTCTCCTGGTCAAGCAAGAGGCAAAGCACCATAGCCTTATGAATTGCTAAAGCTGAGTATATTGCTGCGACAAGCTGTTGCTCGCAACTTCTATGGATCAACCATTAGTAAGAAGACTATAATGTGTTTGTAAGTAACATACCTATTATGTGTGATAATAATGCTGCAATTAATTTATCTAAAAATCCTATATTGCATTCACGAGCTAAACATATAGAAATAAAACATCATTTCATTAGAGACTATGTGCAAAAAAGTGTTTTTGATATTAAATTTGTTGATATTGACCATCAATGGGAAGATATCTTTACCAAACCTTTAGAAGAAGATAGATTCACATTCATTCGTAAGAATCTCAACCTGCATTTTATTGATTGACTATGCGCCCAATGCATGAGTCCAACACGTGAGTACAACATATATGTCTTTATGTGTTAATGTTTCTTTCGTCCATTACATTTCGTTATAACATGCATTAATTTGGACTAAATCTTTGTCGCAAGGCAAATTTAATTCACATTCTCTTAATTGAGTATTTTTTTTTTTTCATGATTACAAACTTTTATTTTTAAGGTTTTAAAAAACTGTTGTCAGCTATTGAATGCGCATGTCGCTTCAAAATTACCTTTTTATTTTCTTTTCTTTTACTTGAAAAATAAAGAAAATGTCTCATCTTCATTTAAAAGGTCTTCTCTTTCAAAGATCCAACCTTTACGAAAACTCGCTATGAAAAAACCCCTTTGCGAAAGCTTCCTTCATTAGCAAACTATTTTCTGAAAAATGGCTGGAACCAGTTCTACAAAGGACAAAGGTAAGATTCTTGACGTTGAGAATGCTGAAATCCTAATAGAGTTAAAGTTCGACCTCTCTTTCTTCGCTGAGCATGGGGTTGACATCTCTTCTCACATATGCAATGCTGGTTGGGAAAACTTCTTTGAAGGATCACCCAAGATTTATCAAGAGGTGATTAGGAAGTTCTGGAAGAATCCCCAAATCACAGCAATGAAAATCAAGGGTTTTGTTCGGGATACTGAGGTCATTGTTTCGGAAGCAACCATCTCCGAGTCTAGTAGGTGACCTCAATCTGGAGTGAACTTTGAGGATGAGTGGGAAAATGATTGGGAGGTATTGAAGCCATTAAAGGATGTTTACTGAAGGGCATCATAAATAAACTCATCGTTCTAACGATGAGTGATAAAGTCAGAGTCTTGCGTCAGATTGTAAACAAGGTGTAACACCCCGATTTTCACTGCTTTTTAAGCTCGGTAATTTATATAAGTAAGTTTATATTTTATCCGAGATTTAGAAAATTATTTTGAATGAACCAAGATCATATTTATACTCTACATTATCGTAGAGAGTTACGGTTAAATTTTGGGCTGAAAATTCAGACGGAACCTGATATGTGTTTTCACTGACAGTAAGATTTTACTGATCAGAAAACCTAATTTTGACTCGTGAATGAAACGGTTAGGTTTTAAATCGAATTTCCAACAATATTGGTTATTTTGAAAATTTTCAAAATAAATAAGTTATTATACTTTATTCGGGCGTAAAACTAAAATCGAAAAATTGACGGAGTCGAGAACGGACGTGTAGAGACAGAATCGGACACTGGACGAGGGACACATGTCACCTGAGTGCGGTGAGTCAGAGGGTGAATCACCACCATGACTCACCACAAGCCATCATTTCTTTCTAAAATATCTAAGATATTTTTAGTGATAAAAGACCGTTTTGCCCCTAGGAATTGATGAATATACATTTGTGCCACATGACTCATCACCCACCATCATTACCTTCAACAAAATATCTAAGATATTTTGTGGCTCTAAAGATTGTAGGACATGTATGTACTTAGTCTTTTATTTAAATTCCAATTTTGTCCCTAAGTGAATTTACCTTTTTGTCCCTAAATGAACAAAGCTTGGACCTCCTTGGCCCTCACTTCTCACACCTAAACCCTCCCTCCATCAAGGCCATTCACTCATTTTTCTTCTTACCTTCATCATCTTCTTGATTTCCTCTCATTTTCTCAAGTGATCCATAGGCAAAATTTGTGAAGAACCTACTTGATTTCTTGCAATTTTCCATCATTCAAGATGTAATCTCTTCTCTCCATTATCAATCATGAACTCTTCTTCATTCATTTTTTAAGATTAAGCCATGAATCATCATCATCCACTTTCATGAAACTTTCTTCAAAAATCTCTAGAAAATCATAGAAAAATCCTATGATCATGAAACGAATTTCTATGAACTCATCATGATGCATATATTGATCGTTCAGAAGCATGAACCCAAAGGAAATTCCTCCCTATTTTCCCTATTGAAGGCCGAAATCCTAACCTTGTTGGTTGGGTGAGTTTTGATTCAAATCTTTGACAAATGATTATTGATTATGTCTTCATCATACTTAAGGATCATTAATCCAAGAGTTAGTAAAATTTTAACATCCTTAGCCTAATTAATTAGTGAAGGTCGAACCATAGTCCACATGAACTAGATGAGTTTTGTTGGATTTTATTAATTTTTGGTTGTGATTTGTTGTGAAGGATCACACTGTATTTGATTGTTCTAAGCATGTACGATTACCGGTTGCGAAGACGCAATCAGTGTTGCACGGGAAAGCGCGTAGAAAACTATTCAGGTGGGAGAAAGAACCATAATATCATCGGGGAGGCAATAATAAAATAATATATTTTCATATACGTAGGACGACCTAAACCCTACTAGTGGTCGAGTAACCGATGAGACGTCCCCTTGCCTCATTAAAGAACCTACTTAACTAATCCTGATTACGTTATAACCGTTAGCACACTTATTAAACATACAAGGTATTTAAAACTTTAAACATACACACGTACTGTTTATATATACATCATCATCAGAGTGCACAAACTTCAAGAAGAAAGCATGCTATAAAGAAGTACAGACGAATTCCTCTCCTCGCCTAAAATACATCTAAAGACAGACTTACTGGCCATACATACTTAGTAAGCTAACAACTCTGCTTCAGCCTGGACGACGGATACTCCTCGTTTTTTCTCATTGTACAGCCACTTACAACCTCCCAAGATTGGGGTCTATGGCTCTCCCACTGGCATCGGGCTCGTACGGAGTACCATCCAGCCCTTCATCATCTGGCACCACTACCGGGTCTTCTTACCCTGATAAGAGTACATACAATATAGGAGTAACAAGGGGATAAGAATTGCATCTCATCACAGATAGGGATAAAGGTAAAGCAGAAACATTAATAGCACAACCACACACACAATCATCATCAACAATCATCCTCGGGGTTTATTGATCTCAACAACTCATCTCACACTCTCATGCACCTAGACCTAACATGAAGACGTGGCCACATTCTTACGTCACAACGTATCCCCTACCAAGAAGGATGAAAGTCAAACATCATTCGAGCAGTAGGTTCCGTTACACTCACGAGTACATTACATCCCCTACCAAGCAGGATGCTCGCCCCCTACCAAGCAGGGCGACACTATTCCCCATTCTCGATAGGAATAGTTGTCCCGGTGTCAGAAGGTGCATCAGAGATCTCAGAAACTCACAGTAGACTTACCAAGCATCTATCTGTAGTTCCAGTTTGACCTCGCGTAATCCCAGATCTACGCGGCAGTGACATCACCGCACGATGCAATCTAGCATGAATCCTTATGACTCATTCCGATCAATCGCTTAGCAACTCAACCTCATCACCTGACATATTGAACACCAACACTCCCTACCAAGCAGAGTGTTCACGACTATCCTTTCCTCAATCATTTCACCAGGTTGAGTGCAGCAGCTTATTTCCTGTTGTCACTGTAACTCTTCTGCCTGTCTTGAGCCGCCTTCATCTTTTCCCGGATTATCTTCACTTGTTCCGTTGTCCACTGAATCATGTCTGAACCTAGTATTTGACTTTCTTCCATTTCATACCAGCACAGGGGTGTTCAATATTTCCTCCCATACAGAGCTTCAAACGATGCCATACCGATACTGATGTGGAAACTATTGTTGTATGTGAACTCTATCAGAGGTAAGACATCATCCCAACTCCCCGTGTGCTCGAGTACACAGGCTCTCAACAAATCCTCTAATGATTGGATCGTCCTCTCTAACTGTCCATCTGTTTGAGGATGGTAAGCTGAGCTTAATCTCAATTTGATTCCCAATGCACCGTGCATCTGTTTTCGGAATCTTGATGTGAATCTCGGGTCTCTGTCAGATATGACGCTTGCAGGTACTCCATGCAACCTCATTATTTCTTTGACGTAGATCTGTGTCAGCTTCTCCAATGTGTAACTTTCACCAATAGGCAGGAAAAGGGCACATTGTGTTAACCTGTCGATGATTACCCGTATCACATCATGCCTCTTCTGAGTTCTTGGTAACTCGGTCACAAAATCCGTTGCAATCCCATCCCATTTCCAATCAGGAATGTCCAATGACCGCAATAATCCTCCAGGCTTCTGATGTTCAATTTTCACCTTCAACATGTCAAACATGACAGCACATATTCTGCAACTTTTTTCTTCATCCCAGGCCACCAAAACATCTTCTTTAAATCTTGGTACATCTTTGTGGCACCTGGATGGAAACTTAACTTACTTTTATGCGCTTCCTCCAAGATCATCCGTCGAATTTCCTCATCGTCTGGTATACAGATTCTACCTCTGAACCTGATGATTCCATCTGCATCCACCTTAAACTCCGAGGTTCGCTGATTCAGAATTAAGTCCTTCATTTTCTGAAGAAATTGGTCCATCTCTTGCTTCCCCTTAACTGTCTCGAGAAAATCACGGGAGATAGTGAGTCTTCCCAGACACATCTTACCTTCGAAACATTCTCCCCCCCAAATTCAAATCTTGGAAATGCTCCACCAACTCTAGTTCTTTGACCATCATGGCAGATACATGCAGCGACTTCCTACTCAGGGCATCTACCACCACATTAGCCTTCCCTAGATAGTAATGCAGCTCAAACTAGTAGTCCTTGATGAATTCCATCCACCTCCTCTGCCTCATGTTCAGCTCTTTCTGGTCGAACAGATATCTTAGGCTCTTATGGTCACTGTAGACACTAAACTTGGCCCAGTAGAGATAGTGCCTCCATATCTTCAGAGTGGATACTATTGCTGCTAACTCCAAGTCGTAAGTCGGATAGTTCCTTTCATGAACTCTCATGTCTTGAAGCGTAAGCTACAACTCTCCCTTCTTGCATGAGTGTAACTCCCCGATTTTCACTGTCTTTATAAATCAACAAGTTACATAATTAAGTTTATATTTTATTCATGGACTTAGAAAATGAAATAAAATAAATCGAGATCATATTCATGCTCAATGTTATCGTACGAAGCTACGATTAAATTTTGAGCCGAAAATTCAAACGGAGCCTGGTCTATGTTTTTCCACTGTCAGTAGGGTTTTACTGCTCCAAAGACCTCAGATGGACCCGGGAACGAGATAGTAAGTCTTAGAATTTGATTCTCTACGTTTTGGTTAAATTTCAAAAAAAATCACTTTTTGACCTTCGTTCGAGTAAAATCCTCAATTAGGTGACGAACGGAGCTGCATAAGGATTTATCGGGATCCGCTAACGGATAATCTTGATGTCACATCATGTTACATAACATGGGAAAATGTGCCAGAGTCATCATGACGTTTGAAAAAATCTGGACGCGAAATGACCAAAATACCCCTAACATTTTCTTTAATGACACTTTGGTAATTGAAGGAAAAGACCAAAATGCCCTTAAGTGAGTTGTTTTAAGGCTGTTCAGCCCCCTTATTCACGCCCCAACCAGCACTTGAGAGCCTTTTTCACACTTCATCTTCTTCCTTGAGAGAAAACTCCATTTTTCCTTCGAGAAAAACTTGAAACCTTGAGATAAAAGCTTGAATCCTTGATCAATCTTCATCATTCTTTAGGTAAGATCACTTCTTTGATCTCTAAGCTTCATGAATCTCTACCTATCTCAAGTTCAAATCTTGATTTCATAGTTTTCAAGTTTAGGATCCAAAATTTCAAATATTCATAGGAAATTGTAGAAAAATCCTTTTAATGGGAAACCAATTTCTTTGAGCTAGCTTCATCATCCTCTACCTAAACCCAAGAGCATGTGATCAAACTCTCATCCTAGCCTATTCTTCTAAAAGTGGCCGAACCCTAGGAAGATGAATGAATATTGATTTTGTTCAATTTTTGATTTCTAACTCTTGATTCCATCCTTACCTTTCCTATTGTCTTTGAATCCGAGTGATGGAAAAGCAAATCAATCCCTAACCATGTTTTTCTCCTTATGGCCGAGACCTTCAATGAGTAGAACCTTGAGTTATGCTTCATATTTTTGGGTATTAGGACATGTATTAGTGTTAACCAAGCTTATGAACCAACCATCCAAATTTTGGAAACGAATGTGATCCCTAACCTTTTTTGCCTTTGTGGCCCTTGGACCTTTTAGGAGGAGAAAATTTATGTTTTGATGTTGTTTTCTTGTGTTGATTGTTGTTGAGAATTGAATTGTATATGATTGTTTTAGGCGACGCGGACGAAACTGGAACCGGAGCCGAGAATCGTTCGGGATTTGATTGAGAAACTTAGAGAGGTAAAGGGAGATATTTCATTTGAGTTTGGTAGCTTCATGGTGTTTGATTGATATATGTGATGTGGTAGTTTTGATTGGAGATATGTTTTGAATGAGATATGAAGTTGTGTTACTTAATGAAGCATACTTGTATACTTGATCATGATTTGTGGCATTGATGCCTTGGACTCTTGGATACCTATATATATATATATATATATATCCTGGACTGGTAAAGAGCATAGGACTGGCTATAACTCGACAAATAATTAAAATACTCGAAATTTGAAATCGAAGCTTTGAAAACCGATATTTGAAATCAAAAAGGTGTTTTTTGGAAAACGTGTTGTTTTATCAAGAAAAAGTAGCTTTCCTTTTTGAAAAGTTAGTTTTGTTTTATAAGAAAAATCCTTTTAAGGAAAAGTCATTGCAAAGTGTTTTTCTTTTTGAAAAACGTTTTTAAAGAAAAAGAACCTTTAGAAAACGGTTTGGTCTACGAAAAAGTGTTTTCCCGGAAAATGTTTTCTTTGGAAAAGAAATGTCTTAGTCCAAGAAAATGAAATTGAATTTTGTTTTCCAAAGTTGTTTTGAAAAGCACAACGATGAATCTTTGAGATTAATGCAAACCTAGTGACCGAGACGTCGGACTAGTGTTTTGTGGATTGAGCACTCGGATTTCATGTCCTGTGTTTTGAAATGTCCTTTAAAAGAGTCTTGAGCTTTATGCCTCGACAAATGAAAGAATGAACGAAAAAGAAAACAGAAAACTTTCTGTGTACATACATGAACCAGCAGACGTGCCATTTGAAAACGAGCTACAACTTACGTAGTTGAGAATTGTGCCAGTTAAGACAACTAGGTCTATAGGGGCAATCTGTGTCCGAAACTCCACAAGTTGCCGGTGGCATAGCAACCCCGTGCCGTGGTAAATCGGTTGCCAAACACGAATGAAATCAATCAGAGACTGGACTATTCAGGATATGGTTATGACATGATACCCTAGAACAATTGGAGTTCGGACCTAAATTGAGAGGCCGACTCATGAGAACAATTGTGATACGGGTGTTATTGCGGCCTATCGCTCGAAGAAGAGAAGTAAGAATCTCCAGAGTACATATTAGAAAGATGATATTGGAGTCACATGCATTATTATAACTCATGATAGTGTTTGAGATATTGTGTACATGAATAACTGTTGTTATAACTGTATTTATGTGTGATTGTATCTGTTGTTTGTCACTTGTGCGGCTATCGTGATAAAATTATGCAATGAGTATCTCACCTTTGCCTGCACATGTTGGACACCCTGTTGTGTTTTTGGAACACATGTACAGATGTTGATCATAGGTCCCCACGAACACGTGAGGACTCGGATAATGGAGACTTTTGAAGGAGCTGAAAAGAGGATCCCTCCGAATTCCTTTGGGAATCGGAGCTGACTTTGGGACGGTATCCCAATGGCTACTTTTAGCCCGACCAGCATAGGAGTCTTTTATTTTGAAGCAGTCTTATATTATTTGTTGCACGTATATTGAACTTATGTCTTGAGTCTATAATAGGATATATTAGACCTGAATTTATGTCATGATTATATTAGTATGAATCTGAAATGTTGATATATGTTTCAAAGTTTATTTCTTTGTCTTGAGTTTGGATTGCCTATGCATGCAAAAAATTTTTAGACACGCGTTTTCGAACGTAGTTACTTAATTAAATTATTTTCCGAAAGCATCAACGTTTTTATTTGATTATTTTTTCCGCAATCGAGTTCGAGTACGTAGCACCCGAGGGGGTCTTACATTAGCGGTATCAGAGCTGGTCCAGTTTTTCGGGAATCCTTGGGGAATAGGTCTGTTTTGTTTGTGTTGTGTGACCTTTGTTTGAATTTTGTTTGAATTGTTTCTTTGTTGAAGCAATGTGTGTTGACACACTAGTATCTGACACACTGTTACTTGACACACTAGCACTTAACACACGAATTTATGTTTCCTTATTAAGGTATGATTGGTTGGCCTTGTAGAGAAACATGAATCTAAGAGGCGGTCGTGGTGGTGGTCACGACACTGTTGACACCAATGCTAACGACAACATTAATCAGGCTATCTAGGCCATGGCGGATATGGCGGCTGCTGTTGCTCAACAAATGACTACGATGGCTCTAAAGAACCAATAGAATCAACAAAGAGCTGATCTTGCTACGGGTGCCAAGCGTTAGTCGATTTTCGGCGTCATGATCCTCCGCAGTTTCATGGGGACTGTGACCCGGAAAAGGCTAACTTGTGGCTACAAGAGATAGAGAAGATATTTACTTTTCAAGACTGTCCCGAGGGAGTGAAGGTGGACTATGCCACATTCCTGTTTCTGGGTGATGCAGAGTATTGGTGGGGAGGAACCAGACAACTGCTGGAAGCCAACAACCAAGAGATCACCTTGGGAGTATTTCGCACCAAATTTCTGGACAAGTACTTTCCCCAGAGTGCCTGAACCGAGAAAGAGCAGGAATTTCTGAGGCTGCAACATAGGGACATGACTGTTGGGGAATATGCGGCGAAGTTTGCATCACTCGCCAAATATTTCCGCTTTTTCCAAGCCCAACCTGATGAGGACTGGAAATGCAAAAGGTTGGAAGGAGGTCTGCGCTTCGAAATCAAGGAGTCTATGTTACTTCTGGAGATCCGTAATTTCCAAGCTCTGGTGGAGAAGTGCAGAAAAGTTGAGAAGATGCGAAAAGGAAGAGAGAACAGGAGCATTCTGAAGGGAATATTTAGAAACAACAATCTTATTGTCCTGTCGCTCCTGCTTACGGTGGAAGAAGTGGAAATGACCAGAATCAAGGGCAAGTTGAGAGATGTTTCAAGTGTGGGAAACAAGGGCACCCAACTGATAACTGTAAGCTGAAGGGAGTTCTATGTCTCCGATGCGGCAAGATAGGACACTTCGTGAGGGATTGCACTAATTAAAACCCGAGCCGACTATCAACAATGTTCCAATTGCTAGACCAATAGTAAGGAGAAGGGTTTACACCATGAGTGGAGCTGATGCTTCCAAATCTGATGATCTCATGCAAGGTAGTTGCATCATAGCCGGTAATCTCCTAACTGAACTATTTGATTCGGATGCGACACATTCGTTTATCTCCTTGAATTGTGGGAGACTGTTAGACTTGCCAGTTTCTTTGCTGTCTTTTGATTTGATTGTCACTACTCCAACTACTAAACCTGTTACTATAAATACAGTATGTTTGAACTGTCCTATTATTGTTCATGATAGGAAATTTCTTGTTGACTTAATATGTTCGCCTTTGACTCAATTGGATGTGATCCTAGGCATGGATTGGTTATCTTCCAACCATATCCTTTTAGACTCTGCACATAGAGCCTTAGTTTTTCCTGACCCTGAGATTTCTGGATTTTTAACTGCCAACCAAGTAAGACCTTCTTTGAAAGAAGGATCCCAGGGATATATGCTTCTATCCTGTTTAGAAATCGAGAAGGGCATTGTCTTGAGCGATGTGCCGGTTGTGAAAGATTTTTCGGAAATTTTTCCTGAGGACGTTCCAGGTTTGCCACCTATGAGAGACATCGAGTTTGCGATTGTTGCTGTCTTTTGATTTGATTGTCACTACTCCAACTGCTAAACCTGTTACTATAAATACAATATGTTTGAACTGTCCTATTATTGTTCATGATAGGAAATTTCTTGTTGACTTAATATGTTCTCCTTTGACTCAATTGGACGTGATCCTAGGCATGGATTGTTTATCTTCCAACCATATCCTTTTAGACTCTGCACATAGAACCTTAGTTTTTCCTGACTCCGAGATTTCTGGATTTTTAACTGCCAACCAAGTGAGGCCTTCTTTGAAAGAAAGAGCCCAGGGATACATGCTTCTATCCTGTTTAGAAATCGAGAAGGACGTTGTCTTGAGCGATGTGCCGGTTGTGAAAGATTTTTCGAAAATTTTTCCCAGGACGTTCCAGGTTTGCCACCTGTGAGAGACATCGAGGTTTGCGATCGACTTAATTCCAGGATCTGGTCCGATTTCTATAGCTCCATATAGGATGTCACCTAAGAAGTTAGACGAGCTGAAGACTCAACTAGAGGACCTGATGTCCAAGCGGTTTGTGAGGCCAGGTGTGTCCCCGTGGGGAGAACCGGTGTTATTGGTGAAGAAGAAGGACGAGAGTTCAAGACTCTGTGTGGATTACCGTCAACTCAACAAGATAACGATCAAGAACAAGTACCATCTACCCCGCATAGATGATTTAATGGATCAACTTCGGGGAGCCGCTGTCTTTTCAAAGATTGACCTGAGATCCGGTTGTGACCAGATTAGAGTAAAGAACGAGGACGTGCGTAAGACTGCATTCAGGACTCGTTATGGTCACTATGAGTACCTCATGATGCCTTTTAGAGTGACGAACGCGCCTGCTATCTTCATGGACTACATGAATCGGATTTTTTGTCCGTTTCTGGATAAGTTCGTTGTTGTGTTCATAGACGATATACTTATCTACTCGAAGGGTCCCAAGGAGCATGAGGAACATCTACGACAAGTTTTATAGATCCTTCACAAGGAGAAGTTCTATGCAAAGCTGCCCAAGTGCGAGTTTTGGCTGGATGACGTCAAATTCTTAGGGCACGTGATTAAGAAGGAAGGGATTGCCGTTGACACTACAAAAGTGGAAGCGGTACTTTTATGGGAGAGACCCAAGACCGTGATAGAAATCTGAAGTTTCGTTGGACTGGCTGGTTATTAAAGAAGATTCATCGAAGGATTTTCAAAGATTGTTGTGCCGCAGACTCAACTGACGAGGAAAGACCAACCGTTTACATGGACTGAGAAATGTGAGGAAAGTTTTCAGACGATGAAGGAACGTTTGCCAACCTCACCAGTGTTAGTGTTACCTAAAGCAGATGAACCACACGAAGTGTACTGTGATACTTCGTATCAAGGATTAGGATGCGTACTTATGCAGCATCGGAAGGTTGTAGCGTATGCTTCACGCTAGTTGAAGACTCATGAGAGGAATTACCCGATGCACGACCTTGAGTTAGTTGCTGTGGTTTTTGCCCTGAAGATCTGGAGACATTACTTGTATGGATCCAAGTTTGATGTCTTCAGTGACCACAAAAGTTTTAAGTACCTGTTCGATCATAAGGAACTTAACATGAGGCAGAGACGTTGGATGGAATTTCTTAAGGACTACGACTTCACTTTGCTATACCACCCTTGGAAAGCAAATGTCATTGTAAACGCTCTGAGTCGGAAGGCCCTGCACATCTCTGCAATGATGGTTAAGGAGTTAGAATTGATAAAACAGTTTCGTGATCTCAATCTAGTTGTGGAAGTGAACCACGAGAAGACTATCTTGGGAATGATCAAGGTATCTAGTGGACTGATGGAGACGATTCGTGAACAACAAGCAACCGATGAGTACCTCCAAGAGAAAAAAGGAGTTACTTGGACAAGAAAAGGCTGTAGAGTTCAGCTTGGGAATTGATGGCATCTTCAGATGCAATGGACGAGTTTGTGTACCTAGCAACCCAGAGATGAGGAAAATGATTCTGGAAGAAGGACACAAGAGCAAGCTGAGCATTCACCCTGGATCAACCAAAATGTACCAAGATCTGAAACAGAGTTTTGGTGGCCAGGAATGAAGAAGCAAGTGGCTAAGTATGTAGCATCATGTTTGACTTGTCAGAAAGCAAAGGTAGAACATCAACGACTTGGAGGAATACTTCAATCCTTGGATGTACCTGAATCGAAATAGGAGAGCATCTCAATGGATTTTGTGGTAGGATTGCCGAGAACTTCTAAGAGTTTTGATTCAATTTGGGTGATTGTTGATAGGTTGACGAAGTCAGCACACTTCTTACCTATTAAGGTCAACTACTTTGTGGAGAAGTTAACTGAGCTGTATATCGGAGAAGTAATCAGACTACATGGAGTGCCGTCAAGCATAGTCTCTGATAGAGACCCAAAGTTTACGTCACGTTTTTGGCAAAGTCTGCGTCAAGCTTTAGGAACAAGGCTGAGGCTGAGTTCAGCTTATCACCCTCAAACTGATGGACGGACAGAGAGAAAGATACAATCCTTGGAAGATTTGCTGAGAGCTTGTGTTCTAGACTATGGTGGAAGTTGGGATGATCTTTTACCTCTTATCGAATTCACCTACAACAACAGCTATCATTCCAGCATAGGGATGGCACCCTATGAAGCCTTGTATGGACGAAAGTGCCAGACACCGTTGTGTTGGTACCAGGATGGAGAAAATATGATTGGAAGCCCTAAACTTGTACAACAAACAACGGAAAAGATTAAGCAAATCCGCGAAAAGATGAGGATGGCACAGAGCAGACAAAAGAGCTATTTAGATAAACGAAGACGACCCCTCGAGATTAAAGAAGGTGAACATGTGTTCCTGAGAGTCACAGCTACGAATGGGGTATGTAGAGCTATAAAGTCCACAAAACTCCCTCCCAAATTCATTGGACCCTACCAAATTCTTCGACGTATTGGTCCAGTAGCTACCGGATTGCCTTACCACCTTTTCTGTCCAACATTCATAATGTTTTGCATGTCTCACAACTTAGAAAGTATATTCCAGATTCGTCCCATGTAATCGAACCTAATATAGTACATTTACGAGAAAACTTGTCTTATGAGACATCGCCTGTGCGAATCGTTGATAAGAGGATCAAGCAACTCAGGGGAAAACAAGTTCCCTTGGTCAAGGTTGTTTGGAATGAAGATACTGGAGACACAACGTGGGAGCTCGAGGACAAGATGAGATTATAGTATCTCGATCTTTTTCAAGGTACATAATTTCGAGGACGAAATTTTTTTTTAGGGGTAGTAATGTAACACCCCGATTTTCACTGTCTTTATAAATCAAAAAGTTAAATAATTAAGTTTATATTTTATTCGAGGACTTAGAAAATGAAATAAAATAAACCGAGACCATATTCATGCTCAACGTTATCGTACGAAGCTACGATTAAATTTTGAGCCGAAAACTCAAACGGAGCCCAGTCTACGTTTTTGCACTGTCAGTAGGATTTTACTACTCCTGAGACCTCAGATGGACTTGTGAACAAGGCAGTAAGTCTTAGAACTTGATTCTCTATGTTTTGGTTAAATTTCAAAAAAATCACTTCCTGACCTTCGTTTGAGCAAAATCCTCAATCAGGTGACGAACGGAGCAGCATGTGGATTTACCGTGACCCGCTAACGGATAATCTTGATGACACAGCATGTCACATCACATGGGAAAGCGTTCCAGAGTCATCATGACGTTTGAAAATATCTGGACGCGAAATGACCAAAATACCCCTAACATTTTCTTTAATGACATTTTGGTCCTTGATGGAAAAGACCAAAATGCCCTTAAGTGAGTTGTTTTAAGGCTGTTCAGCCCCCTCATTCATGCCCCCAACCTGCACTTGAGAGCCTTCTTCACACTTCATCTTCTTCCTTGAGAGAAAACTCCATTTTTCCTTAGAGAAAAACTTAAAACCTTGAGATAAAAGCTTAAATCCTTGATCAATCTTCATCATTCTTTAGGTAAGATCACGTCTATGATCTCTAAGCTTCATGAATCTCTTCCTATCTCAAGTTCAAATCTTGATTTCATAGTTTTCAAGTTTATGATCCAAAATTTCAAAAATTTATAGGAAATTGTAGAAAAATCCTTTTAATGGGAAACCAATTTCTTTGAGCTAGCTTCATCATCCTCTACCTAAACCCAAGAGCATATGATCAAACTCTCATCCTAGCCCATTCTTCTAAAAGTGGCCGAACCCTAGGAAGATGAATGAATAATGATTTTGTTCAATTTTTGATTTCTAACTCTTAATTCCATCCTTACCTTTCTTATTGTCTTTGAATCCAGTTGATGGAAACCCAAATCAATCCCTAGCCATGTTTTTCTCCTTATGGCCGAGACCTTCAATGAGTAGAACCTTGAGATTTGCTTCATATTTTTGGGTATTAGGACTTGTATTAGTGTTAACTAAGCTTATGAACCAACCATCCAAAAGTTTGGAACCAAATGTGATTCCTAATCCTTTTTACCTTTGTGGCCAAACCTTGGACCTTTTAGGAGGAGAAAATTTATGCTTTGATGTTGTTTTCTTGTGTTGATGGTTGTTGAGAATTGAATTGTATTTGATGGTTTTAGGCGACGCGGATGAAACCGGAACTGGAGCCGAGAATCGTTCGGGATTTGATTGAGAAACTTAGAGAGGTAAAGGGAAGTATTTCATTTGAGTTTGGTAGCTTCATGTTGTTTGATTGATATATGTGATGTGGTAGTTTTGATTATAGATATGTTTTGAATGGGATATGAAATTGTTTTACTTAATGAAGCATACTTGTATACTTGATCATGATTTGTGGCATTGATGCCTTGGATGAACTTTTGTTGTGATATTGGACTGTTGGATACCTATATATATATATATATATATATATATATATATATATATATATATATATATATATATATCCTGGACTGGTAAAGAGTATAGGACTGGCTAAGACTCGACAAATAATTAAAATACTCGAAACTTGAAATCGAAGTTTTGAAAACCGAGATTTGAAATCAAAAAGGTGTTTTTGGGAAAACGTGTTGCTTTATCAAGAAAAAGTAGCTTTCCTTTTTGAAAAGTTAGTTTCTTTTTAAAAGAAAAAGCCTTTTAAGGACAAAGTCAATGCAAAGTGTTTTCCTTTTTGAAAAACGTTTTCAAAGAAAAAGAACCTTTAGGAAACGGTTTGGTCCACGAAAAAGTGTTTTCTTTGGAAAAGAAATGTCTTAGTCCAAGAAAATGAAATTGAGTTTTGTTCTCCAAAGTTGTTTTGAAAAGAAAAACGATGAATCTTTGAGATGAATTCAAACCTAGTGACCGAGACGTCGGACTAGTGTTTTGTGGATTGAGCACTCGGATTTCGTGTCCTGTGTTTTGAATGAACGTGCTTAATGTCCTTTAAAACTAGTCGTGAGCTTTATGCCTCTACAAATGAAAGAATGAACGAAAAAGAAAACAAAAGACGTGCCATTTGAAAACAAGCTACAACTTACGTAGTTGAGAATTGAGCCAGTTAAGACCACTAGGTCTATAGGGGCAATTTGTGTTTGAAATTCCACAAGTTGCCGGGGCATAGCAACCCTGTGCCGTGGTAAATCGGTTGCCAAACACGAATGAAATCAATCAGAGATTGGACTATTCAGGATATTTTTATGATGTGATACCTTGGAACAATTGGAGTTTGGACCTAAATTGAGAGGCCGACTCATGAGAACAATTGTGATACGGGTGTTATTGCGGCCTATTGCTCGATGAAGGGAAGTAAGAATCTCCGGAGTACATATTAGAAAGATGATATTGGAGTCTCATGCATTATTATAACTCATGATAGTGTTTGAGATATTGTGTACATGAATAACTATTTTTATAACTGTATTTATGTGTGATTGTATCTGTTGTTTGTCGCTTGTACGACTATCGTGATAAACTTATGCAATGAGTATCTCACCTTTGCCTGTACATGGTGGACACCCTGTTGTGTTTTTGAAACACATGTAAAGATGTTGATCATAAGTCCCCACGGACACGTGAGGACTCAGATGACGGAGACTTTTGAATTTGCTGAAAAAAGGATCCCTCAGAATTCCTTTGGGAATCGGAGCTGACTTTGGGACGGTATCCCAATGGCTACTTTTAGCCCGACCAGCATAGAAGTCTTTTATTTTGAAGCAGTCTTATATTATTTGTTGTACGTATATTGAACTTATGTCTTGAGTCTATAATAGGATATATTAGACCTGAATTTATGTCATGACACTACAACAGAAAGGGGATTAGACAACGTTTATTTTTTGCCTACAACAACACTTACAAGACTTGTTCATGTAACTTTTGTGGTAGGTTGGAAGGAAAAGGCAGCGATTCTGAAGCGCTGTCTAAAAGATAATTAGACAGCGCGTGACTAAGATAGCGCTTCCTCAAGAAGCGCTGTCTATATACCATACACAAACACAGCGCTTTCTATAGGAAGCGCTGTCTAATTATGCTATAGACAGCGCTTTCTTTAGGAAGCGCTATGTTTTGTATATTTTAGACAACGCTTCCTCAAGAAAGCGCTGTCTATACCCTTATTTTTTTAAAAAAATTTACATCTTTTTTCAATTATCCCCCTGCACTCCGCAAAACCAATGCATACCAGCTGCAATTTCTCATCAAAACCAGTACATATATATCAAAATAACCCTTCAAGTATAATTTCTATACCTTACTAACACAATATACAAAAGTAAGGTTAACTTAGTTGCATATACAAAAAGAAGTCTGCTCTTAAAATTTCTACTATACTAACAGTACTAACAGAGTTTCACTAACAACACTTATACACTATGTACACTATAACAACACTTTACACTACATACTATAGCTTCACTACTTAATACTAGCTAGCTGTAGGTGCACTTCATATATATCCAAGCTTGTTGCTACCCCTGCACACACAACTTAAATTTACAACACATCAACAAATTACATATACACACACACAATCACTTGCACAATGCACACAAACCTAATAGGAGAGGCACTACTCATAACTTATAACATCATAGTATACGTGTACTCTACCTTTATTTTTGGATAAAATTCGTAACAACATAGCGACGCCACTCTTCCCTGAGTTCTATAAGTTGGTCATCATAATATCTGTCACATTTACACTTAGGAAAGTACTGCGAAATGAAAATTAAATCAATTAGAATTAAAGTACACTCAATTAATGATAAAATGTGTGTAATTTAATTATGAAACTAGAGTTAAAATTACATACCGTCGTTGGGATTTGCGTTTGGTTTTGAATGACGATATCCTTGATAAACTTCAGGACATAGTAGCCACAATTGTCACTATTCGGTTGGCGGGGGAACTATAAAACCGAAAATAATAAATTGAAAGTTTGAAGTTAATTTTTAACCTAAATAATTGCATAAGAGTTTTTGTAAATATCTCTATAGATATCCATTTAGTCTTGGACGACTTAGAATATCTCGACTTGGCTCCTCCACTGCAGGTACGATGAATTAGCAAAGCCCTGATTTCAAAATCAAACAACTTCATTAAGTTACATAATCATGATCATATATATATATATATATATATATATATATATATATATATATATATATATATATATATGAAGATAAAAATAAATGCATATATACTTACAGATTGTAGATATCCTTCATTTTTTGACGAATGTTATAGTCAGTATGCAAGGGGTCTAAATAGTACACTATGTCTTCTTTGGGCTTGATCGCTAACAATACCCAATGATGCCTACAAAAAGGTTTATTATAGTTAGCAATCATCACATTTCACAAAAGAAAACAATATCGCTAACTATGTGATATACTATATGATTTAATGACTCACCCTACATTGCACGGTGACAAAAACAAGGTCTCATAATCTGGATTTGCTAATGACAAACGATCAGCTATATATTGTTGATGCCCAGATCCTACTTGCATAGCTGTTCGTAAAGGGCATAGAAATCTGAACCTCTGAGTCCTTTGTTCAGGTACCAGGAACATATGGTACAAGTATCTAAAATTAAAACATGTATATAAATTAATAGATTAATAATAAATCAAAATTTTAGACGAGATATAACCTTTAAAGTTTGAAGTAATACCTGAGATATACACTAATAACAGAGAACCCCAGCCATTCATGATTAAGGATTTCTTTGAGTTCCGTATCACCACCGAGCATTAATGTGTGCTCATAATCCAGAATGTCTTCCTCCGTATGAATATTGACTTGATCATTCCCCAATATTGTTAGCACTTGGACTCTAAGGTAGATTATGAAATCTGTACCATGTGCTACAAGAGCCCGAGAGGGTTGAGATTTGTTCCCATTTTTTACTAGGGATGTAATTGACCCCTTTGTGTGCTCCTTGCCAGCTACAGTAGAGGAAGGTCGAGGTTTTGTCACTTTTATGCCAGCTGTGTTCTCCGACCCTTTGCCCTTGCCCTTGGATTTAGATTTGGATTTTTGGGGTGCCTATATAAAAAACATTGCAATACATTAATGAGTTAGTGACCACCTAATTTAACAAACATATATATGATAATGAATCCTATTTATTGACATATACCTTGTCACATACACCTATGAGGCTGATTGGCCATGCCACATAGGTACCTATTGCCTGGTCCACTGTCATGACATCGGCCTCCTTAAGTGGTACAAGCAATAGTGCATCACCCACAACACCAAACTCAACTGCAACCATCACATGACTAAGAGGCAATGGTCGGTTATGCAATGTCACACCCGGTTCGTTATAGACCATCCCCCTAGCTACAATGCGATGAGTTGGGCTTGACAAATATAGGTTGCATGGGTTGTTGCCCTAAACCAGTAATAAACAAAATATTAATATGTGAACTGTCAATGCAATACATACAAGTAAAGAAAACAACATAACAATTATTACTTCAGGAGGCATACGAGTGCAACTATCTCTGACAATACGTGGAGTAGGTAAATCAGGCTCAGGCTCATGCTCATGCTCATGCTCAAATCCCTCCGCCGTTGTCTTGTTCTGTATGCAGCTTTGCAACGCTCGAACTTGTTGCACCAGATCAGCTACTTCCCTCCTCAACTCCACCACTTCAACATTCTGTGAGGGACCAAATCCCATGCCCCTATAGCGACCAGGATACTCTTTAGCGGGTATGGCTCTGGCAAGGATGTCATGGCGACCAACACAATCTGTTATCTCCCCCTGTGATACAGACTATGATATGGTATCCTGAGACACAAATATTATTCACAAAGATGTTTCACATTATTCACAAATATCAAAAGAGGATTACAAATGTAAATGTTAATATGAGAACATATACTTACAATTCTTTCAGCCACTTGCCTAGAGTTGGGATTTACAATCACACCCTGCTCATTCATACGGGCTTCTGGCCACAAAATATGCCGTTCAATGCTTTCAGTTTCTGGGTCTCGTCCCGCCTTCCGCAACTGTATATTTGAACAAACAAATTGAAATCCATCAATGCTAAGAAATATACCAAAAAATGCGTTAAATAAAATGACTTATTGTACATACCTTTTTTTCCTCAATGCCGGCATAACCTACATTCCCTTTATGGTAAGGGTAGGGAGGAGATGACGCTCTCTCCCGATTTTCACTGCTTATTTTCTACAAAAACACAGAAGTAAGTATTAATGCACACTAACCTAAATAAGTAGCAATGCATAGTATACACAAAAGTAAGTACATACCAAAAAATCCTCATCTTCAGTCTGTTTTATGACAAAGGCTCTCCAATCCTCCGGTCGTATAATCTCAGCATATTTGGGTGGAGGCTCTTGTCTGACATTCCCACCATCATCTCTCAGCCACTTTGTCGTTAACTTACTTCTGAAGTTACGGTGTAATTTTTCGGCTTCCTTAAGTATCATGTCTCGCCGGGTCTCATTAACATTAAAACAGGCCTGCAAAGACAATAAAAAAATGTCACAATATAAATATGTTTACATAATTAACTAATGCTAATTAATTTACCTGTATATCACGCCAGATGTCATCTTTCAGACCATCCAAATCTCTTGACTTCCAATTGCCGCAGGTAATTGGGACCATCTGCCGCACTATGGCCCCAATGTAATTAACCAACTGCTTATTATTTGTACTAATTGGCTGACCCTTTACATTCCAAGTAACCTAAAAATATTTGATGAAATGTATAAATTAAAGATAACAAACTATAGAATCAAACCATTAATTGCAGTTGAGTTAGTAATATATTACTTCAAGTCTCACTCCTCTACTCCTATGACGGACGATATTCTTCTTAAAAGTCGGTCCACGACGCCTCATATTTTTCTTGGGCTCGGCCCCACTATCATGACTGGGAGATGCCATTTACCTGTAACAAAATTAGACACACAAGTAAAAACGTCAATTCACAATCATACAAGTTTATTTACAGAAATCGATGAATGAAAATTTAATTGATCAAGAAATTAAAAAAAAAACATAATGACTACATACATGTTTAAGTCTATCTTTTTCTTTTCCTTGTTGGATTGAGATTTGTGTCTCTCTTTTTAGTACGAAATAATGGATTGAACCAAAGCCCCTCATCATGATCATTTCTAATATACATATCATGCTCTCTAGTTGGATTAGCCTCGAGTGATTGTGATGTCCCGGAGAAAGGATCATCCTCAATATTAACATCTTCATGTGTTTGATCATTAATCTCATTAAGAATCATTTTGTTAGACAATAGAACAATGGACCAATTTGAATTAGCTGGATCGGTGAAATAGAACACTTGATGAGCTTGCGATGCTAAAATAAAAGGTTCATCTTTATACCCCACTTTATTGAAATCCACCGGTATGAACCCCAATTCATCCATTTGTACACCGTTATTATTGTCAACCCACTTACAATGGAACACAGGCACTCGAAACATAGTGTAATCCAACTCCCATATGCGTTCAATGACCCCGAAGTATGACATGTTTGCGTATATAAGGTTTCTGTCTTTGGCACTTGAGAAATGCATAGATTGAGCTACAAGAGTCACCCTACTATTTTGCATTGTACTCCGATCATCTTGTTCTTTTGTATAGAATGTGTATCCATTCATCAGATAATCGGTGTAAGAGAAAACATGCACAGTTGGACCCTTTGCTAACCATCTTAATCTCTCCGAAAATGAAGTAGGATTTATAGTCAACTTTGCAGAAATATGATCTTTAAGCCACGTTATAAAACAACGATTGTGTTCTCTTGTTAACCAAGTTTAAGTCTTATTTGGATAAGAACTCTTAAGTAGGTCCTTGTGTTTTACAACAAATGGCTCAACCTCATCGGCATTGTGAAGAACATATAAATGTGCTTGCTCCCATTCTGTCCTTGGTATAGTCTGTTGAGTCTCCAAATGTCTGATATGCATTTACCTTAGTTTTGATGAGATTAAAACAGTTATTCAATGATTTAATTGAAGCCGTTTATGGTATTTAACTCGTCTACTTAGTGTGCAGATTAAAACATTAAGCATCTATATGAACTGTTCACTCGTCTGAACTTAGATAAGTTCACCCGTCTGAACTAACTACAGTTCACACGTCTAAACTAACTAAAGTTCACTCGTTTGAACTAGCTAAGGTTCACTCGTCTGAACTAAGAGAAGTTCACTCGTCTAATGAAGTCTTCAACCGTCTGATCAAAGGAAGACTCACTCGTCTAAAAGACTTTGCAACTGACGTCATCTCTTTGTTAAAGAGTCAACCCGTCTAATGAAGTCACTCATCCGTCTAAAGACTAACGTTAAAGAATACATTGGATGAAAGCTGTCTCGACTCTGATAAGGAACTTCAACAAAATGCTTTGCTTGAACACAACTGCATCTTACACCAAAAGGGAAAGTCTTCCCTCTGCAAACAAAAAGCGCGTATTCAGACCTGCTGAGACCAAAGGTATATCAGAAGTCTGTATCACTCTGATGAGAGAGAACAAGCGAAGTTCCCTATGCTTTAATGGCTGATCAGAACAACTCTAATGCATTTATTGAAGATCTGCAAGAAGCCAAGACTTCAGACCTTGTGTCTAACGGCTTTAAAATCTTGAAGCCTATTTAATGAAGAAGACTTTGAAGATTGAAGCAAGAAGAGCAGAAAACGATCAAAGCAATCAAGAGCAATTACTCTGTACAATTATATCTTCATTCTTTCATTATTTATTCTTCAATCATTTGAAGTTATTACGCAGTCTTTTAGAACTTCACATTTAATACACTCGTCTGAGTGCCTGTGAAAGACTTGCAAAGTGTAATCTTTTTTACAACTTCTCTCAAACAAACCCGTCTGAGCCTGAAGAGGCTAAGTGTGCAAATAATACTTGTCTGGAGCCTGGAGAGGCTAGGTGTGAAAACAATACTCGTCTGGAGCCTGGAGAGGCTAGGTTTGAAAACAATACTCTTCTGGAGCCTGAAGAGGCTAGGTGTGAAAATAATACTTGTTTGTCCTGGAACCTAAATCAGTTATAGTGATAAAACTTGGTGCTGCCAAGGACTGGATCTAGCCTCATTGTTAAGGGGTGAACCTAGATAAACCTGCTGAGTGATCTCTCTTTCCCTTAACTCTTTAGTTTGATTATTTGTCTTAACTATCATCTAACTAAAGGGGTTTATAATTTTGTTTACCAAACCTTTTTTATCTTGCATGATTGTGTGTTTTCTGTGAAAACCTTCAGACGAGTTATCAGTCTGATTGACCTGTCTGTGTTTACTCGTCTATTATAACCCGTCTGTGCTTGCGAAAAAGTTTCTAAAATTCCGCATAAATTTGTCAAACACCATTCATGGGTTGATCACCTAACAGTGTAGAGAAAAGATCCTGAAGAATAGACAATGTACTCTGGAGCAAGCTCAAGTGGGAACCCCCAACCTAAAGAAGGCTCTATAACCAGACCCCCTTTCTTCGATGGTGTAAACTACAACTACTGGAAAGAAATGTTTCACTGGTTCATCTTGGCAACAAATTCTGATGTATGGGATTTCATTACTGATGGTCCTTACACTCCTCAAAAGAATGATGGCTCAGACAAGCCTAAGGCTCAGTGGACACCTGCAGAAAATACAAGATGGGATCTAAACCATAAAGCCAGATATGCTATAATCTGTGCTCTCATTCCAAAAGAGTTTGAAAAGGTTCGTGCTTGTGATTCTGCTAAAGAAATGTGGGACTCCTTATCTGTCACACATGAAGGAGAAGAGACAGAAGAGGAAGCCAATCTCTGTTTGATGGCCAATATAGATTCGGAACCTGAAACTGAGGTACATTCTGAACTTGAGGAATTGCATGATGCTTATGATGAGCTGGTAGAGGAATCCAAAGGCTTATCTAAGGGCTTCAAATCCCTCAAGAGAGATTATGTTAAACTCCTCAGTGAGCATAAACAAAAATCTCAAGAGTGTGGGATGCTGGCCAAAGAGAACAGCCAGCTGAGGACTGAGAAGTCTGATGAAGCTTCGATCTCAAGTGAAACATCACATTCTGAAGAAGTGGTCACACTTCAACAGAAAGTGAAGGAGCTCACTTCTGATCTTGCTAGATTTGTTAATGGCAGAGATAATCTGAAAAAACTGCTAGGATGTCAGAGACACTCTCTTAACAAAGAAGGCATTGGATATGATCATCAAGTTGATCATAAAGTATCAACACAATCTTCAACTGTCTATGTTAAACCCATTCCAGTTAAACTTAGACCCGTCTGTAACTTCTGTGGAAAAGTTGGACATGTTATGTCTAAGTGTTTTCACAAGAAGAAGAGGAAGTCTTCACAGACTCCTAGAACTAACAGAAAAGGACCCATAAAAATATGGGTACTTAAAGATAAAATAATTTCTGTTGCAGACATCCTTAATAGGACAAAGTAGACGCCTCTGCTGGTACCTGGAAAGTGGCTGCTCGCGACATATGACAGGAGAAAGGTCTATGTTCCAAGACCTCCAGTCTAAGAATGGTGGATTTGTTGCCTTTGGAGGCAATCAAAAAGGAAGAGTAACTGGTGTTGGTATAATTGGTGGTAAACCCCCTCTTCCCTCTATCTCAAATGTACTTATGGTTGAAGGACTAAGACACAATTTACTTAGCATAAGTCAATTATGTGATAGTGGATTTGATGTCTCCTTCACTAAGAATGAATGCATAGTCAAAGACAAGAGTGGCAAGACCCTCTTTTCAGCTAATAGACAGCAAAATCTTTATAAGATTGAGCTAACTAAACTCTCAGATCAAAGTGTAACCTGTCTGATGTCTAAAGAGGATGAAAGATGGTTATGGCATAAGAAACTAGGACATGCTAGTATGAAACTTATTTCAAAATTGAAAAAGGATAACCTTGTGAGAGGATTGCCTGATATTAATTGCAAGAAAGATGTTTTATGTGATGCATGTCAGAGAGGTAAACAAGTAAAATCAAGTTTCAAATCAAAAAACCTTGTATCAACCTCTAGACCTCTTCAGTTGTTACACATGGATCTGTTTGGACCAGTTAGTGTTGCCAGTTTAGCTGGAAGGAAATATGGATTTGTCATTGTTGATGTCTATTTTAGATTTACTTGGGTACTTTTCTTAACCCACAAGGATGAGTCTTTTAAGGCCTTCTCTGTATTCTGTAAGAAAGTACAAAATGAGCAAGGTTTCTATATTTCTACCCTTAGAAGTGATCATGGGGGAGAATTTGAAAATGAGCAATTCAAACTGTTCTGTGAAGAGAATGGAATCTCTCACAACTAGAAAGAACAGATCTCTGCAAGAGATGGCTAGATCAATGCTCAATGAAAATAATCTCCCTAAGTACTTCTGGGCTGAAGCAGTTAACACTGCATGTTATGTGCAAAATAGAATACTTATAAGGTCTATCCTAAAGAAGACTCCTTATGAATTGTGTAAAGGTAGAAAACCCAACATATCTTATTTCCATGCATTTGGATGTGAATGCTTCATCTTAAATACCAAGGATCAACTTGGAAAGTTTGATTCCAAGGTAGACAAAGGTATCTTCATTGGATATTCTGAAGTATCTGAAGCATATAGAGTTTTTAACTCTAGAACCTCTATTGTTGAGGAATCTATTCATGTAAAATTCAATGATAATCTAAAGACTGATAGGGAACTATCAGATCTAGGAGATGATCTTGAAGGTCTTGATCTTACCCAGCAGACGAGTCAATAGCCAGAAGTATCAAAAACTGAGTCTGCTGAGGAATCTATCAGACAAGTGGAGCAGACGAGTCATCAGTCAGATCAACATCAAAATGATGTTCTCAGAAGAGACCGGAAGTTCAAAGCTCATCATCCTGAAGATCTTATCATTGGCAGTCCCTCTGAAGGTGTTAGAACCAGATCTGTCTTAAGAGAGTCAAGTAATATGGCTTTTTTATCTGAAATTGAACCAAAGCATATTGAGGAAGCTCTAGAAGATGAAAGCTGGATTCTTGCTATGCAAGAGGAACTTAATCAGTTCAAAAGGAATGATGTCTGGAAACTTGTCTCCAAACCAACAGACAAGTCTGTTATTGGAACAAGATGGGTCTTCAGAAACAAGCTAGATGAAGATGGCAAAGTTGTCAGAAACAAAGCAAGGTTAGTAGCTCAAGGCTACAACCAACAAGAAGGTATTGACTATACTGAGACCTTTGCACCTGTAGCTAGAATAGAAGCTATTCGCATACTTATGTCATATGCTGCATAACATCAAATTACTTTATTTCAAATGGATGTAAAATGTGCTTTTTTAAATGGAATAATTGAAGAAGAAGTTTATGTTAAACAACCTCCTGGTTTTGAAGATAATGAAAAACCAGATTATGTTTTCAAACTTAAAAAGGCTTTAGATGGTTTAAAACAAGCGCCTAGAGCATGGTATGATAGACTTAGTTCTTTTCTTATGAATAATGGTTTTACACGAGGAAAAGTTGATACAACTTTGTTTAAGAAATGCTCAAAAGATAACTTCATAGTAGTTCAAATATATGTTGATGATATTTTTTTTGGAGCTACTAATGAAAAATTGTGCAAAGAATTCTCTAAGTTGATGCAAACAGAATTTGAAATGAGCATGATGGGAGAATTGAAATTCTTCCTTGGACTGCAAATCAAGCAGACGTGTGATGGAATCTGCATCCATCAACAAAAGTACATCAAGGAGATTCTAAAGAAGTAAAAAATGGATAGCTCAAAGATCATGAAAACTCCAATGCAAACTAATGCTAATCTAAGCAAAGATGATGAAGGTTAAAAAGTAGACCAAACTGTCTACAGAGGTATGATTGGATCTCTTCTTTACTTAACATCTAGTAGACCTGATATTCAATTCAGTGTCTGTATGTGTGTTAGATTCCAATCTGATCCCAAAGAATCTCATCTTAAGGCTGTTAAAAGAATATTTAGATATTTGCTTGGAACCACTAATCTTGGTCTAATGTATTTGAGAACACAAGATTACAGATTAGTTGGTTTTTGTGATGCTGACTTTGCTAGAGATAGACTTGAAAGGAAAAGCACCAGTGGAGGATGTCAATTCATTGGAGCAAACTTAGTCTCCTGGTCAAGCAAAAGACAGACGACTATCGTCCTCTCAACTGCAGAAGCAGAATATGTCTCTGCTGCAAGTTGCTGCTCACAGCTATTATGGGTAAAACATCAACTAGAAGATTACTCTATATTTGAGCATAATATACCTGTCTGGTGTGATAATTCTAGTGCTATTTGCTTAACCAAGAATCCCATACAACATTCTAAGGCTAAGCACATAGAAATCAAACATCACTTCATAAGAGATTATGTTCAAAAAGGTGTATTTGATGTTAAGTTTGTTAAAACTGAAATTCAATGGGCTGATATCTTTACAAAACCATTAGCTGAGGATAGGTTTAAGTTTATAAGAAACAACTTGAATATACATTGCTTTGTTGAATAACCTGTCTGATGAGTGTTTATGATACCTGTCTATGTTTAACCGTCTGACTCTTTGAATCATACTCTTTATTTGAAATATTTTCTTTTAAATGGTTATTATCTTTAATGCCATTTCTTTATCTGAGGCAATATGTGTACATGGCTGTGTTTATTTTAAATCAATTCTTTTTAAAAACCTCCATCTTTTTGTTGTTTTCATTTAAAATTACAACTGTCTTTGGTCTTTAAAAGGGAAAACTTTCTTTTATTTTAAAAGGTATTTCGTTCTTACGTTTTCAAATCTCTTTCTCTTCGTTTTTAAAACCATCAAAGAGGATGCATCTGCTCAGGGGGAGCAGTTGAAGAAGCCTTTAGGCAAAAACAAAGGACAAACTTGCTTTTAACTCTTTTTGATCTTTTTAATACTTATTTGTAATTTTCTTCTTTTTAAAGTACCTTGTACATAGCCAATGATGGTTAAATGTAATTACCTCCTCTGTTTCTCTTTTTTGATTATGACAAAAGGGGGAGAAATTTAAATGAAAAATTTTAATGTTACAACTGTCTGATATGATCTTTAAATATGATGTATCTTTTCTTTTCTCTCTTTCTATATTCTATTGCTTTTGATAATGTCAAAAGGGGGAGAAAAATACTAAGATAAGACTAAGATAAAAAGTTAAATGCTTATCTGTCTGAGTATGTTATAATTATGGAACAATATTTTAATCTGTCTGATCATATACATGACCGATTTGTGTGAATTTTCTTAAGTTCATTAAATCATTTAACATGTTTTGTCATCATCAAAAAGGGGGAGATTGTTGAGTCTCCAAATGTCTGATGTGCATTTACCTTAGTTTTGATGAGATTAAAACAGTTATTCAATGATTTAATTGAACCCGTCTGTGGTATTTAACTCGTCTACTTAGTGTGCAGATTAAAACATTAAGCGTCTATATGAACTGTTCACTCGTCTGAACTTAGATAAGTTCACCTGTCTAAACTAACTAAAGTTCACATGTCTGAACTAACTAAAGTTCACTCGTCTGAACTAACTAAAGTTCACTCGTCTGAACTAGCTAATGTTCACTCGTCTGAACTAAGAGAAGTTCACTCGTCTAATGAAGTCTTCAACCGTCTGATCAAAGGAAGACTCACCCGTCTAAACGACTTTGCAACTGACGTCATCTCTTTGTTAAAGAGTCAACCCGTCTAATGAAGTCACTCATCCGTCTAAAGACTAACGTTAAAGAATACATTGGATGAAAGCTATCTCGACTCTGATAAGGAACTTCAACAAAGTGTTTTGCCTGAACACAACTGCATCTTACACCAAAAAGGAAAGTCTTCCCTCTGCAAACAAAAAGCACGTATTCAGACCTGCTGAAACCAAAGGTATATCAGAAGTCTGTATCACTCTGATGAGAGAGAACAAGCGAAGTTCCCTATGCTTTAATGGCTGATCAGAACGACTCTACTGCATTTATTGAAGATCTGCAAGAAGCCAAGACTTTAGACCTTGTGTCTAACGGATTTAAAATTTTGAAGCCTATTTAATGAAGAAGACTTTGAAGATTGAAGCAAGAAGAGCAGAAAACGATCAAAGCAATCAAGAGCAATTACTCTGTACAATTATATCTTCATTCTTTCATTATTTATTCTTCAATCATTTGAAGTTATTACGTAGTCTTTTAGAACTTCACATTTAATACACTCGTCTGAGTGCCTGTGAAAGACTTGCAAAGTGTAATTTTTTTTACAACTTTTCTCAAACAAACCCTTCTGAGCCTGAAGAGGCTAAGTGTGCAAATAATACTTGTCTGGAGCCTGGAGAGGCTAGGTGTGAAAACAATACTCGTCTGGAGCCTGGAGAGGCTAGGTGTGAAAACAATACTCGTCTGGAGCCTGAAGAGGCTAGGTGTGAAAATAATACTTGTTTGTCCTGTAACCTAAATCAGTTATAGTGAGAAAACTTTGTGCTGCCAAGGAATGAACCTAGCCTCATTGTTAAGGGGTGAACCTGGATAAACCTGCTGAGTGATCTCTCTTTCCCTTAACTCTTTAGTTTGATTATTTGTCTTAACTATCATCTAACTAAAAGGGTTTATAATTGTGTTTATCAAACCTTTTTTATCTTGCATGATTGTGTGTTTTCTGTGAAAACCTTCAGACGAGTTATCAGTCTGATTGACCTGTCTGTGTTTACTCGTGTATTATAACCCGTCTGTGCTTGCGAAAAAGTTTCTAAAATTCCGCATAAATTTGTCAAACACCATTCAACCCCCCTTCTAGTGTTTGCATTTGTCTATTTCAGTTGGTATCAGAGCTCAGCCTCTGGGTTGAGTACCTAACAGTGTAGAGGAAAGATCCTGAAGAATAGACAATGTACTATGGAGCAAGCTCAAGTGGGAACCCCCAACCTAAAGAAGGCTCTATAACCAGACCCCCTTTCTTCGATGGTGTAAACTACAACTACTGGAAAGAAATGTTTCACTGGTTCATCTTGGCAACAAATTTTGATGTATGGGATGTCATTACTGATGGTCCTTACACTCCTCAAAAGAAAAAGTTTCTAAAATTCCGCATAAATTTGTCAAACACCATTCAACCCCCTTCTAGTGTTTGCATCTGTCTATTTCACAGTCAATATTTCAGTTCCAGTAATCCCTTGCCCTATGGTTCTTTCTCTGTGATGAGACATTGGCAGCCCTACGGAATATTCAATATTGGATAGGTATTCGGTACAAAATTCAACCGCTTCTTTGACTATGTACCGTTCAACAATACAACCCTCTGGTCGAGATCGGTTTTTCACATACCCTTTTAATATTTTCATGTAACACTCAAACGAGTACATCCATCTCATATAAGCTGGCCCACACAATTGTGTCTCTCTAACCAGATGAACGGTTAGATGAACCATTATGTCAAAGAATGACGGTGGGAAATACATCTCAAGCTCACACAGAGTCGCAACAATTTCTTTTTGCAATGCTGGCAACTTTCCAGGGTCAATCACTCTGCTGCAAATTGCCTTGAAGAAGAAACAAAGTTTAGTTAAGGTCTCCCGCACTTTCTTGGGTAAAATGGATCGCATATCGATGGGTAGCAAATTCTCTATGATAACATGGCAATCATGGGACTTTAGACCCTTTAACTTGAGATCTTTCATTGATACGGGGTTCCTAATGTTTGAAGAGTACCCCTCTGGAACCTTGTCCATGAAGAAACTTACACAAAACAATTTTCTCTTTTTTAGATAGAGTATAAGCGGCTGGAGGTAAATATGTACGTTTCCCCTTCTTTACCGGTCCCAATTCTCGTCTCAATCCCATACTAACCAAGTCCAGCCTTGCATTGATGCCATTTTTAGTCTTCCCTGGCACATTGAGTAAGGTACCAATGACACTGTCAAAAATATTTTTTTCAACATGCATCACATCAATGAAATGTCTTACGTATAATGACTTCCAATAGGGAGCTCAAAGAAAATAGACCTTTTCTTCCACCCTCGTGTAACAAGCTCTCCCGCAAAAGGTTTTCCGAATTCAATATTCAAATCTTCTACCTTTACAAATAGTTGCACACCCGTCAACGGCAAAGGAGCTCTACGTTCTTCTGTATTCCCATTGAATGCTTTTCTCCAAAATCTATAATGATGACTCGAATGCAAAAATCTACGATGCCCAAGGACGACATTCTTCTTACCATGTTCCAACCGCATCCAATCTGTACTATCTTCACATATAGGGCATGCCCACTGACCTTTGGTACTATATCCTGACAGATTACCATATGCCAGCAAATCATTAATTGTGCCGAAGATCATAGATTTCAAGGTGAAACTTTCTTCTCTATACCCATCATACACATCTACACTTGTCTCCCACATTTGCTTCAAGTCTTCAATTAAAGCAGCCAAGTATATGTCGATATCATGCATAGCCATGGAGGTAGGTTATAAATCACCAAAATCACAGGCCATGTACTGTGAGAGCTACTTTGAACACCATGCGGGTTAAATCTATCAGTAGACAATGCAAGTCGTAGGTTTCTTGGTTCTTGCCCGAAATCAGGATAATCATGATCAATTCTTTTCCATTGAGGAGAATCTGCCGGGTGACGCAGCTTGCCATCTTTAATCCTTTCATCCTCATGCCATGTCAAGTTTTTTGCATCTTCTGAACTACATGCGCCTAAATCTGGGAATTATGGGAAAATACCACAAGACCTTCTCTGGAGCCAATTCTTTCTTCTTATACCTTGAGGCATTACACTTAGGACACGTCTTTAACTTTGCATAGTCATTCCGAAATAAAATGCAATAGTTAGGACAAGCGTGTATCCTCTCTTAGCTCATGCCAATAGATCGTAACATTTGTTTAGCCTCATATGTCCGATAAGGAAGCACATTATCCTCCGGCAACATATCTTTCAATATTGTGAGTAAGTCCGTAAAGCTCTTGTCAGTCCATCCATTGCCCGATTTCAAGTTATACAACTTTAGCATTGCTGATAATCTTGTGAAGTTAGTACAACCCTCATACAACGGTTTCTCAGCATCACTTATCAACTTCTCAAACATCTGAGGACAATCACGGATATCTTCTTCAATCGCGTGTGTCATCTCCTCAAAACGATCGCCCTCAAATGTATTTGTACCCATATCATCTGACACATATCTCCCACTATTACCCATATCACTAGATTCACCTCTCCTCTCACCATGTCTTGTCTGACAGGTATAACTTTGATCAATTCCATAGCACACTAAATATCCTTCCAACTCAGCTACACTAACTCGTCTTGTATAACAACAACTTAACCAAGGACATACGATTCTACTAGGGTTTTCTGCATGCCCAACTGCAAACCTAATAAAATCTTGCACTCCGTCTTTATATTCCTTCGACAAACGATTGGCAGACATCCACTTCCGATCCATATTTTCACAATCTACCACAAGTTTAGAGAGATTGATGTCTACATTCAATGAGTACGACATGCATGCATGGTGAATATGTCTACTTGATACTACAGGGTGGGGTTCCTATCCTATCCAAGATTGTAAATTTCGCATTATATTATTGTATATCTTAGATACTTCTTGTTCTAAGAAAAATTTAGCAGCATTTCCCCTTGGTTCTCCAAGCACACAACTTAATTCAGGTGCTATTATGATCGAAATTAGGCATATACCCAGAGAACAAAGAGAAAATACAAACCAATGACATTCTTAGATCAAGAAGGAAATAAGACATATAATAATATGGATTGAATGCGAAGTTAAAATCTCAGACTGTCCACTTTGGACAATTCAAGAACAACTTGTATATTGTGCCCAAAACAATATACAAATCGTTCTTGAACAGGAAACTAAGGTTAATGCATGCTAAAATAAACATGTCTAATGTTACAACTAAATGATTAAAAAAAGTCAGGGGAATAGCAAGTACCGTAGTGAAGCCGAGCAGCTTGAACTGATTGACAGAGGTGTCTGAGAGAAGCAATGTTTTATTAGTTTCTTTATTTCTTCCGAAATCAATTACAAAATTTTAAAGGAAGTACCAAGAGCTAGTCAAGTAAGCTACCTGAGAGAGGAGGCAACCGAGCACACCAACAAGTTTGCTCTAATTGAGCAAACACCAACAATGAAACTAAAACTGAAATCAAGCAAACACGAGCACACACATACACATATCAGAACTCATAATTGATCACTAACCTATCAACTAAGAAGCAGTGTATAACAAAGTAGACCACATCAAACCATACTTACCTATTCAACAAGATGCTTTTTAGGAGGTGCAAGCAAGTAGTTCGGAATGCAACCCAACTGGCCCAAGATTTCAAATCTCTGCATTGGAAATAACACACAACTACATCAGAAACATAAATCCAACCTGAGATAATTTGATACATAGGTCTTAGGTTCAATGCACTTGTAAAACATAAAAATACTAACCATTTTATGCACATTATGGTTAGGGAAAAAAAGTTAAATTCAAACATGAAACAAAAGTCATTGTGTACGCACATTACTCAACGGTACAACCAACACCACAAGGGCCAAAGTCATGATTATCAACTCCAGGGAAATGACAGTGTCTGCTTCTTGGCAAATGTAAGAGATGATGGATTAAAAAAACTCAAGAACTATCCCTATGACAGTATTGAAAATGTGTCACGAGTGAGCTATGATGGATTAGACATTCTATAACAAAAAATCTTTCTACACATTGCATTTTTTTCACTGCATTACCAATTCTCTGTTCTGTACCAATGTCATTTGCTAACAAAACCAAATCAGAGCAGGAGTGTTGTCCTCATTCTCATCATTTAATTAAAATATATAAGCTGAAAATGTAAAATACAAGAATTCAACAGCCTAATAAGATAATCTATATTACTATTTTAAAAATTCAAATTTTACAGTATACAGGGAATGAAGGGGTTACAGGGAAGAGAAGGGTTTGCAGTGAAGAGGGGGTTGCAGGGAATGATGGGTTACCTGGGAGCTTGCAGTGAAGAGGAGGGCTTTCAGAGAGAAGGTGGTTGTCGCGTTGGGTGAAAAGGTGGTTCTCGCGGTGGTTCTCACGTTGGGCAGAGAGTAGGCCGCACGAGCAATGCACTTGATGAGAGGTGGTTCTCGCGGTGGTTTGAGAATGGTGTTTGCGGTGTTTCTCGCGGAGGTTAAGGTTTGAGAATGGTGGCAATGATGAGGATGAGTGGTGTCTGAACTTAAGTCGTGGAGGAGGGAATGAACAGTACGTGAGTGTTTTGTGTGAGCGCGTGAGGGGGAGGAAGTATACGTTATGAAAATTTAATGCAAGGGAAAAGTAGAATAGACAGCGCTTACTAAAGAAAGCGCTGTTTTAGTGTGACCTTAGATAGCGCTTCCTTGAAAAAGCGCTGTCTATTCCCATACCTTAGATAGCGCTTCACCTTAGACAGCGCTTCCTTGAGGAAGCGCTGTCTAATCTCTTATCAACCTTTTAACAGCGCTTCGTTGATCATGCGCTGTCTATTCTTATTCATCTAACAGCGTTTCCTAGGAGAAGCACTATTGCACATTCTCGGCATCATTAAACACAGCGTTTCACTAGAAAACGCTATTGAAGGTGCACTTCCAAAGGCATAAACTGGCGTAGTGTGATTATATTAGTATGAATCTTAAATGTTGATGTCTGTTTCACAGTTTATTTCTTTGTCTTGAGTTTGGATTGCCTATGCATGCAGAAAATTTTTAGACCCGCGATTCCGAAAGCAACCAACGTTTTTATTTGACTATGTTTTCCGCAATCGAGTTCGAGTACGTAGCACCCGAGGGGGGGTGTTACATTAGCGGTATCAGAGCTGGTCGAGTATTTCGGGAATCCTTGGGGAATAGGTCTGTTGTGTTTGTGTTGTGTGACCTCTGTTTGAATTGTTTCTTTGTTGAAGCAATATGTGTTGACACACTAGTATCTGACACACTGTTACTTGACACACTAGCACTTAACAAACGAATTTATGTTTCCTTATTAAGGTATGATTGGTTGGCCTTGTAGAGAAACATGAATCTAAGAGGCGGTCGTGGTGGTGGTCGCAGCACTGCTGACACCAATGCTGATGACAACATTAATCGGGCTATCCTGGCCATGGCGGATATGGCGGCTGTTTTTCCTCAACAAACGGCTACGATGGCTCTACAAAACCAACAGAATCAACAAATAGCTGATCTTGCTGCTGGTGCCAGAGGGTTAGTCGATTTTAGACGTCATGATCCTTCGCAGTTTCATGGGGACTGTGACCCGGAAAAGGTTGACTTGTGGCTGCAAGAGATAGAGAAGATATTTGCTTTTCTACACTGTCCCGAGGGAGTGAAGGTGTACTATGCCACATTCCTGTTTCTGGGTGATGCAGAGTATTGGTGGGGAGGAACCAGACAACTGCTGGAAGCCCAACAACCAAGAGATCACCGGGGGAGTATTTCGCACCAAGTTTCGAGACAAGTACTTTCCCCAGAGTGCCGGAACTGAGAAAGAGCAGAAATTTCTGAGGCTGCAACAGAGGGACATGACTGTTGGGGAATATGCGGCGAAGTTTGCATCACTCTCCAAATATTTCCGCATTTTCAAAGCCCAACCTGATGAGGACTGGAAATGCGAAAGTTTCGAAGTAGGTCAGCGCATCGAAATCAAGGAGTCTATGTTACTACTGGAGATCCTTAATTTCCAAGCTCTGGTGGAGAAGTGCAGAAAAGTTGAGAAGATGCGAAAAGGAAGACAGAACAGGAGCACTGTGGGAGGACCGTCTAGGTCAAGAAACCCGACCCAATACCAGAACCAGAAGGGGAAATAGTACCAGAATAAGCCGTATTCCTGACCTCAAGGGAATAGTCCGAAACAACAATCTTATCCTCCTGTCGCTTCTGCTTACGGTGGAAGAAGTGGAAACGACCAGAATCAGAGATGTTTCAAGTGTGGGAAACAAGGGCACCAAACTGATAACTACGAGCTGAAGGGAGTTCTATGTCTCCAATGCGGGAAGATAGGACACTTCGCGAGGGATTGCACTACACCAAAACCAAGCCGACTGTCAATAATGTTCCAATTGCTAAACCAACAGCGAGGGGAAGGGTTTACACCATGAGTGGAGCTGATGCTTCCAAATCTGATGATCTCATACAAGGTAGTTGTATCATAACCGGTAATCTCCAAACTGTACTATTTTATTCGGGTGCGACACATTCGTTTATCTCCTTGAATTGTGGGAGACAGTTAGACTTGCTTGTTTCTTTGCTGTCTGTTGATTTGATTGTCACTACACCAACTGCTAAAACTGTTACTATAAATACAGTATGTTTGAACTGTCTTATTATTGTTCATGATAGGAAATTTATTGTTGACTTAATATGTTCGCCTTTGACACAATTGGATGTGATCCTAGGCATGGATTGGTTATCTTCCAACCATATCCTTTTAGACTCTGCACATAGAACCTTAGTTTTTCCTGACCCTGAGATTTATGGATTTTTAACTGCCAACCAAGTCAGAGCTTCTTTGAAAGAAGGAGCCCAGGGATTCATTCTTCTATCCTGTTTAGAAATCGAGAAGGACGTTGTTTTGAGCGATGTGCCGGTTGTGACAGATTATTCGGAAATTTTTCCCGAGGACGTTCCAGGTTTGCCACCTGTGAGAGACATCGAGTTTGCGATCGACTTAGTTCCAGGATCAGGTCCGATTTCTATAGCTCCATAGAGGATGTCACCTACAGAGTTAGACGAGCTGAAGACGAAACTAGAGGACCTGATGTCCAAGAGGTTTGTGAGGCCAGGTGTGTCCCCGTGGGGAGCACCGGTGTTATTGGTAAAGAAGAAGGACGAGAGTTCAAGACTCTGTGTGGATTACCGTCAACTCAACAAGATAACGATCAAGAACAAGTATCCTCTACCCGGCATAGATGATTTGATGGATCAACTTCAGGGAGCCGCTGTCTTTTCAAAGTTTGACCTGAGATCCGGTTGTGACCAGATTAGAGTAAAGAACGAGGACGTGCATAAGACTGCATTCAGAACTCGTTATGGTCACTATGATACCTCGTGATGCCTTTTGGAGTGACGAATGCACCTACTATCTTCATGGACTACATGAACCGGATTTTTCGTCCGTTTCTGGATAAGTTCGTTGTCGTGTTCATAGACGATATACTTATCTCTCGAAGAGTCCCAAGGAGCATGAGGAACATCTACGACAAGTTTTATAGATCCTTCACATGGAGAAGTTGTATGGAAAGCTGCCCAAGTGCGAGTTTTGGCTGGATGACGGCAAATTCTTAGGGCACATGATTACGAAAGAAGGGATTGCCATTGACCCTACAAAAGTGGAAGCGGTACTTTTATGGGAGAGACCAAAGACCGTGACATAAATCCGAAGTTTAGTTGGACTGACTGGTTATTACAGAAGATTCATCGAAGGATTTTCAAAGATTGTTGCGTCGCTGACTCAACTGACGAGGAAGGACCAACCGTCTACCTGGACGGAGAAATGTGAGGAAAGTTTTCAGACGATGAAGGAATGTTTGCCAACCTCACCAGTGTTAGTGTTACCTAAACCAGATGAGCCATACGAAGTGTACTGTGATACTTCGCATCGGAAGGTTGTAGCGTATGCTTCGCGCCAGTTGAAGACTCATGAGAGGAATTACCCGATGCACGACCTTGAGTTAGTTGCTGTGGTTTTTGCCCTGAAGATCTGGAGACATTACTTGTATGGATCAAGTTTGTTGTCTTCAGTGACCACAAAAGTTTGAAGTACCTGTTCGATCAGAAGGAACTTAACATGAGGCAGAGACATTGGATGGAATTTCTTAAGGAATACGACTTCACTTTGCTATACCAACCTGGGAAAGTAAATTTCGTTGCAGACGCTCTGAGTCGGAAGACTCTGCACATCTCTGCAATGATAGTTAAGGAGTCAGAATTGATAGAACAGTTTCGTGATCTTAATCTAGTTGTGGAAGTGAACCACGAGAAGATTAGATTAGGAATGATCAAGGTATCTAGTGGACAGATGGAGATGATTCGTGAACAACAAGCAACCGATGAGTACCTCCAAGAGAAAAAGGAGTTACTTGGACAAGAAAAAGCTGTAGAGTTCAGCTTGGGAACTGAAGGCATCTTGAGATGCAATGGACGAGTTTGTGTACCTAGCAACCCAGAGATGAGGAAAATGATTCTAGAAGAAGGACACAAGAGCAAGCTGAGCATTCACCCTGGATCAACCAAAATGTACCAAGATCTGAAACAGAGTTTTGGTGGCCAGGAATGAGGAAGCAAGTGGCTGAGTATGTAGCATCATATTTGACTTGTCAGAAAGCAAAGGTAGATCATCAACGACCTGGAGGAACGCATCAATCCTTGGATGTACCTGAATCGAAATAGGAGAGCATCTCCATGGATTTTGTGGTAGGATTGCCGAGAACTTATAAGATTTTTGATTCAATTTGGGTGATTGTTGATAGGTTGAAGAAGTCAGCACACTTCTTACCTGTTAAGATCAACTACTTTGTGGAGAAGTTAACTGAGCTGTATATCAGAGAATTAATCAGACTATATGGAGTGCCTTCAAGCATAGTCTCTGATAAAGACCCAAAGTTTACGTCACTTTTTTGGCAAAGTCTGCATCAACCTTTAGGAACAAGGCTGAGGCTGAGTTTAGCTTATCACCCTCAAACTGATGGACGGATAGAGAGAACGATACAATCCTTGGATGATTTGCTGAGAGCTTGTGTTCTAGACTATGGTGGAAGTTGCGATGATCTTTTACCTTTTATCAAATTCACCTACAACAACAGCTATCATATGTAAGGACGAAAGTGCCAGCCACCGTTGTGTTGGTACCGGGATGGAGAAAATATGATTGTAGGCCCCGAACCTGTACAACAAACAACGGAAATGATTAAGCAAATCCGCGAAAAGATGAGAACGGCATAGAACAGACAAAAGAGCTACTCAGATAAACGAAGACGACCCCTCGAGTTTCAAGAAGCTGAACACGTGTTCCTGAGAGTCACACCTACGACTGGGGTATGTAGAGCTATAAAGTCCAGAAAACTCACTCCCAAATTCATTGGACCTGACCAAATTCTTCGACGTATTGGTCTAGTAGAATACCTGCCATACCACCTCTGCGTTTTTGCACTATCAGCAGGGTTTTACTACTCCAGAGACCTCAGATGGACCCGTGAACGAGACAGTAAGTCTTAGAATTTGATTATCTACGTTTCGGTTAAATTTCAAAAAAATCACTTCCTGACCTTCGTTTGAGCAAAATCCTCAATCGGGTGACGAACGGAGCTGCATATGGATTTATCACGACCCGCTAACGGATAATCTTGATGTCACATCATGTCGCATCACATGGGAAAGCGTGCCAGAGTCATCATGACATTTCAAAATATCTAGAAATGACCAAAATACCCCTAACATTTTCTTTAATGACATTTTGGTCCTTGAAGGAAAAGACCAAAATGCCCTTAAGTGAGTTGTTTTAAGGCTGTTCAGCCCCCTCATTCATGCCCCCAACCTGCACTTGAGAGCCTTCTTCACACTTCATGTTCTTCCTTGAGAGAAAACTCCATTTTTCCTTAGAGAAAAACTTGAAACCTTGAGATAAAAGCTTGAATCCTTGATCAATCTTCATCATTCTTTAGGTAAGATCACTTCTATGATCTCTAAGCTTCATGAATCTCTTCCTATCTCTAGTTCAAATCTTGATTTCATAGTTTTCAAGTTTATGATCCAAAATTTCAAAAATTTATGGAAATTGTAGAAAAATCCTTTTAATGGGAAACCAATTTCTTTGAGCTAGCTTCATCACCCTCTACCTAAACCCAAGAGCATATGATCAAACTCTCATCCTAGCCTATTCTTCTAAAAGTGGCCGAACCCTAGGAAGATAAATGAATAGTGATTTTGTTCAATTTTTGATTTCTAACTCTTGATTCCATCCTTACCTTTCCTATTGTCTTTGAATCCAAGTGATGGAAACCCAAATCAATCCCTAGCCATGTTTTTCTCGAGACCTTCAATGAGATGAACCTTGAGTTTTGCTTCATATTTTTGGGTATTAGGACTTGTATTAGTGTTAACCAAGCTTATGAACCAACCATCCAAAAGTTTGGAACCAAATGTGATCCCTAACCCTTTTTACCTTTGTGGCCGAACCATGGACCTTTTAGGAGGAGAAAATTTATGTTTAGATGTTGTTTTCTTGTGTTGATCGTTGTTGAGAATTGAATTATATTTGATTGTTTTAGGCGACGCGGACGAAACCGGAACCGGAGTCGAGAATCGTTCGGGATTTGATTGAGAAACTTAGAGAGGTAAAGGGAGGTATTTCATTTGAAATCGAAGTTTTGAAAACCAAGATTTGAAATCAAAAAGGTGTCTTTGGGAAAACGTGTTGCTTTATCAAGAAAAATTAGCTTTCCTTTTTGAAAAGTTAGTTTCTTTTTAAAAGAAAATGCCTTTTAAGGAAAAGTCAATGCAAAGTGTTTTCCATTTTGAAAAATGTTTTTAAAGAAAAAGAACCTTTAGAAAACGGTTTGGTCTACGAATAAGTGTTTTCCCGGAAAATGTTTTCTTTGGAAAAGAAATGTCTTAGTCCAAGAAAAAGAAATTGAGTTTTGTTCTCCAAAGTTGTTTTGAAAAGCAAAACAATGAATCTTTGAGATGAATGCAAACCTAGTGACCGAGACGTCTGACTAGTGTTTTGTGGATTGAGCACTTGGATTTCATGTCCTGTGTTTTGAATGAACGGGCTTAATGACCTTTAAAATGAGTCGTGAGCTTTATGCCTCGACAAATGAAAGAATGAACGAAAAAGAAAACAGAAAACTTTCTGTGTACATGCATGAACCAGCAGACATGCCATTTGAAAACGAGCTACAACTTACGTAGTTGAGAATTGAGCCAGTTAAGACCACTAGGTCTATAGGGGCAATCTGTGTTCAAAACTCCACAAGTGGCCGGTGGCTTAGCAACCCTGTGTCGTGGTAAATCGGTTGCCAAACACGAATGAAATCAATCAGAGACTGGGCTATTCAGGATATGGTTATGACGTGATACCTTGGAACAATTGGAGTTCAGACCTAAATTGAGAGGCCGACTCATGAGAGCAATTGTGATACGGGTGTTATTGCGGCCTATCGCTCGATGAAGGGAAGTAAGAATCTCCGGAGTACATATTAGAAAGATGATATTGGAGTCTCATGCATTATTATAACTCATGATAGTGTTTGAGATATTGTGTACATGAATAATTGTTGTTATAACTGTATTTATGTGTGATTGTATCTGTTGTTTGTCGCTTGTGCGGCTATCATGATAAACTTATGCAATGAGTATCTCACCTTTGCCTGTACATATTGGATACCCTGTTGTGTTTTTGGAACACATGTACAGATGTTGATCATAGGTCCCCGCGGACACGTGAGGACTCGGATGACGGAGACTTTTGAAGGAGCTGAAAAGAGGATCCCTCCGAATTCCTTTGGGAATCAGAGCTGACTTTGGGACAGTGTCCCAATGGCTACTTTTAGCCCGGCCAGCAAAGGAGTCTTCTATTTTGAAGTAGTCTTATATTATTTGTTGCACGTATATTGAACTTATGTCTTGAGTCTCTAATAGGATATATTAGACCTGAATTTATGTCATGATTATATTAGTATAAATCTAAAATGTTGATGTACGTTTCACAGTTTATTTCTTTGTCTTGAGTTTGGATTGCCTTTGCATGCAGAAAATTTCTAGACCCGCGTTTTCGAACGTAGTTACTTAATTAAAGTATTTTCCGAAAGCAACCAACGTTTTTATTTGATTATGTTTACCACAATCGAGTTCGAGTATGTAGCACCCGAGGGGGGTGTTACATTTACGGTATCCGAGCTGGTCAAGTCTTTCGGGAATCCTTGGGTAATAGGTATGTTGTGTTTGTGTCGTGTGACCTCTGTTTGACCTTTGTTTGAATTGTTTCTTTGTTGAAGCAATGTGTGTGGACACACTACTATCTGACACACTGTTACTTGACACACTAGCACTTAACACACGAATTTATGTTTCCTTATTAAGGTATGATTGGTTTGCCTTGTAGAGAAACATGAATCTAAGAGGCGGTCGTGATGGTGGTCGTTGCACTGCTAACACCAATGCTGGCGACAACATTGATCGGGCTATCTAGGCCATGGCGGATATGGCGGCTGCTGTTGCTCAACAAACAGCTACAATGGCTCTACAAAACCAACAGAATCAACAAAGAGCTGATCTCACTGCTGGTGCCAGAGGGTTAGTCGATTTTCGGCGTCATGATCCTCCGTAGTTTCATGGGGACTGTGGCCCGGAAAAGGCTGACTTATGGCTACAAGAGATAGAGAAGATATTTGCTTTTATGCACTATCCAGAGGGAGTGAAGCTGAACTATGCCACATTCCTGTTTCTAGGTGATGTAGAGTATTAGTGGGGACGAACCAGACAACTGCTGGAAGCCAACAACCAAGAGATCGACAAGTACTTTCCCTAGAATGCCTGAACCGAGAAAGAGCAGGAATTTCTGAGGCTGCAACAGAGGGACATGACTGTTGGGGAATATGCGGCGAAGTTTGCATCACTCCCCAAATATTTTCGCTTTTTCCAAGCCCAACCTGATGAGGACTGGAAATGCGAAAGGTCCGAAGGAGATCTACGCATCGAAATCAAGGAGTCTAAGTTACTGCTGGAGATTCGTAATTTCCAAGCTCTGGTGGAGAAGTGCAGAAAAGTTGAGAAGATGCGAAAAGGAAGAGAGAATAGGAGCACTGTGGCAGGACCGTCTAGGTCAAGGAACCCGACCCAATACCAGAACCAGAAGGGGAAACAGTCCCAGAAGAAACCGTATTCCCGACCTCAAGGGAATAGTCAGAAACAACAATCTTATCGTCCTGTCACTTCTGCTTACGGTGGAAGAAGTGGAAACGACCAGAATCAAGGCAAGTTGAGACATGTTTCAAGTGTGGGAAACAAGGGCACCCAACTAATAACTGTGAGTTGAAGGGAGTTCTATGTCTCCAATGTGGGAAGATAGGACACTTCGCGAGGGATTGCACTACACCAAAACCCGAGCCGACTGTCAACAATGTTCGAATTGCTAGACCAACAGCGAGGGGAAGGGTTTACACCATGAGTGGAGCTGATGCTTCCAAATCTGATGATCTCATACAAGGTAGTTGCATCATAGCTGGTAATCTCCTAACTGTACTATTTGATTCGGGTGCGACACATTCGTTTATCTCCTTGAATTGTGGGGAACTGTTAGACTTGCCTGTTTCTTTGCTGTCTTTTGATTTGATTGTCACTACTCCAACTGCTAATCCTGTTACTAAAAATACAGTATGTTTGAACTATCCTATTATTGTTCATGACAGGAACTTTCTTGTTGACTTAATATGTTTGCCTTTGACTCAATTGGATGTGATCCTAGGCATGGATTGGTTATCTTCCAACCATATCCTTTTAGACTCTACACATAGAACCTTAGTTTTTCCTGACCTTGAGATTTCTGGATTTTTAACTGCCAACCAAGTAAGAGCTTCTTTGAAAGAAGGAACCCAGGGATACATGCTTCTATCCTATTTAGAAATCGAGAAGGATGTTGTCTTGAGCGATGTGCCGGTTGTGAAAGATTTTCCAGAAATTTTTCTCGAGGACGTTCCAGGTTTGCCACCAATGAGAGACATCAAGTTTGCGATCGACTTAGATCCAGGATCTGGTTCAATTTCTATAGCTCCATAGAGGATGTCACCTATGGAGTTAGACGAGCTGAAGACTCAACTAGAGGACCTGATGTCCAAGCGGTTTGTGAGGCCAGGTGTGTCCCCGTGGGGAGCACCGGTGTTATTGGTGAAGAAGAAGGAGGGAGTTCAAGACTCTGTGTGGATTACCATCAACTCAACAAGATAACGATCAAGAACAAGTATCCTCTACCCCATATAGATGATTTGATGGATCAACTTCTGGGAGCCGCTGTCTTTTCAAAGATTGACCTAAGATCCAGCTGTGACCAGATTAGAGTAAAGAACGAGGACGTGCGTAAGACTGCATTCAGGACTCGTTATGGTCACTATGAGTACCTCGTGATGCCTTTTGGAGTGATGAATGCGCTTGCTATCTTCATGGACTACATGAACCGGATTTTTTGTCCGTTTCTGGATAAGTTCGTTGTCGTGTTCATAGACGATATACTTATCTACTCGAAGAGTCCCGAGGAGCATGAGGAACATCTATGACAAGTTTTATAGATCCTTCACAAGGAGAAGTTGTACGCAAAGCTGCCCTAGTGCTAATTTTGGCTGGATGACGTCAAATTCTTAGGGCACGTGATTACGAAGGAAGGGATTGCCGTTGACCCTACAAAAGTGGAATCGGTACTTTTATGGGAGAGACCTAAGACCGTGACAGAAATCCGAAGTTTCGTTGGACTGCCTGGTTATTACTGAAGATTCATCGAAGGATTTTCAAAGATTGTTTCTCCGCTGACTCAACTGACGAGGAAGGACCAACCGTTTACGTGGACTAAGAAATGTGAGGAAAGTTTTCAGACGATGAAGGAACGTTTGCCAACCTCACCAGTGTTAGTATTACCTGAACTAGACGAACCATACGAAGTGTACTGTGATTCTTCGCATCAGGGATTAGGATGCGTACTTATGCAGCATCAGAAGGTTGTAGCTTATGCTTCGCGCCAGTTGAAGATTCATGAGAGGAATTACCCGATGAACGACGTTGAGTTAGTTGCTGTGGTTTTTGCCCTGAAGATCTGGAGACATTACTTGTATGGAACCAAGTTTGATGTCTTCAGTGACCACAAAAGTTTGAAGTACCTGTTCGATCAGAAGGAACTTAACATGAGGCAGAGACGTTGGATGGAATTTCTTAACGACTACGACTTCACTTTGCTATACCACCCTAGTAAAGCAAATGTCGTTGCAGACGCTCTGAGTCGGAAGACCCTGCACATCTTTACAATGATGGTTAAGGAGTTAGAATTGATAGAACAGTTTTTGATCTCAATCTTGTTGTGGAAGTGAACCACGAGAAGATTAGCTTGGGAATGATCAAGGTATCTAGTGGACTGATGGAGAAGATTCGTGAACAACAAGCAATCGATGAGTACCTCCAAGAGAAAAAGGAGTTACTTGGACAAGAAAAAGCTATATAGTTCAGCTTGGGAACTGATGGCATCTTGAGATGCAATGGATGAGTTTGTGTACCTAGCAACCTAGAGATGAGGAAAATGATTCTGGAAGAAGGACACAAGAGCAAGCTGAGAACTCACCCTGGATTAACCAAAATGTACCAAGATCTGAAACAAAGTTATGGTGGCCAGGAATGAAGAAGCAAGTGGCTGAATATGTAGCATCATGTTTGACTTGTCAGAAAGCAAAGGTAGAACATCAACGACCTGGAGGAATGCTTCAATCCTTGGATGTACCTAAATCTAAATAGGAGAGCATCTCAATGGATTTTGTGGTAGGATTGCCGAGAACTTCTAAGAGTTTTGATTCAATTTGGGTTATTGTTGATAGGTTGACGAAGTCAGCACACTTCTTACCTGTTAAGATCAACTACTTTGTGGAGAAGTTAACTGATCTATATATCAGAGAAGTAATCAGACTACATGGAGTGCCGTCAAGCATAGTCTCTGATAGAGACCCAAAGTTTACATCACGTTTTTGGCAAAGTCTGCATCAAGCTTTAGGAACAAGGCTGAGGCTGAGTTCAGCTTATCACCCTCAAACTGATGGACAGACAGAGAGAACAATACAATCCTTGGAAGATTTGTTGAGAGCTTGTGTTCTAGACTATGGTGGAAGTTGGGATGATCTTTTACCTCTTATCGAATTCACCTACAACAATAGCTATCATTCCAGCATAGGGATGGCAACTATGAAGCCTTGTATGGATGAAAGTGCCAGACACCGTTGTGCTAGTACGAGGATGGAGAAAATATGATTGTAGGCCCCGAACTTGTACAAGAAACAACGGAAAAGATTAAGTAAATCCGCAAAAAGATGAGGACGGCACAGAGCAGACAAAAGAGCTACTCAGATAAACGAAGACGACCCCTCGAGTTTCAAGAAGGTGAACACGTGTTCCTGGGAGTCACACCTACGACTGGGGTATGTAGAGCTATAAAGTCCAGAAAACTCACTCCCAAATTCATTGGACCCTGCCAAATTCTTCGACGTATTGGTCCAGTAGCATACTAGATTGCCTTACCACCATTTCTATCCAACATTCATAATGTTTTCCATGTCTCACAACTTAGAAAGTATATTCTAGATTCGTCCCATGTAATCAAACCTGATATAGTACATTTACGAGAAAACTTGTCTTATGAGACATCGCTTGTGCGAATCGTTGATAAGAGGATCAAGCAACTCAGGGGAAAACAAGTTCCCTTGGTCAAGGTTGTTTGGAATGAAGCGACTGGAGACCCAACGTGAGAGCTCGAGGACAAGATGAGATTACAATCCTGATCTTTTTCAAGGAAAGTAATTTCGAGGACGAAATTTTTTTTTTTTTTAGGGGCAGTAATGTCACACCCTGATTTTAACTGTCTTTATAAATCAACAAGTTATATAATTAAGTTTATATTTTATTCGAGGACTTAGACAATGAAATAAAATAAACCGAGACCATATTCATGCTCAACGTTATCGTACGAAGCTACGATTAAATTTTGAGCCGAAAACCCAAACGGAGCCCAGTCTGCATTTTTGCACTGTAAGTAGGGTTTTACTATTCCAGAGACCTCAGATGGACCCGTGAACGAGATAGTAAGTCTTAGAATTTGATTCCCTATGTTTTGGTTAAATTTCAAAAAAATCACTTCCTGACCTTCGTTTGAGCAAAATCCTCAATCAGGTGACGAACGCAGCTGCATATGGATTTACCGCGACCCGCTAACAGATAATGTTGATGTCATAGCATGTCACATCACATGGGAAGGCATACCAGAGTCATCATGACGTTTGAAAATATCTGGACGCAAAATGACCAAAATACCCCTAACATTTTCTTTAATGACATTTTGGTTCTTGAAGGAAAAGACCAAAATGCCCTTAAGTGAATTGTTTTAAGGCTGTTCAGCCCCCTCATTCACGCCCCCAACCTGCACTTGAGAGCCTTCTTCACACTTCATCTTCTTCCTTGAGAGAAAACTCCATTTTTCCTTAGAGAAAAACTTGAAACCTTGAGATAAAAGCTTGAATCCTTGATCAATCTTCATCATTCTTTAGGTAAGATCACTTCTATGATCTCTAAGCTTCATGAATCTCTTCCTATCTCAAGTTCAAATCTTAATTTCATAGTTTTCAAGTTTTTGATCCAAAATTTCAAAAACTTATAGGAAATTGTAGAAAATCCTTTTAATGGGAAACCAATTTCTTTGAGCTAGCTTCATCATCCTCTACCTAAACCCAAGAGCATATGATCAAACTCTCATCCTAGCCTATTCTTCTAAAAGTGGCCGAACCCTAGGAAGATGAATGAATAATGATTTTGTTCAATTTTTGAATTCTAGCTCTTGATTCCATCCTTACCTTTCCTATTGTCTTTGAAGCCAAGTGATGGAAACCCAAATCAATCCCTAGCCATGTTTTTCTCCTTGTGGCCGAGACCTTCAATGAGTATAACCTTGAGTTTTCTTCATATTTTTGGGTATTAGGACTTGTATTAGTGTTAACCAAGCTAATGAACCAACCATCCAAAAGTTTGTTGTTGAGAATTGAATTGTATTTGATTGTTTTAGGCGACGCGGACGAAACCAAAATTGGAGCCGAGAATCGTTCGGGATTTGATTGAGAAACTTAGAGAGGTAAAGGGAGGTATTTCATTTGAGTTTGGTAGCTTCATGGTGTTTGATTGATATAAGTGATGTGGTAGTTTTGATTGGAGATATGTTTTGAATGAGATATGAAGTTGTTTTACTTAATGAAGCTTACTTGTATACTAGATCATGATTTGTGGAATTGATGCTTTAGATGAACTTTTGTTGTGATATTGGACTATAAATAAATAAATAAATAAATAAATATATATATATATATATATATATATATATACACACACATTTCCTGGACTGGTAAAGAGCATAGGACTGGCTATGGCTCGGCAAATAATTAAAATACTCGAAATTTGAAATCGAAGTTTTGAAAACCAAGATTTGAAATCAAAAAGGTGTTTTTGGGAAAACGTGTTGTTTTATCGAGAAAAATTAGCTTTCCTTTTTGAAAAGTTAGTTTCTTTTTAAAAGAAAAAGACTTTTAAGGAAAATTCAATGCAAAGTGTTTTCCTTTTTGAAAAACGTTTTCAAAGAAAAAGAACCTTTAGAAAACGGTTTGTTCTACGAAAAAGTGTTTTCCCGAAAAATGTTTTCTTTGGAAAAGAAATGTCTTAGTCCAAGAAAATAAAATTGAGTTTTGTTTTCCAAAGTTGTTTTGAAAAGCAAAACGATGAATCTTTGAGATGAATGCAAACCTAGTGACCGAGACGTCGGACTAGTGTTTTGTGGATTAAGCACTCGGATTTCATGTCCTGTGTTTTGAATGAACGGGCTTAATGTCATTTAAAACGAGTCGTGAGCTTTATGCCTCGACAAATGAAAAAATGAACGAAAAAGAAAACAGAAAAATTTCTGTGTGCATGCATGAACCAGCAGACGTGCCATTTGAAAACGAGCTACAACTTACGTAGTTGAGAATTGAGCCAGTTAAGACCATTAGATCTATAGGGGCAATCTGTGTTCGAAACTCCACAAGTGGCCGGTGGAAAAGCAACCCCGTGCCGCAGTAAATCGGTTGCCAAACACGAATGAAATCAATCAGAGACTGGACTATTCAGGATATGGTTATGACGTGATACCCTGGAACAATTGGAGTTCGGACCAAAAATTGAGAGGTCGACTCATGAGAACAATTGTGATACGGGTGTTATTGCGGCCTATCGCTCGATGAAGGGAAATAAGAATCTTCGGAGTACATATTAGAAAGATGATATTGGAGACTCATGCATTATTATAACTCATGATAGTGTTTAAGATATTGTGTACATGAATAACTATTGTTATAACTGTATTTATGTGTGATTGTATATGTTGTTTGTCGCTTGTGTGGCTATCGTGATAAACTTATGCAATGAGTATCTCACATTTGGCTGTGCATGTTCTTCACCCTGTTGTATTTTTAGAACACATGTACAGATGTTGATCATAGGTCCCCACGGACACGTGAGGATTCGGATAACAGAGACTTTTGAAGGAGCTGAAAAGAGGATCCCTCCGAATTCCTTTGGGAATCGGAGCTGACTTTGGGGCGGTATCCCAATGGCTACTTTTAGCCCGACTAGCATAGAAGTCTTTTATTTTGAAGCAGTTTTATATTATTTGTTGCACATATATTGAACTTATGTCTTAAGTCTATAATAGGATATCTTAGACCTGAATTTATGTCATGATTATATTAGTATGAATCTGAAATGTTGATGTATGTTTCACAGTTTATTTCTTTGTCTTGAGTTTGGATTGCCTATGCATGCAAAAAATTTTTAGACCCGCGTTTTCGAACGTAGTTACTTAATTAAAGTATTTTCGGAAACCAACCAACATTTTTATTTGATTATGTTTTCCGCAGTCGAGTTCGAGTACGTAGCACCCGAGGGGGTGTTACAATTAGTATACATCCCAGATCTTGATATGATTGTTGCGTTCAAAACACACTTAAGGGCAGTGTACCTTCTCGCAGAAGTAATATAGGACGAAAGTTCAGATATCGTACCCAAGAGATTAATTTAGATATTAGATAATAAAGCAAGTACTGGAATAGGGAAATTCTTATGCTATTCGGACTGATAAAGAACTTAGAAAATAAATAAAATAGAGCAATGTTAAAAGATAATAGAAGAAGAGTAAAAGAGTTTAACAAATCAAGCGTAAAAGAGCCTAGAGCCGTGGTTTCACCTGTGCTTTCGATACCCCCAAATCCTAATTCTATTCAATTTCGCAGTTGCTTTTCGAATATAAATCCCTCTACGAAAACTGTTAATCGTTTGTCAGGCAACTAATATTCTTTTCCCCAAATTAACCCAATGGTTGTCAGGCAGAGAATTTAAATGATTAGAAAGCATAAAGCATAAAGAGATTGAATGATTGAAAGGAATAAATCATGTTTTCGCAAATCTAGATATTAAACCCCGGTTATCCTATAGATCTGCCAATTTAATTGGGCTTGATAGCCAAAATGTCAATCAATTGATTAAGAGATGCAAAGGGTAGCTAATCCTAAACATGAGATGGAGAACAACAAAATAACACTATTCAAATTGCAACCTTGAAACAAAATAGAATTGAATTAAAGCCAAGGCACAACGAAAAGGGTTTCTACTAACACAAGATCCACCACAACTCTAGTGGTGAATTTAGCTACTCATAGTAATAGAGAAAACTAAAATCAACATTGGAAAATGCATCCTGGATAATTGAAGAGGGAGAAATTGTCTCCAACTTAATTTCCAGATGCCAAATTCTACTCTAGAAATCAAAACAACAAACTAAAAACTAAAACAAGAGTATAGTACTCAAAGAAATAAAGAAATGAAAGAATGTTCAAAAGATTCAAAGATGTCTTTAGAGTGGCATAGAAGGCCTCTATTTATAACACAAAATGCGGACCGGGCCTTGATTCTGGTCTTCTGTTCCATTGGCACGAGAATGCTCTTCACTTGGCACGGGCGTGCTCTTCAGCATATTAGGTCGTGCTTAAATATGTCAGGGCTTACTGACTTTGTAGATCAACGTTCTAGTGCACAGGCTTCAGCATGGGCGTGCTCTTCATCTGGCACAGCCATTCTCTTTGCGATTGGGGCCCTGCTAGCTTCATTCAGGCCTTTATTCACTGAGTCAGCCCTTTCATCAATGTGTCCCAGAGGTCAGCTTTGACTATTTTTGTAAGGCTTATGTTTGGATGCACGAATTTGGAAGGTTGGCACGGGCGTGCTCTCGCATGGCACGGCCGTGCTAACCTCAAAACTTTAGTACATTTTAGCTTTAAAACCTTATTTTTTCTTCAAAAGTCCATCAAACTGCCTCTGAACATCAATTCTGTCAAAACTTAAGTAAAATGATGAAATACAATAACATTTATCTTTAAAAGCATCAAAATTAGATCCAAATACCCCTTATAAAATTCACAGAATTGATGTTTATCAAACTTCCCAACATTGCTTGCCCTCAAGCAATTATCTAGCTTAAAATAATTTTCAAAAGAAGTTTCATATTTAAATCAAGGGAACCCAAAACAAAAAACATTTTCAAAATTGTGAGGATAGTCAAACAAGTATAATTTTCAAAAGAATTCTGAAAGATTACTCAATTGGAACTTCTAAATTCCTTGAAATCAAACTTTTTCAAAAGACCAAAGGTCGCTCTTCTCACAATCTCTTAGTGTATTGGGCAAAGATATAAAGACACTAAAGATTCTCAAATAAATACATTAGCATAGGCTTGTTCATCGACCAAATCTCCACAATATGAACCACATGCATGCAGAAGAAGGTTGAGGTTTTTCATGGGTTGTAATGGGGCCAAAGTATTAATGTTAGGTGAGGTAGAGAAAGAAAATGGATAATCAAAGGCTAATTCAATAAACAAAGTAATGACCCTTAGAAACATAAAAGAACAAAATGTGCATTGGCACCTTTTTCAAAATATATAATTTTTTAAGGATCTGTTACTTTTTCTTCATCCTTTCCTTTCTTTCTTTAGCTATAAGCTCTTTTTTCTGGCCTTCTCTCTAATTTTTTCTATGTTCATATTTTTCTTTTTCTTTTTTTTTTTTGAGAAGAAAGAGGCAATATATTTTTCTTTTCACTGCCAGCCTATTTTTAACATTTTTTTTATTTTTGGAAAGGGATCCATCACTGCACATTTCTCTTGTTGCTCCATTATACTTCTAAGGGGTCACCAAAAATAATTTTAATTTTAATTTTTCAAAATAGGGACCAAGAAAAGAATTTTCATAAAAGGCTCAAAATTGGGCAATTAAGGGAGAAGTGTTTAAACAAAATATAGAGGCCAGAAAGAATACCTAAGAATGCCCCAACCAGAGTTCCACATGCATAAGTCAAATTTGCCTCGAGATGGTCTCAGGACAAGTTCTAGAATATATATTACCTGAGAATCACACTCATCAAAGAAAAAGGGTTAATATCAGGATAGTTAACAATGTAACTTAACCCCATAAAAGCCCAAATCTCACTTTTAGAAGCTAAGTCTAAAGAAAAGTTTTTTTTTAATCAAAGAATTTATCTACCAAATATCAGTTTTCAGAAGACTAACTTTTCAATTACACTAATGAGACTATCAAGCAATTTTTCAAAAAGAAAAATTTGTAAGGGATTTCCTTAATTTTTAAAAGTTTTAAGCCAAATAATTTGATGCAGTAGAGTTGAAAAATATGAATATATTTTCCCTTCCCACACTTAAATAATGAGTGTCCTCAATGCATACATTTAATGAGCATAAACCCTGATACAATAGCACAGACGCTTAAAGTATCATAGCTGGGGATCATTGAGGTGGAGGAGGATAATGAGCCTGAAGTAGTTGTAAAATAGTGTCCAGGGAGGTCAGCTACTCATCAAGACGCTGAGTCATGTGCAGCTCAAGTCGATCTATCCGTGCTGCTAGACTATGAAAATCTGACTAAGACTGCTCCGCTGAATCCCGAGGCCCAGAAATCCGCCCTTGCTCTGGATGAACCGGATCCTCTTCTGCTATGCTTGCTCCCTCAATACCGAGATGTTCCCCTTCATTAAGAATGTAATTACCGTGAGCATTGCGGCGCAACACCCCAATGGTAGCTAAAATCTGCAACCCTAGGCCTGCCATGGAAATCATTTAGAGATAAATGGGCCAATAAGGATGTGGCCTTTGTTTCCAGACTGCAATCTCCTTCCTAAGTTTACGTAGGTGCGAATGAGCATAATCCCGGCATTACAGCGGTGTCCCTCACCGTCCATTATGCACCAAAGGAGAAATAAGTCGTTTCGGGATACTGACCCCTCACTTTTGGCTCTCCCATTTATTGACTGGGATAGCCATCTGTGAACTGCTCTGATAGCTGGATGACGCAGTTTGCTAGCTCTTGAGTGACTGGGGTTATAATGATGTTCACCAGTGAGTGTATACCAGAAAATTCTCTCCTTATACTCGGGAGGGATCTCAGTTAGGCCCTAGTCATAGTCATCTGCCTGGATGGCTGTTTCTGTCTCAAAACCCAAGGCAACATTGAACTCGAATAAGGAGATTTCATACCATCGACCCAATAACTGAATGCGCACACTGATCTCTGGATCAGCTTTGATCTCTATGCAAGTGGCCAAGAACTCAAGGGTTGGCTCTTTAAAGGTAGGACATCTAACTTCTGCAACCCGTTCCCAACCAATTCTCTATAAATAAGAGTCTACCTCGTGTTGTATCCCAAAATTCGACAAGATATATTGGTACCAAGAATCAGGTTGGATGCCAATTGAAGGTCTGCAGTTGTGCATATTTTTCCCTGTATTGTATTGGAACAGGAGGAATAGGTGGGGTAGAGGATGAGGCACGAGTAATCCTAGGGCGTTTGGGTGCCATAGTCCTGTATAAGCCAAAAATTAATCATTAGTGTCAAGAATAATCGTAATAATATGCAAAACATAAGTTTTGATCACAATTAGCATAGGTATAAGACAAATGGTTTGAATTCCAGAAAAAATAGTTCTGTTTAAGCATTCTGGGACTGGCGCGACCGTCCTCTCGTATGGCACGGTTGTGCTGAGTGCAATTTCCAGAATTTAAAAATATATGAACAGCACGGCCTATTCTTGGAACAGCACGGCCGTGCTAGTACCTGTGCACATACAAAAACCCAGAAATATGAGCAGCACAGCCTGTTCCTAAAACAATACTGTCGTGCTATTGCTCGTGTCACACGCAGAACTCCAAATACCCCATAAAACATAGCCAAAACATGTAGAATATCTATGTTAACATTAAACTAACAGTTACTAATAGTAATAATCACTAAAAAAGAAACAAAACAGCAGCTAACATGCATAAAATCAAAAGGGGAATAAAACAACCTTAAACCTAACCTAACATACTACCAAATCATATAAATTAAAGAATAAGTGATTTTTACCTTGGAGAAGTAAATTAAGCAGGGAAGGATGCAAAAATTTGAAGAATCTACATAATAGGGGGAGCACTAGGCGAGCAAGGGCAGTGCTCTGCCTGTGCTCTGCTCCCTTCTTATATTCTGAACAGTCGTGCGATTGGCACAACCATGCTAATAGGGAGCACGGTTGTGCTCTCCTATTTTTCTAGATTTTAAATTCCAATTCAAAAATAAGAAATACTTTTTAACTTGCAAACCTTCCCACACTTATTTTCGCTCACTGATTTTCAATTATCTAAAAAAATAAAGACTAATAAAAACACACAACTAAAAAGAAAATAAACAAATAAAAAAAATAAAGAGATAATAAAAAAAAAATGAAAACAAATGTAGGTTGCCTCCTGCGCAGCGCTTGTTTAACGTCACAAGTTTGACGACCTGTTTAGAGCACTGATCATGGTGGTCTTGGGGAGACCTTGAAGACAGCTTCTTCAACTTTGTGCCTTAAGATTAAGGTGCCTTGTTTGACCTCTATTTTAGCATCACTAGTAGCCAGGAAAGGTCGTCCCAAGATGATAGGGACTTCCTCATCCTCCTTCATATCTAAGATCATAAAGTCCACTGGGTATGTGAATCTCACCACACTTACTAGCACGTCCTCTATTGTTCCTCGGGGATGGGTAATGGTTCTGTCCGCTAGCTGCAATGAGACTTTGGTGCTCTGAAGTTCCTGTAAACCAAGCCTTTTTGACACAAAATAGGGCATTAGATTGATACTAGCGCCGAAGTCGCATAGTGCTTTATCAAAATGGGCATTCTCAATGGAACTGGGGACAGTAAAACTCCTTGGGTCTTTAATTTTATGAGGTAATTTATTCAAAATAAAAGCAGAGCATTCCTCATTAATTTGTACCACCCATATTCTTTTGCAAGATGCTCATTTTTATCAGGAGGTGATTTAACATACAATTGCATATTAGTTCTCAAGAATTCATCATTTTGCATGCTATTATTCTCAGTTAGAAAATTTGGGAGAGAAAATTATACCTCACTGGTGACTGTTGATTCTGCTTACTGGACAGGTGGCACAGCCGTGCCATAAGTGGTACATAGTCGTGCTCTCCTTCTGACTTGATTTCTTCAGCAGTGTTGTTTTCTTCCATAGAAGTAGAGTTGTCTTTTTCTACTTGCTGAAGACAAATTGCATTGACATGCTCCCTTGGGTTTGGCTCGGTTTGGCTAGGAAATGATCCTAGAGGCCTTTTTGAGAGCAAAGTGGTAAGAGCAGTTATGTGTGATTGGATGGCTTGAAATTTTCTATCAGTTTCTTTTACGTATTCTGCTATCAATTCATGAGGATCGGGCTTCCTATTTTCTGGTTTTGTTCCTTAGTTCTGCAAGTGGGTGGTCAGTAGGCGTTTGAATTTGACCCTTGACCGTTCTGCTGACCTCCCTAGGAATAATTCGAACGACCCCTCCAACCAGAAGTGTAAGAATTACTCTGATTTTGATTGGCATTACTCATGAATTTGGCTTCCTCAATTGGTGGAGAAAAAGAATTGCCCATTTGGCAGTTCTTAGTCTCATGACCTGTCAAAATGCAGTGGTTGCATGGGAATGGTGACACTAGTGCACTAGCTTGTGTCATAATTGGTGCTTGGACTTGAATTAATGTTTCTATTTGCTTTGTTAGAGCATCAACCTTGGTTTCCATTGCCTCTGTGGCAGTTACCTCATACACACCGATTGGCTTCTTGATGGTCAGTCTGTCCCTGAGCGGTCACTGGTAGTGATTGGCTGCCATCTCCTGGATCAAGGCTTGAGCTTCTTCAGGTGTCTTCTTTAGAATTGAGCCCCCACAGGCAGCGTCTATACTGGACCTGTTTGTTTGTGAAAGTCCATTATAGAATATTTGCACCAGAATGGGGATTGTGAAGCCATGATATGGACACCTTCGGATTGAATCCTGATATCGTTCCCATGCCTTATAGAGAAATTCCTGGTCATATTGCACAAAGTTCGAAATATCAGCTCTAAATTTAGCAGATTTAGAAGGTGGAAAATACCTGACCAAAAATTGGCGTGTTAATTGATCCCAAGTAGTGATAGAACTAGATGGCAAAGAAGAAAGCCACTAATTTGCTTTGTCGGATAATGAGAATGGAAACAATCTGAGTCTAATTGCATAAGTTACAGCTCCATTGTACTTGATAAGATCAGCGATCCTGAGGAACTTCTTCAAATGGCAGTTGGGGTCCTCAGTTGGCAACCCCTCAAATAATCCAGAGTTTTGGATTATAGAGACCAAGGCAGGCATGATCTCAAAGTTGTTGGCATCCACCACAGGGTTGGTAATGCTATCCGTCACCTCAGCAGAGGGGGTGAAGTAGTCTAACAACATCATTCTTTCCCCCATGGTGTTCTCCTCTCTTGATTGCCTCTGCAACCTTTGGAAAGTCCGCTCAACTTCCCTGTCAAAAACTAGATCAGGATTTTTTGAACGCGTTAGCATAAAAAGAGAGAGAATAAAGAGAAAAATTAAATGTCGAAATTAACTAGAATTTATTTTCTTCCAATATTACTTAAAATCACAAAATATCAAAAATTAATCCCCGGCAACGACGCCAAAAACTTATTGCGTTCAAAACACACTTAAGAGAAGTGTACCCTGTCGCAGAAGTAATATAGAACAGAAGTCCAGTTATCGTAACCAAGAGATTAATTTAGATATTAAATGATAAAGCAAGTACTGGAGTGGGAAAATTCTTATGCTATCCAGACTGATAAAGAACTTAGAAAATAAATAAGAATAGAGCAATGTTAAAAGATAATAGATGAAGAGTAAAAGAGTTTAAGAAATCAAGAGTAAAACAGCCTAGAGCCATGGTTTCACTTGTGCTTTCGATACCCCCCCAAATCCTAATTCTATTCAATTTCGTAGTTGCTTTTCGAATATAAATCTATCTACGAAAACTATTAATTGTTTGTCAGGCAACTAATATTTTTTCCCCAAATAAACCTAATGGTTGTCAGGCAGAGAGTTTAAATGATTAGAAAACATAAAGCATAAAGAGGTTGAATGATTGAAAGGAATAAATCACGTTTTCGCAAATCTAGATATTAAACCCTGATTATCCTATAGATCTACCAATTTAATTGGGCTTGATAGCCAAAATGTCAATCAATTGATTAAGAGCATGCAAATGGTAGCTAATCCTAAACATGGGATGAAGAACAACAGAATGACACTATTTAAATTGCAACCTTGAAACTAAATAGAATTGAATTAAAGCTAAGACATAGCGAAAATGGTTTCTACTAACACAAGATCCACCACAGCTCTAGTGGTGAATTTAGCTACTCCTTGTAGTAGAGAAAACTAAAATCAACATTGGAAAATGCATCCGGGATAATTGAAGAGGGGGAAGTTGTCTCCAACTTAATTTCCAGATGCCAAATCCTACTCTAGAAATCAAAACAAAAAACTAAAAGCTAAAACAAGAGTATGGTACTCAAAGAAATAAAAGGATGAAAGAAAGTGCAAAATATTCAAAGATGTCTTTAGAGTGGCATAGAGGGCCTCTATTTATAACACAAAATGCGGACCGAGCCTTGATTCTGGTCTTCTGTTCCATTGGCACGGGCGTGCTCTTCACTTGGCATGGTTGTGCTCTTCACTTGACATGGGCGTGCTCTTTAGCATATCAGGCCTTGCTCAAATATGTCAGGGCTTACTGACTTTGTAGATCAACGTTCTAGTGCACGGGCTTCAGCACGGGCGTGCTCTTCATCTGGCACGGCTGTGCTCTTTGAGATTGGAGTCGTGCTAGCTTCTGTCAGGTCTTTCTTCACTGAGTCTACCTTTCCTTCAATGCGGCACGGCCGTGCTTTCGCATGGCATGGCCGTGCTAAGTCCCCAGAGGTCAGCTTTGACTATTTTTGTAAGGCTTTTGTTTGGATGCACGAATTTGGAAGGTTGGCACAAGCGTGCTCTCGCATGGCACAGCCGTGCTAACCTCAGAACTTCAGTATTCTGCCCATTTTAGCTTCAAAACCTTCTTTATTCTTCAAAAGTCCATCAAACTGCCTCTGAACGTCAATTCTGTCAAAATTTAAGTTAGAAGGGTAAAATACAATAACATTTATCATTAAAAGCATCAAAATTCGACCCAAATACCCCTATAAAATGCACAGAATTGAGGTCCATAAATGATCCGTCACAATACACCTCGAACCACCCCAAAGGGTCTGGCAACACCAACACTGGCGACGTAGTCAACGTCTTCTTCAATTCCTGGAAACTGGCTTCACATTCCGCTGTCCACTCGAATAACTTGCCTTTCCTTATCAATTGCGTCATAGGTAGTGCAATCTTCGAGAAGCCTTCTATAAATCCTCTATAATACCCAGCCAATCCAAGGGTACTTCTTACTTCACTGACTGTCCTCGAACTTTCTCACTGGACTACTGCCTCTACCTTTATCGGATCCACTGCTATACCTTCTCTATTAATCACATGCCCCAGAAATTATACCTCTTGTAGCCAGAATTCACACTTGGATAGCTTTGTGTACAGCTATCTGTCCTTCAACACTTGAAGCAAAATCCGGAGATGTTCTCATGTTCCTCTAGGTTTGATGAGTAAATGAGGATATCGTCAATGAATACCACCACGAACTTATCCAGAAACGGCCGAAAAATCTTGTTCATGCAATCCATAAACACTACTGGAGCATTCGTTACACCGAAAGGCATAACTAGGTGCTCATAATGTCCATACCGAGTCCTGAATGCCGTTTTTGGTACATCCTCCTTCTTAACTCTAATTTGATGATAGCCAGATCTCAAGTCAATCTTGGAAAATACAGCTGCTCCCTTCAATTGGTCCATCAGATCATCTATCCTCGGTAAAGGACACTTGTTCTTGATAGTGACCTTGTTCGGCTGTTGGTAGTCAACACGCAATCTTGAACTCCCATCTTTCCTTTTAACAAACAGAACGGGTGCTCCCCATGGCGAAATGCTTGGCCTGATGAAATCTTTTCCCAGCATATCGTCTCGCAGCTTTTTCAATTCTGCTAACTCTGCCGGCGACATTTTGTAGGGTGCTATGTAGATTGGTCGTGTTCCAGTTACTAGGTCTATTGCAAACTCAATTTCCCTTTCAGGTGGAAACCCTGGAACATCATATGGAAATACCTTTGGAAACTCTCTAACCACAGGCAAAGAACTTGTTTCAGGGACCTCTTTCACTTCCATGGAGAACAGCATCACATATTTCGGAGATCCATTACCTCCTTGAAGATTCTCATTATTGGCAGGCATCAAACTAGGTTGCTCGATAATACTAAGTTCTTTCTAGCACAGTCTAACAGTATATGGTTGGCTGAGAGCCAATCCATACCTAGGATGACGTCTAATTGTTGCATTGGCAAACAAACTAGATCAACAAGGAAAGACCTATTTTCTACAACAATTCGACATTTTAAGCAAACAGACATGGTAGTCAAAGAATCATTTGTAAGAGTAGTAACAGTCAGATTATATGGAAGTAAAGACACATGCAATTTCAAGTGTTTCACACATTCAAGAGACACGAATGAATAAGTGGCTCCCGAGTCAAACAACACGGACAACAGTTTACTCGACACTAAGCACATACCTTGAGTGAGATCAGGGGATCGAGAGGACTCAACTCCTCTCACGCTAAACACCCTTCCCGTAGCTTGTGATCTTGCCGCTTGCAATCCTACTGCTTGTCGTTTTGCCCCTGCTCCTCGATTACCAGCAACGGGTTGCTGTTGTTGAGCTCGTTGTCTACATTCTCTGGCAAAGTGGACCAGGTTGCCATAGTGGAAACACTGCCTATCCCCACTCATTGTGCAGTCTCTGATCAGATGCGGACCCCCACATCTAAAACATCCCTGCGGTCTTGACTGCACCACTCCCGTTTCTCTAGTCCCTCCCCCTCTTGTGGCGACTGGACAATCATACGGTCTTCCACCATGCTAAGGTCTACCCCCTCTTCCCTTGCCTTACTGACTAGTGTTGCTTCTTATGGGTCCTCCACTCCTTGGCTGTTGCTGTGATTCCCTCTTTCAGTCTATGCTCTCGATCACATAGCATCTTTCTAATATCTCTGGAAACTTGGAGATGTTCAGTGGCGCTATCATCCTTTGAAGTTCATACTTCAGCTCATCCTCAAACCAACGGCATACCCATTCCTCTTTCGGATACCTTTGGTAGAACTCTGAGAACTTGAGTAACGCTTCAAACCTTGCCGCGTACTCTCCCACTGACATGCTTCTTTGTTTCAAGCCCATAAATTCCTCTTCTTTTTCTCTCCTCATCAGTAGAGGAAAGTACTTTTCCAGAAAGTACTTTCGGAATAACTCCCAGTTAATTATTCTGCCCTCTCCTTCCAACATCCTTCGTTTTCCCTTACACCATAGCTCGGAACTTCCTGTTAGCACGAATGATGCATATGTCACCTTACGGTCTCGGTGACAATGCATAGCAGCAAAGATTTTCTCTAGCTCTTGTATCCAGAGCTCTGCACCCTCCGAATCGAAGTCACCATTAAACTACGACGACTTCCCTTTCAGAAAATTTTTCAGTTCGGCATCTTCCGCATCCACATCATGCCTCTGATTTTGTCTCTGTTGCTATTGCATGATCATCTGCAAAAATTCAGCATTCTGGTGCGTCTGCTGTAGTATAGCGGTTGCCAACTCCCTAACTGCCCTTAAGGTCTCAGTGGATTCCTCCCCACCACCCGTGTGGGAAGTCTCTCCATGTCCATTCTTTGGTTCAGTTGTTCCATTGGTGGCCCTTCCGCCATGTTCTCTACCTTGGGCTCCTTTACCGCGTCCTCAAGCCATTTAATTTCCTATAAAATAAATTATTAGCTTTGATTCATAAGTCATAATATTACTGAGCAGGTAAACATACTATATGTCTCATGAATAAAACAGTTATCACACATGATAACTTGCGCATCGGACACTCTACCCAACCTATAAACATAGTCAGCGCCCGCTGTGGGTCCAACAAGACACGGCCAGTAACAACTTCCAAGACTCGCTGTTATAATTCCAGACTCCACAGTCCTTGTTAGAACCAAACTGCTCTGATACCACCAAATGAGATGTCCCTTGCCTCATTAAAGAACCTAGTTAACTAATCATGATTACGTTATAACCGTTATCATGCTTATTAAACATACGAGGTATTTAAAACTTTAAACATACACATGTACTGTATATATATATATACATCATCATCAGAGTGCACAAACTTCAAGAAGAAAGCATGGTATAAATAAGTACAGACGACTACCTCTCCTCGCCCAAAATATATTTAAAGACAGACTCATAGGCCATACATACTTAGTAAGCTAACAAACTCTGCTTCAGCCTGGACGATGGATACTCCTCGCTTATTCTAGTTGTACAGCCACTTAGAACCTCCTAAGATTGGGGTCTATGGCTCTCCCACCGGCGTCAGGCGCGTACGGAGTGCCATCCAGCCCTTCATCATCTGGCTCCACTACCGGGTCTTCTTACCATGATAAGAGTACATAAAATATAGGAATAACAAGGGGAACAGAATTGCATCTCATCACAGATAGGGATAAAGGTAAAGCAGATACATTAATAGCACAACCACACACACAATCATCATCAACAATCATCCTCAGGGTTTATTGATCTAAACAACTCATCTCACACTCTCATGCACCTAGACCTAACATGAAGACGTGACCACATTCCTACGTCACAACGTATCCCCTACCAAGCAGGATGAAAGTCAAACATCATCCGAGCAACAGGTTCCGTTACACTCACGAGTACATTACATCCCCTACCAAGCAGGATGCTCACCCCCTACCAAGCAGGGTGACACTATTCCCCATTCCCGATAGGAATAGCTGTCCCGATGCCGGAAAGCGCATCGAAGATCTTAGAAACTCAAAGTAGACCTACCAAGCATCTATCTGTAGTTCCGGTTTGACCTCGCGTAATCCCAGATCTACGCGACTGTGACATCACCACACGATGCAATCTAGCATGATTCTTCACGACTCATTCCGATCAATCGCTTAGCAACTCAACCTCATCACCTGACACACTGAACACTAACACTCCCTACCAAGCAGATTGTTCATGACTATCCGTAGTCCTCAATCATTTCACCAGGCTGAGTGCGTAGCATATTTCCACCAAACGATCTTACCTCACACATCACCCAATTCACACATGATCATTTCTTAGCTCTAGGCATACCAGAAATCAGATGTGCAATATTATGCTATCATACGACAAGTTTTCATCAACCCATCAATAAGACCGTAAAGCATATTATCATAAGCATAGTAAAGCACATATTCACACTACATCCTAGCAGACATATAAGCATGTTAAGCATATTACCTTGATCAACATAGTATCAACCTATGATGATGAACCTACTATGCCTAAGCCTACATCGGTACCGTTTTCGGGTAGTTGCAAATGTGGACTTAGGTGTTGTCGATTACTCAACCACTAATAGGGTTTAGGATCCCTTACACATATCAATGTATTCTACTCTACTCTTGCCTCCCCGACAAGTGTAATTCTTTCCCCACCTTAGAGCGATTGATGCCATGATCACGAACACAATCATGATCACACCAACACCACAGCCACCACCACGCAGCTCCAACACTACCACCACCACCGCGGTTGCCTCCTTCACCACGAGCACCATCGCGACCTCGAAATTTTCCTTAATCACGAAAACAAGGTGTAAATGACATTGTTAACCCTAGGGATATACCAAAACCAAGAAGAATCAAGGGAGAAGCTTGAAGAACATGAAGAACACTAAGGTCGACGTGTTAGAGATTCGAGCGTACCTTCAAGAAATCGAGAAACCAATCCTTGAAACTCTTAACACTCGAAGCCTTGATCGCCATGGTGTAGTTGGAATCACGAACCGATGCCTCAATCTTCCCCGAGATTACTTTCTCTCTCTATAATTCTCTGCCTTCTCTCTAGACTCTAATACTAAGCAAAACACAAAATGATTTTCGTACATGGAGAAGGAAAGTGAAAACTTTCACTTAAGTTGTCCGTTGAGCACGCTTTGACGTGCTGGTTCTGGGTGCTCAAGCATTCCCATGCTTGAGCGTGGGACTTTTCCACGCTCTAGCGTGTAGCGCTAATCGCCACGTCTCTGCTATGCGTTTGATGCGCGCTGACACGTGCACGCCCACGCGTCCCCCTTTCCACGCTCTGACGTGCAACTACCCACTCTCTGACGTCAATGGTCAACGTTAGAGAGTGGGGTTTCTCCACATCTAAACGTTGGACGCTGGTTTACTCTATTCTTCCACGATTTTCCAATTTTTGGAGTCATTCCAAGGCCAAATTGTCCCAAATTTGAACCATTGCTTCCTCAATACATAAGGAAACTAATTAAGCCCTTAAGCATGCTTAATTAATGTCCCATACACTAATCAAGAAAACGGGGTGTTACAACCGACAACACCTAACTCACATTGGCGACTACATGTTTGTGGTATTAATGCAGTTTTAGCCATTGTAGGTTTATCGCTGATAGGTTGATTTTATGATATGTTGAGGTTGTATGTTTGTGTGTTATTAAGCTAAAAATGATATATGTTGATATGTATGTGTGCCTAGTAACATGCTTAGGATTACTTGAATATGTGCCTATGAGTAGATATGATGAACATGATTATAGTTGCTTATGATATGATGTTTATGATCACTGTTGTATGAGTAGAGATAGGCAGTAATTGCTGATGAATTGGGAGATGAACATGTGGTGAGGAATTCAAGGATATACATATATGTTGTATTGCTCAACCTAGACACCTGTTGATATAATCATATTCAGATATAAAGTTGGCACCTGGTTATATCGGAGAAAGTTGGTCGTAGTTGTGTACAAGTTGTGGTTGAGACACTAAGTTGTTGATCCCGAGATGAGTCGGTGAGGTTCATGTTGCATCGTTATTGTTCATCACTGTGTTGGCGTACGGGTGATCGATTTTGCCTGCGGGGAGATAATCGTACCATCAATTGAGTTGATAACGGGTGAATGTCCTGACATGTCTTGCGGGCGGGGGGATATGTCGTTGCCGTAAGTTGAGTTGTTGACGGGCGATTATTCTGACCTGGCCTGCGGGCGGGGGAATATGTTGTACCCATAAGTTAAGCCTAGAGGGTTGTTGGCCGAACCCTGCCTTACGGGGGGTGACATAGTGATGAATAGGACATCTTGATTTGTTGGGAATGTCGCGTCGTGATCGCGTCCATATAGTTGTTAGATGTATGGGTGTGAGAGACAGTAGCTAAGAGAGAATGGCTTGGGAGATGATTGCTTGATACTGTTGTGCTGTTGTGTGTTGCTATCAGTATAGCTTATTTTTTTGTTGTTTCCCTATCTATGATGTATTGTTGTTTCTTATCTCCCGTATTTCTCTATGTTGTATCTTATTTATTCTTGATCGCACGAGAGGATTCTGTTGAGGAGTTGCCAAAGGAGATTGATCGCTGTCGCAACCGTCCCGTCCGGGCGCCGCGAAAAAGAAGAAAGAGGAGTCATCACCAATTTTTATCTTTTGGAAAAAATTGGAAACCCATAAACTTTAGGAAACTAGTTTTTTTTTTTTTTTAAAATGAGATCGAGCTCGAGAGTCGGTTACGTGTAGGAAAGGTATTAGCACCCTACATCGCCCGTTCTAAGAACAGTAGCTCATGTTAATTGTGTTAATTTTAATAACTTTGACAATACTTATTTTACCCAAAAAAATAAAAGGAAGATAGACACAAAAAATAGGAAAATTTAGTTTTGGCTTGACGAAATGACTTCACTCTTACGTATTCCTTGGTACGATGGGAAACTCAAAGCCACGTAGTTCTTATAAAAAATGTTTGGTCGGATAGATTTTTTTAGATTTTTAATTTCTTTTGGAAAGGAATTTTTATTTTTGAAAATATTTTATTTATTTTCTTAATTTTTTGAAAAGGATTTTTTGGAGATAATTTTGGAAAAATGATTTTATTTAAAAGCCAATTCACTTTCGCACAGGGTTCAAGATAACAATACTATACGATAAACCCTTACAATATTATACGATACTTGAGGATGAAAAATTATACATCAACGTCGTAAATTGTCACGTGAATTAAAGAAACAAGTTCTTATTTTCCAAAGCAAATTTACTCTTCAAGGCTAAATTCAAAATTTCCTTTTCTATTTACTTTTCTTATTATTTTTTATAGAACCTAAAAAATAACCTAACTGAAATCATTAGGGCTCGTTTGATGGTCAGGATATGATAAGAACAGATAGAATATGAGAGCTGGATAAGGATATGATAGCATATGAGCATGATAAGCTCTTATCACATCTGATGTTTGATACGCATCAGATAGTGATAGGATATGATATAAAATATCCACAAATGATAAAATTACCCTTATATCAAAATTACTTTTTTTTTGCAAAAAGAAATTTTAATATTATTTGTTTTTTTATATATTTAAATTAGAAAATATTTGATAATATATATTTTTGGATTTTTAATTATACATTGGTCAATTTTTTAAATTATAAAAATTAAATAAAAAATAACTTGTGATATGTTTTTCACTTTTTATAAAAATTGCTAATTAAATCACGTATTTTAATTAGAAATAAAGTTGACTAATTAGGTTTTAGACCATAATTAAATAATAACAATATTAAGGGTAATGGATAAAAGAGGAAACATTTTCTTATCATATCCTATTGGTTCTAACCCAGCCCCTCCCTCAGGATAGAATCATAACTAAGTAGAAGCTAACAGTATAAGCTTATCATATTCTGCTGGTTCACCAAACTATAGATTAAAGCAGGATATGATAGCTTATCCTATCCTGCCTCCCTTATCCTGACCACCAAACGAGCCCTTAATTGCTTGGCCCAACTTAAACCATTCATATTGCCTTAGCCCAGCACTTTTAGTCAACCCAAAACCAAAATAAAAGACTTAACTAATGAAATAAAAGACCTTCTTCTTGAACCTGTTCGTGAAACAGAGGGAGGACAGACTGAAACTTGACAGTGGGCGGCTAGGCGTGGTACGCGCGGTGGTGTCGAACTGAGCTTGCAGAAATGGTGGACGATGACTAGAGTGTTGCAGCGCGGTGGCGAAACCTGCGAGGTGGAAGTCTGAATCGTGATGGCAGCGATTGGATTCTCACGTCGGCCCGGTGTGCAGAGGCGGAGGACGTGAGACTGGTAGTGGCTTGCCGCGGGGAAAACGGTGAGGATGAGTAGAGGCTGACCTGTGATGAACTTGAAAGGTGAGAAGTTAGGACCTGCGGTGCTTTTGACAGTGAACAGCCGGAACGTGGTGCTCGTGGCGGCTTCGGGCTGGTACCGTGGCTGGAGCGCGATGGTAGCGTGAATGGTATGGAGTGGTTACTATGGTGGCTGGACTTGACTATTGTGTTGGTGGGTGGTTCATAGAAGATCAATGGTGGTGAGGGGGGTAGAGAGCTTGTGTAATGATTTTTTTAGAATGAGGCAAAGGATTGAAGAGAGCGGTTAATGGGACTGAGGGTGATGGTTGATGTGGTAATGAATGAATGAGAATAGATTGTGAAGAAGAGTATAAGGTTAGGGACCGGGATTGAGAAAATCGGGGAAGAAACAATGGATGAAGATAAAGGCTGAGAGTAGGTGACGTGGGGAAAATATCAGAAGCTGATTGTAACATCCGATTTTTTTCGAGCTTTCTAATACTAATAAACATTATTTATGAGTTTGTATTTTATTGGATGGTCTAGAGAGTGAAATAAAATAAACTAAGACCATAGTCACGCTCTACGCTATCGTAGGGAGTTACAGTTAAATTTTGAGTCGAAAACTCAGACGGAGCCCACTCTGTGTTTTTTCACTGACAGTAGTATTTTACTACTCAGAATACCTAATTTCGACCCGTGAACGAGACAGTTAGTCTTAGAATTGAATTTCCAACGTTTTCGTTAAATTTGGAAAAAATCAGTTCCTACGCTTTATTTGGACGGAATCTCTAATTGGGTAACAAACGGAGCCGAATAGGGATTTACCGGGACCCGCGAATGGATAATCACGAAGTCACATTAGGTAACATCACATTGGGATGCGTGCCAATGTCATGATGACTTTAGAAAATATCTGGATGCGAAATGACCAAAATGCCCCCTATCTTTTCCTAAATGACACTTTTGTCCCTAGAGGAAAAGACCATTTTGCCCCTGGACACTTAGGAAAAGACTATTTTGCCCTCACCCTCATCATGAATAATATCAAAATATCTAGATATTTTGGTGACTTAAAGGTGAAAACATCAAAAAACCCTTAACTTTCCCCTAAATGACATTTTTGTCCCTAGGTGAAAAGACTCCTTTACCCTTAAGTGATCAACTTTTGGACCTCTTTGTCCCCTCATTCCTCACGCATAAACTCAACTCCATGGAGGCCTTCACTCCATTTTTTTTTTTCTTATGACTTCAACTTCTACAAATTCCATCTTTTTCAATAAGTAAAACTTGACAAATTTTGTGAGGAAACCACTTGATTCTTGGCTCATTTTCATCACTAAAGAGGTAAGGTTGCTTCCCTTGATCCATGAGTACCTTGTCCTTCATTCTTTTCGTGTTTTCCATCCATGATTTCATGAGTTTCAACTTTATGATCCAAACATCAAAAATCTCTAGAAAATTGTAGAAAAATCCTTTTAATGTCAAACCAATTTCTATGATCTAGTTTCATCCTCTTCTTTCATAATCTAAGAGCATGAAATCAAAGAAGCTTCCTATCCTATTTAACTTGGAGAGGCCGAATCTAGGTATTTTTGGGGGAATTGGGTTTTGCTTCAAGTTTTATGAAACGATTCTTGATTTCATCTCTTTCATTCTATGATCATGTAATCTAAATGGTTAGAAAACCAAATCAAACTCTCACCTATTTCTATCCATGTTGATCGAAACCCTAGTTTGTTGGTTGAAAGGGTTTTGGTTCAAATTTTTAACAATTGATCATAGATTATGTCTTAGTCATGCTTAAGGATCATTAATCCAATAGTTGATAGAATTTCAACATCCCTAGCCTATTTAAATAAATAGGGGCAGAACCTTGGTCATAAGGATTAGGGAAATTTTGATTTAACTGTATTGATTTCTGGTTGTGGTTTGTTGTGATGGATCCGACGATGTTCGAACATTCGAAAGCACGCACAAGTGACAGTTACAGAGCCGTAGTCAAAGTCGCACGAGAACACTATTAAGGTGGGGGAAAGAACCATAACATCGTCGGGGAGGAAAGATTTAAAATAATACATATATTGATATGCATAGAGCGACCTATACCCTACTAGAGGTCGATTCGCTGATAGGTTGATATTACCATATGTCGAGGTCGCTTGTTCCGTGATTGGATGTTTAATATAATATATGTGATATGTATGTTATGCCTATTATATGTTTATAGTTACTTGAATTTATCTATGAGTTGATATTATCATTGAATCTGTTTCTGGTTGCTTTATGATGTGATGTTGAGACTAGTGATGTCTGAATAGAGATAGGCAGTAAATTCTGATGAGTTGGGAGATGAATATGAGGTGGGAAAGTCGAGGATATATATATATATATATATATGTTACAGTGCTCAACCTAGAGATCCAGTTGATCTGTTTGCGTTGTGATTTAAAGTTGATACCCGATTAAGCCGGAGAAAGTTGGTCGTGGTTGAGAAACTAAGTGTTGATCCGAGGTGAGTCGGTGAGATTCATGTTGCATAGTTGTTGTTCGTCACTGTGTTGGCATACGGGCGATCGATCTTGCCTAGGGGGAGATGATCGTATCCATTAGTTGTTAACGGACGGGGGAATGTCCCAACCTAGCCAGCGGGCAAGGGGATATGTCGTTACCGTAAGCTGCGTTATTCACAGTCGAATATTCCGATCTGGCCTGCGGGCGGGGGAATATGTCATATCCATGAGACGAGTTGAGCCTGCGGGCTGTTGGCCGAACCTTGCATTACGGGGGGTGGCACAGAGATGAACGAGACATCTTGATCTGTTGGGGATGTCGCGTCGTGATCGCGTCCATATAGTCGTTAGTTGCATGAGTATGAGAGATAGTAGTTAAGAGAGAATGATTTGGGAGTTAATTGATTGACACTGTTGTGTTGTTGAGTGTTGCTATTTATATAAATTATTTTATAATTGTTTTCACATTTATGATGGTTGCTATTTCTTATCCCCTATATTTTCTCTGGGTCATATTTTATTTATTCTCGATCGCACGAGAAGATCCTGTTGAGGAGTTGCCAGAGGAGATTGATGGCATACTGGTTGAACCTGATGCTGGCGGGAGACCTCGGATCCCAATGTTGGGGGACTTTGAGCTGCTCTATGCAGAGGACGACCGTCTCTGAGAGGCTGTGCTGTGCTGCAACATTAAGAATTAGAGTTCGGGTTACCAATGGGACCTCTGAGGAAGGGGTTGTCTTATTTTTGTGGTATCAGAGCAGCTTGATTCTTAATCAAGGACTGTTTAGGTTAAGTTGTGATTTCTGGCCGTGTCTAGTTGAACCCGCATTGGCTATTAACTATGCTTAGAAGTTGGTGTGAGTGTCCAATACGCAAGTTATCTTAAGAGGTAACTGTTTCAAGCATTGGTAAGGCATATGATGCATGCATATTGTAATATGGTCTTGTATGTATTACAAACGTGGGCTGATAATTTCTTCTACTGGAAATTAAATGGGTCGCGGACGAGGTAGAGGACGTGGTAGAAGAGCCATAGAGGGTGCCGCTGAACCTAGAAATGGTACTGGAGATGATTCCCACGTTGGTTGTCCGACAGAGTCAACTGAAACCCTAAGGACAGTTAGGGAGCTGACAACGGCAAGGCTACAGCAGAACGCATGAAAACACTCAACTGTTGCAAGTGACTATGCAGCAGCAACAAAGGTAGAATCAAAGAGGTGAAGTAGAGATAGAAGATGCTGGATTGAGTATTTTTATGAAAGGGAAGCTGCCACCGTTTAATGGTGACTTCAATCCGAAGGGAGCAGAAGTCTGGATACATGAGCTGGAGAAAATCTTCGTGGCAATGCACTATCGTGAGGACAAGAAGGTGACCTATGCATCCTTCGTGGTAATGGGAGGTGCAGAGCTATGGTGGAATGGCAAGCAGAGAATGCTTGAAGCAGAAGGAAGAGTTATTAAATGGGGACTATTTCGGGAATGCTTTCTAGAGAAATATTTCCCCAAATTGATAAGGAGAGAGATAGAGTTCGCTATAGATATCGTATCAGGAACTGGACCGATTTCGATAGCACCTTATCAAATGGCTCCAGCAGAGTTAGCAAAGCTGAAGAAGCAGCTAGATAACATGTTGGGTAAAGAGTTTATAAGACCAAGTGCTTCACCTTGGTGAGCACCGGTTCTGTTCGTCAAGAAAAAGGACGAAAGTCCAAGGCTATGCGTGGATTATCAGCAGTTGAACAAAGTGACGATCAAGAATTCTATTACCTAGGATTGACGATTTCATGGACCAGTTGAAAGGAGTGGTAGTATTTTCGAAGACTGACTTAATGTCCGGTTATCATCAGATTCGAGACAAGAACCAGGATATACCGAAGACAGGGTTTAGGAGTCGGTATAGACACTACGAGTATCTAGTTATGCCCTTTGGTGTGACTAATGCTCCAGCAGTGTTTATAGATTACATGAACCGGATTTTATGACCGTTCTTAGATAAGTTTGTAGTTGTGTTTATCGACGACATTCTTATTTATTCCCTTAATCAGGAAGAACATCAGGACCATCTTAGGATTGTGCTTCAAGTATTAAAGGACCGACAGCTTTATGCAAAGTTGTCCAAGTGTGAGTTTTGGTTAGAAGAAGTGCAATTCTTAGGTCATGCGATTAATCGTGATGGGATAGCGGTAGATCTAGCGAAGGTTGAAGCTGTGGTACAATGGGAAAGTCCTAAGTCGGTAAGTGAGATACGGAGTTTCCTAGGACTAGCTGGATATCACCGAAGGTTCATTGAAGGATTTTCGAAGATTGCATCGCCCATGACACAGCTAACAAGGAAAGGAATATCCTTTGTGTGGACGGATGAGTGTGAGGAAAGTTTTCAAAAGCTGAAAAGAAGGTTGACTACTTCTACAGTACTGAAGTTACCAGATTCTTTAGGACAGTTTGACGTATACTGTGATGCATCATACCAAGGATTAGTTTGTGTCCTGATACAAGACCAGAGGGTCGTAGTGTATGCTTCACGAAAACTGAGAGTTCAAGAGAGGAATTATCCAACTCATGATTTGGATCTGGCAACTATAGTGTTTGTTTAAAGATATGGCGACACTATTTATCTGGAGCTAAGTTTATAGTGTACACTAACCATAAGAGCTTAAGGTATCTGTTTGATCAGAAGGAGTTAAACATGAGACAAAGGAGGTGGATGGATTTCATAAAGGATTATGAATTTGATCTACAATACCATCCAGGAAGAGTGAATGTAGTAGCGGATGCGTTAAGTAAGAAATCCTTGCATGTGTCTGCTATGATGATAAAAGAGCTGGAACTGATTGAACAGTTTAGAGATTTGAATTTAGGTACGGAATTATCTAGAGATAAAATACACCTAGGAATGGTCACAGTGTCTTGTGACTTTTTGAAGACGATCAAGGATAAGCAGGAGGTTGATCAATATCTTCAGAAAGTGAAGGAACAATTAATGAAACGTATAACTTCTGAATTTATGATGAATCAAGATGCAGTCTTGAGGTATGGTGATAGGATTTGGGTGCCAATGGATATAGAGTTAAGGAGGATGATCTTGGAAGAAGCACACAAGAATAGACTGAGTTTTCATCCAGGAGCTACCAAGATGTATCAAGACTTGAAGAAGATGTTTTGGTGGCCCGGAATGAAGAAAGAGGTAGCTGAGTATGTGTTGGCTTGCTTGGTTTGTCAGAAGGCACAGATAGAACACGAAAATCCAGCAGGGCTGTTACAATCTCTAGATATCCCAGAGTGGAAATGGGATGGTATATCGATGGACATTGTGGTTGGTTTGCCAAGAACTACGAAGAGGCATGATGCAATTTGGGTAATTGTTGATAGGTTGACGAAGTGTGCTCACTTCTTACCTATTGGTGAAAGTTATACGTTGGATAAGTTAACCCAAATCTACATCAAGGAAGTAGTAAGGTTGCACAAAGTGCCTTCTAGTATTGTTTCCGACAGAGATCCTAGATTTACATCTAGATTCTGGAAGGTGTTCCATAACGCTTTGGAAACTAAGTTGAGGTTGAGTTCTGCTTAGCATCCTCTGATGGATGATCAGTCGGGACGAACAATTCAGTCATTGGAAGATCTCCTAAGAGCTTGTGTTTTAGAACACACAGGAAGTTGGGATGACTTTTTACCGTTGATTGAGTTCTCCTATAACAACAGTTTTCATTCAAGTATAGGTATGGCACCTTACGAAGCGTTGTATGGAAGAAAGTGTAGAACACCATTGTGTTGGTATGAGACAGTAGAAAGTCTAGTGTTAGGACCGGAGGTAGTACAATAGGTGACGGAACAAATCAAGAGGATAAGGGAAAAGATGAAAATCACACAAGATAGACATAACAGTTATAGCGATAAGAGGAGAAGACCTTTAGAATTCCAAGAAGGAGACCATGTTTTTCTGAGAGTAACTCCGAGAACTGGGATTGGCAAAGCAATCAAATCTAGAAAGCTTACCACTAGATTCATTGAACCATTTCAAATTCTACGCCGAATTGGTCTTGTAGCCTATCATGTCGCCTTACCACCAAACCTATCCAATCTTCATGATGTCTTTCATGTTTCTCAGTTGATAAAATACTACCCTGATCCATCACACATCTTAGAACCAAAGTCAATACAATTGAGAGAGAACCTTGAGTATGAGGCTTTACGTGTAAGGATCGCGGATAGAAGGATGAAGGAACTTAGAGGTAAAAACATTTCGTTGGTTAAAGTCATGTGGGATGAAGTTACTAGAGATGCCACCTGGGAACGCGAAGTGGGCATGCAGTTGCAATATCCGAGTCTATTTTAAAATGGTACATCGAATTTTGAGGACGAAATTCTTTTTAATAGGGTAGTAATGTAACACCCCGATTTTTTTTCAAGCTTTGTAATACTAATAAAAATTATTTATGAGTGTGTATTTTATTGGGGGATCAAGAGAGTGAAATAAAATAAACTAAGACCATAGTCACGGTCTAAGCTATTATAGGAAGTTACAGTTAAATTTTGGGACGAAAACTCAGAAGGAGCCCGGTCTGTGTTTTTTCACTGACAGTAGTATTTTACTACTCTAAAGACCTAATTTTGACCCGTGAACAAGACATTTAGTATTAGAATTGAATTTCCAACATTTTCGTTAAATTTGGAAAAAATCAGTTCCTACGCTTTATTCGGGCGAAATCACCAATCGGGTGACGAACGGAGCCGAATAGGGATTTATCGGGACACGTGAACGGATAATCATGAAGTCACATCACCTTGGGATGCGTGCCAATGTCATGATGACTTTAGAAAATATCTGGACGCCAAATAATCAAAATGCCCCCGATCTTTTTCTAAATGACACTTTCGTCCCTAGAGGAAAAGACCATTTTGCCCTTGGACAATTAGGAAAAGACTATTTTTCCCTCACCCTCATCATGAATATCATCAAAATATCTAGATATTTTGGTGACTTTAAGCTGAAAAGATCAAAATACCCTTAACTTTTCCCTAAATGACATTTTTGTCCTTAGGTGAAAAGACTCTTTTACCGTTAAGTGATCAACTTTTGGACCTCTTTGTCCCCTCATTCCTCACGAATAAACTCAGCTCCATGGAGGCCTTCACTCCATTTTTTTTCTTATGACTTCAACTTGTCCAAATTCCATCTTTTTCTCTAAGTAAACTTGACAAATTTTGTGAGGAAACCACTTGATTCTTGGCTCATTTTCATCACTCAAGAGGTAAGGTTTCTTCCCTTGATCCATGAGTACCTTGTTCTTAATTTTTTTTCTTGTTTTCCATCCATGGTATCACCAGTTTCAAGTTTATGATCCAAAGTTCAAAAATATCTATAAAACTGTAGAAAAATCCTTTTAATGTCAAACCAATTGCTATGATCTAGTTTCATCCTCTTCTTCCATAATCTAAGAGCATGAAATCAAATAAGCTTCCTAGCCTATTTAACTTAGAGAGGCCGAACCTAGGTATTTTTGGGGAAATGGGTTTTGCTTCAAGTTTTATGAAATGATTCTTGATTTCATCTCTTTCATTCTATGATCATGTAATCTAAGTGGTTAGAAAACCAAATCAAACTCTCACCTATTTCTAACCATGATGGCCGAAACCCTCGTTTTTTTGGTTGTAAGGGTTTTGGTTCAAATTTTTGACAATTGATTATAGATTATGTCTTAGCTATGCTGAAGGATTGTTAATCCAAGAGTTGGTAGAATTTCAACATCCCTAGCCTATTTAAATAAATAGGGGAAGAACCTTGGTCATAAGGATTAGGGAAATTTTGATTTAACTGTATTGATTTCTAGTTGTGGTTTGTTGTGAAGGATCCGACATTGTTCGAACATTCGAAAGCACGCACGAGTGACAGTTGCAGAGCCGCAGTCGGAGTCGCACGGGAACAATATTAAGGTGGGTGAAAGAACCACAACATCGTCGCGGAGGCAAGATTTTAAATAATATATATATTGTTATGCGTAGGGTGACCTAAACCCTACTAGAGGTCGATTGGCCAATAGGTCGATATTATTGTATGTCGAGGTTGCTTGTTCCGTGATTGGATGTTTAGTATAATAAATGTGATATATACGTTGTGCCCATTATATGTTTATAATTACTTGAATTTATCTTTGAGTTGATATTATCATTGAATCTGTTTCTGGTTGCTATATAATGTGATGTTGAGACTGATGATGTCTGGAAAGAGATAGGCAGTAAATTCTGATGAGTTGGGAGATGAATATGTGGTGAGAAAGTCGAGTGTATATATATATATATATATATATAGTGCTCAGCCTAGAGATCCAGTTGATCTGTTTACGTTGTGATTTAAAGTTGATGCCCGGTTTAGCCGGAGAATATTGGTCGTGGTTGTTATAAGTTGTGGTTGAGACACTAAGTGTTGAGCCGAGATGAGTCGGTGAGATTCATTTTCCACAGTTGTTGTTCATCACCGTGTTGGCATACGGGCGATCGATCTTGCCTGCGGGGAGATGATCGTACCTATTAGTTGTTAACGGACATGAGAATGTCCCGAACTGGCCTGCGGGCGAGGGGATATATCATTACCGTAAGTTGCATTATTGACGGACGAATATTCCGACCTGGCCTATGGGCGGGGGAATATGTTTTATCCATGAGACGAGTTCAGCCTGTGGGCGGCTGGCCGAACCTTGCATTATGGGGCGTGGAACAAAGATGAACAAGACATCTTGATCTGTTGGGGATGTCGCATCGTGATCGCATCCATATAGTCGTTAGTTGCACGAGTGTGAGAGAAAGTAGTTAAGAGAGAATGATTTAGGAGTTGATTGATTGACACTGTTGTGTTGTTGAGTGTTGCTATCTATATAAATTATTTTATAGCTGTTTTCCAAGTTATGATGAGTTGCTGTTTCTTATCCCCTATATTTTCTCTGTGTCGTATTTTATTTATTCTCTATCGCACGAGAAGATCCTGTTGAGGAGTTGCCAGAGGAGATTGATGGCATACCGGTTGAACATGATGTTGGCGGGAGAGCCTCGGATCCCAATGTTGGGGGACTTTGAGCTGCTCTATGCAAAGGACAACCTTCTCGGGGAGACTGACTACTCTCAGCGAAGAGTAGTGTATACGGGCCCGACTACCGTATACGTTAGAGTCGTGGTTGGGTAGACAGTCTTAGTTTTGTTATGGCCAGTACATGGGTTTGATTGAAATGTATTTTTGGGGCCAGGAGAGGAAGTCGTATGTATTTTATTTTCCTGCCATGTTTTCAGTTGTATATGTTATTAGTTGCGTAACCTAAGATAATTGGTATCAGTTATTGTAGGCTCTACTGGTGGAGCCAGTACTCTTATGTCTGTATAAATTATTATGGTTTCAGTGTATGGATTGTTTTAATATTTACACATTTTTATATTATCATGCTGCGCTGCAACGTTAAGAATTTGAGTTCGGGTTACCAAGGAGACCTCCGAGGAAGGGGTTGTCTCCTTTTAGTGGTATCAGAGCAGTTTGATTCTTAATCAAGGACTGTTTAGGTTAAGTTGTGATTTCTGGCCGTGTCTAGTTGAACCCGCATTGGGTATTAACTTTGCTTAGAAGTTGGGTAGAGTGTCCGATACGCGAGTTATCTTAAGAGGTAACTGTTTAGAGCTTTGGTAAGGCATATGATGCATGCATATTGTAATATGGTCTAGTTTGTCTTATAAACGTGGGCTGATAATTTCTTCTACAAGAAATTAAATGGCTCGCGGACGAGGTAGAGGACGTGGTGGGATAGCCACAGAGGGTGCCGCTGAACCTAGAAATGGTACTGGAGAGGATTCCCACGTTGGTTGTCAGACAGAGTCAACTGAAACCCTAAGGACAGTTTGGGAGCTGACAACGGCAATGCTACAGCAGAACACAGCAAAACACTCAATTGTTGCAAGTGACTATGCAATAGCAACAAAGGCAGAATCAGAGATATGAAGTAGAGACATAAGATGCTGGATTGAGTACTTTTATGAACTGGAAGCCGCCACCGTTTAATAGTGACTTCAATCCAGAAGGAGCAGAACTCTGGATACATGAGCTGGAGAAAATCTTCGAGGCAATGCACTGTCGTGAGGACAGGAAGGTGACCTACGCTTCCTTCATGGTGATGGGAGGTGTAGAGCTATGGTGGAAAGGCAAGCAGAGAATGCTTGAAGCAGAAGGAAGAGTTATTAACTGGGGACTATTTCGGGAATGCTTTCTACGGAAATATTTCGCCAGATTGATGAGGAGAGAGATAGAGTTCGCTATAGATATCATACCAGGAACTGGAGCGATTTTGATGGCACCTTATCAAATGGCTCCAGCAGAGTTAGAGATCTGAAGAAGCAGCTAGATGACATGTTGGGTAAAGAGTTTATAAGACCAAGTGCTTCACCTTGGGGAGCACCGGTGTTGTTCGTTAAGAAAAAGGACAGAAGTTCAAGGCTGTGCGTGGATTATCGACAGTTGAACGAGGTGACAATCAAGAATAGGTATCTTTTAGCTAGGATTGACGACTTGATGGACCAGTTGAAAGGAGCGGTAGTATTTTCGAAGATTGACTTAAGATCTGGTTATCATCAGATTCGAGTCAAGAACAAGGATATACTGAAGACGGCGTTTAGGAGTCGGTATAGACACTATGAGTATCTTGTTATGCCCTTTGGTGTGACCAATGCTCCAGCAATGTTTATAGATTACATGAACCGGATTTTCCAACCGTTCTTAGATAAGTTTGTAGTTGTGTTTATCGACGACATTCTTATTTATTCCCTTAATAGAGAAGAACATCAAGAACATCTTAGTATTATGCTTCAAGTATTAAGGGACCGACAGCTTTGTGCAAAGTTGTCCAAGTGTGAGTTTTGGTTAGATGAAGTACAATTCTTAGGTCATGCGATTAATCATGATGGGATAGTGGTAGATGCAGCAAAGGTTGAAACTGTTGTACAATGGGAAAGTCCTAAGTCGGTAAGTGAGATACGGAGTTTCCTAGGACTAGCTGGATATTACCGAAGGTTCATCGAAGGATTCTCGAAGATTGCCTTGCCCATAACGCAGCTAACAAGGAAGGGAATATCGTTTGTGTGGAAGGATGAGTGTGAGGAAAGTTTTCAAGAGCCGAAAAGAAGGTTGACTACGTCAACAGTACTGACGTTACCAGATTCTTTAGGACAGTTTGACGTATACTGTGATGCATCATACCAAGGATTGGGCTGTGTCCTAATGCAAGACCGAAGGGTCGTAGCGTATGCTTTACGACAGCTAAGAGTTCATGAGAGGAATTATCCAACTCATGATTTGGAGCTGGCAGCTATTGTGTTTGTTTAAAGAGATATGGCGACACTATTTATATGGAGCTAATTTTATAGTGTACAGTGACCATAAGAGCTTAAGGTATCTGTTTGATCAGAAGGAGTTAAACATGAGACAAAGGAGGTGGATGGATTTCATAAAGGATTATGAATTTGATTTACAATACCATCCAGGAAAAGCGAATGTAGTAGCGGACGCGTTAAGAAGGAAATCCTTGCACGTGTCTGCTATAATGATAAAAGAGCTGGAACTGATTGAACAGTTTAGAGATTTGAATTTAGGTACGGAATTATCTAGAGATAAAATACACCTAGGAATGGTCACAGTGTCTAGTGACTTTTTGAAGATGATCAAGGATGAGCAGGAGGTTGATCAGTATCTTCAGAAAGTGAAGGAACAACTAACAGAAGGCAGAACTTCTGAGTTTAGGTTGAATCAAGATGGAGTCTTGAGGTATGGTGATAGGATTTATGTGCTAATGGATATAGAGTTAAGGAGGATGATCTTGGAATAAGCGCACAAGAGTAAGCTGAGTTTTCATCCAGGAGCTACCAAGATGTATCAAGACTTGAAAGATGTTTTGGTGGCCCGGAATGAAGAAGAGGTAGCCGAGTATGTGTTGGCTTGCTTGGTTTGTCAGAAGGCAAAGATAGAACACCAAAAGCCAGCAGGACTATCACAATCTCTAGATATCCCAGAGTGGAAATGGGATGGTATGTCCATAGACTTTGTGGTTGGTTTGCCAAGAACTACGAAGAGGCATGATGCAGTTTGGGTAATTGTTGATAGGTTGACGAAGTGTGCTCACTTCTTGTTGGAGAAGTTAACCAAAATCTACATCAAGGAAGTAGTAAGGTTGCACGGAGCGCCTTCTAGTATTGTTTCCGACCGAGATCCTAGATATACATCTAGATTCTGGAAGCAGTTACATAAGGCTTTGGGAACTAAGTTAAGGTTGAGTTCATCTTATCATCCTCAGACAGATGGTCAGTCGGAACGAAAAATTCAGTCATTGGAAGATCACCTAAGAGCTTGTGTTTTAGAACACACAGGAAGATGGTATGAGTTCTTTCTGTTGATTGAGTTCACCTATAACAACAGTTTTCATTCAAGTATAGTTATGGCACCTTACGAAGCATTGTAAGGCAGAAAGTGCAGAACACCCTTGTGTTGGTATGAGACAGGAGAAAGTCAAGTGTTAGGAGCGGAGGTAGTACAATAGATGACGGACCAAATCAAGAGGATAAGGGAAAAGATGAAAATCGCACAAGATAGATAGAAGAGTTACAGCGGTAAGAGGAGAAGACCTTTAGAATTCCGGGAAGGAGACCATGTTTTCCTGGGAGTAACTGCGAGAACTGGGATTGGCAGAGCCATCAAATCTAGAAAGCTTACCCCTAGATTCATTGGACCATTTCAAATTCTTCGCCGAATTGGTCCTGTAGCCTATCATGTCGCCTTACCACCAAACCTATCCAATCTTCATGATTTCTTACATATTTCTCAATTGAGAAAATACTTCCTTGATCTATCACACATCTTAGAACCAGAGTCAATACAATTGAGAGAGAACCTTAAGTATGAGGCTTTACCTGTAAGGATCGCGGATAGAAGGATGAAGGAACCTAGAGGTAAAAACATTCCGTTGGTAAAAGTCATATGGGATGAAGTTACCGGAGATGCTACCTGGGAACGCGAAGTGGACATGCAGCAGCAATATCCGAGTCTATTTTAAAAAGGTATGTCGAATTTCGAGGACGAAATTCTTTTTAAGAGGGGTAGTAATGTAACACCCCATTTTTTTTCAAGCTCTCTAATAATAATAAAAAGTATTTATGGGTTTGTATTTTATTGGAGGGTCTAAAGAGTGAAATAAAATAAACTAAGACCATAGTCACGCTATTGTCGGGAGTTGTGGTTAAATTTTGGGTCGAAAACTCAAATGGAGCCCGGTCTGTGTTTTTTCACTGACATACTGTATTTTACTACTCAGAAGACCTAATTTTGGCCCGTGAATGAGACAGTTAGTCTTAGAATTGAATTTCCAACGTTTTCGTTAAATTTGGAAAAAATCAGTTCTTACGCTTTATTCGGGAGAAATCTCCAATCAGGTGACGAACGGAGCCGAATAGGGATTTACGGGGACCCATGAACGGATAATCATGAAGTCAAATAAGGTTACTTCACCTTGGGATGCGTGCCAATGTCATGATGACTTTAGAAAATATCTGGACTCGAAATGATCAAAATGCCCTTGATCTTTTCCTAAATGAAACTTTCGTCCCTAGAGGAAAAGACTATTTTGCCCCTGGACACTTAGGAAAAGATATTTTGGTGACTTGAAGATAAAAAGACCAAAATACCCTTAATTTTTCCCTAAATGACATTTTTGTCCCTAGGTGAAAAGACTCTTTTACCGTTAAGTGATCAACTTTTAGACCTCTTTGTCCCCTCATTCCTCACGATAAACTCAGCTCCATGGAGGCCTTCCCTCCATTTTTTTTCTTATGAGTAAAGTTGAAAAATTTTGTGAGGAAACCACTTGATTCTTGGTACATTTTCATCACTCAAGAGGTAAGGTTACTTCCCTTGATCCATGAGTACCTTGTTCTTCATTCTTTTCTTGTTTTCCATCCATGGTTTCATGAGCTTCAAGTTTATGATCCAAACTTCAAAAATATCTAGAAAACTGTATAAAAATCCTTTTAATGTCAAACCAATTGCTATGATCTAGTTTCATCCTCTTATTTTATAATCTAAGAGCATGAAATCAAATAAACTTCCTAGCCTATTGAGCTTAGAGAGACCAAACCTAGGTATTTTGGGGGGAAATGGGTTTTGCTTCAAGTTTTATGAAATGATTCTTGATTTTATCTTTTTCATTCTATGATCATGTAATCTAAGTGGTTAGAAAACCAAATCAAACTCTCACCTATTTCTAACCATTATGGCCGAAACCCTAGTTTTTTGGTTGAAAGGGTTTTGGTTCAAATTTTTGACAATTGATTATAGATTATGTCTTCGTCATGCGTAAGGATCGTTAATCCAAGAGTTGGTAGAATTTCAACATCCCTAGCCTATTTAAATAAATAGGGGCAGAACCTTGGTCATAAGGATTAGGGAAATTTTGATTTAACTGTATTGATTTCTGGTTGTGGTTTGTTATGAAGGATCTGACGGTGTTCGAACATTCGAAAGCACGTACGAGTGACAAATGCAGAGCCGCAGTCGGAGTCGCACGAAGACACTATTAAGGTGGGGGAAAGAACCACAACATCGTCGGGGAGGCAATATTTAAAATAATATATATATTGGTATGCGTAGGGCGACCTAAACCCAACTAGAGGTCGATTGGCCGATAGATCGATATTACAGTATGTCTAGGTTGCTTGTTCCGTGATTGTATGTTTAATATAATATATGTGATTTGTATGTTGTGCCTATTATATGTTCATAATTACTTGAATTTATCTATGAGTTGATATTATCATTGAATCTGTTTCTATTTGCTCTATGATGTGATGTTGAGACTGCTGATGTCTGAATAGAGATAGACAGTAAATTTTGATGAGTTGGGAGATGAACATGTTGTGAGAAAGTCGAGGATATATATATATATATATATATATATATATATATATATATATATATATATATATATATATATATATATATATATATATATATATATATATATATATCTGTGTGTGTGTGTTATAGTGCTCAACCTAGAGATCCAGTTGATCTGTTTGCGTTGTGATTTAAAGTTGATACCCGGTTCAGCCGGAGAAAGTTGGTCGTGTTTGTTATAAGTTGTCGTTGAGACACTTAGTGTTGATCCGAGATAAGTCGGTGAGATTCATGTTGCATAGTTGTTGTTCATCACTGTGTTGGCGTACGAGCGATCGATCTTTCCTGCGGGGAGATGATCGTACCCGTTAGTTGTTAACAAACAGGCGAATTTCCCGACCTGGCCTGCAAGCGGGGCAATATGTCGTATCCGTGAGACGAGTTCAGCCTGCGGGCTGTTGGCCGAACCTTGCATTATGGGGGGTGGCACAGAGATGAACGAGACATCTTGATCTGTTGGGGATTTCGCGTCGTGATCGCGTCCATATTGTCGTTAGCTGCATGAGTGTGACAGACAGTAGTTAAGAGGGAATGATTTGAGAGTTGATTGATTGACACTGCTGTGTTGTTGAGTGTTGCTATCTATATAAATTATTTTATAGCTGTTTTCCCATTTATGATGAGTTGCTGTTTCTTATCCCCTATATTTTCTCTATGCCGTATTTTATTTATTCTCGATCGAACGAGAAGATCCTGTTGAGGAGTTGCTAGAGGAGATTGATGGCATACCGGTTGAACTTGATGCTGGCGGGAGAGCCTCGGATCCCAATGCTGGGGGACTTTGAGCTGTTCTATCCAAAGGACGATCATCTCTGGGAGATTAACTACTCTCAGGGAAGAGTAGTGTATGCAGGCCCGACTATCGTATACGTTAGAGTCCTGGTTGGGTAGACATTGTTAGTTTTGTTATGGCCAATACATGGGTTTGAGTGAAATGTATTTTTGGGGCCAAGAGAGGAAGTCGTATGTATTTTATTTTCCTGCCATGTTTTCAATTATATATGTTATTAGTTGCGTACTCTAACATAATTGGTATCAGTTATTGTAGGCTCTACAGATGGAGTCATTACTCTTATGTCTATATCAATTATTATGGTATCCGTGTATGGATTGTTTTAATATTTCCGCATTTTTATATTACCACGCTGTGCTGCAATGTTAAAAATTTGAGTTCGGGTTATCAATGGGACCTCCGAGGAAGGGGTTGTCTCACTGATAGTAGAATCTCAATTTTTCGATCCCCGTTCATGATGGAATAGAGTCCAATATATAGGAAAAAGAAGTAAAAAACTTTCCCTTATCAGATTAGTTGAACTATCAAAAAAAGAATCATTATCTATCTCAAATAGATTATAATAATCATATGAAGCAGAATCTGTTTTGAGAGTATGAAACAATTGATATGCGATAACTATCACTATCTTTTCCTTTCTACTAAAACAACTTAATCTTCATCACATTTTTATTTTATTTTTTTATTTACTGTTTTATTTTCGTTTTTTATATATTTTTTTATTTTTAAGAAAGAGATGGGCCTAACTTCTAAAAAATTTGGCTTAAGACCTAATTGATTTTTTTTATTTTTTGTACCTATTAAAGAAAATTGGCCCGGACAAAATTGAGTGTTCACAATGGCACACCTGTTGAGCCTGATACTGGCGGGAGAGCCTCAGATCCTAGTGTTGGGAGACTTTGAGTTGCTGTACGAGAATGACGACCGTTTCTGGGAGATTGATTACTCCCAGCAACGAGTGGTGTATACGGGTCCGATTACAGTATACATTAGAGTCTTGTTTGGGTGGCCAGTCTTAGTTTCATTATGGCCAGTACATGGGTTTGAGCGAAATGCATTTTTGGGACCAGGAGAGGAAGTCTTATGTATTTTATTTTGTTGCCATGCTTTCAGTTTATATGTGTTGCGTACTTTGAGGGGTTGTAGTTGGTATCAGTTGTTGTAAGTTCTACTGATGGAGCCAGTACTTTTATATGTATGTTATATATATGTTCGTGGTATCAGCGTTGATGATTGTTTTAATATTTTTGCATTTCTATATAATCGCGCTACGCTGTAACATTAAGAATATAAGTTCGGGTTACTAAATGGGACCTCCGTGGTGGGGCTGTCTCATTGTTTGGTATCAGAGCAGTTTGATTCTTAATCAAGGACTGCTTGGGTTAGGATGTGATTGGTGGCCATGTCTAGTTGAACCCGCATTAGGTATTAACTATGCTTAGAAGTTGGGTAGAGTGTCTGATATGCGAGTTATCGTAAGAGGTAACTGTTTCGAGCATTTGTAAGGCATATGATGCATGTATATGTTAATTTGGTCTTGTATGTCTTACAAATGTGAGCTAATAATTTCTTTCATAGGAAATTAAATGGCTCGCGGACGAGGTAGAGGACATGGCGAAAGGGCCACAGAGAGTGCCGCTGAACCTAGAAATGGTGACGGTGAGAATTCCTTGGTGTCGCGACCGTCCCGTCCGGGAGCCGCGAAGAAAAGAAAGAGGAGTCGCCACCAATTTTATTTTTGAAAAAAATTGGAAAAACTACAAACTTAAGGAAACTGGTCTTTTTTAAAAGGATTGAGATCGAGCTCGGGAGTCGGTTACGAGTAGGGAAGGTGTTAGCACCCTACATCGCCCGTTTTAAGAACGGTACCTCAAGTTAATTGTGCAAATTTAATAACTTTGAAAATATCTATTTTACCCAAAAAAAAAAAAACAAAATAAAGAGAGGATAAACAAACACAAAAATAAGAAAATTTAATTTTAGCTTGACGAAATGATTAATTTCGCTCCTACGTATTCCCTGGTGCGATGGAAAACTCAAAGCCACGTAGTTCTGGTAAAAAATGTTTGATTGGTTAGATGTTTTTTAATTTCTTTTGGAAAAGATTTGTTTTTATTTTTTGAAAAGATTTTATTTTGGAGATAATTTTAGAAAAAGGGATTTTATTTCAAAATTCACTTTTGCATAGGGTTCAAAATAGCAAAGCTATACGATAAACCCTTACAATATTATACGACACCTGAGGATGAAAAATCATACATCAACGTCGTAAATTGTCGCGTTAATTAAAGAAAGCAATTTTTATTTTTAAAACAAATTCACCCTCAAATTCAAATTCAATTTTTTTTATTGAAAGACTTATATTAGGATCTCTTAACTGGCCCATAAATACTTACCCAAGCCCAAGTGTAACACCGTACCTACCTTCAAACTTCTTAACTTCATAACTATCACTATCTTTCCCTATCTACTAAAACAACCTAATCTTCATCACATTTTTTATTATTATTTTATTTTATTTTATTTTTTTTATATTTTTTTATTTATTAAAACATGATGAGCCTAACTTCTAAGAATTGAGCTAAGATCTAATTAAATTTTTTTTGCGGTTTTTTTAGTATTAAAAGGAAAAAGAAAATTGACCCGGACAAAATTGGGTGTTCACAGCTGCCCCTCTTTACTTGTTTCTTATTAGATAAGAGGTGTAACCGTAGTTAACCTTTTATTGTTATAAGATTCGAGTAAAGACATGAATTTCCATTTTGTCCGGGATTGTGAGGTTCCTACAGGTTGGATTGCCCGTTAGAAGTTTGAACAAAAAAAGAAAAGAAACTGCCGGAGACACTATCTACCAGATCTTAATGAAAAGAAACTTCCGAAGACACTATCTATTGGAGCTTGAGAAGAAAAGAAGCTTCCAGAGACACTGTCTGCCGGAGCTTGAAAGCAAAAAAAACTTCCGGAGACACTATCTGCCGGACCTTGAAAGGAAAAGAAGCTTCCGGAGACACTATCTGCCGGAGCTTGAAAGGAAACGAAGCTATCGGAGACACTATTTACCGAGGCTTAAAAAGGAAAGATAAAAGAGACTCATGGAGACACTATCTGCCGTAGCAAAAGAAAGAAACTCACGAAGACACTATCTATCGTAGCTTGAAAAGAAAAGAAGCTTCCGGAGACACTATCTGTCGGAGCTTAAAAGGAAAGAGCTTTCGGAGACACTATCTTCCGGAGCTTAAAAGGAAAGAAACTCACGGAGACACTATCTGCCGGAGCTTGAAAAGAGAGGAAGCTTCCGGAGACACTATCTGCCGGAGCTTAAAAGGAAAGAAGCTTCCGGAGACACTATCTGCCGGAGCTTAAAAAGAAAATAAACTTTCGGAGACACTATCTGTCGGAGCTTAAAATGAAAGAAACTCACGAAGACCCTATCTGCCAGAGCTTGAAAAGAGAGGAAGCTTCCGGAGACACTATCTGCCGGAGCTTAAAAGGAAAGAAGCTTCCGGAGACAATATCTGCCAGAGCTTGAAAAGAGAGGAAGCTTCCGGAGACACTATCTGTCGGAGCTTAAAAGGAAAGAAGCTTCCGGAGACACTATCTGCCGGAGCTTAAAAAGAAAAGAAGCTTATAAGGCCTTGTGCTTGCTAAAGCCATCAAAAGTAATGGTATTGACCTTGTCAATGTATGAAATGATGAGAAGTTCACAATGACACTAACAGAATGAAGCCTATGAGGTCTTGTGCCTGCTAAAGCCATCAAAAGTAATGGTATTGACCTTGTCGATGCATGAAATGATGAGATGGTGCATGATGACGAGTGTGATATTTTTTTAAATGCATGATGCAAGAGATGCTTGATAAAGAGTGATTTTTTTTTTTTTTAATGCATGATGTATGCAATGCTTTTTACTCTAACATTATTTTTTTTTATTTTCTTTTATTTTCTAATGTATGATGCAAGATGTGCTTTCAGTGATTGATGAAAATTGTGATCCTATCCTTTTTCGCAAACCATTTTCTTTTATCATCGGCCCCTTAAAGTTTTGATCACAGCCAGATTTTGGATGAACTAGAACAAAGCTCGTTGATTTGATTTGTCATTTGCTTGTTCAACTGATGCCTTGCTTCTTGCCAAGGATATGCTTATTTCATAATGACTAACCCAATGGTAGAGAGTGCCTGATCGCTCTTTCTTTTCAAACATTGCCCCTTGTCAGGAGATCATTGTACTTTATATGACCTTTGAAGTCTTGAGGAAGACTCTAAATGCTTTTATTACTGACACATGTTTCACATTTCAGAATATGCTTATCATGAAAAAATGTATTTTGAGTCTCTGTAGGTGGCAACAAGAAGGGTACCAGATAAATGATGGAGAATGAAAAGGCAATAACAATAGATGGGCAAAACAATGATATATGAATTTGAGATGTCCTTAAAAGCAAACAATGATGGGATGAATTTCGCATTTCTTCAAGTGATGCTCTTTAAGATAATCAGTGCTAGTCTCTCGTGCATATGGTCTCGAGCGCCGCTTTAATCAACTTTCAAGGATATGACTTGCCCCAGTCTTCATGCATTGAGAGCATTTCATGATCTGCCTTTCAAATTCAAACTGCCCCAGTTTGTTGCTTTGATGTGATTTTTTTTTTTTTTAACTTTTGCGTAGGTCAATCTTCCGATCAGATTGCTCTAATTCTTGCCTGGACCGCTCTATCAGATTTTCAGCCCTGCGAGCCATTTCTTTTTTTTTTGCTTCTTTTTTTTTTTTTAGGGGGGAAAGCAATGTTTTTTTAAGAGCACATACTTCTTGTCTCAAAATTAAAATTGATGAAAATGATAACAATCTTTCATTGATCAGAATGGACTTTTTAGGCTTGTAACGTGGTCGAGGTTAAGGGGTATGAAAGAAAAGGTATAAGGCCCAAATGCGTGTTTGAGGGTTGAATAGGCCAAGGATCTCTATTCTTACGTCGCATCAATGGTGCTTTTTCTTTGGTTACTTCTCCGCTTTTCTTGCTTTTTCATTCACCCTTGTTGTGAGCTTATTTAATCATCTCTTTTTTTCTTGTAGGAATTTTTTTTTCTTTTTTCTTTTTTCTTTTTTCTTTTTTACATTTCTCATTTCTCATATTAGCCTCAAGTGTAGGGGTGATCCTTGTCCAAGGTTCTTTGAAAAAGTTTCAAGCTCAAAAGGGGTAACAAGGGATAATGGAAATATGTGAAGGATAGAGAAAGATGGCCAATCTTCATTTCAAATCATGATTGTTTATTTTCAAAAAGTTTAAATTAAAGACAAAATGATAGTGCTCATTAAAATAATTACTTATTTGCTCCCTTTCAAAATTTTTTTTTTTTTTTGGGTATCCAGCTTGAATATGAGGGCTTTAAGATTCTCCTTTAGTAGCACCCTTAAAGGAAAGGAATTCTCCTTCACTAAGTATCTCTTATTGGCTACTTTTGATTGCCCCATTCACTTTCAATTGTGAAAAGAGTGCTCGTTTAATGCTTTTGGCTTAGTTGATCTTATATATCCATGGGGAGCTTTCAATTGTTATCAAATCCAACATGATAAATAAGGTGATCAAAACCATATGATGAGATGCTAGCACTTTTTATTTTTTATTTAGAGAATCACTTTCAGATCTGCGTTGTGGTAATTATCAAGGAAAAGATGGAAAGGAAAAAAAAAAAAACTCAATGAATTCGTTTATTGATAATTCATACTGAAATGGAAACAAGTAAGCCCATCCCAAAAAGGATTCCTAAAGCCTTGGGCAGAGCTAAAGGATTAGCATTAATGAATTACTCTAAACAAGATTCAAAGGTCTGGGAAAGTTGCCAATCTCCCGATTGTTCTAGATGATGCTTGAGAAATCATGAACTTCTCGACCATTTTCTACCAGTATCGCATTGATAGCTCACTTGCACGAGTTGCATATCCATTAACTGTTGTAGCATTTGCTTGAACTCGCCACATGCTTCAATTGAATGTCCATCTTTCCCATGGAAGTCAGATCTTATCCCTTCCTCAAAATCTCATTCTCCCTTTTCGGGATTTGTACCAGCTCATATTTATGCATCTCTCTGAAGATCACCCGGACTTAGGAGAGCATGCTCCACAGTGTCTTCTATGACATTGACTCCAGAACCATCATGATTTGGCAAAGGATTCTGACCTATGTTAGGAGCGCTTCCTTGAAAGCTCAACCCCTTCGCATTGATCAAATCTTGCACCTTAGCCTTCAAGGCCTTACAATTCTCAGTAGAATGACCTATTGCTCCCACATGATAATCACATTTTGCATTGGGATCAAACCACTTGGGGTACGGGGGTTCCACTGGTTTTGTCGAGACAGGTGCTAGCATGGAGTTCTTTATAAGGTGGGATAGTAATTCAGTGTAAGTCATGGGTATCGAGTCAAACTGCATGGGCTTCTTTTCTGGGTCATAAGGCGGTCTCCTTTGATTCACATTTGGGTTTTAATTCCAAGGTTGAGTTGTTTGAGGTGGCATAGTGGAAAAGGCTTGGTGTTGGGTAGAGTATGATGGCTGATAGGGTTGGAAATTTGGGAATTGTGAGGTGGCAACGATGTATGGATGGTTGGGTTGGTGATATGGAAGTGATGGGTTATATGGTATGTAGGTAGCTTGGAAAGATGGTTGAGGGTTAACCAATGTTTGGTTTGATACCCATTGATCAGACTTCTTTTGCCCAGATGCCACAACATATGTCTCTCCTTCCTTCCTTTTCACAAATGGAGATTTCTTTGTGTCAGTCGCCCCTATTGAATTTTCAATAATCTTACCACTTCTCATCCCGCTCTCAATCCTTTCTCCAATGACAACTATATCAGACAAGTTCGATGACACACTTCCAATCATTCTGTCATAGAAGGGTGATTGAAGCGTGTCAATGAACATTGCAACAATTTCCTTTTCAGACAGTGGGGGCTCTACTTGAGTAGCCAATTCTCTCCATCTCTGCGCATATTCTTTGAAAGTCTCTATGTCTTTCTTTGACATATTTTTCAACTGCATTCTATCAGGAGCCATGTCAATGTTGTACTTAAACTGCTTCAAGAACGCAGTTGCTAGATCCTTGAAAGATCGGATACGAGTCCTTTCTAGATGCGTGTACCAGCTTGAAGCTGCCCCAGTCAAACTGTCCTGGAAGAAGTGTATTAATAACTTTTCATCATGAGCTTGCGACGCCATCTTTCGAACATACATGGTTAAATGGTTTTTTGGACAGGTGGTTCCCTTGTATTTGTCAAAATCAGGCACTTTGAATTTCGGTGGGATCACAATGTTTGGCACAAGACAAAGTTCTGAGGCATCCCGAAGACCATAACTGTTCGCCCCCTCAATAACTCGCAGCCTTTCTTCCAGAATTTCTAACTTTTCTTTGGACTCAGCATTCTCAACAGGAATCTCCCCGTATATTCTTTGAGGAACAGATTGCAGCCCATCGGGAGAAACAAAGTTATGTACCGCCTGGGTTCCCTGAGTACCTATATGGACAGTACATGGTGGTGGAGTGTGCTGTTTAGTGACAGGTACCACTATTGGAGTGGTAGCATGAGGAAAGTTAGTGGTTTGTGCTTGAGGTTCTTCGCCAACATTGATGTGAGGGTTATGATTTGAGTTATTGTCTTGCAAAACAGTGGCTACTGGTGGCACAAACCCTCGGGGAAGCCCATATGGGGGATTGTTCGGGTCAAATGCAGAGTGAGCTTGATTATTGGGATACATGGTGAGAGGCACCAGGATTCCTTGCTGATTGAAGCCCTGAAGAGGATTAGCCGGTTGTTCTTCGCTTTAGGCTGAAGGATTCTCATCTGTATGCTTGTCTTTTTGCATTGTTTGCAACATTTCCATCATCTTGGCCATCTGCTCTTTGAGTTGACTCACTTCATCCCTAATCTCTTGAGTTGTTTCTAGGTCAGCCATGATTCTGGCTTGTGATCGGGTCCGATAAGGGTGTAATGGTACTCGTTTCTCGGCTATATTGATTAATATTCCTGATATCACGCATGACAACTATTAATTACTTGAGGATGTATTGTAGACTCATGCGGATATTTTTATTAACTATTCCTAGTCGCTCAAAGGTATTAGTTTTAATGGTGAATATTATACCCAGAACGTCTCGTTCAAAGGTATAATGGCGAATATCACTTAATGGTGAATATCAATTATCTCCAGAACGTCTCGTTCAAAGAAAATAATTTGCGAAATGAAGTTATTGGCGAATATTTCAAACAATGGTGTATATTAATTGTTCCCAAAACGTCTCATTTAAAGGAAAAATTAATGGTGAGTATCTTTGATTAATTAGCGAGTATTAATTATTTATAGAATGCCTCATTCATATAAAACAATTTACTGGTGAATATATTAATTATTTCCAGAACGTCTCATTCAACGAAAATAATTCAATGGTACATATTTTTTATTAACTATTCCCAGAACGTCTCGTTCAAAGGTATTAAAAAAAAATATTATCTCCCATTTCAAAAATGTTCACCCTTGGTTTCCTATAACAAGAAGCATTATTAAATTACATGCATGATAAAAAAGAAAATAATTACATGCATGATAAAAAGAAAATAAAAGATAAGGAGAAAGTACGCCCACCTCTCTGCCCTAAATCGGGTTACCTTATTAGATTCTATCCTAATGGTCTATGGAATGTTAATTCGTGACCTCCCATTAGGGTGGCTCTACAAATCCAATAATTCTTTAGGCCTCTAGAGCTAAGATCCCAATTCATGATGTTGGCCACAACAGTAGGAGATCTACTAGGTGTGGGACATCATAAAAGGGTCACACTCTAGATGAGGTTTTCATGATACTCAAACAGGACGTACATCCAAAGTGGCTATCATTACACAACCTCTTTCTTAATCTTAGGTTTACCAGGACCCGGGTATAGAGTCTCACTCATAAGTGTGTGCACAATGTGTAGGTGAGGTGTGTAGAGGGAGCATGCAAACCTGAAATCCTAAGACTACCCACATTTATCTGCAAAGGAGATCATGCTAATACGAAAATGTCGTCTATCCTATAGTTAAATCAAAATTATAATTGTACAATATTTACAGAATAAATAAATAAAAAAAGGATAAAATAAATAAAAGTTATTAACAAAAGCACAAATAACTATGATAGGCCTGACTCTCAAAAGTCCTCAGTGGAGTCGCCAGCTGTCGCGACCGTCCCGTCCTGGAGCCGCGAAGAAAAGAAAGAGGAGTCGCCACCAATTTTATTTTTGAAAAAAATTGGAAAAACTACAAACTTAAGGAAACTGGTCTTTTTTAAAAGGATTGAGATCGAGCTCGGGAGTCGGTTACGAGTAGGGAAGGTGTTAGCACCCTACATCGCCCGTTTTAAGAACGGTACCTTAAGTTAATTGTGCAAATTTAATAACTTTGAAAATATCTATTTTACCCAAAAAAAAAAAACAAAATAAAGAGAGGATAAACAAACACAAAAATAAGAAAATTTAATTTTAGCTTGACGAAATGATTAATTTCGCTCCTACGTATTCCCTGGTGCGATGGGAAACTCAAAGCCGCGTAGTTCTAGTAAAAAATGTTTGATTGGTTAGATGTTTTTTAATTTCTTTTGGAAAAGATTTGTTTTTATTTTTTGAAAAGATTTTATTTTGGAGATAATTTTAGAAAAAGGGATTTTATTTCAAAATTCACTTTTGCATAGGGTTCAAGATAGCAAAGCTATACGATAAACCCTTACAATATTATACGACACCTGAGGATGAAAAATCATACATCAACGTCGTAAATTGTCGCGTGAATTAAAGAAAGCAATTTTTATTTTTAAAACAAATTCACCCTCAAATTCAAATTCAATTTTTTTTATTGAAAGAGCTTATATTAGGATCTCTTAACTGGCCCATAAATACTTACCCAAGCCCAAGTGTAACACCGTACCTACCTTCAAACTTCTTAACTCTCTGATAATAAGCTACAGGGAAGAACAATGAACTGTGATGGAGGTTGGCTTGTGATGAAGAACTGGCGATGTGTGAGGGGTGGCGCGCGGCTGCTTCTGGTTCAATGGCAGCGAGGAGGTTATGCGGATAGTGGCGGTACACGATGGTTGGTATCGAGTTGTTGTGATGGTGGTTCGGTAGAGTTCTAGGTCAACACCGCCATGATGGTGATGAAGTCTTGGCCTCTGATGGCTGCGTGAAGCTTCAATGGTTTTGGAAAGTGGGGGTGTGATCAGTATAATGATAATTTGCTTATTTGAAGAAAATGGTGACTTAGTGGCAAGGAATAAGAATGGTGATTTAGTGAGTGGAGAAGGAAGGAGATGTTTATGGTTTAATAGAAATGGCGTGACGTTGATTTGGAGGAGGTTGGGTACAGAAAGAGATCGAGTGAGGAGAAAGAGAAGCGTGAGAACAAATGGTAATATAAGAAGCTCTTCAAGTGATGATCAGGAAATTTTTTAGGTCCCCCTTTTGATGATAGAATAGAATCCAATATATAGGGGGAAAAAAGTAACAAACTCTCGTTATCAAATTAGATGAGCTATCAAAAAGAAATCATCATCTATCTCAAATAGATTATGATAATTATATGAAGCAAAATCTGTTTTGAGAGTTTGAAATGATGGATATGTGATAACTATCACTATCTTTCCCTATCTACTAAAACAACCTAATCTTTATCACATTTTTTTTTTATTATTTTATTTTATTTTATTTTATTTATATTTTTTTATTTATTAAAACATGATGAGCCTAACTTCTAAGAATTGAGCTAAGATCTAATTAAATTTTTTTTGCGGTTTATTTAGTATTAAAAGGAAAAAGAAAATTGACCCGGACAAAATTGGGTGTTCACACCTGATGATGGGACAGAGTCAACTAAAACCCTGAGGACAGTTAGGGAATTTGCTACAGGAATGCTACACCAGACACAACAAAACGCCCAATTGTTGCAAGTGACCATGCAACACCAACAGAGGCAGAATCAGAGAGGTGAAGTAGTGGCAGAAGATTCTGGGTTGAGTACTTTTCTGAAAGCGAAGCCGCCGTAGTTTAATGGTGACTTCAATCTGGAAGGTACGAAGCTTTGGATACAGGAACTTGAAAAGATTTTGTGGCAATGTACTGTCGTGAGGACAGAAAGGTGACTTTTGCATCCTTCATGCTGATGGGAGGTGCAGAGATGTGGTGGAAGGGTAAGCAGAGAATGTTTGAAGCAGAAGGACGAGTGATTAACTGGGGGTTGTTTTGGGAATGGTTTCTGGAGAAGTATATCCCTCAACTGATGAGAAAAGAAAAGGAGAAAGAATTCATGGGTCTTAATGTAATACCCGAAAATTTTAATAATGTAATTAAAGGCTTTAAAGGATACTATTCCTAGTAATTTAAATTATCTTTTTGAATAAAGGTTCTACGTGGTGGATTTTTTTTCCATGAATTAATAAATCATGCTATAATTTAAAATTTTGATAGGGCATCCTTTAATAATTCAAATAAGGATTTTAAGACCTAGATAGGGTAGTGCATATTTGACACACCCTTAGTAAGTGGATTAATTTAGCTAATAACATTAGTGATTTAATGAGTTTGTGGGCTTTTACCCACCCAGGACCCAGCGTTATGTTAAGAAGGGGTGTCACCACCTTCCTCCCTCATTCTTCTTCTTTTTCTGAAAACCCTAGAGAGAGAGATAACTAAGAGTGAGAAAGTGTAAGAGAGAGCTTGGAGGAGAAGAATCCATTGAAGATCTTGAAGCTTGGTGTTCTCACCTCTTCTTTTTCGTTTTCGTTTTTAGCTTTGGAGGCTTGAGGGGGAGCTCCAATGGTGGTTCTTCTTCTCCCTTGCTCTTCATTTTCATGTTGCTTGAAGCATCAAGATTAGAATCTTCAAGAGGTGAGGGATTTGTGTGTTTATGTTTGATTTTGCTTTGGTAATGATATGGGTATGCCTCGTGCCTCTTCCTTTGCTAATTGGGTGTATAAATTCTGATTTTTGAGAGGGAATTTGTAGTTTTCTTGAATTTCTCTTGTTCAATCTTGTTTTATTTCTTTTATTTAATGTTTATGTCCATGAAATTGAAAGGAAAATAAAGGTTATGATTGTGTGGTTGAACCCTAGAAATTGGGGGTGAGGAAACTCCATTGTTGGAGCTTGAGGTTGAATGTTTTCTTAGAGTATCTCGGTTTAGGGGTGAAATTTTGACAGACCTGTAATAAAAAAATTGCAACTGGAGTTGTAGATATCGGATTGAGATGAAATCAGTCCCATTTGAAAGCAAGCACACATAAGTACATCTATTATAATATATAAAACCTGAAGCGCGAGCTGTAGAGTTGCCATATCAGCTTCTTGAGCTTCTTTCATTTAGCCAAACCAGCAAATCTATAACATTCCTACTCTCTAGTTCCGCGCCTTTTCAACTTTAACATTCATCACTAGGGATGTAAATGCGGTGGGGTGGGTATGGGTAGTAGCCCCCCATTACCCACCCCGTTAAATGAATTTCGTATCCGTTCTCATCCTATATTCGTGCGGGTATCGATCTTCAAATTTTAAACAGATTTATTAATATTTGCGGGTATCCATAGATATCCATGGATATTCAACACCTCACAAATTTTTTTATTCACACATGAAATTCAAATTAATTTAGCATTTGGGTTCCTTACTGTTCGAGAAGTTTTTGTGCTTGAAAAGTGTTATAGTAAATATATTAAACAATATGATATGTAAACAGTATAATCATACATGTAATTAAATTCAAATTTAAAATATTAAATAGTAAAACTAATTCATAAGCGTGTTCTATACTAAAATTTACATTAGCAAGTACCGGTGGATATGGATACTATATTACCTGCCCCCACCTCATTAATAAACAGATAGAGACAATACTCATTTAATTTACCCGCGGATACCTATTAAGATATCCATTTTTTACCCGTTGCGGATATTATCCGCATATATCCGCAGTACGGATAAAATTTACATCCACAAAGTTGTTATCCATAGAAGTAATACTAATTTATTGTTATATAAATTTTGCATTTATGTTTAGAAAAAAACCGTACAAATCCACAACATCATCAAAGGTGGTTCAATTGTAGATGGAGATTATCTCCACCAAGATCTAACTATCCAAGGAGCTCTTCTGCCTCCCTTCTTCGATTCACAAACCCAAGAAAGGTATCAATTTGAAAAGAAAATCTATTAATGTTTTTTCATCTTTCTTGCAATTAATTTTTCAAGTTTTCTTTTTTAGAATTTTATGTGCATGTATGCTGCAAATTCTTTTATTTTTATTATTAGCATTTTTTTTCCTTTGCAATCAAGTATATGGGTTTTTGAAGTTTGATTTAGGGATGGTATGATGTGAATTCATCGTTTTAAGTTTGGAATCATAGAAATTGGAAAGTTTTTTTTTTTTTTTTTTTTTTTTTTTTTTTTTTTTTTTTTTGCAGTATATGTAGATGTTCGCATTCATTAAGTGGCTGGTAGGAGTTACAAAAATTGTTTAAATTGATACTACATTTTTTGCTTACATTCTTACATTGCAGCAAGCAAAGACAGTTCCTTTAATTTATAGTATTGGTTCCGATGAAGAGAACTTGATTTTTAGGTTGAGGAAGATGGGGAAGATGCTAATGAAGCTATAGATAACTTTGACGTTGAATCAAAACATTGCAGCTGCCAAAGACAGTTCCAAAACCAAGATAGAGGATGAAAGTGCAGAATTTTCATCCATTTAATCTTTTTTTTGACATGAATTACCCATCTAATCTTACTTACATCAAGTTTGACAATTATAATTGCATTGCGATTATAAAAAAAATTCTTTTACACATCATGGTTGTAGGATCAGAGATAGAATATAAGTCTGTCATATTTTCCCTTTTCAAAAATATTTTTTACTTAGAGGATTTTTCTCCTATCTGACCAAACCGAGGAAATTACAAGTAAATATTGTTGACGTTTTGCATCATTTCCATCTATTGACTAGAATAGGGAAAATGTCCTTTATAAATTGATCTAATTTATGTTTCAAACAATTTAGCTATTAGTTATGTATCACGAGATACCTCCAAAATAATAATCAAACAGGTTGTCAAATTCCAAGTTTTAAACAATTCATCATTGTTTATATTAACTACATCAACTAACGATTATCCCTATGTTATAACAAGGAGCCAATTTCACCACAACAAATATCATCTGATGAATAAACAATATTATCAGATAAAGAGGAACCAAGCTTCAAAACAAAAACAAACAAAAAGTTGTCCAAGCAAGTAGTTGACAAAACATCATCAGATGAAGCTCCTACCAAGGAAAAAACATCCATAGACACACAAGAGACAACATCCTAGATGAAAACCCAATCTTAATACAAAGCTTAAGGAGAAAAAGCTCAAAGAAAACAAAACTCATGTGGCAACACAGTGTGACTAAGTGCTCAATTATCATGACACCATGAGATCCTTGGTGGAATGTTAAGGTTTAGCAGCTTAAGATGAAAATCAATGGGGGCAATTGTATGGCACATATGGATCACAGATTGATTCACAATTTAATCAATATCGATAATTGGAGTCATTGATTTTTTTAGAATCTGCAAGTTTACTCAACCTTAACCAAAATTATTGTTTTCAATAAAAATTTACGTACTTTTATATCATATATTTAAACAATATTTTACAAGTTATGAGCAAAAACAATTTATTGTCTGATTAACAATTTTATAACCCTATATCATATGATAAATAAAAATATCTAAAACTGATACATTAGAAAAAAACCGGTCCAAACAATTCATTCCCACCCGCGCATTGCACGGGGTTAACATCTAGTAACATATAATTTTCGTGAATTTAGGAAAGCTGACATATTCTCAATTAAATTTTGAAAACAAGGCTAGAGTTTCTCGAATACATCTTGATAGCCTGCATTCATAAAATTATATCTTGAGTTATAAAATTCGGATTGAGATGAAACTTACTGCGTTTGAAAACTGAAATATAGAAGTATATTGTGGTAAAATATAGTGATTTAAGGAGTCATGAGGAGGTTCCAGTTTAATCTTGAAATCAGAGTATTGTTTGTCTCAAATATACTAGGATAGTCTTTACTTCAAAATTTATATCTGGAGTTTTAGACCTCCTTTTCATGTGAAACTAGTGTCATTTGAAATTAGATATGTAATTCTTGCTATGGTTAAAACTTCGCAATTTATGGATCGCTTTAGTATCCCCAGTTTTCGTTTGAAGTTGGTCTAGGATTGTCGAAAACTTCCTCTGGCAGCCATGTCTTGGTAAGGTTACATCTTGGGTCACAACCTTCGAACTTAGTACACATGGTGGCATTATAGAGTTATTAAAAAGGACACAAAAATATATAAATGTTATAAAGTATACTCATGGAGGATACTCATAGAGTTGATTAATGATCAGTAAAGTAACACAACAAGATTTAATCTTAATTGAAATATTTGTTGTCCATAAACCACAATGGTGAATAATGAGACGAATGTTAATGGTGCGGCCAAGGAGTCCCTATATGTCTGGATTAATAATATGAATGCTTATTATGGACAATGAGGCTTATATATGAGGCATATATGATTATGATTATGATTATGATTATGATAATATTGGGTATTATGATGATATGGTTATAGAAATTGTTGAGTGCTATTTATGTTAAGATGATGAATATGCAAGTTGAGATAAAGTATATTTAAGTGATGACGAGACTTTATTATTATTATTATTATTTATGTAATTGTGCTTTATTATTGTGAAAGAGAATATATGATAATGGTAGTATGGTATGTCTATGAGATGTTTTGTAATGATTAATGATTTAAGTAGTTGTTACTTGTTGATGTTATTCTCTTAGTTTAAATTTAAATGCTTGGAACTATATATTATATGTGTTGTTAAGTGTGGTTAGTTGTGTAATGAGTTGTCTTATGTGTATATATATCTATATACTTATATTGTATAGAGTTGTGTGGCCTTGAATAGTCTTTTATGAAGCTCTCTTGAATTCTTCTACCGCGAGTTTCGAAATGATAAATTGGTGATGGTGTAAGTATTTGATGACTATTTGATTGTGATGCCTATGTTTGTGGTTGAAAGCTTATGAACAGTACTTGATGGAATGGATTGCCGAAGAAATGTGAAATGTGAATCTTTGGGTAGGCCGACCGGGGAGCGAAAAGCTCCGGTATATAAATATCACCGTCGGGGATGAGGGGACCCCGTTAGATACCCTGTGTGACACCCCCTTCTGAACATCACATGGTAACCCATTACGGAAACTAAAAACTTTTTGTTTTGAAAAACACTCACTCGAGTGGTTATAGAAATCTGATACCAAAAGCAAAATAAAACAATCATATAAAACAAATTGCCATTCATCCTTTGTAATAATAACTCAACCTCGGCATAAGGCGTACATCATTTTCCCAATCTTTTCATACGCCATACGTACATCAAAAATCCTAAGAGCTGGTCTAATACAAGAACGTCTAAAGATGGTAGAGTATACTACCTAGTATACTTCAAACCCTTGAGACTAAGCCTCATTGTTGCCAGTCCACACATCCTTGCCGTCGACGTAAAGTGACTCTAGCTTCGGGGTCCTAAAGTGGCCCGGGGATCCACTGAAATGTATCTGTACATGTATCCAAAAACACAACAGGGTGTCCAACATGTACAGGCAAGGGTGAAATACCAATATATGGATTCAAATACGATAACCACATGCATTACACATCCACAGCACATGGGCATATACAATCATTACGTATAAGATTCTACTGGATAAACAAGTAGTATATCATAGGGTCTCATACTCGACAATCATCGTCATTTTCAAAAGAAATGCATGACACTTCAATATTCATCATCTAATTCTTTACTTAATCTCCGGACACCATTGTGTAAAAACTGAGCTGATCAGGCTCAAGGTACATTGGCCCTAGGCACAATGACCACCACCTAAGTGCTTATTCGGCAGTACATGAATACCATGACATTACGAGATTACATGGAAATTACATTCAGCGGTACTGAATAAATTGTAAATGGTCATACGATATTGTTCAACTCAAGGCACAATAATGACCAGCACCTAAGTGCTTATTCGGCAGTACATGAACACCATGACATTACGAGATTACATGGAAATTACATTCAGCGGTACTGAATAAACTGTAAATGGTCATACGATATTGTCCAACTCAAGGCACAATATTCGTCAGTTGTATGACACCATTCTCCATCAAGGCACAATGTTACAATGACTTAAAGTCATCACAGGGTTCCCTGCCATCAAGGTCCCCCAATCCAGATGGCACGTATGCTGAAAAACAAATGCATGAGAAAAATGTTTCAAGTCTTGTCACTTTTCTTTGTGTTTGTTCTTTCGTTGTCGTAGCTCAAGGCTCTCGACTATTTATCGTTTACACCGTTTTAAAACCTTTCACCGTTAACACAGGATGAAACGTCCGAGTGCTTAATCACGGAGCCCTAGACCGATGCACCAGCCCAAGGTCCGTGGTAATAGAAAACATCATTCACCTTTAATCACGTTTCCTCATAATAAGAGGAGGACAATTAGTCCATAGCACACGCAGTCCATAACACAGTTGCACGGCTTCTCGTGCTACTTTTACAGAACACTAGCATCCCGACGTCTCGTATGCTAGGTTCATGTTTTCATCGTTTATAAATCGTTTCTCGTTCTGTGAAACACAAATCCAAAACGAAAACTCCGCAACTCATCCAAGTTGTCGGATTTTACACCGTTGGGAAAACTCGTTTTACAGAAAAACTTTTCTGTTTGAAAATGGTTTGAAAACCAACGAACTCTGATAAAAACTTAATTTTGGTTGAAAGTCCTTTCCCAAAAACTAACTTTTGAAAGGAAACAGCTGAGACCAAAATGTCATCCCAGAACAGCATTTCTATTTTCGAAAACGTTTTCCATAAATCTTTTCGGAATTAAAACATCGTTTTTAGCGTCAAAACGTCCTAAGTTCCAAAAACTTGAATTTTTCCTGTTAATTTTACTTTTTCCACATAAAGATTAATTTATTCTTAAAAACTAATTTTTCCTACTAACTTCATAAATTACTTTTGGATCCACCTTTTCTTTCGAAAAACAGCGTTGTTGAAAATACCCACGTTTTCCACAAATAATCAATCAATCAATACAACAACTTTAAAACACAAAAATTCTCTCCTAATCCCCCCTCCTAGCTTCGGCCATGGGTAAGAAAATATGGCTAGGGAGTTCCAAAAATTGTCATCTCTTGGATTCCATCTTTATTAGGTGTGGTAAGACTAGATCAAAGTCTATTACACCAAAACTTGAACCAAAACTCCCTCCACTCATCAATGGAGGTTTCGGCCCCTTTTTCCCAATTGAGCTAGAGAGCTCTTTTGGTTTCCAACTCTTGGATCATGGTAGACAATCATGAACTAGGATCAAAGAAATTGATTTCACATAAACATGAGTTTTCTATGATTTTCTAAAGATTTTTGAATTTAGAACTTTAGAAGTTTTAAACAAGAACTAAGTGACGAACAATGAAAATTATGGATCAAAGAGAGTAAGTATTAGAGATTTTACCTCTTGAAGCTTGAAGAAAAGTGAAGAAGAAAGCTTGCACTTGAAGACAACAATGGAGGTTTGAAGAAAATGATTAAGGAGAGATGTGAAGAAATGTGTAGAAAACAAAGGAAGGGTGATGGGGTATTTATAGGCTAGGTAGCCGCCCCCTTGGTGGGCCTTTTGGCCCAAGGCCCAATTTTTTTTAGATATTTTGTGGCAAAAGAGTAATTTCTCTTAGGGACAAAATTGTCATGTCAAAAAAAGATCTCATAAATATCTAGATATTTCCAGAAAATATCTAGATATTTTCAGAAACGTAATGATGACAGTGATGAGTCACCGACACGCCATCCTAGGCGATGTGACCTCATGTTCATATGTTTTTAGTCCCGTTACTTTCACGATTTAGTATTTCGCCCCAAGAAAGTCGTGAAAACTTATTTATTTTATAATTTTTCAAAATCGCCAATCACGTGTGCAATTTTATTTAAAGCCTAATAGTTTCGTTCATGAGTCAAAATTAGGTCGTTTGAGCAGTAAAATCATACTGTCAGTGTAAAACGCAGACCGGACTCCGCCTGAGTTTTCGACCAAAATTTAACCATAGCTTCCTACGATAGCGTAGAACATGACTATGGTCTCGGATTATTTTATTTCACTCTCTAATCCCTCCAATAAAATGCAAACGAATAAATACTGTTTAATTGAAACAGAAAGCTCGAAAGCTTGAAAAATCGGGGTGTTACACTACTACCCCACTAAAAAAAAAAATTTCGTCCTCGAAATTATGTAACTCAAAACTAGACAGAATTCTCTTACATCCTTAGATTTCACATCATACTCCCCATATGAATTTCCCCCTAGGTGACACTTGTAATCTGACAGCAATTTCATACTTTATTCTTCGTTGAATTCACCTTACTCTCTCACACGTGAGAGGCATTATTAAACTTAATCATTTTTCTTTTTACACTAATCCGTTTAGTAAGACTCTTTTCTACATTTTTTTAACTCTCGCTGTTGATACCAACATTTAAACCACGACACGCATTCCTTTTGTAATTCTTATGTTGGTTCCTATCCAAGATATCCAATCGTAAACTTAGCTTCCTTCGAAGCATGGTCTACCTCTCCAATTTCATTATGATCATGCCTCTTAACTTTAAAGAACTTGATTGCACCTCCTAACGCAACTACAACCAAACGTATTCGAATCAGCTAGAAGTCCTCAATACAATAAATCTTTAAGTTTTCTATCCACTTAGCTCCCATTCAAGACCTCTTCACTCAGTTTAGACAAAACTACTAAGGACACTCTCCTATAACTCTTCAAACTTTTACTACCAATCTAAACTACAGATGTTGATCAGCATCCTAGATTCTCCAACGACTATTCTGCCTCTAACAATACTTGACTGACTATAATTGCCTCACTCACTGAGATTAAAGTTACAGATTCACATCGTATCAGTCGTAATCTATACCTTAATAAAATTCCCGCCACTTCTAGTCTATCCTGCTAAAAGAATTCTCGTAGTTAGGTATCACACTTAATCCTAATCGACCTTCACAAGATCCATTCATCTTTCTTGGACGTCCACTTGAGTTGCGGGTGATCCGTTGAACTCAGTCACTACTCGGTCCTTGAAGGCTAAGGAAAGAAATTTTTTCACGAAAGAAATTTCCAACAGAAGAAATATTCTCAATGACGCAGGAAAGTATATAGAAGAGTTTAATTGTTTCTTCACAGCATGTAGGAACATCCAATATGTAAAAAGATTCTTTAGTAGGTTCGTGAGTGTAAAAATGCATAGCTAATACATGTTTACAACCATGACTCTAATAAAGCCCTCTTTTCCATAAGAACCTTCCAACAGATCAGGAAATCAAAAGATAAACAGTCTGGCCAAAAATCAGACTGGATCACATTTACCAAAGGTAAAAGTGATTCGACTAGTTTTCATCAAGAAACTTTCAATCAAGAAATGTGAAGATGTCCAGACAATTGGATGTTGTCCAAATAATCTACTCAGATGTCGAATACACTGAGGATTATGTAGGAATGTGAGCACAAATACTCGTTGGGATCACATACCCTAAGAATTCCACTTCCCTCGAGTCCAACCTCACACTTAAAGAACTTCACGACCGCCTTTCTCCCGTGGGGTCCACAACACCTGGCACAAAGTCTCTTCACGTTCCTCGTGACTCTCCGAGTAAATGAGAACATTGCCGATGATGACGAATCGATGAAGAAACGGACGAAAATTCCATTTCACATAGCCTAACCTGGTTAGCTTTGTAGGTGAGATTCTACCAAAGCGATGAAGATTTGACTGAATCTAGGGACTAGATCAATCAAAAACTCAACATCCTTAGTAAACGCAACTTGGAAAATTCTCGGGAAAACTCTCCAGAGAAATCCTCCACGACAGGCATCTCATTCCAATATTTGACACAATCCCCAAAGGGTAAATGATGCGTCAACATGAACATGAGCATCCTTTACTAAACATGAGTTCTCACAAGGTCTCAACGTGATTAGAACTCAACCAAATACACATCCTTGTGTGTCAACACACATTGTTTCGTTAAGGAAACCATTTCAACACGGTCCTACACTTTTGGAGAAACTAACTCCTGAAACTTATCATCCGTCTTTTGCATATCCACCACTTATCGGGAAAGTCATTCCTTACAACCAATCCTTCACGAAAGACTTACTTCCATGATTGAGTCAAATACTTAAATAGTTCTTATTCCATTATTACACGTCTCAATCTTACCAACAACTCGAATGTACTCTAAATCCCAATAAGCTCACTTAAAAATTTCAATATCAAACTTAGTCTAAGTCCTCAAATTTTAGAAGCATCAAACAAGGAGTCAACCATATCCGCCACGCGACCGGATGCTAGCCTCGCGAGCTAGAAGGTCTGTCAACAAAGTAAAATATAGCCTCTCGGCCTCGCCGTGCGTAACCAAGGCTCGCCTCGTGAGCCAGGAGGACAAACATATTTATCCTATGCCTTAAGATAGTGGTCGTTGCGACCGAGTCTAAACTCATATGTCTTACTCATCTCTGCCGGTCACTGTCTTAGGTTCTATTAACAAGACAATACTCCCATCCATATAGGATCCAGTGTAATTATTTCCCCTACGCATACCAGTCCTAAGGTACTCATTTTATGGGCAAAATCCGTTCGTCCATTCTTATTCACTCAGTCTCTGATCATTCGTAACCCTTAGAAATTATCCCTGGGTATTATACGAATTCTTCCCCATCATCAGCATGGACCACAAATATACCCATGAGGTGTAACCTTTTATCTGTCCTAATGGAGACAAAAATCATGTCCATAACTTCACACTATTACCACCCTTCGAGGGACATCATTGCTGAAATATTATCAGGCTCCTAACTTTCCTCTTTTTCAACATTATAGGGTTGTCCATCCTTTCAAACAAGGACTCTCATCCAAGGCATGAACTAACTTAAAATATTATGATTAAACCTACATCGAATCATCATAACACAATTATACAAATTTCCATCTTGTTCAAATCATCAAGCCTTAGTCCTTACTACACTTCCATTACTCCACCTGGAGTCCTTTCCAGTCTCTCAACACTCTTAGCAAACTTACCATTATCTTGCCATTCCATTGGTTGCTTACTAGCCACCTATGCATCTACTCCAAAACTTTTTGGTATTCTTCTACTTGCCCAAGGCACACTCGTTTCCTTGGCAACTTTCCCAACAATCGAACTTCCTTCACATATAAGATAGTCTTCCCTTACTTGCTAGCTAAGAGTCTACCATCCTCGACTCATAACGTAAAGGTCATATTCAAGCCTATTTGCTAGAACTGGCTAAGGAACTGCCTCAAAGCCTACCTTACTTAGTAATTCAGATAACTCTTTTATAAGAGTCTCAACGTATCTGGATCATCGGATCCGACCAATCCAATCTGTTCCACAAGGAACAAGTCGTAACAGAGTATTCTTACTCTGACTGACCTTTACCAAAACAAAACACAGAGTAAACACAGCAAAAACATCATGAATCCATAACCTAGATCCCAAAAGACATCGACCAACTCTGATACCACTAATGTGACACCCCCTTCTGGGACATCACATGGTAACCCATTACGGAAACTAAAAACTTTTTGTTTTGAAAAACACTCACTCGAGTGGTTATAGAAATCTGATACCATAAGAAAAATAGAACAATCATATAAAACAAATTGCCATTCATCCTTTGTAATAATAACTCAACCTCGGCATAAGGCGTACATCATTTTCCCAATCTTTTCATACACCATACGTACATCAAAAATCCTAAGAGCTGGTCTAATACAAGAACATCTAAAGATGGTAGAGTATACTACCTAGTATACTTCAAACCCTTGAGACTAAGCCTCGTTGTTGCCAGTCCACACATCCTTGCCGTTGACGTAAAGTAACTCTAGCTTCGGGGTCCCAAAGTGGCCCAGGGATCCACTGAAATGTATCTGTACATGTATCCAAAAACACAACAGGGTGTCCAACATGTACAGGCAAGGGTGAGATACCAATATATGGATTCAAACACGATAACCACATGCATTACACATCCACAGCACATGGGCATATACAATCATTGCGTATAAGATTCTACTGGATAAACAAGTAGTATATCATAGGGTCTCATACCCGACAGTCATCGTCATTTTCAAAAGAAATGCCTGACACTTCAATATTCATCATCTAATTCTTTACTTAATCTCCGGACACCATTGTGTAAAAACTGAGCTGATCAGGCTCAAGGTACATTGGCCCTAGGCACAATGACCACCACCTAAGTGCTTATTCGGCAGTACATGAATACCATGACATTACGAGATTACATGGAAATTACATTCAGCGGTACTGAATAAATTGTAAATGGTCATACGATATTGTCCAACTCAAGGCACAATAATGACCAGCACCTAAGTGCTTATTCGGCAGTACATGAACACCATGACATTACGAGATTACATGGAAATTACATTCAGCGGTACTGAATAAACTATAAATGGTCATACGATATTGTCCAACTCAAGGCACAATATTCGTCAGTTGTATGACACCATTGTCCATCAAGGCACAATGTTACACAATGACTTAAAGTCATCACAGGGTTCCCTTCCATCAAGGTCCCCCAATCCAGATGGCACGTATGCTGAAAAACAAATGCATGAGAAAAATGTTTCAAGTCTTGTCACTTTTCTTTGTGTTTGTTCTTTCGTTGTCGTAGCTCAAGGCTCTCGACTATTTATCGTTTACACCGTTTTAAAACCTTTCACCGTTAACAAAGGACGAAACGTCCGAGTGCTCAATCGCGGAGCCCTAGACCGATGCACCAACCCAAGGTCCGTGGTAATAGAAAACATCATTCACCTTTAATCACGTTTCCTCATAATAAGAGGAGGACAATTAGTCTATAGGACACGCAGTCCATAAAACCGTTGCACGGCTTCTCGTGCTACTTTTACAGAACACTAGCATCCCGACGTCTCGTATGCTAGGTTCACGTTTTCATCATTTATACATCGTTTTTCGTTCTGTGAAACACAAATCCAAAACGAAAACTCCGCAACTCATCAAAGTTGTCGGATTTTACACCGTTGGGAAAACTCGTTTTATAGAAAAACTTTTCTGTTTGAAAATGGTTTGAAAACCAACGAACTCTGATAAAAACTTAATTTTGGTTGAAAGTCCTTTCCCAAAAACCAACTTTTGAAAGGAAACAGCTGAGACCAAAATGTCATCCCAGAACAGCATTTCTGTTTTCGAAAACGTTTTCCATAAATCTTTTCGGAATTAAAACATCGTTTTTAGCGTCAAAACGTCCTAAGTTCCAAAAACTTGAATTTTTCCTATTAATTTTACTTTTTCCACATAAAGATTAATTTATTCTTAAAAACTAATTTTTCCTACTAACTTCATAAATTACTTTTGGATCCACCTTTTCTTTCGAAAAACAGCGTTGTTGAAAATACCCACGTTTTCCACAAATAAATCTGTATCATTAATACAAAGCTTTTTAAAGCTTTTATCCCCATTACTTAATTGAGCACTGACCACTGTCAGGCTTCCCAATCAACAATCAACAATCAACATCATAATATGTTTATAGCAGATAATACAGTTAAAACACATATTCAACTACTATAACATATATTAACAAACAATTATCAACAATTCAAATAATTGCCGAAAGTAAATAAATCAATCACCACACAACTTAATTACATATATACAGATCAAATATGATGACATGCAGTCATCGGGAGAATCCCTCAGGCATTTTCCCCCCTTACCTCTTGAAGTTCCCCGTAAGCGTAAAGTTGTCCAATCAGTCCGGAAGTCGCCCGGTTTCTCGTCCGATTACTCGTCGGCAACTACACATAATCAATCAATCAATACAACAACTTTAAAACACAAAAATTCTCTCCTAATCCCCCCTCCTAGCTTCGGCCATGGGTATGAAAATATGGCTAGGGAGTTCCAAAAATTGTCATCTCTTGGATTCCATCTTTATTAGGTGTGGTAAGACTAGATCAAAGTCTATTACACCAAAACTTGAACCAAAACTCCCTCCACACATCAATGGAGGTTTCGGCCCTTTTTTCCCAATTGAGTTAGAGAGCTCTTTTGGTTTCCAACTCTTGGATCATGGTAGACAATCATGAACTAGGATCAAAGAAATTGATTTCACATAAACATGAGTTTTCTATGATTTTCTAAAGATTTTTGAATTTAGAACTTTAGAAGTTTTAAACAAGAACTAAGTGAAGAACAATGAAAATTATGGATCAAAGAGAGTAAGTATTAGAGATTTTACCTCTTGAAGCTTGAAGAAAAGTGAAGAAGAAAGCTTGCACTTGAAGACAACAATGGAGGTTTGAAGAAAATGATTAAGGAGAGATGTGAAGAAATGTGTAGAAAACAAAGGAAGGGTGATGGGGTATTTATAGGCTAGGTAGCCGCCCCCTTGGTGGGCCTTTTGGCCCAAGGCCCAAATTTTTTTAGATATTTTGTGGCAAAAGAGTAATTTCTCTTAGGGACAAAATTGTCATTTCAAAAAAAGATCTCATAAATATCTAGATATTTCCAGAAAATATCTAGATATTTTCAGAAACGTAATGATAACAGTGATGAGTCACCGACACGCCATCCTAGGCGATGTGACCTCATGTTCATACGTTTTTAGTCCCGTTACTTTCACGATTTAGTATTTCGCCCCAAGAAAGTTGTGAAAACTTATTTATTTTAAATTTTTTCAAAATCGCCAATCACGTGTGCAATTTTATTTAAAGCCTAATAGTTTCGTTCATGAGTCAAAATTAGGTCGTTTGAGCAGTAAAATCATACTGTCAGTGTAAAACGCAGACCGAACTCCGCCTGAGTTTTCGACCAAAATTTAACCATAGCTTCCTACGATAGCGTAGAACATGACTATGGTCTCGGATTATTTTATTTCACTCTCTAATCCCTCCAATAAAATGCAAACGAATAAATACTGTTTAATTGAAACAAAAAGCTCGAAAGCTTGAAAAATCGGGGTGTTACACCCAAGGCGTTAGGAGGGATGTTGTTGTTTGTTAGAGGGTGCAGTATCTCTCGGGTAGGAGATCAAAACCATCGTGGCAGGGCGTACTCAGTGAAAACACCTCCTAGGATACCCAAAGACTCAATGATATTATGATATGTGACGTGTATATTTGAGAAATATATTGATCCCTTGTGAGGGACTTGCGATATGAGAATTAAATGAAGTGCAAGGCATTCCACAAGTACTTGACGAAGGATTAGATGTCCTCTTGAGCTTTGTTTGCTATATGAATGTTGTTATGTATTATTTTATGGTATTTGTTTGTGTTGTATTATGCGTAGATATGAGTGAGTGCTTGCGTGACTGTGTGCTAATGTTTTATTCTTATCTTGCATGCCTACATGTGTTTGGGGGAAATTCCCTAACTAAGTCAGTGGACTTACCCCACGTTTAATATTTCAGATGCAGGTATCTGTGAAGCCGCCAGACGCCTTGGATGCCATGTGGACAACTTTTAATGGGTTGATGCCCATAGTTTAAGTTTATCTAGTTTCTTTTAGCAGGACTTTGTAATTTATGGTTTGTTTGGTTACTCTGGTGTATTATATTCATTATATTGATGTAATTAAAGAATAACATCCTTAACTTTGGATGAAATGGATTTATGTATGCTTGTGAGGCTACGATGGGGAAAGGAGTGTCTTTTCCTTTCAGCCGTCATGGCTACGAAATTCGGCCTATGACACCGAAACAAGGAAACATGTCTACTGGGGAGTACGATGCAAGGTTTGAGGCGTTGCTCAAATTTTCTGAGTTTTATCAGAGATTTCTAGATGAAGAGTGGGTGTGCAGGCGTTTTGAGGATGACCTGAAGTATGATCTACAGAGGGTTATTGCACCACTGAATATCACCCGGTTACCCGAGATGTTGGAAAGATGTTCATTTATTGAGAACAATGACAAGAGGAGAGAGTTGCAGCAAGGCAGAGCTGTAGGACCTACCCGAAGACTGGATCAGACAGGTAGAGAAGGAAAAGGAAGGTTTCAGACAGGACAGAGGCCTTTTGACCGTCCGGCGATACGACTAACTGACCAACAACAACAATAGCAACAACTAAGTGGATGCTTTAGGTGTGGAGGATTACATCTAATTCGAGATTGTCCAGTGAGGGAGACTCGCCAATGTTTTCGATGTGGCCAGGTGGATCACATAGCTTCAGAATGTTCACAAGGGAGCAAGGTACAACACACGCGGGCATGGCCCAGTGACCAGAGGCCAAGGAGGAAGACAACAGGCGGTGAGACCGCAAGCCACCGGAAGAGTGTTTACCATAAGAGGAGCTGAATCCTCTCAGTCCCCTGATCTTATACAAGGTATGTGCCTAGTGTCGGGTAAGCTCTTATCAGTACCGTTTGACCCGAGAGCTAAGCATTCTTTCGTATCCTAAGAGTGTGTGGATCATTTGAAATTACCTATTTCTTTACTTCCTCATGACTTAATTGTTTCTACTCCTACCAGTAATTCTTTGACAACCATGACTATTTGTTTGAAATGTCTTATCTTTTTTGGAAATAGAACTTTTCTTATTGACCTTGTTTGTTTGCCAATGCAACAACTTGATGTAATTTTAGGCATGGATTGGCTTTCGGCTAACCATGTAGTGCTAGACTGTTCTAAAAAGACCTTGGTATTTCGTGAGCAATCTAGATTGATGCCTGCCAATGATAGAGATCTTGTGTTAAGTAGTGAATCTCAGAAACACGTGTTGTTATTCTCTATGGAAGCTAAGGAATCTCCTAAGTTGGATTCGTTGCCTATAGTGCGAGAGTTTCCGGAAGTTTTCCCTGATGACATTCCAGGTTTACCACCAGAAAGAGAGATAGAATTTGCTATAGATCTCGTATCGGGAACTGGACCCATTTCGATAGCACCTTATCGAATGTCTCCAGCAGAGTTAGCAGAGCTGAAGAAGCAGTTGGATAACATGTTGGGTAAAGATTTTATAAGACCAAGTGCTTCACCTTAGGGAGCGCCGGTGCTGTTCATCAAGAAAAAGGATGGAAGTTCAAGGCTTCGCTTGGATTATCGGCAATTGAACAAGGTGACGATCAAGAATAAGTATCCATTACCCAAGATTGATGACTTGATGGATCAGTTGAAAGGAGCGACGGTGTTCTTGAAGATTGACTTACGATCTGGTTATCATCAGAATCGAGTTAAGAAGGAGGATGTACTGAAGACGGCGTTCAAGAGTCGGTATGGACACTACGAGTATCTGGTTATGCCCTTTGGTGTAACTAATGCTCCAGCAGTATTCATGGATTACATGAACCGGATTTTCCGACCGTTCTTGGATAAGTTTTTAGTTTTGTTTATCGACGACATTCATATTAATTCCCTTAATCGGGAAGAACATTAGGAACATCTTAGGATTGTACTTCAAGTGTTAAAGGACCGACAACTTTATGCAAAGTTGTTCAAGTGTGAGTTCTGGTTAGAAGAGGTGTAATTCTTAGGTCATGTGATTAATCGAGATGGGATAGCAGTAGATCCAGCAAAGGTTGAAGCTGTGGTACAATGGGAAAGTCTGAAGTTGGTAAGTGAGTTACGAAGTTTTCTAGGCTTAGCTGGGTATTATCAAAGGTTCATCGAAGGATTCTCGAAGATCGCGTTGCCGATGACGCAGCTAATAAGGAAGGGAACATCCTTTGTATGGACGGATGAGTGTGAGAAAAGTTCTCAAGAGCTGAAGAGGAGGTTAACAACATCACCAGTGCTGACTTTACCAGATTCTATAGGACAGTTTGACGTATACTGTGATGCGTCATACCAAGGGTTGGGTTGTGTACTAAGTTTACGGTGTATAGTGACCATAAGAGCTTAAGGTATCTGTTTGATCAAAAAGAGTTAAACATGATACAAAGAAGGTGGATGGAATTCATAAAAGATTATGAATTTAATCTACAGTACCATCCAGGAAAAGCAAATGTAGTAACGGATGCGTTAAGTAGGAAATCCTTTCACGTATCTGCTATAATGGTGAAAGAGCTGGAACTGATTGAACAGTTTAGAGATTTGAATCTGGGTATGGAATTGTCTAGAGATAAGATGCACCTAGGGATGTCACGGTGATGAGCGACTTTTTGAAGACAATCAAGGAGAAGCAAGAAGTTGATCAATATCTTCAGAAGGTGAAGGAACATGTAACGGAAGGCAGAACATCTGAGTTTAGGATGAATCAAGACGGAGTCTTGAGGTATGATGATAGGATCTGTGTACCGATGGATATAGAACTAAAAAGGGTGATCTTGGAAGAAGCGCACAAGAGTAGGCTGAGTTTTCATCCAAGAGCTACCAAGATGTATCAAGATTTGAAGAAGATGTTTTGGTGGCCCGGAATGAAGAAGGAAGTGGCTGAATATGTGTTGGCATGCTTGGTTTGTCAGAAAGCGAAGATAGAACACCAAAAGCCAGTAGGAATGTTACAATCTTTGGATATTCCAGAATGGAAATAGGATGGTATATCTATAGACTTTGTGGTTGGTTTGCCAAGAATTAACAAGAGGCATGATGCAATTTGGGTAATCGTTGATAGATTCATGAAGTGTACTCACTTCTTACCTATTGGTGAAAGTTATACATTGGAAAAGTTAACCCAAATCTACATCAAGGAGGTGGTAAGGTTGCATGGAGTGCCTTCTAGTATTGTTTTCGACCGAGATCCTAGATTTACATCTAGAATCTGGAAGCAGTTACATAAGGCTTTGGGAACTAAGTTGAGGTTGAGTTCTGCTTATCATCCTCAAACGAATGGTCAGTCGGAACGAACGATTCAATCATTGGAAGACCTCTTGAGACCTTATATTTTAGAATATACAGGAAGTTGGGATGAGTTTTTATCATTGATCGAGTTCACTTATAACAATAGTTTTCGTTCAAGTATAGTATGGCACCTTAAAAAGCACTGTACGACAGAAAGTGCAGAACACCGTTATGTTGATATGAGACAGGAGAAAGTCAAGTGCTAGGATCGGAGGTGGTACAGCAGATGATGGAACAAATCAAGAGGATAAGGGAAAAGTTGAAAGTCGCACAGGATAGACCAAACAGTTATGGTGATAATAGGAGAAGACCTTTAGAATTCCAGGAAGGAGATCATGTTTTTCTAAGAATGACTCCAAGCACTGGAATTGGCAGAGCAATCAAATCTAGAAAGCTTACTCCTACATTCATCGGATCATTTCAAATTCTTCGTCGAATTGATCATGTAGCCTATTATGTTGCTTTACCACCAAATCTATCCAATCTTCATGATGTCTTTCATGTTTCTCAGTTGATGAAATACTACCCCGATCCATCACACATCTTAGAACCAGAGTCAATACAACTGAGAGAGAACCTCGAGTATGAAGCTTTACCTGTAAGGATTGCAGATAGAAGGGTTAAGGAACTCCGAGGTAAAAGCATATGGGATGAAGTGACAGGAGATGCTACCTGGGAAAGAGAAGAGGACATGAAACGACAGTATGTGAGTCTGTTCTAAAAGGTACATCGAATTTCAAGGATGAAATTCTTTTTAAGGGGGTAGTAATGTAGCACCACGATTTTCACTGCTTTTTAAGATCGGTAATTTATATAAATAAGTTTATATTTTATCTGAGATTTATATAATGATTTTGAATAAACCAAGATCATATTTATATTCTACATTATCGTAGAGAGTTACAGTTAAATTTTGAGTTGAAAATTCAGACGGAACCCGGTCTGCGTTTTCACTGACGGTAAGATCTTACTGATCATAAAATCTAATTTTGATTCGTGAACGAAACGGTTAGGTTTTAAATCGAATTTCCAAGAATATTGGTTATTTTGAAAATTTTCAAAATAAATAAGTTATTATACTTTATTCAGGCATAAAACCTAAATCGGGAAATCGACGGAGTCGAGAACGGACATGCAGAGACAAAACCGGACACTGGATGAGGGACACATGTCACCTGAGTGCGGTGAGTCAGAGGGTGAGTCACCACCATGACTCAACACAAGTCATCATTTCTTTCTAAAATATCTAAGATATTTTTATCGATAAAAGACCGTTTTGCCCCTAGGAATTGATGAATATACATTTGTGCCGCATGACTCATCACCCACCATCATTACCTTCAACAAAATATCTTACTCTAAAGATCGTAGGACATGTATGTCCTTAGTCTTTCGTTTAAATTCCAATTTTGTCCCTAAGTGAATTTACCTTTTTGTCCCTAAATGAACAAAGCTTGGACCTCCTTGTCCCTCACTTCTCACTTCTCATGCCTAAACCCTCCCCCCATCAAGGCCATTCACTCATTTTTCTTCTTTCCTTCATCATCTTCTTCATTTCCTCTCATTTTCTCAAGTGATCCATAAGCAAAATTTGTGAAGAACCTACTTGATTTCTTACAATTTTCCATCATTCAAGAGGTAATCTCTTCTCTCCATGATCAATCATGAACTCTTCTTCATTCATTTTGTAAGATTAAGCCATGAATCATCATCATCAACTTTCATGAAACTTTCTTCAAAAATCTCTAGAAAATCATAGAAAAATCCTATGATCATGAAACCAATTTCTATGAACACATTATGGTGCATATATTGATCATCTAGAAGCATGAACCCAAAAGAAATTTCCTCCCTATTCGACCGCAGCATTATCATTATAGTGTATTATCATACCGTTGCTATGTTTGAGTTCCCCATTGAAGGCCGAAACCCTAACCTTGTTGGTTGGGTGAGTTTTGATTTAAATCTTTGACAAATGATCATTGACTATGTCTTCATCAAACTTAAGGATCATTAATCCAAGAGTTAGTAAAATTTTAACATCCTTAGCCTAATTAATTAGTGAAGGCCGAACCATAGTCCACATGAACTAGATGAGTTTTGTTGGATTTTATTAATTTTTGGTTGTGATTTTTTGTGAAGGATCAGACTGTGTTTGATTGTTCTAAGCGTGTACGGTTCCCGGTTACGGAGTAGCAGTCAGTGTTGCACGGCAAAGCGTGCAAAAAACTGTTCTGGTGGTAGAAAGAACCACAATATCGTCGGGGAGACAAGAATAAAATAATATATATTGATATGTGTAGGGCTACCTAAACCCTACTAGTGGTCGAGTAACCGACAACACCTAACTCGCATTGGCGACTACATGTTGGTGGTACCAATGCAGTTTTAGGCATTGTAGGTTTATCGCCGATAGGTTGATTTTATGATATGTCAAGGTTGTATGTTTGTGTGTTAGTGTGCTGAAAATGATATATGTTGATATGTATGTGTGCCTAGTAACATGCTTAGGATTACTTGAATATATGCCTATGAGTAGATGTGATGAACATGATTATTGAACATGATTATAGTTGCTTGTAATATGATGTTTATGATCACTGTTGTATGAGTAAAGATAGGCAGTAATTGATGATGAATTGGGAGATGAAAATGTGATGAGGAATTCGAGGATATATATATATATATATATATATATATATATATATATATATATATATATATATGTTGTAGTTCTCAACCTAGATATCCTGTTGATATATTCATATTGAGATATAAAGTTGGCACCCGGTTACGCCGGAAAAGTTGGTCGTAGTTGTGTATAAGTTGTGGTTAAGACACTAAGTTGTTGATCCTGAGACGAGTCGATGAGGTTCATGTTGTATCGTTGTTGTTCATCACTGTGTTGGCATACAGGAGATCGATCTTGCCTGCGGGGAGATGATCGTACCCATCAGTTGAGTTGATAATGGGTGAATGTCCTGACCTGGCCTAGGGGCTGGGGGATATGTCGTTGCCGTAAGTTGAGTTGTTGACGGGCGAATATTCTAACCTGGCCTGCAGGCGGGGGAATATGTCGTACCCATGAGTTGAGCCTAGACGGCTATTGGCTGAACCCTGCATTACGGGGGGTGGCATAATGATGAATGGGACATCTTGATCTGTTGGGAATGTCGCATCGTGATCACGTCCATATAGTTGTTAGATGCATGAGTGTGAGAGACAGTAGCTAAAAGAGAATGGCTTGGGAAAGGATTGCTTGATACTGTTATGCTTTTGTGTGTTGCTATCAGTATAGCTTATTTTATAGTTGTTTCCCTATCTATGATGTATTGCTGTTTCTTATCTCCCATATTTCTCTATGTTGTATTTTATTTATTCTCCATCGCACGAGAAGATTCTGTTGAGGAGCTGCCAGAGGAGATTGATGGCACAACTGTTGAGCCTGATGCTAGCAGGAGAGCTTCGGATCCCAGTGTTGGGAGACTTTGAGCTGCTGTACGAGGATGACGACCGTTTCTGGGAGATTGATTACTCCCAATGACGAGTGGTGTATACGGGCCCGACTACCGTATACATTAGGGTCTAGTTTGGGTAGCCAGTCTTAGTTTCGTTATGGCCAGTACATGGGTTTGAGCAAAATGTATTTTTAGGGCCAGGAGAGCAGGTCTTATGTATTTTATTTTGTTGCCATGCTTTCAATTTATATGTGTTGCGTACTCTGAGGGTTTGTAGTTGGTATTAGTTGTTGTAAGCTCTACTGATGGAGCCGGTACTTTTATATGTATGTTATATATATGGTCATGGTATCAGCGTTGTGGTTTTTTTTTAATATTTCTGCATTTCTATATAATCGCGCTACGCTGTAATGTTAAGAATATGAGTTCGGGTTACTAAATGGGACCTCCGAGGAGGGGCTGTCTCACAAGGTCATTCTTCTTAAGGATGGGTCAAAAGATTCTGTGTCCAAGACACATCAGTTCTGCTTGGTTTATCTTCTACTTGATAGGACGATCAACCTTCCACATATCTTGTTCTCAGTCTTCAAGGAAAGTGTTCAAGGTCTAGGGAAGAACACAACAATTCCTTTTGTTGCTCTGCTATCCAAGATATTTGAGAAACACATGATTCTTACCATCTTTAATAGTCTGAAAGAGGAGGATAAACGACCTTACATGGGAGTTCATGGCATTGAACGTCTCATGCAACCTCTATTTGGAAAGAAAAACATAATGAAGATGAGGTTGGGAACGGTGATTCAGTCCAAGCAAGACAAGTGACAGAGAGGAAAGGAACAAACAGTTTCTCAGAGCTAGGCCCTCAAACTTGGCAGCATACTCACAGACTATCATGCTCCCTTGACGCAACTGGAGAAACTCCATCTCCTTGGCATGCCTGGCACTCGCAGGGAAGTACTTTTCAATGAACTTCATATGGAAGAGTTCCCAGATGATGGCTTGTCCAGAGTGCTCGACCACTTGGTGGGCTCCCCTCCACCAGTACTCTGCATCACCTACCAACATGTAGGCTGCATAAGATACTTTATCAGCATCTGAGCACCTCATTGCTTCAAAGATCTTTTCCATTTCTTGCACCCACAACTCTGCCTTCTCCAGGTCGTATTCTCCCTTGTACTGCGGCGAGTTGTTCCTGCGGAACTCACTCAACCCTGGACCACCAGCGGTCGCTTGTTCTTGGAGTATAAAAGCAGCAGTCATCTCCCTCATAGCCTGCACTGCATCAGCCATGCCCGCGTTCCTGTTTGCCATCTCGTTCTGTAAGACCAACAAAGTTCAGTACATGCTAGAGGTTCCTTTTCACAAGCTCAAACAATGTTGTCATTCCTTTCGGAATTCAACAGCACACAAGTCACAGGGCACACAACACAAACAAGATAGACCAACCACAAACCCAAAAAGATTCGGCCAGCTCTGATACCAAATAATGTAACACCCCACTTTAGGGCTCAAGATTATTCAACACAAGACCATAAATTTTAAAAGCGGAAAATATATAAATAGAGTTTACCGAAAATATGGGTTTTCTTTTTCCTTTCTTTTATACTCAAGTTCCAAAACCATGCATGTATACTTACACATAGTAGTTTCGACACTGGACTACAGAGAAAACAAAATAACATAAAGACAAGCTTAACCTGTTCTACAGGAGACGTAGCTCCACAACATAAAGGGGAACGGGATACATAATAAATATACAGACACTGGGAAAGACTCTAGAGACTGGCCAAAAACTGATGCTGTACTACTCATCAGAGTAATACTCCTCTGGGTGCTCCTCCTCCTCCATGGCCTCCTCCTCCTTGTCCTCATCCTCTAAGGCCTGCATGTCATAGCCACTCATGATTTGCTCTGCATACCGCAACGCCTCCTCATCAGTCCTCAACCACCACGAGTCCTGACTCACGCTGGCAGGAGCTACCTCAGGAATGTCCTCCGGTACATCTGCTGGTATCTCCTCCTCCTCCTCCTCCATCTCCTCATCGTCAGATGAGAGGATAATGAGTGGAACAGAGAAGACTACCCTGGAGGAAGCCGGTGTGCTCTTACGAGCAGTCATCCTCCAATTCGTCCGCTAGCGAGGAATCAGAGGGTGTAGCTCGGAAAGATCAGAGGTAGGTCCTGGGGGTAGGATATGGGAACGGACGGTCCAGCAGCAGCCGTAGGCAAAGCAGACGTAAACGGTGCAGTGGGTGGGGGTGGCATGGAAGCAGCGTCAACATATACGTCCCGGGGCTCCTCCCGACGAACTGCAGGCTGGCTACAAGGTAGTCGTGGATGATCAGCAGGTGGTGGTGGTGGTGGCTGGGTGACCCCTGAACTGCTCTCACCACTGATCCGCAAAGTGCAAACTCTCTCGAACAGGCTCGTCATAGAGAAAGGTAGCTTTCTCCTGCTCATAAGACTCACTGCTCCGGTGTAGGTGCGTCGTCCATCAGGAAGGATCATCCAAGCGTCCGCCCCATCGTGAAGCATCAAGCCTAAAGTCAAACGAGAAGGTGGGTCGCTCGCCATATCTAATCACCATAGCAAGAAGAAACCACACGAGCAGCGTGACAGTAAAAGTAATGAGGTGAGATTCCGCATATCGCACAACCATAACAGCAGTGATAAAAGTCACGCACACACGCATCCAATCGGCAATTAGTGCATGGGCTTTCACAGCATAATAATTAAATTGCATTGCATCACAGTTAATATATCAATCAATAATAATATGGGTCAAATATCAACTCAAATATGCAATGACACCAATGCAACATGACTCAGACCCCTACTCCATGGAGCTAAACATAATCAGAGTGAGTGATTGGGAGAACATTTTTTGCGTTATCTCAGTCCACAGTGCCACAACCAATGATTGCAATCATCATAACGGCTCACGCCAGACGTTCTTTACCCAAATCGTGATTTGCCCGGTGTTTCAGTCAGGACATCAGTGTTTTTCAATGGATATCCACGACACAGAGGAGCTAACTCTTAGTGATTAAACATTATGGAGTCCTTAGATGATCTAAATCATCAAGGATGTGGGACATGATTTTGTCATGACCACTAGGCATTGGTATATATCTTTTACTAAAATCTTTATGAGTCCATTAAGGATTCATATAGATTCCATTAGGAGATAAAGCGTGTTTATACTATCTTAGTGAAAAGCTTCAAGGTACTATCCTTATAGTAAAGTAGTTGATGAAATCTTCTTTATTAAGTATAGTTTGAAAACTCTAATCAAATATCCATAGGTGTCTCATTTAGTGTAAAACTTCTTTGAATTAGTTTCCTAGTTTTATTACTTAGTGTAAAAGAAAATATACTTCTTATTTGAAAATTACCAATTTGTTTTCAAATAAAATATAACTTATAAGGTTTTGGAAAGCTCAAAAAGGTAATAGTGTAAAACTCTTTGATTTTAAAGAAGGCTTTGTAAGAATACTATCTTCTCAAAGAAGACTTACTAACCAAAAATCCTCTAAAAACCATCTTGATTAACTATGAAACTCTTGGTTCTTGAAAATATTTTCTTCCAAAAGCAACTTATTAAAATAAGTGGTTGATCAACATCAAGCCAACTTATTCTTAAAATAGTTCCTTCATGAAATCCAAAAACACTCATTTCACAACACATGGTTCTTTGGAACCAAAACTTGGTTTCTTTGGAAACCTTTTCAATTTATATACCTCTTATAGTTTAGTATGAACATCTAAAACCCCTTAGCATCAACATTTTAAGGTCCTAACATAACTTTCTATATCAAGGCCAAATTCTCGATAGAAATAGGATAGGTTTTTCTTTGTTTTATATTCATTGTTAGAATCATATTAAGTTCATTTTACCATCATTTAAACATAGAAGCTTTGGCTTCCCTCCTCAACATGACAAGGCTTAACCTCACATGCCCATATACAACCAAATTAAAGCCATTCAACAACATCCAAATATAAGCATGTTATCAAGGCAACTTGGAACATAAACAAGTTCAAACCATTCTAAAATCCTATCCTTAGGTCTTTGGACCTAGGAATAGTTTTTCACCATGCCAAAATAATTTTCTTCCAGCACATTCAAACACAATCATCATATCAACACAACAACATAACTTAATATGACAACAAAGTAAAGAACTTTATAAGGAAACTCTAGATCTAGGGTTTTCCTTCAACAAAACTAGGAGGCCTTTATCACCACCATTTAAGGTGTGATATGGTTCACTCCCCCATTACCTTTGTGAAGCTTCCTTGAAGAGAATGAAAGAAAACTTGGTCTCCAAAACAAGCCCAAAAACCGTGGCCTGAGGGAAAGTAAACAAGACCATGAACTTTGATTTTTCAACATCATAAACATGATAACACAAGGATGTTCTCAAGAGTAATAAATTAAACGAACTAAGTTAGAAACTTACTCTTGAACATGGGTTCAAAAACAAGTTCAAGAAGCTTGAACCTTCTTGAATGATTCTTGACTAACTTGGAGCAAACAACTTCAAATGAAGAAATTCCAAAGATGAAAGTTGTTTAGATGAGTATGAACAAGAATATGAAGTTAAAATGATGAAATAAGGTGGGTAAGGTAACTTACCAAGGCTAGCCGAAACTAGGAAGAGAGGAGAGAGAAGAGAGAACTTAAGAGTTTTAGTGTTTTCAAGTGAGAGGTTAGAATGAATGGAATAGTGATCTTGGTGTCTTGGACACCTAATGGCTGAGTTCTCCCTCCTTGTGGACTCTAAAACTTCATTCAATTTTGGTCATAGAGAATGGAGGGCCAAGATGCAAGTTGATGAGTGTGTTGTTGCTTAAAGGAAAGCTTAAGGACAAGATTAACCAAAAATGGTTAAGATACTTTTTCCATTAATGGTTAATGTCATAAACTTGACTTGAAAGGATGGAAAGCCAATCTTGGCTTCTCCCAATATGGTATGGTCGAATGGCCTTAACCAAATGTAACAAGAATAGTTACATTAGCATTTAGTTAGGAATTAGGTAATTAGGGTTTTTACCAAAAATGGATAATTGGTTTTTACTACTTTTGGTAAATTTTGGATTTTAAGAAAGCTAATTCTCTTCATTAGGAATAATCAACAAGGTAATGGAAAATGTAATTCAACATTAAATCTCACTTAATTCCCCGTTTCCCGGCCTCCTGCATGCAAAACGAGAAATTACCCGATAACGATCAAAACACAACGTTTATCGGTTTTTTCTCTCATGACGACAAAAGAAAACTTCACCACAACATAACCATGGATATAAACCATCATATAAACATCCACATATATATAAGTCATATCAAACATAAGGTAGCAATCACAATGTACAGATGATTATAACCGGTTACAGAAAACGGGGGTGTTACAGTCGGCATCCGATGTGGAACCAACTAACAAGACCAATGCACATCCTAATACCTTACAGTCCAGTACATAACCAAACTGCTCTGATACCTCCAAATGAGACATCCCCTCGCCGTCCCATTAAAGAACCTAGTTAACTAAGCCTAGTTACGTTATTAATCTTTAGCGTGCTTATTAAACATATGAAGGTATTTAAAACTTTAAACGTACATATATACTGTACATATAAAACACACCAACAGTATGGTCCCCTCAGTAGGACCTACCTCACGGTTATCAGAGTGCACCAACTAAAACATGAAAGCATGGTAAAAAGGGAATACATAGGACTTCATCTCCTTGCCCAAAATACATCAAAAGATAAAGACTCACTGGCCATACATACTAGAACACTAACACACTTCACTCCTGCATGGATGACGGCAACTCTCCACTTGTACTCGTTGTACAACCACTCAGAACCTCCCAAGATTGGGGTTTGTGGCTCTTCCACCTGCATCGGGCTCGTACTGAGTGCCATCCATCTCTCAGTCAGTTGGTTCCACCACTGGTTCTTCTCACAATATAAGGGAACAAACATTACGGAGAAAATAGGGGATAAGAACTACATCTCATCATAAATATGGATAAAAGTAAAGCAGTTAACATTGATAGCACAACCACACACAAACATCACCAACAACCATCCTCGGGGTTTATTGAACATAACTACTGGTCTCGCACTCTCATGCAGCTAGACCTTACATGAAGACGCGGCCACATTCTGAAATGATCCAAGAAAGAATCACCCAAATTGAGGATCTATCCATGAGCTTGATCTTAGAATTTATGCAAAATGATGAGAAGAATTGGAAAGAAGAAGATGTTCTTGGACATCCGAATGCATATGAAGGATATGGACTAGGAATTGAAAATAAACAACTAAAAGATGAACGAAATAAGTAAAGAACATTAATTAAATAAAAGAGGGAAGAACTGAAATGAAAGGTGTAGAAATTAAATGACATAAATATAAATTAAGAAGAACATAAGCAAAATAGAAAATGGAAGAGGAAGAAAATGAAGGGAAGGCGCCACAATGCTTCCATGGAGTTGGAAGATTGATAAGCCAAGGAGGATTTACCACAAAGACATCGAACTCTTTGATAAGAATCAAGCAAGTTCTAATCCAAGAACTTGAAGAGGAGGAGCCAATGCTCAACTCACAAAATACCCAATTAGGATAAATTCTAATTTCATTCAAAGTTAAAAAAAAAAAAAATGTTTTACATCCCTATTTATAGACTTTTATTCTAAGGAGGTGACGGCTAGCCCTAATCCTCTCCTAAAAAATGTCTACTTCAGCATAAGGAGTCTATCTTATACAAAAACACAAGCCCAATACATAGAAAGCCCAAAATACAATCAAAATCCCGTCCATAATTTTGTCCTAATATTGTAGTTCGGTTTTCACCACGATAGAAGCCGAATAAGGTCTTGAAGCTAGAAATACGACTTGTAGATAATGCTCTTAGCTTTCCAACACCACAATCCGATAACCATAGCGCAAGTTACAGCCGAAACAAGGAAGAAAGGTGATGACCAACAAAAATGAGTGCTTCGACAATTTCCAAATTGGTTCTTCGTGTTCCATAATTAGCTTGGTTCTTCTTTTCAAAGTTGGCCATCCTAGGTTTGTATCATTCCCTCCCTCTTCAAGAGAATTCGACCTCGAATTTATAGGTCCAATTCCTACACCAAAAGTGCATGTATTAGTTTTATTGAAAGTTGCATTAAGAAAAAGTCCATTTCTGTGGAGACTTGATTTCCTTTGAATGGAAAGTCTCTTATTCTTTATGTGCCTAAAAACCCAACCTCCGGGGTCAAATACAAGTCTAAAGAACTCATCACATGTGGCAAATATGTTAGGAAATTTTTCATTATGCTCATACAACACCTTAAGATTGGTGAGGTCTAGAAATTGAAGTTCAAGGCGAGTTGGAAAGTTATACCTTTGAGAATTTGCATTGACCACCATATTTACCTCTTTATGCTTGGGCATGATGACATTTCAGAGTATTGCATCCTTTTTGGAATGCATCAAGTTATTCTCATAGGTGGAATACTCAAGTTTCGACCCATTATACTTTTCACCCATATAAACAATTGGTGCTCCTTTTTGAAGTAAAACAGCCCCCATGATCACATTAGATGCATCACATTCAATTCAAAAGGACTTTGAAAGAATAGGTAAAGCAAGAATGAAAGCACTAGTGAGCCTATCAAACAAGTCCACATGCAATTCTTGAGAACTTACATTAAACCCAAGAAGGCTAACATGATTTGTGTAAGATGAATTTTTATCAACTTTTCAAATCAAACTTAGAAAGATGGCAATAGTCATGCAATTCATTAAGCAACTAATCAAACCTATTCAATGTAGGAAAGTAGCAAGACCCATGCAATTTACCAAGCATGCTATCAGCCATACAAGTAATCAAACCATGCGATGTTTCCTTTGGACACACTTCTTCAAGTGCATTGGTTGTCTTGCAAGCTTCATTTGAAGGCACATACTCAATTCTCTAATTTTCTTTTGCCTTTTTTTCTTTAGCATTCACCTCCCCCTCAAGTTTTCTCTCAACTTGGACCTCACTCTCTAATTTCTCTCCCTCTTTCTTTTCTTCATCTCTTTTCAATCTCAAATTTGTCTCTTGAATTTTGTCTTGGGACATTTTCTTCCAATATACTTCAAAATTATCAATTTTTCTTTTAAATCTGTCCTATTTTATCTCAATATTTTTTTCACTCTTTTCCTTCCCATTTGGGCATCGATAATCCAAATGCCCCCATCCAAAACACACTAGACACCTCATATCTCTACTTCTAAATTTAAGAGTTGGAGTAGAAGGAACATTGCAATATCTTTTGTACCTCTTTCTTTTGAGTGGTTGCTTGCCCTACAGGGATTGTTGCACTAAGTCATCAAGCTTCGCATAGTGTTGGAGCCCAACAATGTCTTGGATGTTTTGGTTTAGGCCATGGAGAAACCAAGCCATTTTTGCCTTTCTTCCTTCATTAATATTAGCTCTAATCAAGTCCATCTCCATTTCTTTGTAATACTCATCCACACTCTTAGTGTCTTGGGTTAACCTTTGCAATTGGTTGCGACGATCCCTTTGATAGTGGGATGAAACATGTCTCTTCCTCATCATGGCTTTCATCTCACTTCAAGTATCAATAGTTTGCTCCCCAAACCACCTTATATCTTTTTGCACTCGGTCCCACCAATTTCGTGCAGAATAGCCAAACTCTTGGGTTTCCACCTTCAACTTCTTTTGTTCACTATGGTGGTGACAAGAGAAGATTTGTTCTATTTTCATCTCTCAATCTAAGTAAAAGTCCGGATCATCCTTTCCTTGGAAACTAAGCACTTTTTTCATTTTCCTCACTAAATGTTTCACTCAAATTGGCTTTTTTTTCACACAATTGGCTTGTTTTGCACTCTTGCCTTTTTCCACTCAAAGTTCTATTTCAATATCCTTGGAAAAGAACTATACTAATTCAAGTAATGAGAAAAAGTACCAAAACTTTGTGAAAAATCCACACAAGTTATCAATCAAGTGGTTCAAGGAAGAAAACTACTAAGACAAACTTAGAAATTTAAAGAAAAGCAAGAAAAGCAAAAGAAGAAAGCACACTCTAAAAAGGAAAATTAAGAAGACAAAGACTCTAAGATAATGTTTTGGAGCATAAATTGAGCCAATTCTTTCAAAACTACCAAGTTTATACCATTTTCAAGGCTAATAATACTCATAAAACAAGTTTGTGGCCTAATTTTGAAATTCTGCAAAAAAAAAAAAAATTTACATTTTTTATAATTGCATATTGTTTCCTCTATATTATTCTGTATTTGCACGAATTTTTTTTTGAACTTTTTTTTTTTGCAATTTGGGACCTTTACTTTTGCTTAATACTATCTTGGCCCCAAAACTTTCATAAATTACACAAACACCTCAATTAGATTTGAAGAGTGTCACAAAGATCAAATAGCCTTTTGAAGCATGAACATGATGAACATTTTTGCATTCAAAACTGCGAAAGTGGTTTTATGCATTATCAAACTTTATATCAATTCATGCTTCTTTGAAGAAAACAATGGTATAAATTGAATCCACTCAAAAAGATCTTTCAATCAAGATGATGATCAACAATCTAAAATTATTTCATGAAATTCATCAAAATCAAAGTGGCTCAAACTCCAAGAACAAAATGAAGAAATTCAAAAAAATCCAAAAAACTAAAACATGGAATATGAGGAAAGGAAGCAACTTGTGCTAAGAAAAATCTTTTCGATGCTATGAAATAGAAACCCCAATGGTCTAACAACTCATTACAACAACATAAATGATCAAAATTGATTATCAAAGTATGGGTTGGGCTGGGGTTTTAATGTCAAAAATAGCTCAAAAATTGCAAAAATTTAAACACAAACCAACTAGCAAAACTCAAACTAAAATGGAATTAAGCTCAAGGAAGCTAGCTCTAGATATCATATGATATGATCCAAGTTTGAATCACCAAAATTAAGGATCTATCCATCAGCTTGATCTTAGAAATTATGCAAAATGGTGAGAAGAATTAGGAAAGAAATTGTTCTTGGACACCGAATGCATATGAAGGATATAGACTAGGAATTGAAAATAAACAACTAAAAGATGAACGAAATAAGTAAAGAACCCTAATTAAATAAAAGAGGGAAGAATTGAAATGAAAGGTGCAGAAATTAAATAACATAAATATAAATTAAGAAGAACACAAGCAAAATAGAAAATGGAAGAGGAAGAAGATGAAGGAAAGGTGCCACAATGCTTCCATGGAGTTGGAAGATTGATAAGCCAAGGACGATTCACCACAAAGAGATGGAATTCTTTGATAAGAATCTAGCTAGTTCTAATCTAAGAACTTGAAGAGGAGGAGCCAATGCTCAACCTATAAAATACCCAATTAGGATAAATTCTAATTTCATTCAAAGTTAAAAAAAAAAAAAAAAAAAAGAAAGATATGTGTTACATCCCTATTTATAGACTTTTATTCTAAGGAGGTGACGGTTAGCCCTAATACTCTCCTAAAAAATGTCTACTTAAGCATAAGGAGTCTATCTTGCACAAAAACACAAGCCCAATACATAGAAAGCCCAAACTACAATCAAAATCCCGTCCAGAATTTTGTCCTAATATTGTAGCTCGGTTCTCACCATGATAGAAGCCGAATAAGGTTTAGAAGCTAGAAATACGACTTGTAGATAATGCTCCTAGCTTTCCAACGCGCCCAAGAACGCCAAAAATCCGATAACCATAACGCAAGTTAAATCCGAAACAAGGAAGAAAGGTGATGAGTGCCTCAACAATTTCCACATTGGTTCTTCTTGTTCCATAATTGGCTTGGTTCTTCTTTTCAAAGGTGGTCATCCTAGGTTTGTATCACATTCCTACGTTACAACGTATCCCCTACCAAGCAGCATGAAAGTCAAACGTCATCAGAGCAGCAGAGTCTGTTACACTCACTAGTACATTACATCCCCTACCAAGAAGGATGCTCACCCCCTACCAACAAGGTGACAATATTCCCCATTCCAATAGGAATAGTTGTCCCGATGGCAGTATGCGCATCGAAGATCTCAGAAGCTCACAGTATACCTACCAAGCATCTATCTGTAGTTCCGGTTTGACCTCGCGTAATCCTAAATCTACGCGGCTGTGACATCACTATACGATGCAATCTAGCATGAATCCTCACGACTCATTCCGATCAATAGCTTAGTAACTCAACCTCGTCACCTGACACACTAAACACTCACACTCCCTACCAAGCAGATTGTTCACGACTATCCATTGTCCTCAATCATTCCATTAGGTTGAGTACAATAGCTTATTATCACCAAATGATCTTATCTCACACACCTCCTAATTCACAATGATCATATCTTAATTCTAAGCAGACCAACAATCACCTATGTAATATCATGTTATCTCACAAAATGTTATCATCATATCATCAAATGATGTAATAAAGCACGTTATCACAATATCACTAATTAATACAATAAGGCACATCATCATGCTCATGATAAAACGCATATCCATAATCACATCATAGCAAGCATATGAGCATGTTAAACATACAACCTCAATCAACATAGTATCAACCTATGGTAATAAACCTACAATGCCTAACCCTACATTGGTACCCCTTTTACGGCAATTGCCAATGTGGACTTAGGTGTTGTCGGTTACTCAACCACTAGTAGGGCTTAGGATCCCCTACGCATATCAATGAATTCAACACTACTCTAGCGTCCCCGACGAGTGTGATTCTTTCTCCCACCTAAAACTGCTACGAACTGCTACACGCGCACTTTCCCATACAAGCTTCTGAGCATAGCTTCGCAACCGACACTTTAGCACGCTTTTCAATGACACACCACACGGCTCATTGAGACGTCCCCTTGCCTCATTAAAGAACCTAGTTATCTAATCCTGATTACGTTATAACTGTTAGCGCGCTTACCACACATAAGAGGTTATTTAAAACTTTAACATACACACTTACAATATATATACTGTACATATAACACATAATTATCAGAGTGCACAAACCATAAAGAGGAAAGCATGGTATAAAGGAAATACAGACGAACTCCTCTCCTTGCTCAAAATAAATCAAAAGACAAGACACACTGGCCGTACATACTTAGTACGCTAACACACTCTGCTGTAGCCTGGATAACGGATACTCTCCGCTCGTACTCATTGTACAGCGACTTAGAACCTCCCAAGATTGGGGTCTATTGCTCTTCCACCAGCGTCAGGCTCGTACGGAGTGCCATCCAACCTTTCATCATCTGGCTCCACTATTGGGACTTCTTACCATGATAAGAGTACATACAATATAGGAATAACAGGGGGATAAGAATTACATCTCATCATAGATAAGGATAAAGGTAAAGCAGATACCTTAATAGCACAACCACATACAATCGTCACCAACAACCATCCTCAGAGTTTATTGAACTTAACTACTAGTCTCACACTCTCATGCACCTAGACCTGACATGAAGACGTAGCCATATTCCAATGTCACAACATATCCCATACCAAGTAGGATGAAAGTCAAACGCCATCCGAGCAGCAAGTTTCGTTACACCCACGGGTACATTACATCCCTTACCAAGCAGGGTAACACTACTCCCCATTCCCGATGGGAATAGCTGTCTCGGTGTCAGAATGTGCATCGGAGATCTCAGAAGCTCATAGTAGAACTACCAAGCATCTAACTGTAGTTCCGGTTTTACCTCGCGTAATCTCAGATCTACGTGGCTGTGACATCACTACACGATGCAAATCTAGCATGAATCCTCACGACCCACCCCGAACAATCGCTTTGCAACTCAACCCCGTCCCCTAACACACTAAACACCAACACTCCCTACCAAGCAGAGTGCTCACGACTATCCATAGTCCTCAGTCATTTCACCATGTTGAGTGCAGGTACATTATTTCTACCAAATTATCTTATCTCTCACATCACCCAATCCACAATAATCATCTCTTAGCTCTAGGCAGACCGATAGTCACGCATGCCATATCATATTATCTCACAGCATATTATCATCGTATCATCGAATGAGGCAATAAAACATATACCATAACATCACCAAATAGGACGATAAAGCATATTATCACAAGCATGGTAAAACACGTATTCACAAATAAAGCATAGCAGGCATATAAGCATGTTAAGCATACGACCCCGATCAACATAGTATCAACCTACGGTGATTAACCTACAATGCCTAACCCTTCATTGGTATCATTTTACGGTAATTGCCAATGTGGACTTAGGTGTTGTCGGTTACTCAACCACTAGTAGGGTTTAGGATCCCCTACGCATATCAACGTATTCTACTCTACTCTTGCCTCCCCGATGAGTGTGATTCTTTCCCCCAACTTAGAGCGATTGATGCAACGATCATGAACACAATCACGATCACACCAACACCACAGCCACCACCACGCAAGTCTCCACCACCACCGCTAGCAGCTCCAACACCATCACTACCACCACCGCGGTTGCCTCGTCCACCACGAGCACCGTCGCGACCTGGAACTTTACCCTAATCACGAAAACAACGTGTAAACAATGTTGTTAACCCTAGGGTAACACCAAAACCAAGAAGATTCAAGGGAGGATCATGAAGTATACTAAGGTCGACGTGTTAGAGATTCGAACTTACCTTCGTGAAATCGAGAAACCAATCCATGGAACACGTAGTACTCGAAGCCCTGATCACAACGGTGTAGTCGGAATCACAATCTGATGCCTCAACCTTCCTCCACCTCAACTTTATCTCTCTATAACCCTCTATCTCTTTCTCTACGTTCTCTGGACTGTAAAAGTGATTGAGTTTTCGTACCAAGTGAAATGTAAGAAGAAAACTTAAGTTATGCTGCCAGGTTGTCCACGCTTGAGCATGGGAAAACTCCACACTTTATCGTGGGCACACTCTGACATGGGGAAACTCCACATTTGAGCATGGAGCACTGATTGCCACGTCTCTGCCACGTGTCGTGTGCGTGCTGACATGTGCACCTCCACGCACCCCCTCTTCCACGCTCTGACGTGCAACTACCCACGCTCTGACATCAACAGTTAACGTTTGAGCATGGGGTTTCTCCATGTCTAAATGTTGGACACTGATTTGGCCTGTTCTTCCATGATTTTCCACTTTCTTGGCTCGTTCCAATGCCAAATTGTCCCAAATTTGAACCATGGCTTCCTCAACACATAAGGAACATAATTAAGCCCTTAAGTATACTTAGTTAATGTCTCATACACTAATCAAGAAAACGGGGTGTTACATTACCACCCCCTTAAAAGAAATTTCGTCCCCGAAATTTAGCATACATTAGAATAGATGAAGGTATTGCTCTTGCATATCAGCATCTCTTTCCCACGTTGCATCTCTTGTAACTTCGTCCCACACCAATTTCACTAGGGGAATGTGTTTACCACGGAGTTCCTTAACTCTTCAATCCACTATCCTCACTGGTAAGGCTTCATACTCTAGGTTTTCTATCAATTGTATAGACTTAGGTTCGATAACATGAGAAGGATCATGATAGTACTTTCGGAGTTGTGACACATGGAAGACATCGTGAAGGTTTGACAGATTTGGAGGTAAGGCAACATGATAGGATACTAGACCAATTCGACGAAGAATTTGAAATGGCCCAATGAACCTTGGAGTAAACTTCCTAGACTTGATAGCTCTGCTAATACCTGTTCTAGAGGTCTTCTCCTCTTGTCACTATAACTCTTCCGCCTATCCTGAGCTGCCTTCATCTTTTCCCGGATCATCTTCACTTGTTCCGTTGTTTGCTGAATCATGTCTAGACCTAGTATTTGACTTTCTCCAGCCTCATACCAGTACGACGGTGTTTGACACTTCCTTTCATGCAGAACTTCAAACGGTGCCATGCCGATACTCATATGGAAACTATTATTGTATGTAAACTCGATCAGAGGAAAGAACTTGTCCCAACTTCCCGTATGTTCGAGTACACAGGCTCTCAAAAAATCCTCCAATGATTAGATTGTCCGCTCAGACTGGCCATCTATCTGGGGATGGTAGGCTGAACTTAACCTCTGTTTGGTTTCCATTGCACTGTGCAGCTGTTTCCAGAATCTTGATGTGAACCTCGGGTCCCTGTCAGATATGATGCTTGCAGGTACTCCATGCAACCTTACTATTTCTCTGATGACATCTGCGTCAACTTCTCCAATGAGTAAATTTCACTAATAGGCAGGAAATGGGCACATTTCGTTAGCCTATCAATGATCACCCATATGGCGTCATGCCTCTTCTGAGTTCTTGGTAACGCGGTCACAAAATCCATTTCAATCCCATCTCACTTCCACTCAGGGATATCCAATGACTGCAGTAATCCTCCAGGCTTCTAATATTTAATCTTCACCTTCTGACATGTCAAACACGACAACACATCATATGTTCTGCAGCTTCTTTCATCATTTCAAGCCACCAAAACATCTTCAAATCTTGGTGCATCTTGGTCGCTCCCGGATAAAAACTTAACTTACTCTTATGCGCTTCCTCTAAGATCATCTGTCAGGTTTCGTTATCGTCCGGTACATAGATTCTATCTTCAAATTTGATGATTCCGTCTGCATCCACCTTAAACTCTGAAGTCCGCTGACTAAGATTTAACCCTTTCATCTTTTGGAGATACTGGTCCACTTCCTGCTTCTCTTTAACTGCTTTGAGAAAATCACTTGAGACAGTGAGTCTTCCCAAGCACATCCTATTTTCGAACCATTCTCCCCTAGATTCAAATCTCGAAATTGCTCCACCAACTCTAGCTCTTTGATCATCGTAGCAGATACATGCAGCGATTTCCTACTCATAGCATCTGCTACCACATTAGCCTTCCTTAGATGGTAATGCAGCTTGAACTCGTAGTCCTTGATGAACTCCACCCATCTGCTCTGCCTCATGTTGAGCTCCTTTTGGTCAAACAGATATCTATGGCTTTTATGGTCACTGTAGACACTAAGCTTTGCCCCATAAAGATAGTGCCTCCAGATCTTTAGAGCGAATACTATCGCTACTAACTCCAAGTCATGAGTCGGATAGTTCCTTTCATGAATCCTCAATTGTCTTGAAGCGTAAGCCACAACTCTCCCTTCTTGCATGAGTACACCTCGAACTAGCTTCACACTCCCTTGTCCACTCGAATGTCTTGCCTTTCCTCGTCAATTGTGTCATAGGTAGCGCAATCTTTGAGAAGCCTTCTATAAACCTTATGTAGTAACCAACCAATCCAAGAAAACTTCTTATTTAACTAAACGTCTTCGGACTTTCCCACTGGATTATCGCCTCTACTTTTTCCGAGTCTACTACTATACCTTCTTTGTTGATCACATGCCCCAGAAATTGTACCTCTTCTAGCCAGAATTCACATTTGGATAGATTCGCATACAACTGTCTATATCTCAGCACTTGAAGTACAATACGGAGAGGTTCCTCATGTTCCTCTCGAGTTGTTGAGTAGATGAGTATATCGTCAATGAATACAACAATGAACTTATCCAGGAACAGTCAAAAAATCCTGTTCATGTAGCCCATAAACACCGTTGGAGCGTTCGTTACGCCTAAAGGCATAACTAGGTACTCGTAATGTCCATACCGAGTCCCGAACGCTGTCTTTGTTACATCTTCCTTCTTAACTCTAATTTGATGATAGAAGGATCTCAAGTCAATCTTGGAAAATTCGGCTGCTCCCATCCTTCTTTTTAACAAACAGAACGGGTGCTCCCCATGGCAAAATGCTTGGCCTGATGAATTCTTTTCCCATCATATCATCTAGTAGCTTTTTCAATTCCTCTAACTCTGCCTACGACATTCTATATGGTGCTATTGAGATTGGTCCGGTTCCAGGTACTATGTCTATTGTAAATTCGATTTCCCTCTCAGGTGGCAACTCTAGAACATCTTCTAGAAATACCTCCGGAAACTCTCTCACCACAGGCAAATAACTTGTTTCAAGAGCCTCTTTCACTTCCATGGAGAACAACATCACGTATTTCTGAGATCCCTTACTTCCTTGAAGATCCTCACTATTGGCAAGCATCAAATTAGGTTGCTCACGGAATACTAAGGTCTTTCTAGCACAGTCTAACAGTATATGGTTGGCTAAGAGCCAATCCATACTTAGGATAACGTCTAATTGTTGCATTGGCAAACAAACTATATCAACACGAAATGACCTATTTTCTACAACAATTGGACATTTTAAGCAAATAGACATGGTAGTCAAAGAATCATTTGTAGGAGTAGAAACAATCAGATTATATGGAAGTAAAGACACAGGCAATTTCAAGTGTTTCATACATTCAAGAGACACGAATGAATGAGTGGCTCCTGAGTCAAATAACACGCACAACAGTTTACCCGACACCAAGCACATACCTTGAATGAGATAAGGGGATCGAGAGGACTCAGCTCCTCCCACGGTAAACACCCTTCCCGTAGCTTGTGATCGTGTCGCTTGCGATCCTACTGCTTGCAGTCTTGCCCTGCTCCTCAATTACCAGTAACGAGTTGCTGTTGTTGAGCCTGTTGTCTGTAGTCTCTGGAAAAGCGGCCCAGCTTGCCACAGTGAAAACACTGCCTGTCCCCACTCATTGTGCATTCTCTGATCAGATGCGGACCCCCATACCTAAAACATCCTTGCGGTCTTAACTGCACCAGTCCCGTTCCTCCAGTCCTTGCCCTTCCTGTGGTGACTGGACGATCATATGGTCTCCCTCCAGATTGGGCCCTACCCCCTCTGCCCTTGCCTTTCTGATGATTCTTGCTTCTTATTGGTCCTCCACTCCTTTGTTGCTGTTGTAATTCTCTCTTTCTGTCTATGTTCTCGATCACAGAGCACCTTTCTAACATCTCTGGAAACCTTGAGATGTTCAGCGGTGCTATCATCCGTTGTAGTTCATACTTCAACTCGTCCTCAAATCGACGACATACTCATTCCTCTTCTGGATACCTTTGGTAGAACTCGGAGAGCTTAAGTAACGCTCCAAATCTTGCCGCGTACTCTCCCACAGACATACTTCCCTATTTCAAGCTCATAAATTCCTTCTCCTCCTCTCTCCTCATCAGTCGAGGAAAATACTTTTTCAAAAAGCACTCTCGGACTAACTCCTAGTTGATTATTCTGCCCTTTCCTTCCAAAATTATTCTCTTTTCCTTCCACCATAGCTCGGAACTTCCTATCAGCACGAACGATGCATATTGCACCTTACGGTCCTTGTGACAATGCATAGCAACAAAGATTTTCTCTAATTCTTGCATCCTGAGCTCTGCACCCTCCGGATCTAAGTCAACATTAAATTGCGGCGGCATCCCTTTCAGAAAAGTTGTCAGTCCGGCATCTTCCGCATCCACATCGTGCCTCTAATTCTGTCTCTGTTGCTATTTCATGGTCATATGCAAAAATTCAGCATTCTGGTGCGTCTACTGTAGTATAGAGGTTGCTAACTCCTGGACTACCCTTAAGGTCTCAGTGGATTCCTCCCCACCACCCATGTGGGAAATCTCTCCATGTCCATTCCTTGGTTCAGCTGTTCCCTCTGTGGCCCTTCCGCCACGTCCTCTACCTCGTGCTCCTCTATCGGGTCATCGAGCCATTTAATTTCCTGTAAAAGAAATTATTAGCGCCAATTCATAAGACAAATAATATTACTGGACAGGTAAACTTACTATAAGCCTCGGAGTTTATTGAGCTTAACTACTAGTCTCACACTCTCATGCACCTATACCTGACAAGAATATGCAGCCACATTCCTATGCCACAACGTATCCCCTACCAAGCAAGATACTCATCCCCTAAAAGCAGGATGAAAGTCAAACATCATCCGAGCAGCAAGTTTCATTACACCCACGGGTACATTACATCCCCTACCAAGCAGGATGCTCACCCCCTACCAAGCATAGTGACACTATTCCCCATTCCCGATAGGGATAGCTGTTTCGATGTCGGAATGCGCATTGAAGATCTCAGAAGCTCGCAGTAGACCTACCAAGCATCTAACTGTAGTTCCAGTTCGACCTCACGTAATCTTAGATCTACACGGTTGTGACATCACCACATGATGCAAATCTAGCATGAATCCTCACGACTCACCACGATCAATCACATTGCAACTCAATCCTGTCACCTAACACACCGAACACCAACACTCCCTACCAAGCAGAGTGCTCACGACCATCCATAGTCCTCAATTATTTCACTAGGACGAGTGCAGTAGCTTATTTCCACCAAATGATCTTATCTTACACATCACCCAATCCACAATGATCATCTCTTAGCTCTAGGCAGACCAACAGTCACGCATGCCATATCATAATATCTCACATCATATTATCAACATATCATCGAATTAGGCAATAAAACATATACCATAATATCACCAAATACGATCACAAGCATGGTAAAATACATTCACAAATACAGCATTGCAGGCATATAAGCATGTTAAGCATACGACCCCAATCAACATAGTATCAACCTACGGTGATTAACCTATAATGCCTAGCCCTACATTGGTACCAGTTTACAGTAATTGCCAATGTGGACTTAGGTGTTGTCAGCTACTCAACCACTAGTAGGGTTTAGAATCCCCTACGCATATCAACGTATTCTACTCTACACTTGCCTCCCCGATGAGTGTGATTCTTTCCCCCAACTTAGAGCGATTGATGCAACGATCACGAACACAATCACAATCACACCAACACCACAGCCACCACTACGTTAGTCTCCACCACCACCACCGCTAGCAACTCCGACACCACCACTGCCACCACCGCGGCTGCCTGCCCCACCACGAGCACCGTCGCGACCTGGAACTTTGCCCTAATCACGGAAACAACATGTAAACAACATTGTTAACCCTAGGGCAACACCAACACCAAGAAGATTCAAGGGAGGAACACGAAGTACACTAAGGTCGACATATTAGAGATTCGAGCTTACCTTCGAGAAATCAAGAAACCAATCCGTGGAACACGTAGTACTCGAAGCCTTGATCACAACAGTGTAGTCGGAATCACGATCCGATGCCTCAATCTTCCTCCACCTCGACTTTATCTCTCTAGAACCCTCTCTCTCTCTCTACATTCACTGGACTGTAAAAGTGATTGAGTTTTCATACCAAGTGAAATGGAAGAAGAAAACTTAAGTTATGTTGTCAGGCTGTCCACGCTTGAGCGTGGGAAAACTTCACGCTTTCACGCTTTAGCGTGGACACGTTCAGGGGAAAACTGCACGCTTGAGCGTGGAGCACTGATTGCCACGTGTCGTATTTGCGTTGACACGTGCACTTCCACGCTTCCCCTTTTCCACGCTCTGACGTGCAACTACCCACGCTCTGACGTCAACAGTCAACTTTTGAGCGTAGGGTTTCTCCATGTCTAAATGTTGGACTCTGATTTGGCCTATTCTTCCATGATTTTCCACTTTCTTGGCTCGTTCCAAGGCCAAATTGTCCCAAATTTGAACCATGGCTTCCTCAACACATAAGGCACATAATTAAGCCCTTAAGCACGCTTAATTAATGTCTCATACACTAATCAATAAAACGGGGTGTTACACTCCTCACACTGACAAAGATACCCCCGGCATGCATGTTAGGCCAACAATCGCCCCAAGTACACGCACGGGTTCCAGAAACAACCAAAAACTCAGAAATGACAACAGAATCACCGACAAACGATCGAAGAACAATGAATCAAGAACTCTAAGGATGAAGCCATGAAATTTGAATGAGATATTCATGAAAATAGGGGTTGTACCCATGAAATCAGATTGCCTCCGAACCTACAGACGATTTCCCGATCAATTGATTCGGCAGAAAAACCCGTAAAATCCTAAAATCCATCGAAAACGATATCAAGACTAAGAGTAGGAGTAGAAAGAACTTAAAGAGCTTAAAAGGAACAAAGGTCGACATTACAATGTCCCGACTTACCTCGAGCAAACTCACATGCAATTACAGCAATACGAAGGTGTCGTAGCTACGAACCCGAATACGCGATCGGTTAAAAATTCGGATGACCGAAACTACTCCAACTCAAGCTTCAAGGTTTTCAAAAATGGCTTCTTTGACTGAAACTTTCTTCACCTCCTTGCTGGTCCGGTGTCCAAATGAGAGAGAGCAAGGTGGGTTAGCGTAGTTTTAGCATTTTCTTTATTATATTAGGATTACTTAATTTAGGTGACTTTAGTGGAATTTTAGGTGTCATGTTTAGGTTGTCTTAGGCTAGGTGTCATGCTGAGGCTTAGTTAGGTGTCATCATCCACCATGCATCATGACACGTGTCTCATTGTGGCACGTGTCACTCACACGTGTTGTCGCGCGTTGTCCCGTTGTCACACCCGGGTGTTTTCTTCCGCATTTTCCCCGTGTAACCCACTGCCGGAATATTTTCTGTATCTATGTGAGGATACTCCTAAAAGCCTATTGTACTCAAGTCCTCATTTAATTTTAATATGCTAACCCTCCATTAATTAATTAATTTCTCAATTACTGTTCCTTCGCTTTCTAGACCCGTTCTTTCACGTTTTTCCACTTTCAAGACTCGTTCCAAGGCCAAATTGTCCCAAATTTGAACCATGACTTCCTCAACACATAAGGAACACAATTAAGCCCTTAAACATGCTTAATTAATGTCCTAAACACTAATCAAGAAAACGGGGTGTTATATAGTGGCACCACTGGAAGGCTTTATCCATGATGAGATGTGGATAAATCATCTGAGGTGGAAACCTATTTTGTTCCATATAGATGAGCAATGGTCTAGTGGAAGTAAAATGTTCACTGGGCAGGAGCTCACCAGAGGGTTGGTAGGGGTGAGGGATATAACTTATAGGAGTGGAAAGGGATGCGAGCTCATACTCATTTTCTAGTGGAGGAATTGGACCTTTAGGATTTTCTGTGAGGGTAGGGATTGAGTGTTTAAAGAAAAGAACAAGAATTTTTATTTTGACCTCAGTCCAATTCGAGCTTTGGTTTTCATAGAGGGGTGTGGGATCAATATATGGGAAGGTTTGTCTTGGGTATCTGGGTGTAGGGTAGATAGAACCATAAGGAATGAAAGTTTTATCACCCCAAGAGGTGAACCAGTCTTGAGGTTCAGACGGTGGCGATGAGGATTGTGAGGTTATATATAAGTGTTGGTTAGGGGAGGACAAGATTATGGGGTCTTGAGGTGAGTGTGATGGTGAATGGTGACGAGAAGTTTGTGGTGAGGTTGTTGTTTGGGGAATGGGTGAGGCTTGTGTATGAGGAGAGGGTAAGGTTCCCAGACTTCGTTGCAAATCAGAGACAATTCTTACAACCACGACAGGTTGATCAGCTATAGGTACAATAACTGAACTAGATCGAGTAAGGTGTTCAGTGTTATCTGCAGGACTGGATGCGGAGTCCTTTGTCCTTGAAGACCTTGGCCTCATCAGAGTTATCTTTTGCCTTGGTGCTTCAGCTGGAGTTTGTTGTTTAAGTGCCTTGATCACCTTGGAGATAGGTTGATCATCATCATCATCATCTTCTTCTTCTTCTTCTTGTACCGTCTGCAGACCCAACTTCCTTTTTCTCTTCTGTTAGACGGTGGGAAAAATTGGATGAATAGAAGGTTGATTTTCAACAGTTGGATAAGCTTGCCTAGATTTACATCCAATTTCCAATGGACGAACATCAGAATTTCCTTGCGTCTAACTATCACCAGCATCTTTCTTCTGATCTTCTTTTCTCTTCTTGCCTTACTCTTCCAAGAAGGTTATTACCGTATCAACCTTCATCTTCATCATATTTTGCTTCCCAAAAATAGGTTGAACCAGACATTCAATCCCATTAACTCCAAAATATTTCATCTTACGTTCTAGAGATAGAGTTTTCAAATAATTGTAGATGAGATGCTTCTCAGAAATCTTTGACAGCAGTGCAGCATAAGGAATGGTCGTGTTCTTTCCAGACCCTTGAGTGGTGGCTTTGAATATCCCAAAGAGAAGGTGAGGAAGATTCAGTTGCCTATCCAGCAGTATATGAACCAGGCAGAACGGATGTGCCTTTGAGACAGAGTCTTTGGAGCCTGCCTTGTGAATGATTGACTTGTCCAGAATTTGATAAAGAACCCTAGCCTTGTTAGTCATTTTGGACCCAATCAGCTTGTCAGAGATGTTCTTCAGCAAACAACTCTTGATGAACTTTTGACCTCCCAAGTCATTTTCCCATTCATGCTCGTACGTTATTGTAGATTGAGCGCAACCAGTAGCATTTCAGATGGTTGCCTCCGATACTATCACCTCAGTATCCAGCACCTTGTTTCTGATGTCTCTCGCGGTATTGGTAGGGTTCATCCAGATCTCCCTTATCAGTGCGGGATAGATAACCGGAGAACCTTCAAAGAAACTCACCCATCCGGGAGCTTGGATGTGAGATGAGATGTCAATCCTATGATCAGCGAAGAACTTCAGGTCAAACATGTATTCCAGAGGAATCTCATCATTCTCAACGTCCAGAGTCTTTCCCTTTCCTTTTGTAGAAGCAGAAGCAGCCGTTGATGCAGAGATAAGAGGGTGGAGGTTTTTCGCAAAAGGTTTCAGAGGGATAGAAGGTTGAAGATGAAAAAGCTTTCCTAAAGGTTTGAACTTTAAAAGAGCGAGCTTTAAAACGTTTCACATTTTATTTTTGAAATAAATTAAACAAGAAAAAGGAAAATAAAGTTGAGGCGACATGCGCATTTACTGTCTGACATGCGTTCCATTTTTGAAAATCGTAAAAGCAGCGATTGTAATCATGAAAACGAAACTGACTCAGTTAAGGGAATGTGAATTTAATTTGCCTTGCGACAAAGATTTAGTTCATTAAATGTTATGGACGATCAAATATAGGCAAGTAAAACACATAGATTGGACTCATATTCACTGGACTCTATCATATATTGGACTCATGATCAGTCTATAAAATGCAAGTTCAGATGCTTTCTTATAAATGTGAACCCATCTTCAACTAGAGGTTTGGTGAAGATATCTGCCGATTGATGGTTAGTATCAACTAATTGAATATCAATTACACCTTTTTGCATATAATCTCTAATGAAATGATGTTTAATCTCTATATGCTTAGCTCTAGAATGCAATATAGGATTCTTAGAAAGATTTATAACAGTTGTATTAACATAGGTATGTTACTTACAAACACGTTATAGTCTTCCAACTAATGTTTGATACAAAGAAGTTGCGAGCAATAGCTTGTAGCAGCAATGTACTCAGCAGCAGTCGATGAGGCAATTGTGTTTTGCCTTTTGCTTGATCAGGAGACTAAGTTTGCCCCAATGAAGTGACAACCTCTACTGGTGCTCTTCTGTTCTATTCAGTCTCCAGCATAGTCAGCATCACAAAATCCAACTAACATGTCCTCATCACATTTGTTATACATCAAACCCAAATTAGTAGAACCTTTACGATATCTAAAAATTCGTTTAACTGCTGAGAGATGAGACTCTCTAGGATCAGATTGAAAACGAGCACAAATACAAACATTAACATAACATCAGGTCTGGATGTAGTTAGATATAAGAGGGAACCAATCATACCTCTATATACCTTTTGGTCTACCTTTTTATCTTTATCATCTTTATGACGTTGGATGCATGGGAGTATTCATTGGTTTGCAGTCATCCATTTTGAAGCGTTTCAGAAGCTCCTTTGTGTATTTTGTCTGATGAATGTACGCACCGTCCAATTTTTGTTTAACTTGCAATCCTAAGAAGAACTTGAGTTCCCCCATCATGCTCATTTCAAACTCTCTCTGCATAAGATTAGAAAACTCTTGACACAGAGATTCATCAGTTGCACCAAATATAATATCATCAACGTAAATTTGAGCAATAATAAAGTTCTTTTTAACAATTTTTCTAAGTAGAGTTGTGACAACCTTTCCTCTGGAGAAGCCATTCTCCATTACGAAAGTACTGAGTCTCTCATACCAAGCTCCTAGAGCTTTCTTGAGTCTGTATAAAGCTTTCTTAAGCTTGTATACATGCTCAGGGTGGCTTTTAACTTCAAAACCTGGTGGTTGCATCAGATAAACTTCTTCATTAATTAAGCCATTTAGAAAAGCACTTTTTACATCCATTTGATATAGCATGATGTTATGATGTGCAGCATATGATAACAAAATACGTATAGCTTCTAATCTAGCTACTGGAGCAAAGGTTTTAGTATAGTCAGTACCTTCCTCTTGAGAGTAGCCTTGAGCAACTACCATGCTTTGTTTCTAACAAATTTGTCATCTTCGTCCAGCTTGTTTCTATATATCCATTTTGTTCCAATGACTGATTTGTCATTTGGCAGTGGAACCAGCGTCCAAACATCATTACGTCTGAACGGTTTGAGCTCCTCTTGCATGGAAAGGATATGTCCTTTGTACATCAAGGCTTGGTCCACTAACTTTGATTCTAACTTAGAGATAAACGCTAAGTCAGTTTGTTCTCTGAAGGTTGACCTTGTCCAGACTCTATCACTGAGATTACCAATGATTTGATCCTCAGGATGATAAGTCCTGAATAGCCAAGCATGCTGAGTATTATCCAATTGCGGAGACGTTGATGCGTCTGAAGAATGTTGTGTTGCATCTGACGAACCATCTTCTTTGACTGTTGGACGATCATCCAAGTCATTCAGACTCATATCTGCAAAAGATTCATCTAGCTCTAATAATTTCTTATCAGGATTCTTGTCATCAAACTTAACATGAATGGAATCTTCTACAACTAATGTTCTAGAGTTGTGTACTCTAAAAGGTTTTGACATTTCCGAGTATCCTAACAATATTCCATTCTCTACCTTAGCATCAAACTTACCAAGTTGATCTTTGGTATTCAAAATGAAACACTGACATCCAAAAGAGTGGAAATAAGATATGTTGGGTTTGCGTCCTTTCCACAATTCATAAGGAGTCTTATTCAAGCTTGGTCTTATGTATATTCTGTTCTGAAGTAGCAGGCAGTGTTTACAGCTTCAGCCCAGAAGTGTTTGAAGACTGAACTATCATTGCGCATTGCCCTAGTCATCTCTTGAAGAGATCGATTCTTTCTCTCAACAACACCATTTTGTTGTGGTGTTCTATGGGCAGAGAAATTGTGATGAATACCATTTTCATCACAAAACCTTTGGAATAGTTCATTTTCAAATTCGCCTCTATGATTACTTCGGATTCAGCTTATACATATGCCTTTTTCATTCTTTACACGTTTGCATAATATTGCAAAGACCTTGAATCACTTATCCTGGTGAGCAAGGAACATTACCCATGTCCATCTAGTATAGTCATCTACTATGATAGCTTATTCTTCTTACCACTGACATAAGCAGTTCTTGGACCAAATAAATCAAGGTGTAGCAACTCTAGTGACCTTGAGGTACTAACAATGTTCTTGGACTCAAAAGAGTTATTGACTTGTTTTCCCTTTTGACATGCGTCATAGAGAGCGTTCGATCGATACACAATCTTTGGTAGACCTCATATGAGGTTATGCGTATTCAGTCTTGAGATTAATCTCAGACTTGAATGACCAAGTCTTTTGTGCCAAATCCATCGCTCATCCTCAACGGACACTAGGCATGATACACTCTGATTAGAGAGTTCCCCCAAGTCAATCTTATAAAGATTGTTTTGCCTCTTGGCTGTGAATAAGATGGACCCATCAGGGTTCTTGACCATATATTCACCTTTATTAAAGGAAATATAACACCCACTATCACATAATTGACTTATGCTAAGTAAGTTGTGTTTTAGCCTTTCAACTAACAGGACATTAACCATAGAAGGAAAAGGATGCTTACCAATCTTACCTATTCCATCTATCTTCCCTTTCTGATTACCTCCAAAGGTAACCTATCCAGAAAAATTACTACATAGGTCTTGGAACATAGACTTTTATCCCATCATGTGATGTGAGCATCGACTATCCAAGTACCAGGACTAGGGTTTTTTTTTTTTTTTTTTTTTTTTTGTGTTGCTAAGAAGATCTGCAATAGGGATTATCATGTTTTTAGGTACCCAGGTAGACTTGGGACATTTCTTGTTAGTCTGAGGTCTTCAACTGTGCATAATATTTTTCTTTCTATGTATCCATTTGGATGTGACATGACTCGTTTTACCACAGATATTGTAATAAATATTAGATGCATGTGGTTTGGTTTCTTCTGGACGTTTGTAAAACTTTGGAACCTTATGAGTTAATTTAGGTCTTGATACTTTATGAGAAACTTCTTGCTTCTCCTTATCATAGCCTAAACCATACTTATCATGAGGTAATCTTGCCCGTAGCATACTGCGGTTGCTTGCCATATTGCTTGAACCCACGGCCAACTGGTGCTAGATGTTGCTTTCCCTTGTCCTGTTAAGTAGTCTTCATGCTGCCCTAAGTGCCATAATTCTTGAAGTGAGCAACTCTGGACTTTTAGTCATCTTCAAAAATTCTACAATTGTTCACTAAGGTAGGAAAGACACGGATCTCCTGATAGCTGATAGTTTGCTTGATCTCTAGACGCAAACCATTCTCGAACGTCACACACTTAGAGCAGTCATCGGTCGCATGCTGGTACAATGGATAGTAACATGAGAGCTCCTCAAACTTTGCAGCATACTCCCCAATAGACATGTTCCCCCGAGTCAAGGCCAGAAACTACATCTTCTTCTTGTCACAGATGTCAGCTAGGAAATACTTCCCCAGGAAGCTCTCATTGAAGGCATCCCAAGTAATAGCGGCACCTTCAACTTCCAAATTTTGGCGGCAGTTCTGCCCCAATTATTCAACTTCCTTTACCAAAATGAAGGTAGCAAAGGTGACGTTCTGAGCATCGGTGCATGTTGTGGCCCGAAAGATCTTCTCAAGCTCCCAGATCTATATATGAGCACCTTCAGGGTCATAAGCTCCCTTGAAAGATGGTGGATTATTCCTCTAGAACTTATCCAAACCCTTAAATTCAGAAGGTCCACGTCCATTGTGATTCTGATTCTGCCTTATGGCATTAGCCAACGCTTCCAGGGCATCAACAATCGCGCGATCGTTCCTACCTGCCATAACTTCTTGCATCATTCAAGCAAACTACTTAATACAAGACGTCAAGCATGAATAGAAACTAAGTCCTCAAAATCCTATATCATCATCTACGTTAAGTACAGATAATCCTATAAGAGTAAACAGAAGAGAACATAACAGACACATACCCCGGCCTGTAGGACAAACCGGCTCTAATACCACAAAATATGACACCCATTACCCCGCATATGATATATAATAAATAAATCCACAAGTTAAATAAAAGCTTAACATAAAAGGTAGCAAGCACCACATTATCCAAACGGTAAACTATAAAAAACTAGAGTTAATCAAAAATCTCAAAAATCTCAAAAAAAAATACAACTGCGAAATAAAACTAAACCCGAAATCCCGATGTCACATATCAGAGTTGGTATACAAAGTACTGATAATACATCGAATAACAACCAAAACATAAACTATCACCCTAACTACGAGTAAGTGATCTCCTCAGAATCACTCCTCAACAGCTGGCTCACCCGCCTCTGCATAAACAAGGTACATGCATAAAACAACAAAAGCAGGGGGTAAGAAATCATATATACGAATATAAAATGGTAACAGAATAGTTAATAAGATGAGCATACAACACACAGTCATACAAAACATATCATATCATGTTAAGGAATACGTGCAAGGTGATGGAACATCACTATTTGATGCACATGTGGATCCATCAACACTAACTAAGGAAGGACGACTAGGAGTCCATATCCAGTTAACCAACATGGATGAATCACCATACCAGATGATCGTCACAGATACTCTCAATAATCTTGAAAAAGTTACCATGGCTCGTCAGGGTACTCAAGCAAGTTGAGTGGTCGTTCCAGCCATAGGTAGCTAACCCACGCCATCAAGGAACTTCCACACTCGACACTACCCTCAAGGCCGGGATAACACCCATCGTGGCCTCCACCATCGCGATTCATCATTTGTTTTCCTCCCAACTAGCACCGTCTATCCAAAGATGCGTGAGATGTTCAATAACATACAAACATATGTCCATTCACACGGATTATCAACCTTGACCATCAACGATGATCATAACCAACATCTGACGATAACTCATCGTTACCATCTCCATCAACATCATTAATAATAACACCTCGTTACTATTAATTTTAACATCTTATAAGTATTAGATTTAGTCTTTGTATCTAAGCTTCACAGTATTCATTTAAGTCATTATCTTAGTTTATTAACTATTCTTAGGTCATATTTTTGTAATCCTATTTATCTTATTTTTATCGCAAGGTCATTTAAATCTCTTTTAATTGAATCTAAGAAGTACTCTCAGATCTGCTCAGGTGCACGGTCTAAGTACGATCTGTTGGAACCAAAGTGGTTATGGTCCAAATAATCCCTTAAGTTTTGATGTTAACAAAGAGCTAATTTAAGATGAACAAAGATTTGTTATAGACTAACGCTTTATATTAAGTGTGCAGGATAAAACTTAATTGAGTCCAAAAACTATCCATAGTCCAAAAAGACTTTATCTCGTCCAACATATAATCTTGGTTTACGACTGGACGATAATATATAGAACCATGAGTCCAAAGACTCTTTCGGTTACTTTTGTAATAGCTAGTCCAAGCTTTTATACTTCAAGCGCGAATATCTTGTAAAAGCATTTGAATTTATTATTCGCTGTAAACGGCTTATATCCTTGGGACAAAACATTCTTTGTAATATTCGTACAAATGTAAAGCGTAAACCAAAATGTCCCTATCACTTTAAGAAGTTGACCTTCTTCTTTTGGAAAAACAAAAGGCAACTTTCGTTCTACTCAGAGGATATGTCAGCACCACTTTGAGCTATCATCTTGACAGTCTATCCTGCTAATCAGAAACTTCAGAAGCTATCAGACTCAACGGATCAAATGCATTCAATGCTCATCAGAACGGATCCTTTTCCATCCATTGAAGAGTGAAGTCTGCTCAAAGACAAGAGGCTATATATACCTCCATCCCCTGAAAGTGCAAGGTGACCAAACCAACACCAATCAGACAAAACTTGAGCAAAAATACAAGTGAAGCAACACTTAGCAATTCAACATCTTTCAAGAGATACAAGCAAACATTAGCTCAAGAAATCAAAGAGAAAATCTCAAGCTTGAAAAGCTAGCAAAGCTACTCTGATCCTCATTTTCATATTACTCTCTATGTAGAGTTGTTTTTAAGAGTCTAAGCTTCAGTTTCGAATTCTCACATTTAGTGAGTTAGTAGAACAAACTCTTTTCAAAACCTTAGTTTGGTTGAGCCTGAAGAGGCTTGTCTGTAAAAGAATACTTAGAGAACCTGAAGAGGTTGAGAATACTGCCTGAAGAGGTGTTGAATACTTTGTAACAAAAGGTTTTTGTTATAGTGGATAAAGCTCTCAAGTAGAGAGGACTGGACGTAGTTCTTTGGTGAAGAGTGAACCAGGATAATATCTTTGTGTTCTTTTCTCTCCCTTTCCCTTACTTTAGTTTATTATCTAACTAACTAACTGGGATTGAATTGCCTTTTACTACGCTGCTTTCTTATCTTAGTCAAACTAAGTTAGCGTCAAACTTGGTGTTTGGAAGAGCTCTCTTTGCTTTTAATCGTTTTAGCGTCCAACCTTGCGAAAACTATTATCTGCTTATGAAAAGAATTTAAAATCGTCTAAAACACAATTCAACCCCCTTCTTGTGTTTCAAACAGGTTCCTTCAATTGGTATCAGAGCTCAGCCTCTGGGTTGAGCACTTTGCCGTGTAGAGGAAAAGATCCTACTGCAGATATGTCTGGACTAGGTATGCCAAGCGGGAGTCAACCTGTTATGGAAGGTACTTCCATGACCAGACCGCCGTTCTTCAACGGTACTCACTACCTATACTGGAAGGAAGGATTCAAAGGTTTCATCCTCAATACAAACTCAATTCTCTGGACCAGAATCACAAAAGGTCCTAACGTTTGTCTTAACTCTGAAGGGACAGAAAAAGCAGAGGACGACTGGACTGATGCTGAACGGGCTAGAATGGAACTGAATCATAAAGCAAGATATGCGTTAATGTGTGCCCTCAGTCCTGACGAATTTCAGAAGATTCACGCATGTGAACCAGCCAAACAAATATGGGACACCTTGTCTAATCTCCATGAAGAGACAACCAAGGTGAAGGACTCTAAAATCATCATGCTGGTTGGCCAGTATGAAATGTTCACCATGGCTGAAGGAGAGTCCATCCTAGACATGATGGGTCGCTTTCAGACGATCATCAACAATCTGAAATCCCTTGGAAAGGTCTACACTACCAAGGAGAATGTCACCAAGATTCTTAGGAGACTACCTAAGAAGTGGAGACCTCTTGTCACTGCAATCACCCAGGCCAAAGATCTCTCTACTTTGACTCTAGATGATCTTGTCGAGACGCTTCAAGTTCATGAACAGGAGCTTGATCTTGACAATCTTGGAAAGAAGAACAAAGGGATTGTCCTGAAAGCTCATAGGTCCAACAACTCAAAAGTTTTAAAAGCTGATGAGTCCAGTGATGAAGTTGATCAGTCTGATGATGATGTATCAGACGATGACGAGCTATCCTTTATCTCCAGAAAGATTCAGAATATGTGGAGAAATAAAAATGGAATGAAAAGAAGGTCATTCCAAAAGAAAAGCTTCAAGGATCATGCTGAACCCAAAGATAAAAGTCAGCTGGTCTGTTTTGAATGCAATAAACCAGGACACTTCAAAGCTGATTGCCCTACGCTAAAGGACAAGAAGAAGTTCTTCAAAAAGAAGAAAAAGAACTTCATGGCAACTTGGGAGGACTTGAACTCTTCTGAAGAAGAAGAAGAAGAAACAAATGAAGAGGCTAACCTATGCCTTTGGTCCAATAAGCAAGATGAAGACTCTTCGGACGATGAACAACTTGTTGTTCCCGGAGAAAGAAGTCAGAAGTCAACCTCTGAAGGAGGATGGAATGTGAATGTTCCACCCATCTTCAAGGGAACAGACTATCCTTATTGGAAATCAATTTTCCAACTATATGTCCAAGCTCAAGACTATGAGTTATGGGACATCTTCACTAACGGAGATTATCGTCCAACGATTACCCTTGAGGACGGATCAACATCGTCCAAACATGAAACAGACTGGAAGAGTGATGATATCAGACGGTTTTCTCAAAATGCTCATGCTAACTGGTGTCTTGTCAACGCCCTAGATCGTCCAAGACTGGACATGGTCTTGCAATTCCAAACAGCTAAGGAGAAGCTGGACACTCTGGAACATCGGTTCAGACCAAGAAGCTCGTCTACCTCAAACCTCTGCCTGATGGTCAAAAGCTCTTCGGACGCTAAATCAGAAGATGACGAGGTATCTGTTTCTGACTCTCTTCAAGAAGCATATGATGAACTGTTAAATGATTCTTCTCTATTGCATCATCAATACATCATGCTTAAGAGAAAACTGTCAAAAGTGAATAAAGAGTTGGAAGAGTCCAACAAACTAAACAAACAGCTTGTTGAAGAGAATAATAAGGTTATAGCTGAGAATGTCAGTCTAACTGACAAACTCACCTCTGAGTCCAGTGAACCCCATGAGGTAACTAGACTGAAACAAGAGTTATCTGATCTAACCAAAAGCATATCTAAGCTTGTTGGAGGATCAGAGAAGCTAGACCTGATATTGAGGTACACTAGATCATCTCACGATAAGTCTGGTTTAGGCTACGACTCTGAGAAACAAAGTGTGTCTCGGAAAATATCAGGGTCCAACAAACATCACAAGGCTTTTCATTCCTATGGAAAGCAAAAAGAAAATAAATTGCATGCATCCAGAACTTACTGTAAGATTTGTGGAAAGAGTGGTCACACCTTTTCAAAATGCATTTACAAAAATAAAAACAAAATGCATGGACGAAGACCATCAACTAACCCAAAAAGACCCAAGTCTATCTGGGTACCTAAGAGTATGATCATACCTGTTGCAGATCTACTTAGCAACACAAAAAAGATCCCAGTCCTGGTACTTGGACAGTGGCTGCTCACGTCACATGACGGGAGAAAGATATATGTTCCAAGAAATCCATGAGAAGACTAGTGGATGGGTCACCTTTGGAGGCAACCAGAAGGGAAAGATAGTAGGAATAGGTAAGATTGGTAAGCATCCTCTTCCCTCTATTGATAATGTTCTTCTGGTTGAAGGATTAAAACACAACTTGCTTAGCATAAGTCAATTATGTGACAGTGGGTCTGTTGTTTCCTGCAATAAAGGTGAATGTATAGTCAAGAACCCTGATGGGTCCATCTTATTCACTGCCAAAAGGCAAAATAATCTGTATAAGATTAACTTGGGGGAGCTTTCAAATCAAAGTGTATCATGTCTAGTGTCTGTTGAAGATGAGCGATGGATCTGGCACAAAAGACTTGGTCATGCTAGTCTGAGATTAATCTCTAAACTAAACAAGCATAACCTTGTAAGAGGTTTACCAAAGATTGTGTTTAGATCAGACGCTCTCTGTGACGCATGTCAAAAAGGAAAACAAGTTAAGAACTCGTTTGAGTCCAAGAACATTGTTAGTACTTCTAGACCACTGGAATTTTTGCATCTTGATTTGTTTGGTCCAACAAGGACTGCTTCTGTCAGTGGTAAGAAATATGGACTTGTCATAGTAGATGACTATACTAGATGGACATGGGTTAAGTTCCTTGCTCACAAGGATGAGTCTATCAAAGTCTTTTCTGTATTCTGTAAGCGAGTTCAGAATGAAAAAGGCATATTCATCAGCTCGATCAGAAGTGATCATGGAGGCGAATTTGAAAATGAGCTTTTTCAAAGGTTCTGTGATGAAAGTGGTATTCATCACAATTTCTCTGCCCCTAGAGCACCATAACAAAACGGTGTTGTTGAGAGAAAGAACCGATCTCTTCAAGAGATGGCTAGGGCGATGCTCAGTGATAATTTTGTCCCTAAGCACTTCTGGGTTGAAGCTGTAAATACTGCCTGCTACATTCAAAACAGAATTTACATAAGACCAATCTTGAATAAGACTCCTTATGAATTGTGGAAAGGATGTAAACCCAATATTTCTTATTTCCACCTCTTCGGATGTCAATGCTTTATTTTAAATACTAAGGATCAACTAGAAAAGTTTGATGCCAAAGTAGATAATGGAATATTGTTAGGATACTCTGAAACGTCCAAAGCTTTTAGAGTCTATAACTCTAGAACTTTGATTGTTGAAGAATCCAACCATGTTAAATTTGATGACAAACAGCCTGATAAGAGATTATCAGAGCTAGATGATTCTTTTGCAGATATGAATCTGAATGATTCAGATGCTCGTCCAACAACCAACAAAGACGAGGCATCAGACGCTACGCAGGACGCATCATCGTCTCAGCAAGCTGTAAACACCCCTCGTTCTTGGCAATTCAGAACTTATCATGCTGAGGATCAAATCATTGGCAAACCTAATGATAGCGTCCGGACAAGGTCAACCTTCAGAGAGCAAGCTGACTCAGCCTTCATCTCTGAGATGGAACCAAAGTCTGTGGACGAAGCCTTATTGGACGGGTGCTGGATCCTCGCTATGCAAGAGGAGCTCAACCAGTTTCAATGAAGTGACGTTTGGACGCTGGTCTCCTTGCCTAAGGATAAGTCTTTCATTGGAACCAAGTGGGTCTATCGCAACAAGCTGGACGAAGATGGCAAAGTTGTAAGGAATAAAGCAAGGCTAGTTGCTCAAGGCTACTCACAAGAGGAAGGTATTGATTATACTGAAACCTTTGCTCCAGTAGCTAGATTAGAAGCTATACGCATCTTACTCTCATATGCTGCACATCATAACATCATGCTTTATCAAATGGATTTAAAAAGTGCATTCCTAAATGGTGTAATTAATGAAGAAGTATATGTTCTTCAACCACCCAGTTTTGAAGATCAGAACCGTCCTGTGCATGTATATAAGCTTAAGAAAGCTTTATATGGACTCAAACAAGCTCCTAGAGCTTGGTATGAGAGACTCAGCACTTTCCTAATGGAGAATGGCTTCTCAAGAGGAAAAGTGGACACAACTCTGTTTAGAAAAGTAAATAAAAAGGAATTTATTGTTGCTCAAATTTACGTTGATGATATAATATTTGGTGCAACTGATGAATCTCTTTGCCAAGAGTTTTCTGAATTAATGCAAAGGGAATTTGAAATGAGCATGATGGGAGAACTGAAATTCTTCCTCGGACTTCAAGGAAAGCAAACTTCAGATGGAGTGTACATTCATCAGACGAAGTACACAAAGGAGCTTCTGAAACGCTTCAAGTTGGACGATTGTAAACTTATGAATACACCAATGCATCCAACGTCCGTGCTAAACAAAGATTCTAAAGATAAAAAGGTAGACCAAAAGGTATATAGAGGTATGATTGGTTCCCTCTTATATCTAACTGTGTCCAGACCTGATATCATGTTTAGTGTTTGCTTATGTGCTCGTTTTCAATCCGATCCAAGAGAGTCTCATCTCTCAGCAGTAAAAAGAATCTTTAGATATCTAAAAGGTTTTACTAATCTGGGTCTTTTTTATAAGAAATTTGATGAATACAGATTAGTTGGATTCTGTGACACTGACTATACTGGAGACAGAATAGAAAGAAAAAGCACAAGTGGAGGGTGTCACTTCATTGGTGCTAATCTTGTCTCATGGTCAAGCAAAAGGCAAAGCACAATTGCTCTATCAACTGCTGAAGCTGAGTACATTGCTGCAGCCAGTTGCTGCTCATAACTGCTATGGATCAAACATCAGTTGGAAGACTACAACGTGTTTGTAAGCAACATCCCTATCATGTGTGATAACACTGCTGCTATTAACTTGTCAAAGAACCCCATACTGCATTCTAGAACAAAGCATATAGAAATAAAGCATCATTTTATTAGAGACTATGTGCAAAAAGGAACAATAGATATTCAATTTGTTGATACTGACCATCAATGGGCAGATATCTTCACTAAACCATTAGCCGAAGATAGGTTCACATTTATAAGAAAATATCTGAACATGAATTTCATTGATTGACTGAGAGTCCAATGCATGCGTCCAATATTTGCATTACGTCCAATATATGCTCGTCCATTGTACTTTCTGATTGCTCGTCTAATGCATTAATGGAACTCAATCTTTGTCGAATGAACTATTATCTTTCATTCCCTTAACTAAGTCAGTTGTTTGTTTTCTTTGTTTGCCAAAAATGCCTTTTACGGTTTCAAAGTCTGAACGTGTGTCAGGCATTTAATGCACGTCATTTCGCTCTCTCTCTCTCTTTGAAAATACGAAAGGTTTTCGTTCTCTCTTCTCCTTTCTTTAAAACCTAAGTTTTGTTAAAAATCAAACCTTTACAAAAAGCTTTAATCTCTCTTCTTGCATCTTCGAAAAGGAAAACCCTTTCTAAAAAACCCTTCTTCTCTAAACCTCCTCTCTGAAACTATGGCAACCTCTTCTGTTGCTGGCTCTAAGGGTAAAGGAAAAACCTTTAACGCTCAGACTGCTGATATCATGGTCGAGTTCAAGTTTAATCTACAATTCCTGGAGGGTAACGGGATTGACATTTTCTCTAATATCCATGCTGCTGGATGGTCAAGCTTCTTCGAAGGTTCTCCGGTAATCTACCCTGCCCTAGTTAGGGAGTTCTGGACAAACCCTATTGTCTCTGCAAGGGAGATTCGCAACAAAGTGCTTCATGCTGAAGTAATAGTATCTGAAGCAACCATCTCTAATGCGATTGGGTGCGCCCAATCTGGTATAACTGTTGAGAATAACTGGGAGGTAGAGATTGGTGATGCTTCCACCATCAGAGACTGTCTGTTGAAGAACTCGGGTGACAAACTCATAGCCTAAAAAATGACTGACAAGGCTAGGGTTCTTCACCAAATCTTGAACAAGTCTATCCTTCACAAGGCTGGGTCGAAGGATAATGTATCAAAGGCTCATCAATTCTGCCTGGTTCATTTGATACTAGAAAGGCAAATAAACCTTCCCCACCTACTCTTTTCCTTCTTCAAGTATGCCATTGAAGGCTCTGGGAAGAATACTTCAATCATCTATGCTGCTCTTCTCTCAAAAATTTTCGAGAAGCATATGGTCTATAATGACCTAAAGAACTTGGCTCCAGAAAGAAAGGTCAGATACTACGGTGTTCATGGCATTGAACGATTCCATCAGCCTGAGTTTAGCAGGCAAAGTTTGGTGATGATGCAGTTGGACTACGTCAAAAAGTCCAAGCTTGAAGGAAAACAAAAAGGAGCTCAGACGCAAGGCTCAGAAGAAGCGTCTGAACAACGCGCCACTACTGGACGCTCCACTGAACTAGCTCGTCTAATAGCTAGGACTTCTCCTTATCGTCCAAAGCTCACCGTCCAACCATCCAGAAAAAGGAAGCTGATTCTAGCTCCCATTGATGAGGACGAAGAGGACGATCTACCCATCTCCAGGGTAGTCAAAGGTCCAAGATTGGAAACCTCGTCTGTTGCACCCCTGCCTAAACCTTTGTCAACAAGGGCAAGGTCAACTCGAGCAAAGACAAAAGGTAATACTGAACCTATCTCTAGTTCAGTTATTACATCTTCTGTTGTCCAATCGTCTGCGATTGAGGACTTGATCTTTGAACCTTCCCTACCACCCTCACCCACTGACCTACCACAAACCCAAACTCTAACCTCACCAAATGAACCCGAAGACTGGTTCACACCCTGGGGAGATCACCTCTTCCAACCTTATGGTGCTCCCTACCCCAGGCAGATCTTTCCCAAAAGAAAATATAGACGCATCCCAGGAATAGACCACAGTAACAAATGCTCAATTTGGGCTGAGGTCAAACGCGACTTTCCTGTTCTATTCCTTAAACACACACCCCCCATTACTGAATCTCACCCCAAAAGCCCCCTTCCATTACCTGAATATGAATATGAACAACCACCCACACCACCCACCTCTGGACCTCCCCCTAAACTTGGCTACTACCCCATCCCACGCACATCAACCAAACGTCTAGCCTCTGAGATGTACACAGCCCATGGACCCTTGGTTGTCTGCCTTGAGAAGAAGACGTTTCCTCCAAGGAAAGTCTATCCCAACCTCATCAAGGACAAGGCATTCCAATGGTGCCACTATAATGTAAAGAGGCACGTTGTTCTTCGTAATGAAGACAAGAAAGGCTACAAAACGGAGTATGAAAGAAGAGCAAGGACATTTGGCTTAACCAACTTCATCCTTGATCCTGATCTATCTTTCATTCCAAGCTACCCATCAACATGGAAGGAGTATTCTGATGTTCAGGACTTTCTTCCTTATTATGCCATGCGGAAAGAGTGTGACATGACTCGGGAAGCTAAGATTCATCACAACCTTCCAAAGAGATTTTGGTCAAGGACATCCAGCACAAGAGTAGGAGTTGTTCCTCCTCGAGCTTGTCCAAGGCTCCCTATTCTAGATCCCATCAAGAATAAGGACCTTTGCAAAAGGCTTGAGTCATGGACGATGCCTTACAAAAATGCTTTTGATCCTTTGTTTTGGAAGAGACATCGAGATGACTCTGAGGCTCTCGCAAACATTTGGAAGAAAGATCCTCGATTCAGATTTGACCCAGATGCTAAGGTTTACTGGGAAAACCACATCTGGAAATGCTCCCAAGAAGCATCATCATCTGGACTATCCATTGAGGAGAAAGAGGAGATTCGCTTCTACCCAAGACAATATCGAATCTGTGAGGCTGATTACATGATCATTGACGATATCTTTGGGATACCTCTTTATCCTAAAGATGTTTTGCCTTCACCTGCTCCCAGATGCAGAGAAAACAAGTATGATGATGCTGAGATCATACTTGAAGTGCTGCCACCTCCTGATGCTCCTCCTCCTCCTCCTAAGCCGGTTACTCCTGAAGAGACTGGGGACACCGAAATCGTCTATGCGGACCCCTCCTCTGAAACTCATGCTGAGGAAGTGGAACAAGTTGCAGACTCAGCTCAGTCCAAGTCTCAACCTATCCCTCTCTCAATGGTCTATCCTGTTGATCCATCTCCTTCTCAGGCTCTTAGTATAGTTCCTGATCAAAGAGGTGTGGACGCAACAAGGGCCATAGCTGAGAGTTCCGCCTCGGTTATTCCTCTTGAGTTTCAAGAGTTCGTCCAACGGACCATAGAAGCCAACAATGCGGTGCTCCTTCAGCAAATTGCGGCTATATTCAAAGATTTTATTCCAAAACCTCCTCCTTCTTCTTAAAATTTGTTTTATCTTAAAATTTGTTTTATTTGTTTTCAAATATACTGACTATGATGTGTTTCTCACTCTTTTGTCTGATGACAAAAAGAGGGAGAAAATGGGTTGATTGAATATATACATCTTGATTGTTTTTTGAATACATGTCTGGCTTTCCATGCTTAAAAGCTTATATCTGTCTAATATGCCTTAAATGTTTAGATGCTTTAGATGATTAGAATGTTTGTCTTAGGGGTAGCCCTTCAGCTCTCTAGGACTCTTTGTTCAATCAAATTAGTATGTTTTGTCATCATCAAAAAGGGGGAGATTGTTGGAACCAAAGTGGTTATGGTCCAAATAATCCCTTAAGTTTTGATGTTAACAAAGAGCTAATTTAAGATGAACAAAGATTTGTTATGGACTAACACTTTATATTAAGTGTACAGGATAAAACTTAATTGAGTCCAAAGACTATCCATAGTCCAAAGACTTTATCTCATCCAAAATTTAATCTTGGTTTACGACTGGACGGTAATATATAGAACCATGAGTCCAAAGACTCTTTCGGTTACTTTTGTAATAGCTAGTTCAATAAATGCTTTTATACTTCAAGCGCGAATATCTTGTAAAAGCATTTGAATTTATTATTCCCTGTAAAAGGCTTATATCCTTGTGACAAAACATTCTTTGTAATATTCGTACAAATGTAAAGCGTAAACCAAAATGTCCCTATCACTTTAAGAAGTTGACCTTCTTCTTTTGGAAAAACAAAAGGCAACTTTCTTTCTACTCAGAGGATATGTCAGCACCACTTTGAGCTATCATCCTGACAGTCTATCCTGCTAATCAGAAACTTCAGAAGCTATCAAACTCAACGGATCAAATGCATTCAATGCTTATCAGAACGGATCCTTTTCCATCCGTTGAAGAGTAAAGTCTGCTCAAAGACAAGAGGCTATATATACCTCCATCCCCTGAAAGTGCAAGGTGACCAAACCAACACCAATCGGACAAAACTTGAGCAAAAATACAAGTGAAGCAACACTTAGCAATTCAAAATATTTCAAGAGATACAAGCAAACATTAGCTCAAGAAATCAAAGACAAAATTTCAAGCTTGCAAAGCTAGCAAAGCTACTCTGATCCTCATTTTCATATTACTCTCTATGTAGAGTTGTTTTTAAGAGTCTAAGCTTTAGTTTCGAATTCTCACATTTAGTGAGTTCGTAGAACAAACTCTTTTCAAAACCTTAGTTTGGTTGAGCCTGAAGAGGCTTGTCTGTAAAAGAATACTTAGAGAACCTGAAGAGGTTGAGAATACTGCCTGAAGAGGTGTTGAATACTTTGTAACAAAATGTTTTTGTTATAGTGGATAAAGCTCTCAAGTAGAGAGGACTGGACGTAGCTCTTTGGTGAAGAGTGAACCAGGATAATATCTTTGTGTTCTTTTCTCTCCCTTACCCTTACTTTAGTTTATTATCTAACTAACTAACTGGGATTGAATTGCCTTTTACTACGCTGCTTTCTTATCTTAGTCAAACTAAGTTAGCGTCCAACTTGGTGTTTGGAAGAGCTCTCTTTGCTTTTAATCGTTTTAGCGTCCAACCTTGCGAAAACAATTATCTGCTTACGAAAAGAATTTAAAATCGTCTAAAACACAATTCAACCCCCTTCTTGTGTTTCAAACAGGTTCCTTCACGATCGTGCTCACTGTGAGCATGACGTGCACGTTATTGGTATGATCGTACTCGTTTTATGAGCACAATCACGCACTACTTAAGCACAGCCGTACTTTGAGTTATTCGCCAGATGCATGGGCGTGCACACCAGAGCACGAGCGTGATCCATGTCGCGACAACAATCCTAGTTCTGAAATTTACGGTTTCTAAGGTTCAAACACTCAAAAAACAAGCCTAATTTTCGTGGCTAACCCAAAAGGGTTATCAATCTCACCTCTCATGTCTATCCTTATGTTTTATGAACATTTTATGAATTCCAATTAACCTAAAACTATGTTCGTGTAGTTTATGGTTAATCTATCAATAACCCTATATTTTAAACTTAACATAACCAATAACCACATCAACATCATAGCGAATACCATCAATACATCTCACTATATGCATACTCAAGAACATACGAGGACATCCAAACAGGATTCAAACACCAGGCATAGCATATAACAACATAACATTAGGGTCATGGGTTAACCTTTCATCTTATGCTACCCAAAAACCTATATATTCATATTGACCTCTCACCCCATACTTGGTATGGCGATCTCTGAGAGGAAAGGGAAGAAGGAAGGTCCACAGGGTCTCGTATCACGAACGCTCAACCTCACGATCACGGCCTGAAGTCAGATCATGAACGGAGGCAAGAACCAACCACGAAGAGCTAGGGCGCCAGTAGCGATGTCCCTCAAGCGATGAACAACGAAGAACGATGAACAAGGGTTATCTCCTTCAAAGATACTTGGCAAGGGGGTTGTGGAATCCTTGTTAGAGAGAAGGAGGCAATTTTTTTGAGTTTAGAACGTTAGTAACTAGTTTAGGTCGAAGGCTTAGGTACATAAAAGGACTAGGGCGAAACGGGCTAAAGAAAAAGCCCAATTCGCGGTTCTGCTGTGTGTGAGGCATGGTCGTGAATGCCAAAAGCATGGGTGTGCTTGCCTAGAGCACGGGCGTGCTGGACTTGAGCACAGGCATTCTCGCTTATCAGATTTAAGATTTAGCTCTTTTCTGAGGCTTTTTACCCCTAAACATGTCCCTAGGCATCTAAACAAGCATAACAACCGTATATAACATACATTAACAAAACTTTAATACATAAAAAAAATATAAGTGAAAATCTAGGTGTTACAATTCCACCGCCTTTATAAAAATTTCTTCCTCGAAATTTCAACTCACCTTAAGAAAATAGGTATGGATAGGACTCCTTGATCTTGCTCTCCAACTCCCACATAGCGATTTCTTCTGAAGTTCCACTCCAAACAACTTTGACCAAGGGAATTTCCTTCCCTCTCAGTTTCTTAATCCCCAATCCTCACCCCGAAGGGGTATTACCTCAAAGGTCAGGTTCTCCTTCAGTAGAATGATATCGGGTGCTATCACATGGCTTGGGTCATGAATGTACTTACGAAGTTAAGATACATGGAATACATTGGTTTGACAAAAAGGGTGGTAAGGCTATTTGGTAGGAAACTTCACCGACTCTTTTTAGTATTTGGTAAGGACCAATGAACCCCGGAGTAAGTTTCCTTGCTTTCATTACTCTACTAATCGTAGTCGTTGGAGTAACTTGCAAGAACACATGATCCCCTTCCTGGAGTTCGAGAGCTTTCCTTCTCTTATTATAGTAACTTTTTTGTCTACTCTGTGCCACTCTCATCTTTTCTTGTATCATTCTCACTTTTTCTGTGGTCTCCTGCACTACCTCAGGTCCTAACACAACATTCTCGCAAGGCTCATTCCATCATATGGGTGTCCTACATCTCCTCTCATACAAAGCTTCATAGGGTGCCATCCCAATACTGGAGTATAAACTGTTGTTATAAGTGAACTCTATAAGGGGTAAGAACTTATCTTAACTACCCGACTGCTCTAACACACAAGCTTTCAACAGATCTTCTAAGGATTGGATGGTCCTCTCTGACTGACCATCGGTCTGTGGGTGGTAAGCTGAACTCAATCTAAGCTTGATTCGTAAAGCCTCATGCAAACTATTCCAAAACCTAGATGTAGATCTAGGATCTCTATCTGACACTATGCTAGAGGATACACCATATAGTCTAATTATCTCTCTGACATACAACTCGGTCAACTTATCTAGTGGATATTCCATGTTCATAGGGATGAAATGGGCAGATTTAGTCAACCTATCCATAACAACCCATATGTTATTATAACCATCTGGGGTCCTAGGGAGCCCAGACACAAAATCCATAGAGATACTATCCCACCTCCACTCAGGGATACTCAAAGGCTGCATCTTACCTGAAGGTTTCTGGTGTTCTATCTTAACCTTTTGGCATACTAAACAAGCATAAACAAACTCAGCCACATCCTTCTTCATCCTAAGCCACCAAAACATATGCTTTAGATCCTGATACATCTTTGTGGCTCCTGGGTGAACACTCAAATCACTCCTATGGCCCTCCTCAAGGATCAACTTCCTAAGCTCTGGAACATCAGATATACAAACTCTATCTTGGAACCTCAGAACTCCATCACCTCCTTCCTTAAAACTAAGGTTTCTACCCTGGGCAAGCAGCTCCCTCTGGTCTAAAAGGTATGAATCTATTTTCTGCCCTTCTCTAATCTGATCCATTAGACTGCTAGTGATCTTCAGCGTTCCAAGCCTAACACTCTTATGGGTAACTTCCCAAGCTAAGCTCAAGTCCCTAAACTCCTCAACCAAATCCATCTCTTTAAGCATCAAAGCTGAAACATGTAAGATATTCCTACTCAAAGCATTAGCCACTACATTAGCTTTACCTGGGTGGTAACTCAACTCAAAGTCATAATCCTTAAGAAACTCCATCCACCTACGTTGCCTCATGTTCAACTCTTTCTGATCAAACAGATATTTTAAACTCTTATGATCAATAAAAAACCTCAAACCTAGCTCCATAAATATAATGTCTCTAGATATTTAAGGCAAACACTACGGCTCCTAACTCCAAGTCATGGGTAGGGTAATTCATCTCATGGATCTTCAACTACTTAAAAGCATAAGCTACTACCTGACCATTCTGCATCAACACACCACCTAAACCTTGCTTCGAAGCATCACAATACATCGCAAAAGGTTTACTAGGGTCGGGTAAAACTAACAATGGTGCAGACGTCAACCTATCCTTTAACTTCTGAAAGCTTTCCTCATACTGAGAGTCCCAAACAAAGATCTATCCTTTCTTAGTAAGGCGGGTCAAAGGTAAAGCTATCTTAGAGAACCCTTCTATAAACCTCCTATAGTACCTGGCTAAACCCAAGAAACTCTTAATCTCGGTTAATGACTTAGGTGCTTCCAAATGGAGCAACTCTAGAGACGATATGTCCTAAGAAACTCACCTCCTCCAACCAGAACTCACACTTAGACAACTTAGCATACAACTGCTTTTCCTTAAGGGTCTGCAAGACTATCTTCAAGTGTTCCTCATGTTCTACCTTAGTCTTAGAGTATATAGGATATCATCTATGAAGACAACTACAAACCTATCCAAGTACGGGCGAAAGATCTTGTTCATGTAGTCCATGAACACAGCAGGGGCATTAGTCACGCCAAAAGGCATAACTAGGTACTCATAATGGCCATAGCCCGTTCTGAATGCAGTCTTTGGAATGTTCTCAGACTTGACCTGAATCTAGTGGTAACCCGATCTCAAATTTATCTTAGAAAACACACAGGCTCCTATCATCTGATCCATAAGGTCATCTATCATGGGAAGAGGGTACCTATTCTTAACTGTCACCTTGTTGAGTTATCGATAATCGACACAAACCTCATGCTACCATTCTTCCTCTTCACTATCAACATTGGTGCTCTCCATGGAGACACACTAGGCCTAACAAAATGCTTCTGAAGCAATTCTTCTAATTGTTTCTTCAACTCTGCTAGCTCTAGAGGGGACATCCTATAAGGCACTATAGAGAATGGCCCTGTACCTGGCACTAAGTCTATCATAAATTCAACATCTCTCTCAGGTGATAGACTAAAAACATTCTCAGGGAAAAACTCAGGAAACTCTCTCACAACTGGCACATCATCAACCTTAGATTTGCTCTCTACTTCCAAGGAAGTCAGAATCATGTATACTTGGGCTTATTCTCTCATAGAACCTTTCATTTGGTTGGCAAAAAGAAATCTAGGATCCTTAGGATTCATAGCAGTCCCAAAAACAACAGTTTTATCAAAGTAGTTTAGAAGGACGTGATTGGTAGATAACCAGTCCATACCAAGAATAGCATCAAGATGTTTAAGAGGTTGGAACACAAGGTCAACTACAAAGTTCCTATCATCAATGGTAAAGGGACAACTTTTGTAAACATGGGAAGTAAGAACAGGATTATTTGTAGGTGTAGCAACAATCAAGTCATGCTCAAGATAGGTAACTGGCAACTTTAAGTGTCTAACATAGTCATGCGATACAAAGGAATGGGTTGCACCCGAATCAAACAACACAATTAAAGGAGTTTCATTTATGAGACATTTACCTTGGATCAGATCTTTCGGATTCGGAGGCTTCAACTCCACTGAGAGCAAAGACAAAATTCTGCACTTGTTCACTAAGGTAGGAAAGTCACAGATCTCCCGATGGCTGATGGCTGATGGTTTACTTGATCTCTGGACGATACCATTCTTGAACTACACACACTTAGAGCGGTCATCTATCGCATGCTGGTGCAATGGATAGTAATGTGAGAACTCCTCAAACTTTGCAGCATACTCCCCACAGACATGTTCCCTTGAGTCAAGGCCAGAAACTCCATCTCCTTCTTGTCACGGATGTCAGCGGAAATACTTCCCCAAGAACCTCTCCTTGAAGGCATCCCAAATAACAGCGGCGCCTTCAGCTTCCAAACGTTAGCGGCAACTCTCCCACCAATGTTCAACTTCTTCTATCACCATGTATGAGCACCTTCAGGGTCATATGCTCCCTTGAAAGATAGAGGCACCTTCAACTTCCAAATGTTGGCTGCAGTTCAGCCCCAATTATTCAACTTACTTTACCAAAATGAAGGTAGCAAAGGTGACGTTCTGAGCATCGGTGCATGTCGTGGCCCGAAAGATCTTCTCAAGCTCCCAGATCTATATATGAGCACCTTCAAGGTCATAAGCTCCCTTGAAAGATGGTGGATTATTCCTCTGGAACTTATCCAAACCCTTAAATTCAGAAGGTCCACCTCCATTGTGATTCTGATTCTGCCTTATGGCATTAGCCAACGCTTCCAGGGCATCAGCAATCGCGCGATCGTTCCTACCTGCCATAACTTCCTGCATCGTTCAAGCAAACTGCTTAATACAAGATGTCAAGCAAGAATAGAAACTAAGTCCTCACAATCTTATATCATCATCTACGTTAAGTACAGATAATCATATAAGAGTAAACAGAAGAGAACATAACAGACACATATCCCGGCCTGTAGGACAAACCGGCTCTAATACCACAAAATGTGACACCCACTGCCCCGCATATGATATATAATAAATAAATCCACAAGTTAAATAAAAGCTTAACATAAAAGGTAGCAAACACCACATTATCCGAACGGTAAACTATAAAAAACTAGAGTTAATCAAAAATCTCAAAAAAATAAAAATAAAATACAACTGCGAAATAAAACTAAACCCGAAAACCCGATGTCACATATCAGAGTTGGTATACAAAGTACCAATAATACATCGGATAACAACTAAAACATAAAAATACCAACCTAACTACGACTAAGCGATCTCCTCAGGATCATTATTCAACAGTTGGCTCACCCGCCTCTGCATAAACAAGGTATATGCATAGAACAACAAAAGCAGGGGGTAAGAAATCATATATACGAATATAAAACAGTAACGGAATAGTTAATAAGATGAGCATACAACACACAGTCAGACAAAACATATCATATCATGTTAAGGAATATGTGCAATGCGATGGAACATCACTACTCGATGCACATATGGATCAACCAACACTAACTCAGGAAGGACGACTAGGAGTACATATCCGGTTAACCAACATGGATGAATCACCATACCAAATGATCCTCATGGATACTCTCACTAATCCTGAAAACGTATCATGGCTCGTCGAGGTAGTCAAGTTGGTTGAGTGGTCGTTCCGGCCATAGGTACCAAACCCACGCCATCAAGGAACTTTCAGACTCGACACTACCCTCAAGGCCGAGATTGCTGGGGTTTCAAGAGGGATAGTTTTTAAAAACAATTTATAAAAACATCTCAAACGGAAAAACCCATTTACTAAAGGACCACGTAACGCACATGAATCACAATGATATTGTGTTTTCCTCTTGAAACGTAGCTTCACCAAGAAAACTGTGAGCACGTCAGCAGCACTGGTAAATCACGAACACTGCTATGGTGTGAATGGCAATTTGATGTGCACAGCTACATTGCAGCAGATCCGAGGAACGCTGCTGCTATCACCACAAAGGGAGAGGTTCTTCTCTATCATCAGTATTGCAAAGTAGCAACACCTCTACTCAATCCATACAAGCAAACCAACGTCAGAGATAGCATAGTGCTAGCTATTAGGATTGGGAGAGGCACGGCACATAGAGAGAGAAAAGAGGGTGCGTCTGTCAAGGGTGTACAGCGACCATTATGAGTACTCTATATTGTGTGTACCTTATCTGACAAGCACACCTTACTAATAGCTGTCACTTACTTAACCTAACCCAATTGGGCTACTGCACGCTACAGACCCAATGTTTAATTATTAATTAAATCATATTTAATTAATCAACTAAATTAATTCTCTGAATATTTGCTCTATGCGTGTGACCCTATAGGTTCTCAATTAATTGGCAATAACATTAATTATTATTAATATATTAATAATCAATTAATATTATTAATATTATGCTTTCTTTGTTAGCATAGAGTATGAAAAGCTGCCATTATTCTGTTCTAATTGTGTTGCAATCGGTCATTCTTGGTCGCGTTGCAATAAGAACAAGAACAAGAAACTATATAAAGAAAGCTTGGGTCCCAAGAAAGAAGTGCAGAAGTATATTCCTAAAGACAATGTGTCAAAAGATGCTGATTTGAACAAAGGGAAGACAATTGTGATAGATCAAACTCCATCTCCAGAAATTGTGATGTTAAAAGGGGATCATAGTGGCAAAGATTATGAAACTGTGAAGCAAGATGATATGCAGAGGAATAATGTCAATGTTGATCAGAATTAAATGAGGAACATGCAAGTGATAGTGATACTGAGATTGTGTTTGATGAAACCACTCCAATCAGAAGTAATAATGAACTGTCTTAGACTTCCTTTGTCCCTAATTCTATAAGCCCTGTGTTAAGTGCAGATAAATTAAATAATACTAATAACCAAGGTATTGGAGGCTCTACATCTCAGCCTGCCCTGAATGATGATCAATCTCCTCTGAAGAATGTTCACAATCAATCTGATTTGCATGACTCAACCCAATTTAGTCCTGTAATTTTGAAGGATCTCAAGCTGGCTGGCAAGTTTTGGGCTGATCAGATAGAGAATAAAGATGAAGAAGCAAGACAAGCCAAATGCTAACCCAGCAAAGGGAAGACAGAATAATGATAACCTTGAAGAGGGAGGATTCACTGAAGTTATCTCAAAATCAAAGAAGAGGAAGCAAAAGAAGAAGTCCAATAAACCCCCAAAGGCAAAATATAACACTAGGTCCTGAGCAAACTTTTACAAAGGTAATCAATGAATATCTTGTTTTGGAATGCTAGAGGTGTTGGCAATCTAGATACTAGATTGGTTTAAAGAATCTTTGTAATGACAATAGGCCTGATTTATTATTTATAGCTGAACCTTGCATTGATTTCAAGGATTTTCCAAAGAGATTTCTTAGCAGGCTTCATTTAAGGCTTTTGGCAGTTAATAGTAGAGATTCTTTGCTCCCTAATCTTTGGTGAATTTGCAAGTAGGATCTTGATCCGGTGGTCATTTCCAGAACTTCTCAACAAGTTTCTATTTCTATCTTAGTGAAGAATCAAAAAGTTTTTATCTCAGCAGTGTATGCAGCTACAACTTATCAAGCAAGAAGAGTTTTGTGGAATGAGTTAAATGATCTACAACAATCAAATCAGGGTCCTTGGTGTTTTGTTGGAGACTTCAATGTGGTTTTAGGTGCTCATGAGCAAAGAGGAGGTCATATGCCTTTAAAAATAGCTAGTGATGATTTCAGAAATTGGAATGCTAGTAAAGAGCTAATTCACTTAATGACCAGACGAGCTCAATTTACTTGGGCTAATGGGAGAAGAAGCTGATCCTACATTGAGAAGAGACTTGATAGGGCAATATGTAATGATAGCTGGATCTCATTTTGGACTAATGTTGCTTGTTGTACACTAGTCAAAAGCAAGTCTGATCATTTTCTTTTGCTGCTCTCTTTGCAAAAGGAGGAAACGCTTTTCAATTCATCATTCAAATTCATGAAAATGTGGGCAAGTCATTCTAGCTGTAAGGAGGTGGTTGCTGAAGTTTGGAAGGAAGAAATACTTGGCTGCCCTATGTTCATTTTATCTCAGAAGTTGATGTTGTTGAAAGCTAAGCTCAAGATTTGGAACAAGCAGGTATTTGGTAATGCTCATATTAAAGTTAATGCTGCCATGTCTAGTGTTTGTCAAATTCAAAGTCAAATTGAGGCTCAAGGCTATTCTGATGCTCTCTTTGATCTGGAGAAAGAGGCTCAAGTAAAGTTGCAGCAAGCTCTTAATTCTCAAGAAGAGTTTTGGATGGAAAAGGCTCGACTTAATTAGCACATCAATGGAGATAGAAATACATAATATTTTCATAAATTGACCAAAGTCAGAAATGTTTCTAAACAGATTTCCATTTTGAAGTCTGATGATGCTGCTTTGCAGACTTCTACAGATATTGAAAATCACATTCTCACGTACTATGAAGACCTTTTTGCTGTTGATAATAATTGTATGGAAAATGGCCTCATTGAAGAAGTAATTCCAAAACTGGTCTTTGAGGAGGATAATGGAATGAGAACTGGTCTGCCCTCCACGGATAAGGTGAAAAAAGCAATTTTTGGTATGAATGGTAATGGTGCTCCTAGTCCGGATGGTTTTGGAGGTTTCTTCTTTCAACATTATTGGGATATAGTGGCAAATGATGTCTTCCGACCTATTCTGCAGTTCTTTAGACAGGGGTGGATTTTGCCAAACCTTAACTCTAATTTAGTTGTTCTGCTTCCTTGGACTTCTGGTGCTGACAGAGTTGAGCTTTTCAAGCCTATTGCATTGGCAAATTTCAAATTTAAAATCATTACAAAGGTGTTAGCTGATAGATTGGCCAAAGTTAAATGCTCCAAAGATTGTTTCTCAAAATCAGATAGGTTTCATTCAAGGAAGATAAATTGTGGATTGTATCTGCCTTGCCTCGGAAGCAGTTAATATTCTTGACAGAAAAGCCTTTGGGGGAAACATTGCACTAAAAATTGATATTAGAAAGGCTTTTGATACATTGGATTCGAGTTTTTTATTAAAAGTCTTGAAGCAGTTTGGTTTTAATATGAAGCTTTGCAGCTAGATTTCAACTATTTTCAAATCTGCTAGACTTTCTTTTGCTGTAAATGGTAAGGCTATTGGTTTTTTAAATTGTGAAAGATATGTGAGGCAAGGAGACCCTCTTTCTCCTCTTCTTTTTGCGTTGCTAAAGATGTCCTTAGTAAAGGAATTTCTAAACTTATTCTGTATGGTCAACTGCAGCTTTTTTCTGGTCCTAGAGGTATGGTGGTGCCTTCCCATGTCTTATATGCTGATGATGTGATGCTTTTTTGTAGAGGGTCTAAAGCTAATCTTTCTGTTATCAAACACTTGTTTACAAAGTATAAGCAAATTTATGGTCAATTGATCAATTGTGGGAAATCTAAATATTATGCAGGATCAATTAGTGCTGCTAGAATGGCTTCTATCTCCAATGATCTTGGTTTTTAAGCCGGCAGGCTCCCTTTCATTTATTTGGGGGTTCCTTTGTTTAAAGGCAAGCCCAAAAGAGTTCATCTTCAACCAATAGCTGATAGAATTAAGAGCAAATTAGCCACTTGGAAAGCTTCATTATTGTCTATTATGGGCAGGGTGGAGTTAGTAAAGTCTGTGATCCATGGAATGTTGCTTTATAGCTTTTGCATCTATGCTTGGCCAATCAAGCTTATTAAAATGGTGGACAACTGGATTCGAAACTTTATTTGGTCTGGGAATGTGGACACAAGGAAGATTGTTACTATTGCTTGGCACAAAGTTTGTTCTCCAATTTTGGAAGGTGGACTTGGCATTAGATCTTTTTGATCATTGTATGATGCTGTTATGCTTAAGCGATGCTGGAATCTTGTTACTTCAAATACTCAATGGGCAAAATTTGTTAGAGGCAGAGTGTTGAGGCAAGGTGTTCCTATTGGCTATCACATCTCTTCATCCATTTGGCATGGTTTAAAGAAAAATCTTAGCACTGTTACTTATAATTTAGCTTGGCAAATTGGCAATGGAGAAAGGATCAATTTCTGGACATGGCTCTCTCAAAAGCTTGCTTCTCTTCTTAGTTGTCCAGAGGAAGCTAGCAGAAACTTTAAAGCAAAGTTGAAGGATTTTATTGTAAATGTTAATTGGAATATTCCTGCTATTCTGTTTCAAAAAATCCTTGGTTTATCTGATGAATTGAGCAACGTGACTATCCCTTCCTTCCCTTATCCTGATCAGATGGTTTGGTATGGTAGTAATACTGGTCAATTGAGCTTTAAACTATCTTATCTCAATCTTAATCGTCCTAAGCAGAATTTGGAGTGGTCCAAGATTATATGGAGAAGATGCATTCCTCCTTCAAAGTCCTTTTTTGGCTAGGAGAGCTTTGCATAACAAACTTCCAACAGATGAAAACCTTAGCTCAAGAGGTTGGGTAATAGTTCCTATGTGCAACCTTTGTGAGAAAAATGCAGAATCCGCTTCTCATCTTTTCCTCAGTTGTGATTTTGCAAAGAGTATTTGGCTTTGGTTGAGTTCTGTTATTCAAGTTCCTATTGATCTAAGCTCTTTGATTACTTTGATCTCGATTTGCAATATGCATTGGAGCAAGCAAGTTATGGATGTTGTTGTGGCAGCTATTCTGAATTCTCTTTGGACAATTTGGTATGCAAGGAATCTGTTGAGGTTTGACAGCATGAAAATTAATGTTAAATCTGCTTTAAGTATGATCATTGGCAGCATCTCTCTAGCTGGGAATTCGAGTTCGGGTACAATGCACTCTTGTCTCATTGATCTCTCTATTCTGCACAGCTTCTCTATTACTGGTAATTTGAATAGGGCTCCTAAAATACTTGAAGTTACTTGGCTGCCTCCTAAGCGTTATTGGTTTAAATGCAACACTGATGGTGCTGCTAGAGGAGCTCCTGGCCATGCTGGTTGTGGAGGTATCTTTAGGGATTATAGAGCAGGTATAATTGGTTGTTTTTCAGCCAGCATTGGCAGTTCTTTTGCCCTTCATGCTGAGCTTACAGATGCAATGCTTGCTATTGAAATAGCTTACAAAAAAGGTTGATGGAATCTTTGGTTAAAGAGCGACTCTAAGTTGGTTATTGCTGCTTTCAATAATGTGGGGGTTATTCCTTGGAAGTTAAGAAACAGATGGTTAAACTGTTTGCAGCTTGTTTCTAGAATGTGCTTTATCTACTCTCATATATTCAGAGAAGGAAACAGTTGTGCTGACAAGTTAGCTAATTATGGCTCCTCCAATGTTGGTTTTCATTGGTGGGATTTGGTAGTGCCTAGTTTTATTAGGGAAGATTTAATAGAGCAGGACTTCCAAATTATAGATTTAGATAGCTTGTTGTTTTTATTTTCATGGGTTTGGTTTAAGCTCCCCTCCCCCATCTTTCATTGTAAGTTTCTTTTTTCTTTTAATAAAATTGGCATTAGGAGTACTCTTTTTCCTTTTTGGAGTTTTTAACCCTAAGGAGGGTTTTGCTCCAAAAGGGTTTAATGAGGCTCCTTTTGTTTGTTTGCAAAAAAAAAAAAAAAAAAAAAGTCAATCAATATTATAAACAATAAGCGGCATCTAGTAATACATCATTGCTACCCAATTAATTAGAATATTGGTCATACAATTAAAACCTTATTGTAACCATATATAATGTGCAGTAAACGTCCTTTTGTCTCAATGTCTTAATTGAACACAAGGCATAAATGTGTCATCCTTGTTAAATTCAATTATTTATTTCTCGATCTAGTAATTGATGTACGATCATGTGGGCCCAATATCTCAAATTGTCCACCTTAGCATGGCCATGCATTTCTACGTCGCATACCATCAAGAGGCCTATAGACATTACCCCTGTTATGTAGGAGAGATGAATCCTATCTACATCACTCACATTCCTCAACATGTTTCATTGCAGGCCCAATAACTATCTTTATAGTTGTCCTGTTATAGGCAACGTTTAATAGTATTAAAGCCTACAACTACATATGTTAGGAATCATAGTGATTTCAAGCTGAAGGACTGCTTCACTATGGTCACCATGAGAATCGCTTATGACACTTATATAACTATTATGCAGCGTTCTCATAGCAGGTCACTCCAGTATAAATATTCCACTAATATTTATACCTCTGTGAAGACTTGATATCTTATATCTATGACCCGTGAAATGTGGTCATCAGTACACTCACATAATAGTCTCAATGTATTATTATTGTCCTTATTAATAATAATACTTAACTATGGATATTAAGAATAGTGTTCTATAATTTAATGGCATCTCACGGTCAAGTCATACTTGACGTTCCATTAAATGAACTATCAATTCTAAGGACTTTATTATGTTATAAATATTATCATCAAATAGAACATAATAAATAAATGCCTCATATATAAAATATAGAATAAAGTCATGATACAATATATGTAACACCCTGATTTTTTAAACTTTCTAAGGTCAATAAACCGTGTAAATGAGTTTATATTTTTATCTGAGGTTTAGAAAATGAAATAAAATAAAATAAGACCATAGTCACGCTCTACGCTATCGTATAGAGTTACGGTTAAATTTTGGGTCGAAAACTCAGACGGAGCCCGGTCTGCGTTTTTCACTGACAGTATGATTTTGCTGCTCCGACAACCTAATTTTGACTCGTGAATGAAACAGTTAGTCTTAGAATTGAATTTCCTACAATTTTTCTAAAATTGGGTTTGCACACTAAAAAGCGGAATAATATAAGTTATTAGGGCGAAATCTCAAATCGGATGACGAACGGAGCTGGATAAGGTTTTACCGGGACCCACTAACGGATAAACGTGAAGTTAAATCAAGTCACATCACCAAGGAAAGTGTGCCAGTGTCATGATGACCTTAGAAAATATTTGGACGTGAAAAGACCATTTTGCCCCATAAGTGAAATTTTTTGGACACCCTTGCCCTTCCCTTCATCTCACACGCCTCCTTCACCTTCACGAAGGCGCTCCACCCATTTTTCTTCATAACACATTTCTCCTCACACTTTCTCACCTTTTCTCTCATTTTCCTTAAGAAACTTCAAGTGATTTTGTGAAACAAGTTAATAAACTTGATCATCTTCATCTTCTAAGAGGTATGAACTCTTTCTTTGATCTCTCAATCTTCAGTTTCTTCCATTGACACTTCATTTTCAAGCTATGTTTAAGTTTGAAGCTTAAAATTCATAAAACCATGAAAAATTGTAGAAAAATCCTTTTAATGTCAAACCAATTTCTATGAGCTAGTTTCATTGTCCTCTCTCATAATCCAAGAGCTTGTAACCAAAAGAGTTCTCTAGCCCATATGGGTATGATGAGGCCGAAACCTATAGGGTGGAAAATCATGAGTTTTTTATTCAAGTTTTGAGTAATGAGACTTGTTTTAGTGTTAGGTATACCTAAGGATCATTCATCCAAGAGATAGGAAATTTTAGACATCTCTAGCTACTTGTATAGCCCTATGGCCGAACCCTAAGTCTAAGGAAATAGGGAAATTTTGTGTTGTTGAATGTTGATGTTTGATTGGTTTGTGTGGATGTAGTTGGTGTTGAGCATTCGGGTGAATAATCGGGAGATTCGCGAACCGGTTAGATGACTTTCATTCGGAGGGTTACTTCACAAAAAGTATGGGGAGTGAACCTCATCACACCAAAATTGGTGGAAGATAAAAATGGTTGTTTATGCTTTATTTGGGTGAAACCCTTTTGTTTGGGTTCACTACTTTATTGATGAAGTTCTCTTTGAGAACATGGTTGTAATAATGGTTCCATGTTTAGTATATGCTTATGATGATGTATGTTTCGATAGAAAAATATTTTCATATATGTTGAAAACCATACTTGGATCTCTAGATCAAGTAAGGATTTTTATGCTTGATTATGATTGAATGATGCATGATTGTTGTTCATCATAATATTGTGAGCATTTTGAGTTATGACTTAACAAGTTAGTGAAGCAAAATCTTCACATCCCTTGTGTGGGAGTATTCGGCCATGACCATAAGAAAAAGGAAGAACATGAGTTGTTCTTGAACATTCAATGTTTTTGAAAGTTAGAAAGTGTTTTAGTAGCTTATATTTCAAAACAAAACAAGAAGTGATTTTGATCCAAAAATCAAATAGAGTTTCAAACTTCAAGCGTTTTACTAAGGTGAAAATGTATTTTTACTTTAGTCATAGTTTATCCAATTAACTAAGTGTTTTAAAAGTAAAATGATGAAAGTGATTTCATGGAAGTAAAAGTAATATGAAGTTACCTTAGGTTTTTAATGGTATATCACTTTCATTTTAAAACCAAGTTAACATTCAATCTTCAAAGTATTAAGTGGACTTTGTCCTAAAGTTTCGTTTTAATTATGAATCATAGTTCGAAAAACCGAATGAAATTCCATTTTATAAACAAAGTTCTTTCAAATCAAATGAGATTTTAATTAGAAAGGTTTTGGTTTACAAAGTCTCAAATCGAGAGTTTTTAACTCAAAATCGTAAGGTTTTATGCATGAAAACCTTAGTTAAGTAATTAACTTAGAGCAAAAGAAAAAGATAATTAAGTGTAGTATATGGTGGAACAAGACCATGCACTATACCATTGATGATTTAGTTCATCAATGACTTCATAAGACTTAAGTGAATCAATACTTATTTCACTATTTGAAACTCAAGCAATTGATATCTTAGAAAGGATCAAAGACTTATCTGACAGGATTCTCAATCCTTCTTCATAATACTTAGGACTTGAGATGGAATTCATAAGACATAAACACAAACATGAAACATTTTGGGTTTTGAAACAGTAGTTCGATGACGGACCGGTGATTCGGATCCAAGAAAGTCGTTCAAGTGTTTCAGTCTTGTGATGACTCGATCCCGGAAGGATCACGAGATTTATCCGATGGATAAAAGTTTTATAATACGACGACATGTATAGTTCCTAAGGAAGAGAACCTTAACAAACCTTGAGGTTTATCTAGTGGATAGACATTGCCTTATCGCATTTGCTTTGTTTAAGCATTGGCATTTCATTGCATGAATTGTAAGGCCTTGAGCCTAGGAGTTGAGCTTACACCTTGATGCGGGTGCGAATCTTACGGTGACGTTTTAAATAATCTTGGAGGTATCAGGGTTGAAAAGGCTGACATGTGACCAATTGGCAGCTCTTCTATGTCATGGCGACTCCGAGCAATACACCGATATCCTCGACTAGATGTCGTACTTTTCATGTTTGGTGTAGAGTGTTTCCGTAAAGCCAAATACTTGCACGTTACAAATGTTGTAGCATCTTGCCCAAGGCTGGCGTACTCGGAACATGTCCTCCCATTCACTCTCTTCGACACTTTGTTAGCTCCATGGAGTAGGGGTCAGAGTTTTACCCTTGTGGCATATGGCATTGAGTCGTGCACATTGCATTGCATTGCATGGCTATTGATGATTACATTTACTTGTTGTACATCACTATTCTGTTTTCAAGGATGCCTTATATTATGCTGCTAATTGATTAACATGATATATTGAGACTGATGGTATGCATGTTAAGTATGTTATTATTTGGTGTGTCGTCCCATTTTTACTTCTGCTATTTGGCTGTGTTGATGATTGGAACTCTCACCCATATCTGTATATCTTCTCTGCTGGTATTGCTGTTTCTGCTTAAGAAGATGGGCGCGACGACGATTCAGTTCAGCATATACTTTAAGTCCGGAGGGGACTCCCTTTGCTGTTTTGTTTTGGCCAGGATGTGTCCAAGTGTTAGTTGTACCTTTTGGGGAGCTATGATTTCTAGTACTTAATTATATACTTATTATCAGTTAGGCTTGGACCTATGTCTGTATACAGTATTGTTTCTTTTTCTGTACGAATCCTGTATGACTTCTAGAAATGCAGGGTGAACCTAAGTTCATTTATTATTACTTACTTTACTAATCCCATTATATCATTGCGAAAAGAAAAAGAAAATAAAACCGTATTTTTCGCATTAATGTTATTTTCTGCCTTATAATCGTTCGAGAATATTGGCGACATATCCTCTATCGATAATCTCTCGAATGAGATGGAAACGCCTGAGTATGTGTTTGGATCTCTAGTGAGATCTAGGTTCCTTGGCTTGCGTGATTGCCCCATTGTTATCGCAATAGAGGTCAATCGGGTCCGCAATGCTAGGAACAGTACCAAGTTCAAAGATGAACTTCTTGATCCAAACAGCCTCCTTTGCTGCATTGGATGCAACAATATACTCGGCCTCTATTTTAGAATGGCAACTGTCTCCTGCTTTGAGCTCTTCCAGTTCACAGTGCCTCCATTAAGGCAAAACACGAATCCTGACTACGATCTGGAATCATCCTTATTAGTTTGGAAGCTAGCATCAGTGTAACCTCTTACAATGAGCTCTTCCTCACCTCCATAGACCAAGAATGTATCCTTAGTTCTTCTCAAGTACTTGAGGATATTCTTGACTGCGTTCCAGTGACTTTCACCTGGATCAGTTTGGTACCTGCTCGTCATGCTCAAAGCATACAAGAAATCTGGTCTAGTACATATCATAGCATACATGATAGATCCAATTGCCGAAGCATATGGAACCTTATTCATGCGTTCCCTCTCATCAGATGTAGTAAGGCAATGTCCCTTGGACAAGTATATGCCATGTGACATAGGCAAGAGACCCTTCTTAGAATCATGCATATTGAAGCGCCTAAGCACTTTGTCAATATATGTATCTTGACTAAGGCCTAATAATTTTAGCAATCTATCCCTATAGATCCTGATTCCCAATACATAGGAAGCTTCGCCTAAGTCTTTCATCGAGAAACAATTCCCCAACCATGTCTTTACATTTTGTAGTGTAGGATTGTCGTTTCCGATGAGTAGTATGTCATCCACATACAATACGAGAAAAGCAATCATGCTCCCACTAACCTTCTGGTACACACAAGGTTCATCCTCATTCTTGATGAATCTGAACTGTATTACAGCTTCATCAGAACGAAGATTCCAGCTTCTGGAAGCTTGCTTGAGTCGATAGATGGATCTCTACAATTTGCACACCTTTCTAGCATCATTTGAATCGACAAAACCCTCAAGCTGTGTCATGTACACATCTTCGAGGAGATTCCCGTTACGGAATACAGTTTTGACATCCATCTGCCAGAGTTCATAATCATGGTATGCAGCAATAGCAAGTAGGATTTGAATAGACTTATTCATTGCAACTGGAGAGAAAGTTTCATCATAGTCTATACCATGAGCTTGCTTGAAACCTTTTGCAACTAGTCGCGCTTTGAAAGTACTAACGTTTCCATCAATGTCAATCTTCTTTTTAAAGACCTACTTGCACCCTATGCGTTTTACCCCTTCAGATGGCTCCACCAAGGTCCAAACTTGGTTAGTGTACATGGATTCCATTTCGGATCCCATGGATTCTAACCACTTCTCATATTCAGGGCCAACTATGGCCTCCTGGTAGGTAACAGACTCATCTTGATCCATGAGCAGTACATCACCTTCTTGAGTTAGGAGAAGTCCAAATCTCTCAGGATGTGTACGTGACCTGTTTGACCTACGCGGTTCTTGTGTTACTTGAACCGGTTCATGAACCACAACATCTTGTGGATTCGGTTCTTGTTCCATAGCAGACGAGTCAATACTATGTGGTGCTTGGATTTCTCCAAGTTCTGATGTTCTCCCACTGTCTACTTTAGAAATGTATTCCTTTTCAAGGAACACTCCAATCCTGGCAACAAACACTTTGTCATCAGAGGGGTTATAGAAATAGTAAGTATCCTTTCGTTTTTTTGAGATACCCCACAAAAGTACATTTATCTGATTTAGGTTCTAATTTATTTGTGATTAAACGTTTGACATAGACATGACAACCCCAAATCTTCTTAAAAGACAAACTAGGCTTTCGCCCCTTCCACATTTCATGTGGTGTTTGTTCTACCGCCTTTGTTGCAACACGGTTAATTGTGAAAGCTGCTGCAAGCAATGCTTAACCCCAGAAATAGTCTGAAAGATCTGAGTGACTCATCATCGATCGTACCATGTCCAACAAGGTGCAATTCCTCCTTTCGGACACGCCATTCCATTGTGGTGTTCCGGGAGGAGTTAGTGGGAATACTATCCCACACTCTTTCAGATAGTCATCAAATTTCTGGCTAAGGTATTCACCACCACCATCTAATCGTATGGCTTTAATACTCTTGCCCAATTGGTTTTCTACTTCATTCTTGAACTCTTTGAACTTTTCAAAGGTTTCAGATTTGTGTTTTCATTAGATACACATATCCATATCTACTGAAGTCATCAGCAAATGTGACAAAGAAGGAAAAACCACCCCTAGCAGGTTTGTTCAGTGGCCCACAGGCCCACATACATTACTATGTATCAAGCCCAAAAGATCACTGGCCTTTTCACTATTACCAGTAAATGGGGCCTTAGTCATCTTCCCTAATAAATAGGATTCTCACATATCAAATGATTTATAATCAAAAGAATCCAATAATCCACCTTTATGGAGTTTGAAGATGCGTTTCTCATTAATATGGCCTAAACGACATTGCCAAAGATATGAAGGATTCAAACTAATGGGTTTGATACTTTTCGTATTTATGTCATATATAGGCACATCGAGATCAAGAATATAAATTCCATTACTCAATGGTGCATTAGCAAACAAAACATTATCCAAATAAAGAGAACAACATTTGTCTTTAACAATTAAATGAAAACTCTTCTTGTCCAAACATGAAACACAAATGATGTTTGCTAATAACGGGCACATAATAACAATTATCAAGTTCCAAAACAAGCCCCGTAGGTAAAGTTAAAACATAAGTCCCTACATCTAATACAGCAACTTTTGCTCCATTTCCAACGCGTAGGTCTACTTCACCTTTAGTCAATTTCCTCCTACTTCTTAGTCCTTACACATTATTACAAATGTGAGCACAACTAGTATCAAATACCCATGATGCTGAAGTAGATAAATTAACATTCATAACATAAATACCTAAAGCAGAAGTCTCATTTCCCTTCTTTTTCTCTTCCAAGTATTTCTTGCAGTTCCTCTTCCAGTGGCCAGGTTGGCCACAATGGTGGCAATTGCCTTCCTTAGCTACCCCGCCCACGGGCTTCAAGCCAGGCTTAAACTTTTTCTTGCCTTTGCCCTTCTTCTTGCTCCAGGGCTTCTTCTTAACATGCTTTCCAGAATCAACCATCATTATGGATTTACCTTTTCCTTTATTAATGTTCTGCTCAGTAGTTCTCATTATGCCTAGCAGTTCTGGCAGAGTTTTGTCAATGTCATTCAGGTTGTAATTCACGATAAATTGACTGTAGCTTTATGGCAACTATTGCAGAACTACATCTGTAGCCAACTCTTGGCTCAGTGGAAAACCCAATCTTTCAAGGCTCTCAATATTCCCAATCAAAAGGAGTACATAAGGTCTAACTGGGCTTCTTTCTGCCATCTTACAATTAAACAGGGCTCTAGAAACTTCAAAGCGTTCATGCCTCGCCTGCTATTGGTAGAGCATTTTGAGACATTCGATCATATCGAACGCCTCTATGTTCTCATGTTGCGGCTGAAGCTCAGAGTTCATGGTTGCAAACATAAGGCAGCTAATATCCAGGGAACCATCCTGATACTTCTTGTAAGTATCTCTGTCAGTCCTAGAAGCATCATCGGGTAGTTCAGGAGCAGTTTCCTCAAGACCATACAGCTTTTTATCTTGCCTAAGGACAATCCTCAAGTTTCGGTACCAATCCAGAAAATTATTTCTAGATAACTTGTCATTCTCAAGGACAGATCGCAGTGACATATTATTAGTTATGTTTGGTGCCATGGATATCTACATAAAATAAATAGGCAAAGTATAAGTATCATGATTTTAAAACATATTTAATAGGTCTTTATTAAATATGCTCCCACCATTTTACTCAAATCAATGACCCTTATCATTGACTCGGAAAATCCCATTGAAAGACTTTCTAGTGGGACCAAGATCCATATTTCACATCGTTCTGAATCAGTTGTGGCTGATCGTCTAGAACTCAACTATTTAGGTAGGAAACTCCTTTCCAATTACATCCAATGTGATTCTTGGACCAGTTGGGTGAATAACTCCTTATTCTAATCCATCATATGGATTAATGCCCAACCCCATGCCTCTAAGCCATTTCAATCATATTGAATACGCTTAGTTAAGTTCAACCTAATGGTTGGCAGTAGGTTATTTAAGCGTCTCACTGGAATATATTAAGGTGCTCAGCTGTAGCATGACCCACACTTAAATGATTCTGGCCTTGACGAGTGCCACGCATCAGGAGGCATTTAATAACTTAATTTATTGAGGGAGTTTAATAATTAAGTGATCTCACCGGCTTGTTTATCATATAAATGTCTCTCATAGCATACATGGCATACTAGCTTACATACATTCAAAACATATTAAGCATGCAATGACATACATGCTATCATACAATTGAAATTCCCAATTTAAATCATACATCTCATCCATTTCATGCATCAAATACATAAACATACAAGACATATAAAAGGTATTATGATTATGGCCTCCTAATGTTCAATAATTAAAACTAATTATTACAATCTTTGACCCTCGAGCAAACTTCCAAGGTTCCTCCCACTGGCACCATGATCTGGTGTTGCCTCTATGCAACCCAAACAATTTACAAAATTTAAAATAAAATAAATAAAGTAAATGTCACGACACTCAGGCCATATTTATAAAATAAATACAATAAATCATGACATGCAGGCCGTATTTACCAAATAAAATAAAACACTGAAACTAGGGCTATAACCATATACCGCACATTTAATAAACAATTTATAAATATGCATGAGGGGACAAAATCACATTCTGTCCATCAGCACGGTTCCAAACGGCGCATGGCCATACTGATTGCTGACGATGTTCCACATGTGCACGGCCGTGCCAAACGGCGTACGACCATGCTGAAAACTCATTGACGCTATTCAAAAGTGGCAGGTTGAGCCAAACGGCGCACGGCCATGCTACGTCTTCACTAACGCTAACTCAAACGTGCACGATCGTTCTCCCTGTAGCACGGTTGTGCCAAACGGCGCAGCAGGATTCCAGAAGCGAATCCTTGTTTATGTCAGGAGCTCAACCAAGCACACAAAACATGTCCAAAGAGATTTATATCACATACAAATCATACAAACATGCTTTTAAACATAGAAATCATATTTAAAAGCAATAAAAATGTTATCATACAATGGCAAACAATCCTAGGATACATGGTAAACCACTGTTGGGGTTTCAAGAGGGATAATTTTTAAAAACAATTTATAAAAACTTCTTCAGCGGAAAAACCCCTTTAGTAAAGGACCACGTAACACACATGAATCACAAAGATATTGCGTTTACCTCTTGAAGCGGAGCTTTACCACGAACACTGTAAGCACGTCAGCAACACTGGTAAATCACGAACACTGCTACGGTGTGAATGGCAATTTGATTTACACAGCTACAATGCAGCATATTCAAGGACCGCTGCTGTTATCACCATAAATGGTATATCACCAGTACTGCAAAGTAGCAATACCTTTACTCAGTCCATGCGAGCAAACCAACGTCAGAGATAGCGTAATGCTAGCTATCAGGATTGGTAAAGGCACGGCACACAAAGAGAGAAAAGAGGGCACGCCTGTCAAGGGCATACAGCGGCCGTTATGAGTGCTCTGTGTTATGTGTGCCTTATGTGACGTGCATAGCTTACTAATAGATCTCACTCACTTAACTTAACCCAGTTGGGCTACTATATGCTACATGTCCAATGTTTAATTATTAATTAAATCATATTTAATTAATCAATTAAACTGATCCCATTTTAATTATTAATTAAATAATATTTAATTAATCAATTAAATTAATTCTCTGAACGTTTGCTCTATGGGTGTAACCTGTAGGTTCTCAAGTAATTGGCAATAATATTAATTATTATTAATCATATTAATAATCACTTAATATTATAAACAATGAGCGGCATCTAGCAATACATCATTGCTATGCAATTAATTAGAATATTGGTGATACAATTAAAACCTTATTGTAAATATATATAATGTGCAGTCAACGTCCTTTCGTCTCAATTTCTTAATTGAACACAAGGCATAAATGTGTCATCCTTGTTAAGTTCAATTATTTATTTCTTGATCTAGTAATTGACGTACGATCATGTGGGCCCAATATCTCATATTATCCACCTTAGCATGGCCATGCATTTCTACGTCACATACCATCAAGAAGCCTATAGACATTACTCCTGTTATGTAGGAGGGACGAATCTTATCTACATCACTCACATTCCTTAACATGTTTCATTGCAGGCCCAATAGCTATCTTTATAGTTGTCCTGTTGTAGACAATGTTTAATAGTATTAAAGCCTACAACTACATATGTTAGGAATCGTAGTGACTTCAAGTTGAAGGACTGCGTAACTATGGTCATCATGAGAATCGCTTATGACACTTACATAACTATTATGCAGCGTTCTCAGAGCGGGTCACTCTAGTATAAATATTCCACTAATATTTATACCTATGTGAAGACTTGATATCTTATATCTATGACCCCTGAGATGTGGTCATCAGTACACTCACATAATAGTCTCAATATATTATTATTGTTCTTATTAATAATAATACTTGACTATGGATATTTAAGAATAGTATTCTATAATTCAATGGCATCTCACGGTCAAGTCATACTTGATGTTCCATTAAATGAACTACCAATTCTAAGGACTTTATTATGCTATAAATATGATCATCAAATACAACATTACAAATAAATGCCTCATATATAAAATATAGAATAAATTCATGATACTATATATATATATATATATATATATATATATATATATATATATATATATATATATATATATTGGCCACTATGGCTTACACAAACAGGGATAACACCCATCGTGGCCTCCACCGTCGCAATTCATCATTTACTTTCCGCCCAACTAACACCCGTCTATCCCAAGATGCATGAGATGTTCAACAACATGCAAACATATGTCCATTCACAAGGATTATCAACCTTGACCATCAACGATGATCATAACCAACATCTAACGATAACTCATCGTTACCATCTCCATCAACATCATTAATAATAACACCTCATTACTATTAATTTTAGCATCTTATAAGTATTAGATTTAGTCTTAGTATCTAAGCCTCACAATATTTATTTAAGTCATTATCTTAGATTATTAACTATTCTTAGGTCAAATTTTGTAATCCTATTTATCTTATTTTTATCCCAGGGTCATTTATATCTCTTTTAATTAAATTTGTGAAGTACTCTCAGATCTGCTCCGGCGCACGGTCTGTGTACGATCGTGCTCACTGTGAGCGCGACGTGCATGTTATGGGTACGATCGTACTCGTTTTATGAGCACGATCGTGCACTACTTAAGCATGGCAGTACTTCGAGTTATTCTCCAGGTGCACAGGCATGCATACTAGAGCATGGGCGTGCTCCACGCCACGAAAGCAATCCTAGTTCTAAAATTTACCGTTTCTAAGGTTCAAACACTCAAAAATCAAGCCTAATGGTTCGTGGGTAACCCAAATGGCTTATCAATCTCACCTCTCATTTCTATCCTAATGTTTTATGAATTCCAATTACCTTAAAACTTTGTTCGTGTAGTTTACGGTTAATCTATCAACAACCCTATGTTTTAAACATAACATAGCCAATAACCACATAATCATCATAGCATATACCATCAATACATCTCACTATAATATGTCATACTTCATCAAAACAGATTATCACAAGTAGTGAAGATCATACAATCATTATTTCTTGATATAAAATGAGATAGGCATGTATGAATACTCAAAAACATACGAGGACATCCAAACAAGATTCAAACATCAGGCATAGCATAAAACAACATACCATTAGGGTCATGGGTTAACCCTACCCCAAATCCTATATATTCATATTGACCTCTCCCCCCATACCCGATATGACGATCTCAAAAAGAAAAGGGAAGAAGGAAGGTCCAAAAGGTCTCGTCTCACGAACGCTCAATGTGACAAACGCTCGACCTCACAATCACGAACCGAGGCGAGAACCAACCACGAAGAGCAAGCCCGCCACTAGCGATGTCCCTCAAGCGAAGAACAACGAAGAATGATGAACAAGGGCGATCTCCTTCAAGGATCCTTGGCAAGGGGGTTGTGGAATACTTGTTGGATAGAAGGAGGCGACTTTTATGAGTTTAGAACGTTAGTAACTAGTTTAGGTCGAAGGCCTAGGTATATAAAAGGTTTAGGGCGAAACGGGCTGAAGAAAAAGCCCAATTCGCGGTTCTGTTGTTCGCGACGCATGGCCATACATGCCAAAAGCACGAGCATGCTTTCCAAGAGCAAGGGCGTGCTGGACTCGAGCACAGGCATGCTCGCTTATCTGATTTAAGATTTAGCTTTTTTCTAAGGTTAACTACCCCAAAAAACGTCCCTAGGCATCTGACACAAGCATAACAACCATATTATAACATATGTTAAAAAATATTTAACACATAAAAGCATATAGGTGAAAAGCAAGGTGTTACATTGTTAGCCATTAGGCAAAGGTTTGATGTGGGAGGACTTCTTGTTCGGTAGAACACATCTAAAGTAGCAAACTTTTCCTTTGCAGTTTGAAACTGCATGGCCATCTCCATTCTAGGTCCGTCTAAAGCACACATGAGACACCAACAAGCATGAGCATTTAAGGAATATCTTATAACGTCGTTATTCATCGGGTCAATTTCAGGCTTGGACGTTATTGAGCCATCCTCAAGGATTATAGTTAGACGATAGTCACCATCAATGAAAACATCCCAGAGATCAAAGCCTTCTTTCGCTATGACATATGTTTCATACATATGTCTCCAGTAGGGATAATCTGTTCCATTGAAAACGGATGAAACATTTAAAGAGGGACCTCGAACAGTTCTTCTTTTAGGAATAGCTTCATGAGATCTATCTTTAGGAACAACAAGTTGCTCATCGTCTGTATAGTCCTCTCCTTGTTCAGTTGACCAGAGACAGAGATTAGCTTCTTCCTTGACTTCTTCATCTTCCTCAGAAGAATCAACATCCTCCCATGTGACCATAAAGTTCTTCTTCTTTTTCTTGAAGAACTTTTCTTTTCCTTCAACAATGGACATTCAGCTTTAAAGTGGCTAGGTTTTTTGCATTCAAAGCAGACCATTGGACTATTGTCCTTAGACTCATCATGATAGTTAAAGTTTTTCTTTTGAAACGGATTTCTTTCCTGCCATTTTTCTTTCTCCTTATAATCTGTATTTTTTTGGAGATAAAGAATAACTCATCATTGTCTGGTGATTCATTTTCTGTCTATTCAGCATCATCACTTGACTCGTCAGCCTTTAAGGCTTTTGAGTTGCTTGCTTTCTGAGCTTTCAAGGCTATAGACTAATTTTTCTTTGAGGGGTTGTCAAGATTGAGCTCTTGCTCGTGCACTTGTAAAGTACCCACCATATCATCCAGAGTCAAAGTTGAAAGATCTTTGTCCTAGGTGATTGCAATTATAAGTGGCCTCCATTCCTTATGCAAACTCCTAAGAATTTTCGTCACATTTTCCTTGGTGGTGTAGACTTTACCAAGGGACTTTAGATTGTTGATGATCGTCTAAAAGCGACCCATCATGTCTAGGACGAACTCTCCTTTTATCATTGTGAACATTTCATATTGGCCCACCAGCATGATTATTTTAGAGTCCTCGTGTTGCGTTATGAACATACTTAAGGACAAGTGCACCTTGTCGCAGAAGTAATATAGGACGAAAGTCCAGATATCATACCCAAGGGATTAATGAGCAATATGCAAGTGACTAAATGAGTACTGGCATGGAGAAATCCTTATGCTATTTAGACTAATCGAAATAATAATGTAAGCAATAATAATTGATAAACAAAAGAGAAATAAAGGTTTGAGAATTCAAGAGTAAAAGAGCCTAGAGTCGTGGTTTCACTTGTACTTTTGACACCCCCAAATCCTAGTTCTATTCAATTTTGCAGTTTCTTTTCGAATATCAATCCCTCTACTAAAACTATTAATTGTTTGGCAGGCAATCAATATTCTTTTCCCCAGGTGAACCCAATGTATGTCAGGCAAAGAGTTTAAATGATTAGAAAGCATAAAGAGCAAAGAGGTTGAATGACTGAAACGAGTATATCACATTTGATCATGATATAATTTAAACTCCGGTTATCCTATAGATTTACCAATTAATTGCAGTAGGACCACTAATCAACCAATTGATTAAGAGCATGCAAAAGATGCGCAATCCTAGCATAGGATGAAGAACAATATAATAACACTATTCAAATCGTAACCTTGAAATCAAATAGAATTCGAATTAAGGCTATGACAAAACAAAAATGATTTCTAGTAATATAAGATCCACCACAACTCTAGTGGTGAAATTAACTACCCATAATAATAGATAAAACCAAATTCAACAAAAGGAGACACGTCTTGAAGAATTAAGAAGAAGAAGTGTCTCCAACTTAACCCCCAAGCGCAAATCCTATTCTATAATTCTAAACACTAGTAAAGCTATAAACTAAGAATAATATAGAAAGATATTACAAAAAATGATTGTCAAAAGATATATTTGTGAGTGGGGTAGAGGGCCACTATATATAGGAAAAGATGAGAAAGGGCCCCAAAATCAGGTCTTCAGCGCCGCCAGTAGGGGCATGCTCTTCTTTAGCACAGTCGTGCTTCCTTCATGTCAGGTCGTGTTCAATTCTACATGGGCACATCAACTTCATAAAATCAGCGTCATAGTGCACGGGCTTCAGCACGGGTGTGCTTCCTCTATGTAAGGGCGTGCTTGAATAAATCAGGCATTGCTTCTCTTTGGCACCGGCGTTCTGGTGTCTAGCACGACCATGCTTCATCTTTAGAGGCCAGCTTTAAGTCTTTTTGTAAGGCCGTGTTTGGATGGCTAAGCTGAAAGGCTTGCACAAGCTTGCTCTTCTTGTGCACGGTCGTGCTCGAGCTCCAGACTTCATTATTTTCTTCTTTTTAGCTCAAAAACTTCCATCTTTTATCAAATGTTCATCAAGCTGCCTCTAAACATCAATTCTATCAAAACTTAAGTAAAAGGGTGAAATATAATAATAATCATTATCAAATTATCAAAATTCAACCCAAATATCCCATATAAAATGCACAGAATTGAGGTTTATCAAACTTCCCACAATAGAGTATTGCTTGTCCTCAAGCAATTATCTGGCTTAAAAGAGTTTTCAAAATAATTTTCAGATTTAAATCAGGGGAACCCAAAACAAACAGTATTTTCAGAATTACGAGGATAGTCAACCAAGTATATTTTTTAAAAGGAGTCAAGAGAATTACCCAATTAGAAACTTTAAATTCCTTGAAATCAAACTATCCAAAAGACCATAGGTCACTCCACTCACAATCTCTCAGTGTATTGGGCAAAGATATTTAAGCATTCAAGATTCTCAAAGTAAACACATTACCATAGGCTTGTCCATTGACCAAATCTCCACAATATGATTCACATGCATGCAAAAGAAGGAAGGGATCTTTCATGGGTTGTAATGGAGCCAAGGCTTTGATGTTAAGTGTGATAGAGAAAGAACAAGGATATACAAAGGGCTAAATCAACAAAAACAAAGCAATAACCTCTTGAAGCATAAAAGAGCATAAAGTGTAGTTGTTGCTGTAAAAATGGTTTATGTGCTTGTGCAAGTATACACAATTGTTTAATAAGTAATAAAGTGTAAGAGATATCGTTCCCACGAGGATTATATGGTGAATCAAGTACCAAGTTTGAATTAATGGTTCTATTAATCAAGATTAACAAAGAGTAACAAGTAATTTGTGTGTGTAGCCAGGACAGTTTGGGAAAATAAATGCTAGAGCAATGAAAACGGATTTGTTAACAGAATGGGTACAACAGCTACGTGGAACTATCCCTTGCAACTTCAGTCTAGCTCAGTTATGCGTTTGCAATGCTATGGCAATTTGGCTCCAGGAAATGAAAGTTTGTTTTCCAACAGTTCTAAGATGAACTTCACTAAACGTCTCCTATTCCTAGGTCCATATTAGTTACATTCACGCCTCACTTAAGCTCGTTCCAGCTAGCCTAAGAGTTAGAATGTTCATTCCTAAATTACTCTTCATCATAATTTTCCAATTGATGATTTTACTCTTATCTATAAAACAGTTCTGCTACACTTAGCTTTTCCAAGCAGCCGTGAGCTGAAGTTCTAACTAAGATGATCAAGCTCAATTAAAACACAACCAAATCAGATTTATAGAAAATGCAATAGCAAAGCATAACATAACATTCACTAGAAATCCATTACAAGTTCAACATCCCATAGCTACAAGAGGTTTAGCTCATATTGAGCTTACAAAGACAAGGAAAAAAATAAGAAATGGAAGAAGAAGCCATTACAAGAGAGGAGAGAGAGAAAGGGGCGCAACTCTGTCCTTGCTCCAGTAGGGAAGATTCTGATGCTTCTCCCCCCTTGTTGTCCCCCTTTTAGGGTTCTTTTTTCAGCCTGTCTCAAGGCCCTTTCCTCTCTCATCCTTTTTGGGCTATAAACTGATTAGGACAAGTGTCCTTGGCCTAGTTCCCTGACTTTAATGCACCAAACACCAGCCCCACTTGTAGGACACTGTCCTCATCAGCTAAGGACAACTCAATGTGTAAGAGAATGTTTTGAGCCTTTGTCCTTGTGCACTGTCAGCTTCAGCTACAATTGCTACAACATATCCCAGAGCAACATTTCCAGTTTAGTGCATAAGTCTCCATAAATTGCCCTGCATAACAAACTTACACTCAAATACTGAAAACAACTCCAAAAGACACCAGAACACTAAAACTTACAAAAGACTCTTATAAAACACACTTCACACCAAATCACACTAAAATATTAAAAATATAAACTCAAAATACTCAAACACTACAAGAATACAAGTGAAAAAGGTATAAATAACTCTTCATAAAAAGAGTTATCACACTCCCAAACTTGAATCATTGCTTGTCCTCAAGTAATGGAAACAAAAGAAACTAGACAGAAAAGACACAAATTTTTCTAAACCTCCACACATGTGCTCAAATTAGTTCAAACACAACTTTCTTCTTTTCAAACCAATTTCTTCACAAGGCATACTGGACAATGCATCAACATTCATGAAGTACAATCAAGCAAGCATTCATGGCTGTCCTCATCATCAACTCTCAACTACATGCTACAACACTGCACTCTCAGAATAGTGTGTTCTTCCTTTCTTCTCAAGCTAAGATAGGTACTCTCAATCATCATTCAAATGCACACTCAAACACGACCTTGACAAGCTTCTAAACACACCACTCACTATCAAAACTGCACACTGCTAGAGGACTTTATTTGGATGCAATGAGGCTTGGGTTCAGGTAGGAACAGTTCTGGGAAGGTGGCTACACTAGATGGAGCTTAGGTATGCTTCCTCTCTCTCTCTTTTTTTTTTTTTTTTGAACAACTATTTCTTTCATGGTCCAGCTCACACTAGTTAGGGAGGACTTTTTGATCTTTTTCATTTTGTTTGACTCCTTTTTTCTTTTTTACACTTCTTTGAATTATGTTTCCTCCTTTTTACCCTTAGAGCAGTTGTTGTAACATTTCAACATTTTTCCTTGCAACTACTCTGCTGTTTTTTTTTTTTTTTAAACATTAATTTTACCAGCAACAGTTCAATTTTTGTCACATATCAGCTGTATAGCACCCCCAAACTTAAAACTGTGCTAGCCCTCGAGCACCCAAACTTATGTTACAGCATATAAACACAGGAAGCACACCAGCCACTCCAACTAGTTAGGACATTGGTTTTTCAGGATATGGTTTGTAATGTGGGTTCATTAGAAATAAAGGGCTTGCAGGCTCAAAGGGCTTCACACAAAGGTAGGATCCAAGGGTAGGCTATGTAGGCAATACTAGGCTCAAGAAAACAAAATGTGCCTCTAGCAAATGTGTGTGCAGCAGAGATGTGTACACGTATGAAAGCAGTAAGGCAAAATCAGAGAATTATGCATAAGAATGGTATTCACAGAGAAAGAATGATAAAACTGTTTTGGCCCAAAAGCTCACAAGGTAGATCAGAATTGCTAAAGCATGTGCCGCGAGTGTCAAATAATTACATCCAAGCATACAAGCTAGAAAGACAACAATGAAGCCAAAATTGCCATAGAGATGCACTAGTGAAATATTAAAACAGACAAGCTGCATTAAGCAAAACCCCAGGATGGGGATGGTTGAGCATAGGGTGGAGTAAAACATACAGGATGTTAAGCTGACAAAAATGGCAACTGCATGCTACAAGTTGAACAAAATAAAACAGCAACAACAACTTAAACCACAAACCAGAAGAAATAACCAAAAAAAAGGGAAACAAGGAAACTCCTGATAGGGTTGCAGCAACCGGCTGTGATGTTGAAACCTTGGTGGAGATGGTGAAACCTTTCTCTGCATGAGGTTCTCTGAGTGCAGTAACATTAATGTACCGAGCTGCAGCTTCGGCATCAACAAACACTTCATACCCCTCAGACTCATCACTTGCGGTGGGTTTGCTCTTCTTCACAGTGGTATGCTTGATGCGAGGCATGGTTGGGCGAAGATGAGGGCAAGAGATGAAGGTAGGGAAAAGGAAGAGATTTAGGGGAGGACTGAAGGCGTTAGGGTTCGGGTAGTGGAGGCAGTGGGTTGCGTGTGGGAAGGAAGGGGAAGGTGGGGGCTTTATGAAGAGATTTGATGGGAGAGTGGGGTGATTGATGCGGGTGGTTGGGATACCAAGGGAGAATAAGTGGTCTGAGGGTTCCCCTCTAACCTCTTTGGATTTGTTGTACCTGGTTTTAGCTTGACATGACTTCTTCCCCCAAAACCCAACACAATCCAGAATCAGCTACATGGGCCCCCAACCTTTTTCAGCCCAATATAAAATCACGGCACCACCGAGACAGTTTTACCTCCTTCAGCCACATCTCTAATTTCTTTATGTTCTGCTTACTTAGTTAGTGCTAAAGAAAAGGAAAAAAAAAAACAAAAACAAAATAACATCTAAAATTAAAGAAAATAAAAAAATTGCTGGGCTGCCTCCCAGTAGCGCTTGGTTTATAAGTCCTCAGCCTGACTCAGTGCATGTTGAACATTCAAGGATCAGCCATTACTGTGGTGGCCTGTGCCTTAGCAAATGGCTCACCGCAGTACTGTTTGACCCTTTGCCTGTTTACCTTGAAGGTCCTACCAGAGGCTGCGTCAAGCAGTTCCATGGCCCCATGAGAGTGGGCATGAACTATTGTGAAGGGTCCAGACCATCTAGAGTTGAGTTTTCCTGGAAACAGCTTCAGTCTAGAATTAAAGAGCAATACTTGCTCTCCTGGTGCAAAGTCTCTCTTCTGGATCTTTCGATCATGCAAAGCTTTTGTCTTGGCCTTGTAGAGTTCTGCCCCCTCATACGAAAACATCCTATGTTCTTCAAGCTCATTGAGCTGCAGCATTCGAGCTGCCCCAGCCTGGGCTAGCTCAAGATTTAGTTTTTTTACTGCACAGAAGGCTTTGTGCTGCAGCTCAATGGGCAAATGGCATGCCTTTCCATAGACCAACCTATAGGGTGACATTCTTAAGGGGGTCTTGTAGGCAGTCCTATATGCCCAAAGAGCATCTTCCAAGTGCAGGGACCAATATTTTCTAGTTGGATTCACCACTTTTTCCAAAATTCTTTTTATTTCCCTATTGGACAGCTCTGCCTGCCCATTTGTCTGCGGATGGTATGCTGTAGCCACTTTATGTCTCACCCCATATTTTGTGAGGACTCCATCAAAGAGCTTGTTGCAGAAGTGTGTACCTTCATCACTGATAAATGCCCTTGGTGTGCCAAATCTTGTAAAAATATGCTTTTGAACAAACTTCACAATAGATCTAGCATCATTTGTAGGGAGAGCTACAGCTTCCACCCATTTTGACACGTAGTCTACAGCCACCAGAATATATAAATTTCCAAAGGAAGGGGGGAAGGGACCCATGAAGTCTATGCCCCACACATCAAACAACTCTACTTCCAAGATGGAATTGAGGGGCATCTCGTGTCTATCTGAAATATTTCCCACCCTTTGGCATCTGTCGCAGCCCTTGGCAAAACAGTAAGCATCTTTAAATAATGTAGGCCAAAAGTACCCGGCCTGGAGGACTTTGGCAGCCGTCCTCATTCCTCCAAAATGTCCCCCACATGGGGATGAATGACAATGTAAGAGAATAGCCGGGACTTATGTTTATGATACACACCTTCTAAGCAAATTGTCATCACAGTGCTTATACAAGTATGGCTCGTCCCAGCAGAACTGCTTTGCCTGATGGAAGAACCTTTTTCTTTGTTGTGGACTGAAATCTGTAGGGACAATTCCACTAGCCAGGTAGTTCACCAGGTCAGCATACCATGGTGTTTCAGCATCTTCCATGGACAGCAACTGCTCATCAGGGAAAAGTTCTTTGATCTCAAAATTCTTTGTGGCTTCATTCCCCTCAGACAGTCTTGACAAATGGTCTGCCACCTGATTCTCAACTCCCTTCTTATCCCTAATTTCCAAGTCGAACTCTTGCAACAAGAGCACCCACCTAATCAGTCTTGGCTTTGCATCTTTCTTGGCAATTAAGTATTTGATGGCAGCATGATCAGTATAGACAATCACCTTTGTTCCAACAAGGTAGGGTCTGAACTTGTCAAAGGCAAACGCAACAGCCAACAACTCTTTCTTTGTAGTGGTATCGTTCAATTGAGCTTCGACCAATGTTTTGCTGGCATAATATATAGAGTGAAACACCTTATCCTTCCTTTGGCCTAGAACTGCTCCCACTGCGAAGTCACTAGCATCACACATCAACTCAAATGGCATAGACCAATCGGGAGCAGTTATGACCGGTGCAGTAATTAGGGCCTTCTTCAGAATTTCAAATGCTTCCAAACAGGTTGGAGCAAAATCAAAGATTCTATCATGCTCTAGCAACTGGCATAGAGGCTTGGAGATTTTGGAGAAATCCTTAATGAATCTTCTATAGAAACTAGCATGTCCTAAGAAACTTCTCACTCCTTTAACTGAGGTAGGAGGTGGCAGCTTTTCAATGACCTCTATTTTGGCTTTGTCTACCTCCATACCCTTCTTAGACACCTTGTAACCCAACACAATTCCTTCCTGAACCATAAAGTGACATTTTTCCCAGTTTAACACCAAATTAGTTTCCTCACAACGATCCAATACCTGTTCCAGATTTTCAAGGCATTCCTGGAATGACTCTCCAAACACTGAGAAGTCATCCATAAAAATTTCCATAGATTTTTCAATAACATCCGAGAATATGGCCATCATGTATCGTTGGAACGTTGCTGGGGCATTACAGAGGCCAAAAGGCATCCTTTGAAAGGCAAAAGTGCCATAGGGACAAGTAAAGGTAGTCTTTTCTTGATCTTCGGGTGCTACAGCAATTTGATTGTAACCCGAATATCCATCCAAAAAGCAGTAGAACTCTTTCCCATAAAGTCTATCCAACATTTGATCAATAAAGGGCAAGGGAAAGTGAACTTTTCTGGTGGATTTATTCAATTTTCTATAATCCATACAAATCCTCCATCCTGTGACTATTCTGGTGGGGATTAGTTCATTTTTCTTGTTAGCCACAACTGTTATTCCCCCTTTCTTTGGTACACACTGGATTGGACTTACCCACACACTGTCAGAGATGGGATCTATAATCCCAGCATCCAGCCATTTGATGACCTCCTTCTTTACCACATCCTTCATGATAGGATTTAGTCTCCTCTGGCTTTGTACACTATTCTTGGCTTCAGGCTCTAGCAATATTTGATGCATACACACAGTAGGACTAATGCCTTTGATATCTGTCATTTGCCAACCGATTGCTTTCTTGTGTCGTCTCAAGGTTTCTATCAAACTGTTCCCTTGATTAGTAGTTAGGAAAGATGAAATAATCACAGGCAAGGTTTCCATAGCTCCCAAATAAACATATTTCAAATGAGCTGGGAGCTGTTTTAGCTCCAAAACAGGTGGCTTCACAACTAAAGGTATGTTGTCCTTGAAAGTCTCATCAGTGACTTCCAATGATTCAAATTTTCTAGCCCACATAGGTTGCCTTGCAGTGCAATCCTTTATTTCAGAAAGCTCTTCCAACAAGGGATCATCAGTACCTGATTTATACTCATCATCACTCAATTCTGTTCTTCCTATCAGGAACTGTCGTTGCAACAGATCATCGAATGACTGCACAAACGAACATTCTTCCACTCCTTCTTCAGGATACCTTAAGGCATTGAACACATTGAAAGTCACATGTTGATCATTAACCCTCATGGTCAACTCTCCCTTTTGTACATCAATGAGAGTTCTTTCTGTAGCAAGGAAGGGCCTACCCAGAATAATAGGAACTTCCCTATCTGCTTCACAGTCTAACATAATAAAGTCCACTGGGAACACAAACTTATCTACTTTTATCAGTACATGATCGATCTTTCCTTCTGGATATGCAATAGACCTGTCTGCTAGGTGAAGTGTCACAGTGGTAGGCCTGGCATCCCCAATGCCCAATAGTTTAAAAATCGACATAGGCATTAAGTTGATGCTAGCACCTAAATCACACAGTGCTCTGCCACAGTAGGTATCTTCAATAGAACAGGGAATGGTGAAACTTCCCGGGTCTTTCAACTTGGGAGGTACTTTGGCTTGGAGCATCAGGCTGCATTCCTTTGTCATGGCAACTGTTTCAAACTCCCCCAGCCTTCTCCTCTTTGTTAACCCATCTTTCATGAACTTGGTATAGTTAGGCATCTGCTGTAAAGCTTCAACCAAAGGTATATTGATGTGCAACTACTTTAGAATTTCCATGAACTTGCTAAACTGCTTGTCTTGTTGTACTTTCCTCAACCTTTGAGGAAAAGGGGGAGGTGGTCTTTCTAGACTAAATTTAGGCAAGGGTTCAGCTTCTGGAACAGCCTCAGGCTTCTTAGCAGTTCTCTCAGTTGTTTTCTCAACATTTTCACCAGTTGCTGGAATAGTCTCAGTTTCTTCAATTTGCACTTTGCTCTTTTTCTCTACCATGGCTGGTAACTCAGTTCCACTTCTCAATTGTATTGCTTTGCAGTGCTCCTTACCATGAGGGCTTGAGGATGAAGGAGTTTCAGTAGAAGATGGCAGAGATCCACTGGGTCTGTTGTTCAGTGCATTGGCCAGCTGGCCTACCTGATTCTCGAGGTTCCTCATGGATACTCCTTGATTCTGGAACTGTGCCTTAGTTTCTGACATGAATGCTTTTAAGACAGCTTCCAGGGACATTTCTTGAGTTGCCGGTTGTGCTTGCTGTTGTGGCCTTGGTTGCTGACTTGTGAATCCAGAGGGAGCAGTTATGGATCGGGCAGGAAAGTTTGAGTTCCATGGCGGAGCATTAGCATTGTTATTCCACGAAAAATTTTGAGGTTGCTTGTTCCCTGGATTGTAGGTATTGAAATAGGGTTTATCTCCCTTGTTGTCCCTGTAGTTAACATAATTAGCAGATGCAGGATTGCTGAAACAGTCTTCAAACAAATGTTCTCCTCCACAATACACACAAGAAACAGTTTCAGCTTGGTGCACCTGTTGTTCATTTACCACTGCTTCAGTTACAGCTGCTTGAGATGTCTGGTTATTCTTGTTTGTAATCGCTAGGTTTTTCACCATGTTAGTTAAGGAAGCCTACTGAGCAGTAAGTGTTGTAACGCCACTCACTTCATGCATTCCTGCAGCAGCTATGCTTTTTCCAGAGGTCAGCCTAGCAGTAGGCCACTGATAACTGTTAGCAGCAATACTTTCAATCAATTCATATGCTTCATTATAGGACTTGTTAAGAAGAGTGCCTCCTGCAGAGGCATCAAGCATCATTCTAGCAGATGGCAACACTTCATTGTAAAAGTACTCCATCTGAATGCATATTGGAATGCTGTGATGGGGGCATCTCTTTAAAAGCTCCTTAAATGTCTCCCATGCTTCATATAAAGGCTCATTATCAAGTTGTTTGAAGGAGGTTATATCATTTCTCAGCTTCGCATTCTTCATGGGAGGAAAGAATTTGGTCAAAAACTTCTCAGCCATCCTATTCCATGTATTAACAGAGTTGGGTTCCATAGAATTTAGCCAATTCTTAGCCTTGCCAGCCAAAGAAAATGGGGACAGTCTTAGTCTGAAGGAATCGTCAGTGACTCCTGGATTTCTGAAATTATTAGCCACAGTTAGGAACTGCTTCAGGTGCAAATAAGGGTCCTCGGTTGCAGCACCACTGTACTGCCCAATTGCATGCAGCATCTGGAACATAACAGGCTTGAACTCAAAATGCCCAGCTGTTATTTCGGGCACCACTATGCCTGTGTTCATTGTTGCCGGATCAAACAGGGCATAACCTCTGATAGAACTGGTTCTATCATTGGCTAAAGCCATGCTATTAGGTTCATCACCCATTTCAGAGTTGTTAGAACTAGTGACAGCGGAGGAGTAGTCAGGGGTATCAGGAACCAATCTCCCCAACTCAACTAAGCCCTGGTTCTGCCTGTTCAACCTTCTGAATGTTCTTTCAATTTCTGGGTCTAGTTGGAACTCAGGAGCGCTATGCCTATGCATACAGAGTAAAGTACCTGTTGCTATAGCAAAATACTCCACAGATCAGTAGTCTCAACTAATAGAACTATCAATTTAAAACTTGTTAATTAAAAACCATTACAAATCCCCGGCAACGACGCCAAAAACTTGTTGCTGTAAAAATGGTTTATGTGCTTGTGCAAGTATACACAATCGTTTAACAAGTAATAAAGTGTAAGAGAGATCTTTCCCTCGAGGATTATATGGTGAATCAAGTACCAAGTTTGAATTAATGGTTCTATTAATCAAGATTAACAAAGAGTAACAAGTAATTTGTGTGTGTGTAGCCAGGACAGTTTTGGGAAAATAAATGTTAGAGCAATGAAAACGGATTTGTTAACAGAATGGGTACAACAGCTATGGGGAAGTATCCCTTGCAACTTCAGTCTAGCTCAGTTATGCGTTTGCAATGCTACGGCAATTTGGCTCCAGGAAATGAAAGTTTGTTTTCCAACAGTTCTAAGATGAACTTCACTAAACGTCTCCTATTCCTAGGTCCATATTAGTTACATTCACGCCTCACTTAAGCTCGTTCCAGCTAGCCTAAGAGTTAGAATGTTCATTCCTAAATTACTCTTCATCATAATTTTCCAATTGATGATTTTACTCTTATCTATAAATTAGTTCTGCTACACTTAGCTTTTCCAAGCAGTCGTGAGCTCAAGTTGTAACTAAGATGATCAAGCTCAATTAAAACACAACCAAATCAGATTTATAGAAAATGCAATAGCAAAGCATAACATAACATTCACTAGAAATCCATTACAAGTTCAACATCCCATAGCTACAAGAGGTTTAGCTCATATTGAGCTTACAAAGACAAGGAAAAAAATAAGAAATGGAAGAAGAAGCCATTACAAGAGAGGAGAGAGAGAAAGGGGCGCAGCTCTGTCCTTGCTCCAGTAGGGAAGATTCTGATGCGTCTCCCCCCTTGTTGTCCCCTTTTTAGGGTTCTTTTTCCAGCCTGTCTCAAGGCCCTTTCCTCTCTCATCCTTTTTGGGCTATAAATTGATTAGGACAAGTGTCCTTGGCCCAGTTCCCTGACTTTAATGCACCAAACACCAGCCCCACGTGTAGGACACTGTCCTCATCAGCTAAGGACAACTCAATGTGTAAGAGAATGTTTTGAGCCTTTGTCCTTGTGCACTGTCAGCTTCAGCTACCATTGCTACAGCATATCCCAGAGCAACGTTTCCAGTTTAGTGCATAGATCTCCATAAATTGCCCTGCATAACAAACTCACACTCAAATACTGAAAACAGCTCCAAAAGACACCAGAACACTAAAACTTACAAAAGACTCTTATAAAACACACTTCACACCAAATCACACTAAAATATTAAAAACATAAACTCAAAATACTCAAAGACTACAAGAATACAAGTGAAAAAGGTATAAATAACTCTTCATAAAAAGAGTTATCAGCAGTTGGCACTTTTTTCACAAATTTTCAAGAACCTACTATTTTTTCTTCAACCTTTCCTTTCCTTCCCTTCCTTTGCCATAGGCTGTCTTTTCTTTTCTTTTCTTTTTTTCTTTTTTTTTTCTTCTTCTCTAACTTTATTTTCACCATTTTTTCTTTATTTTCTTTTTATTTTTGAATAGAGAAAGAGAAGTTTTTTTTTTTTTCCTTTACTTGCCTGACTTTTTCTAACACTTTTATTTTTAGAAAGGGATTCACAACAACACATTCCTACTAATGCTGCATTATACTTCTAAGAGGTTACCAAAAACAATTTTCAATTTTTAAATAGGGACCAAAGAAAATAATTTTCATAAGGCTCAAATTAGGCAACTAGAGGAAGTCTTTATCAAAATAATGTGGGCCAAGAAAATACCTAAGAATGCCCCAACCAGATTTCCACATGCATATAAGTCAAATTCACCTCAAAATGGTCTTAGGAAAAGTTCTAGAACTTATATACCTGAGAAATCACACTCATCAAAGAAAAGGAGTTAATATCAAATAAATTTAGCATTATAGCTTAACCCTTATAAAAGCCTAAGTCTCACATTTTAGAAGCTAAGTCTAACGAAAAATTATCAAACAAGGAATTTTCTACTAATTTTAAGTTTTTAAAAGACAAACTTTTTCAAAAATACTTATGAGACTATCAAAACAATTCATAAACCAAAAAAAAAAAAAAATTCTAAGGGGATTCCTTAATTTTCATCATAAAAGAAAGAAGATAAGCCAGTTAATTGAATGCAGCAATATCATAACAAATATACATTTTTCCTTCCCACACTTAACATATGCAGTGTCCTCAATGCAACACAATTAATCATGAAATACAAGTGGAGAAAAGGAGAAGAGAAAATTTTACAAAATAACCACTTGATACAATAGCGAAAACGCTTAAGTACCAAAGTTGTGTGATTACTCTGGAGGAGAAGGAGGATGGTAAAAATGTCATTGCATCATCTGCAGCATCAAAACCAATTGCTGATCCTGGCTGTCAAACCGTCGGAAGACATCTGCTGAGAACTGCAGAAAGTTCTGCTTCTGAGAATCCAAGCGAGCATAAACTCCCAACTCTAGCTGATCAAAGCGGGTAGAAAGTCTCTGGTAGTCCTCTTCATAGACCAGTGGAGCGAGAGGGCCATTCATAGGTATCTCTGCATGCTGCGCCTGCTCCTGCCTCTAATGCTGCTCCTCCTGCTCATGCTCCTCGTTTGAGTCCTGAGCGGCATCTGCTCCAGCCAATCTGAGCTCTCCACGAGGCCCACAAGTTAATATGCTCATGGACAACAACATCCTCTCATCTATGCCAGACATCGGGCTGATCTGCTGGGCCCGTGGGTGCAGCTTCTCCATGTTACAAGCTAGCTGGGATAGGAGTAAGCCAACCAAAACGAAGCCTCTCTGACCTGGCCTCTGTCTATGACCCATATGCAACCAAGTCTGCTGTAAAATATAGCCGGCATTCAGCGGCTGGGCTTGGATCATGCACCATAAAATGAACAAGTCTATCCGAGAGAACCCGCAAGCAGTAGAGTAGTGCCTGGTGAAAGAAAGAGCCAGCCATCGGTGAAGCACGCGAAGGGTTATGTCAATGAATGCGGAAGATTTCGCCAAGCGGGGATTATAAGGCTCAGCTCGCCCCTGTGATCGAAGCCCAAATGGCCCCATGTAAAAACTCATCCGGGATCTCCAGTAGTGTAGCCCGATACCTATCCGACCAGACTGTCTCCGTCGTCTCGAAGCAGAGGCAGGCATTAAAGTCCGCCAGTGTCATCCGCCATACTCGATCGTTCAGCTAAAAAGAAACTCTGGGCTCCTCCCCCTCAACCTCATAGTCAAAGTAGCGATAAGTCGGAACTCTAGAGTGGGATCCCGGTAGGCTGGGCATCTCATAGCAGCTACTCACTCCCATCCAATGTTATGCAACAGGTAGTTGACCGTAGGAGTGAGTCCATATTTGGTCAGGATGTCCATATCTATATATTTCCGGACCATGATATCGTAGAACATAAGTAGCTCGTTCTCGAGGGGTCGAGATGATCCACTATGCTCTGTACACCTACGCGTTGGTGCCATAGTCCTGTATAAGCCAAAAAGCAAGTATTAGCGTAAAAAAATAATCATGATAATGTGAATAATATAAGCAATGATCATAATGACATAGGCACAAGACATAGGGACTGAATTCCCAGATAAAATATCATGCATTCAATAATTCTGAGTTGAGCACAGCCTTGCTAACAGGGAGCACGATCATGCTTAGTCCAAATTTAAAAATTCCAGAATTATGAATAGGACAACCTGTTCTATGTGGAGCACGGCCTGTTCTTGGGACAACATGGCCGTGCTTCGACTCGTGCCATAGGCAGAATCCCACAAAAACTCACAAATCACAGCTCAATCATGCATAGACTCAAATAGCAACTCTAATTAGCAATTCTTAACACAAACTAACACTCTAAACTAGGAAAACAGCAAACAATCAACAAGAATGGGGAGAAGAGATAAAGGAACCTAACCTAAAACCTAACCATAAAAATAGAGAAAAGGGAAGAGTGTTGATACCTGAGAAAAGTGAAATTAGGAGGGGAAGGGACTGGAAAATTTGTGCGTTGGCGCAGATAGGGAAGAAAGGGTTGGGAAAGGGCTAGGGTTAGCCCGTGCTCTGCTCCCTCTCTTTTTATTTTGAACTGACGTGTGCAGCACAACCGTGCTAACAGGGAGCACGGTCGTGCTCTCTTATTTTTTCAGTTTTTAATTCTCAGATTAAATAGGGAACACTATTATTGTTTTTATGGAAACCTTCTCACACTTATTTCAATTTCTAGGTTTAAATTTCAAAATAAAAAGGAAAACAACTACACAGAACACAAAGATCATAAAAAATAAAAAATAAACACAGTTTGCCTCCTACGAAGCGCTTGTTTTACATCACGAGCCTATTTAGAAACCACCCAGATCCGATAGCTTGTGGTAGAAAAACCAAGGTGTAATTAAAACATCAGATTTTCCTCCCGGATCCCATTGGTTGTAGAGGCAAAGCCAACTGTTGCTCAACATACAAAAGCGTAACACACTGTTTTCGATAACCGGTTGTAATCACTTTGACAATATGATTGCTATCTTTTATGTTGTGTATGACCTTATGATGTGTGTGTGTGTGTGTGTGTGTGTGTGTGTGTATATTATATAATTTCAATGATAGTTTTATATCCATGATAACTGTTGTGATAAAGTTTTCCTTTGTCGTTTTGAGATGAAACCGGTAAAAGTTCTGTTTTAGCCGGTATTGGATAATTTCTCGTTCGCGTGCCGGATGCCGGGAATCAAGGAATTGAGTAAGATGTAATGTTGAATTACATTTTTCAATTACCTTCTTGATTATTCCTATTGAAGAGAATTAGTTTTCATGAAATCCAAAAATTTACCAAATGTAGCATAAACCAACTTTCCATTTTTGGTAAATATCTTAAACACTTCATTCCTAATCAAATGAGAAATGTAACTATTATAGTTACATAGGGGGTTCGGCCATTTCATTGGGAATGGGCCAAGATCATGCTTTTCCATGATTTGTGGAAGAGTGGTGGAAGATCTTACCATAAGTAGAAAAAGTGCTTTTACCATTTTCGGCAAATCTTGTACTTACTTCCTACAAACTTGAGAACACATGTACTTAAGAAAATCTTAACCCTTCATTTCTATGACAACTTTCCATCAACTTTTGAGTGATATTGGGCTCTAAATCCCTTACGGAATTCGGCCATTTAGTGTGCAAATGCACTAAAATCCTTCATTCTCTCATTTTCCCACACAAAAGCTTCAAGTTTCATTTCTTCTTCTCCTTCTCCTAGCGAATTCGGTTGTGAGATTAGGGTGAGCACACCTTCACCTTTTCTTTCAGTTCAACTTCATATTATGACTCCTTGATGCCTTCTAAACAATTTTCATCTTTAGTGTTTCTTCATTTGAAGTTGGTTTCATCAAGATACTTAAAGATCTTCAAGAATACTTCAAGTTCTTGAACTTGTTTTCAATCTTCACTCAAGGGTAAGCATATGACTTGTTTCTTTTGCATTCTTACTCTTTGATCTAGCTTTGTTCTACCTTGAACATGTTGATGAGAAATCAAACATTTTTGGTCTTGTTTTCTTCTCCTTAGGGCCACTATTTTGTTGTTGAAGTTGGTAACCAAGATCTTTCTTCCTTCTCTTCAAAAAGAGATTCAAGATGTAATGGGGATGTGAACCATATCACACCTCAATGGTGGTGGTAAAGGCCTCCTAGTTTTGTTAAAGGAAAACCCTAGATCTAGGGTTTCCTTTTAAAATTGCTTACTTTGTTGTTATGATGTATATGTTGTTGTGTTGGTATGGGGTTGGTGTGAAAAAATCATTTTGGTATGGTGAAAAACTATTCTTGGGTCCAAATACCTAAGGATAGGATTTTTGAATGATGAACTTGTTTATGTTCTATGGTGCCTTGATAAAATGCTTATGTGTTGAGAATGATTTTTCTAGCTATTTGGTTATTGTTAGATGGCATATATCTTGTTGAATCTATACATGCATGGTTCAGCCTTACCACTTTAAAAGAGGAAGCCAAAGCTTCTATGTTCAAGTAATGGTTCAATGAACTTAAAATGGTTCCAAGAAGACAAAACAAAACAATGAAACTTATCCTAATTCTATATGGAATTTGGCCTTGTCATAGATAGTAGGGTTAGGAACTTAACATGTTGAAGTTAAGAGATTTAATGTGTTCATACTAAGGTATAAGGGTTATATAAATTAAAAAGGTTTCCTAAAGAATCAAGTTTTGGTCCCAAAGAACCAAGTGTTGTAAAATGAACATTTTGAGTTTATATGAAAAGTGTTTTAAGAATAAGAAGGTTTGATTTTGAGAAACCATTTATTCTAACATATTGTTTTAAGGAAAAGATTTTCAAGAACGAAGAGTTTTCTAGATAGTCCATATGGTAGTCAAAAGGTTTCGATTAGTAAACCTACATTAAAGAGGAATAAGAATTCCTGTAAGAGTTTTCCTTGCAAACAATGAGTTTTGGATCTTACCAAATAAATGAGGTATAGTTTTCATTTGAAAGTAAAGAGGTGATTTACAGTAAGATGTATTTTCCTTTTTCCACTAAGTAAAAGAAAAATAGAAATCTTTTCAAAGGAGTTTTACACTAAATTAGATATCTTATAGTATACGTATGAGTTTTCAAACCATATTTGATAAAGGAGATTTCATGAACTAGTTTACTACCAAGGATAGTACTTTGAAGATTTTACTATAATAGCGTAAATATGTATTATCTTTTAAAGGAAATTCAATGAGTTCCATAATGGACTCACAAAGACAAAATAAAAGACATGCACCTATACCTTGTGGTCATGGAAAAACCATGTCCCACACCCTTGATAATTTAGGCCATCTAAGGATCCATAATGCTTAATCACAAAGAATTACTTATACAAAAAGTAATGTTTCCTTTGATAGATAAGTGAGAAGATATGATGAAGGAATCCCTCTGGATTCTATTTTCCATAATACGTTAGGATATGGAATAATATATCATAAGACATGAACATCGTTTTTTTACGAACGACAAGTTGCACGTGGATACAAGGAATGGAACCAAGAATTGGCGACTGATGGCAAGTCTTGTGGAAGTGGATCCCGTAGGGGTGCCCCGTGGTTTATCAAGAGATGAATGTCGCGATACAGTGATAGAGTAATACGTGACTTATGTTGCGACATTGTCTTTACATGCATACGCATTTGTGCATGAGTTGGGCGTTATGCCTGGGAGTGGAGATTACAGCTTTGTACAGGTGCGATTGTTGGGAGGACGATCTTGGAGATCTTGAGGACGTTGGGGTTGGGATGACAACATGTGGCCAGAGAGTAGCTCATCTGTGTCATGGGTACCTGTCGAAAAAAACTGACGTCTTGAGTGGACACCGGACAAATCATGATTTGGGTAAAGAATATCTGGCGTGAGCCGTTATAACAATTGCAATCTTCTGATGTGGCACTGTGGGGCTGAGATAATACAGACAATGTTCTCCCAATCAATCACTCTTGTTATGTTTAGCTCCATGGAGTAGGCGTCAGAGTTATGTTGCATACCGCGTCATTGCATACTTGAGTTGATGATTGACCCATACTGTTGTTAATTGATATATTAAATGTGATGTCATGTGATTAGTTGATATGTTGTGTATGCCATGCGCTACATGTTGTTTGGGTGTGTGTGACTTTTACCACTGCTATTCTCGTGTTGCGATGTGCTGAATCTCACCTTATTACTTTTGTCTGCGAGGTTCTCGCATGCTTTGTTTCTTTCACCCGTGAAGTCATGGCTGGCGATTCGTCATCACCCCTGGTTATGGGCTTGGTTCTCTATGACGGAGACAAGGCATGGACAGTCCACCCTGACAGGCGACGCACCTATACCTGAGCTGCTAGTTTTACAGGGAGGCGGGAGTGACCTTTTTCAGTGGTGTCGTTATCAGACGCGACCTGCACTTTGAGGATTAGTGGATGAGCTGCTCGTGGTTTGTCACAACCACCACCACCACCCCCTATTGTTCAGCCTGTGGAGCTCAGGAGTGTCTTCGTGGACCTCGTTCCACAGCCGTCACCACCTGCTGTACCCTCTACACCTGCTCTTACTGCTCATGCTCCTCGTCCGAGTCTTGAGCGGCAGCTGCTCCATCCAGTCTGAGCTCTCCACGAGGTCCACGAGTCAATATGCTTATGGACAACAACATTCTCTCATTTATGCTAGACATCGGGCTGATCTGTCAGTCCCGTGGGTGCAACTGCTCCATGTTACAAGCTAGCTGAGATAAGAATGAGCCAACCAAAATGAAGCCTCTCTGACCCGGCCTATGTCTATGACCAACATGCAGGCAAGTCTGCAGCAGAATGTAGTTGGCATTCAGCGGTTGGGCTTGGATCATGCATCATAAAATGAACAAGTATATCCGAGATACCCCGCTAGCAGTAGAGTAGTGGCTGGTGATAGAAAGAGCCGGCCATCGGTGAAGCACGCGAAAGGGTATGTCAGTGAATGCGGAAGACTTCGCCAAGCGGGGGTTTTAAGGCTCAACTCGCCCCCTGTGATCGAAGCCCAAAAGGCCCCATCTAAAGACTCAGTCGGGATCTCCAGTAGTGCAGGTTGATATTTGTCAGATCGGATTGTCTCTACCGTCTTAAAGCCGAGGCGGACATTAAAGTCCGCCAGTGTCATCCACCATACTCGGCCGTTTAGTTGAAAAGAAACTTTGGGCTCCTCCCCCTCAACCGCATAGTCAAAGTAGCGACAGGTCGAAAGGACCTCTAGGGTGGGCTCCCGGTAGGCTGGGCATCTGATAGCAGCTACTCGCTCCAATCCAATATTCTGCAGCAGGTGGTTGACCCAGGGAGCGAGTCCATATTGAAGGAACCTGTTTGAAACACAAGAAGGGGGGTTGAATTGTGTTTCTTAAGCTTTTAAAACTTTTTGCAAGCAGATATAAGTTTTAGCAAAGGTTAGACGGTTAAAACGATAACGGACGCAAGGACCGATTCCAAACCCCAGTTGGACGCTTCCCAGAAAAGATAAAATAAAGAAAACAAGCGCAATAAGAAAACAATTCAATCCCAAGGAGTTAGATAGAAATTAATCTAAGGCAAATATAAAGGAGAGAAAGGAACAGGAAGATGTTATCCTGGTTCACTCTTCACTAAAGAGCTACATCCAGTCCTATCTACTTGAGAGCTTTATCCACTATAACAAAAACCCTTTGTTACAAGTATTCAACACCTCTTCAGGCAAGTATTCTAAACCTCTTCAGGTAAGTATTCTAAACCTCTTCAGGCTCACTAAGTATTAACCAACTAGGGTTTGAAAAGAATTTTGTTCTACTAACTCACTAAGTGTAAGAGTTTGAAACAAAAGCTTAGAACTCTTGAACAATACTCTACGCAGAGAGTGATATGAAAATAAAGATCATAGTTAGCTTTACAAGCTTTGATGTGTTTCTCTTGATTGCTTTGTGTGCTTGACTATTTTTCAATTCTTTGAATCAGTTGTGCAACACTTCGCTTCTTGTTAACTATCTGCATCTTCAAGACCAGAGGTATTTATAGCAGACTTGATTTGATCAACTTTAGTCTTCAACGGATGGAAAAGGATCCATTCTGATTGAGCATTAAATGCATTAGTCCATTGAGTCTGATAACTTCCTTGAAGCTTCTGATCAGCAAAGTAGACTATCAGGCTTGATAGCTAGAAATGGGACTGACATATCCTCTTTGTACTCAAAAGTTGCCTTTTGTCTTTCTTATTGGATAAGGTCAACTTCTTTTTGTGTCAGGGTCAGTCTGGATTTTGCTTTTGTTTGAACGAGTGTTACATGGAATATTTGTCCAAAGGATATAAGCTTTTTACATAGAATAGTAAATTCAAAAGCTTTACATATGTATTCGCACTGAACAGATAAAGCATTATTGGAGTAAAACGATTACATAATAACAGAAAGAGTCTTTGGACTCAAGATTCTATTGTTACAGTTTATTATCGTCTGGTCTGATAGAGAGTTAATCCTATTTTTAGTTTGGACGAGTGAAAGTCTTTGGACTTAGATAGTCTCTGGACTTATATATATTTTATCCTGCACATTTAAAATAAAGCGTTAGTCCATAAGAAATCTTTGTTCTTCTGAAATTAATCCTTTGTTAACATCAAAACATAAGGGATCACTGGACCATAACCACTTTGGTTCCAACAATCTTCCCCTTTTTGATGATGACAAAACATACTAATTTGATTGAACAAAGTTTCCTAAAGAGCTAAAAAGATCCCCCTTAGACAAATATTCTAAGCATATAAAGCATGTAAGACAGAGCAAGCAAGCAAGCATATATAACAAGACATATTATGAATATGGATCAAAATATACTATGAATTGACGTTCTTATTTCAATCAAACCCTTTCTCCCCCTTTGTGTCATCAAACAAAGGAGAGAAAACCACATCGTAGTCAGTTTAAAAAGACACTAAACAACAGAAAAGATTTTAAGAAGGAGGAGGAGGAGGTGGTTTGGGTAAGAAATTCTGAAACATAGCTGCAATTTGTTGATGCAGAACTGCACTTTGGCTTCAATGGATCGTTGGACAAACTCTTGAAATTTCGGAGGAACAGGAGAGACAGAACTTTCAGCTGTGGCCTTTGTTGCTTCAGCATTTCTCTGATCAGGAACTACACTTAGAGTCTGAGAGGGAGATGGATCAGCAGGATGGACCATTGAAAGAGGAATAGGTTGAGACCTAGAAGGTACTGAGTCTAAAACTTGTTCCACTTCCTCGGCATTCTTTTCAAAGCAAAGGTCCTCATAGATGATCTCTGTGCCCCCAGTTTCTTCATAAACAACCGGTATTGGTGTAGGTGGGGGTGCAGCAGAGTTAGGATCAGTTTGAATGATTGGTTTGGGTGAAGTGGAGGCACATCAAGGATGATCTCAGCATCATCACATATATTTTCTCTCCATCTAGGTTTAGGTGCTAGAAGCACATCTCTTGGATACAGCGGTATACCAAAGATGTCGTCCACTATCAGGAAGTCAGCATCAGAGATTCTGTATTGTCTAGGAAATGCACGAATCTTCTCTTTTTCCTCGATAAATAGACCAGAGGAGGATGCTTCTTGAGAGCATCTCCAAATGAAGTTCTCCTAGTAGGTTCGAGCGTTTGGATCATACCTCTTGAGAGGATCCTTCTGCCAAATGTGGGCCAGCTATACTGAATCGTCTCTTGGTCTTTTCCAGAAGAGAGGATCAAAGGCATTTTTGTAGGGAAGCATCCACGTTTCAAGCCTTTAGCGTCCATCTTTATTTTTGTTGGGGTCCAGAATAGGAATTCTTGGACAAGCTCGAGGAGGAACAATGCCTACTCTTGTTTCAGAGCTTCTGCCCCAAAATTTCATATGATTGATCTTGGCTTCTCGTGATATGTCGCACTCTTTTCTGACAACGCAGTAAGGAAGGAAGTCTCTGACATCAGAGTATTCTTTCTAGGCTGAGAGATAGCTAGGAATGAACTTGACGTCTTGATCAAGGAAGATGTTGGTCAGACCATACGTCCTTGAACTTCTTTCGTCTGTGGTTTTGCAACCTTTCTTCTCTTCGTTGAGAATTACTACGTGCCTTTTGACATTGTAGTGGCACCATTGGAATGCCTTGTCCTTGATGAGATTTGGATAAATTTTTCTTAGAGTGAAATTTTTCTTTTCAAGGCAAACGACCAAGGGTCCAAAAGCAGTGTACATTTGAGTTGCCAGAGGACCGGTGGGAGTATAAGGAATGGGGTAGTAGCCATGTTCAGGGGATGGACCAGAGGGGTTTTGAGGTGGAGGAGAAGGTGTTTCATATTGGTATTCTGATGGAGGAATAGGGCTTTTGGGATGTTGAGAGGTAGAGGGAGGTGAGTGTTTGTGGAAAAGAACAGGGAACCTTCTTTGAACATCAGCCCAATTGGAGCTTTCATTTCTGAAGGTAATTCTGGGTATGCGTCTGTATTTACTTTTTGGGTAAATCATTTTAGGCTAAGAAGCACCATAGGGTTGAAAGGGGTGATCTCCCCATGGTGTGAACCAGTCTTGAGGTTCGGATTATATGTTAGGTAAGGTGGAGGATGAAAAGGTTATGGACGGTTGAGAGTCCAGGGTCAGGTCTTCAACCTCAAGGGGTTGCTCAACAATGGCAGTAATAACTGAACTAGTTTGAGGTTCAGTATTACCTTTGGATTTGGATCTGGTGGTCCTTGCCCTTGTTGCAGCAGGTTTAGGCCGAGAGGCTTCAGAAGAAGACTCCCTCCTTGGACCTTTGATCACCTTGGAGATAGGTTGATCATCCTCATCTTTCTCATCAACAAAAGCTAGAACCAGCTTCCTTTTTCTTGAAGGTTGGACGATAGGCTTTGGACTAGCAAAAGAAGTCTTAGCTGTTGGACGAGCATGCTCTGTTGAGCGTCCAACTGAGACTTGTTTATTAGACGCTTCATCAGAACCTTGCATCTGAGCACCTTTCAGTTTTCCTTCTTGGTTGGACTTCTTGTGACAGTCCAATTACATCATCACCAAGCTTTGTTTGCTGAATTCAAGTTGATGCACACTATCAATTCCATGAAAACCATAATATTTGAGTCTTTGTTCTGGAGTCAGATTTATAAGGTCATCATAGACCAGGTATTTCTCAAATATTCTTGATAGAAGAGCAACATAGATGATGGAGGTGTTCTTCCCAGAGCCTTCAATGGCGTATTTGAAGAAGGCGAACAGAAGGTGTTGAAGATTTATCTGCCTCTCCAGAATTAGATGAACTAGGCAGAATTGATGTGCTTTTGAGACATTGTCCTTCTAACCAGCTTTGTGAAGGATGGATTTGTTCAAAATCTGATGAAGAACCCTGGCCTTGTCAGTCATTCTTGAGGCTATCAGCTTGTCAGAAAGATTCTTCAAGAGACATTCTTTGATGATGTCAAAACCACCGAATTCTTCTTCCCATTTGTCTTCACAAGTTATTCCAGATTGAGCACACCCAATGGCGTTGGAAATTGTTGCTTCAGAGACAATGACTTCAATATCAATCACTTTGTTCCTGATTTCCCTTGCAGAAATGGTAGGGTTTGTCCACAACTCCCTAACCAGAACAGGGTAGATGACAGGAGAACCCTCAAAGAAGCTTGACCATCTAGCAGTGTGAATATTTGGGAAGACTTATATCCCATTATCAGCAAGAAACTATAGGTTGAGCTTAAATTCTACCAGAACATCAACAGTCTTAACATCAAAAGCCTTTCCTTTTCCTTTAGCAGCAGCGGTGGAGGATGAAGTTGCCATTGTTTCAGAGAAGTGAATTTTTTAAAAGAGGGATTTTTGCAACAGAGGTTTTTTAGAGAGATAGAAGAGTTTGAATATGAAGAGATTATAAAGATTCAATCTTTAACAAGTTTTGGGTTTTAAAGAGAAAAGGAAAAGGAAAATAAAAAACCGTTCGTATTTTCAAAGAAGAGAGAAGGTGGTGAAACGACGTGCATTAAATGTCTGACACACGTTCTAAACCTTGAAACCGTAAAAAGCAGTTTTGTAATTTATTGAAAACTAAACTGACCCAGTTAAGGGAATGAGAATTAATTTTCATTCGACAAAGATTTAGTTCAATTAATGCATTGGACGAGCATATTGGACTCACATGTATTGGATTAAGGCATTTATTGGACGCATGCATTGGACTCACAATTAATCAATGAAATGCATGTTCAGATATTTTCTTATAAATAAGAACCTATCTTCAGCTAAAGGTTTGGTGAAGATGTCTGCCCATTGATGGTCAATATGAACAAACTGCATATCAATTATTCCTTTTTGCACATAATCTCTAATGAAATGATGCTTGATTTCTATATGCTTTGCTCTAGAATGCAATATGGGATTTTTAGACAAATTGATAGCAGCGGTGTTATCACACATTATTGAAATGTTACTTACAAACACGTTGTAGTCTTCCAACTGATGTTTAATCCAAAGCAGTTGTGAACAACAACTTGCAGCAGCAATGTACTCATCTTCAGCAGTTGATAGGACAATTGTGCTTTGCCTTTTGCTTGACCATAAGACTAGATTGGCTCCAATGAAGTGACACCTTCCACTGGTACTTTTTCTTTCTATTCTATCTCCAGCATAGTCAACATCACAGAATCAAACTAATCTGTATTCATCAAATTTTCTTAACTGCTAAGAGATGAGTCCCTCTTGGATCAGATTGAAATCGAGCACATAGGCAGACATTAAACATGATATCTGGTCTAGACGTAGTTAGATATAAGAGGGAACCAATCATACCTCTATATACCTTTTGGTCTACCTTTTTATCTTTGTCATCTTTGTTTAGCACGGACGTTGGATGCATAGGGGTATTCATTGGTTTGCAATCATCCAACTTGAAGCATTTCAGAAGCTCCTTGGTGTACTTCGTCTGATGAATGTACACTCCGTCTGGTGTTTGCTTTACTTGAAGTCCAAGAAAGAATTTCAATTCTCCCATCACACTCATTTCAAATTCTTTCTGCATTAGCTCAAAAAACTCTTGACAAAGAGATTCATCAGTTGCACCAAATATTATAACATCAACGTGTATTTGTGCAACAATAAAATTATTTTTGCTTGACTTTCTAAAAAGAGTCGTATCCACTTTTCCTCTTGAGAAACCATTCTCCATAGAAAAGTGTTGAGTCTCTCATACCAAGCTCTAGGAGCTTGTTTGAGTCCATATAAAGCTTTCTTAAGCTTATATACATGCTCAGGATGGTTTTGATCTTCAAAACCAGGTGGTTGAACAACATAAACTTCTTCATTAATAAAACCATTCAAGAAAGCACTTTTTACGTCCATTTGATAAAGCATGATGTTATGATGTGCAACGTATGAGAGTAAAATGCGTATGGCTTCTAATCTGGCTACTGAAGCAAAAGTTTCAGTATAGTCAATACCTTCGTCTTGAGAGTAGCCTTGAGCAACTAACCTTGCTTTATTTCGTACAACTTTACCATCTTCATCCAACTTGTTCCGATAGACCCACTTGGTTCCAATGATAGACTTATCCTTTGGCAGAGAGATCAGTGTCCAAACGTCACTACGTTGAAACTGGTTGAGCACCTCTTGCATAGCGAGGATCCAACATTCATCCATTAAGGCTTCGTCCATAGACTTTGGTTCCATTTCAGAGATGAAGGCTGAGTCAGCTTGTTCTCTGAAGGTTGACCTTGTCCGGACTATATCATTGGGTTTGCCAATGATTTGATCCTCAGGGTGATAAGTCCTGAATTGCTACAAACGAGGGGTGTTAACCACTTGCTGAAACGATGATGCGTCTTGAGTTGCGTCTGATACTTTGTCTTTGTTAAACATTGGACGATCTTCTGTATCGTTCAGATTCATATTTACAAAAGAATCATCTAGCTCTAATAATCTCTTATCAGGCTGTTTGTCATCAAACTTAACATGGATGGATTCTTCAACAACCAATGTTCTAGAGTTATAAACTCTAAAGGATTTGGACGTTTCAGAGTATCCTAATAATATTCCATTATCCACTTTGGCATCAAACTTACCAAGTTGATCCTTAGTATTTAAAATAAAACATTGACATCCGAAGGGGTGGAAATAAGAAATGTTGGGTTTGCGTCCTTTCCACAATTCATAAAGAGTCTTATTAAAGATAGGTCTTATGTATGCTCTATTTTGAATGTAGCAGGCAGTATTTACAGCTTCAGCCCAGAAGTGTTTAGGAACAGAATTATCACTGAGCACTGCTCTAGCCATCTCTTGAAGAGATCGGTTCCTTCTCTCAACAACACCATTCTGTTGCGGTGTTCTAAGGGCAGAGAAATTGTGATGAATATCGCTTTCATCACAGAACCTTTGGAAAAGCTCATTTTCAAATTCGCCTCCATGGTCACTTCTGATTGAGCTTATACATATGTTTTTTTCATTCTGGAGGCGCTTACAGAATATAGTAAAGACCTTGATAGACTCATCCTTGTGAGGAAGGAACTTAATCCATGTTCATCTAGTATAGTCGTCTACTATGACAAGCCCGTATTTCTTACCACTGACAGAAGCAGTCCTTGTTGGACCAAACAAATCAAGATGCAACAGCTCTAGTGGTCTTGAAGTACTAACATTGTTCTTGGACTCAAAAGAGTTCTTAACTTGTTTTCCTTTTTGACACACGTCACAGAGAGCGTCCGATCTATACACGATCTTTGGTAGACCTCTTACGAGATTATGCTTGTTTAGTCTTGAGATTAATCTCAGACTTGCATGACCAAGTCTTTTGTGCCAAACCCATCGCTCATCTTCAACAGACACTAGACATGATACACTTTGATTTGAGAGTTCCCCCAAGTTAATCTTATAAAAATTATTTTGCCTCTTGGCAGTGAATAAGATGGACTCATCAGGGTTCTTGACCATACATTCACCTTTATTGAAGGAAACATCAGACCCACTGCCACATAATTGACTTATGCTAAGCAAGTTGTGTTTTAATCCTTCAACCAGAAGAACATTATCAATAGAGGGAAAAGGATGCTTACCAATCTTACCAATTCCAACTATCTTTCCTTTCTGGTGGCCTCCAAAGGTGACCCATCCACCAATCTTTTTACGTAGTTATTGGAACAAACACTTTTCTCCCGTCATGTGACGTGAGCATCCACTGTCGAACTACCAAGACTGGGGTTTTCTTTGTGTTGGTAATCAAATCTGCAACAGGGATTATCATGTTCTTAGGTACCCAGATAGACTTGGGTCCTTTTTGGTTAATCTATGGTCTTTGTCCATGCATATTATTTTTCTTTTTGTGTATGCATTTCGTAAAGATATGACCACTCTTTCCACATGAGTTACAATAAGTATTGGATGCATGTTGTTTGCTTTCTTTTTGCTTTCTATGAGATTGAAAAGCCTTATGATATTGATTGGTCCTTGATACTTTCTGAGAAGCTTCTTGTTTCTCATAGTCATAGCCTAGGCCAGACTTATCGTGAAGTGATCTTGAATACCTCAATATCGAGTTTAGCTTCTCTGAACCTCCAACAAGCTTTGATATGCTTTTGGTTAGGTCAGATACCTCTTGTTTCAATCTGGTTACCTCGTGAGGTTCACTAGACCCAGAGGTGAGTTTGTCAGTTAGACTGACATTCTCAGCTTTCAACTTATTGTTTTCTTCAATGAGCTGCTTATTTTACTTGTTGGTATCTTCCAACTCTTTATTTAATTTTGAAAATTTTCTTTTAAGCATAATATATTGATGATGCAATAAAGAGGAATCATTAAGCAGTTCATCATATGAGTCTTGAAAAGAATCAGAAACAGATACCTCAACTTCTTCCGATTTAGCGTCTGATGAAGTCTTTGCCATTAGACAGAAGTTTGAGGCAGATGGACTCCTTGGACTGAACAGTTGTTCTAAGGCGTCCAGCTTCTCCTTATCAGTTTGGAATTAGAAGACCATCTCCAGTCTTAACCGATCAAGAGCGTTGATGAGACACCAGTTGGCAAGAGCATTTAGCGAATACCGTCTGATATCCTCATTCATCCAGTCAGCTTCAGACTTGGACACTATTGATCCGTCCTCAAGAGTGATTGTTGGACAATGATCTCCATTGGTGAATATGTTCCACAACTCATAATTTTGAGGTTGGACGTATATTTGAAAAACTGATTTCTAATAAGGATAGTCCATTCCTTTAAAGACGGGTGAAGCATTCCATCCTCTTTCAGAGGTGGCTTCTTGAGTTCTTTCTTTGGGAACAGCAAGTTGTTCATCATCCGAAGAGTCTTCGTTTTGATTGTTGGACCAAAGACAGAGATTAGCCTCCTCATTTGTTTCTTCTTCTTCTTCTTCTTTTTCAGACGAGTTGAGATCCTCCCATGTTGCCATGAAGTTTTTTTTCTTCTTTTTGAAAAACTTCTTCTTGTCTTTTAACATGGGACAGTCAACCTTGAAGTGACTTGGCTTGTTGCACTCGAAACAGACCAGCTGACTTTTGTCCTTGGGCTCAGCATGATCCTTGAAGTTTTTCTTTTGAAATGGCCTTCTTTTCATCCCGTTTTTCTTTCTCCACATGTTTTGAATCTTTCTGGAGATGAAGGATAACTCGTCATCGTCTGACCCTTCATTATCAGATTGATCAGCATCATCACTGGACTCATCAGTTTTTAGAGCTTTTGAGTTGTTGGACTTCTGAGCTTTCAAGGCAATCCCCTTTATTTTTCTTTCCAGGATTGTCAAGATGAAGCTCTTGCTCATGAACATGAAGAGTTCCAACCAGATCATCCAGAGTTAAAGTAGAGAGATTTTTGGCCTAGGTGATTGCAGTAACAAGAGGTTTCCACTTCTTAGACAGGCTCCTAAGAATTTTAGTGACATTCTCCTTGGTAGTGTAGACTTTCCCAAGGGACTTTAGATTGTTGATGATCGTCTGAAAGCGACCCATCATGTCCAAGATGGACTCTCCTTCGGCCATGGTGAACAATTCATACTGGCCAACAAGCATGATGATTTTTGAATCTTTTACCTTAGTGGTCCCCTCATGGAGATTTGACAAGGTATCCCAGATTTGTTTTACTGATTCACATGCGTGAATCTTCTGAAATTCATCAAGACTGAGAGCACACATTAAAGCATATATGGCTTTATGATTTTGTTCCATCCTGGCTCGTTCAGCATCAGTCCATTCATCTTCTGCTTTGTCTGTCCCATCAGAGTTGAGACACACATTTGGACCATTCATGATTCTAGCCCAGAGAGCTGAGTTTGTAACTAAGATAAAGCCTTTGAATCTATCCTTCCAGTACAGGTAATGGGTTCCGTTGAAGAATGGAGGTCTGGTCATGGAAGTGCCTTCCATAACAGGTTGACTCCCGCTTGGCATACCTTGTCTTGCCATATCTGCTATAGGATTTTTTCCTCTACACGGCTAAGTACTCAACCCAGAGGGTGAGCTCTGATACCAATTGAAGGAACCTATTTGAAACACAAGAAGGGGGTTGAATTGTGTTTCTTAAGTTTTTAAAAATTTTCGCAAGCAGATATAAGTTTTTGCAAAGGTTGGAGATAATGGACGCAAGGAGCAATTCCAAACACCAGTTGGACGCTTACTCAAAAGAGATAAAATAAAGAAAATAAGTGCAATAAGAAAACAATTCAATCCTAAGGAGTTAGATAGAAAATAATCTAAGGCAAAGATAAGGGAGAGAAAGGAACACGAAGATGTTATCCTAATTCACTCTTCACCAAAGAGCTACGTCCAGTCCTCTCTACTTGAGAGCTTTATCCACTATAACAAAAAACCCTTTGTTACAAATATTCAACACCTCTTCAGGCAAGTATTCTAAACCTCTTCAGGTAAGTATTCTAAACCTCTTCAGGCTCACTAAGTATTCTTTCTATACAAGCCTCTTCAGGCTTAACCAACTAGGTTTTGAAAAGAGTTTTTTTCTATTAACTCACTAAGTGTAAGAGTTTGAAACTAAAGCTTAGAACTCTTGAACAATACTCTACGCAGAGAGTGATATGAAAATAAAGATGAGAGTTAGCTTTTCAAGTTTTTATGTGTTTCTCTTGATTGCTTTGTGTGCTTGACTATTTTTCAATTCTTTGAATCAGTTGTGCAACACTTCGCTTCTTGTTAACTATTTGCTTCAAGACCAGAGGTATTTATAGCAAACTTGATTTGATCAACTTTAGTCTTCAACGGATGGAAAAGGATCCATTCTGATTGAGCATTAAATGCATTAGTCCGTTGAGTCTGATAACTTCCTTGAAGCTTCTGATCAGCAAAGTAGACTATTGGGCTTGATAGTAAGAAATGGGACTGACATATCCTTTTTATACTCGAAAGTTGCCTTTTGTCTTTCTTATTGGAGAGGTCAACTTCTTTTTGTGTCAGGGACAGTCTGGCTTTTACTTTTGTTTGAACTAGTGTTACAGGGAATATTTGTCCAAAGGATCTAAGCTTTTTACATAGAATAATAAATTCAAAAGCTTTACATATGTATTCGCGCTAAACAGATAAAGCATATTGGAGTAAAACGATTACATAATAACAGGAAGAGTCTTTGGACTCAAGATTCTATTGTTACAATTTATTATCGTCTGGTCTAATAGAGAGTTAATCCTATTTGTAGTTTGGACGAGTGAAAGTCTTTGGAATTAGATAGTCTCTGGACTTATATATATTTTATCCTGCACACTTAAAATAAAGCTTTAGTCCATAAGAAATCTTTGTTCTTTTCAAATTAGTCCTTTGTTAACATCAAAACATAGGGGATTACTGAACCATAACCACTTTGGTTCCAACACATATGTGGCCAAGATGTCCATATCTAGATATTTCTGGGCCATGATATCAAAGAAGCCCAACTGGGTGAACCTCGTCTTGTGGCCCACATCGTACAACGTAAGCAGCTCGTTCTCGAGAGGTTGGGACTATCCACCATGCTCTGTGCGGCTACGCTTAGGTGCCATAGTCTTGTATAAGCCAAAAATCAAGCATTAGTGTAAAAAATAATCATGATAATGTGAAGAATATAAGCAATGATCATAATGACATAGGCACATGACATAGGGACTGAATTCCCAGATAAAAAATCATACATTCAATAACTCTGAGTTGAGTACGGCCTTGCTAACAGGGAGCACGACCGTACTTAGTGCAAAATTAAAAATTCCAGAATTATGAATAACACAGCCTGTTCTATATGGAGCACAGCCCTGCTTGTGCTTGTGCTCTATCAGAAATTCAAAATGAAGAGCAGCACGGCCTGTTCTTGGGACAACACGGTCGTGCTTCGACCCTTGCCACAAGCAGAATCCCACAATAGGGAACACTATTATTATTTTTATGCAAACCTTCTCACACTTATTTCAATTTCTAGGTTTTAATTTCAAAAGAAAAATGGAAAACAACTATGCAGAACACAAAGATCATAAAAAATAAAAAATAAACATAGGTTGCCTCTTGCGAAGCACTTGTTTTACGTCACGAGCCTGACGACCAGTTTAGAAACAATCCGAATCCCATAGTTTGTGGTGTAAAGACCAAGGTGTACTTAAAACATCAAATTTTCCTCCCGGATCCCATTGGTTGTAGAGGCAAAGCTAACTGCTGCTCAACATATAAAAGCTTTCTCCTGGATCCCATGGCTTAACGCACGGCGATCGTAGGAAAAAAAATCCTTAAGAAACAAGGTGACCCCTTTGAATGTGAAGGTATGTTTGATTCCTCCAAGATCGGATGGTAGGTGAGAATCTCTTCTTTTAACCTTTTTACGAGTGAAATCTTTATGAAGCACAAGAAACTTATCTTTTGGAGCGAACTTTGGAGTGTGCAACCCAATATATTTATCCAAATCAGAATTTTTGGATCCAACTTGCTTGCTCTCCTCATAATTGCTCGCTTCCGATTTACTGTCTGATGTGGATGGACGTACACGGACTGATGTATGGTCATGCTCACTTATTGCCATGCCTTCATCCTCTTGTTTAAGCTCAGCTTGAGAGGCCAGTGATTCGTGGACTTTTTGAGATACCAATGTTGCAAGAGCAATTAATTGAGCTTACAAGGTTTGACAGTTGTTGTCAAACTTGTTGTTAGTTTTCTTCATGAACTCTGCCCAGGTCTCTTCAAGATCGGGTACTTGTTCCTCATAATTAGCCCAAGGATGTTTAGATTCCCACTCTGCGATGGCAAAATAATCCCCCAAGAGTTTTCCTCTCACCCATGGTTCTTCTTGTTTCCCTAACTGCAAAATAAGATCAACTATAAGTAGACTTTTGGGAAGACATTAGCATTCATAGAGAGATAATCAAAAATAAAAAGAAAAAATAAAAAAAATGTGTAAAGTAACTAGGATTTCTTTCTTCCAATATCACAAATATCACAAATTAATCCCGGGAAACGGCGCCAAAAACTTGTCGCGTTATGAATACACTTAAGGGCAAGTGCACCCTGTCACAGAAGTAATATAGGACGGAAGTCCAGATATCGTACCCAAGGGATTAATGAGCAATATGCAAGTGATTAAGTGATTACTGGAATGGAGAGATCCTTATTCTATTTAGACTAATCGAAATGATAATAATATTAAGATGATGTAAGAATAGTAATAGATTAACAAAAGAGAAACAAAGGTTTGAGAAATCAAGAGTAAAAGAGCCTAGAGTCATGGTTTCACTTGTACTTTCAACAACCCCCCAAATCCTAATTCTATTCAATTTCGTAGTTGCTTTTTGAATATTCATCTCTCTACTAAAACTATTAATTTTTTGTCAAGAAATCAATATTCTTTTCCCCAGATGAACCCAATGTTTGTCAGGCTAAGAGTTTAAATAATTAGAAAGCATAAAAAGCAAAGAGGTTGAATGACTGAAAGGAGTAAATCACATTTGATCATGCTATAATTTAAACTCTGGCTATCCTATAGATCTACCAATTAATTGCAGTACCGCCGCTGATCAACCAATTGATTAAGAGCATGCAAAGGGTGCGCAATCCTAGCATGGGATGAAGAACAATATAATAACACTATTCAAATCGCAACCTTGAAGCCAAATAGAATTCGAATTAAAGCTAAGACATAGCAAAAAGGGTTTCTACTAACACAAGATCCACCACAACTCTAGTGATGAAATTAGCTAACCATGATAATAGATAAAACCAAGTTCAACAAAGGGAGATACATCTTGAAGAATTAAGAAGAAGAAATGTCTCCAACTTAATCCCCAAGCGCAAACCTTACTCTATAATTCTAAACACTACTAAAGCTATAAACTAAGAATAGTATAGAAAGATATTACAAAAGATGATTGTCAAAAGATATATTTTTGAGTGATGCAGAGGGCCTATATATAGGAAAAGATGAGAAAGGGCCCCAAAATTAGGTCTTCAACGCCGCCAGCACGGCGTGCTCTTATTTAGCACGATCGTGCTTCCTTCATGTCAGGCCATGCTCAATTCTGCATGGGCGTGCCAACTTCTTAGAATCAGCGTCATAGCGCACGGGCGTGCTTCACGTCTACACGACCGCGCTTCCTCTATGTAAGGGCGTGCTTGAATAAATCAGGCCTTGCTTCTATAAGTCAGGTCTTGCTTCACTTTGGCACGGGCGTGCTGGTGTCTTGCACGGCCATGCTCCATCTTTAGAGGTTAGCTTTAAGTCTTTTTGTAAGGCCTTGTTTGGGTGGTTGAGCTGAAAGGCTTGAACGGGCATTCTCTTCTTGTGCACGGTCGTGCTCTTCTTGTGCACAGCGTGTTCGAGCTCCATACTTCATTATTTTCTTCTTTTTAGCTCACAAACTTCTATCTTTTTATCAAATGTTCATCGAACTACCTTTCAACATCAATTCTGTCAAAACTTAAGTAAAAGGGTGAAATACAAAAATAATCATTATCTAATGTATCAAAATTCAACCCAAATAAAATGCACAGAATTGAGGTTTGTCACCTTGACCTTGGTAGCCCCTTCGTGCAGATTGGATAGAGTGTTCCATATATGTTTAGCAAATTCACATGCATGAATCTTTTGAAACTCATTCGGACTAAGAGCACACATCAGAGCATATCTAGCTTTATAATTCTGCTCCATCTTTGCTCTTTCAGCTTCAGTCCATTCTTCTTCCACTTTGTCAGAACCATCAGCATTTTGACAAACGTTTGGACTATTTGTGATTCTGGACCATAGAACTGAGTTTGTACTCAGGATGAACCCTTTTAACCTCTCCTTCCAGTAGAGGTAGTGAGTTCCGTTGAAGAACGGTGGTCTCGTTGTAACGTCCTGATTTTCAAGTTTTATAATTATTCAGTATTTAAACTTTTATATTTTATTGGAGAGTCTAGAGAGTGAAATAAAATATTCTGAGAACATAGGAATGTCCTACACAACCATAGGAAGCCATGGTTAAGTTTCGGGCGAAAGCTCAAACGGAGCCCGACCTGCGTTTTTCACGAGCAGTAGTGTTTTTCTTCTATCGAGACCTAATTTGGACTCGTGAACGTGACACTAAGTCTCAAGATTTAATCCTCTACATCTTTGTTGAAATCCATCCCGACGTCCGAAAAATAAAAATAATATATTATATTCGGCCGTATAATCGAACCAGGAGGCGTTTTGAGTCGTAAAGGGATTCAACGAGACCCGCCAATGGATAATCTTGATATCACATCATGTTATATCACTTGGGGGAACATGCCAGAGTCGTCACAACGTTCGGAAATATCTGGACGCGAAATTATCAAAATACCCCTAACCTTAACCTTTTTCACTTTTACCATTTTACCCTTGAAGCAAATGACCATTTTGCCCTTAAGTGGCTTGTTTTAAGGCTGGAACAGCCCTTTCTCAGCCCCATTCACGCACCAAGAACAGCCCCAAAGAAGCTCAAAGCTTCATCTTCCTCCTTTGGCCAAAACTCCACCATTTTCATGAAAGAAAAGCTTGAATCCATGGAGGAAAAGCTTGATTCTTTGATCAATCTTCATCAATCTTTAGGTAAGATCACTTCTATGATCTCTAATCTTCATGAATCTCTTTCTATTTCAAGATCAAAATCTTGTTTCATGAAAATCCATTTTATGATCCAAAACTTTGAAAATTCATAGGAAATTGTAGAAAAATCATTTTAATGGGAAACCAATTTCTTTGAACTCACTTCGTCATCCTCTACCTAAACCCAAGAGCATATGATCCAAATCTCATCCTAGCCTAAATACCCAAAAGTGGCCGAACCCTTGAAGGAGATAAAGAATAGTGTTTTGTTCAAATTTTTGATTTCTAACTCTTGATTCCATCCAACCTTTCCTATTGTCTTTGAATCCAAGTGATGGAAAACCAAATCAATTCATATCCCAATTTTCTCTTCAGCGCCGAAACCCTTGAGTATGAGGAACATTGAGTTTTGTTTCACATTTTTGATTTTTAAGACTTACACTAGTGTTCATTATGCTTAAGAACCAACGTTCCAAAAGATTGGAACCAAATGTGATCCCTAGCTCATTTCATCATTTTTGGCCGAACCTAGCCTCTAGGTGATTAGAGAAATTTGTGTATTAATTGTTGATGATTGGATTAATTTTGTGTTTATAGTTGTTGTCGGATAATCGGACGAGGAATCGGGAGAATTCGCGAACCGATCGAGCGACTTACCTTCGAAGGATGACTCCTAAATGGTAAGGGGAGATTAGCTCCAATGAGTTTGATAATCACATGAGGTTGGTTGTGATGTGAATTGTGGCACTTTGCCTTGGATTGAACATATGCATAATGTTGATTTGAGTTTTGAATGACTATATGTTTTGTATGTACTTGATTTATTTTTATAAAGTAGATGCTTGGATGTGAATATGAATTGTGGCATGGATGCCTTGAATTGATATTTGACGTGCATATATATAAATATAAATATATATATATATATATATATATATATATATATATATATATATATATATATATATATATATATATATATATATATATATATATCCTGGACTGGTTAAGAGCATAACATTGGTTATTGCTTGTTTTGAGGAATGAAAAGCTTCTAAGCTAAACGTTATAATGGCTGTTTTTATTGAAAAGTCACTAAAATTAAGAACTTGAAATGATTTTGAATAAGACTTAAGAAGTTGAGTGTTGGTGAGGAAAATAGTGAAAAGTTGCTTTATCATTATTTTCTAAACATGTTATACAAAGAAAAGAGAACCTTGAAAAGTATTTAGTTTGTCAAGGAAATACCTTCAAAAAGTATTTGATGTTCCGAAGACGAAAATATCTTTCATGAAAGTTAACATAGCTTTTAATGAGATTATATTCCTTTTACACTAACTTAGAGCATAGTTTTTACATTAAGTTAGTAAGGAAAAACTCTTTTCAAAATTTAGTTAAAGTGCTTTGCTTGAGGCAAGTGTCGCTAAGCGAAGTGAATCTCGCTAAGCGATACAGAGAAATTCCAAGCTAGGCATCACTGCCTCAATTTCTCTAAGCAAATGTAATCTCGCTGAGCGAAATTCAGGCGAGTACCTTGTTTTGCCTTTTCCTTGTTTTCCTAAATTGAAAACTTTGTTTTGGTTTACAAAAGGAGTTTTTAACTCATATCGTGAAGTTTACGTGTGAAAACCTAAGTTAAGTAATTAACTTAGAGTTGAAGACAAGGGATAATTAAGTGTGGTATGTGATGGAATAAGACCATGTACTATGCCATTGATGGCGTAGTTCATCAATGACTTCATAAGACTTAAGTGAATCAACACCTATTTCATTAATTGAAAATCCAGGAGTTAATATCTTAGAAAGGATTAAAGACTTATCTAAGATGATTCTCAATCTTTCTTCATAACACTTAGGACTTGAGATATGATTCTTAAGACATAAACACAAACATGAAACGTTTGGGGTTCTGAAACAGTAGTTCGATAATGGACCGGTGATCCGGATCCAAGAAAAGGTCATTCGATTCTTTCAGCCTCATGATGACGGGAACGAGAGAGATCCTGAGACTGTGCAGGTATGGGACTGTACAGTGGAAGAAATCCTGAGGTTGTACAAGTATGGGACTGTATAGCTGAAGGAAGGCTTATAAGAATTGATTGGTACTACCTATACCGACAAGATTTATCTTCTTTTCAGGAGCCTAGAACATAAGAACTTCATAGTTAAACGTGCTTGATTTGGAGTAATTGTGGGATGAGTGACCTTCTGGGAAGTTTCTTAGAAAATGTGTAAGTGAGGACAAAACACGCTAAAAAGACTTGTGTTGGTTTGTAGGGACAGTCGGTAATTCTAAAAGCAATCCGGATCATTCCAAAGGAATCACGTGATATTTATCTGATGGATAAATGTTTTACAATACAAAGATGCGTACAGTTCCTAAGGTAGAGAACCTTAGTGAATCTCGAGGTTTATCCGGGGGATAAACATTTATTTATCGCATCTACTTTGTGTAAACATTGGCATTTCATTGCATGAATTCGTAAGGCCTTGAGCCTAGGAGTTGAGCTTACACTTAGATGCTGGTGCGAATCTTATGGTGACGATTTGTTCGGTCTTGGAGGTATCAGGGTTGGAAGGGCTGACATGAGACCAGTTGGTGATTCTTCTGTGTCATGGCGAATCTGTGCAATACACTGATATCCTCGACTAGATGTCGTACTTTTCATGTTTGGTCGAGAGTGTTTCCATAAAGCCAGATACTTGCACTTAACGAATGTTGTAGCATCTTGCTCATGGCTGGCAATAAACGGAACATTTCCTTCCATTCACTCTCTCCGACGATTTGTTAGCTCCATGGAGTAGGGGTCAGAGTTTTACCCTTGTGGCATATGACATTGAGTCATGTACATCGCATTGAATTGCATGGTTGTTGATGATTACGTTTACGTATTGTACATCATTATTCTGCTTTCAAAGATGTGTTATGCTACTGATTTATAATTGACTTACATGATATATTGCAAACTATGGACATGCTACTGATTGATAATTGACTTACATGATATATTGCAAACTATGGTATACTTGTGGACATGTTGTTACCTGTTGTGATATCCTGTGTTACTTCTGTTATTGTGACTGCGTTGATGCATTATTTATATGTTGTTATACTTGTGTGGCTATTATGATAAACTTGTGAAAGAGTATCTCACCCTTGCCTATATATGTTGGACACCCTGTTGTGTTTTTTGAACACATGTACATATATTTTCTAGCGGTCCTCTAGGTCACTGCGGGACCCTACTTTTGAGTTACTTGGTATCAACGACGAAGACGGTGGACTGTTAATGACGAGGCCCAGTATCTTTTGGGCGATGCATGCTAGTTAGTATGCTTTATTGTTCTTAGAGTTTTGTTAGACCAGCTCTTAGGATTTTGATATTTAAAGCTAGGTCAATTGACCGTGACTCAGTATGTATGATGTGTATTAAGAAAGTGACTTGATGTATGCCTTTAGGCGAAGTGAATGAGTTTCATAAATGATGAGTTTGAATTTATTCCTTCGTTATTGTTAATGTTTAAATTGGTATCAGAATTTTCGCAAAAAATCTACTAAATATTTTCGAAAAAGTTTTAATTAACCGAATCATTAAGAGAATTTTGGGTAACGATATGTGACACCTCGAGGGGGTGTTACACTCGTCATGGAAGTGACCTCCATAACCGGTTGACTCCTACTTGGCATGCCCAGACCTACCATTTCTGCTTGTAAGGATCTTTCCTCTAACACGGCAAAGTACTCAACCTAGAGGCTGAGCTCTGATACCAATTGAAGGAACCTATTGGAAACACAAGAAGGGGGTTGAATTGTGTTTCTTAAGATTTTGTAAACTTTTTCGCAAGTAGATATATTTTTCAGAAGCGTTTGGATGCAAAGATGCTAAACAGACGCTGAAAGCGTATACACAAAACTTTGGATGCACGCAAAAATCATTTTCTTGAAAGAAGATCGTTAAGAAAGCAAATTCAATCTCAAGCGTTAGTTATAAATAAACTAAAGACAAAGATAAAAGAGAGAAGGTAATGCAAGGATATTATCCTGGTTCATTCTTAATCGAAGAGCTACGTCCAGTCCCTTCTACGTAAGAGTTTTATCCACTATAACAAAAACCTTGTTACAACAAGTATTCTACACCTCTTTAGACACAAGTATTCAATACATCTTCAGGAAACAAGTATTCAACACCTCTTCAAACAAAACAAAAATATTCTTTTACGGACAAGCCTCTCAAGGCTCAACTAAGATGGTTTTAGAAAAGATTCTTAAACTAAGTCTAAACTCACTATGTGTGAGAGTATGACACTTAAGATCTAGAACTTTAAAAGCAACTCCTCGCAGAGAGTAGTATGAAAATTAAAACTCAAAGAAAGCTTAAGAGCTTTTGATTGCTTTGATTTCTTGTATGCTTGTTAGCTTGCAAGATTTCAGTTCAGGTTCGATTTTTCGTCACTTTGCTTCTTCAAGGTTAAAGGATGCCTTTTGTCTTTCCATGTTGGGATAGTCCACTTCAATGTGTCAGGAACGGTCTAGCTTTATGCATTCGAAAGTACTAAGTTACAGAGATTTTTTGTCTAAGGGATAATACCTTTTTACATGGAAGATAATAATTTGAAACTATTAACTTTTTACATTGACACGCATTGAACATAGTTCAGTAAAGTAAATCTAATTAATTACATTGGACTTTAAATAAAAGACACGTATACTTTACTCTGATAAGACTTTGGACTCAGTTATGATTCTGAACAAGACCTTAGACCATAAAGGATTTCGTCTATTTATCGTTTACAGCAAAACAATGAACTGTTCGATTCAAAGTCTGATAAGTCTTTGGACTTTGTATACCTGTACACTTAGAGTAAACACATTAGATCATAACAGGTCTTTGTTCACTTAATTTAATCTTTTGTTATCATCAAAATCTTAAGAAATTATGTATCATAATCACTTTGATTCCATCAACTTACATTGTTCCCACAATAACAAAATGTCCATCATCTCCCATCTACTGCTACCACTTACGGATGAAGCTTTAAAATCCATGCTTCCTAGATGATTTCTGAACGAAATGGACAAGAATGAATGAGCTCTAGTTGAATTGCAAGCATGATTTTGAACTAAATGATTTGGATTTCCCAAACCCTAACCTTTAAAGTGGGGAAGTAGATCACAACATCCTAACGTTACAATCCAACTCATTAAGCAATTTGGTCAAGCTCATAGCCACATGTGATTTTTCTCAACTACATAAGATGCTTATTGATAGAGTTATCACCCAGTTAACAATTAGGATAAAATTGTCCATTGTCCAATGCTTAAAACATATTTATAACTCAAAAAACAAGAAAAGTTAAAAGACAAAAAAAAAAAAAAAAAAAAATTACTAAATTTGCCTATGTGAAATTTGAAGACAATAATATTATCTTACAGGTACAGCAATTTTGTAATAATTTATGAGTCTCTTTCTGCAGTCCTAGTCCCCTTCCCCTCCTTGATTTCCATTTATTTCCCCCAAAAATCGTCTCTCTCTAGCTGGAGGAGCAGCAGCAGCTTCGTCTTTCTCCCTCTTCTTCTTTGAGCTAAAACCGAATTGTAGGAACCAAGTTCGATCTTCTGCAATCCCAAAGGTTTCAATTTTCTGTCGTTGTTCGGTAACTAATCGAAACCCTAATTGTTTTACCAATTTCATTGCCCTTTGGGTCTCTTCCCGATATGGGTTTCCTGTGTGTATCGATCTTCTTTTTTTTGATGGACACGCCCCTTGCGGTTATTTCTGATTTTAAAACCCTCCTTCTCTCTATTTGATGATGAGCAAATGCAGTTTGATGATATGTATAATTAATTTGTTTATCAGAGCTGGTTTGATTGTAATTTCAGCTATTTGTTCTGTTCCAAATGAATTTTTGAGGTGCTTTTATGCCCAAATTTCTGGGTTTACTTTAACTGGGAAGGATTTCTTTTGGGGGTATATTTTTACTGTTCCGGTGTTTCTAGAATTTATTATTTTTATTCAATTCTTATTGTGGTGTTCCTGCTGCCATCATTTTTACAAAAAATATCATCTCACACTACTTTTTTACACCATTTTTTGTCCGTCAATGATGTATATATTCGTGTGTTGTTTAATGGCTATGTTTGTGGTTAATGGAGAATTTTTGCATCATTAAACAGGCGTAAAAAATGGTGTCAAAGTATTGTTAAAATATAGGGTTGTTGTTTTTATATCTGAGCTCAGAACTTTATGTTGAAAGGCAGTGTCGGCCCAACACCTATTGAGGCCTAAAGCAAATTCTATGATGAGGCCTTTTTAAAAAATTAAATTATTTTGTACACAGCAAGGAATTGATGGACCTTGCAGTTAATGATAAGCTTTTATACCAGATGGGCTAACTTATGTTTGTATGAAACATATCAAAAAGATAATATAAAAAATATAGTGGGCTTTTTTTCTAAAGAAAATATTTTTTTGAGAGGCCTAAAGCAAGGGCTTGGGTCGCTTTATGCTTGGGCCGGCCCTGTTGAAAGGGTGGTGTTCTGCCTATTAATCTGACAAAGAAATACAAAGTGAAGCGGTAGAAGTGTGGAATTTAATTTCATATATCTTCAATTATATGGTAAAGGTCATGAATGGTTGACCCATATCGGGTAAAGTGGAAATTTGACATAACGTAAACCATGGTGCTAATGTTTTACAAGATTGCACTGACATGCCAATTATGCAGTGCATAATGGAGAAATATGAGAGAAGAAGGGAAAAAGATGTAGCATATGACTGAGTTCAAGATGTTTTCTAAGCGTGTTTGGGTCGAGTAAATAGTCTTACCCATTGAACTGATCTTTAATCATTAGTCCTGCAATTAGCCTTCATGGGGCAATGCCATATTCTGTATATGAAATGAAACATAAGAGAGTATTGGTTTTTGATAGAACGTTAGAACTCAATGCTGTCGATTAATTACTGTAGCTGACCCTCCCTAATGGGATAATGCTTTGTTGTTTTCATATAACATGAGTATAATAATCAGAAGGGTATACATCCAATGCTAACACTTCAGCACATATATTTTCGAGGTGTGGTGTTTGTAATTGATTATACTGTTTTCAAACCAAGCCCTCTGGTGGAATCCTCATAATTATATTTTTATTATTATTTTTCTATTCAATAGAGCAATGGCATTATTTGATCTATGTAGCGGACCCCACCTTCTAGGATGTGCCTTGGTGATGGTTGATGTTGTTGTTGTTGTTTTTAGATTGCTCTAAGTTTTGAAACTTGTAAAAATTTCCATTTCATGTCTAATGATTGCACATAGATGTCAAATGTCTTTTTAGGTTCTTTTTTCCTTGATATTTGGATATTTATGATAAAACATTATGACGTTATTTGATCCTTGTATACGACCCCACCTAGTGGGAAAAAAGGCTTGGTTGTTGTTGTTTTTGTTGACGCTTGGGTATTTTATTACTTGTGTATTTTACACAATAATCTTACAATAATGTGTTGTGTTCGACATCTGGTTTAAAAATCTACATTAATGTAAAATGCAATTTTGCTCAATTTCTCATGTTGATGCTATCTGTATGTAGCTTCACATTCATTCAATTGTTCCCCTGGGGAGTGGAGACTTGAGTTATTTTTAAATTTTGAAAACTCAAAATGCCAAAGGAGAGAAGGGATAGTTCTTTGTCACATGATAGTAGAACATCACCTTATCCTAGCAGCTCTACTCGTGTCAGGAGATCTTCACCTAAAACTCCTTTAGAGTCCGAAGAAAATGTTAAAGAATGGGAAGAAGCTAGGTGTCCAGTCTGCATTGAGCACCCTCACAATGCAGTTCTCCTCATTTGTTCATCTCATGAGAAGGGGTGTCGCCCTTACATGTGCAACACCAGCTATCGCCACTCAAACTGTCTTGATCAGTTCTGCAAGTCATTTACAGTGGAAACCTCAGCAACAATTCCTCAGGTAGAAAGTCAGGTTTCTAACACCGACTCATCTCATGCCCAGATTACCGAAATAAATACCATTGATGATATTCAAGAAGAAAGAAGTGAGGGATCTATTACAACACATTCCTTATCCTGTGAAGATGAGGCAAAACCAAAGCTAGTATGTCCTTTGTGTCGAGGTCAAATAAAAGAATGGAAAGTTGTAAAGGCCGCTCGTTGTTTCATGAATGAAAAATCAAGGAGCTGTTCATGTGAGACTTGCAACTTTAGTGGCACATACATGGATCTCAGAAAGCATGCAAGGCTTGAACATCCACTTGTGCGCCCATCTGAGGTAGATCCTGAGCGGCAACGTAACTGGAGGAGATTGGAACGACAAAGGGATCTTGAGGACCTGCTTAGCACATTCCAATCTTCCTTTGGGGAAAATAGGGTTGATGATGGCTTTCCACCAATAGATGATGGTGGTTTACTGGCTGTTTTTTTCCTTATTCTTCAGCCTACATCTGTGTCAAGGGGTACTGCAGGAACCCGATTAATGAGAATAAGGAGGAGATCTACTAGGCTCTGGGGGGAAACCAATGAAGGGCGATCCGGATCCTCTTCTAGAGATGATGCAAATGAGTCTTCAGATGGGGGCTCAGATCATTTGAGGCATCGTGTCCGCAGACGGGTAACTCCTGACAATGAGCAATGATTTGGAAAATGAAGTGAATCTATTTGATTTGCTGTAAATGTTCCCAAGTGAGTGTTGTCTCTCATCTCTCCACTTCGATGTTTTTTCAGATGGTGATCACTGATATTGGTCATTAAGTGACTCGTGTTTGTTACAGGTGGAGCAAAACGATGGAAGAGGGGGAGTTTGCGGTCCTGGGTTTGCACTGCTGATTGTCAAAGAATGAGAAAAATATAACTCGTTGATGATCCCTTGTTGTATGTATATTTAATAATTTTCTGTTTTTCCTTCCCTATCGTTGCTGCCATGTCTCGTTGATTTGAATTGAGCTCAAAATAAAAATTCACTCTTTGGCCTTGACACGGGAACTTGTCCACCCGGCAGGATTTAAGCTGTTCACATGTTCATTTTTTATTGTGAAATTAGCTGAGTGTAAATCTTAATAGCTTAGGGTTTCAACCGAATGGGGCAGGTAGGAGGATCACTTGTAAAATGGGGTTAGTGTCGGGTATGGAGTTAAGACGGAATTATTTTCCTAGTCGAGGATTAATTTTGTGTCTTTTTTAAATTCAGTGCTTGTCACAGGCTATATCAAAGGGTTTGAAGGTGTGTACAAGATTGTCTATTAAGGAAGAGTTCTCCTAAAGTAATTTTGTCTTTAAACTTAGCAAGTAGTGTATTTATCATTAAAGAATCCTTCTAATCAATCCTCCTAATAATGCCTCCAACTTACTACTATTTAAAGAAAACATTGAATGTTTTTTATATTTTCAAGACATTGGATCTATTACTTTTTACTTAATACTTCCTTTATTTAGATTTGGATTTGTAGGAGAATATTGCAAAACTCTTCATTAACTTTTAGTTGGTCAAGATTACCATGCACTTGAGAATTGAGATTAAGTCACGTATGAATACAACTTTACTTATTCACTTGTGAGATAAGTTTATTCTATATTAGCTTTTTGCATCTATTAAAGGAGATAAGGTCACTCACAAAATGAGGATAGGGTTAGGTACTTGGGTATGGAGCTAAAATGGTGTAAATTTTCTTAGTCTCGTGGATGGATTTTTTTTCTTTTCTAAAATTAGTGCATGTGGTTTGAAGGAGTACACAAGATTGTCTATTAAAAGAGATTGTTCGGTGTGGAAATCAAATACAAGCCTTTTGAAGCAAAGTGTGTAGGTTATATTTTACCCATTCTAATCTGGTGTTGTCATCGGTGGGTGCTAGAGCCTAATATTGGCTCACATTGCATCACTCAGTTCTAAAGGACTGGATAACCTAGTACGTTAGGAGTGACTCGTAGAACGTTTAAAGAGGTTTAAAAAGAGTTTAAATATGTTAAAATATTTTTACATTTTTGTAAGATGTGTACATGTGTAAGTAAATTGAATTTATGTTAAAATAGTGTTCATTTTTAATCGAAGTTTTAATCGAAGAATAGATACGGAATTCAATTATAAAATATTTTATAGAAATTTATCAATGTCAGTTCTTTTTTTTTTTTTTTATAAGCTTATCAATGTCAGTTATTAAAGTTGATTTTATTGAGAAATGGTAAAATCCGTTTGACTTAAAAGGGTCGGTCCATTAAAAATTATGAAAGCAAAAAAGAAATGGGTGACCGTATTTTAAAATGAGGAAATCCCCAATTTGATCTTTGAATTTGTAAGTTTGTATCAACTTGGTGATTGTCATTTTTGAAATTTCAAAAAAACATCCTTGAAGTTGTTAAATGTTAATCAATTCATTCCTTCCGTCAAAGATCAAGTTGATACAATTCTTACAATTTTAAAGATCAAATTGATCACATGGATCAAATCATGGGTATCAAATCCATTTCCACAAAGTGACTTCTATTTGTAAGACTTCTTTTGGACAGTACCTAAGTAAGAATGACTACAATTAAGGGTGTATAGTAGTTGAGATATTTGTGAGTTATTTTAATGTAGTCAATCAAATTAGTTTGTTTAATTAAATAAACAGCTCATACTTAAAGTTAGACTATTATTTAAATGAGTCAAAATCAAATTTTATAGGCTTCACATAAAGAGCTGGTGAATATTTCCTATATATGTATTACATAGTGGGTTACAATCTTATTCATCATATATTTACATTAATTGTAATGAATGATTTATGAATAAAATTATATTTTATTTTTAGTTTTATTTTCTCTTCTTTAAAGATGTTTGATAAATATTAGATCGATAAACTTAAAAATAATTCAATAAGAAATTTGATAAAAAGAACTAATCAAGCTTTAAATGAATTAAACGAGTCAAGCTCAAATTTCATATTTTTAAATAAGGTAAGTTCAAGTTTTAGATTTGGCTCATTTAATCAAGGACCAAGATTGAGCAATTTATTTTTATATGAGCTAAATTCGAGTTTCAAATACTAATTTTGACTTGGGTCATTTACACTCATAACTACAACCTATTCTACTGTAGTGCATAGTGTACGAAGATTAGTCTATATGTTTTCTCTTTGACGAAGTATTTATCTGCATCCACGGTCATGTCAAGTAGAACAGAATTCAACAATGAAGATTATTGCATGATGGATGTAACTAATGCACTCATCTAAACCCAAGTTTGAGCAATTTTATTTTTGTATGAGCTAAATTTGACTTTCAAATACTGAGTTTGACTCGGTTCATTTACATTCATAGCTACAACCTATTCTATTGTAGTGCATAGTGTATGAAGATTAGTCTATATGTTTTCTCTTTGACGAAGTATGTCTACATCCACGGTCATGTCATAGGGTCAGAATTGAGCAACGCAGATTATTGTGTGATAAATGTAACTAATGCACTGATTTAATGCCGGCTTTGGTTTAAATTAGGAAACAATAATCAACAATCATTTCCTTTTGGAGAAATGCTCTTTAGTACGACAATGAATTCGTACATATTCATTTAACCACTTTAATTGGTTAGCTTATATCTTTTCTTAATTGAATTTCGTTGCTTCCTTCTTTATGATTATTACCAAGACAAGTCGTGTTGTTTTGTTAAACACCCTTTCGCATCAAGAAGCAATTCTCTTTCCTTTTTTATTTTAGCCTGCAAAATGGACCGTGCACTTTAAAGTCTTGATCCAACAAAAGCCAAAATAATCCCTAAACAGAGCACCCAACTCCATTACGATTGACCAAAATCACACCCTACCAAGCACGTTCATTCATGCATTGAACCTTATACATCACTCACTTTTGCAAGGAACAACAAGATAAAAAAAATCTTCCATCTAAACTAAACAAAACCTGAATCTCATCATCATCCCCCTAGACCATCAAATACTCAAACACCATGTCCATAAAGCAACTAAACCCCTAACTCATCCCAATCAGAAATAAAACTCCATAGCCTAAAAGGATACCATTTCCTCAAGGTCAGGCATATTGTACAACTTGCTGAAGGCATAGAGGTCTTCCCACGTTGCACCCTCTCGTGGGCTTTGAGACCATTGCACCATGATTTGTTTCTCTACTCTACCTCGTGCATGGATAATGAAGCTGGATAAGATCGCCACCGGAGTAATAATGGGCTTGTTGTACTAGCTCAACTCTGGCAGAGGGTAGCAAGTAAAGGACTGATCACCCTTCTAAGGTTGCAACAGAGACACATGAAATGTTGGATGTATCTTACTAGCTGGCAGTAATTGAAGTGTATGTGCCACTGGTCCGGTGTGAGCAACGACAGGGAAGGGCCCAAAGTAGCAACGACATATCTTCGAGTTCAACCTTTTCGCAATTGTGGATTGACGATATGGTTTCAATTTGACCAACACCAAATCCCCAACTTGAAATTGTATATCCATGCGATGCTTATTATCCATTTGACGCATTCAGTTTTGTGCTTGAACTAGGTTCTGCCGAAGCTTCTGCAATAAATTGTCCTTGTTGCTTAAACTCTCATCCACTACTCGAAGGGGTAAGTTCCTTCCACATAAGTTGGATTTGTATTAGATTTGTACTTTGGTGTAAGCCCTAGTAGATTTGTATTTTGTATGAAGCACGACCAATCTATTTACTAGATTTGTATTTTGTATCATGACTTGGATTTAAATATATTGGATTTATATATTTATATATAATACATTCATTTATTTTGTTATTGTTATGATCATATATATAGCATAATAAAGACCTTAGAATAGACGATTCGTTTAATGGAACATCACGTGCGACTTGATCATGAGACCCCATTAACCTATAGAACGTTATTCTTATAGTATCCGTAGTCAAGTATTATTGTTAGCTAGGACAATAATATTACATCGAGACTAATATATGAGTGACATGATGACCACATCTCACGGGTCATGGATATGTGATATCGTGACTTCACATAGGTATAAATATTGGTGGAATATTCATACTGGATTGACCCGTTATAAGAACGCTGCATAATAGTTATATAAGTGTCATAAGCGTTTCTCATGGTAACCATGGTGAAGTAGTCCTTCGACTTGAAGTCACTACGATTCTTACATGAGGAGTTGTAGGCTTTAATGCTATCAAACGTTATCTGTAACAGGATAATTATAAAGGTATTGATTGGGTCTACAATGAATCATACAAAGGGGTGTGAGGGATGTAGATAGGATTCCTCCCTCCAACATAACGGGAGTAATGTCTATGGCCACTCGATGGTGTGAAATATGAGGTATTGGGCCCAAATGATTGCACGTCTACTCCTTGATCGAGAAACATATAATTGGACTTAACAAGGATAACACGTTTATGCCTTGTGTTCAATTAAGACATTATGATGAAAGGACATTGTCTACACTATATATATGGTCACAGTTAAGGTTGTATTGTATCACCGATATTCTCATTAATTGGGTAGCAATAATATATTGTTGGATGTCGCTCATTGTTTATAATATTAAATAGGATTTAATATTATTTTCAACTTAATGAGAACCTATAGGGTTACACTCATAGAGCAAATGATCGGAGAAGTAGTTTAATTGATTAATTAAATATGATTTAATTAATAATTAAATAATGGGCTTATATAAAGTTAGTAGGGATAGGGTAAGTGAGTGATAGCCTATATAAAGCTATACACCTCACTTAAGCACACAACTGAAATAACACAAGTTATATAGGAGTTGCTAATCCTGGTTGTCGCTCTCCTTGTGTGTGTCGCGCCCTCCCCCTTTTCTGATAGCTAGCACTCGCTATATCCGACGGTTAATTGCTCGTGTAGACTAAGTAGAGATGCTTCTACCTTGCCGCACTTGGTGATAAAAATCTTCATCATCTTCTTCCTCTCGTGGTGGGTGTAGCTGCGAGGTTGATCAAGGTGATGTCGTGATCGTGATTTTTCGTGATCAATCAGTGTACCTGACGCGCACACAGTGTTTGTGGTAAAGCTTCGCTTCAAAGGTAAACCCCTATAGCAATGGTCATGCTCATTCGTTGAGATCCTTAAAAGGGAATTTTTGTTTCTCGCCAACAGATTATAAACTGTTTATCTTCCGCGAATTCCCAATAGTGGTATCAGAGCCGGTCTGCGAAACCAGGATCTTGTTTCGTGTTTATGTGTCATATGCATGAATATGCTCAGAACAATATCATATTTTAGGATTTGCATATGAATTTGTTGCGAAATTAATTTGATATATATGTTTAAAAGCATGCTTGTATGATTTTTATGTGATATGAAACTGTTTAACAACGTCAACAAGTTTTTAGCACGACCGTGCTCAGCGAAGCAAGGCCGTGTTGCTGGACAAAATGTTGATTTTGTCTCTTTTTCACATTTATAAATTGTTTATTAAATGTGCGATGTATGGTTATGACCCTAGTTTTGGTGTTTATTTTATATGGTAATACGGGCTGCATGTCGTGGTTTATTTAATAAATACGGCCTGCATGTCGTGAGTTTTACATTATTTATTTTATTTTAAATCTTGTAATTGTTCAGGTTGAAATAGAGGTAACACCAGATGATGGCCAGTGGGAGAGACTTGAGAAGTTTACTCGTGGGTCAGATATTGTAATAATTAGTTATTTAATTATTGCATATTAGGAGGCCATAAATATAGTACCATGTATGTCTTGTATGTTTATGTATGCGATGCATGAGATGTATGAGATGTATGTTTATATGCATGTATGTCTTGTATGCTTTATATATTAGTTGAATGTATGAAAGCATGTTTGCCATATATACTATGAGAGACGTTTGTATGTGATACAAAAGCTGGTGAGATCACTTTAATTAAAATTCCCTCAATTAAATTAAGTTATAAAATGCCTCCCGATTCATGGCACTCGTCAAGGCCCCAATCGTTGAGTGTGCGTCATGCCAAAGCTGAGCACCTTGATTTGTTCTTGGTGAGGCCTGAAAGGTGAAATATCCTACTGCCAACCATTGGGTTTGACTTAACTAAGTATGTCAATAGGATTGAAATGGTTTAGAGGCATGGAGTTGGGCATTAATCCATAGGATAGATTAGAATAAGGAGTTATTCACCCAACTGATCCAAGAATTACATAGAGATGTAATTGGAAAGGAGTTTCCTACCTAAATAACTGAGTTCTGGGAGATCAGCCAAAGTTGACTCAAGACGAGGTGAAATATGGATCTTGATCCTACTAGAAAATCTTCCAACGGAATTTCCTGAGTCAATGAGGAGGGTCATTGATTTGAGTAAAATATTAATTATATTTTTAATCATGATACTTATATTCTGGATGTTTATGTATAAATAACCATGGCTATAAACAGAACTAGTATTTTATTGTTGTGATATATCCTTGAGAAGGATGAGTTGTCTAGAATTAATTTTCTGGATTGGTAAAGAAATTTGAGGATTGTCCTCAAGTACGAGAAAAAAACTGTATGCTCCTGAGCAACCGATTCTCAAGCAATTTGTTGCTACTGCCATAAGGGTCGAAAGGGATCCTTAGTAAAAGCATCAAGTCGATGCCATGGTGGTGGGTGTCTCGTGCATGCAATCATGGAAGTTTATGATATGATCATGTACTTCATGATACTCTGACAAGAGCTAGCAAGGCATGAGAGATACCAGAAAAAGTATAAGAAGAAGAAAGGAATTATGACTTCCACTTCGAACATTATGTTTTAAAAGTCAACCTACTTAAAAAATTATGGGTATTTGATATCACATATGGATCTCACATTAATTTGAAGGATCAAAGGAAGTCGGATGTTGACTAGAGGCAAAGGTCGACCTATCAGTGGAAATGAAGCAAAAGTTACTACATTGATTATAAGAGTTTGAATTTGCCTTAAGGTCTTTGATGGAAATAAATAATTGTTATTTTATTCCAGCTGGTAATAGAAATATCACTTCCATTATCTTCTATAGACAAGAAAGGATTTTTAATAAAAGGACAATTGTTATTCCATTTATTCAACCGATGTTTTCTATACTAGTATTCATGTGAGCAATGGACTTTGTGTCCTTGATCTCGATATGCCCATCAATAACATAGGTCAAACCAAGTGATTTGGACCCTTTGTGCCTTTGGCAATATCTTTTAGACCATATAAGTGAGAAACGTATTTCCAAGCTCCATTAATATGAACTCTTGGACTCATCCAATTGTGAATTGTTTGAGGTCTGCAAACCTTGCTTGTTTGGAAAGATGACTAAGCTCCATTTACCAGTAAGGAGAAAGGGCTGACAATCTTTTGGCATGATGCATAGTGATGTATAAGGGCCTCTAAACAAGTTTGCTAAAGATAGGTTTTCATACTTCATCTCATATACTGATGACTTCAGTAGACATGGATTTGTGTTGGACACAAGTTAGAAATATTTGAAAGGTTCAAAGGATTCAAGCATGAAGTAGAGAACCAACTTGGCAAACGTATCAAGGTCATACGATCAGATCGTGGTGGTGAATACCAAAACCAAGAGTTTGATGACTATCTGAAAGAGTGTGGGATAGTATCCCAACTCGCACCTCCCAAAACACCTCAATGAAATGGTGTGTCCAAAAGGAGGAAGTGCACCTTGTAAGACATGGTATGATCTATGATGAGTCATTTAGACCTTTCAGACTCTTTCTGGGGATATGCATTACTTACAACAGGTTTCACACTAAACTATGTTCCATCTAAGGCGGTTGATAAGACTCCATATGAGATATGGACAGACCGAAACTGTGATGTCTATGTGAAACATTTAATTACGGATAAACTTGGACCCAAATCGGATAAATGTATTTTCGTGGGGTATTCTAAGGAAACCAAAGGGTACTATTTCTATAACCCATTTAAAGACAAAGTGTTTATCGCTAGGAATGGAGTGTTCCTTGAGAAGAAATACATCTCCAAATGATAGAGTGGGAGAAATATAGAATTTGGAGAAATCCAAGAACCACAAAGTACTGATCAACGTTGAAATAGACAGATGCAAACACTAGAAGGGGGAGTTGAATAGTGTTTGACAAATTTATGCGGAATATAGAAACTTTTTCGCAAGCACAGACGGGTTGTAATAGACGAGTAAACACAGACAGGTCAATCAGACTGATAACTCGTCTGAAGGTTTTCACAGAAAACACACAATCATGCAAGATAAGAAAAGTTTTGATAAACACAATTATAAACCCCTTTAGTTAGATGGTAGTTAAGACACAAAGTCAAATTAAAGAGTTAAGGGAAAGAGAGATCACTCAGCAGCTTTTATCCTGGTTCACCCCTTAAAAATGAGGCTACGTTCAGTCCTTGGCAGCACCAAGTTTTTTCAGTATAACTGATTTAGGTTACAGGACAGACAAGTATTGTTTTCACACCTAGCCTCTCCAGGCTCCAGACGAGTATTGTTTTCACACCTAGCCTCTCCAGGCTCCAGACAAGTATTATTTGCACACTTAGCCTCTTCAGGCTCAGACGGGTTATTTGAGAGAAGTTGTAAAAAGATTACACTTTGCAAGTCTTTCACAAGCACTCAGACGAGTGTATTAAATGTGAAGTTCTAAAAGACTGCGTATTAACTTCAAATGATTGAAGAATAAATAATGAAAGAATGAAGATATAAATGCACAAAGTAATTGCTCTTTGATTGCTTTGATCTTTCTCTTGTGTATGTACTTGAATCTTCGAAGTCTTTATCATTAAATAGTCTTCAAAATTTAATGCCGTTGGACACAAAGTCTGAAGTCTTTGGCTTCTTGCAGATCTTCAATAAATGCAATAGAGTCGTTCTGATCAGCCATTAAAGCATAGGGAACTTCGCTTGTTCTCTTTCATCAGAGTGATGCAGACTTCTGATATACCTTTGTTCTCAGCAGGTCTTTATACGTGCTTTTTGTTTGCAGAGGGAAGACTTTCACTTTTGGTGTAAGATGCAGTTGTGTTCAGGTAAAGCACTTTGTTGAAGTTCTTTATCAAGGTCGAGACAGCTTTCATCCAATGTATTCTTTAACGTTAGTCTTTAGACGGATGAGTAGCTTCATTAGACGGGTTGACTCTTTAAAAAAGAGATGACGTTAGTTGCAAAGTCTTTTAGATGGGTGAGTCTTCCTTTGATCAGACGGTTGAAGACTTCATTAGACGAGTGAACTTCTCTTAGTTCAGACGAGTGAACCTTAGCTAGTTCAGACGAGTGAACTTCTCTTAGTTCAGACGAGTGAAACTTAGCTAGTTCAGACGAGTGAACTTATCTTAGTTCAGACGAGTGAACTTTAGTTAATTCAGACGGGTGAACTTTAGTTAGTTCAGACGTGTGAACTTAACTAAGTTCAGACGAGTGAACAGTTCATATAGACGCTTAATGTTTTAATCTGCACACTAAGTAGACGAGTTAAATATCACAGACGGGTTCAATTAAATCATTGAATAACTGTTTTAATCTCATCAAAACTAAGGTAAATGCACATCAGACATTTGGAGACTCAACAATCTCCCCCTTTTTGATGATGACAAAACATGTTAAATGATTTAATGAACTTAAGAAAATTCACATAAGTCAGTCATGTATATGATTAATCAGATTAAAAACATTGTTCCATGATTATAATATACTCAGACAGATAAGCATTTAACTTTTTATCTTAGTCTTATCTTAGTATTTTCTCCCCCTTTTGACATTATCAAAAGCAATAGAATATAGACGGAGAGAAAAGAAAAGATACATCATATTTAAAGATCATATCAGACAGTTGTAACATTAACATTTTTCATTTAACTTTCTCCCCCTTTTGTCATAATCAAAAAAGAGAAAAGGACGTATTTGACCATCATTGGCTGCGTACAAGGGTCTTTTTAAAAAAAGAAGAAAATTATACATAAGTGTTAAAAAGATCAAAAAGAGTTAAAAGCAAGTTTGTCCTTTGGTTTTGTCTAAAGGCTTCTTCAACTGCTCCCCCTGAGCAGATGCATCCTCTTTGATGGTTTTAAAAAACGAAGAGAAAGAGATTTGAAAACTTAAGAATGAAATACCTTTTAAAATAACAGAAAGTTTTCCCTTTTAAAGACCAAAGACAGTTGTAATTTTAAATGAAAACACCAAAAAAAAAAAGAAAAAAGTTTTAAACAGAATTGATTTAAAATAAAAACAGCCATGTACACATATTGCCTCAGATAAAGAAATGACATTAAAGATAATAACCATTTAAAAAAAAATATTTCAAATAAACAGTATGATTCAAAAATTCAGACGGTTAAACATAGACGGATATCATAAACACTCATCAGACATGTTATTCAGCAAGGCAATGCATATTCAAGTTGTCTCTTATAAACTTAAACCTATCCTCAGCTAATGGTTTTGTAAAGATATCAGCCCATTGATTTTCAGTTTTAACAAACTTAACATCAAATACACCTTTTTGAACATAATCTCTTATGAAGTGATGTTTGATTTCTATGTGCTTAGCCTTAGAATGTTGTATGGGATTCTTGGTTAAGCAAATAGCACTAGAATTATCACACCAGACAGGTATATTATGCTCAAATATAGAGTAATCTTCTAGTTGATGTTTTACCCATAATAGCTGTGAGCAGCAACTTGCAGCAGAGACATATTCTGCTTCTGCAGTTGAGAGGGCGATAGTCGTTTGTCTTTTTCTTGACCAGGAGACTAAGTTTGCTCCAATGAAGTGACATCCTCCACTGGTGCTTTTCCTTTCAAGTCTATCTCCAGCAAAGTCAGCATCACAAAAGCCAACTAATCTATAATCTTGTGTTCTCAAATACATTAAACCAAGATTAGTGGTTCCAAGCAAATATCTAAATATTCTTTTAACAGCCTTAAGATGAGATTCTTTGGGATCAGATTGGAATCTAGCACACATACAGACACTAAATTGAATATCAGGTCTGCTAGATGTTAAGTAAAGAAGAGATCCAATCATACCTCTGTAGACAGTTTGGTCTACCTTTTTACCTTCATCATCTTTGCTTAGATTAGCATTAGTTTGCATTGGAGTTTTCATGATCTTTGAGCTATCCATTTTGCACTTCTTTAGAATCTCCTTGATGTACTTTTGTTGATGGAGGTAGATTCCATCACACTTCTGCTTGATTTGCAGTCCAAGGAAGAACTTCAATTCTCCCATCATGCTCATTTCAAATTCTGCTTGCATCAACTTAGAGAATTCTTTGCACAATTTTTCATTAGTAGCTCCAAAAATAATATCATCAACATATATTTGAACTACTATGAAGTTATCTTTTGAGCATTTCTTAAACAAAGTTGTATCAACTTTTCCTCTTATAAAACCATTATTCATAAGAAAAGAACTAAGTCTATCATACCAAGCTCTAGGCGCTTGTTTTAAACCATATAAAGCCTTTTTAAGTTTGAAAACATAATCTGGTTTTTCATTATCTTCAAAACCAGGAGGTTGTTTAACATAAACTTCTTCAATTATTCCATTTAAAAAAGCAATTTTTACATCCATTTGAAATACAGTAATTTGATGTTGTGCAGCATATGACATGAGTATGCGAATAGCTTCTATTCTAGCTACAGGTGCAAAAGTCTCAGTATAGTCAATACCTTCTTGTTGGTTGTAGCCTTGACCTACTAACCTTGCTTTGTTTCTGACAACTTTGCCATCTTCATCTAGCTTGTTTCTGAAAACCCATCTTGTTCCAATAACAGACTTGTCTGTTGGTTTGGAGACAAGTTTCCAGACATCATTCCTTTTGAACTGATTAAGTTCTTCTTCCATGGCAAGAATCCAGCTTTCATCTTCAAGAGCTTCCTCAATATGCCTTGGTTCAATTTCAGATAAAAAGGCCATATTGCTTGACTCTCTTAAGACAGATCTGGTTCTAACACCTTCAGAGGGACTTCCAATGATAATATCTTCAGGATGATGAGCTTTGAACTTCCAGTCTCTTCTGAGATCATCATTTTGATGTTGATCTGACTGATAACTCGTCTGTTCCACTTGTCTGATAGATTCCTCAGCAGACTCAGTTTTTGATACGTCTAGCTGTTGACTCGTCTGCTGGGTAAGATCAAGTCCTGCAAGATCATCTCCCAGATCTTATAGTTCCTTATCAGTCTTTAAATTATCATTGAATTTTACATGAATAGATTCCTCAACAACAGAGGTCCTAGAGTTAAAAACTCTATATGCTTTAGATACTTCAGAATATCCAATGAAGATACCTTTGTCTACCTTGGAATCAAACTTTCCAAGTTGATCCTTGGTATTTAAGATGAAGCATTCACATCCAAATGCATGGAAATAAGATATGTTGGGTTTTGTACCTTTCCACAATTCATAAGGAGTCTTCTTTAGGATAGACCTTATAAGTATTCTATTTTGCACATAACATGCAGTGTTTACTGCTTCAGCCCAGAATTACTTAGGGAGATTATTTTCATTGAGCATTGATCTAGCCATCTCTTGCAGAGATCTGTTCTTTCTCTCAACCACTCCATTTTGCTGTGGAGTTCTTGGTGCAGAGAAGTTGTGAGAGATTCCATTCTCTTCACAGAACAGTTTGAATTGCTCATTTTCAAATTCTCCCCCATGATCACTTCTAAGGGTAGAAATACAGAAACCTTGCTCATTTTGTACTTTCTTACAGAACACAGAGAAGGCCTTAAAAGACTCATCCTTATGGGTTAAGAAAAGTACCCAAGTAAATCTAGAATAGTCATCAACAATGACAAATCCATATTTCCTTCCAGCTAAACTGGCAACACTAACTGGTCCAAACAGATCCATGTGTAACAACTGAAGAGGTCTAGAGGTTGATATAATGTTTTTTGATTTGAAACTTGATTTTACTTGTTTACCTCTCTCTGACATGCATCACAGAAGACATCTTTCTTGAAAGTAATATCAAGCAATCCTCTCACAAGGTTATCCTTTTTTAATTTCGAAATAAGTTTCATACTAGCATGTCCTAGTTTCTTATGCCATAACCATCTTTCATCCTCTCTAGACATCAGACAGGTTACACTTTGATCTGAGAGTTCAGTTAGCTCAATCTTATAAAGATTTTGCTGTCTATTAGCTGAAAAGAGGGTCTTGCCACTCTTGTCTTTGACTATGCATTCATTCTTAGTGAAGGAGACATCAAATCCACTATCACATAATTGACTTATGCTAAGTAAATTATGTCTTAGTCCTTCAACCATGAGCACATTTGAGATAGAGGGAAGAGGGGGTTTACCACCAATTGTACCAACACCAATTACTCTTCCTTTTTGATTGCCTCCAAAGGCAACAAATCCACCATTCTTAGACTGGAGGTCTTGGAACATAGACCTTTCTCCTGTCATATGTCGCGAGCAGCCACTGTCCAGGTACCAGCAGAGGCGTCTGCTTTGTCCTATTAAGGATGTCTGCAACAGAAATTATTTTATCTTTAGGTACCCATATTTTTCTGGGTCCTTTTCTGTTAGTTCTAGGAGTCTGTGAAGACTTCCTCTTCTTCTTGTGAAAACACTTAGACATAACATGTCCAGCCTTTCCACATAGGTTACAGACGGGTCTAAGTCTAACTGGAATGGGTTTAAGATAGACAGTTGAAGATTTTGTTGATACTTTATGATCAACTTGATGATCATATCCAATGCCTTCTTTGTTAAGAGAGTGTCTCTGACATCCTAGAAGTTTTGTCAGATTATCTCTGCCATTAACAAATCTAGCAAGATCAGAGTGAGCTCCTTCACTTTCTGTTGAAGTGTGACCATTTCTTCAGAATGTGATGTTTCACTTGAGATCGAAGCTTCATCAGACTTTTCAGTCCTCAGCTGGCTATTCTCTTTGGCCAGCATCTCACACTCTTGAGATTTTTGTTTATGCTCACTGAGGAGTTTAACATAATCTCTCTTGAGGGATTTGAAGGCCTTAGATAAGCCTTTGGATTCCTCTACCAGCTCATCATAAGCATCATGCAATTCCTCAAGTTAAGAATGTACCTCAGTTTCAAGTTCTGAATTTGTATTGGCCATCAGACAGAGATTAGCTTCCTCTTTTGTCTCTTCTCCTTCGAAAGATGAGCATTCAAGATCTTCCCATGTGGCCATCATTCCTTTCTTCTTCTTTCTGAAAAACTTCTTTTTGGAAGCTTTCTTCAAAAGAGGGCATTCAGGTTTGATGTGACCAGGCTTCTTGCACTCATAGCAGACAACTGGACTCTTGTCTGTTGATGTGGATTCTTTGTGAGATTTTCTGAATGGCTTCTCCTTTCTGAACTTCTTCTTTCTCCAGAGCTTTTTCATCTTTCTGGTCATGAGAGAAGTCTCTTCATCATCATCAGAATCCTCATCCTCAGACTCGTCTATGTCACAGTCAGACTCATCTGCCTTTGAAGCGTTCATCCATAGTAAAGGAGGTGAGATCCTTAGCTTGAGAAATAGCAGTGACAAGAGGTCTCCACTGCCTTGGAAGACTTCTGAGAATCTTAGCAACTTTCTCAGCATTTGTATATGTTTTACCTTCATCCATGGTGAACAATTCATATTTTCTAACAAGAATAGAAATTTTAGATTCTTTTACCTTTGCAGTACCTTCATGTGTGACAGATAAGGAGTCCCACATTTCTTTAGCAGAATCACAAGCACATACCTTTTCAAACTCTTCTGGACTGAGAGCACAGATTATAGCATATCTGGCTTTATGGTTTAGATCCCATCTTGTCTTTTCTGCATGTGTCCACTGAGCCTTAGGCTTGTCTGAGCCATCATCATTACGAGGAATGTAAGGACCATCAGTGATGACATCCCATACATCAGAGTTTGTTGACAAGATGAACCAGTGAAACCATTCTTTCCAGTAGTTATAGTTTACACCATTGAAGAAAGGGGGTCTGGTCATAGAGCCTCCTTCAGGTTGGGGGTTCCCACTTGAGCTTGCTCCAGAATACATTGTCTATACTTCATGATCTTTTCTCTACACTGTTAGGTGCTCAACCCAGAGGCTGAGCTCTGATACCAACTGAAATAGACAGATGCAAACACTAGAAGGGGGGTTGAATGGTGTTTGACAAAATTATGCGGAATATAGAAACTTTTTCGCAAGCACAGACGGGTTGTAATAGACGAGTAAACACAGACAGGTCAATCAGACTGATAACTCGTCTGAAGGTTTTCACAGAAAACACACAATCATGCAAGATAAGAAAAGTTTTGATAAACACAATTATAAACCCCTTTAGTTAGATGGTAGTTAAGACACAAAGTCAAATTAAAGAGTTAAGGGAAAGAGAGATCACTCAGCAGCTTTTATCCTGGTTCACCCCTTAAAAATGAGGCTACGTTCAGTCCTTGGCAGCACCAAGTTTTTTCAGTATAACTGATTTAGGTTACAGGACAGACAAGTATTGTTTTCACACCTAGCCTCTCCAGGCTCCAGACGAGTATTGTTTTCACACCTAGCCTCTCCAGGCTCCAGACAAGTATTATTTGCACACTTAGCCTCTTCAGGCTCAGACGGGTTATTTGAGAGAAGTTGTAAAAAGATTACACTTTGCAAGTCTTTCACAAGCACTCAGACGAGTGTATTAAATGTGAAGTTCTAAAAGACTGCGTATTAACTTCAAATGATTGAAGAATAAATAATGAAAGAATGAAGATATAAATGCACAAAGTAATTGCTCTTTGATTGCTTTGATCTTTCTCTTGTGTATGTACTTGAATCTTCGAAGTCTTTATCATTAAATAGTCTTCAAAATTTAATGCCGTTGGACACAAAGTCTGAAGTCTTTGGCTTCTTGCAGATCTTCAATAAATGCAATAGAGTCGTTCTGATCAGCCATTAAAGCATAGGGAACTTCGCTTGTTCTCTTTCATCAGAGTGATGCAGACTTCTGATATACCTTTGTTCTCAGCAGGTCTTTATACGTGCTTTTTGTTTGCAGAGGGAAGACTTTCACTTTTGGTGTAAGATGCAGTTGTGTTCAGGTAAAGCACTTTGTTGAAGTTCTTTATCAAGGTCGAGACAGCTTTCATCCAATGTATTCTTTAACGTTAGTCTTTAGACGGATGAGTAGCTTCATTAGACGGGTTGACTCTTTAAAAAAGAGATGACGTTAGTTGCAAAGTCTTTTAGATGGGTGAGTCTTCCTTTGATCAGACGGTTGAAGACTTCATTAGACGAGTGAACTTCTCTTAGTTCAGACGAGTGAACCTTAGCTAGTTCAGACGAGTGAACTTCTCTTAGTTCAGACGAGTGAAACTTAGCTAGTTCAGACGAGTGAACTTATCTTAGTTCAGACGAGTGAACTTTAGTTAATTCAGACGGGTGAACTTTAGTTAGTTCAGACGTGTGAACTTAACTAAGTTCAGACGAGTGAACAGTTCATATAGACGCTTAATGTTTTAATCTGCACACTAAGTAGACGAGTTAAATATCACAGACGGGTTCAATTAAATCATTGAATAACTGTTTTAATCTCATCAAAACTAAGGTAAATGCACATCAGACATTTGGAGACTCAACAATCTCCCCCTTTTTGATGATGACAAAACATGTTAAATGATTTAATGAACTTAAGAAAATTCACATAAGTCAGTCATGTATATGATTAATCAGATTAAAAACATTGTTCCATGATTATAATATACTCAGACAGATAAGCATTTAACTTTTTATCTTAGTCTTATCTTAGTATTTTCTCCCCCTTTTGACATTATCAAAAGCAATAGAATATAGACGGAGAGAAAAGAAAAGATACATCATATTTAAAGATCATATCAGACAGTTGTAACATTAACATTTTTCATTTAACTTTCTCCCCCTTTTGTCATAATCAAAAAAGAGAAAAGGACGTATTTGACCATCATTGGCTGCGTACAAGGGTCTTTTTAAAAAAGAAGAAAATTATACATAAGTGTTAAAAAGATCAAAAAGAGTTAAAAGCAAGTTTGTCCTTTGGTTTTGCCTAAAGGCTTCTTCAACTGCTCCCCCTGAGCAGATGCATCCTCTTTGATGGTTTTAAAAAACGAAGAGAAAGAGATTTGAAAACTTAAGAATGAAATACCTTTCAAAATAACAGAAAGTTTTCCCTTTTAAAGACCAACGACAGTTGTAATTTTAAATGAAAACACCAAAAAAAAAAGAAAAAAGTTTTAAACAGAATTGATTTATAATAAAAACAGCCATGTACTCATATTGCCTCAGATAAAGAAATGACATTAAAGATAATAACCATTTAAAAAAAATATTTCAAATAAACAGTATGATTCAAAAATTCAGACGGTTAAACATAGACGGGTATCATAAACACTCATCAGACAGGTTATTCAGCAAGGCAATGCATATTCAAGTTGTCTCTTATAAACTTAAACCTATCCTCAGCTAATGGTTTTGTAAAGATATCAGCCCATTGATTTTCAGTTTTAACAAACTTAACATCAAATACACCTTTTTGAACATAATCTCTTATGAAGTGATGTTTGATTTCTATGTGCTTAGCCTTAGAATGTTGTATGGGATTCTTGGTTAAGCAAATAGCACTAGAATTATCACACCAGACAGGTATATTATGCTCAAATATAGAGTAATCTTCTAGTTGATGTTTTACCCATAATAGCTGTGAGCAGCAACTTGCAGCAGAGACATATTCTGCTTCTGCAGTTGAGAGGGCGATAGTCGTTTGTCTTTTTCTTGACCAGGAGACTAAGTTTGCTCCAATGAAGTGACATCCTCCACTGGTGCTTTTCCTTTCAAGTCTATCTCCAGCAAAGTCAGCATCACAAAAGCCAACTAATCTATAATCTTGTGTTCTCAAATACATTAAACCAAGATTAGTGGTTCCAAGCAAATATCTAAATATTCTTTTAACAGCCTTAAGATGAGATTCTTTGGGATCAGATTGGAATCTAGCACACATACAGACACTAAATTGAATATCAGGTCTGCTAGATGTTAAGTAAAGAAGAGATCCAATCATACCTCTGTAGACAGTTTGGTCTACCTTTTTACCTTCATCATCTTTGCTTAGATTAGCATTAGTTTGCATTGGAGTTTTCATGATCTTTGAGCTATCCATTTTGCACTTCTTTAGAATCTCCTTGATGTACTTTTGTTGATGGAGGTAGATTCCATCACACTTCTGCTTGATTTGCAGTCCAAGGAAGAACTTCAATTCTCCCATCATGCTCATTTCAAATTCTGCTTGCATCAACTTAGAGAATTCTTTGCACAATTTTTCATTAGTAGCTCCAAAAATAATATCATCAACATATATTTGAACTACTATGAAGTTATCTTTTGAGCATTTCTTAAACAAAGTTGTATCAACTTTTCCTCTTATAAAACCATTATTCATAAGAAAAGAACTAAGTCTATCATACCAAGCTCTAGGCGCTTGTTTTAAACCATATAAAGCCTTTTTAAGTTTGAAAACATAATCTGGTTTTTCATTATCTTCAAAACCAGGAGGTTGTTTAACATAAACTTCTTCAATTATTCCATTTAAAAAAGCAATTTTTACATCCATTTGAAATACAGTAATTTGATGTTGTGCAGCATATGACATGAGTATGCGAATAGCTTCTATTCTAGCTACAGGTGCAAAAGTCTCAGTATAGTCAATACCTTCTTGTTGGTTGTAGCCTTGACCTACTAACCTTGCTTTGTTTCTGACAACTTTGCCATCTTCATCTAGCTTGTTTCTGAAAACCCATCTTGTTCCAATAACAGACTTGTCTGTTGGTTTGGAGACAAGTTTCCAGACATCATTCCTTTTGAACTGATTAAGTTCTTCTTCCATGGCAAGAATCCAGCTTTCATCTTCAAGAGCTTCCTCAATATGCCTTGGTTCAATTTCAGATAAAAAGGCCATATTGCTTGACTCTCTTAAGACAGATCTGGTTCTAACACCTTCAGAGGGACTTCCAATGATAATATCTTCAGGATGATGAGCTTTGAACTTCCAGTCTCTTCTGAGATCATCATTTTGATGTTGATCTGACTGATAACTCGTCTGTTCCACTTGTCTGATAGATTCCTCAGCAGACTCAGTTTTTGATACGTCTAGCTGTTGACTCGTCTGCTGGGTAAGATCAAGTCCTGCAAGATCATCTCCCAGATCTTATAGTTCCTTATCAGTCTTTAAATTATCATTGAATTTTACATGAATAGATTCCTCAACAACAGAGGTCCTAGAGTTAAAAACTCTATATGCTTTAGATACTTCAGAATATCCAATGAAGATACCTTTGTCTACCTTGGAATCAAACTTTCCAAGTTGATCCTTGGTATTTAAGATGAAGCATTCACATCCAAATGCATGGAAATAAGATATGTTGGGTTTTGTACCTTTCCACAATTCATAAGGAGTCTTCTTTAGGATAGACCTTATAAGTATTCTATTTTGCACATAACATGCAGTGTTTACTGCTTCAGCCCAGAATTACTTAGGGAGATTATTTTCATTGAGCATTGATCTAGCCATCTCTTGCAGAGATCTGTTCTTTCTCTCAACCACTCCATTTTGCTGTGGAGTTCTTGGTGCAGAGAAGTTGTGAGAGATTCCATTCTCTTCACAGAACAGTTTGAATTGCTCATTTTCAAATTCTCCCCCATGATCACTTCTAAGGGTAGAAATACAGAAACCTTGCTCATTTTGTACTTTCTTACAGAACACAGAGAAGGCCTTAAAAGACTCATCCTTATGGGTTAAGAAAAGTACCCAAGTAAATCTAGAATAGTCATCAACAATGACAAATCCATATTTCCTTCCAGCTAAACTGGCAACACTAACTGGTCCAAACAGATCCATGTGTAACAACTGAAGAGGTCTAGAGGTTGATATAATGTTTTTTGATTTGAAACTTGATTTTACTTGTTTACCTCTCTCTGACATGCATCACAGAAGACATCTTTCTTGAAAGTAATATCAAGCAATCCTCTCACAAGGTTATCCTTTTTTAATTTCGAAATAAGTTTCATACTAGCATGTCCTAGTTTCTTATGCCATAACCATCTTTCATCCTCTCTAGACATCAGACAGGTTACACTTTGATCTGAGAGTTCAGTTAGCTCAATCTTATAAAGATTTTGCTGTCTATTAGCTGAAAAGAGGGTCTTGCCACTCTTGTCTTTGACTATGCATTCATTCTTAGTGAAGGAGACATCAAATCCACTATCACATAATTGACTTATGCTAAGTAAATTATGTCTTAGTCCTTCAACCATGAGCACATTTGAGATAGAGGGAAGAGGGGGTTTACCACCAATTGTACCAACACCAATTACTCTTCCTTTTTGATTGCCTCCAAAGGCAACAAATCCACCATTCTTAGACTGGAGGTCTTGGAACATAGACCTTTCTCCTGTCATATGTCGCGAGCAGCCACTGTCCAGGTACCAGCAGAGGCGTCTGCTTTGTCCTATTAAGGATGTCTGCAACAGAAATTATTTTATCTTTAGGTACCCATATTTTTCTGGGTCCTTTTCTGTTAGTTCTAGGAGTCTGTGAAGACTTCCTCTTCTTCTTGTGAAAACACTTAGACATAACATGTCCAGCCTTTCCACATAGGTTACAGACGGGTCTAAGTCTAACTGGAATGGGTTTAAGATAGACAGTTGAAGATTTTGTTGATACTTTATGATCAACTTGATGATCATATCCAATGCCTTCTTTGTTAAGAGAGTGTCTCTGACATCCTAGAAGTTTTGTCAGATTATCTCTGCCATTAACAAATCTAGCAAGATCAGAGTGAGCTCCTTCACTTTCTGTTGAAGTGTGACCATTTCTTCAGAATGTGATGTTTCACTTGAGATCGAAGCTTCATCAGACTTTTCAGTCCTCAGCTGGCTATTCTCTTTGGCCAGCATCTCACACTCTTGAGATTTTTGTTTATGCTCACTGAGGAGTTTAACATAATCTCTCTTGAGGGATTTGAAGGCCTTAGATAAGCCTTTGGATTCCTCTACCAGCTCATCATAAGCATCATGCAATTCCTCAAGTTAAGAATGTACCTCAGTTTCAAGTTCTGAATTTGTATTGGCCATCAGACAGAGATTAGCTTCCTCTTTTGTCTCTTCTCCTTCGAAAGATGAGCATTCAAGATCTTCCCATGTGGCCATCATTCCTTTCTTCTTCTTTCTGAAAAACTTCTTTTTGGAAGCTTTCTTCAAAAGAGGGCATTCAGGTTTGATGTGACCAGGCTTCTTGCACTCATAGCAGACAACTGGACTCTTGTCTGTTGATGTGGATTCTTTGTGAGATTTTCTGAATGGCTTCTCCTTTCTGAACTTCTTCTTTCTCCAGAGCTTTTTCATCTTTCTGGTCATGAGAGAAGTCTCTTCATCATCATCAGAATCCTCATCCTCAGACTCGTCTATGTCACAGTCAGACTCATCTGCCTTTGAAGCGTTCATCCATAGTAAAGGAGGTGAGATCCTTAGCTTGAGAAATAGCAGTGACAAGAGGTCTCCACTGCCTTGGAAGACTTCTGAGAATCTTAGCAACTTTCTCAGCATTTGTATATGTTTTACCTTCATCCATGGTGAACAATTCATATTTTCTAACAAGAATAGAAATTTTAGATTCTTTTACCTTTGCAGTACCTTCATGTGTGACAGATAAGGAGTCCCACATTTCTTTAGCAGAATCACAAGCACATACCTTTTCAAACTCTTCTGGACTGAGAGCACAGATTATAGCATATCTGGCTTTATGGTTTAGATCCCATCTTGTCTTTTCTGCATGTGTCCACTGAGCCTTAGGCTTGTCTGAGCCATCATCATTACGAGGAATGTAAGGACCATCAGTGATGACATCCCATACATCAGAGTTTGTTGACAAGATGAACCAGTGAAACCATTCTTTCCAGTAGTTATAGTTTACACCATTGAAGAAAGGGGGTCTGGTCATAGAGCCTCCTTCAGGTTGGGGGTTCCCACTTGAGCTTGCTCCAGAATACATTGTCTATACTTCATGATCTTTTCTCTACACTGTTAGGTGCTCAACCCAGAGGCTGAGCTCTGATACCAACTGAAATAGACAGATGCAAACACTAGAAGGGGGGTTGAATGGTGTTTGACAAAATTATGCGGAATATAGAAACTTTTTCGCAAGCACAGACGGGTTGTAATAGACGAGTAAACACAGACAGGTCAATCAGACTGATAACTCGTCTGAAGGTTTTCACAGAAAACACACAATCATACAAGATAAGAAAAGTTTTGATAAACACAATTATAAACCCCTTTAGTTAGATGGTAGTTAAGACACAAGGTCAAATTAAAGAGTTAAGGGAAAGAGAGATCACTCAGCAGGTTTTATCCTGGTTCACCCCTTAACAATGAGGCTACGTCCAGTCCTTGGCAGCACCAAGTTTTCTCACTATAACTGATTTAGGTTACAGGACAGACCTGTATTGTTTTCACACCTAGCCTCTTCAGGCTCCAGACGAGTATTGTTTTCACACCTAGCCTCTCCAGGCTCCAGACGAGTATTGTTTTCACACCTAGCCTCTCCAGGCTCCAGACAAGTATTATTTGCACACTTAGCCTCTTCAGGCTCAGACGGGTTTGTTTGAGAGAAGTTGTAAAAAGATTACACTTTGCAAGTCTTTCACAAGCACTCAGACGAGTGTATTAAATGTGAAGTTCTAAAAGACTGCGTATTAACTTCAAATGATTGAAGAATAAATAATGAAAGAATGAAGATATAAATGCACAAAGTAATTGCTCTTTGATTGCTTTGATCGTTCTCTTATGTATGTACTTGAATCTTCGAAGTCTTTATCATTAAATAGTCTTCAAAATTTAAAGCCGTTGGACACAAAGTCTGAAGTCTTTGGCTTCTTGCAGATCTTCAATAAATGCAATAGAGTCGTTCTGATCAGCCATTAAAACATAGGGAACTTCGCTTGTTCTCTTTCATCAGAGTGATGCAGACTTCTGATATACCTTTGTTCTCAGCAGGTCTTTATACGTGCTTTTTGTTTGCAGAGGGAAGACCTTCCCTTTTGGTGTAAGAAGCAGTTGTGTTCAGGCAAAGCACTTTGTTGAAGTTCTTTATCAGGGTCGAGACAGCTTTCATCCAATGTATTCTTTAACGTTAGTTTTAGACGGATGAGTAGCTTCATTAGACGGGTTGACTCTTTAAAAAAGAGATGACGTTAGTTGCAAAGTCTTTTATACGGGTGAGTCTTCCTTTGATCAGACGGTTGAAGACTTCATTAGACGAGTGAACTTCTCTTAGTTCAGACGAGTGAACCTTAGCTAGTTCAGACGAGTGAACTTCTTTTAGTTCAGACGAGTGAACCTTAGCTAGTTCAGACGAGTGAACTTATCTTAGTTCAGACGAGTGAACTTTAGTTAGTTCAGACGAGTGAACTTTAGTTAGTTCAGACGTGTGAACTTAACTAAGTTCAGATGAGTGAACAGTTCATATAGACGCTTAATGTTTTAATCTGCACACTAAGTAGACGAGTTAAATACCACAGACGGGTTCAATTAAATCATTGAATAACTGTTTTAATCTCATCAAAACTAAGGTAAATGCACATCAGACATTTGGAGACTCAACAAATGTAACATCCCGATTTTCATGCTTTCTAAGATTGGTAAGCTATATAAATGAGATTATATTTTATTCGAGGTTTTAGAAAATGAATTTAAATAAAACGAGATCATAGTTATACTCTATATTATCTTAGAGAGTTACGGTTAAATTTTGGGTTGAAAATTCAGACAGATTCCGGTCTGCATTTTCACTGGCAGTAAAATTTTACTGATCAGAAAACCTAATTTTGATTTTTGAACGAAACAGTTAGGTTTTAAATCGAAATTCTAACAACTTTCGCAATTTTGAAATTTTTCACTAAAAAATGAAACAATATATGTTATTCGGGCAAAATCTTAAATCGGATGAAGAATGGAGCTGAATACGGATTTATCGAGACCCGCTAACGGATGAACTTGAAGTCACATCAGGTCAACTCACCTAGGTGAGTCATGCCAGTGACTCACCCAAAGTCATGATGACAAAGGAGAAATGACTATATTGCCCTCGACCTTTAGTTTTAATTCCATTTTTGTCCCTAGGTGAAATGACTCTTTTGCCCCTAGGAACTGATGGAATTACTCTGGTGCCGCATGACTCATCACCCATCATCATTACTTCCAACAAAATATCTAGATATTTTGTGACTTTGGAGGTGAAAGGACCATTATGTCCTTAACCTTTTGTTAAAATTCCAATTTTATTCCGAAGTGAATTTACCCTTTTGTCCCTAAAATGAACAAACTTGGACCTTCTTGTCCCCTTATGATTCACGCCCAAAACCTCCCAAACATGACCATTCCACTCATTTCTCCTCACCTTCATCAAACTTCTCCATTTTCACATTTCTTTCTCAAGTGAAACATAGGCCAAATTTGTGAAGAAAGTGTTTGATTTCTTGCAAGTTTTCATCATCCAAGAGGTGAACCTTGCTCTCCTTGATCCATAAGCTCTATGTTCTTCAATCATTTCTTGATTCAAGGCTATGAACATCATGCTTCAATTCTAAGGCTCTATGTTCAAAAATCTCTAAAAAACCATAGAAAAATCCTATGATCATGAAACCAATTTCTATGAACTCATCATGATGCACAGGTTGATCATCTAGAAGCATGAAGCCAAAAGAAAATTTCTCCCCTATTTGCCTTCATAAGGCCGAAACCCTAACTTGTGAGGGTAGAGGAATTTTGCTTCAAATTTTAGAAAGTGATAATGGATTTCATCTTTCTATTACCTATATGTATTTGAATCCAAGAGATTGAAGCAAAATGAAATCCCTATCCTATTTTTCTATAAGATGGTTAAACCCTAACCGAGTTGATTTGGGTGAGTTTTGTTTGATTTTAGTAACTTTTAGTTGTGATTTATTGTGAATGATCAAACTGTGATTGATTGTTCTAGGCTGTGCGAAGGAAATCGGATTTGGAATGGAAAGCCCTTTGAGAATGAACTTGAAATCTTCAAGAGGTAAAGGGAGATTACTTACAATGAGTTTTAGGTCCCATAAGCTTGTCTGTTGGATGTATATGGTTGTTTAATTGAAGTGATATGATGATCATTATTTTGTGAATATACTATGTGTTTGGTATATACTTGATATATAGGTGAATATGTGATTGAATGTTTAAATGACTTTGTGATATTAATTATCTTGGATGATATATATATATATATATATATATATATATATATATATATATGTGTGTGTGTGTGTGTGTGTGTGTGTGTGTGTGTGTGTGTGTGTGTGTGTGATGTTGGTTTAAGATTTGATGCTTATATATGTATATCTTGGATACGTGTACAGATGCTTTCCAGAGATCCCCTCGGTCACTTGGGGACTCTGATGACAGAGTCCTATGAAGATGAAGAGAAGGAGGGTCCCTCCGAAATCCTCGGGAAATCGAAACTGACTTCGGGGTTTTCCCCAATGGCTACTTTTAGCCCAACTAGCAATAGAGTCTTGCCTTTTTGAAACAGTTGTATCTTATTTGCTATATTTATGTCGACCTAATACTTTTAAAGTCTGTACCTTGTGATAGTAGACCCGGAATTTTAATACCAGTCTAAATTCTATTTCTAGAAAATTTGTAAGCTCCGACATTAATACCCCTATATTTATTTTCGTTACGGATGTTTAGTATTGGTGTATGTTATGTGGTTTATTCCATCCTTCCTGTACTTTAATTATTATAGCATGAAGAAAATTTTTAGACCCATATTTTTGAACATAGTTATTTACTTGAAGTATTTTTCGAAAGCAACCGGCGCTTTTATTTCATTATGTTTTCCACATCGAGTTTGAGACATAGCATCGAGGGAGTGTTACAATCAACCTGCAATGGAACAAGAACTGGTTCCGCAGGGAGTTGTGGTAGAACCACCAGTTCAAGTAACACAAGAACCGCGTAGGTCAAACAGGATACGTCATCAACCTAAGAGATATGGAATACTTCTAACTCAAGAAGGTGATGTACTACCCATGGATGAAAATGAGTCTGTGACTTACCAAGAGGTCATCATTGACCCAAAATTTGAGAAGTGGCTAGAAGCCATAGGATCCGAAATAGAATCCATGTTCACTAACCAGATATGGACCTTGATAGAGCTACCCAAAGGGGTAAAACCCATAGGGTGCAATTGGGTCTTCAAGAAGAAGACTGACATGAATGGAAAGGTGAATACCTTTTAGGCGCGACTGTTCGTGTAAGGTTTCAAGCAAATTCATGGTGTTGACTATGATGAGGCTTTTTCCCCAGTTGCAAAGGTTAAATCTGATCGGATTCTACTTGCTATTACTACATAGTGTGAATATGAGATCTAGAAAATGGATGTCAAAACTGCATTCCTTAAAGGGAATCTTCTTGAGGATGTGTACATGACACAACCTGAGGGTTTTGAGAATCCAGAGAATGTTGGGAAAGTATGCAAGTTGCAAAGATCCATTTTTGGATTAAAGCAAGCTTCCAAAAGCTAGAATCTTCATTTTGATGAAGTTGTAAGACAGTTTGGATTCATCAAGAATGAAGATGAACCTTGTGTGTACAAGAAGGTTAGTGGGAGAATAATTGTATGTGGATGACATACGGCTCATCGGAAACAATATTCCTACACTAAAAAATGTAAAGACATGGTTAGGGAATTGTTTCTCAATGAAGGACTTAGGCGAAGCTTCCTATGTATTGGGAATCAGGATCTACAGAGATAGATCGCTGAAATTGTTAGGCCTTAGTTAAGATACATATGTTGACAAACTACTTAGGCACTTTAGTATGCATGATTCCAAGAAGGGTCTCTTGCCTATGTCACATGGCGTAGACCTATCCAAGGGACAGTCCCCTACTACATTTGATGAGAAGGAACATATCAATAAGAATCCACATGCTTCGGCAATTGGATCTATTATGTATGCCATGATATGTACTAGACCAGATGTTTTGTATGCTTTGAGCATGACGAACAGGTACCAATCTGATCCCGATGAAGATCACTGGACAACAGTCAAGAATATCCTAAAAGTACTTGAGAATAACTAATGATACATTCTTGGTTTATGGTGGTGAGAAACAGCTCATTGTAAAGAGTTACATTGATGCTAGCCTCCAAACCGATAAAGATGACTCTAGATCCCAGTGAGGATTCATGTTTTGCCTCAATGGTGGCACTATAAGCTTGAAAAGGTTCCAAGCGTGAGACAATTGCTGATTTTATTACAGAGGTCGAGCATACAGTTGCCTTAAATGCAAATTTAGAGGTTGTTTGGATAAGTTCATTTGTGAACCAATCGTGGTTCCTAAACTTTGTGAACGCCATAGATCTCATTGCGATGATGATGGATGAATCGTGAAGTTAAAGAAACTGGATCTCACTAATGATCCGAACATATACTTAGGCGCTTCCATATCATTTGATTGATAATCAATAAAGGAGATGTGAAGATGTACAGAATGACAACACTCAACGATCCGCTAATGGAGTTTCTTGCTCAGTGGTAGCATGACACTCACGCTAGATTAATGTGTATTAGAGTAATGCCCGATTGGCTCTAGTGCTAGTGGGAGATTGTTGGTGTAAGCCCTAGTGGCCACTCTATTTATTAGATTTGTATTTTGTATCATGACTTGGATTTAAATATATTGGATTTATATATTTATATATAAGGCATTCATTTATTATGTTATTGTTATGATCATATTTATAGCATAATAAAATCCTTAGAATAGACGATTTGTTTAATGGAACATCAAGTTTGACTTGATTGTGAGACCCCATTAAACTATAGAACGTTATTCTTAAAGTATCCGTAGTCAAGTATTATTGTTAACTAGGACAATAATAATACATCGAGACTAGTATGTGAGTGACATGATAACCACATCTCACAGGCCATGGATATGTGATATTGTGTCTTCACATAGGTATAAATATGGTGGAATATTTATACAGGATTGACCAGCGATGAGAACCCTGCATAATAGTTATGTAAGTTTCATAAGCGTTTCTCATGGTGACTATGGTGTAGTAGTCCTTCGACTTGAAGTCACTACGATTCCTACATGAGGAGTTGTAGGCTTTAATGCTATTAAATTTTATTTGTAATAGGATAATTATAAAGGTAGTAATTGGGCCTGCAATGAATCATGCTGAGGGATGTGAGTGATGTAGACAGGATTCGTCCCTCCCACATAACGGGAGTAATGTCTATGGCCACTCGATGGTGTGAGACGTGAAAATGCATGACCATGCTAAGTTGGGACAATATGAGATATTGGGTCCAAATGATTGCATGTCTACTCCTTGATCCTGAAACATATAATTGGACTTAACAAAGATGGCACGTTTATGCCTTGTGTTCAATTAAGACATTGTGACGAAGGGACATTGGCAACACTGTATATATGGTCATAGTTAAGGTTGTATCGTATCACTGATATTCTCATTAATTGGGTAGCAATGATGTCTTGCTAGATGTCGCTCATTGTTTATAATATTAAATGGGATTTAATATTATTGCCAACTTAATGAGAACATATAGGGTCACATGCATAAAGAAAATGATCGGAGAAGTAGTTTAATTGATTAATTAGATATGATTTAATTAATAATTAAATAATGAGCCTGTAGTGTACGGGAGCTTGTTAGGGATATGGTAAGTGAGTGATAGCCTATATAAAGCCATACACCTCACTTAAGCACACAACTGAAATAACACAAGTTACATAGGAGTTGATAATCTTGGTGGTCGCTCTCCTTGTGTGTTGCGCCCTCTCGTTTTTCCTGATAGCTAGCACTACGCTATCTTCGATAGTGGTTTGCTCGCGTGGACTGGGTAGAGATGTTGCTACATTGTAGCACTCGATGATAAAGTTCTTCATCATCTTCTTCCTCTCGTGGTGGGTATAGCCGCGAGGATGATCAAGGTGCTACTGTGATCGTGATTGTTTGTGATCAATTAATGTACCTGATGCGCTCACAGTGTTCGTGGTAAAGCTTTGCTTCAAAGGTAAACCCCTATAGCAGTGATCATGCTCATTTGTTGAGATCCTTAAAAGGGAATTTTTGTTTTCCACCAATGGGTTATAAAATGCTTATCTTCCGTGAATTCCTAACACCAACTCCATTAGTATTGACTAAAAATCACAGCCAACCAAGCACGTTCATTCATGCATTGAACCTTATACATCACTCACTTTCGCAAGGACACCAACAAGGTAAAAAAAAAAAAATCACCCATCTAAACTAAACAAAACCTCAATCTCATCATCATCCCCCTAGACCATCAAATACTCAAACAACATGTCCATAAAGCAACTAAACCCGCAACTCATCCCAATCAGAAATAAAACTCCATAGCCTAAAAGGAGACCATTGTCCTCAAGGTCATGCATATTGTACAACTTGCGGAAGGCATAGAGGTCTTCCCACGTTGCATCCTCTGGTGGGCTGTGAGACCATTGCACCATGATTTGTTTCTCTGTTCTACCTCATGCATGGATAATGCGGTTGGATAAGATCGCCACCGGAGGAATAATGGGCTTGTTGGACTGGCTCGACTCTGGTAGAGGGTAGCAAGTAAAGGTCTAATCACCCTTCTAAGATTGCAACAGAGACACATGAAATGTTGGATGTATCTTACTAGCTAGCGGTAACTAAAGTGTATATGCCACTGGTCTGGCGTGAGCAACGACGGGGAAGGATCCGAAATAGCTAGCAGCGACATACTAATGTGTGTGATTTCACATCACATTTCACAGTCATTTTGCATGCATTTTCTTGTTAGTCCAGGCATTTTAATTAATATTTTGTTAGTTTTCTATTTAGAATGGATTATTGCTTTGCTCTTGGTGTTTTGGTGCAGGATTATTGATTAAAAGCTTGGATTAACCCCTATTGGAGCTTGCATGAAGTTTGGAGCTTGAAAGAAGTAAAAGAGGAGCAAAACTTAGTGTGCCACGGCCTAGCCATGACACATGCCACGGCCATGACCGAAAAAGCTTGAAGGAAATCATTCTTTAAGGATCAGAAAGGGCCATGGCCTGGGTGTGTCACCTGACATGGCCGTGACCTAGATGAAAAGAAGGAAGTTGGAGGTTTAGAAAAAGCCATGGCCTGGGTGTGACTCGTGACACGGCCGTGGCATGTCTAAATCCTAATTTGGGTTATTTTTTATGTTGGGCTTTGTAATCTTTTTGACCTAAGGTATATAAGGAACCATGAGGCTCGAAATTAGGGGGAGAACTTGGCTATTGCTAGTTAGAGTGGAGGCATTAAGGTTTTAGGATTCTTTCTCTTCTTTTCCCTTTTTCTATTTGGGTATTTTTCCATGTTTTCTTTGATCAAGGTCATTACAATGATAATGCTTGAGTAGTTTTCTTATTTCTAGGATTGGGCAATGCCCTTTGGTACATTGATGATGGTTAATTGAATTTGCTTATCCTTTTAGTAATTTTTGAATGTTCTTTGATTCAATCCTTATTGCGCTTATTCATGTGAATTTGCTGGCCACATATTTGCATCTCATAGATATCTAGGGACGTACCGAGAGATGAACCTGGGTATTGGAACCATAAGAATTGAACTTAAGGTCTAAATCACGAGAGTAGGTTTAGCCTTTCGAGGACTTAATGAATTGCCATAAAGCTTAAAGGATTCAATTTAAATTCAATTACCACGAAAGTAGGAATTGGTTTAATTAGGCACGATTCTTGTCTCTTGAAAAAGAACATTAACTAGTTTAGGGTAATTCACCTTCATTGAATTTCAATATTAATAAAAGGGCTGTCAATTAGGATTTATCTAGTATCATTGTGGTTTCCCCCAATCCTAGAAGTTTTCTTGACTTTTGAAACCCCCTTCCATAAAGCTTGCTATTTGTGTTCTTGTTCTCTTGCTTTTCAATATTAATTTATTTAATTGCTTGGTTACTACGTTCTTAACACTCCTCAAATATATTCCCTTTGTTTAATTTAATTGAATTAATTAATTAATTGATATTCATCAACATAGTCCCTGTGGATTCAATCTTCTTATCACTTGACAACGAAACCGTACACTTGCGGATTTCATGCATCAAGCTTTTGGCGCCGTTGCCGAGGACTGTGTCTTTCTTGAGTATCAATTTAATTTTTAATTTAATTATTTTAAACATTTTTTTTTCTTTCATAATATTACGTTCTTGTTTTCTCTTTAGCTTGCTGCAGGTAATTTCTTTGGTTTATGCGAAGTGCTAGACGTTCTTGGACTCTTATTGAAGCATATCCTGAAATTGAAAGAACTATACGTAGAAGAAGAAGACAACAAAGGCAAGGAGCTAGAGAAGCACTTGAACCAACACTTATCATGGCTGAACTAGTGGATAATAGGCCACTCAAGGAGTATGCCGCCCCTAATACTCGGGGTCTGCGATCTGGAATTGCTAGGCCAGCCATTGATGCTGGACACTTCACTATATCCCCTGCCTTACTCTCGATGATAAGGCAACATCAGTTTGGAGGACTACCTTCAGAGGACCCAAATAACCATGTTGAGACGTTCTTGGAATTCTGTGAGACTCTCAGGATTGAAGGTGCCTCTGTCGATGCTCTTCACCTTCGCTTATTTCCTTCATCATTGAGAGATAGAGCTAGGAGATGGTTGAAGTTTGTGCCCACTGAAACAATTACTACTTGGGACCAATTGGAGCAAGCATTCTTGGACAAATTCTTTCCACCTTCCAAGACTGCTCATCTAAGGACCCAAATCACAAGCTTCATTCAGAAAGATGGAGAGTCATTATCAGAAGCTTGGGACAGATACAAGGCTTTGCTGGAAGCCTGCCCACATCATGGGCTAGAGAAGTGGTTGATTGTTCACACCTTCTATGTAACGCCTCGATTTTCACGTTTTCTAATTCTCCAGTATTTTAACGTTTGTATTTTATTGGAGGGTTTAGAGAGTGAAATAAAATATTCTGACCAGATAGGAATGTCCTACACAACCATAGGAAGCCATGGCTATGTTTCGGGCTAAAGCTCAAACGGAGCCAGGTCTGCGTTTTTCACGGATAGTGGTCTTTTTCTACTATCGAGACCTAATTTTGACTCGTGAACGAAACAGTTAGGTTTTCTATTTTATTTCCAACGATATTGATTTTTTTGAAAATATTCAAAAATAAATAAGTCGTCATACGACTTTCTTGGGCGAAATCCTAAATTGGGTGAAGAACGGAGCTGAATACGAGATTTCAGTGACCTGCTACGGATAAGGTTGAAGTCACATGGTGTGCTATGACTCATCAGTGTAATGATTACGTTTAGAAAATATCTGGCCGTGAAATGACTAAAATGCCCTTGACCCTTTTCATAATTACCATTTGCCCTTGAATGAAAAGACCGTTTTGCCCCTGAGAATTTATGGAATAACCATTCTGACCCTGTGACTTACCATGTCATCATTACCTTTCTAGAAATATCTAGATATTTATAGGGGAAATGACATTTATGCCCCTAGTCTTTGAAGGAATTACCAAATTACCCTTTTGGTTATTTACAAGTTTGCCATGACATCAATATATATATTTCTCTCTTTCTCTCTCTTGGCCATTTCGGCCATCACTCTTTCTCTCTCTTCTCTCACTTGTTCTTCATCTTCTCTCACTTGTTCTTCATGTTCTTCATGAGTTCTTGAGTGTTCATCAAAAGTTCTTTACAAAAACCCTAGTTTGATCTTCAAAAGTTGAAGTTTTTGGGTGAAAACTTGTTTCTTCTTCACTAAGCTTTGATCCTAGGAGGTATGATCCTCATCTTAACTCTCTCAATCTCTCTATTTCATCTCTTGAATCACTTGATTCATGAAGATCCAAGTTTAGATCTAGAACTTTGAAAATCCATAGAAAAGTGTAGAAAAATCCTTTTGATACCAAATCACTTTCTATGAACTAGTCTCATCATTCCCTTTCACCATTCAAGAGGATGAAACCAAATGAGTTTTCTAGCCTTTTCTTTCAAAGGTGACCGAAATCTTAGATGTGAAAAAGGTTGAGTTTTTTATTCAAGTTTTAAGGAATAGGACTTGTTTTAGTGTCAGGAGTACCTAAGGATCAACCATCCAAAAGATTAGAAAGTTTGGACATCTCTTGCTAATTTTCTTAGGGTAGGACCGAATCCTCTTTGAGGAGGAATAGATGAGATTTTTCTTGTTTGATGTTTTATTGTTTGGTTGTTTGTAGTTGGTGACGATTATCAAGAGGTTTACAAACCGATCAACCGACTTTGATCCGGGAATCTGCTCTTCAACAGGTATGGGGGGTGAACCTCATCACACCAAGAGGGTGGTGGTGAAGATGGTTGTTTAGTTTATGTGTGGGTGAAACCCTTTGGTTTGGGTTCACCATTCAATTTGGTTCTCTTGAAGAATAAAGTGTAATAATTGTAATTTATGCCTTATATCATGTGTTTTGATGATGTTGATTAGATGAGAAAACATTTTCATGTATGTTGAAAAACCTACTTTGATCTCTAGATCAAGTATGGATTTTTATGTTTGATTATGATGCAATAATGTGTGTTTATTGTTTATCATAATTGTGTAAGTTTTGTGAGCCATAACTTGGTTAGTTGGTGAAGTAAATCTTCACTTTTGGATTGTTTTGGCTTCGGCCTTTACCTTGAGGAAAGGAAGAACTTGTATAGTTCTTGAACAAATTAAAGTTTTGATGAAAGAAAAATGTTTTAGTAGCTTATGTTTCAAAGAAAGACCATAAGTGATTTTGATCCAAAGATCAAATGAAGTTTAATCTTTGAGTGCTTTCACCAAAGTGAAATATGCCTTTTATTTTAATCTTAGTGTTTTCACCAAAGTGACACATGTCTTAGACTTTATCATTAGTTCATCTAGTTAATCAAGTGATTTAAAAGTGGATTAATGAAATGTTTTCATGAAAGTCAACATAATTTCATAAAGACATTAACTTTGTTTTAGAACAAAGTCATGTTCCTTTTTCAATAAAATTAGAAACCTTTTATCCTTAAGTTGATTAAAATTAATCATAGTTAAGGAAGTTAGAGGAGATTGCATTTTACTTCCTTTTATCTTAGGACATAGTTTTTACACTAAGTTTGTAAGGAAAACTCTTTCAAAAAAATTAGTTAAAGTACTTTGCTTTAAGCAAAGGCAATGTTGTTTCAAATCAAATGAGTCTTCAATGAAAACGGTTTTGTTTACAAAAAGAGTTTCAACTCTTAATCGTAAAGTTTTACGCGTGAAAACCTAAGTTAAGTAATTAACTTAGAGTTTAAGACAAGGGATAATTAAGTATGGTATGTGGTGGAACAAGACCATGTACTATACCATTGATGACTTAGTGCATCAATGACTTCATAAGATTTAAGTGAATCAACACTCATTTTCTTTAATTGAAAATCAAGGATTAATATCTTAGAAAGGCTCAAAGACTTATCTAAGAGGATTCTCAATCCTTATTCATAATGCTAAGGACTAGAGACATAATGCATAAGACGTAAACACAAACATGAAACGTTTTGGTTTTTGAAACAGTAGTTCGATAACGGACCGGTAATTCGGATCTAGGTTAATCGTTCAATTGTTTCCGTCTTGTGATAAATGGAATGAGAGAGATCCTGAGACTGTGCAGGTATAGGACTGTACAGTGGAAGGAATCCTGAGACTATGCAGGTATGGGACTGTATAGTTGAGAGAAGGCATATAAGAATTGATTGGTACTACCCATATCAACAAGATTTATCTTCTTTTCGGGAACTTAGAACATAAGAACTTTATAGTTAAGCGTGCTTGACTTAGAGTAATTATGGGATGGGTGACCTTCTGGGAAGTTTCCTAGAAAGCGTGTGAGTGAGGACAAAACACGTTGAAAAGACTTGTGTTGGTTTGTGGGGACAGTCGACGATTTTGAAAGTAGTCTAGATCATTCCAAAGGAATCACGAGATATTTATCCGTTGGATAAATGTTTTATAAACAAAGACGCGTGTAGTTTCTAAGGAAGAGAACCTTAGTGAACCTTGACGTTTATCCAATGGATAGACATTGCTTTATCGCATCTGCTTTGTGTAAGCCTTGGCATTTCATTTGCATAGTTGTAAGGCCTTGAGCCTAGGAGTTGAGCTTACACCTTGATGCGGGTGCGAATCTTACGGTGACGATTTTCAATGGTCTTTTTGGAGGTATCAGGGTTGGAAGGGCTGACATGTGACCAGTTGGTAGCTCTACTGTGTCATGGCGAATCCGAGCAATACACTGATATCCTCTACTAGATGTCGTACTTTTCATGTTTGGTCGAGAGTGTTTCCGTAAAGCCAGATACGTGCACATTACGAATGTTGTAGTATCTTGCTCATGGCTGGAAATAATCGGAACATGTCCTCCCATTCACTCTCTCTGAATGTTTTGTTAGCTCCATGGAGTAGGGGCCAGAGTAGTACCCAGTGACATTGACATTGAGTCATATATATTGCATTGCATTGCATGGCTTTTGATGTTTACATTTACTATTATACATCGTTGTATTGTTTAAGAATGCCTTATATTATGCTGTTAAATGTTTAGCATGATATTTGACTGCTTAACATGATTTATATTGAGAATCTTTGTAAGCATGTTGGGTACGCTGTTACCCGGTGAGTCGTCCCGTTTTTACAACTGTTGTTTTGTTGTGCTGATGAACGGGAATCTCACCCATATCTGTATGTTTTCTGCTGGTACTTGCTGTTGCTGCTTGAACAGATGGACGTGACGATGGTTCAGTTCAGTAGTTTTCCTTGAGCCCGGAGGCAGACTCTTTTTGCTGTTTTAGTTTTGTTGTCGGCCAGACTATGTCAATTATGTAGTACCTTTTGGGAGCTACGACTCCTAGTACTTATTGTATTTTCTTATGTCAGCTGACGTTTCTATTTCTATTTCTGTTCTGTGTTTGTTATACAGCATGTTCTAGAAATGCATGGCGAACCTAAGTTCGTTTATTAGTATTATTTACCTTTACTAAATCCCATTAAATCTTGTGAAAAGAAAAAAAAAACCATATTTTCTGCATTAAATAATATTTTCGGCCTTATAAACATTCGGGAATGTGACACTCGGGAAAGGGTGTTGCATTCTACAATGGGCTTGAATATTTTTTAAAGGTGTCACTTGACTCCGCAGCTGGTGGAGCTTTGATGAACAGAAGGCTAGGAGAAGCCTATGAAATCATTGAGAGTGTTGCTGCAAATCATCACCAATGGGCAAACGAAAGAAGTAATAACCCGAAAAAACTTTCGGGAGGTAAGTTTGAGGTAGATGGTGTTGATTTGATAATGTCAAAATTTGATTCTCTAAATGAGCATTTTGCTAAACTTGAGAAAGTAAATGTGAATGCAATAGGTGCTACTAATGTTGTTTGTGAGTGTTGTGGAGCGCAGGGACACATTGGTATTGAATGCCAAAGCACGCCAAGGGAGCAAGTGGACTCGTGCAACAACTTCTATGACACAAACCCAAAGTTACCCAACTATGCTCCTCCAAACTCTTATAACCAAGGAAGGAAGAACAACCCCTACCCCTCTTATCGGAACAACAACACGTTGAACCACCAATTCCAAGAAGGCCAAGGTAGTGCTAACCCCTCTTATGGATTCCAACAGGTACAAACCTCTAAACTTGAGTCTCTTCTTGAGAATTTTGTTGAGAGTCAGTCTAAGTAAAATGAGGAGTTTAGGCAACATGGTAAGGTTGTAACTGAGGCCATTAGAGAATTGTCAGCTAATGTTGACAATATGGCCATTCACAATAAGATAATGGAAACTCAAATTGCTCATCATGCCAGCACCTCAAATAGACAACTTGGTAAGTTTCCTAGTAAACCTGAGATAAATACTAATGAGCATTGTAATGTTGTGATCTTAAGAAGTGGTAAGACTTTAGAGGATCCCAAAGTTGAGGGGAATGAGGAAAAAGAGACAACTAAGACACAAACCTTAGAAGAAGAGGAAACTAATGAGAAAGTGTCTAAGTTTGTACCCCCTGAACCTTACCAACCCCCAATTCCCTTCCCTCAAAGGTTGGCCAAGGCTAAGCTAGATAAGCAATTTGGGAAGTTTCTAGAGGTCCTTAAGAAATTGTACATAAATGTACCCTTCACTGAGGCGTTGCAACAAATGCCTACCTATGCTAAATTTCTTGAGAACATTTTGTCCAATAGTGGGAAGGGAGAGGAATATGAGACGGTAGCTTTAACTGAGGAATGTAGTGCTTTAATTCAAAATAAATTGCCTCCTAAGCTCAAAGATCCAGGTATTTTCTCTATTCCGATGCTTTGTGTGATTTGGGTGCTGCTGTGAGTCTTATGCCTTTGTCTGTTTTTGAGAGATTGGGGATAGGTGACTTGAGACCAACTGACGTCTCTTTACAGTTTGCGGATAGTTCGATTAAGAAACCTCTTGGCATCATAGAGAATGTCCCCATTAAGGTAGGAAAATTTTGCATTCCTGTTGACTTCATGGTGTTAGATATGAAGGGGAATTCCAATTTTCCCATCATTCTAGGAAGGCCTTCTTGGCAACTGCTGGGGCCATTATGGATGTTAAAAAAGGGAAGCTTTCTTTGAATGTTGGGGAGGAGAGGATAGATTTTGATTTGACTAATCTTATTAAACAACCCTCTCTTGAGAACTCTTTGTGCAGGATTGAATTATTGAATCCGATGGAGAAAGAGGAGTCTAGAGTTGATGACCCTCCTAAACTTTGCTTAGCCAATGATACCTCGGAGGATGATGAGGATGAGGTGGAAAAACATAAAAAGCTTGAGTTTTCACCTCAAGAAGCTAGTGCCGAGAAGCTTAAGTGGAAGCGAGCAAAGCGATGGCACAATAGGCCAAAATTAGAAGATGGTATCTTAGATGGAACTTGTAAGAAGGGAGTCATACATTCACTCCCAAGCTTTGTTGATCCGGGTTAATGTGAAAGGAGTCGAGCTAATGACTTTAAACAAGCGCTTCTTGGGAGGCAACCCAAGTTTCACTTTCTTGCAATTTTCTCTTTTATTTTCATTTTGTTTTTTTCCTATTCCAACTTATTTATTTACATGAAGGACAATGTATGTTTTTAAGCTTGGGGTAATTTGGGTTAATATATTTTTACTCTTTTCATGTTGCATTGCAATTAGAAAATTTTAGGTTGCATATTGCATTCCTTGCATGATCACACCATTGAGTTGCCCCTATTTTGATTTTGCATCTTCTTGTTTGAACTTTGTGCCAATTTGTATGAGATGGTGAATTTGGAACCCAATTTTTTATTCATGTGATAAGGCTATTTTCTAAAGAGTTGATCCTTAAATAGTTGATGATTAGCATAAGGTTCTTGATTTGTGTTTCTCATTGAATATTGACCTTCTAAATGTGAGATTTGAGCCTAAAAAGGGGTTATGTGCTGAAAATGCCCCATTTTTTTTTTGTGATTAAGTATTGTTCCCTCTTGATTGTGCTCTCTAGAACTTGACTTGATACCATATTGAAGCTCAAAAATTTTTGTTGACACACTTGAAAATTGTTGAGGCAATTAGGTATTTTTCTGGCCTTCTGAGTTTTGATTGATGGAATGGTACCCTTAGTTGCCCATTTTGAGCCTAATAAAGTAAAATGCTTTTCTTGTTACCCTGGTATATATTGTAGATAAATTCTGCATGGTGCCTTCTAGAGTATTGAAATAGGGTGATGTGGTAGTAAAAAAAAATGAGGGGAAAATCCTTCTTGTTGATTGTTCTCTTCTCCTGTATGTCCTTAAAAAAAAAAAAAACAAAAAAAAAAGGAAAAATAAAATATATGTACATTTGGAGAAGAGAACAAGAGAAAAAAAAAATAGTGGAAAAGTATTAAGAAAAGTCCTATGGGTATTCTAGGAGGTTGCCATACATGTTTGTCATTATTTTAGCCTTTTGAATTTCCCTTCCTTTGATTTTCCTACCCAATGATTGATTCCCATGGCCTCATTACAACCCTATGAAAGACCTCTTGATTTGAGTGTGTTTTCAAAATAAAATAAAGTAGAGATTTTGGTTGATAGTCAAGCTTATGGTATGGCACTTTCTTTGAAGGGAATTGAGCGATTGTCTATTACCCTTAAACACTTTGAGTGTGGTTAGGAGAGTTGCCCCAATTGGTGAGAAACATGGATTTAGAGAATCTAAGCCTCTAATTGGACTTGAATTGGATCATCTCTTGGTTGTTTCAATTGTATTTGCCTATTGCTTGGATTTGTTGATTCTCGGGTTCTTGATTCACTAACTTTGTATTGATTGATAATCTTTCTCTAGCCTTAGTGATTGCTTGAGGACAAGCAAAATCTTAAGCTTTGGGTAGTTTAATGTGTGTGATTTCACATCACATTTCATAGTCATTTTGCATGCATTTTCATGTTAGTCTAGGCATTTTAATTAATATTTTGTTAGTTTTCTATTTAGAATGGATTATTGCTTTGGTCTTGGTGTTTTGGTGCAGGATTATTGATTAAAAGCATGGATTAACCCCTATTGGAGCTTGCATGAAGTTTGGAGCTTGAAAGAAGTAAAAGAGGATCAAAACTTGGTGTGCCGCGGCCTAGCCATGACACATGCCACGTCCATGACCGGAAAAGCTTGAAGGAAATCATTCTTTAAGGATTAGAAAGGGCCACGGCCTGGGTGTGTCACTTGACACGGCCGTGACCTATATGAAAAGAAGGAAGTTGGAGGTTCAGAAAAAGCCATGGCCTGGCTGTGACTCGTGACACGGCCGTGGCATGTCTAAATCCTGATTTAGGTTATTTTTGATGTTGGGCTTTGTAATCTTTTTGACCTAAGGTATATAAGGAACCATGAGGCTCGAAATTAGGGGTAGAACTTAGCTATTGCTAGTTAGAGTGGAGGCATTAAGGTTTTAGGATTCTTTCTCTTCTTTTCCCTTTTTCTATTTGGGTATTTTTCCATGTTTTCTTTGATCAAGGTTGTTACAATGACAATGCTTGAGTAGTTTTATTATTTCTAGGATTGGGCAATGCCCTTTGGTACATTGATAATGATTAATTGAATTTGCTTATCCTTTAAGTAATTTTTGAATGTTCTTTGATTCAATCCTTATTGCGCTTATTCATGTGAATTTGCTGGCCACATATTTGCATCTCATAGATATCGAGGGACGTACCGAGAGGTGAACCTGGGTATTGGAACCATAAGAATTGAACTTAAGGTCTAAATCATGAGAGTAGGTTTAGCCTTTCGAAGACTTAATGAATTGCCATAAAGCTTAACAGGTTCAATTTAAATTCAATTACCACGAAAGTAGGAATTTGTTTGATTGGGCATGGTTCTTGTCTCTTGAGAAAGAACATTAACTAGTTTAGGATAATTCACCTTCATTGAATTTTAATATTAATAAAAGGGCTGTCAATTAGGATTTATCTAGTATCATTGTGGTTACCCCCAATCCTGGAAGTTTTCTTGACTTTTGAAACCCCCTTCCATAAAGCTTGCTATTTGTGTTCTTGTTCTCTTGCTTTTCAATATTATTTTATTTAATTCCTTGGTTACTACGTTCTTAACACTCCTCAAATATATTCCCTTTGTTTAATTTAATTGGATTAATTAATTAATTGATATTCATAAACATAGTCCCTGCGGATTCGATCTTCTTATTACTTGACAATGAAACCGTACACTTTCGGATTTCACGCATCACATACCTTCTAGCTCAGCCTTTTTGAAATTGTGGATTGACGACATGGTTGCAACTTGACCAACACCAAATCCCCAGCCTGAAATTGTATATCCCTGTGATGCTTATTATCCATTTGACACATTCGGTTTTATATCCGAACCAGGTTCTGCCGAAGCTTCTGCAATAAATTGTCCCTATTGCTTAAACTCTCATCCACTACTTGAACGGGTAAGTTCCTTGCACATAAGTTGGAATTGAGGGTGGCGGTCGCCCATACAGGGCCTAAAAAGGCGTCATTCCAATAGCAGAGTGATGGTTGGGATTGTAGTGGTACTCTGCCCAAGTTAAATACTCCACCCACTGCCTCGGTTGCTCTGCTACAAAGGCTCTCGGGTATTGTTGTAAGTAGCAGTTTAGCACTTCCGTTTGCCCATCTGTTTGTGGGTGATAGCTTGAGCTCAACTTCAGCCTTGTACCCATGAACTCAAAGAGCTTACGCCAAAACTGACTTGTAAAGATAGTGTCCTGATCTGAAACTATAGTTTTGGGCGTCCCATGTAGCATGATCACTGTGTTACAAAAGAAGTCGGGTACCCTTGAAGCATTGTAAGATGTAGGCAGGGCCCCGAAATGTGCATACTTAGTCATTCAGTCAATCACCACGAGAATGGTGGTATCCCCTTTGAATTTGGAAGCCCCACTATGAAATCTAGAGCTAGGTCCACCCATACTCTTTCAGGGATCTTCAATGGTTGTAACAAGCCTTGGGAAGCTGTGGTGGAATATTTGATGGTCTAACAAACCGTACAACTTGTAACAAAGTACTTAACTTCTCTCCGCATTCCCTTCCAATAGAAGTTTGCACATAGTCTCCGATAAGTTTTCTCAACCCTTGCATGTCCACCTATAAAAATCCCGTGGAATTCTTATAGCATGAGTTGCTTTAGTTGGAGTGCTGGATAAGAAAATACCGCCCCTTGTGAAAAAGGATGTTGTCCCGAATTGTGTACCCTGAGTTTGTGAATGTACCACTGTCTACTTGTTGCTTCAACAGCTTCAGATCCTTACATTCACGATTTTTGTGTTGGAGAATTTCCAAGAATTTGAACCTGATGGAGGTCATTGCAATGCAAACCTTGCTAGATGAGCCTTCATGTTGACGTGATAGTGCATCTGCTGCTGAATTTTCTACCTCAATCTTGTACTCAATTATGAAATGGTATCCCATAAACTTCCTTATATACCACTGTTGTTCGGGTGTCTGAATTACCTGGGTCAGCAACTCAGGTAGACTTCTGTGATCAGTCTTGATAATGAAATGGCGTCCTAAGAGATATTGACGCCATTTTGCCGCAGCCTCTACCACTGCTCTTAACTCACAGGTATACGTTGAGGATGCCATCATCGTAGGTCCCAACTTCTTGCTAAAGAAGGAAATTGGGTGCCCTCCCTACATTAGTATCCCTCCAATTCCCACCCTCAAAGCATCGATTTCCACCATAAATGTCTTGGTGAAATTTGGTAAGTGTAACACAGGAGTCTCCATCATTGTCCTTTTTAGTTGCTCAAAGGCTGTCTTGGCTTTATCTCTCCATATAAAACAATCCTTCTTAAGTTGTTCGGTGAGCGGTACGACTAAGGTAGCATATCCTGCCACAAACCTCCTTTAATAGTCTGTAAGTCCCAGGAACGCACAAAGTTGTTTCACATTTTTGGTATGGGCCAAACATTCATAGCTTCCACCTTGGAAGGATCAGTGCAACCATCTTAAGAGACTAGGTGCCCAAGGTATTATATGTTATTCTGAAAAAATTGGCACTTGCTCCCCTTGGCAAAGAAGCTGTTATGTAGTAGACAGGAAAGGTCTAAAAATTTGATTCATTGCTACCTAGAATGTTGATGGAGCATTCGACAACCCGAATGGAATGACCACAAACTCATAGTGGCCCTCGTTAGTCCGAAATGCGGTCTTATGAACATCCCTCCTATCCATACGTATATGGTGATATCCTTGTTAAGTCTCCAAACGACTGTAATGACTATGCGCACAAGAGTCTGATACCAATGTTTTAATGTATCCAAACATTTCGAGCAAATGATTTTAATGAACCATGTGAGTATTGTTGATGGTCTACTTGAGTGTGCAGATTATCAACATCTTATCTAATCAATCTCAAGAAACCATCTAGCTGTATCAGATATACAAGCTCAAGCGTTTACAAGACAAAGATAAAGACTAAAAGCAAACATTGAAGCAAACATTGCTTTGAAGCGTCTAAATACTGGTCATATCAAAGGATACGACTCGTACATTAAAGAGCATAGAAGTGTCTGAAGAAACTGGAAAGAATATTGCTCCAAGCAAATGTCTATGAAGCATCTAATATCTCTGTTAAAACAAAGAAGTCTTGACAAGACATCAGTTGCAAATCTTCAGAAGAATCAAGCAAAGAGCTCAAGCGTCTCATAATCATTTACGAAGAAAACACATAAAGAAGTGTCTTGACAAGAAACTAAGCTGATCAGAAGAAATATCAAATGTGTTCTCTGAATATTTAATAATAATATTTGAATGGAAAGTACTACCTATTGCACGCAATAACAGTCTAAAAAGAACTGTTGTTCTAACATGTTGCAACAAAGAAGAAAGTCGCGCAACAAAATCTGAAATTGCTCTGAATTGCTTTGCTGCTCTGAATAGAAGTGTACGATTACACTAAGCTTGTCTTCATTGGTCCAATATCTTCATCATAACGATTACTTCGCATTGAATACTGTGACATCTTCAGTTGAATGTTCAGAAGAAGACTCGTCTCACAACAAACATTTTATGCATTCAAGAAGATTAAAGACAAGATTCCAGTCTTTTCTCTCAACGGATGTTTTATTGTGAAAAGCCTATATAAAGGAAACTCTACTAAAGTATAAGCAAGAGAGAGAGACATAAAATCAAAATAAATATACAAAGCAAAAAGGCTCATCTCAAGTCAAGAGAAAACAAGCAAGAAAAATACAAGAGATCAAACTCAAAAGCTGCTAGCTACAAATCTCTTTTCTTCTACACTCTCTGCAATATTCGTAGAAGAAGTTTTTCTTAGTGCTGTCATAGCTTAACAAATATCATATTCACTCTCCGAGTGTTACTCGGTTGACTAGCACACTGTAATCTGAAGCTGTTGCTTCAAATCAAATCTGTAATATGAGAGGCCTGGAGTGGCTATCTGAAAAATACTTGTTGAGCCTGGATAGGCAAGGTGTGAAAACAATACTTGAGCCTGGAGAGGCTAGATGTGCAAAGAATACTCGTCTGTAATCTGATCAGTTATAGTGAAAATCTTGGTTAAGCCAAGGACTGGAAGTTACCTAAGTTTGGGGTAAACCAGGATAAATCTTCTCTCTCTCTCTATTTCTCATACTCTCTATTAGTTATAATATTTATCTGCAATATAACTTCATGTTTTTATTTATCTAACTAACGGAGGGGTTTAAAAGTGTGCATATCTAAATATCATCTCCTAAAGGAGAAGTTTTAATCAAACAGCTTTTCCAGTCGCTATTTCGTATATCAAAACCTTGTTTAAAACTTGCAATCTTCACTTGAGTTTAGATAAACACAACTCAACCCCCTTCTTAGTGTTTATTTGTGGTACCTTCAGTTGGCATCGGAGCTCAGCCTTTGGGTTGAGCACCTCACAGTGCAGAGGAAAAGATTCTAGTCACAACAATGGCAAGTGAAGCAAGCTCAAGCAACAACGCTTACAACCATGGAACCCTTTTCATCCACCCTCCTATGTTCAAAGGGAAAGACTACAAAAACTGGAAAAACAAAATGATATTATTTATTTAGTCTACTGATGCAGATCTATGGGATTTGATCTCTCCTGAATCCACTATTTCCACAAATGAATGTGAAACCTCAACATCCTCTATTGAGCAGTCAGCCAAACAAAGGAATTTGTTTCGATCTGAAGCTAAAGCAAAATATCTTATGATCTGCTCTCTTGATAGAACTATATATGATAAAGTCTATAGATGTGAAACAGCTAAAGACACCTGGAGAAAACTTGAGGAATTATATGGTGAAAAAATCGAGGCAAATGAATCTTCTATTGAAGAATTCAAAACCATGCCTAATGGCCCTGCTGCTCATGAAGCAAAATCCTTACTGATTCCTGAGGAATCTGATGAGGAAATTCTTGACTCCAGTCAAAAGGTGGAAAGATTACAAAGAAGAATCAATATCAAAAGAACTGCCACGAGAACTAATCTTCTTGACTCAAGAAGATCATCTCTAAAGAAGAGAATGATCACTTGGGAAGATCTTGACAGTTCTGAGGAAGAAAAAGAAATGGCAGAAGATGAGAATCTATGTCTCTGGTCTGTAGAACAACATGATGACTCTCTTATAGAAGAAGAAGAAGAGGAAGAAGCAGCTCATAGAGCAATGCTAGGCACCTATATGAATAGACCACCGATCTTTAGTGGAGAAAACTACTCTGATTGGAGAAACCTATTCGAGCTGTATGTAAGAGCTCAAGAGGAATTTGATCTTTGGGATGTGTTCATCAATGGACCATACATTCCAACTATCCTCTCTGATGATGGAATCGCTATGTCACAGCCAATAGCAAACTGGACTCAAGAAGACAGAAGAAGAGTTCAACTAAATAGTAGAGTCAGATGGTGTCTTATCATCACTTTGGAAAGAGGGCAAGAAAAAGCGGTAATTCAATTTGATTCCGCAAAAGAAATGCTAGATATTCTGGATGTTCTCTACAGAGAAAGAGCTTACACCACATTCAATACATGTCTCTTAGGAGATATGTCCTCTGATGATGAAGAAAACGAGGAAAATTCTAAACTTAAGGATCTACATGATGTCTATGATGAATTACTTAAAGAATCCACTTACATAGTCAACAAGTTCATTAGTCTTAAGAAAAAGTATGTAAAACTCTCAAAAGTGTTTTAACAGAACAATCTTGAGGTGGATGAACTAGTTGAAGAAAACAATAAGCTGAAAGCTGAGATCACTAATGAAACTCTTCCCTCTGAAGAAGCTGTTAAACTTCAACAGAAAGTAGAAGAGCTCACTAATGATCTTGGTAAATTTGTCAATGGCAGAGACAATCTGACTAAACTTCTGGGAAGTTAGAAAATCCGTCTTGAAAAAACTGGAATAGGATTCTATGAGGAACCACATCATAATGAATCTCGTAAATCCTCAAACATTGAAGTCCGTCACATACAAAAGTCTTTTAAACTTGAATGTCTTTACTGTGGTAAGAATGGACATCTCAAGTCCAAATGCTTCCATAAAAGGAAAGCAAAGTCTTCACAGACTTATTGAACTAATCATAAAGGACCCAAAAAGATATGGGTACCAAAAAGTTTGATTATCAATGCTGCAGATATTCTCGACAAAGCCAAGGAGACGAAGGAATGAATAACTGAAAGATGGATGCTCACTATGCACAATAATAAGAGAGTATCTATACCCAGACCACCCGTCTGAAGAAACGTCTGTCCGATATTTGAAAAGAGACTCAACAGGTAAGTAACCTTTTACCCTTTTTAAAAGTCTCTAATATTATCCGATAGAAAAGTGACTATATAACTTCAGCCTTTTTGAGTAAACATGTTAAAGCGTGTGGCGTCTGTATCTTTTCATCTTCTTTAAGAAAACTCTTCATGTTCTCTTTTCACATTTCCCACACAAAGCGTTTCAAAAATCTTCCTTTCTGAAACGACGTCATCCCTAACCTTTCAATCCTCTCTCTCTGCCAACAATGTCACCAAAGAAAACATCTAGCAAGGTCACATCTTTTGAAGACATGGATGCTTCTGAAATAAAAAGACTTGCTCAGGAAAATTTTGTGGAATTATGAAGCATCAAGAACGCGAGACTCAACATCACTGAAGAACTCAAAGCTACTGGTTGGTCTAAGTTCTTCTCCTCAAAGGAAAACATTTATCCCGGTCATTTAAGAGATTTCTGGAAATCAGCCTATGCTTCTGAAGGGAAAATGGCTACTAAAACTGTTGGTCTTGTCGATTTTACTAAAATCGAACTCGACCCTAGGGATATGGAAACCCTCACTAAATGTAAAAGAGAAGGAAGAAAGCATCGATGTAACGACACTACACTTTACTCTTATTGGAACAAGTAAGCCAGACGGAACTTCTGCTAAAAACCTAGCTCCTAAAGGAAGATTGCTGCATCTGATTCTCACCAGTAGCATTACTCCAAGAACGTCAGGAAAGAACAATGTCACAAGCTTAGATAAGTTTATTCTATATCATCTTCTCCATCACATCAAAATTGATATAAATGATCTTATTTTCAAGCATATGGTGAAAGTTGCTGATTAGAAAATCAAAACATCCTCTCCTTATGGAATCATTTTCACTAGATTGCTGAGATTAAGAAAGATTAATTGCACTGAACAAAGTTTGGGCATCATGCTTACTATTTGTTTGAAGACTATATGTCAATTGAAATTGAAGAATGAATATGGTGATCCTCCATTTGAAGTTCAAATTGAAAAGATCAAGCAGAGGAAGTGAATGAATCCGATAGTGTCAACATGCATCTCATCTTCAAAACAAAAATGGCTGAGAGAAAGATGAAAGAAGAACTCTCGGTTTAGAAAGCAAGACAAAATGAAGGACTCTCTATGAATGAAGCATCTGCGTCTGAAGCAACAGTGAATCAACAAGAAAATTTATCTAGTCAGACAAAGATCACATCTGAAGATTTTGAGAAGAGAGATACGCCTCTGGTTTACAAAAGAATAAAAGTATGCAAAAGGACTAAGAAGAGTCAGTCAAATGAGGAAGAAAAGCTAAGTGCAGAACACGAAAAGCAAGCCTCTGAGACTCTATCTGAGCTAGTTGCATTTATCGTCCTACGAATGAACGAATTTCTACACTGTCATCCTAAGAAGAAAAGATCAACCTTCTTAAGGAAAATAAATAATTTTGAAGACACTGGAAACAAGGAGGAGTCTACATCTCCTATCTGGTTTCAGGAACCTGAGATAGAGCAGAACCGCACAGAAGGACCTAGTGTACCTATGCCACTGTTTGTTTTCAAACGCCATTTCCACCTTCTCAGGAAAAAGAAGTTTTTATCAAGATTCGATACACCTTTCTCAACCTTAATTAGTGGTCCTATGCGTCTGTTAAAATTTGTTTTCATATTCCTTAAATATGAATCTTTTTCTCCCAAACCTTGTCCCGTTTCTAACCTGTTTTATCCTGTTAGAACCCTTTCTCCTATTTCTCTTGTTCAAAATATTTGTTTGTCTAAACCATCTCCACCAACCTATTCTCAAAAAATTTGGTGTCTTTATCTTTTTACATCTTTCAGATACTATATCACCTTGTGCAATTTCTTCAGCTTGGATATAGATTTCTTGATCTTTTTAGAATCTAATCTTTATCCAAACACCGATTGTGTATGTCCACCCTCTCCTACGTCCTCCATTTGTCCCTCTCTACCTCTTGAAAAAGAAATTGTTTGTATTCCTCCTTCAATCTTTAAAAGGCACTCCTCTTCATCTTTAACCCTTTGTATTTCTCATGTCCCATCAGAACAACCCTCTACATCGTCCTCTCTTGAACATACCACATCTCCACCTCGCTCTGAACCTTGTCCAAACTCGTCTTAAATACGAAAAGTCTCCATCTCTGATCCAGTTTTGATCGCTCAGCTAAAGAATTTGGATCAAGATTAAGCACACTTAAGCATTTGTTCTTAGAATTTATTGAGAAACACTCTAGACAATAGTTCTCTTGTGATTATATATCTTGTAAAAACACATACATTTCTTTAATGCAAAATCCTTTATCATGTGTTTACCTCACTATCCCTGATTTTATTCTTTGCTCCGTTTTTTATTCAAAGAACACTGTTTTGTTACATCAAACAGGGGGAGCATCTTATATATTTAATCAGGGGGTGAATGGTAATAAATACTATCCATGAAAATGTATGCGAAAAGAACCACTCCTTTTTGCTGATATCAAAAAAGGGAAGAATAGTAAACGAAATAAAATCATTTCAAGCAAGAAAGGCATCGGAAAGAAAATCAAATTGACTAAGTTTTATTTCGAGCTTTATATGATACATTACATGTTGGACATATCTTGCGATATTTCTAAGCTTGTGTATTCCTTAATGTTCATTTAAAATCGTATAAACAAAAATGTTTTAACATCATCAAAAAGGGGGATAATGTTAAGTCTCCAAACGTTTGTAATGACTATGTGCACAAGCGTCTGATCCCTATGTTTTGATGTATCCAAATATTTCGACGAAATGATTTTAATGAACCATGTGAGTATTATTGATGATCTACTTGAGTGTGCAGATTATAAGCGTCTTATCTAATCAATCTCAAGAAACCATCTAGCCGTATCAGATATACAAGCTCCAGCGTCTACAAGACGTAGATAAAGACTAAAAGCAAACACTGCTTTGAAGCGTCTAAATGTTGGTCATATCCAACGATACCACTCTTACATTAAAGGCCATAGAAGCGTCTGAAGAAATTGGAAAGAATATTGCTCCAAGTAAATGTCTATGAAGTGTCTAATATCTCTGTTAAAACAAAGAAATCTTGAAAGACATCAGTTGCAAATCTTCAGAAGAATCAAGCAAAGAGCTCAAGCGTCTCACAATCCTTTAAGAAGAAATCACATAAAGAAGCGTCTTGACAAGAAACTAAGCTGATCAGAAGAAATATTAAATGTGTTCTCTGCATATTTAATAATACTATTTGAATGGAAAGTACTACCTATTGCATGCAATAATAGTCTAAAAAGAACTGTTGTTCTAACTTGTTGCAAGAAAGAAGAACGTCGCGGTGCAAAATCTGAAGCTGCTCTGAATAGAAGTGTACGATTACACTAAGCTTGTCTTCAACGGTCCAATATCTTCATCAAAACTATTGCTTCGTATTGAATACCATGACATCTTCAACTAAAGGCTCAGAAGAAGACTCGTCTCACAACGGATCTTTTCTGCATTCAAGAAGATTAATGACAAGATTCCAGTCTTTTCGCTCAACGGATCTTTTATTGTGAAAAGCCTATATAAAGGAAACTCTGCTAAAGTATAATCACGAGAGAGACATACAATCAAAAGAAATATACCAAGCAAAAAGGCTCATCTCAAGTCGAGAAAACAAGCAAGAAAAACACAAGAGATCAAACTCAAAAGCTGCTAGCTACAAATCTCTTTTCTTATACACTCTCTGTAATATTCATAGAAGAAGTTTTTCTTAGTGCTGTCATACCTTCAAACAAATATCATATTCACTCTCTGAGTGTTACTCGGTTGACTAGTACATTGTAATCTGAAGTTGTTGCTTCAAATCAAATCTATAATCTGAGAAAGGCATGGAGAGGCTAGCCGAAAAATACTTGTTAAGCCTGGAAAGGCTAGGTGTGCAAACAATACTCAATGATCGAGCCTGGAGAGGCTAGATGTGCAAACAATACTTGAACCTAGAGAGCCTAGGTGTGCAAAGAATACTCATCTGTAATTTGATCAGTTATAGTGAAAATCTTGGTTAAGTTAAGGACTTGATGTAACCCAAGTTTAGGGTGATCCAGGATAAATCTTGTCTCTCTCTCTCTCTATATATCTCTATCTCTCATACTCTCTGCTAGTTATAATATTTATCTGCAATATAATTTCCTGTTTATATTTATCTAACTAACAGTGGGGTTTAAAAGTATGCATATCTAAATATCATCTTCTAAAGGAGAAGTTTTCAATCAAGCAGCTTTTCCAGTCTTGGGTATAATTAGACGGCTTATTTTAGCTATTTGTGTTTTATGCTTTAAATATTTTAAGTTATTTCGTATATCAAAACCTTGTTTAAAACTTGCAGTTTTCACTTGAGTTTAGATAAACACAATTCAACCCCCCATCTTAGTATTTATTTGTGGTACCTTTAATCTTGCTCTGAGGTTCAGCTTCGAGAACACCACGACACCACCCTGTTCATCAAGTAACTCATCCATTGTTGGTATGGGAAACCGATCCTTAACGGTTATGGTGTTAATGGCTCGATAGTCAACACAAAACCTCCATGAACCATCCTTTTTATTTACTTGTAGCACTGGTGAAGAATTGGGGTTGCATCTATGGCGTATGAACCCGGAGTATAGCATTTCGCAAACCAGCCTTTCAATGACATCCTTTTGAAAGTAAGGGTATCTATATGGTCTAACACTTACCGAGGCAGTACCAAGTTGCAAGTGAATTCTATGGTCCACTTTCCTAAATGAAGTCAGCTGTGAGAGTTCCTTGAAAACTTCTTGAAACCTTTTAATCACTCCTTTCCCTTCGGCTGGCAGTGTTGCTTCAATCTTGGATATTTCATTCCCATGTGTGAACTTGTCATCTGAGCTTCCCATTGGCAAAGCTAACACCCTGTAAAAACAACTAACGGTCCCTCCTCCGATCATTGAATTCAGCTGTGAAAAGGTGACCTATTCTGACGTGACTTCCTTACTTCCAGCCAGCTTCACACTCTTGCTCTCCCAATGGAACTTCATGGTTAAAGCATTATGATCATGGATGCAAGGTCCCAAGGTCCTCAACCATTTTATTCCCAGCACTATATCCAAGCCCCATATCGGAAGAATGTACAAATCAACTATAATAACATTTCCTTGCAATTCCAGCTTCATTCCCCACGCATTTTCGATCACATACCAAATATTGACCATTTCCCATATAAACCATGGAATGCTTCGCATCTTCCCAGGAGAGTTCTAGCTTGTCTACCATAGCCTCTTTGATGAAATTGTTGTTACTACCTGTATCAATCAAAACTTCTAAGGTCTCTTTTCCCAGTTTGGCTGGAATTATGAAGATGTGCTTGTTCATAGAATTGGAAAAGGCATTTAAGCTTACCTCCAATTCCCCCTCTGCGGTTGCGTCATCCAACCCAAGTGTTACACCTTCTTCGTCTCCCTCCAGTTCCTCCTCTCCACACATGATCAAAACCTAGTTTTTACAATGATGACTAGTGTTGTATTTCTTGTTGCAACTGTAACAACATCCACTCTCGTGCTTTTTCTGAATTTTGGCGGGGCTGACATACTTGATCGGAATTTTGGTGGCCCCCTAGTGAACTTGCCCCCTTGCTCGCTGAGGATGAACTGTTACTGGTTGTTGAGCTTGATTTGGCCCCCAATAACCCCACGGTTGTTGACTTCCAAGTGAACACCCCCTCAAAATTCTTGAGCCCTTCGCGCTGACCCCGGCTAGTCAGATCATGATTCCTCTCCTCATAGAGCTAGCCCTTAGCCATGGCTTCCGCCAAGTTTAGCGGTGGTGAGATCAACAGTTCACATTTAATCTCTGGTTTCAATCTCCATATAAAGAAATTTTGAAACATGGGCTCAGAAACTCCGATGACTCGAGTCATCAACTCCTCGAACTCAGTCCGAAACTTTGTCACAGTTCTCGTTTGAATCAATTTGGAGATATGCCCTAGAGGATCATCATAAATAGAGACGCTAAAACGTTTCCTCAGCTTATGGAGGAACACGTCCCAGTTGGCGAGGCCTCCTCCCTTTTCCATCCATTGGTACCAGGTTGACGCTTCACCATCCAAGTGGAATGCTACCACCGTCATTCAAGTCTCCGAAGGTAAGCGATGAAGGGAGAAAAAATTATCTATCTTACAAATCGACTCCTCCACGTCTGATGTGATCCAAGAGAGGGCAAGTCAAATTTGAAACAAGAAGTCAATCCATTCAAGTCCAAGCCAATTATGGAACAAGAAGAACCAAACTAAGATTTTGCTTAAGCATTTATTTTCGCTTGGTGATGACTTTCTTCCTTGTTTTGGTTGTAACTTGAGTTCTAGTTATCTGATTGGCATGTTCTTGGTGGCGTTAGAAATATAAGAGATAGTTCTACAAGTCTTATCTCAAGCATAAAGACTTGATTAGGCCTCTATCATGAAGAAAACTGGGCTAGAAGTTAAGGACGGAATTCTGGACGGATTTGACTTTTTGATTTTAGACTTGTACTTGACTTGTACTTAGATTTGGGCTAGGATTAAGCCATAATAGGCCCATGAGAGAGAGGTAGGCCCACCTCACAAGATTGCATGCTTGTATGAGCTTCCCTCCTTAGTTGCTTCATATAAATAGCTTTTTGTAAGCCATTTGACACAATTATTGAATGAATTTGATTTTCCCACATTGAGAATTTGAGAGAGTTGAGTTGAGTCTCCTCCTAAAGGTTCTAGAGTAGAACCATTCTTGATTCTTATCAAGAGCTTCATCCTCTTGCGGCGAATCTTCCTTGGGCTTATCAATCTATGGAGTAAAGTGTGACGCCTTTTTCCATTTCCCATCCTTTTCATCTTTTACCTTATTGTTCACTCAATTCTTATCTTGAATTCCTACTTGTTGTTTCGGTTTTTCTTGCACAATTTGGAATCCATAATACTTGAGATTTGCTTTATCATTGCTTAGGCTTGAGTAGGAGCTTGTTCTCCATGTATTATCCTCTTGGTTGGCATGTTGATCATCAAATATGACCAAGTTTGGTTTTCCCTCCAAAACTTGTTTGATTTTCATTTCAAATTTGGATCAATTTTCTTGGATAGATCCTTCATTCTATAGATCCTACCTTGGATCACAACAACGTCGCTCCCATCGAATCTCGGTACATGAACTCGCAGTGTCTTCAAAACGGAGTTAAGGTTAGTGGGGTCATCAACTACTCCGTGCAAAGGACCTCCGCCTGAACCACTTCCACCTTGCTCCCGCCTTTCGCTAACCGCGCGAAGCTAGCGTCGGTGACTGTCATGTGTTTCTCCAGTAGCGACGTAAACTTGTACAAATGCTCATCGACATGTTGCTTGAAACTTGCTTCCATGGTGCGGATGGCCTCTGTTATGTCTTTGTTCTTGATCTCCTCTCAACGAAAGCACCAGTGATACAATTCTGAATAATGTGAAATTGTATTGATACGCACTCTTCGAGTCAGTGCCCAACTCCTTACAAGATAATAATCTTCACTAAAGATTGGATAATCCCAAATTACAAGCATCTTCCCTATTTATACCCCTCCCAATACAATAGATTCTAGAAGCATAAAAAAGACTAGCAAGCAAAAGCACTAACTAAAAACGGTTAGGATCCTTCTGCAACATGCTTTCGCTCATGTCATAACAAAATCGTTGAATCTACCTGACTTTTTGTGCTTCCTGACCTCACGTGGAATCTACTTTTCTGCTTCCCGAATCTTCTCACTATCCAGCTCTTTTTCATTAGTTTCAGCCTCTAAGTGACCCCCCATTTTGATATTCTGGAGTGGTCCTTCTTGGGTCTGAGAATCGGCCCACATGCTCAGCTGGTCATGGATTCCTTTTGTATCAAACACCAGACCGGACCAGTTATTAGTATATATAAAGATAAAGATTATATTTGAGATGACCCTCCTCTCTTAGAAGGATAATCCCATTAGTCTCGAAACTCCTCCTATTATTAAATATGCCTAGCCGTGTATAAAACGATAGAGTGGTAGTCAAACAACGTCGTGGAAGCAACAAGCAATAACGGCAAGCATAGAAAGATTATCAAAGTGAAACGCAACATAAAAGTAACTGTACAAATACCATACATATCTTAGCCCATCAGTAGGGCACTGTACATACGTATACATGCTGTAAAACAAAAACTGAAAATACATCCACATCCAAAAGAAAAACTCTCGAAGCTCACCAGCACTACCCATCCCCTCTTAAAAGGTACACAAAACGCTCTCAGCTCACAACCTAGGATGCACTAGAAGGCTCTCACCATCAGTGGTGAGGATGCCCTGATCTACCCTGACCCTCGCCATGAGTACGCCTGTACCACACCTGAGGCTCATACTCTGACGAAGAGCTGGACACCACAATCCTATGCCTACGGTAGGTACTTAGATATCGCTTCGTCCTCCGGCGCTGGCCTCGGTAGAAGTAGCCTCTCCTGCTGGACACAACTGAGGATTGGGGTGCCAGCCACATGTAGTCTCGCTCCCTCTGCCTCGGCTGTCGCCACATCCTGGGAAAAGGAAGGAACTAGTACATGCGGTAGGGGCCAATGATGTCCACGTACGGCGGCGTGCCGCTCCAAAAGATCATAGTGACGGGTCCCGTGTAAACCACCAAAAAGGTCGAGGGGTCCACCCGCCATCCCCTCTCATCATGATATACAATCTCAATGTCGCCCAGCACCGGCATCCACGGTGCCCCCGTGATAAACGGGTGAAGCCTGGGGTCCATCCTGCGCCTTGGCTGGCTCGTCGTCTATGCGAACCCAAAATAGAACAACAAAAACAACAGTAGGGAGATAAGAAATATCGTGCATAACAATATCAGAAAACAACAGTAATGCAGTAAACACATATAATATGTTGCAGATATTGCAGATATAACAGTTACTGCATTCCGACAAACGTCTCTCAAGACAACACATGCAACAAGCATCGATCTCCATGAGTCTCACACTCAGATCAATCCTCTAGACCGGGATACTAATCCCATGCAGCATGTCGGCCGAATAACTCACAAAATTGGTTCCCACCGGAATGGTTCCACACCCGAACAAGTCCACACCGGAACAGGTTTTGTGTCGGAACGAAGTTAGCTTGTCCAAGAAAACGAACCGCTCACCGTGACCAATAAGAGTGCATCCCCCTTCCACACCGAAACCGAGGTATCTCGGTCGTCTCGGAACGTTAGCCTAGAACAAATGGAAAGCTCTGGGATTAGTCGGGCAAACCAGAATGAATCGAGCGTCATGATAGGATAGGAGCTACCTCATCCGTCACTGTAAACTATTACCGAGACCGGCAACATCCCCAAGGTCACTCACTCGACCGCCCCATCTACTCTCCGTACCCGCACTCAGGTACAACTAACCTCGTATGATGCTGGCAGCCCATACTACCTATCACATGGCCTCGCCACTTGGCAGCTGATGATGATATGCAGCAAACATCCTCAACGGACTTGATACCGGATCTCACGCCTAAGCTCTCAGTTAGAATCAACACGATGCCACTGCATCCACACAACCACAGCGTTGATGCCACACATCCATGAGCCACAACTCCAACAGTCACGGCCACAGCCTCAAAAAGTTAGCATGACAGCAACGACACCATCCACGGTATCAATCCGACAACAACACGGCAAACAGCCAAACTTAGCTCTACGGCATTCCACCACAACGTTCAACATCACAGCATACAGCATAATGACAACAACAATAGTACCAACAATAGCACATAGCAGCATATCACATACCAAGTAGCATATAGGCACTTAGACAGATAGCAACAACAACAACAATCAGCAGCATATAGTCATACAAAGTCAAACATCCTCAATCAACAGTTTACTAGCCTATGGTTTCCAAACTTAACGGCGTTAGCCAAAAGTAAGCTAAACCTAGGGTTTAGGTACTTTATCGGGGCTCAACCACTAGTAGGGTTAGGGCTTCCCTACACATAGCAGAAAAACATCCTACACTAGTCTTGCCTTCCCGACGGCACCAGTACTCTTTCTCCCAACCTGAACAGTTGACACACGAATCCACGCGATCACCGACTTGCCAAGCTCGCTGTAACGCCCCGATTTTCACGTTTTCTTATTCTTCAGTATTTTAACGTTTTATTTTATTGGAGGGTTTAGAGAGTGAAATAAAATATTCTGAGAAGATAGAATGCTCTACACAGCCATAGAAAGCCATGGTTAAGTTTTGGCCAAAAGCTCAAACGGATCCCGGTCTGCGTTTTTCACGGATAGAGGTGTTTTTCCACTATCGAGACCTAATTTGGACTCCTGAACGAGACAGTAAGTCTCAAGATTTTATTCTCTACATCTTTGTTAAAATTCATGCCGATGTCCGAAAAATAATAATAATATATTATATTCGATCGTATAACCGAACCGGAAGGCGTTTAGAGTCGAAAAGGGATTCAACGAGACCCGACAACGGATGAGCTTGATACCACATCATCCCAGGACACTTGGGAGAGTATGCCAGAGTCGTCATGACGGTCGGGAAAATCTAGGCGCGAAATTACCAAAATGCCCCTAACCTTAGTCTTTTACACTTTTACCATTTTACCCTTGAAGCAAATGACCATTTTGCCCTTAAGTGAGCTTTTAAGAGGCTGAACTCAGCCCCTCATAGCCCTCTCAAATAGAACTCCATAGTTGTTCTTGAAGAAAACTCCATTTAACTCCATTTTCTTCTTAAAGATCCTTGATTACTTGTTAGAAACACTTGATTCCTTGATCAATCTTCCTTCATTCTTAGGTAAGAACACTTCTATGATCTCCTAGCTTCTTGAATATCTCTCAATCTCAAGATCAAAACTTCATTTTCATGAAACCCATTCTTAGATCCAAAAGTTTGAAAATCCATAGGAATTTGTAGAAAAATCCTTTTCATGGGAAACCAATTTCTTTGAACTCACCTCATCATTCTCTACCTAAACCCAAGAGCTTATACTTCAATTCTCATCATAGCCCAAAAATCCCCAAATGGCCGAACCCTATGGAGAGATGATGAATAGTGTTTTTCATCAATTTTTGATTTCTAACACTTGATTTTATCCTTAGCTTTCCTATTGCCTTTGAATCCATGAAATGGAAAATCAAAATCAATTCCTAACCTTTTTACCCTAGGGTGGCCGAAACCTCTTTTAGGTAGAATTGTTGAGTTTTGTTTTGATTGTTGTTTAATGTTTGATTGTTGTGTTGTTGTAGTTGGTGACGATTGTCAGGAGGTTCACAAACCGATCAACCGACTTTGATCCGGATGTCTTCTCTTCAACAGGTATGGGGGTGAACCTCATCACACCAAAATGGTGGTGGTGAAGATGGTTGTTTAGTTTATGTGTGGGTGAAACCCTTTGGTTTGGGTTGACCAATTAATTTGGTTCTCTTGGAGAACAAAGTGTAATAATTGTAGCTTATGCTTTGTATGCCTTAGCATGTGTTTTGATGATGTTGATTGGATGAAAATTTGTTTTCTTGCATGTCGAAAAACCTACTTTGATCTCTAGATCAAGTATGGACTTTTATGCTTGATTATGATGCAATAATATGTGATTACTGTTTATCATAATTGTGTAAGCATTTTGAGCTATAATTTGCTTAATTGAGGAAGCAAAGTCTCCACTTTTCATTGGAGTAGGCTTGTGGCCTTAGTAAGAAGAAACATAAGAACATGTGTTGTCTTGATCTATTAAAGTTTTGAAGTAAGAAAAAAAATGTTTTAATAACTTATGTTTCAAAGAAAAACCCTAAGTGACTTTGATCCAAAGATCAAACAAAGTTTCAATCTTTAATTGTTTTCACCAAAGTGAAATATGCCTTTTATCTTACCATTAGTTCACCTAGTTAATCAAGTGATTTAAAAGTGAATTAATGAATGTTTTCATGAGGATCAATATAGTTCCATAAGGCTTTTTCTTTAACAAGGTTAATGTCTTGTTTTAAGGCACATTTCGCTAAGCGAACTCAATTTCGCTAAGCGAAAACAGAGAAATCCCAAGCTAGGCATCACTGCCTCAATCTCGCTAAGCGAATTATGCTTCGCTAAGCGAATGAAATGGAATTTCTCTAAGCGAACGATTCGCTTAGCGAACGACAGAGGAATTTCAAAAGAGGTATCACTGCCTCAATTTCGCTAAGCGAATGGAACCCCGCTAAGCGAATTTCACGTTTCAGAAAATGCTAAAAATAGAGTAAGTGGTTCAAACATTGTTTCAAATCAAATGAGTTTTCAATTGTAAAAATTGTTTGGTTTACAAAAGGAGTTTTTAGCTCAAATCATAAAGTTTTACGCATGAAAAACCTAAGTTAAGTAACTTAGAGTTGAAGACAATGGATAATTAAGTATAGTATGTGATGAAACAAGACCATATACTATACCATTGATGACTTAGTACATCAATGACTTCATAAGACTTAAGTGAATCAACGCTTATTTCCTTAATTGAAATCAAGGAATAATATCTTAGAAAGGATTAAAGACTTATCTAAGAGGATTCTCGATCCTTATTCATAATGCTTAGGACTTGAGCCCTAATTCATAAGACATAAACACAAACATGAAACATTTTGGGTTTTGAAACAGTAGTTTGATGACGGACCGGTGATTCGGACTCCGATCAGTCGTTCAATTGTTTTAGTCTTGTGATGACTCGATCCCGGAGGGATCACGATATTTATCCGGTGGATAAAGGTTTTGTTTTTCAAAGACGCGTATAATTCCTAAGGAAGAGAATCTTAGTGGACCTCGAGATTTACCCGAGGGGTATACATTGCTTTATCGCATCTACTTTGTGTAAGCATTGGCATTTCATGTGCATAGTTGTAAGGCCTTGAGCCTAGGAGTTGAGCTTACACCTTGATGCGGGTGCAAATCTTACGGTGACGATCTTCAATGGACTTTTTGGAGGTATCAGGGTTGGAAGGGCTAACATGTGATCAGTTGGTAGCTCTTCTGTGTCGTGGCTAATCCGAACAATACACTAATATCCTCTACTAGATGCTGTACTTTTCATATTTGGTCGAGAGTGTTTGCCAGATACGTGCATGTTACGAATGTTGTAGCATCTTACCCAAGGCTGGCACGTATGGAACATGTCCTCCCATTCACTCTCTCCGACGTTTTGTTAGCCCCATGGAGTAGGGGTCAGAGTAGTACCCAATGGCATTGGCATTGAGTCATGTACATTGTACTGTATTGCATGGCTGTTGATGTTTACATTTATTGTTATACATCTTTGTTCTGTTTTAAGAATGCCTTATATTATGCTATTAACTGTTTAACATGATTTATATTGAGAACTTTAGTAAGCATGTGGGGTACGCTGTTACCCGGTGAGTCGTCCCGTTTTTACTACTGCTATTTTTCTGTGTTGATGAACAGGAATCTCACCCATATCTGTGTATATTCTGCTGGTACTGAAATAGACAGATGCAAACACTAGAAGGGGGTTGAATAGTGTTTGACAAATTTATGCGGAATTTAGAAACTTTTTCGCAAGCACAGACGGGTTATAATAGACGAGTAAACACAGACAGGTCAATCAGACTGATAACTCGTCTGAAGGTTTTCACAGAAAACACACAATCATGCAAGATAAAAAAGGTTTGATAAACACAATTATAAACCCCTTTAGTTAGATGATAGTTAAGACAAATAATCAAACTAAAGAGTTAAGGGAAAGAGAGAGATCACTCAGCAGGTTTTATCCTGGTTCACCCCTTAACAATGAGGCTACGTCCAGTCCTTGGCAGCACCAAGTTTTCTCACTATAACTGATTTAGGTTATAGGACAGACTTGTATTATTTTCACACCTAGCCTCTCTAGGCTCCAGACGAGTATTGTTTTCACACCTAGCCTCTCCAGGCTCCAGACGAGTATTGTTTTCACACCTAGCCTCTCCAGGCTCCAGACAAGTATTGTTTGCACACTTAGCCTCTTCAGGCTCAGACGGGTTTGTTTGAGGGAAGTTGTAAAATGATTACAATGTGAAAGTCTTTCACAAGCACTCAGACGAGTGTATTAAATGTGAAGATCTAAAAGACTGCGTAATAACTTCAAATGATTGAAGAATAAATAATGAAAGAATGAAGATATAAATGTACAGAGTAATTGCTCTTGATTGCTTTGATCGTTCTCCTCTCTACTGGAATCTTCAAAGTCTTCTTCATTAAATAGGCTTCAAAATTTTAAAGCCATTCGACACAAAGTCTGAAGTCTTGGCTTCTTGCAGATCATCAATAAATGTAATAGAGTCATTCTGATCAGCCATTAAAGCATAGGGAACTTCGCTTATTCTCTTTCATCAGAGTGATGCAGACTTCTGATATACCTTTAGTCTCAGCAGGTCTATATACATGCTTTTTGTTTGCAGAGGGAAGACTTTCCCTTTTGGTGTAAGATGCAGTTGTGTTCAGGCAAAGCACTTTGTTGAAGTTCCTTATCAGAGTCGAGACAGCTTTCATCCAATGTATTCTTTAACATTAGTCATTAGACGGATGAGTGACTTCATTAGACGGGTTGACTCCTTAACAAAGAGATGACGTCAGTTGCAAAGTCTTTTAGACGGGTGAGTCTTCCTTTGATCAGACGGTTGAAGACTTCATTAGACGAGTGAACTTCTCTTAGTTCAGACGAGTGAACTTTAGTTAGTTCAGACGTGTGAACTTAAGTTAGTTCAGACGGGTGAACTTATCTAAGTTCAGACGAGTGAACAGTTCATATAGACACTTAATGTTTTAATCTGCATACTAAGTTGACGAGTTAAATACCACAGACGGGTTCAATTAAATCATTGAATAACTATTTTAATCTCATCAAAACTAAGGTAAATGCAAATCAGACATTTGGAGACTCAACAATCTCTCCCTTTTTGATGATGACAAAACATGTTAAATGATTTAATGAACTTAAGAAAATTCACATAAACCAGTCATGTATATGATCAGTCAGATTAAAAACATTGTTCCATAATTATAACATACTCAGACAGATAAGCATTTAACTTTTTATCTTAATCTTATCTTAGTATTTTCTCACCCTTTTGACATTATCAAAAGTAATAGAATATAGACAGAGAGAAAAGAAAAGATATATCATATTTAGATAAACATTTGTTTATATCAGACAGTTGTAACATTAAAACATTTTTCATTTAATTTTCTCCCTCTTTTGTTACAATCAAAAAAGAGAAACAGAGGAGGTAATTTATAGTTAACCATCATTGGCTGTGTACAAGGTAATTTTAAAAATAAAATTACAAATAAGGTACTATGAGAACAAAACGAGTTAAAAGCAAGTTTGTCCTTTGGTTTTGCCTAAAGGCTTCTTCAACTGCTCCCCCTGAGCAGATGCATCCTCTTTGATGGTTTTAAAAATGAAGAGAAAAAGATTTGAAAACGTAAGAACGAAATACCTTTTAAAAGAAAAAAAATTTTCCCTTTTAAAGACCAAAAACAGTTGTAATTTTAAATGAAAGCAACAAAAAAAAATGGAGGTTTTAAAAAAAATTGATTTAAAATAAAAACAGCCATGTACACATTTTGCCTCAGAGAAAGAAATAGCATTAAAGATAATAACCATTTAAAAGAAAACATTTCAAATAAAGAGTATGATTCAAAGAGTCAGATGGTTAAACATAGTCGGGTATCATAAACACTCATCAGACAGATTCATTATCTTCAAAACCAGGAGGTTGTTTAACATAAACTTCTTCTTCAATTATTCTATTTAAAAAAGCACTTTTTACATCCATTTGAAATAAAGTAATTTGATGTTGTGCAGCATATGACATGAGTATGCGAATAGCTTCTATTCTAGCTACAGGTGCAAAAGTCTCAGTATAGTCAATACCTTCTTGTTGGTTGTAGCCTTGAGCTACTAACCTTGCTTTGTTTCTGACAACTTTGCCATCTTCATCTAGCTTGTTTCTGAAAACCCATCTTGTTCCAATAACAGACTTGTCTGTTGGTTTGGAGACAAGTTTCCAGACATCATTCCTTTTGAACTGATTAAGTTCCTCTTGCATAGCAAGAATCCAGCTTTCATCTTCAAGAGCTTCCTCAATATGCTTTGGTTCAATTTCAGATAGAAAAGCCATACTGCTTGACTCTCTTAAGACAGATCTGGTTCTAACACCTTCAGAGGGACTTCCAATGATAAGATCTTCAGGATGATGAGCTTTGAACTTCCAGTCTCTTCTAGGATCATCATTTTGATGTTGATTTGACTGATGACTCGTCTGCTCCACTTGTCTGAAAGATTCCTCAGCAGATTCAATTTTTGATACGTCTGGCTGTTGACTCGTCTGCTGGCTAAGATCAAGTCCTGCAAGATCATCTTCTAGATCTGATAGTTCCCTATCAGTCTTTAGATTATCATTGAATTTTACATGAATGGATTCCTCAACAACAGAGGTTCTAGAGTTAAAAACTCTATATGCTTTAGATAATTCAGAATATCCAATGAAGATACCTTTGTCTACCTTGGAATCAAACTTTCCAAGTTGATCCTTGGTATTTAAGATGAAGCATTCACATCCAATTGCATGGAAATAAGATATGTTGGGTTTTCTACCTTTCCACAATTCATAAGGAGTCTTCTTTAGGATAGACCTTATAAGTATTCTATTTTGCACATAACATGCAGTGTTTACTGCTTCAGCCCAGAAGTACTTAGGGAGATTATTTTTATTGAGCATTGATCTAGCCATCTCTTGCAGAGATCTGTTCTTTCTCTCAACCACTCAATTTTGTTGTGGAGTTCTAGGTGCAGAGAAGTTGTGAGAGATTCCATTCTCTTCACAGAACAGTTTGAATTGCTCATTTTCAAATTCTGCCCTATGATCACTTCTAAGGGTAGAAATACAGAAACCTTGCTCATTTTATACTTTCTTACAGAATACAGAGAAGGCCTTAAAGGACTCATCCTTATGGGTTAAGAAAAGTACCCAAGTAAATCTAGAATAGTCATCAACAATGACAAATCCATATTTCCTTCCAGCTAAACTGGCAACACTAACTGGTCCAAACAGATCCATGTGTAATCGTTGAAGAGGTCTAGAGGTTGATACAAGGTTTTTTGATTTGAAACTTGATTTTACTTGTTTACCTCTCTAACATGCATCACATAAAACATCTTTCTTAAAACTAATGTCAGGCAATCCTCTCACAAGGTTATCCTTTTTCAATTACGAAATAAGTTTCATACTAGCATGTCCTAGTTTCTTATGCCATAACCATCTTTCATCCTCTTTAGACATCAGACAGGTTACACTTTGATCTGAGAGTTTAGTTAGCTCAATCTTATAAAGATTTTGCTGTCTATTAGCTGAAAAGAGGGTCTTGCCACTCTTGTCTTTGACTATGCATTCATTCTTAGTGAAGGTGACATCAAATCCACTATCACATAATTGACTTATGCTAAGTAAATTATGTCTTAGTCCTTCAACCATAAGCACATTTGAGATAGAGGGAAGAGGGGGTTTACCACCAATTGTACCAACACCAGTTACTCTTCCTTTTTGATTGCCTCCAAAGGTAACAAATCCACCATTCTTATACTGGACGTCTTGTAACATAGATCTTTCTCCTGTCATATGTCGCGAGCAGCCACTGTCCATGTACCAGCAGAGGCGTCTGCTTTGTCCTGTTAAGGATGTCTTAGTTTCAGGTTCTGAATCTATATTGGCCATCCGACAGAGATTGGCTTCCTCTTCTGTCTCTTCTCCTTCAAAAGATGAGCATTCAAGATCTTCCCATGTGGCCATCATTCCTTTCTTCTTCTTTCTGAAGAACTTCTTTTTGGAAGCTTTCTTCAAAAGAGGGCATTCAGGTTTGATGTGATCAGGCTTCTTGCACTCATAGCAGACAACTGGACTCTTGTCTGTTGATGTGGATTCTTTATGGGATTTTCTAAAAGGCTTCTCCTTTCTGAACTTCTTCTTTCTCCAGATATTTTTCATCTTTCTGGTCATGAGAGAAGTCTCCTCATCATCATCAGAATCCTCATCATCAGACTCGTCTATGTCACAGTCAGACTCGTCTGCCTTTGAAGCTTTTAAGGCTTTAGCTGCCTTGAGATCAACTTTTAGAGCAATGGCTTTGCTCTTTTTGATTGACACATCTTCATTGAGCTCTTGCTCATGAACAGTGAGTGTGCCAAGAAGTTCATCCATAGTAAAGGAGGTGAGATCCTTAGCTTGAGAGATAGCAGTGACAAGAGGTCTCCACTGCCTTGGAAGACTTCTGAGAATCTTAGCAACTTTCTCAGCATTAGTATATGTTTTACCAAGAGATTTTAAACCATTAGTAATAGTTTGGAATCTACCAATCATTTGAGCAACAGATTCACCTTCATCCGTGGTAAACAATTCATATTTTCTAACAAGAATAGAAATTTTAGATTCTTTTACCTTTGCAGTTCCTTCATGTGTGACAGATAAGGAGTCCCACATTTCTTTACCAGAATCACAAGCACATACCTTTTCAAACTCTTCTGGACTGAGAGCACAGATTATAGCATATCTGGCTTTATGGTTTAGATCCCATCTTGTCTTTTCTGCAGGTGTCCACTGAGCCTTAGGCTTGTCTGAGCCATCAATATTTTGAGGAGTGTAAGGACCATCAGTAATGACATCCCATACATCAGAGTTTGTTGACAAGATGAACCAGTGAAACCTTTCTTTCCAGTAGTTATAATTTGAACCATTGAAAAAGGGAGGCCTGGTCATAGAGCCTCCTTCAGGTTGGGGGTTCCCACTTGAGCTTCCTCCAGAATACATTGTCTATTCTTCAGGATCTTTTCTCTACACTGTTAGGTGCTCAACCTAGAGGCTGAGCTCTGATACCAACTGAAATAGACAGATGCAAACACTAGAAGGGGGTTGAATGGTGTTTGACAAATTTATGCGGAATTTAGAAACTTTTTCGCAAGCACAGACGGGTTATAATAGACGAGTAAACACAGACAGGTCAATCAGACTGATAACTCGTCTGAAGGTTTTCACAAAAAACACACAATCATGCAAGATAAAAAAGGTTTGATAAACACAATTATAAACCCCTTTAGTTAGATGATAGTTAAGACAAATAATGAACTAAAGATTTAAGGGAAAGAAAGAGATCACTCAGTAGGTTTTATCCTGGTTCACCCCTTAACAATGAGGCTACGTCCAGTCCTTGGCAGCACCAAGTTTTTTCACTATAACTGATTTAGGTTACAGGACAGACAAATATTATTTTCACACCTAGCCTCTCCAGGCTCCAGACGAGTATTGTTTTCACACCTAGCCTCTCCAGGCTCCAGACGAGTATTGTTTGCACACCTAGCCTCTTCAGGCTCCAGACAAGTATTGTTTGCACACTTAGCCTCTTCAGGCTCAGACGGGTTTGTTTGAGAGAAGTTGTAAAATGATTACAATTTGCAAGTCTTTCCCAAGCACTCAAACGAGTGTATTAAATGTGAAGATCTAAAAGACTGCGTAATAACTTCAAATGATTGAAGAATAAATAATGAAAGAATGAAGATATAAATGTACAGAGTAATTGCTCTTGATTGCTTTGATCGTTCTCTTCTCTACTGGAATCTTCAAAGTCTTCTTCATTAAATAGGCTTCAAAATTTTAAAGCTGTTAGACACAAAGTCTGAAGTCTTGGCTTCTTGCAGATCATCAATAAATGCAATAGAGTCGTTCTGATCGACCATTAAAGCATAGGGAACTTCGCTTGTTCTCTTTCATCAGAGTGATGCAGACTTCTGATATTCCTTTGCTCTCAGCAGGTCTGTATACATGCTTTTTGTTTGCAAAGGGAAGACTTTCCCTTTTGGTGTAAGATGCAGTTGTGTTCAGGCAAAGCACTTTGTTGAAGTTCCTTATCAGAGTCGAGACAGCTTTCATCCAATGTATTCTTTAACGTTAGTCATTAGACGGATGAGTGACTTCATTAGACGGGTTGACTCTTTAACAAAGAGATGACATCAGTTGCAAAGTCTTTTAGACGGGTGAGTCTTCCTTTGATCAGACGGTTGAAGACTTCATTAGACGAGTGAACTTCTCTTAGTTCAGACGAGTGAACCTTGGCTAGTTCAGACGAGTGAACTTATATCAGTTCAGACGAGTGAACTTTAGTTAGTTCAGACGTGTGAACTTAAGTTAGTTCAGACGGGTGAACTTATCTAAGTTCAGACGAGTGAACAGTTCATATAGACACTTAATGTTTTAATCTGCATACTAAGTAGACGAGTTAAATACCACAGACAGATTCAATTAAATCATTGAATAACTGTTTTAATCTCATCAAAACTAATGTAAATGCACATCAGACATTTGGAGACTCAACAGGTACTTGCTGTTGCTGCCTGAACAGATGGACGCGACGACGGTTCAGTCTAGTAGTTCCTTGAGCCCGGAGGGAGACTGTTTGCTGTTTTATTTTGTCTGGGTCAGACTGTGTCAGTATCTATAGTACCTTTTGGGAGCTACGACTCCTAGTACTTATTTTATTTCTTATGCCAGTTATACATTAGACTGATGTCTATATACAGTAATATTGCTATTTCTATTTTCTGTTTTCTGTTTCTGTATTTATAATACAGAATATTCTAGAAATGCATGGTGAACCTAAGTTCATTTATTAGTATTATTTACCTTTACTAATCCCATTACATCTTTGTGAAAAGAAAAAAAAAACCCGTATTTTTCGCATTAATAAATATTTTCGGCCTTATAAACGTTCGGGAATATGACACTCAGGAAAAGGTGTTGCACTCGCAGCCTCCCAACACGAAGAACAGCTCCGGAACAGCCTCAAAGCTTCTCCCTAGCCGCGGCCTCAAACTCCAATTGCGGGGAAATCACGAGCGTGAACTTTGCCCTAATCATGAGCACAATACATATACAACAGTGTTAGCCCTATGGCAAGCCCAAAAGATCAAAGAAAAAGGTAAAGACTCGAAGAATGCCAAAAACACGAAGAACGCGTGTTAGGGGTTCGAGTTTACCTGGGACGAATTGAGAAAGTAATCCGTCAACGTCAAAGTTAACTTTGCCACAATCACAACGGTGTAGTCGGAATCGAGATCCGAAGCTCCGAAGTCCAAGAATTCAAGCTCTATCTCTCTAGACACTCTCTGCCTTCTCTCTAGTTACAGCAACCCAGAACTTAAAGGTTTTTCGTGCAAGTGTGGAAATGAAAGTGGTAACACCACTTAAGGGTCCTGCTGAGAACGCTTTAGCATGGACTCCCAGCACGCTTGAGCGTGAGGTCCTCTCCAGCTTGAGCGTTGGTAACGTTGGTCCTCTCCACGCTTGAGCGTTGGCACGCTAGGGCGTGCTTCCTTTCCCATGCTTGAGCGTGTAGCTCAGCTGGGAAAAGTCTTCCAAACTTCTGGCTCCCACAGTCACTAGTTTAACGCCTTAGGCACCTCCAACCTTGTTCAAGCCTATTCCTAAGCTTCAAACTAGGTCTTAAACTAGCACACAACAATTCTAAACTAGCACACAACAATTCACGTAATCGTTCAAAACCTTAATCGAGGTTAGCCCACTCGACTAAAGTTACAGAAAATCGGGATGTTACAATATTAAAAGTCACACCTAAGTGGTTGTACAATTGGTTGACAGTAAAAAAAAATTATACGAATAATATATTAAAATTAAACTTAAACTAATTTAAATCCACACATCCCAACTCCTTTTGCTGGTGCAATTACTCTAATGCATGGGTACTCCAAAATTAGTATCGTACTCGTATCGGGTACCGTACCTGTACCCGATACTCGTTGGGTACACATGGGTACGTACCAAGCACATACCCGAAAAAAATTCAAACAAAAAAATTTGCGTACTCGATTTGGGTACACGTGATACTTTTTGGGTACGTACTGATTCCTGTACACACGCTTTGATAAATAAAATAACATTGTTGTTTAGTAAAAAAACTTTAAAAATAGATTTTTCTATTACTTTTTTTTGATATAGTTGTATTTGTGAACTTTATATCATTATTATTATTATTATTATTATGGTATGGACTGTCAGTGTAAAGATTTTTTACACAGTCAACTAATTAAAAATTATCAGATAAGCTAAAATGTTTAACTTTTATCCTAACTACCTTAAAAGTCACTCATATCATTATTTCTGATTGATTGTCAATGTAAATAACTTGACACTAATGTATAATAATTAAACTCTATTATTATTGTTGTTGTCATAGTATATATGCTTATCTTTTATACAATTTTGTCATGTTTAATCATATAATATTTTATTTTATATATATATATATATATATATATATATATATATATATATATATATATATATATATTATTTTAAATAATTTATATTGATATTTTTTAAAAAAAGCTGTATCACGTATCCGTATCACTACCGGGTAACAGGATAAATAAATTACGTAGTATCAGTACCACGGGGCACACACGGGCAGGGAGGGACACCCTATCATCCGCGGGGAAACTCGGGATGTCGGTAAAAGAATGAATTGCAGGGAGCCAAGTCCGGGTTTTTCGTTTCTGTTTTTGCTTTTGTTTAAGTTTGAGTTGTCGATGGAGAGAGTCTTACAAGAATTAATTAATTTAATTATTTCCTTTTTATTTTGGAGATTTGTAAGGTTGCCCTTGCCCCCCCAGAATTCATAGAGATAGAGGAAGATACACCCATCTCTTGGCCAATGGGGACGAAGAGCAACTCCAATTCGACCTCTCAATCTGACAATAAAGCCAACAAAGGCAACAACTCCAACGCCCGTGTGGTGTTGAATGTGTACGATCTCACCCCTCTCAACAATTACCTTTATTGGCTTGGATTTGGAATCTTTCACTCCGGCATTGAAGGTTCGTTTCCACGACCCTTTCTTTTTCTTTTTCTTTTTTTTTACTTTTTTTTTTACCGTAGGTCATTCTATTAACGTTTTATTTGTTTCTCTCTCTTTCGTTGCCTATACGTTTTGTACTACTTTTTATGTGTCTGCTTGATCTGCGTAGTGCTGTTTTTTCGTTGTTATTTCAGTTGAATTCTTAATGGTTTCATCTTTATATTGCTTTAACAGGGCTCCTAATTCTAATTTCACTTATATATGATAAATATGTTTTCTCTCATAATAGAATCATGGCATTCCAATCCTTTGTGTAGAACTAGAATAGAACCTACGTAGCAAGAGATTGGTTTTGATTTACAACTTCTCTGCATTCAGTGGAAAGGGGGCAAATATGAGCATGTGGGTAACTAAAAATTTCGAGGCCTTAGGTGAAGTTTTTGGAGGGGCCTAATCTAAATGAATAGGAAAATGTAGGAGAATAGGAAACACAAAGAAAGACAAAGGAGAGAGAGACAAGATAATTAGATAGCTAAGAAAGTTGAGAAAAAGGGCTGAAGTTTTTGGGACATTACTTGCGTTGGTGTAAAAAAAATGAGCATCGAGTAGAATACTGATAATTATATCAAGCAATAATTGAGACTAGGAAGAGAAAGAAATGACTGGGAGAAAATTACGATATTTTTCAGTTCACAATGCTTGCAAATGGCAATTAATATAGTTATTAGGTGATAAAATTGATAGGGAAATTATAGCAATAATTTAGAAATAATATTGGGAGTCGATAGTATTATTATGTTGACAATGAATATATTTTATTTTAAAGTGGCATAGAAAACCAAAAAATCTCAAACAAAAAACTATCACATTAAAATTTATCACCTAATTAATTAACAATAAGTAAAACTTATTAATGGTATAAAGGAATTATTTGGGGCCTTGGGCAGCTGTCTAAGTGGCCTTAAAAGCCACGGCCATGATTTAATATGAGATTTTATTTAATGCAGGATAACTGCTGATGCGAAAATCATGAGTTTGTTCTTATATACGTGCTTATCCTATACACTTGAGAAGATCCAAAGAGTCAAATATGATCCTGGTATTATGACCCTACAACTTAGAAGAATCTGCTTGATTCGAGACAAGAAATACTAGTTCTAGGCCAGACTAAAACCAACAGTATAATATATCCTGAGAATATAAGGGCGCTCTAGTCATTGTTAAGAAAGTGTGTCATGTTTCATGCTTAATTAATGGCTTATAATGTATTAGACATAGAATTTATAAAACCGATCAATCTATAGAAACAGGGGCACTGCTATGGTACCCGTATGTATCAAAGGGTTTCGGTACCCTTTCTTTCTTCCTCTTTGCTCTGCCTGCGGTTTTTTTATGCTTCTCCTTCTTCATTCATCTCATAAACATGGCTTGACTACTCTCTCAGCAGCTACCGTCAATTTCTCTCAACTGTTTGGGATTCAATTTTCAGGTCCATATTACATTTTTATCATGCCATGCTGACTTGGGTCTAGAGCCTATCTCCCAGTAGGTTTTTTTTTTTGACCAAACTCCCAGTCTATTATTAGTATTTTAAGAAATAAATATAATAATGGTAAATCAAAAGTAGAAGGACCATTCTTTCTAATTTGGAGGGAATAAGGAGAAGAAAAAACAAACGCAAGTAAAGGAGATAAACGAAGCAGGAAAAAAAAAAAAAAAAAAGAAGAGGGACAAAACTAAGGTTAGAATTAGATTAAAATGAATGGTGGGATTTATCAAGTGTTGAAGATAAATCCACGGGATTGAAAATTTGGTATTTGAAAAATAAGAGGAATTCAAATAAAAATATATATTAATTTAATGAGTAATCATCTCATTATTGATCCACATGAATAAGGTATCAAAACCCTCTCTTTTGTTAGGGTAGCATAGAAATTCTCTAGAAACAGGGAATAATTTAGACGCCTATGCAATAAACAGCAAGTATGTACACTTACTATGTTTAAACTACTTATGTAATAGAAGAGTGAATGCACTAAAAAACACAGGAGTTTGGATTTGGGAAGGTGATGCCATGATTTATAGAGGTTTGGATTAAAACCGCAAGATCCTCTCTCCACTCTCCAGGTGTACTTGGGACTTTCTCAACCATAACAAGTCAATTGTACAATGAACTAGCTGTTCCAAGAGTGTCCAAGCCCTACTCCAGCTTATAAACAATCTACACTTTGAGTTTTTGTTCCAAGAACCAAAAGGAAAACTTCCTCTTTTCGCTGGGGAAAAAAAACAGAACCCTAGGATCAACACACCTGAACGGCTAAAATATTAACCTAGATTACAATGTCAGTTATAAGATAGATAAATACCCAATAAATGGCTCAAATAACAGCAAACTACTAGAGTATTTACCCATTGACAGTCCTATGTGTATTTGAGCTGAAGTGGAGATAAAAAGTGATATAAAAAAAACAATTTTTTGAATGCAGTTTCGTTTCTTAATTTAAGGCTCGTGGATGGTGCTTTTTGTACATTTCGAAAGCCTCCAGTCTGTTAGAGGCGAGCTCATTTAATGCTGAGAATCCTTCAGCAGTCCTCCAACAGCTCTTTCTGCACTCCTCTTAACAAATTATGATTGAGAACCTGTGTTTAGTTAAAACAATAATAATGAAATTTTTAAACTTAAAGTTTTATCCTGCTGTTATACTACTTTTGAGGATGTATGAGTTCTTTTTAATAGCCTGCCGATTTTTATATCCTTGTTCGGGAAGCTGTTTTTGATTTTTGCCAAAGTTACTCTGAAGATGTTATCGCTGCATAAAAGTTTTTCTTAATTCTTAGTTGTTGTTTCTGTTTAAATTCTTTTTACTACTATTAATCTGGGGAAGGTTCTCTCTCTGAATAGTACATGGTAAGGAGTATGGATATGGAGCCCATGACTTCCCAGCTAGTGGTGTTTTTGAAGTGGAGCCAAGGAAGTGCCCTGGATTTACGTACAGATGTTCCATCACTTTGGGCCAAGTAAATGTGCATCCTTCTGAGTTCCGGAAATTTATTGAGAATATTGTTAGTGAGTATCATGGGGATACCTATCACCTTATATATAAGAACTGCAATCATTTTACAAATGATGTCTCATGTAGATTGACTGGAAAACGGATCCCAGGTTGGGTGAATCGGCTTGCTAAGATAGGTAAGACCATAAAAGGAAAATTTCTAATACTTGTATTCTTAATTTTTATGATGAACTAGAAAGTAGGTGCTTTCAGCTTTGTCTCCGTCTCTTTAGTTAGTGAGAGACACATCAGATGAACTTCTCTCTACCCATCATTGTTGGTTAATAAAGTTTAGGTTCATTATTAGACGTTACATGAATAGAATGGGAAAGCAAAAAAATACCTGTAGAAATATTAAATTGTAGTCTCTATTATATCTCACATAAGTAGAACTTTTATTTGTAATTACCTGACTTTTGAATTGAGTTCCAGCCAATTGTAGTTACTATGTTTTGATGATCTCTGCATTCCATTCCATGCACTTTCTTCACGTTATATTCAGGAAGAAAATTACTTTCTCTGAAAACATCAAAACCATAGATGTTATATGTCCATTAAAAACATTAATCGTTTGTAACTCCATCGTGTCAGAATAACATAATTTTTGGGTGACAAATCTAGTGCAATGCAGCTCTTTCTCTGTTATCTGTTCCATGCTTTTCATGTCATATTCTCCCTATTTCTGCGGATATACAGGCAGATTTGTTATAAAAACTCAATGAGCATAATCCTAAGTGCAGCCTTTTGGTGAAAATTTCAGGTTCTCTCTGCAGCTGTCTACTTCCTGATACTCTTCAAGTAACTACTGTTAAACAGCTACCTGAATACCATGAGTGTTCAGGTATGTATAACTTCTAGTTCCTCACCATTTCGCACCCAACTTTTATCCTAATGCATACTAGTTTTTCCATCTTACTAACATAAGTAAACTTTCTGTGCTGCCTTTCTCTGGTGACTGTTTGCAGAAGATGAAGTAACCGGGTCTCTTTCAACAGCCACACCTCTTAAATCACCAGAATTAGATGAACATGAAAAGCGCCTTCTGTCACCACTGGCAGGAATCAATGATGTTTCTTTTGTTAAAGAGGCCCAAGTAAAATGAATGTCATGTGTTTGAGATAAAAACATTTGGACAATTCAGGCTGTCTTCGCTTAAGTATTTGTCCATTTGACTTGCAGTGATTCTTTTTACCCTAAATTTCTCATTCTTCCATGGCATTCTGCATTCTTTGGTTTATTCATTCTATCAAGGTTTTTGTGTGCCGGGGTTTATACTAGGCTTAGTGCTGTATTGATTTTTTTGTGTATCAAGGTTTGTATATGGGGCTTAGTTATTTGTGTGCAGGGTTTTGTTTTTTTGGAGGGGTTGTTGGGGCTCTTAACCATGTAAATGACATCCACTTCTGGAAACTGTCTGAATTATGAATGATTCTTTTACAAGTATATATAAGCCAGTTTGTTTGGAGAAATTCTAAAGTACTTTCAGAGTAAGTCTCAACAGTTGGGATTTAATTTAGAATTTATCAAATAATATTTTAAATTTAATCCAATGGCATCAGTCCATGTATTATGTTTTTATAGATTGAGTTAAAACTCTCAAAACCGTAAGAACTTCTCCTTTGTTTGAGGGTTTTATGTCAAAAACCTTCAAATTGAAATATGAGTGCTTTTTCGATGAATGCATGAATACTCAACAGTTGTTTTAGGGTGGATGTTTTTTTAAGATTACAAAAGAATGAAAATGTGAGTTTGTAAGCAAAATGAGATATATATATATATATATATAATTTGGCGCCATTGACCTGACAGAAAACAAATGAAGCATTCATGGTAGATTGTTGGGAGGAGTGAGTGGACCACTTCTGGTACTGGAAGTGGCTACATGCTGTTTACAATGGCAAGATGCAACTTTGGAGTGGCTAGATGCCACTTTGTATGGTCTTTGGTTAAGAAGGAGGACGAGGAGGTTTTAGGCTTTATTGTGAATGTGTGGTTTTTTGAAAAAAGGAGAAGATGAGTAGGAGCTAGATGTATGTTTGGAACCACGTCAAAAGGCCTTCCAATGCCATTTGAAACTCAATTGCTACTCACAGTAGCTTGAAGGAAAAAACAAGTCTAGGGAGAAGCACAACACGCATCCAAGAAGAAGACACAATGTCATTTTTTGAATTTGCCAGTTTTCTCTCGTGTCTATGTTAGTAGAGACTTTTGTGGAGCCTTCTCTAGTTTCTTCTCCAGCATTTTTTCGGCCACCCCTAGGCTTTTTTTTTTTTTTGCAATCTCTGGTCTCCTCCTGCCAGGTTGCTCTGCTCCTTTGTTTCTGGTTTTGTTGTGTGTCCTTCTGATTTTTGGATTCGGATCCTCTCCAGTCCATGAGGAAATGGACATTTTCAGTCCACTTAATCTGGTGCATACTTGTGGCATTAACACATTTCAATGGTTGATATTTAATTAAGTTTAATTTAGTTTTAAATTAAAAAAGAAATGCAATTTGGGCATCTCCCCCACCTCACGCCATACGCCATCAACCACCACCACCCAAAGCCTCCGCCCCGCCCGCCTCTGTTCCGCCATGGACCACCACCACCCCACCTCCACCCCATCTCCCGCCATCCGCCATCAACCACCACGCCCACACACTGACTAACAACGTGTAAATCAGGGTCAAACTCTTTCAACTCCTCAGAAGCATGCCTGACATATCCCATTGAGGGTATATATTTCATCCTCCATCCATAATGGAACATGCATGTGAGCTGAGACATTGTTGTGATAGAAACAAAAATTCATTCTTGAATGTCATATTGTCGAACATAAAAATAAGCAATTCATTTTTGTTAGTAAAAAACCCAAACGGAAAATATGTGATCATATGAACATTTGCATAATGCACAAAATAATTCCCAAAACTGTTGTAGTTAACCCGAAATTTGCTACACCAACTAGCTCACTTGTTTTAAATGATTTTTATTAGCAAAAGTTATACAAACTAACCTTGAAGACCCCTCACAATGTCATTAGTGAATAAAAAATTCAATACCCAATAAAGAACAACAGAGCACAAAGCACCGCAATAAATAATTAGGGACCACGTCCACCAACTCTTAATGAATCACACAGCACCAAAATGAAAAATAGCCATGTAATTTATACACACAAATTTTGATAACATTAATTACATTTTGTAAATCATTAACCACAATTCCGATAATATTAACCGATTTATCAAATACTTACATGACGTCGTTAATCATAATTTGTTCATCTATTAACCATATTATTTGATTTCTGAATGTTCAAATATTATTTTTGAATAAAAAATAGGGACCACACAGACCCTACTACCTTGAACCCAACACCCATGCTAGCACATGGGATACCAATCAATGTATACCCAGTAAAAAACAATAAAAATAGTGTCTTTTCAGTGAGGATCTTGTTAACAAGTGTCCTAAGTGCATTGTTTAAGGAATCCAAAGTTAAAAACAAATTATTGAAAACGTAATTTTTGAATGTCTCACTTTCAATATAAAGTTTTTATCTTTAATGTTCTTATGACACTGATTAGCATTTACTTTTAATTTATAGAGTCCACGGGTTGCGGAGTTTTTTAATATACCGAGTTGAGTTTTTCATGCTTTGTTGTGCTAAGTTTGAGAGAGTGGTGAGTGAGAATTAGCTTTTGGTAAAATGGGGATTTTGATTTCTGTGGAAGTCTCAATTTGTACACATACAAGGGGAAGATTTGAGAGGCAGTTTTGGAATAAATCAAGTCATCAGAGCACGTGACTTATTCTTCTTCATTTTAATAGAAAAGTTAATAGAAGGGTCGTTTCACACACTTTAGAATTGAATATCAAAATCTAGACATCATATATAATATCATGTTTATCTTTATCTCTTACTTACATTTTATCTTCTTAAGTATCTATGTATCTTAAAAATACACCCAAAAAAAAAAACGAGACACAGTATGATATCACCTGCTTGATATCAAAAAATCTTATCTCCTTCAGAAATGTTAGGTCTAAATGCACATTTTTATATTTTAGGTACCAAATTGCACATGATCCAAACTTCAGAGTGCTGAAATGCGTTTTTCCTCAACATATAAAAATCATTTAACCATGTTTTAATTCGACTAAACATCCATACTATTTTAACAAATTATATTACCATTATTCAGCCTCGTCCAAATGAAATCCGATCACAGCAGAGTCCCACGTGTTAAGCCCTCCCATGTGAGGTTAAGCATCCCAAGCTGAATAAGATTATCATCTCACAACCAAAGAAGTTCAATACACTTTTTCAACACTGCTAAATTTCACATGAAACCTATTAAATCAAATGACTTCGCTCTATTGAAAAAAATATTAAAGAGTATATTACTGACATTATTCCATACAACTAAAACCCAATGGATAGCAGCTCAAAGTAACACACAAGTCATTGCAGTACCCTTCCCAGCAGAGTATCTTACCAGCATTCCATCACCATGACTAACATCCACAAGGTCTGTTTCAATAGTACTGGTCTTGAAATGCCTTCAGGCCTGAGTGTCTACAAATGGGGTATGGATATATCATGTATATCATTAACAGATATCTCTAAGCAAATTTGAGATAACATAAAATTACAATAGACAAAAAAGGAAACTAGTTCTCTTCATCTTTGCTTCATTTCCATGCTAACTAGGCAGAATTCCCCTCAAGGCCCAATTTTGACGTTAGCCAAGCACAGACCTCATCCATCTCTTCCGGAATCGTATAGTGGCCAAGCCTGTTTTATGTAAGAACCAAAAAGAGATGCCCGATTAAAAATTGAAGTGTATCACAGAAAAAGGATTCTATAAAAACTACAACATAATCTTTTGCAGGGATTTCTGTTTATTACCCGTTATAAGATTTAAAAGTTACATCCTGATATCCAGTTGAACTTAAGCTCTTTGATGATTTCTCACCAAATTTATAGGGAACCACATCATCACCTGAAAGAATATTACGTGCAAATGTAAGATTTTGTAATTAATTCCAGGTCAAATCACGTATAGTTGTGAAGACAGCAAAAATTTAGACAACTCTCCATAGCAGTTTATAAAATGAAATTGTATCGCTTATGCGCTAATAAATATATGGAAAATTTTCTAGCACCTAACTCAACAGTTGTGTACATATGTAAGATTCAAGTGTAAGATATATTTTCCTTTTTATTGATCAATCAATGCCGGTGTTATCGAAAAGCGGCCATGGCGACGCCATGGTGGAAGGCGGTGGCGGGTTTCGAAGGAACCGCTATACAATGGACGTAGCGATGCAGATTTCGCATGGCGGTCTGTGACGGGCTGGCGGCCGCATGGGGGGTGGCAGCCATGGCAGATGCGCCGGCCATGACGGAAAAGGCGAAAAATTTAAACAAAAAACGTGAAACAGAGGTCTGGTCGTGCGACCCGACCCGAGTTTTCGGCCCAAAATGGGTAAAAACCCTAATGAAGGGCAAGAAGGTAAAAACCCCAGACCTTCTCTTCTCTCCTTTTTTTCTTTCTTCTCCAACCACCCTCCGACGACCACCCTCTATCCGCATCACCACAGTCTGGCGACCATTGACCTCCGACGACCATTGTCCGACAACCACTGACCTCCGGCGACCAGCCTGCTCATGTGTTTATTCTCTTTCATGAACCCTGTCTTTCAGTTTCCAGTATATAATACTAATACTAACAATACATGTTTCTAAGTGTTGGAAACAACAAGATTCATTAATGTTTCCCATTGGAAGTAGAAGCACTTTAAGTCTTAGGTTCATATATGTTTAGATTCATGTACTCAGGAGTTTAGGAAGTTGTACTTGCATCTATTTCTCCTTGTAAACATAATATGTAATTAATTATCATGATAAGAATAATAATAATAATAATATACAAATAATACATGTTTCTAAATGTTGGAAACAACAAGATTCATTAATGTTTCCCGTTGGAAATAGGAGTACTTTAAGTCTTAGGTTCATGTATGTTTAGATTCATGTAGTTAGGGAGTTTAGGAAGTTGTACTTGCTTTTATTTCTCCTTGTAAACATAATATGTAATTAATTATAAAGTGTATATAAATACAAAGGTTGTCTATGTAATTAATTATGAAATTATGAAATGCATATAAATAATTATATTTATTTCTGCAGTCTTTTTGTTATATATATATATATATATAATATTTTTATTTTGTCCACCATGGCATCCGCCATATTGTATGGCGGATTTTTGGCCGGCCACCATCCGCCATCGATAACACTGATCAATGCACTGAAAGATATATTTAAAACCTTTAAAAAGAGTATTCAATTAGATTGATCTTCAAATATTTCATGAGAACCCAATGAATAATGTTAAACCTTAAATGATGGCAGCTAAAGAAGTATGAAGTTTTATAACAGTGGGTGTCTGTCGGGTTTTACTTTATGTTCTAATAAATGAATGAATCTTTTGCAATTTTTTGCTAAAGCATGAGTGCAGAAGATTCTAGAAATAGAAAAACCTTAGGTCAGCTACTAGTGGACTGGTGCACCTACTTCTTGGCCCTTAACAATTTTCGTTAATATTATTGAGAAGTGGACAGTAAAATTGTGTTTATATTAGCTTATTTTTGTGATTAAAAAGCTTACTATCAAAGTAATACATAGAGAACTTATAGTTGAAAAACTGCTGTGTAAAAATTATGCAAAACCAAACATTGGTTATTACAATAATTAGGTCTAACTCCACTCTAAAAGCTAGCTCATAGAGGAAGGTTTGTTCAAGTATTATAAATGGCTATTTGCTCATATTTCCAACCAATGTGAGACTTCATTATTCTCCAACACGCCCCCTCAAGTCCAATTGGCTTAGCTCAATTGTGACTTGTTTTTTTTTTATTTCAACCTGGGCTTATATTTCAAGTTTTTTTTTGAGCCTCAGAGGCCTCAAGTCCTTGTTCATTTTTATTACCTGGGCTTGTGCTTTTTTTTTCTGGAGTCTCAGAGGCCACAGGTCGGATAACTTTTTCTACTTGGGCATTTTTTTTTTCTTTAATTTTTTTTCATTAATTTTTATTTTATTTTTTTTATGAAGTCAGTGGACCTATGTGCTCAGATACCATATTAGAATAATTGGATCTAACTCCACTCTAAAAACTAGCTCATAGAGAAAGGTTTGTCAAAGTATTATAAATGGCTATTTGCTCATATTTCCAATCAATGTGAACCGTCTTTATTCTCCAACATGGGTAGAGTCCCAACTACGGTAAAAGTCAAGAATATATTTATCATGCATCCCTCTATGCTACAGCTTAATAGGCAAACTATGTAATTACAAACTTAGGCTTCAGTTGGTGAGCCTGTAGAAACTAATTTACAAGATCACAGATTAGATGTTAGAGCCATCATCTATTTCTTGTTTTCGACAGTCTGCTACAAAACCCTATTCAGATGGGGTAGTGGAAGATGGTAAAGAAGATTATAATTAGGATTTCATAGGACCAATGGCACAATATTTTGTTTTCCTGGGGTATGTTTCTTTCAGTTTGGGTTGTGGTTATTATATCAAATTATCAAGTTTTGGGAGAACATTTTGGTGAGGAATGTTCTTATATATAGAAACTTTTCCTTGCATGTTTTATCTCTCCATTTGCATAATACGCCCAGCAACATTAAATATACTAGGGACCATTCTTTAATTTGGGATTTTAATTTCCAAAGAGATTTGAATGATAGAGAAACTAGTGAAGTCCAATTCTTTTCAATTTTACTTGAATCTATCTAGTTCTCTTGAAAGTACTTGTTGCAGTTCTAAACTCGAACTCCTAATCTTCAAAGATCCATTCTCATCAAACCTATCTGGAATCCAAAGTCAACGCCAAATATTTCGTTTGGACATTTGGACATCAGTATTTAACAGGAATAATGCAAATGACATACTGAGGTTCCTAAACCTTACAATAATCTTTCTCACGATATCGTGCCACTACACTAGGCCACTTGTTCTTACACTAGAAGGTGGCTACCTTTCTTTAGAACAACCTTTTTGGGATTAATGGAGAGCACTGTGTGTGCTTCTCGACTTTGGAGCAATTTCTATAAGTTCAATATATAGGATTTGGTACCATGTGCATCCCATGCAGTCCTAAGGTGTGTGTCGTTGGAGGAATCTGCCTCCAAATTTGATATACAAAAGCGCTCTATTTTTGGCTTCTGTGTGTATTACTAATGGCTGCTTGAAGATTGATGCTGTCTTGTATCTGGTGGAGACTGGGCAGCCACACTGCACTTAGATTTTCCGCCTGGGTTATTTCGTATTTATTCTTTTAATCTTTTACATTATGGAGGATTCATTATTAAGCTTCTAGTTGTACTTTACGACTTTCCTATCTAAAGAATTTTCTTCTATAAAGAAAATATATTTTAATTACATAGAATTACCTTTTCCATGGCACAGCAAAACAGGGAAGGATTGAGCACGGCTCGTGGCTTCATCCACCCCTTGTAACTTGTTACTCAAGGTCCTAGAAATGGGCACAAATATAACAATTTCGTTAAGTAATATACCAAAAGGAGGAGTAGGGGGACCAAACTAACATGATTTAGAGTAGAATCAAAAGGCCAGACTTTGCACATGGAAGCCAGCCACTTAAACCAACAGCTGCACTTAAGTTGGCTGGATAAGGATTGCCATTCCCATATTTTCCAACAGCAAAGCAGATAGCAGAGTAAAGGGCAGTAGCCGCTCCCATGCTAAACCCTCCAACACCAAGCTTAACTGTCACACAAATACCAGACATGAAATAATATAACATAATTGTTTCCTGTTGTTGGCAAGCAGCATTATAAAACTAAGACAACCAAGAATATCAAAATTATACAGAATTTATTACAAATTCATAGCCCTCAAACAGCATCTGAAATTGAGGATTTGCACTGTCAACCTAAGCATAAATGTAATAAGGTTTTAAGAACGTTAACCATATATACCAAAATTTTATCATTCGACTACATACAATATTCACTAATACCCACTTATATGAATTATTAAAATAAAATTTGTGTGCATGTGGTGAATAATCAAAGTAAGTTATATGGGCCTTTGTATATTTTTATTCTCAATTTCTGAAGTGAAATTTATTTGGATCTTCATGTCCGGCAGCTTTTTAATGTTGATATGGGTGGCAGAAGGTTCAAAGGTTTACCATTAAGTATCCAAAAAAAAAAAAAAAGATGAAAAATGCTCGTCCCTTTTTCCCCTTTTATTTATCAATTTTTTCTTTCTATTTCTTTATTCTATTTTATCTTTTGGTACACAACTACACAAGTGCATTTCTGATAATTAGATTAGCCCAATGAAGTAAAGATCACGGCAGTGTAATTTTCTGTAATTTTCTTATTAACTTTATAAGGAATTAAGGACTCGAATACAAGAAAATTGTGCTGGTGTACTATTACAAGTTCTAATGATGATAACCTAGCATCAAAATAAGTTTTATGCAACAAAACTTGGCGTTGAAAAAATAAATTTCCAAAAAAAGAAAAGCATTAAAGGAAGTTATAGGGAAATAAAATGTACTATAAAGTTTCAAGAGAAACCTACTGTCTGCAGGTTCTGTAGACAACAAATTAGCAACATGTGCAGCTGAAGCATCCAAACCTTCTAGATCATCAGGAGCATCTTCTGAAAGATCTCCCACATCAAACCCTGAGACATCAAAGCTGCGGTTAAGAAATTTATCAAGACCAATTAAAGGTTTTTTTTTTTAAGATTTAAACCTCAAACTGTCACCTCTGTCCTTGAATACATTTCCATACTCCATGTATTATATTAAACATCAGGAAGGAGGCTAAGTTCTACTATCAATAAGATGTGATTATTGTTAAACTACCATGCGGAAGCACATAGGGCAGTTTATAATATGTAAAACTTAAAAGCTAGAGATTGATGGCCATATACAGAGCCTACTACAAAACAACCAAACTTACAAGCAGTAGAAGGAAAGCCACCAAAAATAGAAATTGGCTGAGTAGGAGCGGTTGGACATATCCATTTAATCTGCATAGTATAATTCAGAGACATGAGCATTTTAATTAGTATACTATAGAGATATCTTACAAAGTCCTAGAATATGCAACCATGCATTAGCCATATAAATTCTCCTTTAACAATTCAAAAATCAAAGTCCTTACATTTGGAAGAGCAAGGGTCTCTAATAGCTGGGACCAACTGCAAAATCAAATCAAAAGATGAGCTTCCAACTTCTAAGTTATAACCGCATGATTAAAACCATGCTAAAACATCGAGTTGGCTTTAAATGGTATTCCTACTGTTTCCCTTGTCTGATTTATGTCTCTCTATGGATCTTGTTTTGTGTTTGACCAGTCACAAGAAAGAACAGGAGCAGGCTCAAGTTGGACATCTTAAATATTGAAATCTTCATAAGTTTTTCCTTTTAATAATAAAATAAATTATAAGGAGGTTTGAAGGAAGAATAAATCAGAGATGGAAGTCAGGTATTTTAAAAAAATACTCTCATTTAGACAAACAGATTACACCAAAACTCAAGTGCCAATTTCAATTAACAAGATGCACTCAAACAATTCTTTAAAAAAAGTATATTTTTTAACAGATTGGAAAATAATTTTCCTTTCAAAGATGGCTAATTTAATAGTTCTAAAACAATTATAAATATCAATAAAATTAATCAGGAGTGAGCCACTGGAATTCTGTTGATTTGATAGCTTTCAGTATCAAATACAGCTCATGCATGAAAGGATCAATCTCGTAAGTTCTTGTTCTAGGAGGTTAGGTTGAATGCCTGTACTAATTAGAGATTCATATGTTGTTGAGTGTTTCATATAGTTAATTGGACCAAGAAACACTATGCAGTCACAATTGACACAAAAAATTTATATACCTAAACTGAACAAATCATTGATAACTATTTACAGTTAAAAGTCCCATAATCTATTGATTTTTGTAAGCAAAGACAATTCACGACTTCATGCAATATAATTAGTCAGTATATCATGTATGCAAGGATGAACTGGATAAATCACAAATCTAAGGTCCACAGGGGGGGGGGGGGAATGAATTCATATTTGTTAAATCGAGTGACGGGATACAGAAGACAGATCAGATAGATATCTGAGCCTGATTGGCTTCTGTTCTGAAATTGTTCATTCCATCTTAGCTCCAAAAGAATAAATAAATCAAACTGGAAGCAACAACAAACTATCCAAAAGGAGCTCCAAACATTATCAGCAGTAAACAAGATAAATATAGAAGTGATCAAACTGTTATGTCACTGATATATTCTGATGATCTAGAGAAAATGGAACTATCATGTCAAAAAGCCAAAACTACTGAAAAGTAAAAACAAATATCTCATTTTCGCACCATTATATCAAAACTGCTTTCAGAGATACTTTCAGAAACTCATCCAGACAAGTCGATAGTAATAATACAGTATTAGTTATGCTGGGATAAATAATGTCTGTATTTTATCCCAAAAAAATTGTAATTTTTATCTATGTTATAAAACTTAGACATGCAAAAGTTCTTAATGAAACAACTTATGACAATCTGAAATTTAAAGAAAGGGATTGAAAGTTGAAAATGCTACTGAACCTGCAAAAACATTTAAAAAGTAAAGCCAAAACTTATGACATCTTTCCCCCAATTCAAACTATCTAGAAGACAAAAACAATTACAGATAAAGCCTGAAAAAAAGAGCACTAAAATATATCTTCCAACCATGAATGAATTTTCAGTAATATGACTTAGGGCAAATGGAATAGGAAATGTCATCACCTGGAGCCATTATCACCGAGGCCATGCAACCAAACTATAGTTGCTTGGTGTTTACCTTTAGGCCTGATAACGTAGGTTCTTCCAAACTCAAATGCTCTTAGAGCAGATCTACCACCTGAAATGGAGCCATATTACAGCAAACAGAGAGTGACAACATAGAGAAAGCAACATGGGATATCAGCTTTCCTTCCTACAACTCAAAGGAAGTAAACAGTTAACACCACTCATCCATCCAAAGAAATCTCATATACCAGTGGGAGAACTCCCCAGTGGATAAATTACACGCTGAAGTGGCAGGCGTAATTCAGATAGAGGTGCTTACTGCAGAGAAAAACTTACCAGCAGAACCAATTGATGGTGCAGCAAAGCTCATTGTAACCTCTAAGCAAAACACCAGTTAGCAGTCTTTAGAGCTGCAACAAACAAACATTGACGATCTAAAATCAATACTTAAACTCAGTAAGTGGACCAGACCAATAACAATAGCATGCCTAGAGTTAACGAATACCTAAACTCAATTTCAAAATTCCACATATTGACACCTAAATGTTTTCAGTACATGTAAAGCTATTTTTTTTTCATTCTCTTCATTAATTTTGCACTATTTAAAATCATGAAAACATCTAGGAGCTCGGTACTTAAGCATCTTAATTCAAAGAAGAATCATTACTTCAAGTCTTCATGTGTTCAGGAAATAAAGGTAAAAACCCATATGGCAACCAAACATCTTAAACCAAATACAAGGCTAATCATTATTCAGTTTCCTACAATGTTAAAACTATGACAATAATATTGAATATCAACCGCAAAAAGCAAAATATGTATGCAAACTTGGTGCACAATGAGATATTAGAGGAGTTCCCTTCCATTTAAAAAGTATAAATGGAAGGGGGAGAGCGGAGAACAGACAATTTTTTTTCCAAAACCTATGAAATTCAGCTATCATGATGTTTGGGAAAACTGGAGTGGTGCTGAAATTTTGTTCAACGAAGATAGCATTTCAAAATAAATCCCTCATATGAGACAAAAAGAAACCACATCAATGTAACTATCTACGTATTCATGTGATGACCTCAATGTTCAGAACTAGTTCAACTTTGTTCAAACAAGACCCTGAAAACACCCCTAGATAAACACCACAACAAACCCAAAAAAAAAAAAAAAAAGTAAAACAAAACAAAATTAATATTTGACAGTAACTCTCAATAACGATTATATTGATTACAGTCATAACGAAAAAAATCAACTAATATATCCACAAAATACAAATCATCACTCACAATTAATAGGCAGAAAACAAAACCTCTCAAGCTGACAAGCTATGAAATTACATATTAAAATGAAAAGAAAAGAAAAGGAGCATTAGATTCTAAGGATGAGGAATCCAATTTCTACAGAAACAAACCGTGGTGGCTATGTGGAGACTCCAAAGACAAAGAAATTCCGAAGATTTGGGCTGTGTTCTTCGTTACTCGTATCGTCGCTGTTAATATTTATTTATTTAGGGATGTATTAGATTAGGATTTTAAAAGATTTTTTTTTAATGATAAAAAAGTTATGTATTATTAGTATTCAATCAATTTAAATAAGTTTTTGTAGTATTTAATCAAGATTATCAATATTTTTTAAAAAGATATCTAAATTTAGTAGTATTCAATCAAGATTTTTTATAAGTAACAAAAGTGTTGTGATATTTAAAAACTTCATAATTTCGATGAATTATTTTTTAAAGTGGATTCGGTAGGACTTTATGTAAATTTTTAGTAACTTTTTAGTAGCAAAAAGTCTAATCCTAATACATCAAATTTCTCAGAATTTCCGACCCTTATTTCTACTCCCCTCTCTCCTTCTCCTCCCTCCATCCATCTCTCTGTTTTCTCCCCCTCTCTCCCTCCCTCCTTCCCCCTCTCTCCTCACGAATGACATTTAACCCAACATAAATTACCAAACAATTTTAATTTTACTTTTAAAACGTTTATTTTTAACTTTAACTTCAAAGCAGCATTTAAACCCAAAAAAAAGTTGGTTCAAACGCTAGCTAAGTATATGGTTGGATTGGTTTGCAAATACACATTTATGAGATAAAAGTATATACTCTTGATAACTATGACACATCAAATTTATGATTAGGTTAGCTATGACATATCAAATTTATATACTCTTAATAATAAACATATCACTTACTGTACGCAATAAAAGTATAGAATGCAGTATTTATTACATGTGAACAAAATACCTTTGTGAATATGTTGTTTTCTCCATAATAAAATTGAATTTGTTTTATAAGTTGTAATTAGAGTTTATGTGTTTATTCTCCATAACAGAAATAGAATCTTAATTATAGGTTCTCATTTTTTATTCTCTATCGTGTGTTTCTTTCAAATCTTATAAATTCATATTATATTTCCAAGTCTTATAAATTCTTAGGCTTAATTACATTTTTAGTCCCCCAACTTTTTTAATTGTGTGATTTTCGTCCCTTAAAAATTTTAATTACACTTTTCGTCCCTCAACTTTTTCAATTGTGCTATTTTGGTCTCTCAAAATAGCACAATTTCATTTTTCATACCTCAACTTTTTAATTTGTGCAATGAAAACTTTTATTTTGATCCCTATAATGACTAATTGTACAATTTCACAACATCGGGAGATGAAAAGTGCAATTAAATTTTTAAAAGACCAAAAATCACATAATTAAAAATATTAGAGGACTGAAGATGTAATTAAATCAAATTCTTATGATATAAATCCATTAAAATTGAATATATAAAATCTTGATTATAAAAAATTATACAAAAATCATATAAATCATTATTTAATTTATTATTCCCTTAAAAACACACAGCTTTCTCTTTGGAGTATTCTAAGCGTTTATTATTTTTATTACTGTTATTATTATTTAATTAATTTAATGTATTTTGGTTTCGATGATGTCAGTAGACTGAGTCTGTGCAACAGTTCACAAACAGCTTGAAGCCCTTGGACTTGGATAATATGGACCGATGGATATAAATCAATCACGGAGGTAATGATGCCACGTGTCTCTGACAAGGACCTGCGACAACAATCTCGGCTTGTGTCCGAGGACTCCGCTCGATTCGATTGCAAGGAGATAAGATATCCAAATGTAGTCTCTATCATTTATTATCTCAACATGCATGGTATAATGATGTTTAACTGATTATGAGACCTGCATAACACATTATATAACATTTCATCAAATATAAATGTAGAATTGTATAAGTATAATATAAATATATTTCACCAACATGTGTTTGATCCGAATAATAAAAGACTCAAAAATCTTAAACAAATGATTAAAGGTCCAAATCTTAACTCCTGTTTATGATAAAAAATCTGGTTGAGAAAGGGGAATCCATCTTATATGTCTAATAGGTTCTCCAATGGAGATTAATCATTAATAATGATGATGGATATTCTGTACCTATAATATAATTATAAAAAAATACATTTCATCAAATAATATTTTATGTTTGTATGACATGATTCCACAATTAATATTTAACATTTAAACAAATAATATTTGACATCATTAAAACTTAACAAATTAAACACAAAATCTTTTTTCTTCACCAAGTGGAAACAAGTCTTGTTTTAAATTGGTTATTCTCTTCATTGTTAGACCGAATAATAACAAAATAGTAGCAAAAATTCGTAATGATTATGAATGATTGAGCAATAAGTCGAAAACCTATAAAAAATTAAAGAAATAAAAAGGCTTAATTGCACTTTTGATCCCCCAGGTATAACGATTGTACAATTTTAGTCCCAAAGTTTTAATTGTGTTAATTGGATCCCCCAAGTACCACGATTGTGCAATTTTGGTCCTCTAGCTTTCAATTGCGTCAATTGAGTCCCCTAGGTATCAAGATTGTTCAATTTTGGTCCCAATTATTACAATTGTGCATTTTTTAACATCAGTAACTTACGTAAGACACGTGGAACTAATTTGACACTTAGTGAAGTCAACTTGACAGTTTACAGAACATTCTTATAAGACATAAGACATCATTGACATTTTACACTATTTAATAGTCAAATACACATCATTAAGTGTCACATAAGGATGACACGTAAGCTGCCAAGCTAGTCTCATTAAGTGTCAAATCAGTCGTACATATGCTTCGTAGGCTATTGATGTTAAAAGTTGCACAATCGTGATACTTGGAGGATCAAAATTGCACAATCGTGATACTTGGGGGACCAAAATTTGCACAATCATGATACGTGGGAGACCCAATTGGAGCAATTGAAACTTCGGGGACCAAAATTGCATAATCGCGATACTTGGAGGACCCAATTGGCGCAATTAAAACCCGAGGGACCAAAATTGCACAATCATGATACATGAGGGACCAAAAGTGCAATTAAGCCAAATAAAAATGAAAAGGCGGTACACTTGATCCAGACTTATATTCTTCACTGTCTTTAAGAGGCATAAAGGAATCTACACACTTACATTTGATCATCAGCAGTATTCATTGACTTCATTTAATCATACTTAATGTTTGGATCCATCAAAACTAAGGGATTAGTTTATCAGACGCTTGAAAACTTAACATTCTCCTTTTTTCATGATGACAAACATGTTGTGATCTATTGAACTTGTATAACACAAAGATATATCAAAGAATGAAGGTGTTATACTTACATCGTATTATGCTTTGAAGCAGACTTGAACTTACGCAAAAGTCGGATAGACGACTTATATTAAAGTTAGATTGTGTTTGGATAAACAACTTAATTTTAAATAAGCTAAAAACAACTTATTTTCATAAACTTCTCTGCCAAACTTACGGAAATAAGTTAAGAAGAGCATATAGGAAGATCATAAACTAGTTGCATAAGTTTATTTTCATAAGCTATTCTTATAAGCTCTCTATAAGCTCTTTCAAATGCACCCTTATTATTATGTTTTAATTTCCTTAGACATATCAGTCTTAAGTTCGTTAGAGGTATCAGTTTAAACTTTGCAGAGTCTTAAGACTTTGTAATCAAACATTAAGTGTAAAAAATTACTTAGACGATCAGATCAGCACTAGGACTTATCAAACATAGGGCACTTATAAACATTTGTCGCAACCGTCTCGTTAGGGCGTCGCGAAAGAAATAAAGAGGACTTGCCACCAATTTTTATTTTCGGAAAAAAATTGGAAACCCCATAAAGTAAAGGATACTAGTCTTTTTAAAAGATTGAGATCGAGCTCGGGAGTCGATTACTAGTAGAGAAAGTGTTAGCACCCTACATCGCCCGTTCTAAGAACGGTACCTCAAGTTAATTATGCAAATTTTAATAACTTTGAAATATTTATTTACCCAAAAAGAATAAGAGAAGATAAACAACATTAAATTAGGAAAATTTAATTTTAACTTGACGAAATGATTAATTTCGCTCCTACGTATTCCCTGGTGCGATGGAAACCTCAAAGTCGCGTAGTTCTTCTAGAAAATGATTGGTTGGTTGGATTTTTTTATTTAAAAGATTTTTATTTTGAAGATTATTTGAAAAGAGATTTTATTTCAAAATTAATTCAATTTCGCACAGGGTTCAAGATAACAATGTTATACGATCCCTTACAATATTATACAACATTTGAGGATGAAAAATCATACATCAATGTCATAAATTGTCGTGTGAATTAAAAAGACAAGATTTTAATTTTTCATAGCAAATTTACTCTCAAAGCTAAGCTCAAAATTTCCTCTCTTTTTTTTAGAATTTTATTTTATCTTTTATTTATTATTATTTTTAATTTTTTGGATATGACGCAATAGAAAAAAAAAACTGACCCAACTAACTCACTAGGCCTAATCTAAACCCAAACTAGTGGACTCCAACAAAGAATAAACAATAAACAAAACAAACCAAAAATAAAATAAACAATAAAATGGTAATAAACACAAAAAGCCTTCTTCTTTGAACCTGAAAGTATTGTACGTAGAACAGGGACCAGAGTTGCACTAGCCTAATGTGCACCTGAAGAGAAACCTGGCAGAGTGCTACGCAATGACGGCGTGCAAACTGGTAATGGCGGGTGAGCAGTGTTAGACGGCTGTGCTGCTATGAAATGATAACGCGTCTTCCCCGGTGTGACTTCGAAATGGTCGCACACCGGCAGCAAGCACGAGAGGACAGGTCCGTGATACTTCACGCGGTGCTACCATGGGCTATGATGGATGGATGCTGTTCTGCCATGGTGGTACACGGTTGTGGTGGGTGGTGATGATCGGACAGAATACCGTCACAGGGTGGTGCCGTGGGATGGTGAGTGAGGAAAAGAAAGGCTAGAGGTGAGGCTTGGGTGGTGGCTGGAGCTACAAAGGTGGAGATGAGTCGTCCACTGTGATGGTGAATATTTAAGGAAGAAAGTGGGTTGACGGTATGGTGGTCTGGACTTTTACTGCATGAATAAGAAAGAGAAGTGTTTATGGTTTAATGGTGAAGGGCAAGACTGCATGAGGATGATTTGGAAGAGATTGAATACGGGTAGAGGAAGGCTAGGAAGAGAGAATATGAAATGTGAGTGAGGGAGAGAAAAATATGACTAATGAAGGAGAGAAGACTCTGAACCCCCTCTTTTCATAAAAGATGTACCCTATTTATAGATATGAGAAGTAACAGACTCCTTTTATGCTTATCAGATGAACTATCACAAAAGTATCATTATTCCATCAAAAGCGTGATAAGCATATGAAATAGATTCAGTTTAGAGAGTGAAACAATGGATATGTATCACTATCTTTTCCTATCTATTTGAAACAACCTGAACATCATATTTATCTCTTATTTTTATTTTATTTTCATTTATTTTTTATATCTTTTTTTTTATTATTTTCTTTAAGAAAGAGGTGGGCCTAACTTCTAAAAAATTTGGGCTGAAGACCTAATTCAGTTTTGTTTTATTTTATTTTTTTGTATCTATTAAAAGAAATAAAATTGCCCCGGACAAAATTGGGTGTTCATAGCTGCCCCTCTTTGCATGTTTCTTATTAGGTAGTAGGTGTAACCGTAGTTAACCTTTTATCATTATAAGACACGAGTAAAGACATGAACTATGATTTTGTCTGGGAGAGCAATTTAGATCAGGTGATGATGGTCAAAGCTTACAGAGACACTATCTGCTGAAGCTTGAAAGGGAAGATAAAAGAAACTCACGGAGACACTATCTGCTGGAGTTTGAAAGGAAAAAAACTTACGAAGACACTATCTGTCATAACTTTAAAGTAAATACGCTTCCGGAGACACTACCTGCTGGAATTTTAAAGGGAGAAGCTTACGAAGACACTAAATATCGTAGCTTGAAAAGAAACTTACAGAGAAACTATCTGCAGGAGTTTGAAAAAGGCTTACGGGGACACTATCTGTCGTAACTTTAAAGAAGCTCATGACACACTATCTATCGTAGCTTGGAAAGAGAAGAAACTTCCGGGGACCCTATCCGCCGAAGCTTTAGAGGAAAGAAGCTTCCAGAGGCACTATCTACCGGAGCTCGGAAAGAAAGAAGCTTACAGAGACACTATCTGCCAGAGCTAGAAAGAAAGAAAGCTTTTGAAGACACTGTCTGTCGAAGCTTGAAAAGAAAGAAACTTCCAGAGGCACTATCTGCCGGAGCTTAAAAGGAAAGAAGCTTCCGAAGACACTATCTGTCGGAGCTTTGAAAAGAAAGAAGCTTACGGAGACACTATCTGTCGAAGCTTGAAAGACCAAATAAAGCTTATGAGGCCTTGTGCCTGCTAAAGCCTTCAAAAGTAATGAGATTGACCTTGTCAATGCATGAAATGATGAGAAACTCATAGAGAAGAAGCTTAAGGAGACATTATCTGCCATAACTTTAAAGGAAGGAAGCTCACACAGACACTATCTATCGGAGCTTCAAATCTTCTAAAAACACTATCTGTTGGAGCTTAAATAAATAAAGCTTATGAGGCCTTATGCCTGCTAAAGCCTTCAAAAGAATGGTATTGACCTTGTCAATGCATGAAATAATGAGATGGTGCATGATGCAAGAGATATCTTCTGTCAATATGATTTTTTTTTTTATTTCTTCTTTTTATTCTAACTTTCCTCGGTCCTTGGCCCCTTAAGAACTTTGATCACAACCAGATATGGATGAACTAGAAAAAAGCTCTTTGACCGGATTTATCAATATTTGCTGGCTCACCTTATGTTTTTGCTTTCGTTGGGAAACATGTTCCTTTCATAATGATTATCCTAATGGATGAGGGTGCCCACTTGCTTTCTTTTTTTAATTTTTTTTTTTTTAACATTGCCCCCTTCTAATGAGATCGAGGTGTTTCCCATGACCTTTCGAAAAAAAATTCAAAGAAATTTTGAATGCTTATAAACAACAATGTACATGTTTCACATTTCAATATATACTTATCCTTTTGAATGCACATAGTTGGTGAATGAAAGCATGAGATAGGGTAAAAGAGTAAACAATAGAAGTGGAAGACATTGGCATTATATTGAAAGTGAAAAGGTATACAAGATGAATATCATAATGGAATTTAAGCTTGCAGTATTCACAAAGAAAGTGGTACTATGGAATCACATCTCTTCAAGTGACACTCTCTGTAATGACTAATGCTAGCATCTCGCACTTAATCTTGAATACCCATTAATCAGCTTCTGAGAAAATGATCTGCCCCAGTCTTCATATTTTAAGCCATTTACTGCCCCGGTTTGTGCGTATCCAGACCATTTATTGCCCCAATTTACCGTCTTGATGATACTGCCTTTATTGTATCCCAACCTTTACTTTTGCCTAGACTGCCTTTTCAGATTTTCAGTCTACCAGGTTACTCTATCTTTTGCCTAAATTGCCTTCTCAGGTTTTCAGTCTAATGAGCCATTTTCTTTTTCTTATTTCTTATTATTAATTTTTTTCTTTTTTTGGGAAGTACACTCAAGCATAATATTTTTTGACAGCCTCAGAGTTTACAGGCAATTGCAAATCTTCACCATCTATCCTTGTGAGAATTAGAGCTCCTCCAGAGAAAGCCTTTCTTACTACATAAGGTCCTTCATAATTCGGAGTCCATTTCCCTCGATGATCCTTTTGGATTGGTAGAATCTTTTTTAGCACTAAATCTCCTTCTCGGAATTGCCTGGAGCGCACCTTTTTCTCATAAGCTTTCATCAACCTCTTCTGATAAAGTTGGCCATGACATAGTGCAACTAATCTTTTCCTTTCAATGAGATTCAATTGGTCGAGTCGAGTTTGGACCAATTCAGCTTCTTCTAATTCTGCCTTCATAAGCACCCTTAAAGAAGGGATCTCTACCTCGATTGGGAGTACCGCTTCCATCCCATAAACTAGGGAATACGGAGTTGCCCCTGTTGAAGTGCGAATGGAAGTACAATAACCGTGCAAGGCAAAAGGTAACATCTCGTGCCAATCTTTATATGTCACCACCATCTTTTGAACAATCTTCTTGATATTTTTATTGGCTGCTTCAACTGCCCCATTCATCTTTGGGCGATATGGAGAAGAATTGCGATGCTTTATTTTGAAACTTTCACACATCTCTTTCATCATCTTGTTATTCAGATTGGTTGCATTATCAGTATGATTTCTTTTGGCAATTCGTAGCGGCAAATCAGTTCTCTCTTGACAAATCTAATCACAACATTTCTGGTTACACTAGCATATGAAGCAGCTTCGACCCACTTGGTGAAATAATCAATTGCAACAAGAATGAAACGATGCCCGTTTGAAGCCTTTGGCTCAATCGATCCAATGACATCCATTCCCCACATTGAAAACGGCCAGGGTGCTGACATGACATTCAAAGATGTTGGAGGTGCATGAATCTAATCAGCGTATGTTTGACATTTATGAAACTTCCTTGCGTAGTTGAAGCAATCACCCTCCATTGTCAACCAGTAATAACTAACCCTCAAGATTTTTCTAGCTACGTGAGCTCCAAAGGATCCTTCATGAACATCTTTGATAATTTGACTGGCCTCTTTTGCATCAACACATCTTAGAAGGACCATATCATGATTTCTTTTGTAGAGAACATCCCCGTCTAGAAAGAAACCCATTGCGAGTCTTCTTAAAGTTCTTTTGTCATTTTCTGAGGCCTATGAGGGATATTCTCGACTTTCTAGAAAGCGCTTGATATCATGGTACTATGGCTTCCCATCAATTTCTTCTTCCACCACTTGACAGTATGCAGGATGGTCACGACTTTCCATTTTGATCAGTGGCAAATTCTTCACATCGCCTACTTTGAAAATTGAGGACAAGGTAGATAGCGCATCGGCTAACTGATTATCTTCTCGAGGAATATGTTGAAAAGTGACTTTGTCTAACTATTCAACCAAACCCTTGATGTAATCATAGTACGGAATTAATTTAGCATCCCGAGTTTCCCATTCTCCTCTTAACTGGTGTATGACCAAAGCAGAGTCCCCATATACTTCTAGCACCTTTGCCTTCGATTCTATTGCTGCTCGGATCCCTAAGGCACAATGTGCCTCGTATTCTGCCACATTATTTGTACAATCAAAACAGAGCCTTGCAGTGATTGGGATAAAATTATTTTCTGGGGAAATCAAAATGGCCCCATATCCCATGCCCTAGTGAGTTAGAAGCTCCATCAAACAACAAGATCCACTTTTCTTTCTCTGATGTCTATTCTTGTTCAAACAAAACCATTATATCCTCATCAGGGAAGTCACATTGCATTGACCCGTAGTCTTCTATGGGTTGATTGGCCAAATAGTCTGCAAGGGCACGACCTTTTATTGATTTCTGAGTGACATAGAGAATATCGTACTCTGATAACATGACTTGCCAGCGGGCTATCCTTCCAGTCAAAGCAGGTTTATCAAAGATGTACTTGATTGGATCCATTTTTGACACTAACCAGGTAGTGTAACTCAGCATATACTGCCTCAAACGACGGGTAGCCCATGCCAAGGCACAACATGTACGTTCCAGCAGCGAGTAATTGGCTTCACAACTAATGAACTTTTACTCAAATAATAGATTGCCTGCTCTTTCTTGCCCGATTCATCGTGTTGCCCTAGCACGCAACCCATAGATTCATCTAAGACAGTCAAATATAGGATGAGAGGTCTCCCAGGTACTGGGGGGTACCAAGACTGGAGGTTCTTGTAAGTACTGTTTGATCCTTTCAAATGCCTTCTGACAATTTTCATTCCATTTTACTGTTTGATTCTTGCGCAGCAGCTTAAAGATTGGCTCACAAGTTGCGGTTAATTGGGAAATGAACCTAGCAATGTAGTTTAATCGCCCTAAAAACCCGCGAACTTCTTTCTCTGTTTGAGGTGCTAGCATGTCAATGATGGCTCGAACTTTGTCAGGATCATCCTCTATTCCTTTCTGGCTAACTACGAACCCCAAAAGCTTGCCCGATTTCACCCCAAAAGTGCATTTGGCAAGGTTCAATCTGAGCTTAAACTTTCTTAGCCGTTCAAAAAGCTTCTGCAAATTATCTACATGATCTTTTTCAGATTTGGACTTTGCAATCATATCATCCACATAAAATTCTATTTCCTTATGCATCATATCGTGAAATAAAGTCACCATAGCCCACTGATATGTTGTCCCTGCATTCTTTAGACCAAAGGGCATGACGTTGTAGCAGAACGTTCCCCATAAAGTGACAAAGGTAGTCTTTTCCATATCTTTAGGAGCCATTCTGATCTGATTATATCCCGAATATCCATCCATGAAAGAGAACAGTGCATGCCGAGCAGTATTATCAACCAAAACATCAATATGAGGTAAAGGGAAGTCATCATTTGGGCTAGCTCTGTTCAAATCTCGATAGTCAACACACATTCGGACCTTTCCACCCTTCTTTGGAACTGGGACTATGTTGGCAACCCATTGAGGATATTTTGCCACTGCTAGGAAACCTGTGTCCAATTGCTTTTTGACTTCTTCTTTGATCTTTAAGGACATGTCTGCTTTCATTCTGCGTGGCTTCTGTTTTACTGGCGGACATTCGGGTTTTAAATGCAGTTTATGTTCTACTATGCTAGGGTCCAACCCCGGCATATCTTGATATGACCAAGCAAAACATCTTTGTACTCAATTAACAACTTGATTAGCCTGCTTCGCTCATTTTCATCCATGGAAAGCCCAATCTTGACTTCCTTTTTATCGTCTTCAGTTCCCAGATTAATTACTTTTGTTGGCTCCTCATGGGGCCTGATTTCTCTGGCTTCTTGTTCTACCAATCTCATTAGTTCGGGGGGAATTTCTCCATTCTCATCACTGTCCTCATCAGCACGATTAACAGGATAATTAAAATCATATGACGGGCTACTAGCACAGTCACTTTCAAGAGAATCACTTTCAGAACTGCATTTAGTTATTATCAGGGGAAATGAATGAATAAAAACCGAAGTAAAAATGGAGCCAGAGATAAAGAGAAAAATATTGAAATGGAAACAAAGTACGCCCATTATTAAAATTTCCTAAAGCCTTAGGCAGAGCTAACGGGAAAAGCATAACAAAAATTACTTTGATAAAAATCCTATGGTCCTAGGAAACTCGTTGATCTCCCAATTGTTGAGCTTTGTGTTAGGAGAGCATGGATACACCAGATTGAGATTGTGATTAGGATAATCATCTTCGATGGCTGTCACTTGGTCTAGGAATACGAACCCTGTGCTGTGAAAGCTCTGTCGTATGTCACAAATGGGAATCCTTTCAACCTCATATTCATGATTTTCCAACCGGGCTAACCTTTTTCTCCTTCTTTCTTCCATCACCTTCATTTTGTCTGCTCTGGTTGGTTTGTATCCCAATCCATATCGGTCCTTATTTTCAGTGAGTACCATGATGGGGCCATACCCTGATTATTCTTCCCCAAACCTTTTCCATGTTGATATCCTCCTTCGAGCATAACCTTCACCATCATTTTGGAAGCACTTGATAGTCGGGCTTTTAGAAGCATCGTCCCCTCCTTTACATAGGTGACATTAGCAATCTCAAGTGATTGGAAGGCAGTCTCAAGAGCTTCTTCCGCTGCTTCAATGTAAGGGGTAGAGGTCGGTTTGCTCACTAGCATATCTTCTTCTCCAGATATGATGACCAACTTACTATCAACAATGAACTTCACCTTTTGGTGCAGAGTAGAGGGTACTGCTCCAGAAGAATGAATCCATGGTCTTCCAAGTAGGCAACTGTAAGTTGGTGTGATGTCCATTACCTGGAAAAGAATCTGAAAAGTACAAGGACCAATTTGAATGGGCAGCTCTATTTCACTAATGACTTCCCTTCTTGTGCCATCAAAAGCTCTTACTATCATCGCGCTCGGCTTCATGTGGGTCCCATCAAAAGGCAGCTTAGATAGTGTTGATTTTGGCAGCACATTTAGAGAAGGCCCATTATCAATAAGTACTCTGGCCATGATGTGATCTCGACATTTCATCGAAATATGCAGTGCCTTGTTGTGCCCTAATCCTTCTGCGGGTATTTCATCATCAGTGAAAGTGACATAATTATCAGCAATAATGTTACCCACAATGCCATCAAATTTATCAACTGTGATATCATGGGCAACATGAGCTTGATTTAGCACCTTCATTAACACCTTTCTGTGTGGCTCAGAGTTTAGTAACAGGCGTTACACGTGTCCTATTCTCACTAAAAACAACTCACCAATGAAAATATATCATGCATACTATTACACATGTCCTATTCTCATTGAAAACAACTCATCAATGGAAATATAGCATAACATGTGTACCAGTTGTTACATATGTCTTATTCTCATTCAAAAATGGCATCTAAAGTAAGTAGGAAACTGCACCTAAGTTTTCTCCAAATAGAATATTGCACTCAGAAGTCAGAAGCATACCTTCTCATACAGTGCATCAAGTGCATCAGTTGTCACAGGATACCCAACATGGAATGTAGGCATAGAGAGACTCTCCACCATCTTCTTCGCAACCGCAGATTGCATTGTCGTGAAGGTCACAACACTAGAACCTGGAATCGGAGCAGGAGAAGGAGCCGAAGACGAAGCGGCCGGAGCAGCTGCAGCCTTTAGTGGAGCTGAAGTAACCGACGAAGCAGCCACATTTCTCTCCGGCGGCTTAATTCCGGCGGCGGTCTCTACATCGGTGGCAGTAATCCGGCCGTATGGACCGGTCCCGACCACCGATCCAATGTCCACCTTGTGTTGCTTCGCAAGCTTTTTCGCGTAAGGTGTCGCGACGGTCTTCCTCGGCCCGTCGGAAACCGCCTTAGACGGCGGCGGATTCGTTGCCGGAGCATGAATGGGAGTTTTCGTAGGAATCGGAGCGGCGGCGGGGGTAGGTGCCGAGGAGGAAGAGGATTTTACGGTCGCCTTGGCCTTGGCCTCGGCGACTTCTTCCTCGGTCTCGGCGAAAAGACCGATGGGGGCGCCGACGGGAGCTGTCTCGCCTTCACCGACGACAATAGCGGCGAGGATTCCATCGTAGAAGGTCTCGACGTCCATGTCGGCCTTATCGGACTAGACTACGACGACGCTCTCGCCTTTGGAGAGAAGGTCGCCCTCTGATTTAACCCAAGAGACGATTTTGCCCTCGGTCATTGTGGAGCTGAGGGCGGGCATGAAGATTTCCCTGATCTTGGATTGGATTGCGAAGGAGTGCCTCTGGCGAGGTTTTGATGCGGCGGAGAAGCGGCGCCAGGGGAGGGGAGTGGCGGAGAAGGAGGAGGAGAATGAAAGGGTAATATTGGAATTTGTTGTGGGGGAGAGGGAGAGGGTGGTAGAGAAAAAAGGGGAAGCTGTGGGCCTAACTTCTAAAAAATTTGGGCTGAAGACCTAATTCAGTTTTGTTTTATTTTATTTTTTTGTATCTATTAAAAGAAAGAAAATTGCCCCGGATAAAATTGGGTGTTCACAACATTCAAAGCATTATATTACTTAGATTATCAGAGCAAAATGCAAGAATGATGCATGAATAATCATTAAGTTCAGTTGAATCATTAAGTTTTTGCTCTCCGTCTTTTGTCATCAACAAAAAAAAAAACTTAAATATAAATGCATAGATAAAAACACAAGAATTCTGAATAACTTCATTATATTGATAACATCACAGACTTGTACATCGGCTTTGGATCCAAAAAATATCACTAAAGAAGAATAAACTAAGCTAAAGACTTGCCCTTTTGCCAAGAAGTTCACGCAAAGGTGGTGAAGCTCATGAGTCGCAGCCCTGCTTACATCAGCCGAAGCTTGAATGGAGTCTAGAGAACGTTATTCCATATTGTCCAATCTTTGATGAACAATTAGATCATGCACTTGAACAGGAACAGAAACATAAACATGTGCAGGTTGAGGAGGGAGAGGAGGAGGAGGTTGAGTTTGGATAGGAGGGGGTAAAGATATAATAAGAGGTACATAATCTAAGGGGGTGTGCGGAAAGAAGAAAAGAAGAAGAGAAACCTGCTCACCCTTTCTCTAATAACTAGGGTCTTGCACTTCCGGTAATTAGTCAGTCCAGACCTAGAAGCTTCACCATCCCATCTTTCCTTAACATCTTTAATTAAGAGACGATCGTCTCTTCTAGAAAATCCTTCAGGGGCATGCACCCCTTGTTCAACAAAAACTGCCTCTGATAGTCATTCATGACCCGTCTTGGAGCAGGAGTAAAGGGTTCAGAAGCATATTCCTTTTCCTTCTTCTTCCAAAGGTCCTTTACCGTTTCTTGGACAACAACCCTATCAGGCTGGATCTTAATAACAGTTGAGGGCTTCATCACTGTTGAGGGGTTATCCCGACCAAGACCGCGACGGGGATCACGATAATAATAGATATAAGAAAAAACACGAGTCGTCACTAATTTTATTTTAATTAGAAATAAAAATTGAAAAACCTTTAAAGAATTGTCCTTCAAGCCAAAAGCAAGTTCGGAAACCAATTGTGAAAAGGAAAGGACGAGAGCTTATCCCCTGTAACGCCCCGATTTTCAAGTTCTATAATTATTCAGTATTTAAACGTTTATATTTTATTGGAGGGTCTAGAGAGTGAAATAAAATATTCTGAGAAGATAGGAATGCCCTACACAACCATAGGAAGCCAGGGTTAAGTTTCGGGCGAAAGCTCAAACGGAGTCCGGTCTGTGCTTTTCATTGACAGTAGTATTTTACTACTATCAAGACCTAATTTGGACTCGTGAACGAGACAGTAAGTCTCAGGATTTAATTCTCTACGTCTTTGTTAAAATCTGTGCCGACTTCTAAAAGTGAAAAGAATATATTATATTTGGGCGAATACTCGAATCGGAAGACGATTGGAGCTATAAAGGGATTTACCGTGATCCGCTACGGATAAGATTCATCTACGAAGGTGTGTTGTGACTCACCAATGTCATCATTACATTTCTAGAAATATCTAGATATTTATAAGGGAAATGACCAAAATGCCCCTAGTCTTTGAAGGAATTACCAAATTACCCTTTTTGCTTATTTACAAGTTTGCCATAGGATTAAAATATAAATATCTCTTTCACTAGGACTCTCGGCCATACTCTCTCTCTCTCTCTTCTTTCTCTCACTTGTTCTTCCTTCTCCTTCCAAGTTCTTCATTTTGTTCTTCATTATTCTTCACAAAAACCTACTTTGATCTTCAAAAAAGTTGAAGTTTGGTGAAAACTTGTTTCTTTACTTATTAATCTTTGATTCTAAGAGATATGATTTTCATCTTAACTCTCTTAATCTCTCTATTTCATCTCTTGATTCTTGAAGATCCAAGTTTAGATCCAAAACTTTGAAAATTCATAAAAAAGTGTAGAAAAATCCTTTTAATACCAAATCAATTTCTATGATCTAGTTTCATCATTCTCTTTCATTAGCCAAGAGCATGAAATCAAATAAGTTTTCTAGCCTTTTCTTCTTAATATGGCCGAAATCTTCATGATGGGAAAATGTTGAGTTTTTTATCCAAGTTTTATGTAATAAGACTTGTTTTAGTGTTAGGAGTATCTAAGGATCATCCATCCAAAAGATGAGAAATTTTGAACACCTCTAGCTTATTTTCACATCTAGGGACCGAACCCTAAGTTGGTGAGGATAGGAAAGTTTTGTGTTGTTTGGTGTTAATGATTGTTTGGTTGTGTTGTTTGTAGTTGGTGACGAGAAATGACGAGAAATCGGACGAGAAATCGGGAAAATTCGCGGACCGATCGGGCTACTTACCTTTGGAGGATGACTCCTAAATGTAAGGGGAGATTAGCTCCAATGAGTTTGATAGCCTCATAAGTTTTGTTGGATGATTGTAACCATGATGTGAAGTTGATGCATTAAGAAACCTATATGCTTGTTTGATGCCTTGAAGATATACTATATGTTGTGTATGTACTTGATTTATTTTTATGAAGTACATGCTTGGATATGTGAATATAAATGGTGGCATGGATGCCTTGAATGGAGATTTGATGTGTATATATATACATATTTATATCCTGGACTAGTTAAGAGCATAACATTAGCTATAGCTTGTTTTTTAGGAAAGAAAAGCTTCTAAGCTAAACGTTATAATGGCCGATTTTATTAAAAATTATTTAGTTTGTCAAGAAAATACCTTCTAAACATATTTGATGTTCCAAAAACGAAAATGTCTTTTACTTTAGCCATAGGTCATTTAATTAACTAAGTGTTTCAAGAAGAGAAATAATGAAGAAGTTAAGGAAAAATAGAAAACAAGGCATTCGCCTGGATAACCTCGTCTCGCCACGCGAGACAGATGGCTAGCCTGACCAGTAATAATACAAATTCTCGGCTTCGCAACGCGAGACCATCCACGCCCCGCGAACCAGAGGAACTGTCTAAGAAGTAAAAATGGCCTCTCAGCCTCGCGTCGCGAAACTGATATTCGTCCCGCGAGAAAAGGTTTTGTTTACAAAGGGAGATTTTCAATTCAATCATAAAATTTTACGCGTGAAAAACTAAAGTTAAGTAATTAACTTAGAGTTGAAGACAAGGGATAATTAAGTATGGTATGTGGTGGAACAAGACCATGTACTTTACCATTGATGACTTGGTACATCAATGACTTCATAAGACTTAAGTGAATCAACACTTATTTCATAAGGCTCAAAGACTTATCTAAGAGGATTCTCAATCCTTCTTCATAATACTTAGGATTTGAGATATGATTCATAAGACATAAACACAAACATGAAACGTTTTGGGTTTTGAAACAATAGCTCGATGACGGACCGGTGAGTTGGATCAAGGTCAGTCGTGCGATTGTTTCAGTATTGTAATGATCGGGATGAGAGGGACCCTGAGGCTGTGCAGGTATGGGACTGTACAGTTAAAGGAATCCTAAGGCTGTGTAGGTATAAGACTGTATAGTTGAAGGAAAGCTTCTGAGAATTGATTGGTACTACCTATACCAACAAGATTCGTCTTCTTTTCGTAAGCCCAGAACGTAAGAACTCCATAGTTAAGCGTGTTTGACTTGGAGGAATTGTGGGATGAGTGGCCTTCTGGGAAGTTTCCTAGAAAGCATGTGAGTGAGGACAAAACACGCTGAAAAGACCCGTGTTGGTTTGTGGGGACAGTCGGCAAATCTAAAAGCAGCCCGGATCATCCTAAAGGAATCACGAGATTTATTCGATGGATAAAAGACATTAATACACTTAAAATCATGTAAGAACTCTTGACGAGAGGATTTCTAAGAAATCATGAGTGTATTCAGTGAATAAATATAAACACTTGATATCTACGAAAGCCTTGTAACTGCAACATTCCTGTGGAATGATGAGATTTATCCGGTGGATAAATGCTTTATAATATAAAGACGCGTATAGTTCCTAAGGAAGAGAACCTTAGTGAACCTTGAGGTTTATCCGGTGGATAGACATTGCTTTATTGCATTTGCTTTGTGTAAGCACTGCCATTTCATTTGCATAGTTGTAAGGCCTTGAGCCTAGGAGTTGAGCTTACACCTTGATTGGGATGCAAATCTTACGATGACGATCTTAAATGGTCTTGAGAGATGTCAGGGTTGGAGATTCCACAAATGACCAGTTGGTGATTCTTCTGTGTCGTGATATTCCGTGCACTACTGTGATATCTTTGACTCGATGCTGTACTTTTCATGTTTGGTCGAGTGTTTCCGTAAAAGCCAGATACATGCACGTTACATTTGTTGTAGCACATTGCCCAAGGCTGACGTACACGGAACATGTCCTCCCATTCACTCTCCCCGACGATTTGTTAGCTCCATGGAGTAGAGGTCAGAGTTTATCCTTGTGGCATATGGCATTGAGTCATGTACATCGCATTGCATTACATGGCTGTTGATGAGTACATTTATTTATTGTACATCATTATTCTGTTTTCGAAGATGTCTTATGCTACTAATTGATTAAGATGATATACTGCAATTTATGGTGTACTTATGGAAATGTTGTTACATGGTGCATTGTCCTGTGATACTCCTGTTATTGTAACAATGTTGATGCATTATTTATATGTTGTTTTACTTGTGTGGCTATTATGATAAACTGGTGAAAGAGTATCTCACCCTTGCCTGTACATGTTGGACACCCCTGTTGTGTTTTTTGAACACATGTACAGATAATTTCCAGCGGTCCTATGGGTCACTGCGGGGCCCTACGTTTGAGTTGCTTGGTGACGAAGACGAAGACGGTGGACTGTTAATAACGAGGCCCAGTGTCTCTTAGGCAATTGCATGCTAGGTAGTATGCTTTACTGTTCATAGAGTTTTGTTAGACCAGCTCTTAGGATTTTGGTATTCAAAGTCCGGTCCATTGACCGTGATTCAGTATGATGTGTATTGAGAAAGTGACTTTATGTATGCCTTAAGGTGAAGTGAATGAGTTTCATAAATGATGAGTTCGAATTTATTTCTTTGTTATTGTTAATGTTTAAATTGTTATCAGAATTTCCGCAATAAATCTAATAAGTATTTTCGAAAAGGTTTTAATTAACCAAATCACATGATTTTTGGGTTACGATATGTGACACCTCGAGGGGGTGTTACAACCCCACAACACCTACTTTAAGACTTTTTATATAATTTTGAAGTTGAATCGACGTACTTGTATTTTTTTTTAGCAAAAATGACATGTAAAGACATCACAATAGAGAAAGAAATCCCAACTATGCTGGTAGCTCAGACTCTACCAATCATTGGCAACACACCATAAATAAAATGAGAAAAATAAAAAATACAAAAACATGGGGGGGGGACATAAACCAAAACCCATGCAAAGAAAACAAAGGCAAGCATCATTTAAATCTGTAATTAGGAAAACCAACCCTATTGTCGGTAAATTCTTCACTAATAAATCTAGGAACTAAATCCTAGCAAGTATCTTCTTTTGTCGACGTACTTGTACCGATTAGCCAAATTAATGACTAAATATTTTATTGTTAGACATAACTTCTTTAAATTATATGTATATGTATAGCTTTTGTATGAAATTAATTATCAATGTCAAATTACAATATAAAAAAAATTAAAATATTAAAAAAATAACAGAGGATCCTAATTTCCATAATATTATTATTTTAACAATGATTTTATATATATTACGATAATTTCAATTGTCATATTATATATACAGTTGATTACGGTGGTTGCAAACTGCCTTTTAATGCATAAAATTATGGCAGTTTCAACTACTGTTTTATGCATAACGTTATAACAGTTTAAACTGCCATTTTGAATTGACAATTATGACAGTTTTAACTGCTATTTGATACTAAATATTATGGCCTACTTAAACTGGCATTTTATAAGTAAAGTTATGGTGGTTTAAACCACCATTTTATATACTGACGATTGTGGCAGTTTCAACCGTCATTCTGTCATAAAAGTTATCACTTTTATGGCGCAAATTATGGCTTTTTGAACCACGATTTTATAAAATGAAGGACCCGCCATTTTATAAATGAAGATGAAGATTATGACAGTTTAGTGAATGGTGGTTGAAAACTGACGTTCTATACCGAATGGCGGATGCAATATACGATGGATTCTATTATCGTCGTAAATGAAAACATTGGCGGTTCATCCCACCGTTTTCCCCCTTAATTGACATCCGTAGTAAACATTTTTTTTGTAGTGTATATAGTTATAATATTAAATGAAAAAATAAATAGTTTGTAATGTTTTTATTTTATATTATATATAATTATAATATTTTTAGTTAATTAGTTTTGTTTGTAATATTTTATGACTAGTTTTGGATGATCTTTGAATAGTTTTTCAATGGAGTTATAGTTGTATTTTTTGTCAATTAATGTTTTTATTTATTTATTTATTTATTTTTTATAGTTAGTTAAAGTGTGGATAATGAGTACGGATATGGGCCGTGGCGGATCTTGCCTACAATTTTCGAGCGAGCCACCAACTATAACTAAAATGATGTAATTCATCATGACACTTACTAGAGAAACATACAATATTGATAACAAAAGTCAAGTTTGAAAAAAAACAGATGAACTATAATCTACTATCTATATATACATTTTAAAGCCTAGCAAATTCCCTAAAATATCCATTGTTGAAAAACTGACACGTGTCCCAAAATAAGGTCAAAATTGTCACTTTAATCCCCTCTACCCCGTCACTTTAACACCGATTTTTTCTTTCTGCACAACCCAGATGACTCTATGTTCACTGTTCTCTCATCCTCTCCCGAGGCTAAATTTCAAATTTCCAGCATTTGAAATCTGGGTTGACTGTTCTCTCATCTTCATTTCTCTCATTTTTTCTGTTATCCATTCATTCCTCTCATTCTTTTTTTTTTTCTTCAGATACTCTTCTGGAGACTCCTCTCGATCGTCGTCTCTCTTCGTTCTTCTTTTTCTCCGCTGATCTCTCTTTTTGTGCTCATTCTCATCTTTAGCTTCCGAGAAGCCATAGGAACTGCTAAAGCCTGGGAAACATGAAACAAAAGGCAGAAAAGGGTTATCTCAAATATAAAAAGTTATTTCAATGTGCATCAGAAGTGGGTAAGGGTTCTGCTAACGTTGGTGCGGAACAAAAGTGAATCACCTTGCCTTAGCGAAAAGCATATGGAGACTGACCTTGAAGTGCTCCTATTTGTCAGATTGGTTAAGTCCTCTTCCTCTCTATTTTTTTTTCTTTCTTTTTTCTCTTATCTCTATTATCATTTTTTCGGATTTAGATTTCTTCTTTCATATTTCATATTGTACTCCTTGGCCTGGTGGAATTGGAATGGAACCGAAGCTAGATGAGGCCGAGGTTGTCGTGGATGGATTTGAACAATGGCCCTAAACCCGTTTGTCCATGTAGGTATGCTTTTTCCCCTCCTTCTTTCTTCTTAATCAACTTTTTTTTGCTTTAATTTGCTGTGTTAAATCCTGACCACAAATGATGTTGGCACTCCTTTTGTTTGTATATAATCAGATTGGTAAGAATTTCTTTAATTAGTGTTTTATATGTGCGTGTGTGTCTTTTTTCTATTAAAAAAAAATTCCTTTGCTGTAAGCTTCCTTGAAAGGGAAGGGATACATGTTGTATTGGCTTTTATGAGTACAAGATTTGCTTTGGTGAACAACAAAAGGGCCTGGATTTTGATGTTGTGTTTCATGAATTTGGTTCCTCGAGGCAATTCTATTATTTTATGCACTATAGATTTTTTGTTTTTCTAATGATAAGGTTACTACATTGTTTATATAGAAGCAATCTTTATGGAATCAAGAGGTACTGCATTTTCACTCACTTAGTTTATTCGGTCAGTATGAATTTCAATATCATTATTTCAGATAAATTTTTAATACTTTTTCAGATATTCATTGCTACAATTATTTTTTATTTTTGGTTCTACTCGCGATAAATTTAAGTGGCTTTGTTAAGTCATAGATCAATCAGAAAAGAATATGGAAATAGTTGTTAAAAGTTCAGCATAGGTCACTCAAATGCCCATAAAACATGCTTTACTTGCTTCAGAAAAAAAACAAAATTTGAATGCTTCAGTTTTATTCTTTTTATGGAGAATTTACTTTTAGAGTAGTTGAACTTTCCTCATTTGCCCAAATTATTTCCTACCTTTTAGCATATTTATCAACAAACACAGACGAAGGCCACTGGCTTGCTTTTCAACTCTGTTATCTATGAATTTACTTTCCATTGCATTGGCAAATTTAATCTTTCTACATGGTGTTCAAATTCATGCATGGCAAGAGCCCCTCATGCATTCAAGTATGTATCCTGCCCAAGGGGTAAGCGGATGTATGAGGTGATGATGTTGTGCCAAAAGTAGCATCTCATGTTGAGGGTTTAGAGTTTAGTTCACCCTTTGAGTTGATTAGATTTAGACTGAAGTAAATTGAATACTTTAAAAGTTTAGTTGATCAGGTGAAGTTATGGCTAAGGTGAGGTTTAAAGGTAGATCCATACATGATCTAAGATTTATTTCACATTTTTGGTCTGGTGCACACTCTGGTGGTGCATTCTTTATGTCCTATTTTTATATTGTAACCTATTTTGTCCTTTTTTTAAAACTTGGATAATATTTTTTGGATTTTTCTACTCTCAAAGCTACTTTTCTTTGTGGGTGAACTTTTGTTTTCGAAGTTTAGGGTTGAGTTTTAAGTTTTCAAGGGAAAGTTTGGTAGTGAGAGCAATTTGTGCATGGTGGTGTTCAGAAAGTAGAGGTTTGCATGGTTAGTGTGACATGTGAGCTTACTCTATGACCTTTTGGTCCATTTTCTTCATCCATATAAAATTCACATAAGTATTTGATTTAAGTTGTTAAATATTCTTGCTTTTATTTGACAGTGAGTGATTATGCTTGTGTACCTAGCGTTACTCTTTTCTCAATTGCATTGTTAGTTTTAACTGTCACTCTGTGAGTGATATCTGTGTTAAACTATTAACAACAGAAAAATAGCTTTAGGATTCCAGCATGCTAACAACTCAATGATTATGCAAAAGGTCATAGAGTAAATTCATCCATATAAAATTCACATAGAGTAAAATTCACTGTTATCATAGTAAAAAAAAAATATAGCTTACATAGATACTGTACAAGATTTATGCACTGAGTAAGGTAGAATATCTTTCTGTTATTTCACCCCTGGATAATAAGGAAACTGATGTACATTTGTTTGTAGATGAGAAAGATATAATAACCTTCACCCGTGTGCCATGATTTTACCTTTGTAGATAAGAAAGATATCACCCGTCTATGATAACCCGCGAAGGAACCTGTATATGATAACTCGTCTGATCAGATGGGCTATCATAGACGGGTGATCAGATGGGTTATCATATACGTGTGAGTCATCGACACGTGAGCATAGACAGGTTCCTTTAGTTTTCCCTCACATGTCTATGCTCACACGTCTATGAGATCACCCGTCTATGACAATCTGTCTATGATCACACGTGCTCACCCGTCTATGAGATGATCAAACGTCTATGGTAACCTATCTATGAGATGATCAAACATCTATGACATAGGTGATCTCATACAAGTTGCATCCTATCTATGATCAAACGTCTATGGTAACCCGTCTATGGTAACACGTCTGATCACCGTCTATGAGATAGTCAGACGGGTTATCATAGACAGGTTCCTTCACCGGTATGCATAGACATGTGATCATAGTGCAGTAATTGTTTAACTACTTAATCAATAATTTATGTTAATAATTTTAAACATAAATTGTTGCTTATAAACATGCATATTAGATTCAAATGACAACAAAAAGTTAGATAACCCGTCTACGATAACCCTTCAGACGGGTTATCATAGATGGGTGATCATAGACGATTGATCACAGAAGGGTAATCATAGATGGGTGATCATAGACGGTTGATCACAGACGTGCGATCATAGACAGTTTACTTCAGTTGGGTTGTCATAGACGTGTGAGCATAGACGGGTGATCATCTCATAGACGGGTGAGCATAGACAGGTTCCTTCAGTTTCCCCATATAACTTGTCTATGATCACCTGTCTATGACAACCCAACTGAAGTAAACTATCTATGATCACATGTCTATGATCACCCGTCTATGAGATCACCCGTCTATGATAACACGTCTATACTCACCCGTCTATGATAACCCTTTTGATCAGACGGGTGATTATAGACAGGTTATTTGGGGAAACCGAAGGAAACTGTCTATGCGCACCCGTCTATGAGATGATCACATGTCTATGACAACCCGTCTGATCAGAAGGGCTATCATAGACGGGTGAGCATAGACGTGTGATCATAGACAGTTTACTTCAGTTGGGTTGTCATAGACGGGTGATCATCTCTTAGACGGGTGAGCATAGACAGGTTCCTTTAGTTTCCCCATATAACCTGTCTATGATCACACGTCTATGATAAACCGTCTGATCAGAAGGGTTATCATAAACGGTTGATCATAGACGTGTTATCATAGACGGGTGATCTCATACACGTGTGACCATAGACAGTTTACTTCAGTTGGGTTGTCATAGATGGGTGAGTATAAGTGGGTGATCATCTCATAGACGGGTGAGCGTAGACAGGTTCCTTCAGTTTCCCTATATAACCTGTCTATGATCACCCGTCTATGACAACCCAATTGAAGTAAACTGTCTATGATCACACGTCTGTGATCACCCGTCTATGCTTACCCATCTATGATAACCCTTCTGATCAGATGGGTTATCATAGACGGCTGATCTCATAGATCACACGGGTTATCATAGACGGGTTGTTTTATTATGTCAGATACTTTAGTAGTTATATTATCTAACTTTTTGTTGTCATTTGAATCTAATATGCATGTTTATATGCAACAGTTTATGTTTAAAATTATTAACATAAATTATTGATTAAGTAGTTAAACAATTACTACACTAAGATTTTGTTGACGGGACTTAAACTCCAATTGCATGAAATTTTATTTTTCAGTTTATGCATACACAATTATCACTTGGACTTCCTGCTTTGGGAGAACTACTTACTGATGCAAATGGTGTTATTAAGCTTAATCCTTATCTTTTTTCTTTGTATTTCCTTCTGATGAACAAAATGAATTTACATTTATATGTACTTTATGAAATATACAATTCAAAATGATCTATGAATTTTCTATCTTCAATATTATATAAATCAGTTTCTATACTTTATAACAGCATGAATATTAGTATATGATTTAATATATTCAGTTTTTTTTATAGGTATTAAAAAATATATAATTTACAAAATTAACTTTTAGCAAAAATGTAGTAAGCAACACGGTGTGATCCATGCGAATGCACGGGTATACAACTATAGCATAAAAATTTAAGTTTTGATGTTACCTTCACGCAAATTATGTGTTAATTAGTATAGTATAATTGATTTATTATTAATTTGTGTTTTATGTTCTAATTAGTAAAAAAAAAATTATTTTTGTATGAAAGTTCTAATTAGATTATTGAGCCTATGTTAATCCTCGCGTGCATTGCGTATAATTGGATTTCCTTGCATCAATATTTTAAGAAACTCAATGTTATTAGCATTGTTTTTTATGAATGTTCAAGATTTCCATTCTTATGATTGTTTTCGTCGGCAAGTGCAAGCATGATTCATAAGTTTTGAATTTTCAAAATGAAAACTCAAGTAAAAGGCAAAACAATATGGATTGTGGAGTTATTTTGCTACAATCACAATGTGCGTATAACTATGGTTTATAACTATGTCAATATTGGTATATAATTTACTTTATTCACTTATTTCCTAGGTAAAAAAAACTGATTAATTTTCAATGTTACTTTTAGAAAAAATTGTAGTAAGTAACATAGCGCGACCCGTGCATTCAGCTAGTAACTTCTCTAGAAGCAGCAACCAAAGCAAGTTGTAATCTATGTGCAAAGCAATTTATGTAATAAGCATAAGGACAATCTTTGAGAAATAATGCTTGCAATCCATTCCACTCCCCTCTCATATTTCTAGCACCATCATATCCTTGGCCACGAATCTTTGAAACATCAAGATCATATCGAGAAAGAACATCACACAATTCTTTTTTAAGAGTGATAGCCCTAGTGTCCTTAACATGCACAAGATCAAAAAAACGTTCTTGTATACAACCATTTTTATCTATAAACCTCAAAACAATAGCCATTTGCTCCCTTTGAGATTCATCACATGATACATCAACAATTATGCAAAACCATGAATCCCAATCTCTTTTCTGATGTAGCTTCTCACTTTACTAGACATGATATGCAAGATTTCCTTTTGAATTAGATGAGAAGTATACTTTGAATTATAGGGAGCATTGTCTAGCACTACTTTTGCAAGTTCATCATTGTATGATGCTAAGAGTTTGATCATTTCAAGAAAATTGCCTCTATTTTTTTATTCTAATGTCTCATCATGACCTCTAAAAGCACAAGCTTGAAACGTGAGCCAACGAATTGAATCAATAGAGCTCTTGAGACGTACTCAATTCTTGCTAATTAGGTCAGAACTCTGCACATTAATGATATTTCTGATGTGCTAAGATTGATCTAACAAGTCTTGAGAAGCTTTCAGTGCATTATTGGGCAATGAGCAAGGGCTCTCTCTAATATGATTAAGAAATGCACAATTCTTCCTAACGTTGACCTTTCTCCATGCTCTAAATCCTTTTCCAGTGAAGACATCTACTCCATGATGCCCACTTGGATTTTTATTGAACAAGCAACAAAGCAAACAATAAGCAGCATCATTAGCCGGAGAGTACTCTAGCCAGGAAGGAAAAATTTGAACCAAGTAGATTGAAATCGCCTTGGATGTGTATCTCCATTGAGGGGATATTTTTCAACTTGGCATTGATACGGACTCCAATTTAGATATGTAACACCCCGATTTTCACGTTTTCTAATTCTTCAGTATTTTAACGTTTGTATTTTATTGGAGGGACTAGAGAGTGAAATAAAATATTCTGAGAAGATAGGAATGTCCTACATAACCATAGGAAGCCATGGTTAAGTTTCTGACGAAAGCTCAAACGGAGACTGGTTTGCGTTTTTCACGGATAATAGCCTTTTTCTACTAGCGACACCTAATTTGGACTCGTGAACGAGACAGTAAGTCTCGAGATTTTATTCTCTACATCTTTGATAAAATCCGTCCTGACGACTAAAGTCGGGAATAATGTATTATATCCTGGTATATGTTCGAACCGGGTGACGTTTGGAGTTGTGAAAGGATTTAACGGGACCCGCTAACGGATAATGTTGGTGTCCCATCATGAAGACTTTTTTGGTCAAGGTAATAATGACGTTCTAAAATATCTGGACGTGAAGTGTCCAAAATGCCCTTGGTATTTTAAGGAAAAGACCAAATTGCCATTTGGTTGATTTACAAGTTTGCCATGAAGGCAAAATGGCTATAAAACCCTCACCCCACTTGGCCATGCGGCCACGCCTTCTTTCCCTCCTCTCTCTCACTTGTTCTTCATGTTCTTTATGAGTTCTTGAGTGTTCATCAAAAGTTCTTCACAAAAACCCTAGTTTGATCTTCAAAAGTTGAAGTTTTTGAGTGAAAACTTGTTTCTTCTTCACTAATCTTTGATCCTAGGAGGTATGATACTCATCTTAACTCTCTCAATCTCTCTATTTCATCTCTTGAATCGCTTGATTCATGAAGATCCAATTAGAACTAGAACTTTGAAAATCCATAGAAAAGTGTAGAAAAATCTTTTTGATACCAAATCACTTTCTATAAACTAGTCTCATCATTCTCTTTCACCATTCAAGAGCATGAAACCAAATAAGTTTTCTAGCCTTTTCTTTCAAAAGTGGCCAAAATCTTAGATGTGAAAAAGGTTGAGTTTTTTATTCAAGTTTTAAGGAATAAGACTTGTTTTAGTGTTAGGAGTACTAAGGATCAACCATCCAAAAGATTAGAAAGTTTGGACATCTCTAGCTAATTTTCTTAAGGTAGGGTCGAACCCTTTTTGAGGAGGAATAGATGAGATTTGTTTTGTTTGATGTTTGATGTTTGATTGTTTGTAGTTGGTGACGATTATCAGAAGGTTCACAAACCGATCAAGAATCTGCTCATCAACAGGTATGGGGGGTGAACCCAAAATAGTGGTGGTGAAGATGGTTGTTTACTTTATGTGTGGGTGAAATCCTTTGGTTTGGGTTCACCATTCAACTTGGTTCTCTTGGAGAACAAAGTTTAATAATTGTAGTTTATGCTTTGTATGCCTTATCATGTGTTTTGATGATGTTGATTAGATGAGAAAACATTTTCATGTATGTTGAAAGACCTACTTTGATCTCTAGATCAAGTATGAATTTTATGCTTGATTATGATGCAATGATGTGTAATTGTGTTTGTCATAATCATGTGAGTATTTTAAGCTATAATTTGCTTAGTTGAGGAAGCAAAGTCTCCACTTTTCATTTGAGTAGGCTTGTGGCCGTAGTAAGAAGAAACATAAGAGCATGTTTTGTTCTTGATCTATCAAAGTCTTGAGATAAGAAAAGTAATTTCATAACCTACGTTTCAAGGAGAATAAAAGTGATTTTGATTCAAAGATCAAATAAAGTTTCAACATTTAAAGTGTGTCACCAAAGTGGGAAAATATCTTTTACTTTAACCATAGGTCATTAATTCAACCAAGTGCTTCAAAAAGAGAAATAATGAAGACGATATGGAAGAGGTAAAAACAGGGCATTCGCCTGGCGGAACCATTTTCGCCACTCGATACAGAAGGCTAACCCGAGCAGTAAGAAGTACAGCTCTCTGCCTCGCGACGCGAGACAATTATCGCCTCGCGATGAGAAGGTCGGTATGAAATACAGTGCTCGGCCTCGCGACCCGAGACAATCTTCGCCTCGCGATACAGAGGATCTGTATAAGGAGCAAATATAGCTCTCAGCCTCGCGACGCGAAACTTCTGTTCGCCCCGCGAGAAAAGAATTTCAAATGAGGTATCACTGTCTCAATTTCACTAAGCGAATGTACTCTCGCTAAGCGAATTCCACGTTTCAGAAAATGCTAGAAATAAAGTAGGTGGTTCAAATGTTGTTTCAAATCAAATGAGTTTTCAATTGTAAAAGTTGTTTAGTTTACAAAAGGAGTTTTCTAACTCAATCGTAAAAGTTTTACGCGTGAAAAACCAAAGTTAAGTAATTAACTTAGAGTTGAAAACAAGGAATAATTTAAGTATGGTATGTGGTGGAACAAGACCATGTGCTATACCATTGGTGACTTAGTACATCAATGACTTCATAAGACTTAAGTGAATCAACACTTATTTTCTTAATTGAAAATCAAGGAGTAATATCTTAGAAAGGGTTAAAGACTTATCTAAGAGGATTCTCAATCCTTTTTCATAATGCTTAAGACTTGGGACATAATTCATAAGACGTAAACGCAAACATGAAACGTTTTGGTTTTTGAAACATTAGTTTGATGACGGACCGGTGATTCGGATCCAGGTCAATCGTTCAATTGTTTCCGTCTTGTGATAACCGGAATGAGAGAGAGATCCTGAGACTGTGCAGGTATGGGACTGTAAAGTGGAAGGAATCCTGAGGCTATACAGGTATGGGACTGTATAATTGAGGGAAGGCATATAAGAATTGATTGGTACTACCCATACCAACAAGATTTATCTTCTTTTCGGGAGCTTAGAACATAAGAACTTTATAGTTAAGCGTGCTTAACTTAGAGTAATTATGGGACGGGTGACCTTCTGGGAAGTTTCCTAGAAAGCGTGTGAGTGAGGACAAAACACGCTGAAAAAACTTGTGTTGGTTTGTGGGGTCAATCGGTGATTCTGAAAGCAGTCTGGATCATTCCAAAGGAATCATGAGATATTTAACCGATGGATAAATGTTTTATCCGATGGATAAATGTTTGATAAAACAAAGACGTGTGTAGTTCCTAAGAAATAGAACCTTAGTGAACCTTGAGGTTTATCCAATGGATAGACATTACTTTATCGCATCTGCTTTGTGTAAGCATTGGCATTTCATATGCATAGTTGTAAGGCCTTGAGCCTAGAAGTTGAGCTTACACCTTGATGCGGGTGCGAATCCTACGATGAGGATCTTCAATGGTCTTTTTCGAGGTATCAGGGTTGGAATGGCTGACATGTGACCAGTTGGTGATTCTTCTGTGTCGTGGCGAATCCATGCAATATACTGATATCCTCTACTAGATGCCGTATTTTTCATGTTTGGTCGAGAGTGTTACCGTAAAGCCAGCTACGTGCACGTTACGAATGTTGTAGCATCTTGCTTATGGCTGGCAAAAACCGGAACATATCCTCCCATTCACTCTCTCCGACACTTTTGTTAGTTCCATGGAGTAGGGGTCAGAGTTTTACCCTTGTGGTATATGACATTGAGTCATATACATTGCACTGCATTGCATGGCTGTTGATGATTTCATTTACTGATATACATCGCTGTTATGTTTTAAGAATGCCTTATATTATGCTGTTAACTGTTTAACATGATATTATGTTGTTAACTATTTAACATGTTTTATATTGAGAATTCGAGTAAGCATGTTGGATATGCTGTTACCTGGTGAGTCATCCCGTTTTTACTACTGCGGTTTTGTTGTATTGATGAACGGGAATCTCACCCATATCTGTATATTTTCTGCTGGTACTTGCTGTTGCTGCTTGAACAGATGGACGCGACAACGGTTCGGTTCAGCAGTTCCTTTGAGTTCGGAGATAGACTCCTTTTGCTGTTTTATTTTGTCTTGGCCAGATTGTGTCGGTATCTGTAGTACTTCTTAGGGAGCTGTGACTCCTAGTACTTATTTTATTTCTGATGTCAGATATGCGTTAAACCTATGTTTGTATACAGTACTATTTCTGCTTTCTGTTTTCTGTTTCTTGTTTCTGTATTTATAATATAGTATGATCTAGTAATGCATAATGAACCTAAGTTCATTTATTAGTATTATTTACCTTTACTAATCCCATTACATCTTTATGAAAAGGAAAAAAAAAACCATATTTTCCGCATCAATAAATATTTTCGGCCTTATAAACGTTCGAGAATGTAATACTCGGGAAATGGTGTTGCAAGATAAGCCCTTCGAACTTCACCTCTTTGATTCACTGAATATTCCCAAATTTGGGGGAAGCTTTCCAGGGTCACGTTCTAAAGAATTAACATCAAATTCATCCATGGTGACTTTTTGAATCTTGCAAGGCTGTTCTTCTGGTTGAACCATTTGATCATTAAAAGGATGCTTTTGAAGTGAAGATGTTGAAGCTATACAATTTTCATCTTTAGCATAAGATCTCCTCTTGAAAAAAGCATCAATAGTCTTATGATTAACCATTGTATAACTCCTTAAAAAATTGCATAAATCAACAACCAATAAAATTGAAGCAACAATAATTATTGTCAGTGAAGCAAAATCAGTATTTATTATCAGTGAGGCAAAATTGAAACTAAATCAACAACTCCAGTGAGAAGGAAATTATTGAAATGGTTGTTGATTGAAATTATTACCTGGAGCAGAGAGCCACCAGACCAGAGAGCCACCAAAGTGATTCGAAACTTGAAATAGAGAGCCACCAGAGAGAAAGTTCGTGAATGGAGGGAGCGGCCAGCGGCGGTCGGCTGAGACTCGCGAGGCGGAGTAGGTGAGTGGCGGAGCGGGAAATAGAAGCAGAGAACGACCGAGTAGGCGAGCGATAAAAGGAACTAGAAGCAGATAGGGGCAACCGACAAGCGAAGGAGGAGAGCGCAAGCAAAGTAGGAGAGCGGCGAACGAAGGAGGAAGCGGCGAACTGCAAACGGCGTTTGGTGGGGAGCAGCACCAGCGAGGCAGGGACAACAACTTCATTACGGGAGAGGGGGGAGCCAGAGAATAGAGATGCATTTTCTCAAATTAGGTTTCAAACTAAACACCTCAAAACGACGTCGTTTTGGGTGCATTAAGAAAATAATTTTTTTTTAAAAAAAAATCTGATTTTTTGTGGGGAGTCATTACTCCCCTCCGCTCCTTTTATGTTCTCCACTGGATATGGATACTTAGATACATAGGGGATAAGGATACGAGTATTAAAGTTCCTATCCACATGGGGATGGATTAGGGTACGAGTATTTTTTAAAAACGCGGCTATAAGAATGGGTATTATAGTACCTTACCCATATCTTACCCATTGTCTTCCTTAATATGTCCCTTTTCTCTTAACATTTTCATTTTACTTGTATATTTAGCTCAGCTCCAATCACGAATCCATGGGAAATGTCAAAGAGTTCATCAACTATGCTATAGGATTGAATCAAATAAGCCTTTTATGGAATAAATATTTTTTTGGCTTAATGCACTTTTGGTCTCCCAGGTATCATGCTTTGTAATTTTAGTCCCTCAGGTTCTAATTGCGTCAATTGGGTCCCTGAAGTATCACGATTGTGCAACTTTGGTTCCCTATATTTCAACTGCGACAATTGGGTCCCCGAGGTATCACGATTGTGCAATTTTGATCCCCAAGTATCATGATTGTGCAATTTTTAACGTCAATGGACTATGAACTACATGTGGGACTGATTTGTCACTTAGTGAGACCAGCTTGATAGCTTACATGTCATTCCTATGTGACATTTCGTAATTTGCATTTGACTATTAAAGTGTGTGAGATGTCAATGATATCACATAAAAATGCCCCATAAGTTACTAAGTTGACCTCACTAAGTGTCAAATCAGTTCCACGTGGGCCACGTAGGCTATTGGCGTTAAAAAGTGCATTATCATGATATTTGGGGGACCAAAATTGCACAATCGTGATATCTAAGATGCCCAATTGGCACAATCAAAACTTGGGGGGACAAAAATTGCACAATCATAATACTTGGGAGACCCAATTGGCGCAATTAAAACCTGAGGAACTAAAATTATACAATCCTAATACATGAGGAACCAAAAGTTTAATTAAGCTTATTTTTTTTTTTTTATAATCAATGGAATAAATATTTAGTGGCTTGTGAACTTTGAGTTACTGTTTATTCAATGTTTATGGAACATTATCCGTTTACCTGCAAATACAATGTATAGGGAAATTTCTCTTTAAGTAATTGAGTGTGACAGTGAAATGAATAAAAAAATTGATGTTTAGTACGGGTTTGTGTATTATATTAAGTCAATTTATTCACAAAAGATTTAGTCAATGCTACTCTTAAATAGTTTACAGCAAAGCAATGCCAGTTACATAACATTCATAGAATCATATTTCCATGTACCAAGACAAAAAATATCATATTTTTCGAAGTTAGCCGGCAATGTTTGAAAGAAGATCCAGCAAGCAAACAGTTTGGACTTCAACTATTTCAACGAAAAGGATTAAACTATATTTCAACTTATACATTCAAATGAAAGAAAGCAATTACAACCGAGGATAAAAGAATAACATAAGCAGAATCAATTAAGTTAGGACCTGGTCCCAAAAGCTGAGCAGTAAGAGCTATCTTCCAGACAAAACAGTGATAGCCAACGAGTTGGTAGATGTACAATCCACATTGCTCCGTGTTCTTTGACTCGACATAGAGTCCAACCTTGGAATGTTATTACTATCTGTTTCATCTTCATCCACGGATAACAAATCAACAAGAATCATTCTCGTATCAGGTGGCTCATCCACCCTCAAACGCCCTTCAAGCATATCAACCACCTTGACCATGCTAGGCCTCAATCTTGGTCTCTCTTGCACGCACCACAAAGCAACATAAACCAATATACTTACCTCCTTCTCATCAACACCCCCACAATCCAGTAATCTATGATCAACAACTTCCATGAATTTGCCTTCTCTCACTTTCTCATTTACAATCTTTGGAAAGTACTTCCATTTTCTTTTGGACTTGTCCTTTTCATCATCTACCATGCACACGTTTTTTCTGCCTCCAATAATCTCCAACAGAACCATCCCATAACTATAGACGTCAGTTTTATCTGAAATACCTTGCTCTAAGAACCATTCAGGAGCCAAGTAGCCTCTGGTTCCTCTGATTGTAGATATAACTTGGCTTTCATCCTTTCCAATCAACTTTGATAGACCAAAATCTGAAACAATCGCTCTATAATTCTCATCGAGGAGAACATTTTCTGGCTTAATATCAAGGTGTAAAATCCTTGATCTGCAATCATTGTGAAGGTAAGCAAGTCCCTTAGCAACATCAATGGCAACTCTATACCTCAAGTTCCATGGCAAGCACCCACCATGACGCTTCTGACTTTCCTTTTTGGGAAATATCCAGCAATCCAAAGACCCATTTGAGATATACTCGTAAACAAGGTACCTAGGTGCTGAAGGAACATTACAGTAGCCTATAAGCCTCACAAGATTTACATGCTGCACACTAGAAATGGCTGCAACTTCTGATCTGAACTCCTTCTCTCCTCTTTCTTTCGAATCAATTCGTTTCACAGCAACTGAAGTGCCATCACTGAGAATACCTTTGAAAACTGTAGCAGATGCACCTTTTCCTAGCAGTGACTGAAACCCATCCGTTGCTTCCTCAAGTTCCTTGTATCTGAACTTGGTGGGAACCCCAGCAACTTTCCTTAAGAAACTGTATTCTATTCGAAGCTCTCGGCCTTCAGAAGTCAACTCTGATTCCAACAACCTCCTTTTGCGGTTGTAGCTTAGGTTGGCAAACACACAAGCAAAGGTTGCAAGAATCACTGCAACACCAGCACCACAGATGAGGAAAAATACCCTTGAGAGCTTCAACGTGACATGAGCAACGATTATGATAGTGATCAGTACAATCACTGATATAGCAGCGATTATATTCGCTTTCTTGTTCTCCATCAGTAGTTTCAAGACTTCATTTTTGTTTTGAAGGTAATAAAGGGAATGAAATTAAGCGAAGTGCCCTCTTTATTCTTCCACCTTTGTAATCTGATAACCGAATATTTTAGTAGCTCAGCATTTTAGTTTTTACGTAACTTTCATTTGAATATTTACCTTCCTTATCCAAGATGGTGACCGATTCCATCTTCAAAATTGCCAAAATTTAAAGTAAAATATTTCATAGGGTTTACAAAATTCTAATAGGCCAGAAACAACCAATATAATGGCACCCATCGCTGTCTCCCTTACCTTACTTAACGGGAAATAAGTCAACGAAACATATATTTTTCTTATCAAAGAACTTCAATCAACTTATACAACGTTGGCTTTATTTTGGTCCGTAACTTATACCGAATAAGTTTATAGTTATATATTTGGTAAATATCTTTCCCACTATCTTATAATATTTTTTCACTAACTTATATGTTTTTTTACATATGCTACGTGAAATAGCATTTGAGCTTATAATATATAGCTCATTATTTTTTGTCTCATTTTTATAATTCCTACTATTTTAAGTAAATTCTTTTTTTATTCTCTCTTAATAAAATAAAATATTTTAATCCTAATATCCTAATATAATAGAGAATATATTCGTCTATAAAAATATAAAATTTATATAAAAAGTCATATTAACATGTGATTTTATTTAAATCATTACATTTTAATTAATAAAAATAAAATTAAAATAAAAAATTAATATTTTAATTTTGAGATGATAAAAAATTTAAAATAATTTTAAAGTATTAAAATTGATAATCATTTTAAAATAAATAATATACATATATATATAATTAAATAGAATATATATATATATATATATATATATATATATATATATATATATATATAAATCATATAAACATATCCTTTTATGTAGAGGTGGCAAAACGGGCTATCCGGCCCCCGGCAGGCCGACCCAATGTAAGCTTGTGGTTTTTCGATTGGGCCAAAAAAACGCAGATGCAAATTCGGACTAGAAAAAAGGTGTCGGAGCCTGGCCCTATGTGGATTGCAGGCTTGTTCGGGCTGGCTCGGTTCTATGTTGTGTACATATTTTGATCCTTTATCTTTTTTAGTTTTTAGAGCAATGCCTCTAGGCATGGCAATGAGACCTGAACCCGTGGGTACCCATCCGAACCCGTCCTAACTTTGACGAGGAAAACCTGCTTTGACTGGATTCGGATTCGGGTTTTCCCCGCTTTACAAAATCGGGGACGGGGATACTGATACGCGCCTCGCCCCCGATCCCGAACCCGCCCCGCCACTTTTAAAGTTACAAAAACACCCTTACATAAAATATATACTATCTACTCTAAGTTAGGGTTGTCGCTGCCAAAAGTCTCATCTCACTGATCTCACTCTCGAACTCTCTCTCAGGAGTCTCAACCACTCCCAAACGTCCAAAGAGCTCTAGCCATCCCGAGACCATGCGACGGCCACCGCCAGACGTCGACCACCGCGAGTTCGCCACCGCGTGACGTCCACCACCACCAATCCAAAGAGCTCCAGCGCCATTGCGCGAGCTCCACCACCACCACTGAGGTTCCCCCCTCCGTTCCCTCTCTCATCTCCTTAGGTTCTCACAGGTAAAACAGAGAATAGATAATAGAGTTCTATTTATTTTAGTTATTAATGATAAGATTCATAAGTTGTCGTGGTTTTTTGCCCTTCCTTAATATTAGTTGATTGCTTGAATTTATTCATTATGTCTGGCTTTTTGTTTGATTTAGGCCCTCCAGACTTTATTTGGTTATGAGCCATATCCAGGATTTCATTCAATTGTGCAAGCAAAGATAGAAGCTGACATCAACCAACAAGAAAGTAAGCAGACACTAATTTCTTAGCTTCTGTTTGGGTTTATGTATCTTTACTAATTAGATGTTGATTGATGTCTCGTGAAGGGATGAAGAATAAAAAGCTATAAATGATCTTATATGTGGATTGTATTGGTATATGTGCATTTCAGGATAATTTTTAATTTGTTTTCATAAAACTGTCTTTGTAATAACCTTGCTTCTTTGTGAAGAAGTCAAGGCAGCCATACCATGGTTATGCCACTGCTAGAAATTCATGAATTACTTGCGAATTTTCCTGCGGATTTTTTCTGCAGGAATTTCCTGCAAATTTTCTTGCAATTTTTTAGAAATAAGATTTTTTTTTCTTATAGATTCAAATTTGTAGGAAATTTTATAGGAAATTTTGACATTTCCTATAAATTTAAATTTGTAGAAAATATTTGAATGTTTCTTGCGGATTTTACTACAAAATCTAATTTGTAAAAAAAATCGTACAAAATTTCGCATCAAAATAGGTTAGTTGAAAATCCACATGAAATTTTGCACGTAATTTTGCTGCGAATTTACCTTCGAATTTTGCAGGTAATATTAACTACTAAAACCCAATTACTTTTTTTCCTTGTACCACTCAAACAAAAAGCATCAGAAACGGAAGCCTTTGTGATTGAATTGTACCCTGTTCGGCGCTCCCTTCTCCCCATGTATATGTTCGGCACATGCAATTTGTGCCTCTTTCATTCTCCTTTCTTATTTCTGCCTGCACACACTTTCTATCTCTCTCACCTCCTCTTCGCTCCCTCTTTCTCTGGTAATCGTCGATTCAAATCTCCTTCTGATTCTGCTTCTCCGGTCAGATTCCAACAATGTAATTTCGGTATGCATGTTTTTACAGTCCTTGATTTTGTTTCCTGTTTCGAACTCGATGAGGTTGGTGAGTTTTTTCTTTTAAATTGAAGTGATGGATAGGATTTTTAATTTTATTTGTGTGTTTACTTTTTGTTGTTTTGATTGGACGCAGTGAAGTGGAATTGAGGTTGAAAATGGAGTCAACAATTCAGCATTTGCTTCTTGATCAACGATTTTCAAAGGTAAATTCAAATCTTAGATCTCTTCAGCTCAGTTGCTCAATTTTTCTCAATCTTAGAATTTTGAGTAGTTTCTGAGTAATTTGCAATCTTATATCTTTCAATCTGAATTTGAGCAGTTTCTGTGATCCACTTTGTTTTTGGTTCCAATGGAACAACTATTATAAGTATTGAAGAGGTTGCTGCCATTAAAATTCAATTTGTGTTTTGGTCTCACTTTGTATGTCACTTCAAAGGAAGCTAGTTTTCTCTTTCATTCTCAAGAGAATGGTACTGGAATGTGATTTTGTGAGTATGTGTGAATATATTATGATATATGCCAATGTTTTTGTAACAAGAAAGAAAAGCATTGGGTGCTCTTAGAGAGTTGGTGAAGTTGCAGGCACTAGTAAGGGGTCACTTGGTGAGAAAACAAGTCAAGGCAACACTAAGATGCATGCAGGTTTTGGTGAAAACGCAAGGAAGAGCTCGTGCTCAAAAGATCCAAATGGCATGAGAAGGAAAGTACAATCAAAAGCAATCAACCAAGAGAAATACCACAAAGGATGGTTTATTCAAGCATATTTATAATGTAAGTTTCGTAACTGCTGCTAAATATCTTTTAATAGTAATATAATGGTAGAAATTTTCTGCATTGCTATTATGTAACGTCCTTCGTTACATTGGTAACCCAAAATAATTAAATAAAAGAAGGTAAATAAAAAATTTCTTAAATAAATGTTGAATAAATACTTAATATAATAATAATCCAAAATAATTGTTTACATTAATTCAAAAACCGAAATAACATAATCAGTTTTAAAACCTCAAAACAGAGCGTCTATAACATCTCGCATAAGAAAATAACTAAAAGATAATAAAGATCCTCCTGACATATGCCATACAATACTAACCAAGCTCTAAAACTAAAGAGATAGTCTTCAAAACGTCTGGCTGCTCAACAGGGACGTCCTCAGGCTCTGAAAACAATACTACTAATGAGATATAAAATCCCAGTGAACAGAAATACAGTTTAAAAGGTTTTCGCAAAAGCATTGTTCTCAACTGGTGCGGTAACCGGAAAAACTGTCTATGGTACCCACTATCTTCAAAATAATGTATAATAAGATAATAATAATAATAATAATAATAATAATAATAATAATAATAATAATAATATAAATTATTATTGGCAATAATCATTCATCATCAACACATCATAATTTAAGCTTGTCAAAGTCTCATATATCGAATAATCTCAACATCCTCATATGTCATATGGCTTTCAAACTGCACATAATAATGGCGTCCTATTGCCTACCTTACTCATAAAGGTATTTCGATGTCACCTTCTCTTCAGTGACATTACGCATTTCGATACGGACCATTGTACACCGGTGGTATTACTCATTTCGACATCCCAATGTGTGGCGATGTTGCTTTCGATACCCCATTATGGCGGTATTTCATATTTCGACACCTCGATTCATTAGCAGTGTTATTTTCGATACCCCTATCATAGGCGGTATTGAAGCAAATAGCAATGTTAACGGTTATTGAATCATGCCAATATCACCAATATCATCATAAAATCCAAATATAGCATGTCAATCAACCAAATCATGTATACAACATATATAATATAACATCAATCTCAAGAATAAACATTTAATTCATGGCAGAAACTATTTGGGTTTCAAGAGGGATAATTTTAAAAACAATTTATAAAAATCTCTTGAGCTGAAAAACCCCTTTACTAAAGGACCACGAATTGCGCATGAATCAGAAAGATATTGTGTTTACCTCTTGAAGCTTAACTTTACCACGAACACTGTGAGCACATCAGCAGCACTGCTAAATCACGAATACTGCTACTGTGTGAATGGCAACTTGATCTACACAGCTACAGAGCAGCAGATCCGAGGAACATTGCTGCTATCACCACAAAGGGAGAGGTTCTTCTCTATCACTAGTATTGCAAAGTAGCAATACCTCTACTCAGTCCGCGCGAGCAAACCAACTTCAGAGATAGCATAGTGCTAACTATCAGGATTGGGAAAGGCACGACACACAGAGAGAGAAAAGAAGGCGCGCCTGTCAAGGGTGTACAGCGGCCGTTATGAGTGCTCTGTATTGTGTATAGCTTAAGTGACTTGCACAGCTTACTAATAGCTGTCACTCACTTAACCTAACCCACTTGGGCTACTGTATGCTACACGCCCAATGTCTAATTATTAATTAAATCATATTTAATTAATCAATTAAACTTATCCTCATTTAATTATTAATTAAATCATATTTAATTAATCAATTAAATCAATCCCATGTAATTATTAATTAAATCATATTTAATTAATCAATTAAATTAATTTTCTGAACATTTGCTCTATGCGTGTGACCCTATAGGTTCTCAATTAATTGACAATAATATTAATTATTATTAATCATATTAATAATCAATTAACATTAGACAATGAGCGGCATCTAACAATACATCATCGCTACCTAATTAATTAGAATATTGGTGATACAATTAAAACCATATTGTAATCATATATAATGTGAAGTCAACGTCCTTTCGTCACAATGTCTTAATTGAATACAAGGCATAAATGTGTCATCCTTGTTTAAGTCCAATTATTTATTTCTTGATCTAGTAATTGACGTACGATCATGTGGGCCCAATATCTCATATTGTCTCACCTTAGCATGGTCATGCATTTCTACGTTGCACACCATCAAGAGGCCTATAGACATTACTCCTGTTATGTAGGATGGACGAATCCTATCTACATCACTCACATTCCTCAACATGTTTCATTGCAGGCCCAATAACTATTTTATAGTTGTCCTGTTACACACAACGTTTAATTGTATTAAAGCCTACAACTACATATGTCAGGAATCGTAGTGACTTCAAGTCGAAGGACTACTTCACTATGGTCACCATGAGAATCGCTTATGACACTTACATAACTATTATGCAGCGTTCTCATAGCGGGTCACTCAAGTATAAATATTCCACAAATATTTATACCTATGTGAAGACTTGAAATCTTATATTTATGACCCGTGAGATGTGGTCATCAGTACACTCACATAATAGTCTCAATGTATTATTATTGTCCTTATTAATGATAATACTTGACTATGAATATTTAAGAATAGTGTTCTATAATTTAATGGCATCTCACGGTCAAGTCATACTTGACGTTCCATTACATGAACTACCTATTCTAAGGACTTTATTATGCTATAACTATGATCATCAAATATAACATAATAAATAAATGCCTTATACATATATCAAATATATGATCAAAGTCATGATACAAATGATTATCTATTCAAAATAGATTGGCCACTAGGGCTTACCCCAACAGAAACACCTTAGAAGGAAAAACCCCCAAATTTAGAAAATCAGGATTTGACCAAACACAGGATTATTTTCCAAAAAACATATTTTTGAAAGCATAACCGAACCCCAAGACAATTTGCACCATGGAAGAGTGAGAAAGAGTATTTCTACTCACCTCTTGAAAACCTCCAAGAATCTCCAAGCGTACCCATGGTGAATCCTAGATGTCGCCTTCCACAACCTTGAATCTTCTTTTCCTTCTTCTTCATCTTCTTCTTCTACCTCTTCTTGTTGTTGTGGTTGTTGTTGTTGTTCTCCTTCCAAACTCATTGTTTGTTGTCACCCCATGTCCCAAGCATGAGGATGCCCCACAACCGTTACTAAGGTGTTTTAGGATGCAAAATGGGTTTCCAGCCGCACTAGGGTGTTATAAGATGGTATATATATAGTGTTACACTGGTTTCCTATTTTTAAACCTATTTTTAACGCATCTTGACATAGAGCACGAGCGTGCTCGTGATTGGCACGGTTGTGCCACTCAGTGTCAAAATTGTCCATTTTTCGACATGGGCGTGCTAACAATTACCACGGCCGTGCTCGTCCGAGTAAGGGTGTACTCAAACAAGTTAGGGCGCGCACATGAGCATGGGAGTGCTAATATTGAGCAAGGGCGTGCTCATGTGCTAGGAAGTGAATTTCTCTTAGAAAATCACTCTTAATCACTTTTAATTATTTTTAATCACTTTTATTTACTTCAAGGGCTTAAAACATATATTCTAAACCTCCCAAAACTCTATAAAAATCCTCATACTATAATCTCTATTTATTTTTAGAGTAAACCATCATTTTGGTCCCTGAAAGTGTGAAGCACTGTCAGTTTAGTCCCTGAAAGTAGTTAAATTACGAAAAAGTCCCTAAATGTTAATTTTGTCAGTCAAGTTAGTCCCGGTAAGGGACTAACTTTACTCACGAAATTAACATTGAGGGACTAACTTGACTGACGAAATTAATTGAAGGACTTTTTCATAATTTAACTGCTTTCAGTGACTGAACTAACAGCGGCTCATACTTTCAGGGACCAAAATGATGATTTACTCTTATTTTTATTTTTTTAGGATGTTACATATTATACATAGAAAATTATTAAGGAATGAAAAGCATTGTTTATTTCTAGAGTTTTTGTAGGCAAATAAAATGATAAGATTCATTTTGAAATGATTGGTGAAGCATTCTATTAAGAGTCACCAATATTAACAAACTTTGTACTAAATTCAATTCATGTCAAGAAAATTGTTTCTTGTGTGAATTTCCTGCAAATATCAAAGGAAATATATGATGAATTTGAATACTTGAAATTATTTAGTCTGTCCAACTGAAAAAGGAAAAAGAATAATGTTCTCTTGTAATTGATATGTGATAATCCTGCGAATTATCTATTTTGGGTATGCTTTTGAAAGGATTTAAACCATTTGTATCCAACTTTTAACCTTGTTTTTGCCTCAATTAACATTGATTTTGAACATGATTGAATGAGATAGGTATTCAGGGCTAATAAGTGCTATTTTATTTGCAGCGAGTAAAGGAGATTAGATGGAATTCAAAACAGGAAGAAAAGAGCCTAAAGTATAAGGATGAGTACTGTCAGCATACCACTGGGCGGTGGAGGTGTCTTACACTTTGTTCTCTCTCTCTGACTTCGTACCGCTGGGCGATGAGTCCCAAATTTTCACGCAGCTGCTTTCTGACTTCCCACCGCTGGGCGGGTATTGTACCGCTGAGCGGTGGTAGGGTCGCAGGCCCACTTGTCAGTTGGCCCATTTGCACATCAGGGAACCTTTTCTATTCTAATTCTGGGGGGTTTTTAAGGGCAGAAATGGGGAGACACGAAATTGGACAGTTCTTCACCCTAATTTGGAAACCTTGTGGTGGCTTGGAGTGGAGAAGAGTGGAACATTGGATCATCTTCATAATTCATCATGGAGTTTTCTCTTTTCTCTTTTGTTTTAGTTACTCTCTTTAGTTCCATGTTTAGCTAAACTTCCCCTTGTTGGGGTTAAGTGGATTTTGATGGATTTTGCTTGTATTTGACTTGGGTATTATGCATGACTTCTTCTATTTTGAGATTTTTGTTCTTAAAGCTTTCTAAGGTTTGATCGTCCTTAGAATGATTTATATGGTTTATGCTTTGAAGTATAAATTTCTTTAAGATTATGAACCTTGAGATTCTTGAACTAGGAATAGTCTTTGTATGCTTATTATCTTTTGGATTCTTGAAATTCATGCTCTTTTCCTTTTTGAAATACCTAAGGAATTAGGGATTTGAATTAGGAATTAAAGTTCTTTGGCCTAAGGAAATGGGTCTTGGAAAATTAGGATAATCCGATAACAAAATAGGTGAAGTATTTTTGTATTATCCCCATTTAGAGTGCAGCAAATGAAGTCAAATGAAACTTAATCCCAACTCTTTCCTCTAATTGAATTTCAACCCTTTGTGCGTTCTAAGTGTTTGTTAATTTGTCAAAGCGAAAATTACCAAAATTCCGTTCTTATGTTTATCTTTTGTGCTTTGTGAATTTGCCTGAGCTTCCTTTGAACCAAAATATTCGTTTAAGTAATAGTTGAATTCGAGAATTGATATTTGGCATTCGATCCCTGAGAACGATATTCGGTTTCATCATTTTTATTACTTGCAACGACCCGGTACACTTGCCGTGGTCCCATCAAGTTTTTGGCGCCATTGCCGAGGATCGATTCTATCAATATCGGTAGTATCGAAGGCAGCCATTAGTTTAAACTTTGTGTTGTTTTCTTTAGTTTATTTTAGTGTTTAGTTTTTCTTTGTTCTACTTTACTTTCTTCATTGTATGCGAGGTACAATTCATCTTGATCACTTATTGTTTGATCCCGAGATAGAGAAAACAGCCCGCAACAATTGAAAAAGAGCTAAGCAAAGAAAAAGAGAAGAAAGACAAAGACAACGAGAAGGTCAATCTTCACTAGCTGAACCAGTTTGTGACACACCAGAAGTGATAATGGGTGATAACAACAATCCGAGAAGGACCTTGAGAGACTACTCTATGCCCACTGCAAATGCATATTATGGGAGTATTGTGAGACCTCCAATTGATGGTCCAACCCTTGTAATCCCACCGGGTCTTGTATAAGTTGTGCAGCAAAACCAATTCTCCGGCTCCTCATCGGAAGACCCAAATCAGCACTTCGAGCTTTTTATCCAACTTTGTGATACAATGAAGTCGCAGGGAGCCAGTGATGATGTCATTCGCCTAAGGCTTTTCCCTTTCTCTTTAAGGGATAAAGCTAGAAGTTGGCTCCGAGCTCAAGCACAAGGTAGCATAGTGACATGGGATGATCTAGCCAATAAGTTTGTGAGCAAGTACTTTCTAGATCACTGCATTTGTTCAACATGAGGGAGAATCTCTTTATGATGCTTGGGATAGATTCAAGGATTTGCTTAGCCAATGTCCCCATCATTTATTACCGGAGTGGCTCAAGGCTCAAACTTTCTATAATGGCCTAGTTCCCAACACTAAGGTGATGATAGATGCCGCTTGTGAGGGTTCTTTTGATCTGAAGACACCTGAAGAAGGGTTTGAGATAATGGAGGCAATGGCTGAAAATAGTATCAACACACATTTTGATAGACAAGCCAGAAAAGGAGTGCTAGAAGTGGGAACCTTAGATACTATTTTAGCCCAGAACAAGATTATGACTCAACAGTTGACATCTTTGACTCAACAAATGGGAAATATGAAGGTTAATACAGTTGATTCCATTCCTCCAACATGTGATTTTTGTGGAGGATGCCATGCTAATGTTGATTGCGAAGCCTCTTTGAACACTCAAGACAACCCGGAGCAAGTGAATTATGTTAACAATGCTCAGAGGCAACAATATAATCCTTATTCCAACATATAATCAGGGGCCAAGGAATCATCAGAACTTCTCATGGAAAGATCAAGGTAATCAAGTCCCTCAAAGACAGCAAGGGGGGTATCAGGGTAGCTCCTCATCACAACCACCACCCAATGAGAAGAAGTCCACTTTGGAGATAGCAATGGAGAAATTAACTATGCAGATTTCCTCTTTTGTTCAGAAGACTACTGATTTCATGGATGCGACAAGAGGTGGGTTTAGAAATCAAGAAGCGTCAATCTGGAATTTGGAGTCTCAAGTTGGCCAACTAGCAAGGCAACTTTCGGAAAGACCTCCTGGATCTTTACCAAGTGACACCGTCCCAAATCCTAGAGGTAATGAGCATGTTAAAGTTATAACAACTAGGAGTGGGAAGGTGGTTGAGCCTCCACCAAGGAAGGAGAAGAAAAGTGAAGAAAAAGGAGAGAAGCCTAGTGAAGAAGTGCCTTATGAGGAAGCTGAAAAATATGAAGAAGTTCCACCCAATGACTCTAATGAGAAAGAGATGCCAACGGAACAAGAAGGGAAAATGCCACCGCCAACTATCAAGTTACCTTTCCCTCAACGACTCAAGAAGGAACAAGATAAAAAACAGTTTGGGAAGTTTCTAGAGGTGTTTAACAAGCTTCAAATCAACATTCCGTTTGCCGAAGCTCTAGAGCAAATGCCCTCCTATGTGAAATTCATGAAAGAGTTGTTGTCCAAGAAGAGAAGGATTGGGAATGAAGAAACCATTATGCTTACGGAGGAATGCAGTGCAATTTTACAAAAGAAACTTCCTCCAAAGCTTAAGGATCCCGGGCATTTTGCAATTCCTTGCACCATTGGTGATAGAATATTTGGGAAAGCCCTATGTGATCTTGGAGCGAGTATTAGTCTCATGCCTTTATCCATTTTCAATCAATTTGGGATTGGACAAATAAAATGCACCATGGTAACCCTCCAATTTACGGATAGATCGGTGAAGCATCCATATGGTGTGATTGAAGATGTTTTGGTGAAAGTTGATAAATTCATCTTTCCGGTGGATTTCGTTGTTCTTGACATGGAAGAGGATAGAGATATTCCATTGATATTGGGAAGGCCATTCCTTGCAACCGGTAGAGCTCTCATTGATGTAGCAGATGGCACTTTGACATTGAAGGTCCAAAATGAAGCTATTACATTTAATGTGTTTGAAGCTATGAAGCATCCGGGAGATAGAGAAGGGTGTTTTAGCATTGATATGATTGATTCTATGGTCTCCAACTTATATAGGGAAGACAACCCCACTTTGCCTCTTGAAAGAATACGTGTTGAATCAAAGGTGGAAGTTAAAGAGGAGGATGATCCGGCGGTGAAAGAAGTACTTAGCTTGCTGGAAGAGTCACCTTCATATCCTAAAAATGCACAACCGGAATGGGAGGAATTGGTGAGAGGAGAAGATGAAATCAAACCAAAAAGAGATGATGCACCGAAGGTTGAGCTCAAACCATTGCCTACGCACTTGAAATATTCCTTCCTTGGTAAGCGTGATTTTTACCTTATCATCATGAGTTCTGAGTTAAGCCAAGTGGAGGAAGAAAAACTGCTGAGTGTTCTTCGGGATCATATGGAGGCCATTGGATGGTCAATTGGGGACTTGAAAGGAATAAGTCCTTCTTTGTGTATGCACAAAATACTCATGGAGGAGAACCATAAAACAGTAGTGCAGTCACAAAGGAGACTTAATCCGATTATGAAGTAGGTGGTTCGAAAGGAGGTTTTCAAGCTTCTTGATGCCGGTCTTATTTACCCTATCTTGGATAGTCCGTGGGTTAGTTCTGTCCAAGTTGTGCCTAAAAGGGGCGGGACAACAGTGGTTAAAAATGAAAATAATGAATTGATACCCACTCGGACTGTTACGGGATGGAGCGTATGCATTGATAATCGGAAGCTAAATGATGCTACAAGGAAGGATCACTTCCCACTTCCGTTCATTGACCAAATGTTGGAGCGGTTGGCCGGCCATGAATATTATTGCTTTTTGGATGGATATTCTGGCTACAACCAAATTGCTGTGGCTCCAGAGGATCAGGAGAAAACAGCCTTTACATGCCCTTATGGAGTGTTCACATATAGAAGGATGCCCTTCAGACTTCGCAATGCACCGGCCACATTCCAAAGGTGTATGATGTCCATCTTCTCCGATATGATTGAAAAACATATCGAAGTTTTCATGGATGATCTCTCTGTGTTTGGTTCTTCATTTGATATATGTTTGCATAACTTGTCATTAGTGTTAAAAATATGTGAAGAAACAAACTTGGTCTTAAATTGGGAAAAATGTCATTTCATGGTGAGAGAGGGAATTGTTTTAGGGCACCGCGTCTCTAACCAAGGGATAGCAGTTGATCGTGCCAATGTGGAAATCATTGAAAAACTTCCCCCTCCCACCAATGTAAAAGGCATCCGTAGTTTTTTGGGGCATGCTGGCTTTTACAGGAGATTCATAAAAGACTTTTCGAAAATTGCCAAACCTCTTAGTGATCTCCTTGTAAAAGATGCTCCCTTTATTTTTGATGATGCATGCATGTCAGCCTTTAACACTTTGAAGCATAAATTGATCACTGCATTGATTGTCACTACACCTGATTGGACTTTGCCATTTGAGATTATGTGTGATGCAAGTGACACTACTGTAGGTGCTGTTTTAGGCCAAAGAAAAGATAAGTTGTTGCATGTGATTTACTATGTGAGTCATGTTTTAAATACTGCACAACTTAACTATGCTACCACTGAAAAGGAATTGCTGGCTGTTGTTTATGCATTTGACAAGTTTCGATTTTACTTAGTAGGCTCCAAGGTGATTGTATACACGGACCATGCAGCTGTCCAGTATCTATTTGCCAAGCAAGACTCGAAACCAAGGTTTATCCGGTGGATTTTACTGTTTCAAGAGTTTGATTTGGAGATAAGGGATAAGAAAGGAAGCGAAAATTCAGTGGCGGACCACTTGTCTCGGTTAGAAAGTGCAAAAGCAAGCGAAGAAAAAAGACCGATCAATGACCAATTTTGTAATGAAAAGCTTTTAGCAGTGATGAGTTTGCCATGGTATGCGGAGCGAACTATAAGGTTGGACAAGTGGTTCCCACGGATTTTAACCCACAAAAATGGCAGAGGTTCTTCCATGAAGCCAAGTTCTATGTGTGGGATGAACCATTTCTGTACAAGAGAGGTGTTGATGGGTTATTGAGAAGGTGTGTGCCCGAAGAAGAACAAGAGCAGATTTTGTGGCATTGTCATGATTCCTGGTATGGCGATCATTTTAGTGGAGATCGGACAGCAGCCAAGGTTCTCCAATCCGGTTTATTTTGGCCATCACTCTTCAAGGATTCCATTCCATATGTTAAAAGATGTGATAGATGTCAAAGAACCGGAAACATATCAAAGATAAATGAAATGCCTCAAAACCCGATACTAGAAGTTGAAGTGTTCGATGTTTGGGGAATTGACTTCATGGGTCTGTTCCCCTCTTCCTACTCTAAGCTGTACATCTTAGTAGCTGTGGATTATGTTTCAAAGTGGGTAGAAGCTGCAGCGGTCCAAACCAATGATGCACAAGTGGTGATTAATTTCTTGAAAAAGAACATATTCTCATGGTTTGGGGTGCCTAGAGCCTTGATAAGTGATGAGGGGACCCATTTTTGCAATACGAAGCTGTAGACTTTGCCTAAAAAGTATAATGTTCATCATAGAGTCGCCACTCCCTATCACCCGCAAACAAGTGGGCAAGTTGAGGTGTCCAACCGCTAATTGAAGCAAATTTTGGAGAAAACAGTGAAATCTTCTAGGAAGGACTGGGCAATGAAGCTTGATGATGCTCTTTGGGCATATAGGAGAGCCTTCAAGACTCCGATTGGTATGTCTCCATTCCAATTGGTTTATGGCAAAGCTTGCCACTTACCTCTTGAATTAGAGCATAAGGCACTATGGGCAACGAAGTATTTGAATTTTGATTTGTCTAAAGCGGCTAAGTCAAGAATCTTGCTGCTTCATGAACTGGAGGAGTTCCGGATTCTTGCCTATGAAAATGCCAAAATCTACAAGGAGAATACAAAGAAGTGGCATGACAAGAAGATTGTCAAAAAAGAGTTCCGGGAAGGTCAATTAGTACTCTTATTCAACTCAAGACTCAAGTTGTTTCCGGAAAACTCAAGTCTCGATGGTCGGGACCTTTTGAAGTCAAGCAAGTATTTCCTTATGGTGCAGTTGAGGTGAAGGATCCGAACTCGGATGGAAGCTTCAAAGTGAATGGTCAACGACTCAAGCTCTACCTCGGTGGGGATGTTGAGCAGAAAAGGGAATCCATCAATTTAATCTCTACTTGAGAAGCACACCGTCAAGCTCGGGACGTTAAACAAGCGCTTCATGGGAGGCAACCCATGCTCAGGCTTTTCCTACACATTCCTTTTACATTTTTAGTTTTTCTTTTGCATCATTAGTGTTTTAAGTGTTTCTAGGATTTTGTGTGTGATAGTTTTATATAAGTTTGGAGTGTGTTAGTTCATTTTTCATGCATGGTTTTCATGATTAGTTTATGTATATATTCATGTTTGGGGTTGATGTTAAAACAGGGATTGAACACTTCATATCTGTGAGCCAAAAATAGCTAAAGTGCTGCATAATTATGCAGAAATACCACCGTTGGGCGGTGATATGGCCGCTGGGCGGTTCTATTTTTTGCCAAATTTATTGGGGATTTTCTGGCGCTTCACCGCTGAGCGGTAAAACTTACCGCTGGGCGGTGTATGTTTTTGGAGCCACTGTGTGCTTACTGCTGAGCGGTAATTACACCACTGGGCGGTGTTAAGGAATTTCACCCATCAGTAGCCACTATGTTGGTACCGCTAAGCGGTAATTATACGGCTGGGCTGTGGATACTTCTTTTAAAAAAAGAAAAAAGAAAAGCTTTGAATCTCTTTTCCCTCAGCACCCACACGCACATCTGCCCCTTCTCTTTCACTCTTTCTTTCTTTCTTCGTTCTTTCTCACTCAGAAACACACCACACACTCCACGTTTACACCGCCACCCACCACTGCGCCGCACTCACCACCGCGCCACCGCTGCACACTGCACCTTCGTTCCTCTCTCCTCGCGCTCTCTCTCTATCTATTCTCCATTCTCCCTTTCTTTTTCAATAAGTCCTTTATTCAAGTTTAATTGTTCATGTTGATTTGTTGCTTATTGTGAAATGAATGGTGATTTCCTTGCTGCCGTGGATGATGAGAAAGTTCTTCAGTTTTGAAAGAATTTAGGGGTTAGGGTTGTGCACTCAAATTGGGGTTTTTTGGGTCAGGAGCTTAATTCATCAAATTGAATGGATAAACATGAAATTAGGCTTTTAGGTAACCTATTCCCGACACTAATTGTTGAAATTGACCCTTTGTGAAGATAAATTGAAAAATTACTTGATAAGGGTATGAGTAATCCCAAATTTGGGGGTTTACAATCTAGAATGTTTTGATCATCAAATTGAGGCTCTGGACTTGTAATTAATGTTAAATGTAATGTGTCGCTAGCCGTAGTTTGTGAAAGCTTTTGGTTGGGACTGATTTCTCTTAAGCATCGACCTCTATGCTTTTGGTGGGTTTAAAAGGAAGTTGAATGAGTGATAAATTTTGTTGTGACTGCACTATATTGTTATCTCATGATATTGCCATTAATTTTTGAGAATACCTGAGGTCATTTAAACTTTGGGCATGATTGTTATTGTGGACTGATCATAGTTTGAGGTTTATTGCAGGTTAAGTACCATGGCCTCTAAAGCACCTGTGAAGAAAGATCCCAAAAAGAGGAAAGTTGAGGCATCATCTTCTAGCAGATCCAGATTTGATAAAAAATTATTCCGATCCGCCGAATACTGGACAATGCACAAAGCCATGCATAAACGGGGGACAGTTTGGGAGAGGGAAATATTTTCGTCTGCATTCACTGTTGTCCCCCCTATGACAGAAGAGATTCGGAGAAGAGGATGGGATACACTTGTGGCATACCCCAAAGGAGGATGTGTAGAGATGATAAATGAGTTCTACGCGAATGCCTACAATCCAACTGGGGAATTTCCACCATACACTAGCTTCTTCAGACGAAAAACCATCCTCTTTGATCCTGACACCATAAATGGGACATTAAATGTGAGAAAGGATTGGGGAGCAAAAGATGGGCAAATATTTAAACAAGAGAAGTACTATCTCAAGTTCATCAAGAAGAGTGAGCTGGATGAGATGTTGAGGCTATTATGCCGGCCAGGTGCTGCTTGGGCATTTACAAAGGGAAACCCCCCAATTCCAAGAAAGTTGGAAGGTGTGGATTTAAAATCAGTTCCTAAAGTTTGGGCAGCATATAATGTGACAAATCTCCTCCCCAATGCAATCAAGTCCGATGTCAAGTTTGATCGGGCAAAGATGATCCAGATGATCATGAGTGGTCAGAGCATAAACATCGGGAAGATTTTTGCTGATACCATTCAGAGCATTGCTAACTCAGAGACAGCAACCCTAGCCTTTCCTTACTTGATCACTATTCTCTGTGAGAAGGCCAGGGTATCAAGGGCAGGTCTAACACCAACAAAGGATCCCTCAAAGATTGACCTAACCTGTGTTACCAAATTTTGCCTAGTGGAAGACTTAGAGCCTGCAGAGGGTAGAGGAAGACCCCCTAGAGTCACACCAACTAGATGGGAACTACAGGCTCAAAATGAGGGCTCAACTTCAGGTGATCCATATTCAGCTGACCAAGAAAGAGCTGAGATGCGGCATAATATGGGGGCCCTCTTCAGATATTTACAAGTCACCCGAGAGGATGTCTTGAGGGTGGAGGATTTGTTGATATAAGAGCAGAATCCCGATCCGAATTTTGTTCCTGCAGCAAGAAGAAGTCCATCAGAAATGGATCACTTTGTAGATTGGAGACCTTTTGGGGAGAGCTCTGCAGCCCCTATGGAGGAGGTAGAAGAAGAAGAGACAGACGAAGAAGAAGAAGAGATAGAAGAAGAAGCGGAAGAGACCGACTCTGAGGAGAATGAGTCAGATGAGGAGTAGTCCACCAAGGGATCTTGAGGAGCTTTATTATGGGTTCTACTCAGAACCCAGCAGATAACTTTTCCTATTCTCCCCTTCCACTTTTTTTTTTGCCTTCTTGCATGCTGCTTTTCTTTGTTTTTTTTTTTCATCTTTACTTTGTTAATTTCTCTTACTGCTAATCATAGATGCATCGTAGCTAGGAGTAGTTAGGAATCATGCATAACAAAAAAAAAAAGTTTGGTACAGTTGGTTTGCTAGCTCTATGTGGAGTTGTTGGGGATAAATGCAATGGGAGCCCATATCTCAATTTCTTTCCAACTTGGAGTAAAATTGGTGTCATATCTCTTATTCATGAATCCTGTGGCTTAAATTGTTAAAACATGTTGGCATGGTTTTGTGAGTGGTTTCCCTTGTCCTGGGTAGTACTGTTGAGCCTTATGATCTTATTGCTGGGAGGACACTTTTGGGGCCTTATTTTCCCGAATTTGCTTGATTGTTGTATGCATGTCATGGTTTGCACAATGTTTGAAGTTTGATAAAGGCAGTTTTTGTTGATTGAGCCAATAGCCAAATAGCCAACCAGGTTGTGATATCCTTTGTTTCGCCCCATTGAGCCTAATGATCCCTTTTTCTTGATTAAACCCTCAATACTGGGCCTAGCCACATAATTAATGTCTTATCCACCTGAGGAAGCTAGGTGAGCATTGAAAATCATGAATGGAGGGTTAAGAAGAAACTAAGTTTGGGGTGGGGGAGCATTTATTTTGAGTTAAAAAAAAATGAATGAATGGAAAAAAAAAGTGGAGAAAAAGAGTTTGCTTGATAATCAGGTGCCCCTTTGAGACCAATGGGTTACTGGGGAAATACTTGACTTGATGATCAGGTACCCCTTTGAGACCATGTAGGTTACTGGGGAAATATCAGTAAAAAAAAAAATATTGACTGAAGGGCTCAAGGTGTAAGTTGGGAAAGGTGCTAATTGTACAATGCTCACTTTGTCTCGAAAGGTAGCAGCTTAAATGTCTTACCTTGTACCTTGGCCCCATTGCATCCTATAGTTAAGTCCTTTTGATTTGTGCAATGTGTGAATCATGAGTGTGTGCTTGAGATGACATCAAATTCATGGAAGATGGGCTCAAATTGTGTTGACTGAGTGATACCCAAACCCACAACACGAGTGAATCAGAGAGCATCTTCCTAAATGAGAGGTTGAAGAAGAAAATCACTTTGCACAACTTAGATGCCATATGTATGAATTGCCAAGTTGTGATGGTTGACTGCATTATTGGTATGACTCCAAGTTCTTTTTCACTGATGTTTTTGAGATTGTGGGTCACATTTGTGTTTTCTTCCACTAGTTTTCATAGCGTTGGCAAAGTTGTGTTCTCATTTCTATTTTTGCTTGAGGACAAGCAAAGTTTTAAGTTTGGAGTGGTGATAATCCTGCGAATTATCTATTTTGGGTATGCTTTTGAAAGGATTTAAACTATTTGTATCCAACTTTTAACCTTGTTTTTGCCTCAATTAACATTGATTTTGAACATGATTGAATGAGATAGGTAGTTACTGTTGAGTCTCCAAATATCTGATGTGCATTTACCTTAGTTTTGATGAGATTAAAACAGTTATTCAATGATTTAATTGAACCCGTCTGTGGTATTTAACTCGTCTACTTAGTGTGCAGAATATAACATTAAGCGTCTATATGGACTGTTCACTCGTCTGAACTTAGATAAGTTCACCCGTCTGAACTAACTTAAGTTCACACGTCTGAACTAAGATAAGTTCACTCGTCTGAACTAAGATAAGTTCACTCGTCTAAACTAGCTAAGGTTCACTCGTCTGAACTAAGAGAAGTTCACTCGTCTAATGAAGTCTTCAACCGTCTGATCAAAGGAAGACTCACTCGTCTAAAAGACTTTGCAAGTGACGTCATCTCTTTGTTAAAGGGTCAACCCGTCTAATGAAGCTACTCATCCGTCTAAAGACTAACGTTAAAGAATACATTGGATGAAAGCTGTCTCGACCTTGATAAAGAACTTCAACAAAGTGCTTTGCCTGAACATAACTGCATCTTACACCAAAAGGGAAAGTCTTCCCTCTGCAAACAAAAAGCACGTATACAGACCTGCTGAGAACAAAGGTATATCAGAAGTCTGCATCACTCTGATGAAAGAGAACAAGCGAAGTTCCCTATGCTTTAATGGCTGATCAGAACGACTCTATTGCATTTATTGAAGATCTGCAAGAAGCCAAAGACTTCAGACTTTGTGTCCAACGGCTTTAAATTTTTGAAGCCTATTTAATGAAGAAGACTTTGAAGATTCAAGAAGAAAAGAGAACGATCAAAGCAATCAAAGAGTAATTACTCTGTACATTTATAGCTTCATTCTTTCATTATTTATTCTTCAATCATTTGAAGTTATTACGCAGTCTTTTAGAACTTCACATTTAATACACTCGTTTGAGTGCTTGTGAAAGACTTGCAAAGTGTAATCTTTTTACAACTTCTCTCAAACAAACCCGTCTGAGCCTGAAGAGGCTAAGTGTGCAAATAATACTTGTCTGGAGCCTGGAGAGGCTAGGTGTGAAAACAATACTCGTCTGGAGCCTGAAGAGGCTAGGTGTGAAAATAATACTTGTCTGTCCTGTAACCTAAATCAGTTATAGTGAGAAAACTTTGTGCTGCCAAGGACTGGACGTAGCCTCATTATTAAGGGGTGAACCAGGATAAAACCTGCTGAGTGATCTTTCTCTTTCCCTTAACTCTTTAGTTTGATTATTTGTGTTAACTATCATCTAACTAAAGGGGTTGATAATTGTGTTTATCAAACCTTTTTTTATCTTGCATGATTGTGTGTTTTCTGTGAAAACCTTCGGACGAGTTATCAGTCTGATTGACCTGTCTGTGTTTACTCGTCTATTATAACCCGTCTGTGCTTGCGAAAAAGTTTCTATATTCCGCATAAATTTGTCAAACACCATTCAACCCCCCTTCTAGTGTTTGCATCTGTCTATTTCAGTTACATAAATCTCTTGCAGTTGGCTGCTTAATTGAGTATTCAGGGCTAATTAGTGCTATTTTATTTGCAGTGAGTAAAGGAGATTAGATGGAATTCAAAACAGGAAGAAAAGCGCCTAAAGTATAAGGATGAGTACTGTCAGCATACCGCTGGGCGGTGGATTTGGCCGCTGGGCGGTGGAGGTGTCTTACACTTTGTTCTCTCTTTGACTTCATACCGCTGGGCAGCCGTATTACCGTTGGGCGGTGAGTCCCAGATTTTCACGCAGCTGCTTTCTGACTTCCCACCGCTAGGCGGGTATTTTATCGTTGGGCGGTGGTAGGGTCGCAGCCCACTTGTCAGCTGGCCCATTTGCATATCAGGGAACCTTTTCTATTCTAATTCTGGGGGGTTTTTAAGGGCAGAAAGGGGGGAGACACGAAATTGGACAGTTCTTCACCCTAATTTGGAAACCTTATGGTGGCTTGGAGTGGAGAAGAGTGGAAGCTTGGATCATCTTCATAGTTCATCATGGAATTTTGTCTTTTCTCTTTTGTTTTAGTTTCTCTCTTTAGTTCTATGTTTAGCTAAACTTCCCCTTGTTGGGGTTAAGTGGATTTTGATGGATTTTGCTTGTATTTGACTTGGGTGCTATGCATGACTTCTTCTATTTTGAGTTTATCATCGTTGTTCTTAAAACTTTCTAGGGTTTGATCGTCCTTGGAATGATTTATATGGTTTATGCTTTGAAGTATGAATTTCTTTAAGATTATGAACCTTGAGATTCTTGAATTAGGAATAGTCTTCGAATGCTTGTTATCTTTTGGATTCTTGAACTTCATGCTTTTTCCCTTTTTGAAATACCTAAGGAATTAGGGATTTGAATTAGGAATTAAAGTTCTTTGGCCTAAGGAATTGGGTCTTGGAAAGGTGAAGTATTTTTGTATTATCCCCAATTAGAGTGCAGCAAATGAAGTCAAATGAAACTTAATCCCAACTCTTTCCTCTAATTGAATTTCAACCCTTTGTGCGTTATAAGTGTTTGTTAATTTGTCAAAGCGAAAATTACCAAAATTCCTTTCTTGTGTTTATCTTTTGTGCTTTGTGAATTTGCCTGAGCTCCTTTTGAACCAAAATATTCGTTTAAGTAATAGTTGAATTCGAGAATTGATATTTGGCATTCGATCCCTGAGAATGATATCCGGTTTCATCGTTTTTATTACTTGCAACGACCCGGTATACTTGCCGTGGTCCCATCAATATGAAATGTGGGTTTTGTGCATATAGGAATGGACAAAGTCTTGGTAGACAACATCAAGATTGTGGAGAAGGATGTTTGTGAATCAAAAGGTAACTCTAAAAGCAGAATCAGAAATGTATGTCATCATGGTTTTCTTCTCCTTTCTTGTTTGTTGCCCTCTTCTTTAGCTTATTTCATTTAAGGATTTATTTTGGAATGAATCCTAACAATTCCATTTCATTCTTAATGGATATCAATTTGTTTTTTTATTGGTCGTTCTGTCTTATCTTATTATCAGCATCACTTAGCATGCTAATGTCTTTGCCTTCAGCACACCCCTTTCCACTTATTTAGAAGGTCAACGTGTGGAAGTTTTAATATACGTTATCCGGACAGTGTTGTTCCTTACAGCTGGGAGGTTTCACTAGAAACCCCATGGTATTCAATTGAATGTAATGATTAATGTAATGGTATAAAAATGACTATAAGCTAAATGCTATTTGCCAGTACTTTTAACTTTATTGGTAGCGAATGCTATTAAATATCATATTTTGTGTCTTGAATTTGTAGATCATGAGTCTATGAGTCTATTTGATGTTATGCAACTGTTGAATGAACTATAATCATTTATCTATTATGTTCTTATAGTCTGATGAAAGGTGACTTGCTTGCAGGATTTTATCCGTGAGGTGGACCCGTATATTATAATTGGATATAACATCTGCAAATTTGACTTGCCATATCTTATTGAGGTCTTGACTTAACTAATTGCAGAAGAGTAACTAACTATAATCAGTTACAACTATAAGTTAACAACATAACTAACTTAACCGCTTATCTCTAATAAGGATTGCAGGAACCTTTTTTAATGCTTTGTAATTGCATCCTCATATTCCTTCTGATGTTCCCAAATTACTTGTGCTAATCTAAATTGAAATATTTTTCATATTCCTTCTTGCTCTTATCAGCTATCAAGGATTACTGGTCAGTCCCTTTTTACTTTCTATCTATAGTACATGGTCATCTTAAATAGAGTGAGATTTGTCCTTGATAATGGTTTATACCAATTAGGGGTATATCTCTAAATACTTGTGAAGAACAAAGTTAATGCTTCCATAATAAATGCTATTGTTGTTATAACTGTTGGAATGACCATCATTGCCTTGGATTCAAGTTCAGACAAATATGCTAATATCAGTGACAGAGAATACATCATGGGATTTACATCAGAGTTGGTTTTTGTGAAGTTACTAGGAAGAAGATCCTTCATTGTTGTTTTGGAACAACAAATAATGGTTTCTCTATTTGCATCCTTGTTTACCACTGTACGGGTAATTATAAGTGGTGGTTTTCAAGGAATGGCATCTCAGGCTAACACTTTCAAAGGTGGTAGAGCTGCTTATTATATCTTGTTCTCATCTTGAGTGAAATCACTTTTCAGTTGGGAGTTCTTGGGGGCACTGCTGTAATGTTTTTGTCTTCTATTGTGCTAGCAGGTGTACTTAATGCAGTAAGAAGGCCCATAACAAGCATTTGAGTAGGATTTTGAGCATGATTGTATTTGATATTTGATATGTAAGACATTTGATATTAATATACTATCTTTGTGTTTACTAAAAATACAACATATTGTGATGGATGTTTTATGCATTTTTTTATGCTTTATTGTTGGAATTTTTATATGTGGAGAATAGTGTGTATTATTAGAAGTGTGTATATATGTTAAATATTAGAAGTAATTATTTTATATATAGTATAATAATAATAATAATAATAATAATAATAATAATAATAATAATAATAATAATATAATCTATAATTTTATTAGTATTTCATAAACTAAATAAATATTAATATTTATATAATAATAACAAAATATTATTATTAGAAAGTTTTTAGAGTGTTTTTGCAAAATAAAAAAAAATTGTGATTTTTCTTGCGGATTTTCCTAGGGAAAAAATTTACTTGCAAAATTTTATGGGGAACTACTGCAAATTATTTTGTAGAAAAATTACCTACGAATTTTTTCCAAGAAAAGTTACAGGAAATTTTCTGCGAATTTTAAAATTCGCAGGAAAAAATTTCCCAAGAAGGTATTACCTGTGGACAAAAATCCGTAGGAAAATCTGTAGGAAACCAGTTTCCTTCGAATTTTTGAGTAAAATCCGCAGGAAAATCCGTAGGTAATCAGAAAATTTCTAGTAGTGTGCTAATTCATGTATTCTTATAGAAGCATCAGCCTTGTATGTTGCTTGCTTTTTGTAACACCCTTTTCGAGAGCATCACATTTAAAAATGTATTACTATTGGCAAAACTATTTGATTAGTCCCTTAAGTTTATTCCTTTTTTCGATCAGGTTCCTTAAGTTTATTTTGTGTGAAGTTGGTCCCATAAGTTAGGTTCGGATGACAAAGTTTGACTTTTTTTACCGTTCATTCCAAATATGTCAGCTCCTATCCTACGTGGCATTCCGAATATAGCTGGTTTGCTGATGTGTCATTTAAAATAATGAATTAATAATTTAAAAATAAATAAATAAATAAAATTTGTTTTCTTTCTCTTTTTTCTCTCTCATTATTCTCCAAGTCTCCATCTTCTTCAAGACATGTCTTCTCCGGCAGCGGCGGTGATGATTGGACAGCGGCGGTGATGACTGGACAGCGGCGACAACGGCAACTGGGAAATGGCGTTTTCAGCTTCAGCTTCGTCTTCTCTGTCTCTCACTACCTCAAATCTCAAAGCTTCCACCTTTATCATTCTCACCCAAATGGCTAAATTGGATTTGCTCCTCCTTTGAATTCTAAACTGGACCTCCACAAAATCCATCACTTACTAGTCTTTCGTTTTTGGGTTTGTTGGGTTTTCGCCAAGAAGCATGTTTCCTCGTCGACCTCGTCAAGTTCGCCATCGGCTCTATCATCGACGGCTCCCGCAAAATCATCCTTGGTCGGTGCTCCTCTCTCCCTCTCCCTTTCTCTTGATGGATGTTTACTCAGTAATTCAAAACATGCATTTTGTTTCTGAATTATCGCTAGCTATAATGCCATTCTGTTCACCATTCAAAAATGGGTTATTTTCAAAAAGTACAAAAACAAAAAAATTGTTGGTATTTTTGTATCCTCGTATAATTACTAAAGTTGGTTCCTTTTGTGTACCTAGGAGTTTTATGTTTACATGGTTGGACCTTACAATTCATGGCCTTTTGTTCATAATTGAAATTGATGATTTTATGCTTCCAACACCAACTAGGACAGCGGCAGTCTTTATGGTTCCAGTTCATGGCCTAAACATGGTCCAACTAAAGTTTTATGCCTCAAATTGAAAATCGAAAAACTGAGAGATATAGTTGGTTCCTAGTCGCCGCCGCTCAATCATTGCCACTGCCGTCGGAAAAGACTTTCGGAGAAGACATGCCAGTGGGGGTTCTTGAAGAAGATGAGGACTTGGAAAGAATAATGGAAAAAAAGATTTTTTTTATTTTTTATTAATTTTTTTCTTTTTAAAAATATGAATTTATTAGTTTAAATGATACATCAGCAAGCCATCTAGGTTCGGAATGCCACGTAGGTTAGGAGTTGACATATTTGGAAGGAATGGTAAAAAAAGCTAAACCTTATCATCCAAACCTAACTTATGGGACCAACTTGACACAAAATAAACTTAAGGGACCAGATCGAAAAAAGAAATAAACTTAAGGGACCAATCAAATAGTTTTGCCTATTACTATTATAAGGCCGAAATTAGTGGAATAGATATATAGGGTTTAATAAATAATAAGGTTTCAAAATTTATTTTCGCAATACTAGTCGATCAAACTTAAAGTAGAGCATACAACAACTATAGATGCCTCAGGCACCCTCATCAAGAAACATAGCCAGATATAAACAGTCTACTATTCATCATTTCACAAGATCCCTAGTAACAGAGGGAGCTCAGACAGGCTATGAATACAGATATCAGTTTCAAAGACAGTAACATAGTACAATAAGCATATCTCCGTAAATAAACATAATGTAAAATACTGGATAATCTGGGACCTAAAAGAGACTGGCCAAAAGAAACTGACAACATTACACAGGGGACGGATAAGTCCAGCGCCAAGGCAAACCGTAGCCTCCATTGTCAAACAACTGTCCCACCAAACGAAGATCAGTCTTCCTGACAAAAAGCCGTGATCCTCTACGATATCCACGGACAATCAGGGTCACTGGTCCAAAACACTTGGATCGTCACGGGTTACCCAAGATTCGGCCCGCCAAACATGATCACGGTGACATGCCATGATGCCTCTGACTCACCCGTTGACATCCTCGTCTAAAGAAAACACACGGTAAGAAAAATGAAGAACTAACGTAACGAAGTGAGTTTCCCGTGTCAAACAACTTACAACAGCTGAAGACGGCGAGACTCTCAAGTATGACTCAACATATAAGCATGTTATCAAAACATAACGAATAAGCATATGCAATAACAATAAACAGTTATCAGCAGTCTAGTATCAATGATGTAATGATATGATGCAATCCAGACATGCAACCTATACCGCTACAATGCAATCCAAACATGCCATTGATGAGACTAGACCCCTACACCGGAGCTAACAGGACATTTGAAAGGAATGGTAGGTAGTACAAGTTTCACTATGCCAGCCTTGGGCATATAAGTGCATACAACATTCATAGTCACATGTGAACTTAGGATGCTTGTGTAAACACTCTACAAACTGTGATTGGCTAGCATCTAATTGTAAATGTTAGTGTAGTGCAAGGAATGCCACAACCACGAAGAATCACCAACTGGTTATAAGTGGACTTTCCAACCCTAACATCCCCAAGACCATTTAAGATCGTCACTAAGCAATCTGCACCCGCACAAGGTGTAAGCTCAACTTCCTAGGCTCAACAGCCTTACTGAAAATTTCATGCACAATGGCTAACCTAACAAGGTGTGTGCATTCATATTTATCCACCAGATAAATTTTGGGATTCCTTCGAAAATCAAATGTCATTCTAGAGGCAAGGTAGATAGTACCAACTATTGGGAATCACCTCTCATTGGACTATTAATGTTTCAAACAATTTAGTGCATTATGAAGATTGGTCTACGCTATACCAATCATTAGCAATCTTTGGATCTTTCCTGAAACGTAATTACTTGTCGAGCAAGCAATTTTTCTAATACTCCTGGTAATTAAGTACTATGGATCTTTGGATGATAAAATCATCTAGGGTATGAGAATAAAGTCTTGATCCACTATATTTCACACTTAAATATTCCTTATCTTTTAACTCTAAGTCCAAACCCTTGACTTAGGTTTTTGCGATAAACATTTGTTTTGAGTGTAAAATCCTTTTACTTGTAAATCCAAATGCTTAAATCCTTCCTCTTGTAAAAACATCATCCTAAGTACCTTAGTACTAGGAGTTTGAAATTGAGTTTCTTCTTTAAAATAAAAAGAAGAGTTCCAAAGGTAAAGTTCCTTTTTCACCATTCTTAAGACAAAACCTCAAAGAATACTTGAAACTGGTGAACCAATAAGTTTAACAAGGACTTTTCACAATGAAATAGTATAAGCTAACTCTTTCAAGTGAATTCTCCATTGTCTAAACCATGATACACAATTCAAGACCTCCTGAGTTTGAAAGTAATTTAAAGTTCATACTTTAAAAGAAATAAAGAGTTTTAAAGGTCTAAATTCCTTTTTCATAACTCTTAAACCTCCAAAAGAAAGAACTCTTGTGGGCCAACAACTACCAGCCAATTAGATGCCACATCTCTTTTAAGTGGAATCATCTAACGCCTAAACTATGGTGCCATCTTTCGTTCATTTGGTTTTGAAATTCATTTTCAACTTATAAAGCAACTTCCTAACATTTAGAGACCATAATGCACTCTAAGTTCTACACTTATCAAAATCATTTAAATCTAATTAATTGGTGACTCAATTGACGTCTATTAATTAGTGAACAAAGTATAGAAAATATTTTCTTATCCAAATTAGACTTAGAACATGAATTTGTATACACATCCTTTGGGATGGTTTTGCTTCCTGGAGACTTATACTAATTGATTTCCAAACACAATTTTAACTTAGCAATTTTCTCGATTTAAAATCAAAACATTTTCTAAGTGAATGTTCTAAGCAAAACCGAACCTATGCATTCACTTAGGGTAGGTTTTTAATTCAAAGTTTTTCTTGGATTAATCACTTAATTACATAACGTAAAACACCTAAACCACATTAGAACTTCAAAAGGAAAATCCTTCGACTTTGAACCCTAGTTTGGCCGAACCTACTACAAGGAAAAGGTTGGGTTTTTCTTCACCAAATCCTTCCATTCCAAGCATGATAATATGAACAAATATGATGAGCAACAATATAACATCAAGTATTCATCATCATCAACAAAGATCCATACTTTGACCCAACATCAAAGTAATGGTTTTGCCTCCAAGAAAACATTTTTCATCATGCAAATGTCATAATAAACACAATAACACATAGCCCAAATTATTACAATTCATATAACACCATAAACAACCAAACAAAGAATAGAATGCCCTTTAACAATAAGGGACTTTTAACATCAAGGCACATCAACAACCATCATAAGAGTCTAACATGGAAAAACTCCCTCATTACCTTAGGTAGATTTTTCCCACTTGCTCCATGAAGAGAAAAGACTTGAAATGAAACATTGACATCCAAAGGGGTGGAAATAAGATATGTTTGGTTTACATCATGTCCACAATTCATAAGGAGTCTTGTTCAAAATAAGTCTTATGTATATTCTATTTTGAGTGTACCAGACAATATTTACAGCTTCAGCCCAGAAGTGCTTTGAGACTGAATTATCACCGAGCATTACCCTAGCCATCTTTTGAAGAGATCGGTTCTTTCTCTCAACAACACCATTTTGTTGTGGTGTTCTAGGTGCAGAGAAATTGTGATAAATACCACTTTCATCACAGAACCAATGGAATACCTCATTTTCAAATTCACCTCCATGATCACTTCTGATTGAGCTTATGCATATGCCTTTTTTATTCTGAACACGCTTACAGAATATAGTAAAAACTTTGAACGACTCATCCTTGTGAGCAAGGAACTTAACCCATGTCCATCTTATGTAGTCATCCACTATGACAAACCCATGTTTCTTACCACTGACAGAAGCAGTTTTTGTTGGACCAAACAAATCAAGATGTAACAGCTCTAGTGGCCTTGAAGTACTAACAATGTTCTTGGACTTAAAAGAGTTCTTAACTTGTTTTCCTTTCTGGCACGCATCACAAGAGCGTCCGATCTATACGCAATCCTTGTTAGACCTCTTACGAGGTAATGCTTGTTTAGTCTTGAGATTAATCTCAGACTTGCATGACCAAGTCTTTTATGCCAGATCCATTGCTCATCTTCAACAGACAAAGGGCATGACACACAACCAAAAGAACATTATCAATAGAAGGAAAAAGATGTTTACCAATCTTACTAATTTCGACTATCTTCCCTTTTTGGTTATCTATAAAGGTAACCCATCCTCCAGTCTTATTGCAGAGGTATTGGAACATAGACATTTCTCCTGTCATGTGACGTGTGCATCCATTGTCCAAGTACTAGGACTGGGGTTTCCTTTCTGTTGCTAAGCAAATTTGCAGCAGGTATGATCATATTTTTAGGTACCCAGATAGAGTTGGGTCCTTTCTTTTTAGTTTGCGGTCTTCGTCCATGCATGATATTTTTCTTTCTATGTATGCACTTAGATGAGTTGTGACCAGGCTTACCACATATGTTGCAATAGATATGAGATGCATGAGGTTTGGTTTCTTTTGAATGTTGCTTAAACTTAGAAACCTTGTGATAAGATGTGGATTTTGATACCTATGAGAGAATTCTTGTTTCTCATTGTCATAGCCTAGGCCTAACTTGTCATGAGGCAATCTAGTGTACCTCAGTATCAAATTCAGCTTCTTTGATCCTCCAACCAACTTAGATATGCTCTTAATTAGGTCAGTTACTTCTTGTTGAAGTCTTACAACTTCACAAGATGCATTGGACTCGGATGAGATTTTATCAGTCAGACTGACATTCTCAGCTTTTAGCTTACTGACATTCATGAGACAATAGTTAGCACGAGCATTCAAGGAGTACCTTCTGACATCTTCGTCCGTCCAATCAGCTTCGAGCTTAGACAATTTTGAACCGTCTTCAAGAATTATTGTTGGACGATGATCACCATCAATGAATACATTTCATAACTCAAAGTTTTGAGTTTGGACGTATATTTGAAACACGGATCTCTAGTAGGGATAGTCAGTTCCATTGAAAATAGGTGGAACATTCCAGCCTCTTTCAGGAGTGACTTCTTGAGTTCTTTCTTCGGGAACAACAAGTTGTTCATCATCCAAAGAATCTTCATTTTGCGCATTTGACCAAAGACAGAGGTTTGCTTCCTCATTTGCTTCTTATTCTTCTTCAAAAGAATCAAGGTTTTCCCAAGTGGTCATAAAGTTCTTCTTCTTCTTTTTGAAGAACTTCTTCTTGTCCTTTAACATAGGATAGTCAGCTTTGAGGTGGCCTGGTTTGTTGCACTCGAAGCAGACCATCTGACCTTTTTCTTTGGACTCAGCATGGTCCTTGAAGTTTTTCTTTTCGAATGACCTTCTTTTCAAGCCATTTTTTTTCTCCACATGTTTTGAATCTTCTTAGAGATGAAGGATAGCTCATCATCATCTGATGCTTCATTATCAATTTGATCAGCATCATCACTTGATTCATCAGCTTTTAGAGCCTTTGAGCTATTGGACTTTTGAGTTTTTAAGGCAATCCCTTTGTTTTTATTTCCTGGATTGTCGAGACTGAGCTTTTGCTCATGAACTTGTAACGTACCCACCCGATCATCCGAGGTCAAAGTAGAAAGATCTTTGGCCTGGCTAATTGCGGTAACAAGTGGCTTCCCTCCTTAGGCAAGCTCCTAAGGATTTTAGTGACATTCTCCTTGGTAGTATAGCCTTTCCCAAGGGACTTCAGGTTGTTGATGATCGTCTGAAAATGACACGTCATGTCCAGGATGGTCTCTCCTTCAGCCATAGTGAACATCTCATACTGGCCAACCTGCATGATAATCTTTGAATCTTTCACCTTGGTAGTCCCCTCATGGAGATTTGACAAGATATCCCAGATTTGTTTAGCTGATTCACATGTGTGAATCTTATGGAACTCGTTTGGACTCAGGGCGCACATTAAAGCATATCTTGCTTTGTGATTTTGTTCCATTTTAGCTCTTTCAGCGTCCGTCCATTCTTCTTCAGCTTTTTCTGAACCATCAGCATTGAGACGCACGTTTGGACCATTTGTTATTCTGGCCTACAGAACATAGTTTGTACTTAAGATGAAACCTTTGAATCTCTCCTTCCAATACAAGTAGTGGGTTTCGTTGAAGAACGAAGGTCTGGTCATGGAAGTACCTTCCATAATAGGTTGACTCCCGCTTGACATGCCTTGTCCTGCCATATCTGCTTTAGGATCTTTCCTCTAACATGGCTAAGTGCTCAACCCAGAGACTGAGCTGTGATACCAATTGAAGGAACCTGTTTGAAACACAAGAAGGGGGTTGAATTGGGTTTCTTAAGTTTTGAAAAACTTTTTTCGCAAGGGGTTGGACACAAATATGTTAACGGATGCAGAGAGCGTGAACAAGCAAAGGTTGGACGCTCGCTGTGAATGTCTTCTTTAAAAGAAAAGTGTGTTAAGAAAACAATACAATCCCAAAGAGTTAGTTATAAGCAAACTAAAACAGATATAAGGGAAATAAGAAAGACACAAAGATATTATCTTGGTTCACTCTTCACCAAAGAGCTACGTCCAGTCCCCTCTACTTGAGAGCTTTTTCCACTATAACAAAAAAAACTTGTTATATGTATTCAACATCTCTTCATGCAAGTATTCCACACCTCTTCAGGCAAGTATTCTACACCTCTTCAGGCAACACTAAGTATTCTTTTACAGTCATGCCTTTTCAGGCTCAAGTAATCTTTTTCAGACAAGCCTCTTCAGACTCAACCAACAAAGGTTTGAAAAGAGTTTTTTTTAATGACTCACTATGTGTGAGGGTTTGAAACTTAAGATCAGAACTCTGAATCTATACTCTACGCGGAGAGTAATATGAAAGTTTAAGAACATAGTAAGCTTGAATGCTTTAGATTGCTTTTGATAGCTTGTTTTCTCGTATGAAAGATCGTGCGTTGATGTGTAACTTTTCTTCTTCAAAGATGAAGTTATTTATAGCCTTCAAGACTTGAGCATTCTTTAGTCTTCAATAGATGGCAAAAGAGTCGTTCTGAATGAGCATTAAATGCATTATCCCGTTGAGTCTGATAGCTTATATACAAGCTTTTGAAAAGCAGAGTGGACTATCAGGTTGATAGATCAAAGTAGTATGGACACCTTTTCGTTGTACCCGAAAGTTGCCTTTTGTCTTTCCTTTTGGAGATAGTCAAATCTTGTGCCAGGAACATACTGGCTTCAGCGCATTTGTTGGTACGAAGATTACAAGGAATATTTGTCTAAAGCATAAAAGATTTTCACATGAAGAATAATAAATTTAAACTATTATCAGTACAAGTTCGCGCTAAATAAAAGTCCTGATTATAAAACCTGATGGACTATACATTGGACTATGTAAAAGAAACTTTTACTTAAAGGAGTCTTTGGACTCAGATAAAAGATAAGGTTTTTAGTCCAGCGTGAGCGAGAAACTAGGCTTTGGACGAACTATAAGTCTTTGGATTAGGAAGTCTTTGGACTTAGAATACCCTACATACTTAAGATAAACGCATTAGTCCATAGCAAATCTTTGTTCACTTAAATTAGTCTTTTGTTAGCATCTATATATTTAGGAGTTTATGGACCATAACCATTTTGATTCCAACAGAACATTACTCGGAAGTGTTAAAAGATCTAGAGGACCTCGTGGAGAGACAAGTGGCAGTATGTATGCGCACGCGTCAGAATGGGCGGTGCCTTAGCGGTGAGGAAACGTTCCACGCTCAAGCGTGGGAAACTGGAACGCTCAAGCATGGAGATTTAGCACGTCAAAACGTTCTCAGTCTGACAACCATGTATAAAAGGACCTGAAACTTCAATTTTCAGAAGTTTTAAGCAAAATTCCTTCTCCTTCCTTCAAAAAATGCACGGGAACCTTGAGGCAGCCATTGTTAAGCATTTTTTATATGCCGACGTCGTCGACATCGACGTGCTTCGAGTGATCTTCGTGTTCTTTATATGTTTCGTAGATTCGATCCTCGTTTTGATTCGTTTTAGGGCTAACCATGATGTATACGTGTTGTTTTCGCGAGTAGGGCAAAGTTCGAAGTTTTGTTCGTGATCGTGCGTGGTGTGAAGGTTGCGACTGTGAGGCGAAGGTTGCAAAGCATTGTCGCGTTCATTGTGTTCGTTAGTTGTACACGTCGTTATTAGGTGGGGAGAAAGAATCACACATTCGTTGGGAAGAAGAGATTAGTATAGTATTTATTGACATGTGTAGGGTAACCCTAAACCCTATTAGAGGTTGAGCCCTGAAAAAGTACCTAAACGCTAGGTATAGGTATCTTTGGGTTATCACCGCTAAGAATATACCCTAGGCTAGACGACTATTGTTGGATGGATGATTGGTATGTTTGGTATGATTGCGAATATGTGCTCTAAGTGATTTATGTGTTCATAAGTTTAGAATGGTATACTTGATAGTACGAATTGTATGATCTTAGATGCTTAAGGTGGTATATTGAGATATTGAATATTATGCTGCATGCTCTTATGGATGATATTGATAGTGACTGAAAGTGCCACAATGTATGTGTGAGGAAAAAGTGATGGATACTGTAGTATCATGAATAAAGTGATATAAGGATTGAGATGAGACGTTTATTGACATAGTGGTGGCATAAGTGACGGTTGACATGCATAGCATAATCATGTGCCAAGTGACGAGTCGTGTGGTATGGGACACATGGGATTAGTGTACCTGAGTGCGGGTACCAATTACGGAAGGAACGATCCTTGTGATCTTGGGGATGTAATCGTGCATGGGATTTATCACAAGTGACGAATAGGGTTGCTCCTATCATGTCATGAGGCCCGCTGGAGCTTGGTTATCCCGACTGGACCCTTAGTATTCCACGTCGCAGGTGGACGTTCCGAGGCGACCAAAACAACCCTCTCGAGAGTTGGAGTGGGGATGTACTCTTATTGATCATGGCGAGCGGAAAGGTTACCTGGACAAACTAACTAAGGTTCTTCGAGACAAAGAACGAGTTTGAGATATCGGCCAACATTCATGTAGATTTGAGGTACATATAGCATAGGCAATAAGTATGAGCGATATATTTGGGAGATGTCTGTGACACGTGACTCATTGAGATGTTTGTATACAAGCTTGCGTGATGTGAATAAATGCTATCCTATGATTTATTTCCCATATATGATGTTTGTTATAGATCCTTATCTCCCTATCTTTTCTATGTATGTTTTCTCTTCTGGCTCATGGAGAAGATACCGCAGTTGAGGAAACTATTCCTTAGAAGGATGACGTTCCCTACTAGAGCTGTCAATAAGGGCCATCCCGGCCTACTTGGGTCGGCCCACCATGGGTTGGGGAAAATGCGGGTCATCCTAACCTGGCTCACATTTTAGTTAGCTCGAAAGTAACCAACCCGGCCCGGCTTACTGCAGGTTGGTGGGTTATGAGGGTTGGCTCACGGGTCTAGCTCATCGCGGCTTGGTGGGTTATGTGGGCTGACTCACCTATATTTTAAAAAAAAATTAAAAAAATTCCAGCATCCAAAAAACACATCCCAAAGTGAAAAATTAAAACTAACATCATATCCAAAGTTTGATACAAATCCAAAATCAAATACAAGTCTAATGATAGTTTCAAAAGTTTAACTAATACAAGTTTTGATTCCAAAATCAAATACAAAAACATAAAAGATCATCATTCAACAGGATGAATTTGCTATCCTTGTCCCTCAACAACATTTAAGTCTTGAACTATTAAATCTATAAAAAGTTCTTCTTTTTCAATATCTTCATTATCTTCATCTACATAATCCTAAAAAGAAAAAGTTAGACAGTGCAAGATGGGTACGAACCTTGTAGCACTATAGCAGGAATCCCTTCATTTTCATATGATATTAGCCAGTACAGTATGGGTACGAACCTGAGCTTTTCCCTTGAAAGCTAGATGCAGAAGCGGTGGAGCTCGGAGGACGGAGCTCGACGGCATCTCCGCCAGCACGAGGACGAAGACGTTGGAGGTCGCTGTCACTCGCTGGTCGGCGCACAAAGACGACGGCAGGACGAAGATGATGGCAGCACAAAGATGATGGCAGGAGGAAGACGATCTGACGATGGCAGGGTGGTGCTCGCAATCGTTGGTCTTCTGGCTGTCGCTAATAGCCGGTGCCGGTGCAATGATGCTGCATTAAGGTTCTTAGATTTCCAATTTCCAATTGAAACTTGAAAGGGAAAGTGAAGCCAGCCCGTTAGACGTTAGGTCTCAGGAGGGGAAATGGAAATGGGTTGGGGGGCCATTGGGGTAGGTTTGTTTGGGTCAGAACCAAATTTGAAAAAAATAAAAATAAAACAACCAACCCGTGTGACACCCACTATCTCGCATATAATAAAACATAAATAAAATCATACATGTCTTTAAAAATATATATAATAATGAAAATTAAAAACATTTTCTCAAGGGTAATGTGCATCACATTATCTGTAACGTAAAACGTAGGAATCTGAAATAATCAAAATCCTTTAAAAACAAACTGCGGAAAACATAAATAATAAACATAACCCAAATCCCGATGTCACATATCAGAGTTGGTATACATATACCGATAATACATTGGAATAAACTAAACCACTGAACGTAAATCCTAACTACTATTACTAAGAGAGATCTCCACGGGATCACTCCTCGTCAGCATGCTCATCCTCCTCTGCACATGCAACATCATATGCACAAGAACAACAAAAGGTAGGGGTGAGAAATACGATCATAAATATATGTAAACGGAATGGAATAGTAATTAAGATGACATACAACATACATCAACCAACACATGTATAATCAATACATATATATATATATACCAAAGATGCATGTCAATGCGAATGCAACATCACTACTCCGTATGCATGTGGCCAACAACTCTAACTCTGGAAAGATGATTAGAAGTACATGTCCGGTTATCAACGTGGATTATATGCCAGACCATGGGCCATCCCCGAACACTCTCACTAATCCTGATAACGTATAGTGGCTAGTCAGGGTACTCAAGCTTATCCTTTAGGTCACTCCGACAATAGGTAGCTAGCCCATGTCACCTGGAATTTCCCTACCCAATGTACCCGCAAGGCCGGGTTAACACCCATCGTGGCCTCCACTATCGCGATTCATCGTTTGCTTTCCACCCAACATATCAACTTCAATGTATGATGCGTGCAATGTTCATCAATAGCAAACACATGTCCAACCATCCATCATCAACACCATTACATGGCTATCAACTTTGACCAACAAGCATCAAAGATGATTTATCAACATCAAACTTGACCAATAAGCATCAAGAATGATTTAACCAACAATATCGGTAACAGTACGTCGTTACCAATAACATCATCGTCTTATTAATTGTTCTCTTTGTTAAGTCTTAACTTAACATTATCATTATTAAGTATTATACTTAATCTTATTATCTAAACCTCAATTCATATTTTATTAAGATTATAACTTAACCTTAATATTTAAACCTCAAGTCATATATTTATTAAGATTATAGCTTAATCCTAATATTTAAACCTCAAGTCATATATTTATTAAGATTGGAACTTAATCTTAATATCTAAACCACAATTCATATTTTATTAAGATTATAACAAGCCTACATAACACTATCCATCAAGCATAAGGGGTCAAAACAGCTCCTGGGTACGTGAGAATCGATTTCCATTCTCTGGAATCGATTTCTTAAGTCTTCAAATCGATTTCCAATCTCTGGAAATCGATTTCAACATGTTCAAATTGATTTCCCCAATCGATTGTGAACAAGGAAAATCAATTCTAGGAATCGATTTCTGCAAGGCCAAATCGATTCCCACACCCTGGGAAATTGATTCTTGGTCGAGTCAAATCGATTTCCATGTGCTGGAAATCGATTTCTGGGTGTCAGATCACACAGCAGCGGGTTTTCTCCGCTATCGGACCAGTCTACGTTCTCTAATTAACATATCATTCGAGCCTAAGCTATTTATCACCAATTTGATTAGTCCAACACTCATAAATCATAACTTAAGGGTTCTTAAACTAATCCTTGGTCATCAATCTCACATTGCTTATTTATTTTCTCCCTATAACTATGTTCTGATAGCATAAGGTTAACAAAACACCATATCATGGCATAAACCACATGTTCATCATCATCAATTCATTAACAATCATATAAATCATGAAATCATAGTTATAAACATGTTATAACATCAAATTATTCATCAATCAATACTCATAGAGCCAGAAAACAACATAACAACATTCATAGGCATACGCAGGCATACATAGGGGTCATGGGTTAACCCCTTCATCTTAACCTATCCCAAAACCCACATATTCATGACCAATTTTCTCCCCCCATACCTGGTATGACGATTCACAGCCTAAGGGAAAGAGGACAGAGCCAAGATCTGTTACGGCTCCTTCTTACGGGTTCAGCACTTGATCACGATCGCAACACTTGGTTTCTATCTTAGGAGATTAACTCTAGCAGCAGGGATAGACTAGCCAAACAATGGCATGTTCTTGACGAAGAACACCAAAGAAAGATTCGTCCTTTGGGTTTTCTAGAGCAAGAGATCAGTTAGAGCTCTTAGGGATGAGAAGAGGCAACTAGTGAGTACAATAGGGTGTGGATACTAGGTTTAGGTCATACGCTATGTATATATAACTGTTAGGAACGTTTTAGGACGAATGGGCCGTACACAGCATAGCCCGGTGACCCAAACGCGTAAGCTCTGACACGCATGAAAATCGATTTCAACATTCATGGAAATAGATTGGCCAAATCAATTTTCTTATCAAAGAAATCGATTTTGCCCTTCAAACAATCGATTTCCTCCTTCTGGAAATTGATTTCTTCACCTGGAAATCGATTTCCCTTTCAGAAAACGTGTTTTTGGCCTCGACACCTGAATAAGACTTGTAAATAATTCTCTAAGCTTTCTAACTCATCCAAGATCACCTCGATCGGATGTCTAGAACTCAAGATATGGCCAAAACCGTGAAACAGGTTATTTAGACTCAGATGGATCGATTATTCTAAAGGTTGAACTATTACAACTATGAACTTATGCACCAAAAACAAGCAAAAACAACATATGCAAACATCGATAAGCAAGTATTAACACATATGTACATAGAAGTGAAAAAGCAGGGTGTTACAATTCCACCCCCTTATAAAAATTTCGTCCTCGAAATTTCTACTCACCTTGAGTAAACAGATGCGGGTAAGACTCCTTCATCTTGCTCTCCAACTCCCACGTAGCACTTTCTTCTGTAGCTCCACTCCAAATGACCTTGACCAAGGGAATTTCCTTCCCTCTCAGCTGCTTGACCCTTCGATCTTCAACCCGAAGTGGTAACACCTCAAAGGTCAAGTAAGCCTTTAGTGGAATAACATCGGGTACTATCACATGGCTTGGATCATGAACATACTTTCAAAGTTGAGACACATGAAACACATTATGAAGGTTTGACAAGAACGGGAGTAAGGCTATCTGGTAGGCGACTTCACCGACTCTTTTTAGAATTTGGTAAGGGCCAATGAATCTAGGAGTGAGTTTCCTCGCTTTCATTACCCTGCCAACCCCAGTTGTTGGAGTAAGTGGCAAGAACACATGATCCCCTTCCTGGAATTCGAGAGTTTTTCTTCTCTTATCATGGTAACTCTTTTGCCTACTCTGTGCCGCTCTCATCTTATCTTGTATCATCCTCACTTTCTCTGTAGTCTCCTGCACTACCTCAGGTCCTAACACAACATTCTCTCCAGGCTCATTCCAACACAAGGGTGTCCTACACCTCCTCCCATACAAAGCCTCATAAGGTGCCATCCCAATACTGGAATGGAAGCTATTGTTGTAGGTAAACTCTATAAAAGGTAAAAACTTATCCCAACTACCAGACTGCTCTAGCACACACGCCTTCAACAAGTCTTCTAAGGATTGGATTGTTCTCTCAGATTGACCATCGGTCTATGGGTGATAAGCTGAACTCAATCTAAGCTTAGTTCCTAAGGCCTCATGCAAACTATTCCAAAATCTAGAGGTAAATCTAGGATCTCTGTTTGAAACTATGCTAGAGGGTACACCATGCAATCTAACTATTTCTCTGATATACAACCCGGTCAACTTCTCTAATGGATATTCCATGTTCATAGGAATGAAATGGGCAGATTTGGGTAACCTGTCCACAACAACCCATATGGCATCACAACCAGCTGGAGTCCTAGAGAGTCCAGACACAAAATCCATAAAGATACTATCCCACTTCCACTCAGGGATACTCAAATGTTGCAACTTACCTGAAGGTTTCTGATGCTCTATCTTAGCCTTCTGACACACTAAGCAAGCATACACAAACTCAGCCACATCCTTTTTCATCCTAGGCCACCAAAACATCCGTTTCAGATCCTGATACATCTTTGTGGCTCTTGGGTGAACACTCAAACCACTCCTATGTCCCTCCTCAAGGATCAACTTCCTAAGCTCTGGAACATCAGGTATACAAACTCTATTCTGGAACCTCAAAATTCCATCAGTCCCTTCCTTAAAACTGAGATTTCTACCTTGAGCAATCAACTCCCCCTGGTCTAAAAGGTATACATCTATCTTTTGCCCTTCTCTAATCTGATCCATTAAACTGTTAGTGATTTTCAACATTCCTAGCCTAATGCTCTTAGGGGTAACTTCCCAAACTAAACTCAAATCTCTAAACTCCTCTATCAAAATCATCTCTCTAACCATCAAGGCTGAAATATGTAAGGTTTTTCTACTCAAAGCATCAGCCACTACATTGGCCTTACCTGGGTGGTAACTCAACTCGAACTCATAATCCTTAAGAAATTCCATCCACCTACGCTGTCTCATATTTAGCTCCTTTTGGTCAAACAGGTATTTCAAGCTCTTATGATCACTAAAGACCTCAAATCTAGCTCCATAGAGATAATGCCTCCAAATTTTTAAGGCAAACACTACAGCTCCTAACTCCAAGTCATGAGTGGGGTAGTTCTTCTCATGGGTCTTAAGCTGCCTAGAAGCATAAGCTACTACCTGACCATTCTGCATCAACACACCACCTAAACCTTGCTTCGAAGCATCACAGTACACTACAAAAGGTTCACTAGGATTGGGTAACACTAACACAGGTGCAGATGTCCACCTATTCTTCAACTCCTGAAAACTTTCCTCACACTTAGAGTCCCACACGAAGATCTGACCTTTCTTAGTAAGGCGGGTCATAGGCAAAGCTACCTTAGAGAATCCTTCTATAAACCTCCTATAGTATCCGGCCAAACCCAAGAAACTTCTAACCTCGGTCACTAACTTAGGTGCTTCCCAATGGAGCACGGTTTCTACCTTAGCTGGGTCCACGGCTATCCCTCCTTTAGAGATGATGTGTCCTAAGAAACTAACCTCTTCTAACCAAAACTCACACTTGGACAACTTGGCATACAACTGTTTTTCCTTAAGGGTTTCCAAGACTATCCTCAAGTGTTCCTCATGTTCTTCCTTAGTCTTAGAGTATACTAGGATATCATCTATGAAGATGACTACAAACCTATCCAAGTATGGATGGAAGATCTTGTTCATGTAGTCCATGAACACAGCAGGGGCTAGTCACACCAAAAGGCATAACTAGATACTCATAATGGCCATAGCGCGTTCTGAACGCAGTCTTTGGAATGTCCTCAGACTTGACTCGAATTTGGTGATAGCCTGATCTCAAATCTATCTTAGAAAACACACAAGCTCCTATCAGCTGGTCCATAAGATCATCTATCCTAGGAAGAGGATACCTATTCTTAATAGTCACTTTGTTGAGCTGTCGGTAATCGACACACAACCTCATGCTGCCATCTTTTTTCTTTACCAACAACACTGGCGCTCCCCACGGAGACACACTAGGCCTAACAAACTGCTTCTGGAGCAATTCCTCTAACTGTTTCTTCAACTCAGCTAGCTCTAGAGGGGACATCCTGTATGGTGCTATGGATATAGGTCCTATACCTGGCACTAAGTCTATGCCAAACTCAACCTCTCTCTCAGGTGGCAAACTATAAATATCCTCGGGAAAAACCTCTGGGAACTCTCTCACAACTGGCACATCCTTAACCTCAGCCTTTCTCTCTACTTCCAGGGAAGATAAGATCATGTATACTTGGGCTTCTTCTCTAATAGAAGCCTTGACTTGGTTGGCAGTCAGAAAACTCGGATCCTTAGGATCGACAGCAGTTCCAAAAACAACAGTTTTATCAAAGCAATTTAAAAGGACATGATTGGCAGAAAACCAGTCCATACCAAGAATAACATCAAGTTGTTTAAGGGGTAAGCATATCAGATCAACTATGAAATTTCTATCATCAATGACAATGGAACAACCCTTACAAATATGTGAGGTAATAACAGGCTTATTGGTAGGGGTAGCAACAACTAGATCAAATTCAAGTTGGGCAACAGGTAATCTAAGGTACTCAACACAGTCATGTGATATAAAGGAATGTGACGCACCCGAATCAAACAACACTATTAAAGGAGTCCCTTTGATGAGGCACTTACCTTGAATCAAGTCTTCAGATTCTGAGGCTTCAGCTCCGCTGAGAGTGAAGACTCTTCCACTTGTCCTCAGTCGATTGGCTTGAGAACTTTTGCTGGCACTCTGTGGCTCCGTCTTTGCTCCACTACAATCACTGCTGATATGACCAGGCTTCCCACACTTGAAGCAGATGATGTCTGTCTCCTTACAGTCACGAGTAAAGTGCTCCTTACCACACTTGCCACTCCTGATGGGCCTAGAAGAGGTAAATCCTCCGCCATAGGCTGGTCCCGATGTATACTGCGATTTCTTGCCGGCATGCTTGAACCCACGGCTAACTGGTGCCAACTGCTGCTTCCCTCTATCTTGCTGGGTCATCCTCTTACTCCCTTGAGGACCAGAATTCTTGAACTGGGCAACTCTGGACTTGTAATCTTCCTCAAAGATTCTCCATTTGTTCACCAAGGTGGGGAAAACACGGATCTCCTGGTAGCTGATGGCTTGCTTAATTTCCGGACGCAAACCATTCTCGAACTTCACACACTTGGAGCGATCATCATTACAATACTGGTAGAGTGGATAGTAATGTGACAGCTCCTCAAACTTAGCGGCATAATCCCCAACGGACATGTTTCCCTGAGTCAAAGCCAGAAACTCCATCTCCTTCTTGTCGCGTATATCAGCAGGGAAATACTTCCCCAAGAATCTCTCCTTGAAGGCATCCCAAGTAACAACGGTGCCTTCAGCTTCTAAACGTTGGCGGCAATTCTCCCACCAATGTTCAGCTTCTTCTACCAACATGAAGGTAGGTAGGTAACCTTCTGAGCATCGGTGCATGCCATGGCCCGAAAGATCCTCTCAAGCTCTCGGATCCATGTCTGAGCACCTTCAGGGTCATAAGCTCCCTTGAAGGATGGCGGATTATTCCTCTGGAACTTATCCAAACCCTGAAATTCAGCAGGTCCACCTCCGTTGTGATTCTGATTCTGCCCTATGGCATTAGCTAATGCTTCCAGGGCATCAGCAATCGCACGATCATTTCTACCAGCCATAACTTCCTGCATTATTCAAGCAAACTGCTCAATATCGGAAGTCAAGAAAAACAAAACTAAACACTTAATACTCTATACCATATAAGAGTACACAGAAGAGGACACAACAGACACATACCCCGGCCTGTAGGACAGACCGGCTCTGATACCACTAAATGTGACACCCACTACCCCGCATATAATAGAACATAAATAAAATCATACATGTCTTTAAAAAAATATATAATAATGAAAATTAAAAACATTTTCTCAAGGGTAATGTGCATCACATCATCTGTAACGTAAAACGTAGGAATCTGAAATAATCAAAATCCTTTAAAAACAAACTGCGGAAAACATAAATAATAAACATAACTCAAATCCCGATGTCACATATCAGAGTTGGTATACATATACCGATAATACATCGGAATAAACTAAACAACTGAACGTAAATCCTAACTACTATTACTAAGAGAGATCTCCACGGGATCACTCCTCGTCAGCATGCTCACCCTCCTCTGCACATGCAACATTATATGCATAAGAACAACAAAAGGTAGGGGTGAGAAATATGATCATAAATATATGTAAACGGAATGGAATAGTAATTAAGATGACATACAACATACATCAACCAACACATGTATAATCAATACATATATATATATACCAAAGATGCATGTCAATGCGAATGCAACATCACTACTCCGTATGCATGTGGCCAACAACTCTAACTCTGGAAAGACGATTAGGAGTACATGTCCGGTTATCAACGTGGATGATATGCCAGACCATGGGCCATCCCCGAACACTCTCACTAATCCTGATAACGTATAGTGGCTAGTCAGGGTACTCAAGCTTATCCTTTAGGTCACTCCGACAATAGGTAGCTAGCCCATGTCACCTGGAATTTCCCTACCCAATGTACCCGCAAGGCCGGGTTAACACCCATCGTGGCCTCCACTATCGCGATTCATCGTTTGCTTTCCAATCAACATATCAACTTCAACGTATGATGCGTGCAATGTTCATCAATATGCAAACACATGTCCAACCATCCATCATCAACACCACTACATGGCTGTCAACTTTGACCAACAAGCATCAAAGATGATTTATCAACATCAAACTTGACCAATAAGCATCAAGAATGATTTAGCCAACAACATCGGTAACAGTACGTCGTTACCAATAACATCATCGTCTTATTAATTGTTCTCTTTGTTAAGTCTTAACTTAACATTATCTTTATTAAGTATGATACTTAATCTTATTATCTAAACCTCAATTCATATTTTATTAAGATTATAACTTAACCTTAATATTTAAACCTCAAGTCATATATTTATTAAGATTGGAACTTAATCTTAATATCTAAACCACAATTCATATTTTATTAAGATTATAACAAGCCTACATAACACTATCCATCAAGCATAAGGGGTCAAAACTGCTCCTGGGTACGTGAGAATCGATTTCCATTCTCTGGAATCGATTTCTTAAGTCTTCAAATCGATTTCCAATCTCTGGAAATCGATTTCAACATGTTCAAATCGATTTCCCCAATCGATTGTGAACAAGGAAAATCGATTCTAGGAATCGATTTCTACAAGGCCAAATCGATTCCCACACCCTGGGAAATCGATTCTTGGTCGAGTCAAATCGATTTTCATGTGCTGGAAATCGATTTCTGGGTGTCAGATCACACAGCAGCGGGTTTTCTCCGCTATCGGACCAGTCTAAGTTCTCTAATTAACATATCATTCAAGCCTAAGCTATTTATCACCAATTTGATTAGTCCAACACTCATAAATCATAACTTAAGGGTTCTCAAACTAATCCTTGGTCATCAATCTCACATTGCCTATTTATTTTCTCCCTATAACTATGTTCTGATAGCATAAGGTTAACAAAACACCATATCATGGCATAAACCACATGTTCATCATCATCAATTCATTAACAATCATATAAATCATAAAATCATAGTTATAAACATGTTATAACATCAAATTATTCATCAATCAATACTCATATAGCCAGAAAACAACATAACAACATTCATTGGCATACGCAGGTATACATAGGGGTCATGGGTTAACCCCTTCATCTTAACCTATCCCAAAACCCACATATTCATGACCAATTTTCTCCCCCCCATACCTGGTATGACGATTCACAGCCTAAGGGAAAGAGAACAGAGCCAAGATCTGTTACGGCTCCTTCTTACGGGTTCAGCACTTGATCACGATCGCAACACTTGGTTTCTATCTTAGGAGATTAACTCTAGCAGCAGGGATAGACTAGCCAAACAACGGCGTGTTCTTGACGAAGAACACCGAAGCAGGATTCGTCCTTTGGGTTTTCTAGAGCAAGAGATCAGTTAGAGCTCTTAGGGATGAGAAGAGGCAACTAGTGAGTACAATAGGGTGTGGATACTAGGTTTAGGCCATACGCTATGTATATATAACTGTTAGGAACGTTTTAGGACGAATGGGCCGTACACAGCATAGCCCGATGACCCAAACGCGTAAGCTCTGACACGCATGAAAATCGATTTCAACATTCATGGAAATCGATTGGCCAAATCGTTTTTCTTATCAAAGAAATCGATTTTGCCCTTCAAACAATCGATTTCCTCCTTCTGGAAATCGATTTCTTCACCTGGAAATCGATTTCCCTTTCAGAAAACGTGTTTTTGGCCTCGACACCTGAATAAGACTTGTAGATAATTCTCTAAGCTTTCCAACGCATCCAAGATCACCTCGATCGGATGTCTAGAACTCAAGATATGGCCAAAACCGTGAAACAGATTATTTAGACTCGGATGGATCGATTATTCTAAAGGCTGAACTATTACAACTATGAACTTATGCACCAAAAACAAGCAAAAACAACATATGCAAACATCTATAAGCAAGTATTAACACATATGTACATAGAAGTGAAAAAGCAGGGTGTTACAACCCGCGAGCCAACTCGGCTCACCAAGGGTTGAACCCGGCCAGCCCGCAGGTGAAGTAGGCATGGTTAAATTTACCGGGGTCTAAATAAGCTAGTATTTTTGCAACCTGGCTCGCCGGTGGACCGGGCTGGCCCGCGGGTTGGAACCCATATTGACAGCTCTATTCCCTATGAACCTGATGCTGGTGGGAGAGTTACGGATGCCAGTGGCGAGAGACCTGGAATAGTGGGTAGTTCACAGCCACCATATCATCCTTATTGATATGAGCACCTGGCCAGTGTGTCTCGGTAGACATGAGAGTTTTGAGTGTTTATATTTTGATGTATTTTGATGAGGTGGGCTGGGATGGGAGATAGCATGTTTTATTAGTTGTTTTTGGTATGACTTGTTATGCATTCTTCATTTAGCAGTTGTGGTGTAGGTAGTATGCCATTAAGTAGTGTATTCTGACGGAGGTACTTTATGGATGCATGTACTTAAATCTATTAGTGTATTGTATATATTTACTATATGTTTAAAGTTTTAAATTTTTCACATGTTTTAGGATTAGATAATTAGGTTACTTAATGAGGCGGGACGTCTCATTTGGTGGTATCAGAGCAGTTCGATTCTAATCGGGCCGTGAGGTCATGTTGTTCGAACAGTCAAGTCTGGTTAGGACCATGGACTGTGAAGTTTAGGAAGTGTACTGGCACTGTTAGTTGGATCCACCTCGGATGTTGACTATGATTAGAGATGGGTAGAATGCATGTCTGATGAACGTTTTTTTGATTGCTTTTGTGAATTATGGGATAGCCAAAGGTAGGAATGCTTTGTTATGATTATATCTTTGGAATGTTGAGCTAACAGTTGCTTTTATAGGAACCAATGGCTCGAGGGAATGGACGTGGAAGAGGGAACACAAGTAGAGGCAGAGGTAGGCCAGTTGAGGTTGTAACGCCTCGATTTTCACGTTTTCGAATTCTCCAGTATTTTAACGTTTGTATTTTATTGGAGGGTTTAGAGAGTCAAATAAAATATTCCGAGAAGAAAGGAATGTTCTACACAACCATAGGAAGCCGTGGTTAAGTTTTGAGTCAAAAACTCAAACGGAGCCCGGTCTGCGTTTTTCACGGATAGTAGCTTTTTTCTACTATCGAGACCTAATTTGGACTTGTGAACGAGACAGTAAGTCTTGGGATTTTATTCTCTACATCTTCGTTAAAATCCGTCCTGACGTTCGAAAAATAATAATATATTATATTCGGTCATATAATCGAACCAGGAGGCGTTTGGAGTCGTAAAGGGATTCAACGAGACCCGACAACGGATAAGCTCGATACCACATCATCCCAGGACACTTGGGAGAGTATGCTAGAGTCGTCATGACGATCGGGAAGATCTAGATGCGAAATGACCAAAATGCCCCTTACCTTAGTCTTTTACACTTTTACCATTTTACCCTTTTGTCAAATGACCTTTTTGCCCTTAAGTGACTTGTTTTAAGGCTGAACTCAGCCCCATCCAGCCCCTCATTCACTCAGCCCAGTCCCTCTTGAAGAGTCAAGAACACCATCTTCAACTATAGAGAGAAAACACCATTGTTATCCTTGAGAAAAGCTTGGTTTCTTGTTGGAATCACTTGATTCCTTGAGCAAACTTCCATCATTTTAAGGTAAGATCACTTCTATGATCTCTTAGCTTCTTGAATATCCCTTTATTTCAAGATCAAGATCCATTTTCATGAAAAGAATTTCTTAGATCCAAGACTTTGAAAATCCATAGGAAATTGTAGAAAACTCTTTTTGAGGTAAGACCAATTTCTTTGAACTCACCTCATCATTATCTACCTAAACCCAAGAGCTTATGATTCAACTCTCATCATAGCTCAAAAAGCTCAATATGGCCGAACCCTACAAGGTGATGATGAATAGTGTTTTTCATCAATTTTTGATTTCTAACACTTGATTTCATCCTTAGCTTTCCTATTGCCTTTGAATCCATGAATGGAAAACCAAGATCAATTTCTAACCTCTTTACCCTAGGGTGGCCGAAATCCTCTTTGATAGGATTGTTAAGTTTTGTCTTGTTTGATGTTTAATGATTGATTGTTTGGTTGTTTGTAGTTGGTGACATTATCAGGAGGTTCACAAACGGATGGGGGTGAAACTCATCACACCAAGATGGTGGTGGTGAAGATGGTTGTTTAAGTTTATGTGTGGGTGAAACCCTTTAGTTTGGGTTCACTTTTATGTGTTAAGTTTTGTTAAGTTCTCTTGGAGAACAAGATTGTCATAATGAGTTTATGCTTTAGTATGTTGTAGTGTGCTTTATATGTTGATGATGATATGATTGAATGAAAATCATTTCCATGTATGTTGAAAAAACTACTTTGATCACTAAATCAAGTATGGACTTTTATTGTTTGATTATGAGACCATGATGTGTGATGGACTTATATGTTTAATTATGATGTAGTAATGTGTATTGTGGTTTATCATTATTGTGTGAGCTTTTGAGCTACATTTGCTTAGTTGGTGAAGCAAAGTCTCCATTTTTCATTAGAGAAGGCTTGTGGCCTTAGTAAGAAGGAATATAAGAATGTTCTTGTTCTAGCAAGGTTTTGATGTAACAAAACATGATTTCATAACCTATGTTTTCAAAGAGAAACAAAAGTGATTTTGATCCAAAGATCAAATGAAGTTTTAACCTTTAAAGTGCGTCACCAAAGTGGGAAAATGTCTTTTCTTTAGCCATAGGTCTTTTAATCAAACTAAGTGTTTCAATAAGAGAATTAATGAAGAAGTTAAAGAAAAGTGAAAACAGGGCACTCGCCCAGCGAACCCTGTCTCACCCCACGAGACAGAGGGAAAATAAGGCATTCGCCCGGCTAACCTTGCCTCGCCTCGCGAGACAGTGGGCTAGCCCGAGCAGCAAAGATGCAGCTTCTCGGCCTTGCGCAGCGAAGTAGTTCTCGCCCCGCGAACCGCCTAAGCAGTGAAGAATTACAGCTCTTTGCCTCGCGACGCGAGACAATTATTGCCTCGCGATGCAGAAGGTCGGTTTGAAATACAGTTCTCTGCCTCGCGACGCGAGACAATATTGGCCTCGCGATACAGAGGATTTGTATAAGGAGCAAATACAGCTCTCAGCCTCGCGACGCGAAACTTCTGTTCGCCCCGCAAGAAAGGAATTTCAAATGAGGTATCACTGCCTTAATTTAGCTAAGCGAATGTACTCTCGCTAAGCGGATTTCACCTTTTAGAAAATACTAGAAATGAAGTAAGTAGTTCAAATGTTGTTTCAAATCAAATGAGTTTTTAATTGTAAAAGTTATTTGGTTTACAAAAGGAGTTTTCTAACTCAAATGTAAAGTTTTGCGCGAGAAAAAAAAAACCTAAGTTAAGTAATTAACTTAGAGTTGAAGACAAGGGTTAATTAAGTATGGTATGTGGTGGAACAAGACCATGTACTATACCATTGATGACTTAGTACATCAATGAGTTCATAAGACTTAAGTGAAATCAACACTTGTTTCCTTAATTGAAAGACAGGGGATTAATATCTTAGAAAGGCTTAAAGACTCATCTAAGAGGATTCTCAATCCTTATTCATAATGCTTAGGACTTGAGACATAATTCATAAGACGTAAACACAAAAACGAAATGTTTTGGTTTTCGAAACAGTAGTTCGATGACGGACCGATGATTCGGATCTAGGTTAATCGTTCAATTATTTCTGTCTTGTGATAACTGGAATGAGAGAGATCCTGAGACTATGCAGGTATGGGACTGTACAGTGGAAGGAATCCTGAGGCTATGCAGGTATGGGACTGTATAGTTAAGGGAAGGCATATAAGAATTGATAGATACTACCCATACCAACAAGATTTATCTTCTTTTCGGGAGCTTAGAACATAAGAACTTTATAGTTAAGCGTGCTTGACTTAGAGTAATTATGGGATGGGTGACCTTCTGGGAAGTTTCCTAGAAAGCGTGTGAGTGAGGACAAAACACGCTGAAAAGACTTGTGTTGGTTTGTGGGGACAGTCGGCGATTCTGAAAGCAGTCTGGATCATTCCAAAAGGAATCACGAGATATTTATCCGATGGATAATTGTTTTATCCGATGGATAAATGTTTTATAAAACAAAGATGTGTGTAGTTTCTAAGGAAGAGAACCTTAATGAACCTGGAGGTCTATCCAATGGGTAGACATTGCTTTGTCGCATCTGCTTTGTGTAAGCATTGGCATTTCATGTGCATAGTTGTAAGGCCTTGAGCCTAGGAGTTGAGCTTACACCTTGATACGGGTGCGAATCTTACGGTGACGATCTTCCATGGTCTTTTTGGAGATATCAGGGTTGGAAGGGCTGACATGTGACCAGTTGGTGATTCTTCTGTGTCGTGGCGAATCCGTGCAATACACTGATATCCTCTACTAGATGCCGTACTTTTCATGTTTGGTCGAGAGTGTTACCGTAAAGCCAGATACGTGCATGTTATGAATGTTGTAGCATCTTGCTCATGGCTGACAAAAACCGGAACATGTCCTCCCATTCACTCTCTCCGAATGTTTTGTTAGCTCCATGGAGTAGGGGTCAGAGTAGTACCCAGTGACATTGACATTGAGTCATATACATTGCATTGCATTGGATTGCAGTGCATGGCTATTGATGTTTACATTTACTGTTATACATCGCTGTATTGTTTAAGAATGCCTTATATTATGCTGTTAAATGTTTAGCATGATATTATGTTGTTAACTGCTTAACATGATTTATATTGAGAACCTTTGTAAGCATGTTGGGTACGTTGTTACCCGGTGAGTCGGCCCGTTTTTACTACTGCTGTTTTGTTGTGTTGATGAACGAGAAAACACCCATATCTGTATTTCTTCTGCTGGTACTTGCTGTTGCTGTTTGAACAGATGGACGTGACGATGGTTCGGTTTAGCAGTCCATTTGAGTTCGGAGGTGGACTCTTTTGCTGTTTTAGCTTTGTTGTCGGCCAGACTATGTCAGTTTTTGTAGTACCTTTTGGGAGCTATGACTCCTAGTACTTATTATATTTCTTATGTCAGTTAGACATTAGACTTATGTCTGTATATAGTAATGTTGATGTTTCTGTTTTCCGTTTTCTATTTCTGTATTTATAATACAGTATGTCCTAATAATGCATGATGAACCTAAGTTTACTTATTAGTATTATTTATTTATCTTTACTAATCCCATTACATCTTTATGAAAAGAAAAGAAAAAGAAAATTCGTATTTTCCGCATTAATAAATATCTTCGACCTTAAAAACGTTCGGGAATGTGACACTCGGAAAAGGGTGTTGCAGAGGTGGAGGAACACAATCATAATGGAGAAAACTCCAGAAAAGGCGGTAGTGAGGAAACTACCGAAGCAATGAGAATTATGCAAGAATTAACAATTGCTATGTTGCAGCAGACCCAACAAAACGCTTAGTACATGCAACAATAAAGGGAGGCACGACAACAATCCCAACAACCGAACCCTGTCAGGTAGGAGGAAATGGTGGAGCTCGGTCTGAATGCCTTCATTAAGGGAAACCCTCCCCAATTCCATGTAGAATATAACCCGGAAGCTGCTGAGTTGTGGATCCAAGAGATTGAGAAAACCTTTATGGCAATACACTGTCGGGAAAACAGGAAAGTGACTTATGCTTCGTTCATGTTGGTTGGAGGAGTGGAGCATTGGTGGAAGAACAAATAGAGGTTGCTGGAAGCTGAAGGAAGAATTATCACATGGGAGGTGTTTCGGGAAAGATTTATGGATAAGTATTTCCCAAAGAGTGTCAGGCAAGAAAAGGAAAAAGAGTTAATGAACCTGAAACAAGACAACATGTCTGTGGGTGAGTATGCAATGCCTTCATTTAGCAGTTGTGGTATAGGCAGTATGCCATTAAGCCGTGTATTCTGACAGAGGTACTCTATGGATACATGTACGTAAATCTATCAGTGTATTGTATGCATTTACTATATGTTTAAAGTTTTAAATTTTTTGCATGTTTTAGGATTAGATAATTAGGTTACTTAATGAGGCGGGACGTCTCATAATACACATCTCAGCAAGAAGAGTGTGTCGACAACTTAAAGCATCAGCCACCCGATTAGAGACGCCGACTTTATGCTTGATAACAAATGTAAACTGTTCCAAATAAGCATGCCAAGACGCGTGACAGGCAAAAAGCTTGTCCTGACTTCCACGGTATTTAAGCGAATCATGATCAGTGAAGTGGACAAATTCTCGTTGAAAGAGATAGTGGTGCCAATGTTTGACTGCTTGAAATATGGCATAAAATTCCACATCATAGGTGTTGTAACGAAGTTTAGCACCAGAAAGTTTCTCACTGTAATAGGCTACTAGATGTCCGGATTGGCTTAAAACAGCGTCGATACCGGTTTTAGAGGCATCACAATGAAGTTCAAATGGTAGTGAAAAGTCTGGAAGGACTAATAAGTGGTGCAGTAGTCAACCTCTGCTTGATTTCAACGAAGGCAGCCACGACATCATCTGTCCAGGTGAATTTAGTATCCTTCCTGCAATCAGTAATAGGGGCCATAATGATGCTAAAATGAGGTATAAAACGCCTATAAAAGGATGCCAGGCCATGAATGCTGCGCACAACAATAAGGGAAGTAAGTGTTGGCCGATTCTCTGTGGCTGCAATTTTAGAAATATCGATGGCAAGACCATCTTTAGACACTACATACCCCAAAAAGTGAACAATGTGGGTCATAAAAGCATACTTGCCCAAAGTAGCATAAAACTTGTCCTTGCGTAAAACCAACAAGACTTCCCGCAAGTGTTGGAGATGCAATTCAGGATTAGCATTGTAGATAAGTATATCATCAAAATAAACAACGCCATATTTAACAATGAACGGGTGCAATGCTTGATTCATGACACACATAAAAGTATTAGGGGCATTAGAAAGACCGAACGACATCACCAACCACTCTTATAACCCTTCACGTGTTTTGAAAGCAGTCTTCCATTCATTACCTTGTCTAATCTGAATCTGATTATAGCCACTCTTTAGATCTAGTTTGCTGAATATGGTGGCACCAGCTAACTGATCAAGTAAATCATCCAAACGTGGTATAGGAAAATGATAACGAACTGTAATCTTGTTAATGGCACGACTATCAACACACATGCTCCATGTACCATCTTTCTTTGGAGTTAATAAAGGTGGCACTGCAAATGGACTGAGACTCTCTCGAATATGTCCTTTAGCAAGCAACTCCTTCTCCTGACGACATATTTCTTCATGTTCTTTGGGGCTCATTCTGTAATGGGGACGACTTGGCAAAGAAGCACCTGGAACTAGGCCTGGACAACAGGCGGGTTCGGTCGGATTCGGGCCCAAACGGCCCAATCCGAACCAACCGGCAATTTGTCTATATAACCCAATTCCGACTGGGGCATGAGTCGGGTTGTGTGGGTTGGGGTAGAGGGTTCATCGGGTGGGTAAGTGCGGGTTGGGCTATATCCATTTTTTTGGCCCAAATGTTTTTGTTATTTTTTTTTTTAAACCTAAAAATTAAAAAAAACCTAAAATGTATCCTACTATTACCCGCAGCCCCCTTCCAACATTTCTCCCCCTTTCTCATCTTCTTCACCTTCCCCCCCTTCCCTCCTCCGGCGTAGTTTCCCGATCTCGTAAGATGAGGCGTGCGGTCCTCGTTCCGGTCTCTGCAATATCTATTTTCATCATGTGTAGGAGACAATGGCGGCGTGCGCTGTCTTCTTCACAGACGTGAGGCGGTTGCGTGCGTGAAGCGAAAATCCACCTCACCTCCTCTTCCTCTTCTTCAATCCGGTGACGACCTTCTTTAAACTGCTGGTGGTGATGGTCGTTGGAGTAGATCTGGCGGTGGCAATGTATTGTTAGTTCCAGATCTGGCGGTGACGGCCTTCTTCCAGATCTGGTTTGGGTCTTTTTTTTAACAACGTTGAACATTGTTCTTTTATCTTCCTCTGAAATCTTGTTTGTCTTTGAATTTGTTGATGTTATCCCTCTTTCTTGCTCTGGAATGAAGCTCGATAGCTAACAAATTTGTGTGTTATGAGGTGAGGTCGGTCGGGTTCGGTCATCGACGGCGGGAAATTTCTGGAATCGAGCCCGACCGCTACCACCCACCTTTAACTCCCGTTTTTCAAACTGACGACCTGAACACCCGCCGTCACCCACTTGCTGTGCTAGATTTGGACTCCGATGACTCGGTTTCGGACGGGCCATCGATTCTTGTCCAGCCCTACCTGGAACTAATTCAATTTGATGTTGGATATCACAAGTTGGTAGTAGGACATCGGGTAATGCATCCGTAAAAATGTCTGCAAATTCCTCCAACAGTGGCTGAGTAGCAAAAGGAATAATAGCGAGAGTGATGGAAACAACATCCATAGGCTTAGAGAGAAGCACAAACACAAATCCCATCTCAGTCATAGCCTTCTCAAAAGGAGCACGCTATAGAAAAGTGATACAGTCCCCAATATTGTGAGTCGGACTGGGTAGTAACACAATCTTTTTACCACGAGACATGAAGGAATAAGTATTAGAACGGCCTTCATGAATAGCAGAACGATCAAATTGCCATGGACGTCCCAGTAAAAGATGGCAAGCATCCATAGGAACCACGTCACAAAATATCTCATCAGTGTAGGTAGATCTGATAGAAAAAGGAAGCAAAACACGGTGGGAAGCAGCGACACCAGTACCCTTATTCAGCCAGGCCAGTTTGTATGGTTTTGGATGTTTTTCAGCAGTAAGGCCCAATTTCTATAATGCAACCTCTGATAATAAATTTTCGCTACAGCCAGAATCAATAATAAAATGACAAACCTTACCTGTAATGGTACATGTGGAGGTAAAAAGAGTGGTGCATCGCCAATCATCCTCTAGGGCATAAGAGCTGAGAAAAGTACGATGTAGCATTAATAACGGGCATATATCGCCCTGCACGAGTTCGTCCTTAACATCCTCATTAGCCTCCGCCTCAGTATCAAAGATAGGTGTAACAACTTCATCAAGATCATTAGGCAACAACCCTCTATTGGTAGGATTTGTTGTACGACAATCTGCTTGACGATGACCCATCTCACCACATTTGAAATAACGAATTCCCCCAGTTGAGTGTTTTGGTATAGGCGCAGGTGGACGAATTTTAGTACGTTCTTATGGTTGGGTAGAAGTATTGATAGCAGGAATAGGAGTCGTATGACGGGCTAATTGTGTTTCAGCCTGCAATGCCCGTTGGTGAGCTTCAGAAATCTTGAGAGGGTCAAACATATTAAGAACATCGCTTAGTTGCACTCGCAGACCACCAATGTACTTAGAAACAAGTTGGACAGGTGATTCCGCAGTATCTGTTCGTGCGAGCAATGCATAAAATCCAGTCATATAATCATCAGCAGAGCGAGCACCTTGATGAATAAGTTGGAACCACTGATATAATTCACGTTCATAGTTGTATGGAAGGAAAGCATGTCGCAAATGTTTCTTAAACTTCTTCCAGGATTTGATTTTGAGCTTCCCGAACGTGCACGTTCTTTCTTTGTCTGTTGCCACCATGTCTGTGCCCGTCCCCGAAGTCTAATGGTGACCAAAGGAACACGATGATTGTCATGCACCTCCTTAAATTCCATAATTTCCTCAGTAGCGTGTAGCCAATTTAGAAATGCATCCCCCTAGAGATCACCATGAAATTCATGAATGTTGACCTTAAATCCGGCTTCCCAACGACGATCATATTGATGGTGGTTGGCAAATGCATTGCTATCAAGGTCAGAATCATCATGCTTCGAATCGGAATGATCATGTTGGTGTGCCGGCGGCTGGAGAACAGGCAATTGTTGCGTCAAATGTTCAACCTGCAATCCCAATTGGGCCATCTCCTCCCGCTGTTGCACGTTGTCCAGGTTAAAATGAGTAGCATGTCGCCGGGGCGGCATTGTGCAGGAAGGAACTGACAAATGATACCAATCTGATGCAGCGTACGTGGTTAATAACACATGAAATCAATAACTCGTTGATCAAATTGAATACCGAGGAATTGACAATAAGAGAATGGAGAAAATTCTCAAATTTTCATTAAAATTCAATCTGCCTCAACAGAGGTCTTGAAACAAGCATATAAAGAAAGAAAGGATAAAGCCTAATGTAACAAAACTCCTAACAAACTGATAATTCCCTAGATAAAAGGAAAGGATAACAATAAAAGGAAAACTACTTAAGGATAAAAGAAACTAGCTTATCAAAAGAAAACAGAAACATATATGGTTGACTTATGTGTTTTTGGTCAACTCTGTACTACATCACTAACCCATCCCGTAAAACGAAAGTGAAAAATGGAAGAGGGAATGGACCTTGATGTCGAAATCGCCACCGCCCCAGATCACATCAAACGAAGCTCCTCGTAGTCGTCCGTCCGCCGCGAGCTCCACACAACTGAACCGTTGTCCTCCGTATCTGCCGCCGCGCCTAGCTCTCAAGCGCGTTTGGTCAACAGTCGCGCACATAGCTCGCACCAGACCCATCGTCCCTACCATCGCGAACAAGTCCTCCATTATGTTGCAGCACTGACCCCATTTCGCGTTTGAACTTGCCTATTTGTGTGTTCGCTTCAAGGTAGATGGAGCTCGTTTGACCTTGCAGACCTTTCGTCTACTGTGATGCATTTGGAACAATTTATGCACCTTGGCTGAGAATTTCGCCTATTCCCAATTGAAGAAGTAGAAGCGCCTGTAGCTTAAAATCCTTGGGGGGTTGCGTGAGTGTCTTCGATATATAGAGAACTTAATGAGGCTAGATAAATGTTCCATTAATCACGTAGCAGCCTAACGAATTTGTTAAATGCGGTAAACAACAATATGATTTAATTTTATTGTTTTAATAATTTCGAGGGCGAAATCTTTATTATTATTATTATTTTTATTTTTTATCTAATTATTATTATTATTATTATTATTATTATTAGCAGAAAAAGAAAGCGATTATAAACTAACCGTAGAAAATCCAACCCAGCCCTACCGCCAAACGAACACTGCCCTAAAAGTTGAACACCCTGTTCGGTAGAGAGCGAGGCTCACTGTGGTATGGGGAGCTCCGCAAACCCCGCTGTTGGCGGCCGCGGCGCCACCGTGGACAAGGACGTTGACTATGCGCAGTATTTCTGCACCTATGCTTTCCTGTACCATCAGAAGGAGATGCTCTCCGATCGGGTTCGCATGGATGCTTACTTCAATGCCATTTTTGAGAACAAACGCCACTTCAATGGCAAGGTCAGCCTTTTCATTCCTATATTATCTTTGCTTCATCAATCCATGTTTGGTTATAAGAAATTCCAAAACAAAATGGTATTGATTTTGCAATTTTGATAAATAAAAATAATAATAAAATTAACCCGTGACATTATATAGCTGAACCCAGCTTCACTACAGTGAACTGAGTGTGCTTTTTGTTTGTTTTATCCGAGACTTTTGATGTCTGAAAATCACTTTAGAACTTTGACTAATTCGAGTCGAGATAGAAGAGTCTTGGTGCAACCGAGAAAGGGAGCCTTGGTGCAGCGGTTAAACTTATTGCGATTTGACAGGTTTGAGTCATGTAATCAGCCTCTTGTGAATGCAAGTTAAGGCTGCCTACTAAAGATCCACATAGTGAGTACGACCCTTTCCTGGACTCTACACATAATAGGAGCTTTATAGCACCTGGTTGTCCTTTTTACAATATTTGAAAACCTTGCTTAAGGGAACCTAACTCGTTGCCACTTGAACCGACAGACATTGACAATGTGTTTTAATTTTGATTTTATGTGTTTGAATTTCTGAATTAATCAAAAGAAAAATTCTAATTACAATTCTGTGAGGTTTTCTGAGGATGGTGCAAGATTAACATATAATTATAGTAATAGATTAAGGATTAAGATATAATCTTTTTCTTCTGTTCTGACCTGTGCTGTTGTATTTTTAATTCAATGCGTTAGTTAGGCTTGTTACTTGTATTTATATTATTATATGTGAGAGTGATTTTGGGGTGACTTGGTGAATTCAATGTGGAGAAGACTGTTTTGGATGTGGGAACTGGAAGTGGCATTCTTGCTATATGGTCAGCACAAGCAGGTGCAAGGAAGGTATATGCAGTGGAAGCTACTAAGATGTCAGAACATGCCCGTGCGCTTGTCAAAGCTAATAATCTCCAAGACATAGTTGAAGTCATTGAGGGCTCAATGGAGGAAATTTCCTTGCCAGAGAAAGGTTAGAACTATTCGCTCTCTGTATTTTCCGAGTAAGTTCAAATTTTTTTTTTTGACTTTTTCTCCCTTTCACTTTATCTAAATTTTAATTTGTTGTATATCATTGTGATTGCCTTAAATGCTGTTGTATAACTTGCAGTGGATGTGATTATCTCTGAGTGGATGGGTTATTTTCTTCTCCGTGAATCTATGTTTGATTCAGTTATATGTGCTCGTGACCGTTGGCTCAAACCAACAGGGGTGATGTAAGTATTATCGTGATATTTTTCTAGCCAGAAAGCAAAAAAAAGGAGTATTTTGATACATTTACATGAATTGGTGTTTAGTGCCTTCTTCATTGATATGCACCTACTTCTTAGTTCTGACCCATTCTTCCTTTTGTGTTTTTAACTTAAATTAAAATGCTTATTAGTTATTACTGATTGACACCCGATTGTTAAGAGAGTCTATGTGAGGGGTAGTCATTAGTTTTTGGGCGGGAAAATCTGTTGTAATGCCTATAAATAGAACAAAGGCTGCTAGAGTTAGTTAGGCAGTTAGAGAGATTAGACTAGAGGAGAGAAGTGGTGCTCTACAATTCACCACATTCCAGTTTCCCTCATTGTATCATTCTCCAATTCAATCAATAAAACTTACTTGGGGCGAGATTCCCAATTCGGTCCCTCTAAATCCCTAGATTACCTAGATTCAACTGGTATCAGAGAAGTTCCGATCTAGTTGCGATTGATGGTTAAGAGAATGGTAGAACAAAGAATGGAAGTTGTCGAACAAAGAATAATGGAGTCGCTGCAAGCAATGATGCGCACGATGTTGCGCGAATCGGAGGACAGAGTGCTGCTATCGGTAGAGGAGAGGTTGAACCATCGCGACGTCAGAGGTGAAGGCGGAAGTAATGGTGGCAAAGGAGGCGGTCAGGGCAGTAATGGCGAGGGAAATTCGTGGAGGCCGAACGCAACGGAAGGAGAAGATAGGTTCCGAAAGATCGATATCCCTATTTTCAATGGAGAAGATGCTCCAGGGTGGATTGGGAAAATTGAACGCTACTTCCGATTCCGAGGCTTGAACGAAAGGGACAAGATGGAGGCGGTGTTTGTCGCCGTGGAAGGGAAGGCTCTGTCATGGAAGCAATGGTGGGAATCTTGCACTGAGAATCCGACCTGGGAAGAATTCAAAGATGCGTTGTTGAAAAGGTTTCAGCCTTCGTTGGTGGAGAATTCGTTCAAGATTCTCTTGGGCCTGAAACAGGAAGGAACCGTGCAAGAATATCGAGAACAATTTGAAGTTCTCGCAGGGCCATTAAAGATTACACAGCTTGAGTATTTGAGTGGAATCTTTGCTAATGGATTGAAGGAGGAAATTAGGGCAGAGGTGAGGTTGCACAGGCCACAGAATCTGAAAGAAATGATGGACATTGCTCTTCTTGTGGATGACAGAAATGAGGTGTATGGAAAAGGGGGCAAAACTTTTGGGTCTACCAAGGTGCAATCCAATGCTAGGGGTTCCAACCGATGGTGGAAAGGGGAAGATAGCTACAAGAGTGCACAATGGGGCTCCAATCAAATTCAGTCTCCAAATAACTGGGTCAGTTCCAGTAAATCCGGAGAAGGAGTAGACCGAGATGGGGCTAATGTCAAAGCCAGCAAAGTGGAAAAAGGGAAGAACCCTACCTATAGACCTTTACCAGAAGATGAATTTTTGGAAAGGAGAAGGAAGGGACTATGTTTTACCTGTAATGAGAGGTATTCTCCAAGCCATGTGTGTAAGAATAAGACCCTGCGAATCATGCTGGTGGAGGAACAGGGGTCTGAAGCAGAAACAGAGGAGGAAGGAGGAGACAAGGAAGAGATTGTGTGGGGAGAACAGTTCAAGCAATTGACCCTACAGAGTATGGCAGGCCTACTTCAAAAAAATCATTCATGCTGTGGGGAGCAATAGCTGAGAAGAGAGTGCTAGTCCTAATTGACACACAACTTAATATCTCATCGTCTTACTCAACAGTTGAAGCTGAAGGTTGAGTACACTATCCCCTATTGGGTGAAGATTGGAAATGGCCAAAGGATAAGAACCAGTGGGGTGTGCAAGAACCTGAAATGGCAGCTGCATCAATTAAAATGCACTGGGGACTTCTATGTGTTTGCACTAGAAGGGGAAGATGTGGTCTTGGGAATGGAATGGCTTGAGCAATTAGGAGAAGTTAAGGATCAAGGAAGGGGACACCCGCGTTGTGATCAAGGGGGACCCTAGCTTGTGTAAAGGGGAGGTTTCTGCAAAGGTAATGAGGAGAGAATTGCGAGTGGAAGAGGGAGGATTCCTGGTTGAATGTTTTTTCCAACAATTAGAAGTTGAAGTTCCTGATCAGTTACAACAGGTTTTAGAGGAGTTTGATGACATTTTTCAGAACCCACAAGGCTTGCCACCACAAAGGAAGCATGATCATGCCATCAACCTTAAAGAAGGTAGCCTCATTCCCAACTTGCGACCCTACAGGTACCCACACTTCCAAAAAGATGAAATTGAGAAATTGGTAAATGACATGCACTCAGCTTGGATTATTAGACCTAGCACTAGCCCATATTCTAGCCCTATTATACTTGTAAAAAAAAAGATGGTAGTTGGAGATTTTGTGTTGACTATAGGGCCTTAAACAAGATCACCATCCCTGATAAATTCCCGATTCCTATAATAGATGAGCTGTTAGACGAATTAGCTGGTGCCACACTCTTCACCAAGCTAGATCTTAAGTCAGGATATCACCAAATTCGTATGAAGGAGGATGATATTCCTAAGACAGCTTTTAGGACCTATGAAGGCCACTATGAATACTTGGTGATGCCTTTTGGCCTTACCAATGCACCCCTCTACCTTCCAATCCTTGATGAATGAGGTCCTAAAACCATTTCTAAGGAAGTTTGCATTAGTATTTTTTGATGATATTTTGATCTATATCAGCAATGAAGAAGACCATAGTGAGCATCTCAGAAAAGTGTTTCAGGTGTTGAGGCAAAATAGCTTGGTGGTAAATTAAAAGAAGTGCAGTTTTGGGGTCCAGAGAGTAGAATATTTGGGCCATGTTGTGTCTGCCGAAGGGGTGGCAGCTGATCCCACTAAAATCTCAGCAATGCTCGAGTGGATGAGGGGTAGTCATTAGTGTTTGGGGGGAAAAATCTGTTGTAATGCCTATAAATAGAACAAAGGCTGCTAGAGTTAGTTAGGCAGTTAGAGAGATTAGACTAGAGGAGAGAAGTGGTGCTCTACAATTCACCACATTCCAGTTTCCCTCATTGTATCATTCTCCAATTCAATCAATAAAACTTACTTGGGGCGAGATTCCCCAATTTGGCCCCTCTAAATCCCTAGATTACCAGTTGTATCTATCAATTACTTAGTTCATACTTCCTGTAGCAATTGCCCTTTTGCTCTGGGATTTGGCTATGAGATCCACTGAAGTAGTTTTTAGTCACTGAATGTTTGGTTTTTATTTCTATGTTATACATGAAACACATCATCAATAGTCAATTTTTTAAAAATAAACTTAAATGAGTTAACTGTCAAAGTCTTTTGTATACATGTTTATAACCAAGTTCTAAACAAGCCAGGAAGTTTTTATCCCATAGCATATTCAAGTTTTATTCTCTAATTTTCGATAGAATAGGCAAGTCTCAAAATCAGTAGTAAGTAGGATACTGTGCTAGAACCTATCATAATGAACTAAATATACAACTATTCTATTGCTCAAGACAAAAGAATAAGGAATGCATTTGCTCATACCTCGTACTTGTAGTACTCCGTTCTTCAGTTGATTCATTGTCTTAACTGGCATGTTGTGCTTACCATGCTCTTTTCAGTACATTACCAGTGTTAACTAACATATATAAGTGTTTCAGTTTGTTACCTTTGAAGGTAGCTGTTTGTCATGAAAGTGACATTGTTCTGATTTTGAGATATGGTTGCTGTGAAAAATCCATATTGTGTGTGAGTAACCCTTTGGTGGCTTTAGGTGTTACATTTGCAAGTGGTGATTTAAGAGACTTTAGTTTCACAGGTATCCTAGTCATGCTCGCATGTGGATAGCACCCATCAGGACTGGGATAGGAGATCATAAAATGGGTGATTACCAGTCAACTATGGATGATTGGCGCAACTTTGTTCATGAAACGAAAACCTGCTACGGTGTTGATATGAGTACTCTAACGAAGCCTTTTTCAGAAGAGCAGAGGAAATACTATCTACAGGCAAGTTTTATAATTAGTGCACCTTCAGTATATTGATATATTTTTAGTTAAATAAAGTTTGATTGTGTGGTTGGGAGTCTTTCAGATATTATGATTAAGTTGGTCTTTATATCTGTTTAAAATTAGTGAAATATATGCAAAAGTTAAATTTGGTATCGATATTTCCCCTCAAGAAATTGCATAAAATTGAAAGATCTGGTTGTTAAGTAATGAGTTGGAACTGTTCCTTCTTTATTTTTGGGTTCTTATATAAAAAAATGTTATTCATTCAAACTGGCTTCTATAGTTCGAATCTGTGCCAAAATATAATATAGAAGGATAAGTTATTTAATAACGTTGAATTTTCTATTGCATATGAAACTAATACATGCTCCTACTTGCCTTCTTAAAAATGCTATGCTGTGATTTCTGTAGACATCATTATGGAACAACCTTCATCCACATCAAGTCATAGGAACTGCTGCTATAATAAAGGAAATTGATTGTTTAACTGCCACAGTGACTGACATAGAGAAAATCAGATCAAAGTTTTCTTTGTCAATAACCGTGGAAAACACAAAGTTGTGTGGGTTTGGAGGGTGGTTTGATGTACATTTTCGGGTAAAGCTACTTTGACCTTTTAATGACTTCATGGCTGTCAAATATGTTAAATGTAATTGTTTCTTGCTTTTGCTCACTAGGGAAGAAGCGAGGATCCAGCTGAACAGGAGATTGAGTTAACTACATCTCCCAGTGTAGATTACACTACACACTGGGGCCAACAGGTTTGTGCTGCATCTATTTGTTTGTGGTTGATTTTGTTTTCAAATAATTTGTATTGTCGTTTTGCTCAATGTAAGTTCATAACTTTGAGAAAAGTTGGAACATCATTGAAGGAGTGATGGTCCCTTATTTCAGGTTCCTGAAAATGGTTGTTTTGTTGTTAAAATATAACCCATAATATATCTTGGGAGCTAGAGAGAAAGAGAGACAGAGGCTTAACATTCATACTTCTTGTTTTGAACGGGGCCATTTATTCTTTCTATGTGCTTCAGTTGGTTGATTGTGTGCGAGAGAATAGCAATTTCATGGTGCATTGTGTTATCTGTTTTGAGTCATAGCCTAGGGCCTGTCACTATCATTCAATTGTTTGATAATGTTAGTGTCATCATGTACATTTTAATCATTGGACAGGTTTTCCTCTTGCATCCTCCTACACATGTGGGTGAAGGTGATGACTTAAGTGTTTCTTTCGTAATGAGTCGCTCTAAGGAAAACCATCGCCTGATGGAGGTTGAACTTGGGTGTGAGATTCAACAGCATTCTGGCAAGCTTCTTGCGCCTTTCAAAAATAAGTACTACATTGAATGACAGTTCGGATTCCTAATTATGGGGACTTCAATCGTTATTCAAGGTAGATTCTATATTGCCCATGATGCTTCTTGAAATGTGATTTTATATAGTTACGCTAGAAGTCTAGCTTGATCCTCATCTTCCAGTTGAATGTGCTTTAACAGGCTTCTATGTCAACAAGAACTTTTTTAACATGTACATGTATGCATACCCATAAATGCAGACATACCAAAGTTCATCTACAAATTCAATAACACGTGATTTTAAAATAGAAATTTTCAAGTGAAACATTATGAAGGGAATCAGTAATAGGTGTTTGTACAAAGTCCTCAACTTTACTGTGATAAGCAATTAAGGGCCTTAGCTATAAAACTTACCAATTAAGCGCCTCAACTTTACTTAGATAACCAATTAAGAGGCTCGACTTTAACAAAAATGATAGATGATTGATTGATAATATTTATCAATTGATTTTTTTGTCATGTTAGTTTTTTTTCTTTTTCCGTGTAATAAAATATTTTCATAAATCATGTTGGATGTTTATCTTTTCAAATTTTTTTATTAATAAAATTATTTTTTTAATTAAGTTGAGGTCCTTGATTGGTAATCATAAAACTTGGGTCTGTTTGGTTTGAATGTTTTCTGATTTCATTTTCACAAAACATGGAAAATATAAAAACTATCAGACCCTCGATCTGCCATATGCGACCACCCATGGACTCCACACCATCAGACCTATATACTGCACCATATCGTCTTCTACTAGGTCATCTTTCTTGTCTCATTTTCAATCATGAGTTAAACTATACTTTTGGTGCATTATCTTTATTTTAGGTTTTGATTCGGCCCCTTTTTTAATTTTTGTTCCGAAATGATCTCTTATCTTGCAAACATTACACTATTTTGGTCCTTTTCGTCAATATCATTATAACAGTGTTAGATTCAGGCGTTAACTCACCATAATCTAGGTATATCCACTGGAAGCTGGGTATACCCGTAAGAATCTTGTTCTCTTTCTCTTCCTTCTTCCTCCTTCATTTTTCATTTCCCCCCTCAAAATTAACCTTCAACACATTCAAAAAAAACAAATCCCCAAACAAACCCTAACCCCCAAATTAATTAATTTTTTGTTTAGATAACGCGAAGGGCACACAACCTTGATGCGAGCTTGTAACAAAGACGGCCTTGATGCAAACTATTGATTGATATTTTGGCCAGAAAGCCAAATGGAAGTGTGTTCTTTCTTTCCCTCTCTCTGTCGACAAAGTTCTTAAGCTTTTTCTCTTAGCTTTGCAAGAATCTCTAACTGTGTCCTACTTCGTTTTCTCTCTCAATATCCAGATAACGTGAAGGGCACACATCTTGTTGATTGATATGGCCATTGGGAAGTTGTACACACCCTTCTTCTCCCTTCTTGATTTGTGAAATCTCTCTCTAAACTTGTGTTTCTCTCTCTAAAAGTCAGATTCCTACGAGAGAACCTAGATTACGGCGAGAGAACCCAGTTTTCGGCGATTATTCTAACACCATTAGGCTTAATTTGACGGAAAGGACCAAAATAGTGTAACGTTTGCAAGATAAGGGATCATTTCGGAACAAAAAATAAAAGAGGGCCCAACTCCAAACCTAAAATAAAGATAAGGATCAAAAGAATAGTTTTGACTCAATCATACAACCTAGACACAACCTCCAACCAACTCAACAACCCAGATGTTCTACTTGAACCGCCACCTTTGACTGCCCATAGCCGCCATCGGATGTATATACTCCACTGTGACTTCTACCGTCTTCTTTGTTTCATTTTCAGTCATGCAATATAGACACAATCTCCAACCAAATCAACAACTCATATACACAAAACCTCTAACCATATCATAGCTATCAAACTCCCACAATCAAGAGGCACAACCTCCAATCGCTCCTCCAATCGTTGTAAGCCAACTTTGAACCCGTCAACCACTGCGCACTGTTTGACTGATGAGACCCTGTCATCCTCCATTGCCTCCTATGTTCTGTTGAAGAGCCTTTTTTTCCAGGTCTTTTCAATCTTTTTTCCTTTGTTTAAGATTTGTTTAAGGTGGAAAAATATGGTTTTTGCAATGGAGGTTGGATGAAGGTAGTTTGGCAAAGGAAAAAGGGACGAGTCCCCCAGGCATAGAAACTCTAATGGCCCCAATTCAATACAATTGCACAAAACGTGACACCTCTCTACTCCCCCCTATTACTTATGATAGACTCAACTAATTACCTGTCCATAACTAACTCCCCACTCTCCCTTTTGTAGTTTCCCGCCTAGGCATTTGGGCACTTGGGCCTTCGAGTGTAAACCTTAAGGGCCTTAGTGGGCTGTTTAGGAGCCACTGGACCAGGATTCGTATGAATACCACCCTGATAGGTAACCCCCTAGTTAGTTAGTTAGTTAGTTAGTTAGTTAGTTAGTGGGTGAGTTAGATGATTAGAAGAAATATGGCATGTTGCCTATTAATAAGAGGAGGGTTTGAGAGAGTTGGATATCTTGTCATTTGTAAAGACTTGAGGGCCATTTGGCTTAGGAGAGGTCTGGATCTCTCGAATATCTAGAGAATACCATTGTGATCTTTCATTTTCATTTTCAGTAACTGGAATTAACGCTGAAAATGAAAGATTACAATGGTATTCCATGGATATTCCAGAGATCCATAACTCTCCTAAGCCAATGGCCCTCAAGTCTTTACAAATGACAAGATACCCTAATCTCTCAAACCCTCCTCTTATTAATAGGCAACATGCCATATTTCTTCTAAAAATCTAACTCACTCACTCATTCACTCACCCACTAACTAACTAACTAACTAGGGGGTTACCTATCAATACTCCCCCCCTAAACATTCACCTTGTCCTCGAGGTGATCAACAATTTCTTGGGGTCCTACTGTTTGAAGCAAGACAACCAAGCTGGCGATGATGTAAACCATTGTGCCCCTCCTATGTTGTCTTCAAGTGACCCTTGCTTGGTATTTTCAAATTTAGAAATCTGCTGTCCCTGCACTTCACCAAACTGTTGAGTCAATTGGCGAATTCGGTTGCCGCTCAAGTTCCCTTCTATTGGAGTTCCTATTGTTGAAAACTATTTTTCCCTTAATCTGCAAGCCCACCTTTCCCTTCTAAAGATTCTCCTTAGTTCCTGTTGGGCTTGGCCCGTAAAGTCAAAAAACTGACTTACTTCGCAAAATTCCTATTTTGCTCCTTTCTTTCTCTTTCTCCTTTGCGGGGGTTACCCACTTATGCAACTCAGCTTCTCTGCCATAGCGCATCCCATCCTTGCTCAACCATGGTGGCTTAGTTGGAAACGCCCCACCGGTAGCCACATCCAGGCTTGCATCTGGCGGTTCAGGTGGTGGTGGGGACGTGAGCGGACTCCGTCCAACCCGATTTTCTTGGATATCACTGTCCAATCCTCCCTCTGCTCCATGACTACGCTACCGTTTCCGATTGCCGCCGTCGTGTGACGATGACATTCTGGTGGTCTGGGCACCCATGTTTTATTCGTCGCAGAAGCGCTTCTGGTCTGGATGTGCTGTGTGGCCACCGTCACTGCTCTCTTCGCAGCCGCTAGCGCATCATCCGTCGCCATATGAGAATCCTGATCGGGCGGTTCAGGTGGCGGTGGTGGGGTGTCTGGCCTATTCAAGATCCACCTCGTCTCGGTACTGGTCGGTTCTTCCCTTTTCGACGTCATCACCTCTGTTTTGACGCCCGCACCCACGTAGCGCCCATTATTGCTAAGAGTATGGTTGTCAAACTCGCGAGTTGACTCATAGAATCGTCCGAGTCTACGTTTCTAGATAGTCAAAACTGGTTAACTCGCAGGTAGAATCGGTTTCTGAGCAGACTCGGTCAAACTCAGTTTGACTTGGTCAAACTCGCTCAACATCGCGAGTCTAGGTGCGAGTCACCGAGTTTGCAACGCGACTGGACAATAGCCTGAATCTACATCGCGAACAGAGCCGCAAACTGGCGCACCACCGCGGACCACCACCACGTGACGTTGCTCTTCCCCATCCCTATGAGTTTGCTACGAGCACTGTGTCTTGCTTCTTACTGAGCCTGTCGAGCCTGTCGCAAGCTCGTTGTCCCTCATCTGCGCAAAGGCAGTCGCGTGAGGGTTGGACTTACCCCTCTTTGCGCGCTGTTTCTGATGTTGGAAAATTTAGGGTTACTCTTCTGCCTGTGTCTCTAGGTTAGGGAAGAAGAGGGGGGTTGGGCCCTAAAGGCCCATCTAGTCAAACTTAAAAACAATACCACACTAGCAAATAGTTTGGGCTGGTAAACTCCATTGGTCCAATTACATAATCATAGTAATAATGATGATAATAATAATAATAGTAATAGTAATAATAATAATTATAGTTTAGTCAAAAAAAAAAATAATAAATATAATAGTAGTAATAATAATAATAATAATAATAATTACTGTTTTATGATTATAATATTATTTTATGCTATGTATATATGCCATTTATACGTTTTTTTATATTAGCTTACGAGTCTACGAGTCGAGTCTACGTACGCTCCACGAGTTTACGTAGACTCGCGAGTCTGACAACCTTCCCTAAGACTGCAGTCTAAAGACGAACCCATTTTTGCTGCGCTTTCTGTTGTTGACCTATTTGTCTCTTCCTCCCTTTTCTCCTTGCAACGTTCTTTGCTGATTTCTTGGATCCATTCCTCATTCTTTGGAATTTCTATTTGTGCTTTTTGTATGAGGTTGCTCCTATCTTCTAAAGCTAAAAGCTCCGATTTTGCCTCTTGTCTTACTTCCCCATTATCAGTCACTCATTCATCACCATGCTTATGATTCTTGACCCTCAAGTCTTCATCTCTACTTTCCTTTCTATCTTCTTGCTCCCCAAATTCTGAATCTTGAAGATAAATCCAAATTCTGGTTTGAAATGTATATGCAGAGCCTTCTCAATGGTGATGAACGCAACCTTCCGATTGGTTTCTTTCCAGGAAAGCCACCAACGGTAAGCTTCGCCATCAAGGCTCATCCAAACCCATGCTAACCAAACTTCCTCACGAACTCCAAGGGCTTCAAGGTACTGACTGAATTGGATCAGCCACCAATAGGCATCACCAAGGTTGTAGACTCGCGAGTCTAGGTAGACTCGTGAAGCATACGTAAACTCGACACGTAGACTCGTAAGAGTCTACCTAATATAATCCAATAACATCTACCATCACCATAATCATTAAAAAGTACCATCATAATCCAATAACATCTACCATCACCATAATCATTAAAAAGTACCATAATCCAAATACAAAACATTCACACGAACCTATTTTGATGCACTTTTCCTATTTTCTCTACTCTTTAGCTTCAAGTTATACATCACATATACCAAGTCTTTCATCTTTTTTTGATGCAATCTATTTCTTCTCTTTATATGAACCTGGAAAATAAAACATAAAAATCAAAACTTAATATTTCTAAACAAAGTAAATTAATAACTAGAAACAAAATCATAACTACAATTACCATTTCGAATGAACTCCAATTACGTTCACACCCAGAAGAGCTACAAGTCAAGCTAAGCACACGAATAGCAAACCTCTTTAGTTCTATTGCTCCGTCCCCATAGAAGTCCCACCATTTTGTAGGAAGCATACTCTTCCTGCTAGCCTTTGCAGCATCAAGACCAAAGAGCCCTCTAGCATAATGAAAGTCGGCAAGTTGTACACCAATCTTCTTCCTCTCGTCGGGATCCTTTACCAACCTTGCCATACAGCCGTACAACCCAATTTTTACCTCAACATCATCATGATCGAAATCATAGTGTAATGAGGGATTAAGATAATAAGCAGCTGCGTGTAAGGGCCTATGAAGCTGGTTATCCCATCGCTCATCAATGATTTTCCAGATGGGTTCATAACTACAAATTACAAAGATCCTATATTAATAACACAACACAAATAAGGTAATTAAATTTCAAATGTGATAAAGTTAGGAAAGTTTACCATTTCTTAACATCATTGAAGTTGCTTTTAATCTTCTCTTTGGCACAATCCATCCCTTCATATATAAAACCCATGGCAGGTTTTTCATCAGAATCCACCAAACGAAGGACAACAATAAGGGAAGCAGCTGCCTTGAGGCATGCAATTATGTTTTTCCAAAATCGAGTATCACAAATAATATCTTCCACTTTTCTTCCTTCTTTGGTTTTGGCAAACTTACTTGAATTCCAGTCTTCAGAGCTAAACATACTCAACAATGATGCCTTATGCTCATTAAGACAAGCTAAGGTCAAGTAAGCAGTGGCAAATCTAGTCTTGCCGGGCCTAATCAAGTCCCTCCCTTTAGTAATGCCTTGAGGCATACAATTATGTTTTTCCAAAACCGAGTATCACAAATAATATCTTCCACTTTTCTTCCCTCTTTGGTTTTGGCAAACTTACTTGAATTCCAGTCTTCAGAGCTAAACATGCTCAACAATGATGCCTTATGCTCATTAAGACAAGCTAAGGTCAAGTAAGCAGTGGCAAATCTAGTCTTACCGGGCCTAATCAAGTCCCTCCCTTTAGTAAACTTTTTCACCATGCTAATGAGCATGGTTCTACAATAAATGTATGTGCAGATCTTTCTCCCCTTCTGTATAGTAACTTGATGCACCTTCAGATGTTTCTCAAAATCCTCCAACATCAAGTCAATACAATGAGCAACACATGGAGTCTAATACAAGTTGGGTCGCTTCAGCATCAACATTTCACCTGCTGCCTTGAAGTTTGTAGCATTATCAGTAACAACTTGGACCACATGCTGCTCTCCAACTTCATTAACAGCATCATCCAACATCTTAAAAACTTTTTCAGTTGTTTTTGAGATGTCAGAAGTGTCCAATTAATAAAGAAACACTGTCCCCTTAGGACTGTTCACCAAGAAGTTACATATGGAACGCCTCTTCTTGTCTGTCCAACCATCAGACATGATTGTGCAACCGGTTCTTTTTGCATTCCTCCTTAAACTCATCAAGCATATTGTCGGTTTTAGCCATTGCTTGTTTCAAAAGTTTCTCTCTAATATCATGATAAGATGGAGGTTTGTAGCCAATTCCATATCTCCCAATGAGTTCACACATCTTTGCAAACTCCAAATTTTTTATACAATTGAAAAGAATGGCACTTGTATAAAAAAATTTGGCTACCAGTTCATCAACTTCATCTTTTAAGTCCTTTCTCATCATTTGATTCATGGTTGCTTGAACCCCACCACCAACTTTTACTTTCCCTTTTGCAAAGGAAAATCCTCTTTTTTGAGAGCTAGCAGCTGCAACCTCTTGAACTTCGTTAACATCTTCCTCATTAACATCAATCAATCTTCTTTTCTTCTTTGCTGCCTCTTTAGCCTCAGTAGCAATTTTCATAAATCGATGTTTAACTTCCTCCGGCACCTTAGCACACGGTTCAGAATCTTCTCTACTGCCGGCAAGATGGTGTTTAAATCTGAAAACTCCACCACTAACAACCTTACGGCAATAGTTGCATTAACCTTTTTTCCATTGCCTTGAACATCAATGCCATGTTTCCACCCAGGATCAGTCCTGTTTTCAGGGTAATTTTTCCTACCTCTACCTCTAGAGCTTCCGGTTGCTGTTGTTGCAGCTGTGTTATCCGATTTAGACATTGCCAACTCACTCTATGAACAGGGAAGAAGATGAATATGGGTTTCGCACTTTCACTCTTCGAGCAAGGAAGGAGGGTCGAGCAAGGAAGGAGGGTTTCGAGCAGCTGCTAGCCTGCTACTGCAACAAACCCGAACCGAGAAGAAGGGTTTCGGGTTCGAGTAGAGAAGGAGGGTTCTGGTTCGAGCAAGCTGCAGGCGGACTCCGGTGAGCGTTCGCGACAGGGAAGGCGACGGAGGTTCGCAGCAAGGAGGGAGGAGGAAGCTCGACGGCAGTCAGTGGGCTAGGTCTTCGTTCGTGTTTTTTGGAACAGAGAAGGGAAGAAGTGAATTTGGGGGGAGGGAGAAAAGCACGCGAATGAAGGGAAGAATTGAAAATTTTCTTCCCAAAACGGTGCGTTTTGGGCATTTTCAGGCCCATTCCTGAGGCGAGATCAGACTCGCTCACTTGCAGCTAGAATCGCGAGTCTGAGCGAGTCAAACGAGTTTGACCGATTTTACCCCAAAAACGATTCTGACAGCGATTCAACTCGTTTGGCCTATGTGGAATTGTGAACTCGGATGAGTCAACGAGTTGACTCGCGAGTTTGACAACCATGGGCATCACTGTTGCCGTCAAATCTTGGCATCGTTTTTGAACCCATTTTCCTCATTACCGTGAATTTCTCCCTGGATCAGAACTGCTTTGATACCAGTTGATAGGAACCAACTGGAATTAACACTGAAAATGAAAGATTACAATGGTATTCTCTGGATATTCGAGAGATCCAGACCTCTCCTAAGCCAAATGGCGCTCAAGTCTTTTCAAATGACAAGATATGCAACTCTCTTAAACCCTCTTCTTATTAATAGGCAACATGCCTTATTTCTTCTAATCATCTAACTCACCCACTAACTAACTAATTAACTAACTAACTAGGGGGTTACCTATCACACCCTCTTCAACTGTTGCCTTGTCGTCAAGGCAGAAAAAAGGAAAGTGCTCCTGAATCATGTCAGCTTTCTCCCATGTAGCTTCCTCTACAGGTTTAGTCTTCCACAGAACAAGCCACTCCTCCACAGATTTCCCACTGCCCTTGCCTTCTCTGATAGCAAGACAGTCTCTGCGACTATAGGTTCAAGTTCTTCTATCTCCATTTCGGGGGTAAAGTGGCTGCCGCAGCCCCCTCTTTCGCAGCTCTTTTGAGCTTGAGACACGTGAAGCACTGGGTGAATTCGAGCTGATTCAGGTAACTGAACCTTGTAGCAACCTCCCCAATTGGTGACACAATCTGGAGCGGGCCAAAATACCTTGGGGACAGCTTGGTATTGATCCTCCTAGCTACAAAGCCTTGTTTATGACGCCTCAACTTCACATAGACCCAATCTCCTTCTGCAAAACTGACTTGGCTCCTATGTGAGTTAGCATATTTTTTTCATAGTTTGTTGGGCCAGCAAGAGATGATACTTGAGCTGCAAGGCCTCATCCCTATCAATTTGTACCCTTGCCATAGATTCTACTACAGCCTCGCCATTCAGAAACCGGATCATAAGAGGGTGGTTTTCTCCCTAACAATTTCAACGAGAGTTGTTCCTGGGGTCGAATAGGAGAAGGTATTGTACCGGAATTCAGCTCGACAGCCAAGAATGCCACTGTTTTGGTTGCTCCAATGCAAAACATCTAAGGAAGGTTTCTAGACACCGACCTATGACCTCGATTTGTCCATTGGTTTGAGTGTGGTATGCTGTAATCTTCCGCAAAACGGTCCCCTGGAGTCGAAATATCTCCTTCCAGAAGTTACTGAGAAATAGAGGATCTCAATCGCTAGTGATAGACTTAGGGAACCCATGCAGTTTCACGACTTCGCGAATGAAAACTTATGCCACTGACTTGGCTGTGAAAGGATATTTGAGAGGAAGGAAGTGGGCATATTTTGACAGACGATCAATCACTAGAATCATGTTTGGCACTAGAATCAGCCTGCAGTATACTCTTTAGTTTCGCTAGCTACGGGTCTTGTTGAATTTCAGCTCGTATTTTGGGGAAATCCATTCAATAGGGACTCATAGCAGTGGCATGTAACTCAACTGTAGCATCCCTTCGAGAAAGCACATCAGTATGAAGGAACCTTGTTTGAAACACAAGAAGAGGGGTTGAATTGTGTTTCTTAAGTTTTTTTAAAACTTTTTCGCAAGCAGAAATATTTTTGCAAAGGGTTGGACGCAAATTGTGAAAGTTTACTTTTAAAGACACGCACGTTAAGAAAGCAATTCAATCCTAAAGAGTTAGATATAAGCAAACTGAGACAGATAAAAGGGAAAGAAGAAAGACACAAGGATATTATCCTGGTTCACTCTTCACCAAAGAGCTACGTCCAGTACCCTTTACTTGAGAGCTTTTTCCACTATAACAAAAAACTTTGTTACAAGTATTCAACACATCTTCAGGCAAGTATTCAACATCTCTTTAGGTAACACAGTATTCTTTTACAGACAAGCCTCTTCAGGCTCAAGTATTCTTTTACAAAAAAGCCTTTTCAGGCTCAACCAACAAAGGTTTGAAAAGAGTTTTGTTCTACTAACTCACTATGTGTGAGGTTTAGAAACTAAAGCTCAGAACTCTGAAACTATACTCTTCGCAGAGAGTGATAAGAAAGTTTAAGAACAGAGTGAGCTTCTATGCTTTTAATTTCATTGGATAGCTTGTTTTTTCTCGTATGTTTGTGTATGTTTCTGGTCACTGTGCATCTTCAAAGTTGAAGGTATTTTATAGCCTTCAAGATTTGATCAATCTTCAGTCTTCAATGGATGAAAAAAGAACTGTTCTGATTGTGCATTAAATGCATTATCCTGTTGAGTCCGATAACTTGTTGAAGGTCTTCCGAAAAGCGAAGTAGGCTATCAGGCGATAGCTCCAAGTAGAATTGACACCTTTTCCTTGTACCCGAAAGTTGCCTTTTGTCTTTCCTTTTAGAGATAGTCAAATCCTTGTGACAGGAACAGATCGGCTTCAACACTTTTGTTGATACAAAGATTACAAAGAATATTTATCTAAAGGATATTATACTTTAACACGAGGAATAAAGAATTCAAACTGTTCTAAGTACAAGTTCACGTTAAGTTACCGTCTAGTTTATTTAAATGTGATTGACTTTTACATTGGACAAAAAAACACGGAACTAATACATGAAGAGTCTTTGGACTCAGATAAGAGGGTTAAAAGCTTTTAGTCCAGCGTGATAAAAAGCTAGGCTTTGGACGAATACTAAGTCTTTGGACTTAAAAAGATCTGCATATTCAGATAAACACATTAGTCCAAAACAAATCTTTTTTCATTCAATTTTAGTCTTTTGTTAACATCAAAACCTTAAGGAGTTTATGGACTATAACCACTTTGGTTCCAACACAGTAGCTTTATTTTCAGGTCCGGGTTTATAAATGATGTCAAATTGGTACCCCATTAGCTTCCAAAGCCAGCATTGTTGGTCGACAGTGATAACCCTTTGTTGAAGCTAATGTTTGAGGACTCTATGATCCATAAAAACCATGAAACTCTTCCCCATGAAGTAGTGGCTTCAATGCTGAACTGCCAAAACCAGAGCCATTATTTTTTTTCTCGTAAACAGATTTGGATAAAGTCCTTGCTAAGAGTGCCTTGCTAAAATATGCTATAGGTCTGTGATCCTGCATTAACACTGCACCAATACTGTGGCCCAAAGCATGACAGTCTCACAAATTCCTTCTTAAAGTCAGGCAACGTTAGAACTGGGAACGATGATAAACACTTTTTAAGGCAGTCAAATGCTTGCGGCGCCTCTTCATTCCATTTGTAGCCTTACTTTTAGTCAGTGCATTGAGTGGTTGAGCTATTTTCCCGTAACCCTTAACAAATCTCTTATAATACCTGGTGAGGCCCAGAAATCCCCTTAGCCCCTTAACATCTTTCGGTACTGGCCAATCAGCTTGCACCTTGGATGGATCCATCTAAACCCTTGGTGAAAATTATATGCCCCAAATATTCTATTGAGGATTTCCGAACAAGCATTTCTTGCTATTAACTACAAACTGTTGCTGAGCTAAAATTTCCAAGACTTCATCCAAATGAGATAAATGTGATTCCCATGTAGAACTGTAGACCGAAATATCATAAAAAACCAAAACACACCTTAAAAGTGGTCGAAACACCGAGTTCATAGTGGAGTGGAAGGTAGACGAAGCGTTCATGAGGCCGAAAGGAATAACTAGGTACTCGTAATGGCCTTTGTGGGTTCTGAATGCAGTCTTGTGCGTGTCCTCCTCCATAACTCAGATCAGTTGGAAACTGATTCGAGGTCAAGTTTAGAGAAGAATTGGGATCCGTGTAACTCATCCAGTAGCTCACTAATGTTGGGGATAGGATATTTGTCTGGTACCCTCTCCTTATTCAAATCTCTATGTCCACACACATCCTCCAAGCTCCATCTTTCTTTTTAACTAGTATTACCGGACTTGTAAAAGGGCTGTTACTGTGCTTAATTACTCCATCAGATAACATCTCCCCTACTTGCTTCTCAATCTCATCCTTATGGTGGTAAGCATAGCGATAAGGACGATCATTAACAGGTCTGGTACCTGACTTTAGGACAATGGCATGATCATGAGCCCAGTGGGGTAGGAGTCCCTTGGTTCCACTGAAAATCGGGTTATGTCTATCAAGCACTTGGTGCATATCTTTGTTAATAGAAGGCCCGAAATCCCCTACAGCAGTCAAACCACCCTGCTCCTCCATTCTACATAGAGATGACTCACTTTTTGCAGCTGCCCCATGTAAACGCAGCCTTGCAGAGCTGGAGTATGGCAATTATCCTGAATATGATACCCTTTTAACGTGATAGCCTGCCCATTTTCCTGGAAACTGATCGTCTTTCTTCTCTAATCCATAATGGTTTTGTCGATGGTCTCTAACCAAGCAACCCCCAATATAATATTGATTCCCCTACAGCAGTCAATCCAGCATGTAAGCATCCATCACGGTGGCATATCTTCCCACACGCACCTCCAATCCCTTACACACCCCTTGAGATGTACATCTGCTCCCATTATCGAGACTAACTGCATATTCTCTGGTGTCAGTCACTCGACTCACTCCCATTCCCAATGAGCTGACCAATTCTTAAGCAACAAAGTTGTGGCTGGCCCCACTGTCCACTAAGAGTAGGATTGGATAACCTTCTTAGAGCCCTTCCAACTTTATGGTCTTGCAAGGAGATAATTCCCTTCGATCCAGAGCACCGAAATCCAATATCTAACAAGTCATCTCGCCTTCCTCCTCGCTCTCTTCTACAGCCAAAAGTGAATCTGCTGCTGGGTCCTCGCCTTCCCAAACTAGCAACCGAAGATGCTTATCGGGGCATTGATGGGTAGGGCTATAGTGCTGTCCACATTTAAAACAGAGGCCCTTGCTCCTTTGCTCCCTCAACTCCTGATAAGACAAGCTCCTTGCCCACCAGTATTCTACATTTTGTTTTGTTGTGATGAGCTTGTCTTTGGAGCAGCATCTCCCAGACCTCCTGTACTTCCTTGGTTCCCTCACTGGTTTCGCGCTCCTACCCGAGTTAGTCCCATCCGAGGTCCTCCTCGTGACTAGTGTGGGCTTAGCCACGCTGTTGGGCCCCTCGAAGACGGTGTTTGCCTCAGCCTCCGCTCTATCAGCACTTACTCGGTGATAGTCTTTTCCTTTTGGCGGCTTCCCTCATCTATTAGTATTCGGTAGTGTACCTTAATCCAGCTTATAGGTAGCCCTTTCCGTAGCCCATCTCTCAACGAAAGCACCAATTGATAGGAATATTCCTATCTGGATTCAGTATCTGTATTATTGAATGCCTGTAATGAGGAATACAAAGGAAAAAGGGACGAGCCCCCCCCCCCCCCCCCCGGACAGACTTGTCTAATCGCCTATCGCCTAATTACCTCTATCCTCAACTAACTCCTTCGAGTGTAAACCTTAAGGGCCTTAGTGGGCTGTTTAGGAAGCCACTGGGTCATGATTCCTATCAGAAGCTCATTAATCTAAACATCAAGAATAATCAGCTAGATTTGAAGGAAATGAAGAGAAAAGATAGAAAATGAAAATAACAAGACAAATGTAATTTTAAAAATAAAACTAAAAAATTGAAATTGAAGATAGCTTTTAAAAAATGAAAATAGAAAATGTTTTCTGAAACCAAGTAGTCGTGATTGGTTAATATCATAAAAAGTTTAGGTCTTAAAATGATACTTTATTTTATACATACATATGTTAAATTGTAATCTAAAGAATACATATGGAAGCTTTTGTTTTCCTTTCTTTTAAATCTTTGATTTCGGTCATCAGGATTGTTACATGAGTTATCATCAGGTGGAATTGTACGGTTATCACTTTGGGGTTGTATGTGTTCGTTTTGATGAAGTTACAGAAGAAAAGCGTTGGCTATATTTATAACAATTTGGTTCTTCCAAGCATCTGGTTGTGACTTGCGCCAGAAGCTTTGTTCTGCCAGTATGTCTCACTATTGGATGTGGGCGTTGGTTGTATTTGCCCGAGCTTCAGTGGAAGGTTGTGGCCGTTTTTGCTTCATAAAGAATAACGTTCTGTTGGAGTTTATATTTATTGGTGAATTAATTGTTGGATTCTAGGTGAATTTATTTGGGCTTTTGATTAGACTAAGGTCTATTTAATTTATGAAAACATTTTCTGTTTTCATTTTGCATTTTAGTTAATAATAATTGTAAAGCTGCCAATTTGTTTTTAGGACAAAACTTAGGTGTCATTCTTTAGATGAGATATGGATTCTCTAATTTTAGGCCGGAAAAGTTACGGTGACTTTGTCTCTATAGAAGAGAGAGAAAGGTGATTAAAATGGGAAGATAAGGATGAGAGAGAAAGTGAATAAAGAGAGAGATAGAGAGAAATTTAGGTGACTTTCCCGTTCTAAAGTTAGAGGATCCAAATCCCTTTAGGTGTTTGTGATGTTATTTTTCAATGAGAATAGAACATGTGTACAAGTTATTACATATGTTACATTTTCATTAATGAGTTACACATGTCTTCTCATTAGAAAACGACACAAGCACCTAGAGAACTACACTTTTGTTCCTTGTTTTTATTCTATTTCTGTTTTCAAAATTTTGTATATGAAATTGTAAAAGCAAAAAATTAATGAAAACATAAAACAAAATAAAAATAATGTGATATTTTTGTATTTATTAATAAACATAGGAAATGAACTAGAAAACATTTTCTTAAATTAGATCTGTTTTAACTTTTCTCTAGTCAATTATATAGGATGAAAGTAGAAATGTTGCAAATCTTTTGGCATACTAGGTTTTTGGATTTGGGAGCGTTAGTCTAGAAAGTTAAGAATACACAGGAGAAAAATTCTCTTTATTCATATCAAAATATTGAGAGCATACAACATATATAGAAAAGATCCGAAACTAGAATCCTTGATTATAGGAAATTAGTATCCCACAAAATCAGAGAAACTAAGAAACAGAATTAAAAAACAGAATCTCATATAATCTGGGATCTGATTTATTCTTCTTCCCTTAATTCTAGGATTAACAATCAATTCCTAACACCTCATTTTTCTACACTCCCCTCCGGTTGCTGCAAAGATATTGATGTAGGAGCAACTACAGAGCAAGTTAATATTGTGATCTTGAAATATTCTTGAATTAATGGCTTGAATTTAATGGTTAGAGGAATTAAGCTTTATTAATGACCAAGTCCACAATTCAAAGGGTACATTTATAGTGAATCTGGTCACAAATTAACTAATTAATTAACTTGGAAGTTTTACGTTGGGAGTTGTCACTTTCAACTGCACTCTAGTAAATTGTGTCTAGAAAATGGTTAATAAATGTATCTTGGAAGATGTATGGGCTTTAACTTGCATTATAAAAGTTAAGCCTTAGACCTAATAAAGGGATGACTTCTTATTCAGGAAAATTATTCTAAGTGTGATTAAGCTTTGTGCTTCTTTTCTCTTTTATTAAGCTCCATAGTCTGAAACAAGGTGACATGCGTGTGCAAGAAAATAGTAGAGAATTTGAGCAATTGATGATTATATGTGATACTCAATCGGTCTCATTTTACTTATCCCATTTGGTTATGCACACCTCTTAAGAAAATGATTAAATTTACTAATTTTTATAATAAAATGACATTCTTTGACTAAAATACCCCTATTTAAAGTGTACGGTTGGATAGTTGCAATTACTTACCAATCATTACAATCCTTGCTACTCAAATATTACAGCTTATGCTAAACCCAATGAATTTATGGTTTTTTGCATGCCTTGTTAATGTAGATCGGTTGAGATATAATGGGTATTTTTGGAGGAAAAAAAAAAGTAATTAAAACTTCTTGATTTTCTAAAGGGACAAGTAATTTGAGATAATGCAATGTTCCAAATGGGACAACTAAAATGAGACGGAGGGAGCATGAATCAGCTTGAAGAACAAACTATTATGTGCTTTATTAGTAGTTATAATGAAAGTGTTGCTAATTCTGTTGAAGTGCAACATTATTTGTGTAGGGCACTGAGGGATCTCATATGTCTCCACATCGGTATGATATTATCCACTTTGGGCTTATACCCTCATGGATTTGCTTTTGGACATTACCCAAATCACCTCATACCAATGGAGACATTTTCTGTTCTTATAAACTCATGTTCCTCTCCTTGTTTAAGCAATGTGGGACTTTGTTTGCACCTCAACAATCCTCCCCTCCTGCGGAAGCCTTCGAGTATTTAGCATGTTTATACTTATACTGCCGACTAACGGGACATGCCACCTGATCACCACAATGCCAGGAACACTTTCGACACAAGGATCTTTGACTCAGATCCCCAACAACTATTCCAATACTCGTCCAAGTCGACACCATCGACTCTGATACCACTTGTTGGTAACAAGCAATTGAATGTAAAGAACGAAAACAGTAAACACACAAGGACAAAAGGATTTGTTAACGAGGTTCGGCCAATTGTGCCTACGTCCCTGGGAGATGAGCGGCTGTATATTATTAGAGATATATCTATGCTCGTTGCGCTTCGCTTCACTCGCTCCGTTCTGCTCCACTCCAGTGACTGTCCACTTATAACAAAATATGAGCCATACACAAAGGAGGGTTAAGGATGTGTTGGCTCAACAAGGTCTGTCAAAGGCGCTACGCAAAAGTAAACCAGATGACATGGATAAATTGGATTGGGATGAGTTGAAGGACAGGGCTGCGGGAACCACACGTCTTTGTCATGGATCTAATGTCTTGAACAGAGGTATGATGTCATGGATATAACGTCTCAAACATAGGTATGGCAGAAATTGGAGGAACAATATATGTCGAAGTCTCTGACGAACAAGCTATACTCGAAACAAAGACTGTATGGACTGAAGATGCGGGAGGGTTCTGATTTGTAACAACATTTCATTGCTTTCAATCAAATAATCACTGATTTACTTGGTGACTACCCTTACCTACGGGAAAGACACTATCAAACTGGATGACATTACTACTGCACTTATGTCTCACTGTCAAAGGAAAGAGAACACAGGGGAAGGGTCTCAAGGTGAAGGTCTGTATGTCAAAGGGGATCAAGAACTTGGGAGGAAACAAGGCAGAGCAGGTTCTGCAAAGGGAAAAAGGTCGCATTCCAAGGCAGAAAACAAACACATTCCTTGAATTGAAAATAGGCCGGGGCACTGGAAGAAGGATTGTCCAAACAAGAAGGAGGGATCATCTAGTTCTGCGAATGTTGTTTAGACTGATGATTCTGACTACAGTGAAGGAGACTTACTCTCTATCTCATTCAGTCAATTCATGGATGCATGTATACCCGCTTTGCGGGTACGGGTGCGGGGCTGGGTAATTACCCGCAAACAAGAGAGGGTATGGGTGCGGGTACGGGTACACTAGTACCCATCCCGCCCTGCACCAGCATATATAAATATATATATATTTATATATTTATATTAATACATATAATTATAATTATATATCAAATTTTAAAAATAAAATTAATGTAACCTACGGTTTCTTAACTATTTTTCTCTTTCAGACTTAATCACCTACTGACCTAAGCACTAATAGTTGTCGCTGATGTTCTCTGTGTTATTTTTTCCCTTTTTCTTAGTTAAAGTGCGGGTAATGGGTGTGACTTTGGTACCCAGAGGGTACGGGTAAGGGTACTTAGGTTGATACCCACGCGGGTACGGGTATTTTTTTCAAACGCAGGTATGGAGACGGGTACTATAGTACCCTACCCAGATCATACCCATTGCCATCCCTAGTTGTGAAAACTGTTGGGGTAAGCCCTAGTGACCAATATATTTTGAATAGATAATCATTTTGTATCATGACTTTGATCATATATTTGATATATGTATAAAGTATTTATTTATGTAATATTTGATGATTATATTTATAGCATAATAAAGTCCTTAAAATAGGTAATTCATTTAATGGAATATCAAGTATGACTTGATCGTGAGATGCCATTAAATTATAAAACACTATTCTTAAATATCCATAGTCAAGTATTATTATTAATAAGGACAATAATAATACATTGAGACTATTATGTGAGTGTAATGATGACCACATCTCACCAGTCATAGATACAAGATATCAAGTCTTCACATAGGTATAAATATTAGTGGAATATTTATACTGGAGTGACTCGCTATGAGAACACTGCATAATAGTTATGTAAGTGTCATAAACGATTCTCATGGTGACCATAGTGAAGTAGGCCTTCGACTTGAAGTCACTATGATTCCTAACATATGTAGTTGTAGGCTTTAATACTATTAAACGTTGTCTGTAACAGGACAACTATAAAGATAGTTATTGGGCTTGCAATGAAACATGTTGAGGAATGTGAGTGATGTAGATAGGATTCGTCTCTCCTACATAACAGGGGTAATGTCTATAGGCCTCTTGATGGTATGCAACGTACAAATGCATGGCCATGCTAAGGTAAACAATATGAGATATTGGGCCCACATGATCTTACGTCAATTACTAGATCAAGAAATAAATAATTGAATTTAACAAGGATGACACATTTATGCCTTGTGTTCAATTAAGACATTGAAACGAAAGGACGTTGACTGCACATTATATATGGTTACAATATGGTTTTATTGTATCGTCAATATTCTAATTAATTAGGTAGCAATGATATATTGCTAAATGTCGCTCATTGTTTATAATATTAATTAATTATTAATATGATTAATAATAATTAATATTATTGCCAATTAATCGAGAACCTATAGGGTCACACGTATAGAGCAAATTTTCAGGGAATTAATTTAATTGATTAATTAAATATGATTTAATTAATAATTAAAATGGGATCAGTGTAATTGATTAATTAAATATTATTTAATTAATAATTAAACATTGAGCCTGTAGTGTACAGTAGCTCAACTGGGTTAGGTTAAGTGAGTGGCGGCTATTAGTAAATTGTGTACATCACTTAAGGGATATACACAACATAGAGTACTCATAACGGCCGCTGTACACCCTTGACAGGCGCGTCCTCTTTTCTCTGTGTGTGATGTGCTTCTCCCAATCCTGATAGCTAGAACTACGCTATCTCTGACTTTGGTTTGCTCGCGTGGACTGAGTAGAGGTATTGCTACTTTGCAATATTGGTGATAGAGAAGAACCTCTCCCTTTGTGGTGATAGCAGCAGTGTTCCTCGGATCTGCTACACTATAGCTATGTTGATCAAGTTGCCATTCACACCGTAGCAGTGTTCGTGATTTACCAGTGCTGTTGACGTGCTCACAATGTTCGTGGTAAAGCTACGCTTCAAGAGGTAAACATAATATTCTTGTGATTTATGTGCGATATGTGGTCCTTTAGCGAAGGGGTTTTTCCGCTCAAGAAGTTTTTGAAAATTGTTTTTTAAAAAGTTATCCCTCTTGAAACCCCAACAGTGATATCAGACTGTCTGGTCGTAGTTTACCATGTATCCTAGGATTGTTTGTCATTGTATGATAACATGTTTATTGCTTTTAAATATGATTTCTATGTTTGAAAGTATGTTTGTATGATTTGTATGTGATATAAATCTCTTTGAACATGTTTTGTGTGCTTCGTTGTGCTCCTGACATAAACAAGGATTCGCTTCTGGAATCCTGCTGCGCCGTTTGGCACAGCCGTGCACGTTTGAATTAGCGTTAGTGAATGCGTAGCACGACCGTGCGCTGTTTGGCACGATCGTGCCACTTTCAAACAGCGTCAACGAACATTGAGCACGGCCGTGCTCTTGTCAGCAAGAGCACGGCCGTGCACATGTTGAATAGTGTCAGCGAGTTTTCAGCACGGCTGTACGCTGTTTAGCACGGTACGGCCGTGCTGATGGACAGAATGAGATTTTGTCCATTTTTGCATATTTATAAATTGTTTATTAAATGTGCGGTGTATGGTTATAACCCTAGTTTTGGTGTTTAATTTTATTTGGCAAATACGGCCTGCGTGTCATGATTTATTGTATTTATCTTATAAATACGGTCTTCGTGTCGTGACATTTACTTTATTTATTTTATTTTAAATTTGTAAATTGCTCGGTTCATATGGAGGCAACACCAAATCATGACACCAGTAGGAGGAACTTTGGAAGTTTGCTCGAGGGTCAAAGATTGTAATAATTAGTTTTAATTATTGCACATTAGGATGCCATAATCATAATACCTTTTATATGTCTTGTATGTTTATGTATGTGATGCATGAAATGTATGAGATGCATGATTTAAATTTGGAATTTAAATTGTATGATAGCATGTATGTCATTGTATGCTTAATATGTTTTGAATGTATGTAAGCTAGTATGACATGTATGCTATGAGAGACGATTATATGATAAACAAGCCGGTGAGATCACTTAATTATTAAATTCCCTCAATAAATTAAGTTATTAAATGCCTCTTGATGCGTGGCATTTGTTAAGGCCAGAATCATTTAAGTGTGGGTCATACTGCAGCTGAGCACCTTAATATATTTCGGTGAGACGCAAAAGGTGAAATAACCTACTGCCAACCATTAGGTTGAACTTAACTAAGAGTAGTCAATAAGATTGAAATGGCTTAGAGGCATGGGGTTGAACTTAACGTTGTGTGAGGTTAGGCACATACCTGATCTGAGGAAGAACTTGATCTCCTTGGGGACTTTACAGGCCAATGGATTCAGTTATAGAGCTGATGGGGACAGTGATAATCTCAGAATATGCAAGGGTGCTTTGATTGTGATGAAAGAAAATAATCTTATGGAGCTAGATACGATAGTGTTTGCATTGAAGATATGGAGACACTATCTGTATGGTGTTAAATTTAACATATTTAGCAACCATTAGAGCCTGAAGTATTTGTTCAACCAGAAGGAGTTGAACATGAGGCAGAGAAGGTGGATGGAATTCATAAAGGACTATGAATTCGACCTACAATACCATCCAGGCAAGGAGAATGTTGTAGCGGATGCGCTCAGTAGGAAGTCCCTACACGTATCTGCAATGATGGTACGAGAGCTTGAGTTGCTAGAGCAGTTTAGAGATCTGAATCTTGATGTGGAAATCATTGGGGATAAGATGAATCTTGGGATGATTGAGGTAACTAGCTATTTCCTGAATCTGGTTTGGAGAAGGCAAGTTGAGGACGAATACCTTAAAGAGGTTAACCGGTTGATCAAGGAAGGTGAGACGTCTGAGTTCAGATGGGGTGTTGATGGTTTGGTTAGGTATAGTGATCGAGTTTGTGTGCTTGTGGATAGTGAAGTTAAGAATATGAATTTAGAGGAAGCACACAAGAGCAAGTTGAGCTTTCATCCGCGGGCTACCAAGATGTATTAGGATCTGAAGAAGCTGTTCTGGTGGCCGAGGATGAAGAAGTAAGTGGCAGCTTACATCCTATCCTGCTTAGTGTATCAAAAGGCGAAGGTTGAACACCAGAAGCCAGCGGGATTGTTGCAATCGTTGGATGTCCCAGAGTGAAAGTGGGATAGTATTGCAATGGACTTTGTCTTTGGGTTATCAAGGAATCAAAAGAGGTATGATGCAATTTGGGTCATCATAGATAGGTTGACGAAATGTGCTCACTTCTTACCTATCAACCAGAATTATTCTCTGGAGAGGTTGACTCAGATTTACATCAGGGAGGTAGTGAAGCTACATGGTGTACCTTCAAGTATTATCTCAGACCGAGACCCAAGGTTTACTTCGAGGTTCTGGAGGAGCTTAAACGGAGCGTTGGGAACTAAGTTAAGGTTAAGTTCTGCTTAGAAGCTGCTAGGAACAGCTCCTTGTTAGTGCTTCCTTTTGCACCAGCGACCATTCTCTACCCTCTTCAGCTTCGGGTGTTACTGTAATACTTGATAATCTTAAAATTTTAATTATAATGTTTAAATGATGTTATGCCCTTAAGTTTAATTTTTTTTATTTTTTTTATAGAGGTTACAAAATATTTTTTTTAGTTCAATTTTTTTATAATTAATAAAGAGCCTATAATTTAAAAATGCTATTGGATGTTCTCTAAATAATCAAATAAATAATTTATAACATAATTAGGGTAATTCATAAATTGACATGCCTTTAGTAAATTTTGTTGGTTTAATTAATAAGTTGGTGTTTAGTGTGGACTTTCTATTATGCCCTTAGGCCCATAAATATTTTAGTGTGGACTTTCTATTATGCCCGTAGGCCCATAAATATTTTGTTCTAGTGCTTGTTTTAAATTAGAAACTCACTTTCCCTTTCCCTCTCATTCTTAGCATTTTCTGAAAACCTAAAGGAAATAGTGAGTGGGAGGGCTTCAGCTTAGAGATGAGGCAAAGAGGAGCTTGTTGTGCCCCCTTTCTTCCTTTGTTCCCCATTCTACAAGCAAGGTGAGGGACTTGTTTTCTTTGGAATGGCTGAGTCAGTAACGTTATTTTACTGTTGTGGTTAGCTCTTCCTTTTGGCTTTTTTTGTGAATCGCAAACGGTATACGAGAGCCATTTCATTTTCTTATTTTGTGTGCAATAGATTGTTCTCTGCTTGCTGTGGTGTCGGGTTATATATATCAGCGCTACATTTTTTTGTTTCTTGCTGTGCTATCTCTTTGATAGCCTTTGGTTTGACTTCTATTTTGTTTTTATGTTTCTCCTTATAACAGTGTTGGGTTCATTTATATGTTAATGGCTGCAACTCTTCAAAATAAAAATTGCCCAATTTCTCCTTTAAACTCATGGGTATGATTTTATTTTGTGTAGTTGTCTTCATCCATTTATGCCCATGAAAGCCCGTAGATGTGAATATGTGTCTCCAAATTGAAGACACTTCTATTTGCATAAAAACAAAAGGTCATCATTTGCTCTCTGCCGCTTAAGGGCTATTTGGGTTTTTATTTTTTTTATTTTATTTTTAAGAACAGTGAACTTTTGGCATCTATTAAATTAAGTATACCTATATATCTATATAGCAACCCGTGATATGTATATACATTTATATATTTATATATATAGATGCAATCATATATATGTATTATACTATTATTATTATATGCAACCTGTGATATATATATATATATATATATATATATATATATATATATATATATATTTATCATAACATCCCAGTTTTCCCTTGCTTGTTACAAAGTGTTGTTATATATGTTATTCTTGTTATTATATATATGTTGTGTGTTGTTATCCTTGTTTTAGATGTTTAGGGACATGTTTTAGGGTAGTAGTTAACCTTAGAACGAGCCATATCAGTGATCCTCACAGGGTGGCATGCTTGTGCTCTCGTGCCGCACGCCCGTGCCAGTTGATTAGCACACTCGTGCTCATGGTCAGCACGCTTGTGCTCTTCGCACGCACCAGAAACACGTTTTGGGCTTTAGGTTGACCTGTTTCATCCCAATCCTTTTTATACCTCTTTTGCTCGACCTAAAACCCATAGTCGTCATTCCTAGAATTAGAAACAGCCGTCTTTAACCTTTCTCTTGGGTTCCCATTGAATCCTTGAGCGTTCTTCAATCCTTGTTGGGTGTTCTTCGTCAAGAATACATCTCTATGGTGTTTGTTGTTGCGTTTGGCGTGAAGCTGCTAGCTTAGTGTTACTCTGAGGTAAGGTAACCAACCCTGTTCGTCATTTTCCCTTGAATCCTTTGAGTTAGTGTTGAACTGTTTTCTCCCTGTCAAACCAAACTTCGTCTTTCGTGTGCCAGTGCTGTGAACGACAACTAGCAGATTAGTTCCCCAAGGATCTAATCGAGGTATGTGCATAACCCTTGTGTTAATTCCCTTCCTTTTTTTGTTTGGGAATTAACTTATCTTTTTTGCCTTGGCGTTCTTGGTCAAAGCTCGTTGAACCTCTTGAACCCGTTTCGAGGAGTCAAGCGTGGACTTCGTTCTTGTTGTCTAGTAGGCTAGAATCGTCATGCCAAGAATGGGGAGAAGGGATTAGTATAACATATAGGTTCTAAGGTAGCGTAAGATAAGGGTTAACCCATGACCCTATTTGTGTGCTATATGCATTAGTTGACGTAAGAGGTTGTTGTGATTGTTTATGCATAATGCTAATTGTTTAAATTGATTTATATGACATTGGCATGACGTTTATGACGTTGTTAATGATGTTGTTGATATACCATGATTGTATGAGTTGGTGTGTTGGAACTGCTGTTAAAACTATGTTAATAAAAGATATAAGGATGTTAGCGCTAAGCCCAAAAATTAGGATTTGTCTAATTAATGTGCATAAAACATAAAGATATTGATGAGGGATGAGATTATTGCCAATGAATTAGATAAGAACCTCAGGATTGATTGGAGTATTAAAATCGAGAAAAGTTTGCAAAGTTTCCTAGAATCGAGACGCTGTAACAGCGTTGAGCATGCCCGTGCTCATTATCAGCACGCCTGTGCTCTTTGCCCAGTAAAGTCAGCACGCCCGTGCTCTCGCGCAGCACACCCGTGCCAGTTGGCCAGCATGCCTGTAACACCCCGATTTTTTCACTGCTTTTAAATATCAATAAGTAGAATAATTAAGTTTATATTTTATTCGAGGATTTAGAAAATGAAATAAAATAAACCGAGATCATATTCATGCTCCACACTATCGTACGAAGCTACGATTAAATTTTGAGCTGAAAACTCAAACGGAGTCCGATCTGCATTTTTACACTGACATTATGATTTTAATGCTTAGGAGACCTCAGTTTGACCCGTGAATGAGACAGTAAGTCTTAGAATTTAATTTCCTATGTTTTTGTTAAATTTCAAAAAAATCACTATGACCTTTTTTCGAGCGAAATCTTCAATCGGATGACGAAAAGAGCTACATATGGATTTACCGGGACCCGCTAACGGATAATCTTGATGTCACATCGAGTCAAATCACGTGGGAAAGCGTCCCAGAGTCATCATGACATTTGAAAACATCTGGAAGCGAAATGACCAAAATATCCTTAACCGTTTCTTAAATGACATTTTGGTCCTTGAAGGAAATGACGAAAATGCCCTTAAGTGAGTTGATTTAAGGGCTGGTCAGCCCCCAAACCCCACGCATAGAACAGCCCCAAAGAGAGCTCAAAGACTTCATCTTCTTCCTTTGAACCAAAACACCATTTTTACTTAAGAAAAAGCTTGCAATCCTTGAAAGAAAAGCTTGATTCTTGATCAATCTTCATCATTCCTTAGGTAAGAACACTTCTATGATCTTTAAAATTCATGAATCTCTTCCTATCTCAAGTTTGAAATCTTGATTTCATAGTTTTCAAGATTATGATCCAAAATTTCAAAAATTCATAGAAAATTCTAGAAAAATCCTTTTAATGGGAAACCAATTTCTTTGAGCTAGCTTCATTATCCTCTACCTCTATCCAAGATTATATGATCAAACTCTCATCCTAGCCTATTTATAATGAGTGGCCAAAACCCTAAGAATTGGGGAAAAGGTGATTTTGTTCAATTTTTGTCTTTGAACTCTTGATTCAATCTTTACCTTTCCAATTGTCTTTGAATCCAAATGATGAAGAACCAAATCATTTCCTAACCTAGTTTCCCCTCATGGCCGAGACCTTTAGATATGAAGAAACTTGTGTCATGTTTTATATTTTTGGGTATTAGGACTTGTATTAGTATTAACCAAGCTGATGAACCAACCATCCAAAAGTTTAGAACCAAATGTGATCCCTAACCCTTTTTACCTTTTGTGGCCGAACCTTAGACCTTTTAGGGGGAGAAAATTTATGTTTTGATGTTGCTTTCTTGTGTTAATTGTTGTTGAGGATTGAATTGTGTTTGATTGTTTTGGGCGACGCGAACGAAACCGGAACCGGAGCCGAGAACCGTTCAGGAGTTGATTAGGAACTTAGCAAAGGTAAAGGGAGGTATTTCATTTGAGTTTGGTAACCTCATGGAAATTGGTTGATTGATGTGTTATTCTTGAATTGAGACTTGATATATATACATACATATACTTATATCCTAGATTGGTTGAAAACTACATGTTGTGTATGATTGAGTTTTGAATATGAATTGTGGCATGGATGCCTTGAGTGAGATATATTGGTTATGTGGATTTGAGATTGCTGTATATATATATATATATATATATATATATATATATATATATATATATATATCTATATATATATCGTCGACTGATTAAAGAGCATAGGACTGGCTATGACTCGATAAAAAAATTAAAATACTCGAAAATCGAAATCAAAGTTTTGAAAATCGGGTTTTGAAATCAAAAAGGTTTTTGGGAAAACGTGTTGCTTTTTCAAGAAAAGTTATCTTCCTTTTTGAAAAGTTATGTTCTTTTGAAAAGGAAAATTTTGTTTTGAGGAAAGTTTTGCAGTGTGCTTTGTCTTCGAAAAACATTCCAAAAAGAGGTGGAACCTTTAGAAAACGGTTTTGTTTACGAAAAAGTTTTTGCTTGAAAATGTTTTCTTTGAAAGGAAATGTCTTCGTTCAAAACCATAAAAGTGTGTTTTGTTTTCCAAAGTTGTTTTGAAAAGAAAAACGATGAATCTTTGAGATGAATGCAAACCTAGTGACCGAGACGTCGGACTAGTGTTTTGTGAAATGAGCACTCGGACTTCGTATCCTGTGTTTTGAATGAACGGTAAATGTCCTTTAAAACGAGTCGTGGGCTATATGCCTCGACAAATGAAAGAATGAACGGAAAAGAAAACAGAAAATTTTTGTGTACATGCATGAACCGACAGACGTGCCTTATGAAAACGAGCTACAACTCATGTAGTTGAGAATTGAGCCAGTTAAGACCACTAGGTCTATAGGGGCATTCTGTATTCGAAACTCCACAAGTGGCCGGTGGCGTAGCAACCCCGTGCGGTGGTAAATCGGTTGCCAAACACGAATGAAGTCAATCAGAGACTGGACTATTCAGGATATGGTTATGATGCGGTACCCTGGAACAATTGGAGTTCGGACCTAAATTGAGAGGCCGACTCATGAGAACAATTGTGTCTACGGGTGTATTTACGGCCTATCGCTCGATGAAGGGAAGTAGGAATCTCCGGAGTACATGAACTAGAAAGATGATATTGAAGTCTCATGCATTATTATAACTCCTAATAGTGTTTGAGATATTGTGTACATGAATAACTATTATTATAATTGTATTTATGTGATTGTATCTATTGTTTGTCGCTTGTGCGGCTATCGTGATAAACTAATAAAACGAGTATGTCACCTTTGCATGTACATGTTTGACACCCTCTTATGTTTTTGGAACACATGTACAAATGTTGATCGTAGGTCTCCGCGGACACGTGAGGACTCAGATGACGGAGATTTTTGAAGAAGCTGCAAAGAGGATCCCTCTGAATTCCTCCGTGGATCGGAGTTGACTTTGGGGTTGTATCCCAATGGCTACTTTTAGCCTAATCAGCATAGGAGTCTTATTTTTTTTTTTTTTTTTTAAGGCAGTTATATTTTATTTGCTGCATGCATGTTGACTATATGTCTTTAAGTCTGTAATATGATATACTAGACAAGAACTTACTTTATGAGTTCAAACTATGTTTATAAGGAACTTATATGTTTCGGCATGCTTATGACATAATTATAGTAGTGTGAATCTTAAAGATTGATGTGTGTTATAAAGTTTATTCTTTTGTCTTGAGTTTGTTTTACTTGATGCACGTAGAAAATTTTTACTCCCGCGTTTTCGAACGTAGTTACTTAATTAAATTATTTTTCGAAAGCAACTAACGTTTTTTTTTTTGTGTTTATGTTTTTCGCAATCAAGTTTGAGTACGTAGCACCTAAGGGGGGTGTTACAACGCCCGTGCTCGGGCTGTGTCACTGTCAGAATTAAGAAAATTCCACTGTTTTAAATAACAAAAGATTTAATACCCTTTTTAGAATAAAAATATGACATAAGAGATTATAAAATACGACTTTGAGGATAGTTAATGAACTAGGACAATGATATGGCAAAGTGTAATAAATGGAGACTTAACAAAGAGATTAATTATGAGAAGATGATGTTATCGGTAACGGAGTACTGTTACCGATGTTGTTGGTTAAATCAATCTTGATGCTTAATGGTCAAGATTGATGTTGATAAATCACTTTGATTGCTTATTGGTCAAAGTTGATCGCCTGGGTTAATGGTGTTGGTGGAGGTGGTTGTCACGTTGTTTGTGTGTTAGCATTGCATACATCATGACATGGTGTTGTTAGTTTGGGGGAAGTTATGATGACTGGGGAGTTCGTCCGAGAGTATGGCGCACTGGCCGTCCGCGGGGATTCATCCGCGAGTTAGGTGAATCAAGCGCATCCGTGGTGGTCCATCCGAGAGTATGGTGGATCGACTATCCAAGGGGTTCACCCGTGAGTTTGGTGAACTGCCGGCGTTGTTGCTTATTGGCCAATGTGGATATGTAACTCCGAAATCGTCTTTCTGAGTTAGTTATTGGATCCACATTGCATATGGAGTAGTGGAGACATCTCTTGGTTTTTGAGTGTTTACACCCGGTTTTGTTAAAGGTTGTAAGCGCTTTTTGTTTTCTTTTGGATATTCAGGACTATGTAATCCTTTGCGTTTGTTTTGTATAACTCTGATGAATCTAATTATTAATATGATGTATTAAGGATTATGATTCTCTTGATTTTGGATGAAACGAATTTAGTATGCTTGATAGGTTGCGAAGGGGAAAAGTCCTTCTTTCCCCTTTTGGCCGATCATGACTACAAAATTCGGGTCATGACAGTTACATGCCCACCAGCTTCCGCTTGGTTCATCCTCGTGAAGGAACATGTTTGAAACACAAGAAGGGGGTTGAATTGTGTTTCTGAAGATTTTAAATTCTTTTCGTAAGCAGATAATAGTTTTCGCAAGGTTGGACGCTAAAACAATTAAAAGCAAAGAGAGCTCTTCCAAACACCAAGTTGGACGCTAACTTAGTTTGACTAAGATAAGAAAGCAGCGTAGGAAAAGGCAATTCAATCCCAGTTAGTTAGTTAGATAATAAACTAAATTAAGGGTAAGGGAGAGAAAAGAACACAAAGATATTATCCTAGTTCACTCTTCACCAAAGAGCTACGTCCAGTTCTCTCTACTTGAGAGCTTTATCCACTATAAAAAAATCCTTTTGTTACAAAGTATTCAACACCTCTTCAGGCAGTATTCTCAATCTCTTCAGGTTCTCTAAGTACTCTTTTACAGACAAGCCTCTTCAGGCTCAACCAAACTAAGGTTTTGAAAAGAGTTTGTTCTATTAACTCACTAAATGTGAGAATTCGAAACTAAAGCTTAGACTCTTAAAAAACTCTACACAGAGAGTAATATAAAAATGAGGATCAGAGTAGCTTTGCTAGCTTTGCAAGCTTGAGATTTTCTCTTTGAATTCTTGAGCTAATGTTTGTTTGTATCTCTTGAAAGATTTTGAATGCTAAGTGTTGCTTCACTTTTATTTTTGCTCAAGTTCGGTCACCCTGCATCTTCAAGGGATGGAGGTATATATAGCCTCTTGTCTTTGAGCAGACTTCAGTCTTCAACGGATGGAAAAGGATCCGTTCTGATGAGCATTGAATGCATTTGATTCGTTGAGTCTGATAGCTTCTGATGTTTCTGATCAGGATGATAGCTAAAAGTGGTGCTGACATATCCTCTGTGTAGAACGAAAGTTGCCTTTTGTTTTTCCAAAAGAAGAAGGTCAACTTCTTTAAGTGACAGAGACATGCTGGCTTACGCTTTACATTTGTACGAATATTACAAAGAATGTTTTGTCTCAAGGATATAAGCCTTTGACATGGAATAATAAATTCAAATGCTTTTACAACATATTCGCGCTTGAAATATAAAAGCACTTATTGGACTAGCAATTACAAAAGTAACCGAAAGAGTCTTTGGACTCATGGTTCTATATATTACCGTCCAGTCGTAAACTAAGATTAAATGTTGGACGAGATAAAGTCTTTGGACTATGGATAGTCTTTGGACTCAATTAAGTTTTATCCTGCACACTTAATATAAAACGTTAGTCCATAAGAAATCTTTGTTCATCTTAAATTAGCTCTTTGTTAACATCAAAACTGAGGGATTATTTGGACAATAACCACTTTGGTTCCAACAATCTCCCCCTTTTTTATGATGACAAAACATACTAATTTGATTGAACAAAGAGTCCTAGAGAGCTGAAGGGCTCCTCCTAAGACAAACATTCTAATCATTTAAAGCATCTAAACATTTAAAGCATATAAGATAGATATAAGCTTTTAAGCATGGAAAGCCAGACATGTTATAAAAGCAATCAAGATGTATATATTCAATCAACCCATTTTCTCCCCCTTTTTGTCATCAGACAAAAGAGTGAAAAACACATCATAGTCAGTATATTTGAAAACACATAAACCAATTTTTTAAGAAGGAGGAGGAGGTTTTGGAATAAAATCTTTGAACATAGCCGCAATTTGCTGAAGGAGCACCGCATTGTTGGCTTCTATGGTCCGTTGGACGAACTCTTGGAACTCAGGAGGAACAACCGAGGCGGAGCTCTCAGTTATGGCCCTGGTTGCATCCACATCTCTTTGATCAGGAACTATACTAAGAGCCTGAGAAGGAGATGGATCAACAGGATGGACCATTGAGAGAGGGATAGGTTGAGACTTGGATTGAGCTGAGTCTGCAACTTGTTCCACTTTCTCAGCATGAGTTTCAGAGGAGGGGTCCTCATAGACGATTTCGGTGTCCCCACTCTCTTCAGGAATAACCGGGTTAGGAGGAGGAGGAGGAGGAGGAGGAGGAGGAGGAGCATTAGGATCAATGACAGGTTTGGGTGGAGGTGGCAGCACTTCAAGTATGATCTCAGCATCATCATACTTGTTTTTTCTCCATCTGGGAGCAGGTGAAGGCAAAACATCTCTAGGATAAAGAGGTATCCCAAAGACATCGTCTATGATCATGAAGTCAGCCTCATAGGTTCGATATTGTCTTGGGTAGACGCGAATCTCTTCTTTCTCCTCAATTGATAGTCCAGATGATGATGCTTCTTGGGAGCATCTCTAGATGTGGTTTTCCCAGTAGACCTTAGCATATGGGTCAAATCTGAATCGGGGATCTTTCTACCAAATGCTTGCTAGAGCCCCAGAGTCATCTCGAGGTCTCTTCCAAAACAAGGGATCAAAAGCATTTTTGTAAGGCAGCGTCCGTGACTCAAGCCTTTGGCGAAGGTCCTTATTCTTGTTGGGATCTAGAATAGGGATCCTTAGACAAGCTCGAGGAGGAACAACTCCTACTCTTGTGCCGGATGTCCTTGACCAAAATTTCTTTGGAAGGTTGTGATGAATCTTAGCTTCCCGAGTCATGTCACACTCCTTCCGCACGGCATAATAAGGAAGAAAGTCCCGAACATCAGAGTACTCCTTCCATGTTGTTGGGTAGCTTGGAATGAAAGACAGATCAGGATCAAGGATGAAGTTGGTTAAGCCAAACGTCCTTGCTCTTCTTTCGTACTCAGTTTTGTAGCCTTTCTTGTCTTCATTACGAGGAACAAGGTGCCTATTTACATTGTAGTGGCAACATTGGAATGCCTTGTCCTTGATGAGGTTGGGATAGACTTTCCTTGGAGGAAACGTCTTCTTCTCATGGCAGATAACCAAGGGTCCAAGAGCTGTATACATCTCAGTGGCCAAACGTTCAGTTGATGTGTATGGGATGGGGTAGTAGCCATGTTCAGGGGGTGCTCCAGAGGTGGGTGGTGTGGGTGGTTGTTCATATTCATATTCAGGTAGTGGAAGAGGGCTTTTGGGGTGAGGTTCAGTAGTGGGGGGTGTGTGTTCAAGGAATAGAACAGGAAAGTCACGTTTGACCTCAGCCCAAATTGAGCATTTGTTACTGTGGTTCATTCCTGGGATGCGTCTATATTTTCTTTTGCGAAAGATCTGTCTGGGGTAGGGAGCACCATAAGGTTGGAAGGGGTGATCTCCCCAGGGTATGAACCAGTCTTCGGGTTCATTTGGTGAGGTTAGAGTTTGGGTTTGTGGTAGGTTAGTGGGTGAGGGTGGTAGGGAAGGTTCAAATGTCAAGTCCTCAATCTCAGACGATTGGACAACAGAAGAAGTACTAACTGAACTAGAGATAGGTTCAGTATTACCTTTTGCCTTTGCTCGAGTAGACCTTGCCCTTGTTGAAATAGGTTTAGGCAGGGGTGCAACAGACGAGGTTTCCAATCTTGGACCTTTGACTACCCTGGAGATGGGTAGATCGTCCTCTGCGTCCTCATCAATGGGAGCTAGAATCAGCTTCCTTTTTCTGGATGGTTGGACGGTGAGCTTTGGACTAGAAAGAGGAGTCCTAGTTGTTGGACGAGCTAGTTCAGTGGAGCGTCCAACAGTGACTCGTTGTTCAGGCGCTTCTTCTGAGCCTTGCGTCTGAGCTCCTTTTTGTTTTCCTTCAGGTTTGGACTTTTTGAAGCAGTCCAACTGCATCATCACCAAGCTTTGCCTGATAAACTCAGGCTGATGCGATCGTTCAATACCATGAACACCGTAGTATCTGACTTTTCTTTCTGGAGCCAAGTTCTTTAGGTCATCGTAGACCATATACTTCTCGAAGATTTTTGAGAGAAGAGCAGTATAGATAATTGAAGTATTCTTCCCAGAGCCTTCAATGGCATACTTGAAGAAGGAAAAGAGTTGGTGGGGAAGGTTTATCTGCTTCTCCAGTATCAAATGAACCAGGCAGAATTGGTGAGCCTTTGATACATTATCCTTCGACCCAGCCTTGTGAAGGATAGACTTGTTCAAGATTTGGTGAAGAACCCTAGCCTTGTCAGTCATTTTTGAGGCTATGAGTTTGTCACCCGAGTTCTTCAGCAGACAGTCTCTGATGGTGGAAGCATCACCAATCTCTTCCTCCCAGTTATCCTCAACAGTTATACCAGATTGGGCGCACCCAATCGCATTAGAAATGGTTGCTTCAGATACTATTACTTCAATATCAAGCACTTTATTGTGAATCTCCCTTGCAAAGATAATAGGGTTTGTCCAGAACTCCCTAAATAGAGCGGGGTAGATTACCGGAGAACCTTCGAAGAAGCTTGACCATCCAGCAGCATGGATGTTAGAGAAAATGTCAATCCCGTTATCAGCCAAGAATTGTAGATTAAACTTGAACTCGACCATGACATCAGCAGTCTGAGCGTTAAAGGTTTTTCCTTTACCCTTAGAGGCAGCAGCAGAAGAGGTTGCCATAGTTTCAGAGAAGAGGTCTTGAGAAGAAGGGTTTTTCAGAAAGGGTTTTCCTTTTCGAAGATGCAAGAAGAGGATGAAAGCTTTTTATAAAGGTGTGATTTTTAACAAAACTTAGGTTTTAAAGAGAGGAGAGGAGAGAACGAAAACCTTTCGTATTTTTAAAGAGAGAGAGAGAGCGAAACGACGTTCATTAAATGCCTGACACACGTTCAGACTTTGAAATCGTAAAAAGCATTTTTGGCAAACAAAGAAAACAAAAACTGACTCAGTTAAGGGAATGAGAGATAATAGTTCATTCGACAAAGATTGAGTTCCATTAATGCATTAGACGAGTAATCAGAAAGTACAATGGACGAGCATATATTGGACGTAATGCAAATATTGGACGCATGCATTGGACTCTCAGTCAATCAATGAAATGCATGTTCAGATATTTTCTTATAAATGTGAACTTATCTTCGGCTAATGGTTTAGTGAAGATATCTGCCCATTGATGGTCAGTATCAACAAATTGAATATCTATTGTTCCTTTTTGCACATAGTCTCTAATAAAATGGTGCTTTATTTCTATATGCTTTGCTCTAGAATGCAGTATGGGGTTCTTTGACAAATTAATAGCAGCAGTGTTATCACACATGATAGGGATGTTGCTTACAAACACGTTGTAGTCTTCCAACTGATGTTTGATCCAAAGCAGTTGTGAACAGCAACTGGCTGAAGCAATGTACTCAGCTTCAGCAGTTGATAGAGCAATTGTGCTTTGCCTTTTGCTTGACCATGAGACAAGATTAGCACCAATGAAGTGACACCCTCCACTTGTGCTTTTTCTTTCTATTCTGTCTCCAGCATAGTCAACACTTCAGAATCCAACTAATCTGTATTCATCAAATTTCTTATACAACAGACCCAGATTAGTAGAACCTTTTAGATATCTAAAGATTCTTTTTACTGCTGAGAGATGAGACTCTCTTGGATCGGATTGAAAACGAGCACATAGGCAAACACTAAACATGATATCAGGTCTGGACGCAGTTAGATATAAGAGGGAACCAATCATACCTCTATATAACTTTTGGTCTACCTTTTTATCTTTATCATCTCTGTTTAGCACGGACGTTGGATGCATTGATGTATTCATAAGTTTACAATCGTCCAACTTGAAGCGTTTCAAAAGCTCCTTTGTGTATTTCGTCTGATGAATGTACACTCCGTCTGAAGTTTGCTTTACTTGAAGTCCGAGGAAGAATTTTAGTTCTCCCATCATACTCATTTCAAATTCCCTTTGCATTAAGTCAGAAAACTCTTGGCAAAGAGATTCATCAGTTGCACCAAATATAATATCATTGTAACGCTCTTCGTTACATTAGTAACCCAAATTAATAATTTAAATAAAACAAGAAAAATAATTTTTTTAAAAATAAATACCGAATAAATATTTAATATAATATTAAACCAAAATAATTGTTTACATCAATTTAAAACCGAAATAACATAATCAATTTCAAAACCTCAAAACAGGGCGTCTATAATATCTCGCATAAGGAAATAACAAAAAGATAATAAAAGTCCTCCTGGCATATGCCGTACAATACTAACCAAGCTCTAAAACTAAAGAGATAGTCTTCAAAACGTCTAGCTGCTCAACAGGAAGGTCCTCAGGCTCTGAAAACAATACTACTAATGAGATATAAAATCCCAGTGAATAGAAATACAGTTTAAAAGGTTTTCGTAAAAGTATTGTTCTCAGCTGGTGCGGTGACCGGAAAAACTGTCCATGGTACACGCTATTTTCAAAATAGTGTATAATAAAATAATAATAATAATAATATAAATTATTATTGACAGCAAACAGTCATCACTAACACATCATGAATCAAGTACGACAAGATCTCATATATTAAATAATATCAAATATCTTCATACGTCATATGACTTTCAAACTGCACATAACAATGGCGTCCCATTACCTACCTTACTCATGAAGGTATTTCGATGTCACCTTCTCTTCAATGACATTACTCATTTCGATACCAACCATTATATACTGGTGGTATTACTCATTTCGATATCCCAACATGTGGCGATGTTACTTTCGATACCCCATTATGGCGGTATTTCATATTTCGACACCCCAAATCATTGGCAGTGTTACTTTCGATACCCCTATCATAGGCGGTATTGCAGAAAACAACATTCAACAAATTAACAGAAAATTGAATCATACTAATATCACAAATATCATCAAATAGTACATATATAGCGTGTCAATTCAACTAAATCACGTATCTAACATATATATCATAGCATCAATCTCAATAATAAACATTTAATTGACAGCAAGAACACCTTAGAAGTAAAACCCCCAAATTTGTAAAATCAGGATTTGACCAAACCAGGATTATTTTCCAAAAAATGTATTTTGAAATCATAACCCAAACCCCAAGACAATTTGAACCATGAAAAGGGTGAGAAAGAGTATTTTTATTCACCTCTCGAAGATCTCCAAAAGCTCCAAAAATTTCGTATGGGGGTATCCTATTTATTGAGCTTCTCCTTCAATCACGTAGAGCACCAAAGTTACGTTTCTATACTTGCGACAGTGTGCAATGCCCTTTCTTTGTATTTTTTATTCGTTGTTGCGAAGTTTTCACAACAATCGGCACAGCTCTGTATTCTTTAAACAAAACAGGGTTTGTTGTTTATATATATATATATATATATATATATATATATATATATATATATATATATATATATAAATTGTTAGTGTGGGACCGTTTTATTTATAACAAAACATTAGCAATCTACCTGTGCACGTGAAGCCACTTTCACGTTACTATTTTGTTTTATATTTTTCTTTTCTTTTCTTTTTATTTCTAATTCTTTAAAATCAATTAATATTTTGTGGGATCGCTTGACTTTTATTATAAGGAAAATAAGGATAATAAATTCTTATACTAACAATTTTTTACATTAAATCTTATTCATTTTATTTGCTAAAATTAGGGTACCTTATACCTTTATTTAATTCTTTTGGGATGTTACAATCATCAACGTAAATTTGAGCAACAATAAATTCCTTTTTATTTACTTTTCTAAACAGAGTTGTGTCCACTTTTCCTCTTGAGAAGCCATTCTCCATTAGGAAAGTGCTGAGTCTCTCATATCAAGCTCTAGGAGCTTGTTTGAGTCCATATAAAGCTTTCTTAAGCTTATATACATGCTCAGGACAGTTTTGATCTTCAAAATCGGGTGGTTGAAAAACATATACTTCTTCATTAATTACACCATTTAGGAATGCACTTTTTACATCCATTTGATAAAGCATGATGTTATGATGTGCAACATATGAGAGTAAGATGCGTATAGCTTCTAATCTAGCTACTGGAGCAAAGGTTTCAGTATAATCAATACCTTCCTCTTGTGAGTAGCCTTGAGCAACTAGCCTTGCTTTATTCCTTACAACTTTGCCATCTTCGTCCAGCTTGTTGCGATAGACCCACTTGGTTCCAATGACAGACTTATCCTTAGGCAAGGAGACCAGCGTCCAAACGTCACTTCGTTGAAACTGGTTGAGCTCCTCTTGCATAGCGAGGATCCAACACTCGTCCAATAAGGTTTCGTCCACAGACTTTGGTTCCATCTCAGAGATGAAGGCTGAGTCAGCTTGCTCTCTGAAGGTTGACCTTGTCCGGACGTTATCATTAGATTTGCCAATGATTTGATCCTCAGGATGATAAGTCCTGAATTGCCACGAACGAGGGGTGTTTACAGCTTGCTGATACGATGATACGTCCTGCGTAGCGTCTGATGTCTCGTCTTTGTTGGTTGTTGGACGAGCATCTGAATCATTCAGATTCATATCTTCAAAAGAATCATCTAGCTCTGATAATCTCTTATCAGGCTGTTTGTTATCAAATTTAACATGGATGGATTCTTCAACAATCAAAGTTCTAGAATTATAGACTCTAAAAGCTTTGGACGTTTCAGAGTATCCTAACAATATTCCATTATCTACTTTGGCATCAAACTTTTCTAGTTGATCCTTAGTATTTAAAATAAAGCATTGACATCCCAAGGGGTGGAAATAAGAAATGTTGGGTTTGCATCCTTTCCACAATTCATATGGAGTCTTATTCAAGATTGGTCTTATGTATATTCTGTTTTGAATGTAGCAGGCGGTATTTACAGCTTCAGCCCAGAAGTGCTTAGGGACAGAATTATCACTGAGCATCGCCCTAGCCATCTCTTGAAGAGATCGGTTCTTTCTCTCAACAACACCGTTTTGTTTTGGTGTTCTAGGGGCAGAGAAATTGTGATGAATACCACTTTCATCACAGAACCTTTGAAGAAGCTCATTTTCAAATTCGCCTCCATGATCACTTCTAATCGAGCTGATGAATATGCCTTTTTCATTTTGAACTCGCTTACAGAATACAGAAAAGACCTTGATAGACTCATCCTTGTGAGCAAGAAACTTAACCCATGTCCATCTAGTATAGTTATCTACTATGACAAGTCCATATTTCTTACCACTGACAGAAGCAGTCCTTGTTGGACCAAACAAATCAAGATGCAACAGTACCAGTGGTCTAGAAGTACTAACAATGTTCTTGGACTCAAACAAGTTTTTAACTTGTTTTCCTTTTTGACATGCGTCACAGAGAGCGTCTGATCTAAACACAATATTTGGTAAACCTCTTACAAGGTTATGCTTGTTTAGTCTAGAGATTAATCTCAGACTAGCATGACCAAGTCTTTTGTGCCAGATCCATCGCTCATCTTCAACAGACACTAGACATGATACACTTTGAGCTGAAAGTTCCCCCAAGTTAATCTTATACAGATTATTTTGCCTTTTGGCAGTGAATAAGATGGACTCATCAGGGTTCTTGACCATACATTCACCTTTATTGAAGGAAACAACAGACCCATTGTCACATAATTGACTTATGCTAAGCAAGTTGTGTTTTAATCCTTCAACCAGAAGAACATTATCAATAGAGGGAAGAGGATGCTTACCAATCTTACCTATTCCTACTATCTTTCCCTTCTGGTTGCCTCCAAAGGTGACCCATCCACTAGTCTTCTCACAGATTTCTTGGAGCATACACCTTTCTCCCGTCATGTGACGTGAGCAACCACTGTCCAAGTACCAGGACTGGGGTCTTTTTTGTGTTGCTAAGCAGATCTGCAACAGATATTATCATACTCTTAGGCACCCAGATAGACTTGGGTCCTTTGGGGTTAGTTGGTGGTCTTCGTCCATGCATTTTGTTTTTGTTCTTGTAAATGCATTTTGAAGAGGTGTGACCACTCTTTCCACAAATCTTACAGTAAGTTCTGGATGCATGCAATTTATTTCCTTTTTGCTTTCCATAGGAGTGAAAAGCCTTGTGATGTTTGTTGGACCCTGATATTTTCTGAGACGCACTTTATTTCTCAGAGTCGTAGCCTATACCAGACTTATCATGAGGTGATCTAGTGTACCTCAATATTAGGTCTAGCTTCTCTGATCCTCCAACAAGTTTAGATACGCCTTTGGTGAGATCAGATACCTCTTGTTTCAGTCTAGTTACCTCATGGGGTTCACTGGACTCAGAGGTGAGTTTGTCAGTTAGACTGACATTCTCAGCTTTAAGCTTATTATTCTCTTCAACAAGCTGCTTATTTAGTTTGTTGGACTCTTCCAACTCTTTATTCACTTTTGACAGTTTTCTCTTTAGTATGATGTATTGATGATCCAATAGAGAAGAATCATTTAGCAGTTCATCATATGCTTCTTGAAGAGAGTCAGAAACAGATACCTCATCGTCTTCTGATTCAGTGTCCGAAGAGCTTTTGACCATCAGGCAGAGATTTTAGGTAGACGGGCTCCTTGGTCTGAACCGATGTTCCAGAGCGTCCAGCTTCTCCTTAGCTGTTTGGAATCGCGAGACCATGTCCAGTCTTGGACGATCAAGGGCGTTGACAAGACACCAGTTAGCATCAACATTTTGAGAACACCGTCTGATATCACCACTCGTCTAGTCTATTTCATGTTTGGACGATGTTGATCCGTCCTCAAGGGTAATCGTTGGACGATAATCTCCGTTAGTGAAGATGTCCCACAACTCATAGTCTTGAGCTTGGACGTATAGTTGGAAAATTGATTTCCAATGAGGATAGTCTGTTCCCTTGAAGACGGGTGGAACATTCCATCCTTCTTCAGAGGTAGACTCCTGACTTCTTTCTCCGGGAACAAGTTGTTCATCGTCCGAAGAGTCTTCATCTTGTTTATTGGACCAAAGGCATAAGTTAGCCTCTTCATTTGTTTCTTCTTCTTCTTCTTCAGATGAGTTTAAGTCCTCCCAAGTTGCCATAAAGTTCTTTTTCTTCTTTTTGAAGAACTTCTTCTTGTCCTTTAGCGTAGGGCAATCAGCTTTAAAGTGTCCTGGTTTGTTGCATTCAAAACAGACCAGATGATTTTTATCTTTGGGTTCAGCATGATCCTTGAAGCTTTTCTTTTGGAATGGCCTCCTTTTCATTCCATTTTTCTTTCTCCACATATTCTGAATCTTTCTGGAGATAAAGGATAGCTCGTCATCGTCTGATACATCATCATCAGACTGATCAGCTTCATCACTGGACTCATCAGCTTTTAAAGCTTTTGAGTTGTTGGACCTATGAGCTTTCAGGGCAATCCCTTTGTTCTTCTTTCCAAGATTTTCAAGATCAAGCTCCTGCCCATGAACTTGAAGCGTCCCGACAAGATCATCCAGAGTCAAAGTAGAGAGATCTTTGGCCTGGGTGATTGCAGTGATAAGAGGTCTCCACTTCTTAGGCAGGCTCCTAAGAATCTTGGTGACATTCTCCTTCGTAGTGTATACCTTTCCAAGGGATTTCAAATTGTTGATGATCGTCTGAAAGCGACCCATCATGTCTAGGATGGACTCTCCTTCAGCCATGGTGAACATTTCATACTGGCCAACCAGCATGATGATTTTAGAGTCCTTCACCTTGGTTGTCCCTTCATGGAGATTAGACAAGGTGTCCCATATTTGTTTGGCTGATTCACATGCGTGAATCTTCTGAAATTCGTCAAGACTGAGGGCACACATTAACGCATATCTTGCTTTATGATTCAGTTCCATTCTAGCCCGTTCAGCATCAGTCCAGTCGTCCTCTGCTTTGTCTGTCCCGTCAGAGTTGAGACAAACGTTAGGACCTTTTGTGATTCTGGTCTAGAGAACTGAGTTTGTACTGAGGATGAAACCTTTGAATCTTTTCTTCCAGTACAGGTAGTGAGTACCGTTGAAGAACGGCAGTCTGGTCATGGAAGTACCTTCCATAATAGGTTGACTCCCGCTTGGCATACCTGGTCCAGACATATCTACAGTAGGATCTTTCCTCTACACGGCAAAGTGCTCAACCCAGAGGCTGAGCTCTGATACCAATTGAAGGAACCTGTTTGAAACACAAGAAGGGGGGTTGAATTGTGTTTCTGAAGATTTTAAATTCTTTTCGTAAGCAGATAATAGTTTTCGCAAGGTTGGACGCTAAAACGATTAAAAGCAAAGAGAGCTCTTCCAAACACCAAGTTGGACGCTAACTTAGTTTGACTAAGATAAGAAAGCAGCGTAGGAAAAGGCAATTCAATCCCAGTTAGTTAGTTAGATAATAAACTAAAGTAAGAGTAAGGGAGAGAAAAGAACACAAAGATATTATCCTGGTTCACTTCCTCTCTACTTGAGAGCTTTATCCACTATAACAAAAACCTTTTGTTACAAAGTATTCAACACCTCTTCAGGCAATATTCTCAACCTCTTCAGGTTCTCTAAGTATTCTTTTACAGACAAGCCTCTTCAGGCTCAACCAAACTAAGGTTTTGAAAAGAGTTTGTTCTACTAATTCACTAAATGTGAGAATTCGAAACTAAAGCTTAGACTCTTAAAAAACTCTACACAGAGAGTAATATGAAAATGAGGATCAGATTAGCTTTGCTAGCTTTGCAAGCTTGAGATTTTCTCTTTGAATTCTTGAGCTAATGTTTGCTTATATCTCTTGAAAGATTTTGAATGCTAAGTGTTGCTTCACTTGTATTTTTGCTCAAGTTCGGTCACCCTGCATCTTCAAGGGATGGAGGTATATATAGCCTCTTGTCTTTGAGCAGACTTCAGTCTTCAACGGATGGAAAAGGATCCGTTCTGATGAGCATTGAATGCATTTGATCCGTTGAGTCTGATAGCTTCTGATGTTTCTGATCAGCAGGATAAACTATCAGGATGATAGCTAAAAGTGGTGCTGACATATCCTCTGTGTAGAACGAAAGTTGCCTTTTGTTTTTCCAAAAGAAGAAGGTTAACTTCTTTAAGTGACAGAGACATTCTGGCTTACGTTTTACATTTGTACGAATATTACAAAGAATGTTTTGTCCCAAGGATATAAGCCTTTTACAGGGAATAATAAATTCAAATGCTTTTACAACATATTCGCGCTTGAAATATAAAAGCACTTATTGGACTAGCTATTACAAAAGTAACCGAAAGAGTCTTTGGACTCATGGTTCTATATATTACCGTCCAGTCGTAAACCAAGATTAAATGTTGGACGAGATAAAGTCTTTGGACTATGGATAGTCTTTGGACTCAATTAAGTTTTATCCTACACACTTAATATAAAACATTAGTCCATAAGAAATCTTTGTTCATCTTAAATTAGCTCTTTGTTAACATCAAAACTTAAGGGATTATTTGGAGCATAACCACTTTGGTTCCAACAACTCGAACCACACCGTACTGAGGGAGGTCTCGGTCTAATACAATTTGTAACGACTCGGGAGGTCACCCATCACAGAATTGCTCTAACTTAAGTATCTTAATCTTGGAGTTCTTAAGTGATGGTTCCCGAAAAGAAGATGTATCATGTTGGTATAGGTAGTACCAATCAACTCCTTTAAGCTATCCTTAACTGTACAATCTCATACATGTACAGTCTCAGAATCCCTCAACTATGCAGTCCCATACCTGCACAGTCTCAGAATCCCTCTGGTTCCACTGTGAAATCGGTTCGTTCATGTGTCCCTCCGCCTATAAGCCTGCCAGGAGCCATTCCTTGTCTGTCTTTCCTTTTTGTATCGGTGACCACTCCCCGCCCTCTTCAGCCGCTTGTGTTACAACATCCACACCTTTTGCTCCCACTTTCCAATTTAGAACATGCCTCCAATCATTGCCATTGTAATAAAAAATTAGTCTACTAGTTGCCAACTTGGTTCAACTATTAACGATGTAATTGCTTAGGATTTCAGTTAAAACTTGCCCCTTTAATACAAAATGGACATTTCAATGTGGCATGTCTTCAAAATCAAACATTTTACATGAACATTGTGCAATGTGATTAGAAAAATGACAAACAAATTTTCTATGTTTACTCAATTTGCAACCATTGACCACAATGTTATCAAGTATATGAAATAATGATTTTTCATCTTCCTCTTTCGTTCCTTTAACTCCACAATCCACACATGCATTCCATAACTCACTCTAAGATATGTAAAACTACTCATGAATGTAAACTTCATTATCATGCTTCTCTATATCCCTATGCAATTTCAATTAAGGCACACAATAAAGTTTATTATCTGCAAGTAATTCTTTATACCTTTGTTATTTTATTGTAGATTCAAATCTCATCTAGAATTCTATCAAGCTAAGTTTCTTATTAAGTAGTTACCAAAAAATGAATTCTTGCTATTTGATATTGAGGTTGTTCTCAAAATTCATGCCAAAAAAATATCTCTAAAAAATGGCGATATCCAGATACTTCGAGTGTCATATTTGAGAGAGCCAACCATATTTTTTCCAACTTGAAATAACTTATATTCTTAAATGTTAATCCAGATTCTTCTAGGGACTCGGAATTCTAAATATGCAACTTAAAATAATTACTCCCTCTGATCCTGAATATAAGAGACAAAACCCTAATTCATTAAGATCAAGAAAAATTATTGAAATCAATTCATTTTAAATTTTATTCCACAAATGTCCATATTTAATTACTTCTAATTCAACTAACTTATTTATTTCTAAATCTAAGTATCATGCTATCTGACCAATGAGTAAACGATAAGTTAGCTAAACCAAAGCACTTGCATGGGGAATCGTTAAGTCTTTTTAATATGAGTTTCACAATAAATAAGGGTAGAAATAGAATTCAACTTAAAAATTGATCAATGTTTCTTATATATTGAAAAAAAAATATTTTTGTTTCTTATAATCAGGACCAGAGGTAGAATTAAAATGAGTATTGACATTCAAGGTTTGAGTACATACATCTAAAACATTCATGCAAAGAAAGGCTCCATGCGATTAGGTGAAGTAGGCAAGTAGTTCCTCCTGATTGGTGTGGTGCTCGATAAAAAGATGAAGACGATGTCCCCATTTTTTTCGAGTCGCTCAATAAAAATATTAGACATGTCTACGCTATTTTTTTTTTAGCGGCTCAAGAAAAATATGAAACCTTGTTTTTTAGCTTCTTACCCTTTCCTTTTTCTTTTTCGGCTCCTTCAAAGCAAAAGCAAGCAAAATGTCTCCTTCCAACGCTCTTGCCCCACACGCGAATCGCTAACCCAACCTTAGGGGTTCGACAAATATGAACAATTTTAAGATTCTTTTTTAAATATATATGCCATTTTATAGAGTTTGATCTCAAGTCTATAAAGAACATGTATTATGACGCTTTATATCCAGCACCTTAGTAATGGTAAATCGCCAATATTGTTTCTTAGCAGTTAATTTATTTTCTAGAATGATAACATAGTCAATCCCACGACTGACCCAAAAACACTAGCAATATATCGTGTTGCGACACGGCCGCTATACCAAAGATACAACAACCAAACAGAGGGTGCAACTATGTGACTCCAAAATAGGTAGTGGCTTGTGAAACGGAGGCCGCCATCTAAAAACATGCTGCTATCTGAAATACAGGAAGTCTCATGCAAAACTAAGAAGATGTCATGCAAGTGTGGAACAGGCTTACTAGTACTAAACACAGTTAAAATACCTAATTTGAAGCTGCCGGGTGCTCTATACTGGGGAAAATTTAGGAAATTCACTACTGGGCAAATTTAGGGAATTCGCTACAATTTTAGTGCTGCCAAGTGGGCTTAGGTTGGGGCACTTCAGGGGATTTGCACACCCAAACAGAATAATTAGGGTTTTCATCCCCTCCATCACTGTCACAACCGCTATCGCCGCAATCCCTGGTTGCTACAGCCGCTATGGCCACTACTCTGAAACGCATATGACAACTGCCTGGGAGCGAAAGACCTCCGCTAAGCTGCTATTTTGGGTTATTGATGACTACGAATGATACAATAAGTTTAGACTCTTCAAAAATATGTCATTTGAACAATAAATCAAAAAAAAAAAAATTGAATATTCTCATTGATTAATATATCATTCTCATGCAACAAATGCAGAGGAAAGTTATGTGGCAGTCACAAATCAATCTCCATGAACGGTATAACGTTCCCATTTGTTTGTTGGATCATATATCTGCAATAGAAGATAAAAAATGGTAATCAAAATCAGAAGCTATGTAAGAAGCTTCTACAGATAAGCAATTTAATCTGGGCAGACTGTTACAATTAAGTATCTCTGTTCAGAGGATACTATCCTAATGCAGATTTACCAATCACCAGTCTTATATGCTTCAGCCGAGAGGCAGAAGAGGAAGACAAACCAGCACATGAACGATGAGAGAGAAAGAGAGAGTACCTCCCATCTTGAAGCTGGAAATATATGCTTGTTCTTTTCATACCAGTGCCTTTCTACAACCTTCCCAGCATGAGACTGTTGGTTGGATAAGAACACCAGAGTAAGATCATTAAACCAAAAGACAAGTTTACTAGAACAAAGAAAGACAAACATGCATGTATTATTTTTCACTATCTTGTAAACTTAAATTTCAAAATAGTAGCAGTAATGATTAGTCATAAAAATGTACCTCGTCCTTCTCAATAGTTGCATCAGCAATTGTTCGTACATCCTCATGCACATCAAAATGAAAAAGCTGTATATATAGAAAAACAATAAGCAAAAAAACTGCAAATCATTACAGGATAACAAGGAAAACTTTCAAGTTTATGACGGCATTCAAAATGATATTTAAGGTTGAGATACTTTGGATGGATTGCAAATTTGAAGCAGGAGTATATAAACACCATCAGCGACATCAATTATCAAAGCATGATAGATTACTAAGCATAAACCAACAGTTATCGCAAGGAGAAAAGAAACCTGCTAAAATTCTGAAATTATCTCAGATTGTTAAGTTTTAGTATTAAAAAAAAATCCTGAGACACCCCAACCCCTCAAGAGCAATCCATTCAAGATATTGGACATTGAGATTTAACATTCAATGTTGCTTTTGAAAGAAGAAGAAAAGAAAGAAATACTTAAACCCGACACACTTAATTAGCCCCATCAATAAGGGTTATAACTTGTAAGACAGCACAAAGAACCGTGCAAGTTAAAGATTGGAACTTATTGTTGTTCTGCTGAGCATGGATTGTAATTTGAATAAGTCACACCATTAACGCCAAAATCAGCATAGGGACCCTCCTATCCACCCTTCTCCCCCCCAAAAAAAAAAAATTAATCAAAGAAACGAAATAACAAAAACAACCATGGTGGTGTATTAGTTGAGTAAGCACTTGTAGTACAAATCTCAGCTTTGCGTTGTATCTTCCCCCATCTTATATATGATGTCACTGTTCTATTATTTAATTAGTTACTTTTGCTTATTTTCCTACTTCATTCTGCAGCTCAGAATCTCTTCTCCATCTTCCACATAGTTTTTTTAAATATATTTTTTTATACATACATAGTTTGCAATGTATTTTTTCCTTGTTCTAGGAAAAAAAGAAGGAAGAAATTGACCCTAACAGCAGAAAATTAAAAATAGAATACTATACCTATCTTTGATCAATTTAAGAAAACCATCTAGAAATTGATCATATTATTAGCAATGAAAGAAGCACCTAAAAGAGAACATAAAAATAATAGCAGTAAGAAAAGGACAGAAACATACTGGTCCACTTTTGCCACTAGCTTTGTTCACGATAAGCTCATAGAAGCTTATATATGATGCCACTGTTCTATTATTTAATTAATCACTTTTGCTTATTTTCCTACTTCATTCTGCAGCTCAGAATCTCTTCTCCATCTTCCACAGACTTTTTTTAAATATCTTTTTTTATACATACATAGTTCTCAATGCATTTTTTCCTTGTTCTAGGAAAAAAAGAAGGAAGAAATTGATCCTAACAGCAGAAAATTAAAAATAGAATACTATATACCTATCTTTTATCAATTTAAGAAAACCATCTAGAAATTGATCATATTATTAGCAATGAAAGAAGCAGCTTCTAAAAGAGAACATAAAAATAATAGAAGTAAGAAAAAGGACAGAAACATACTGGTCCACCTTTGCCTCTAGCTTTGTTCACGATAAGCTCATAGAAGCTTATATATGATGTCACTGTTCTATTATTTAATTAATCACTTTTGCTTATTTTCCTACTACATTCTGAAGTTCAGAACATCTTCTCCACCTGCCACATAGTTTTTTTAAATATCTTTTTTTTATACATACATAGTTTTCAATGTATTTTTTCCTTGTTCTAGGAAAAAAAGAAGGAAGAAATTGACCCTAACAGCAGAAAATTAAAAATAGAATACTATACCTATCTTTTATCAATTTAAGAAAACCATCTAGAAATTGATCATATTATTAGCAATGAAAGAAGCACCTTCTAAAAGAGAACATAAAAATAATAGAAGTAAGAAAAAGGACAGAAACATACTGGTCCACTTTTGCCTCTAGCTTTGTTCACGATAAGCTCATAGAAGCTGTGTTGCTGTAATATACAACAAAACAGGTAAATAACTTAGCAGATATCCTTTTATTAAAATAAAAGTTTTTTAACACAGTTTATATCTGATCACAAGTTGCTCATAGGCTTTGTGAAATCATCACTGATTACATGTTCTTACATGAGGGATGATAAGGTCTTCTTTCACATATAGCAAATTTTCTACTGAGGTAGTTCGAATCTCTCGGAATTCAGGAGCCAGTTGTTGTTGGACTGCTCGAAGAAACTCTCCTATGGTGTCGCCCTTGCGTACCTAAATCATGAAATGGTTCAGATGCAAATATATAATATATAATAATTATATATAAAAATGAATATTTATTTCAGAACTTCAAAAGTAATTTACTTGCCTGGATCACACGCCTGTGGCCAGTTCCATCCCAGTAGCTGTAAGTGATTTCAAGAGGCTCATCTGAAAAACAGGAACAACTTAATTACACATGTACTTTTATATGCTTATAAGTATTTTATGCTTCACCTAAGCAAATAAACATAATCTGTTCCCTAATATAATCATATTCCATTAGCTTTACTTTTTAACACTTCATCATTTTTTTAAAACAGATTAAAATACAACAGAAACAATATAAACTAGTCAGCAGACTCACTTCTAATTTGCTCCTGTTCACGGAGCCACTGTTTCTGCAACCTCTCACGCTCAGCTTGCTCCTCAGCCTCTCGCTCACTGAACAGAATCCTCAGCACTCCTATGCCCGAATGTTAGCGCAGCAAACAATAAAGAAAGAACAGGAGAGAGGGAAAAAAAAAAAGAGAGATGCCACACCTATCAGGTAGAAAGCTAGTTTCAACAGTAGGGTCTTTGCCAAGTTTACCACGCCTTAGTCTGTTTGTTTCCAGAATCTCTGACACATCAGAGCAAAGTTTAATGTTATTTTGGAAGAATGAAAACCATCAATAGACTTCATATCTCCAGATATACTTATAATTAAAGTTGGAATAACTGAAGAAAAAACAAGCAATGACCTGACTGGTGGAGCTCTACAAATTGAATTTCAAGAACAGTAGAAAATATATAACAAAAGAAATCATCAACTGTACATTTTTTCTAAATTGAAATAAATACAGAAATAACAGTTTGTATTTCTTTTTTAAATTGAAGTTCTTTGATGTTTGCTGAAAAGCACTGCAGCAACATAATTCACAATTCTGAACCAAAACAGTGTGGCAACATTGTAACAGTGCCATTACATGAACAAAGACCATCATTCAAAACAACGATTTGAAAGGTAATGAAAGATGTAAAGATTTGTGGCAAAGCTGCTTACTATTTTGTGCTTCCTCCTCTTCACCATCATTCTCAATATCCTCAGCAAATGACAATCGAGAATTCCCCTTTATCTTCCTCTTCTTACGCTTTTCCAATTGGAGCTCCTCCTCCCTGTTTGAAGGAGGAGATGGTCAACAAATACAAACCAATCAAATCGGAAAAGAACAACCCACCCACCCAAACAAACACACAAAAAACCTACTCTTGCTGTTGCTTCTGAAGCTTTTCCTTCTCTTCCTCCTCTATTTGGCTCTTAATATTAACCCTCTACACAAATACACAACATGCCATTTAGTACTAAAACAGAGAAAAGCGTAATGGGTCCACCCTCTATAACACATTCCTTATTATTGAATAATGAATTTCATGTAGGACTCACTATATCATATCGGTGCATTCTCTATTTAATAGGTCCTACATGAATTCCAACTAATGATGAAAAAATATGTGGAATAAAATGTTAAAAAGTGTGTTACTAGGGTTGTTCCAGCAAAAAGAAAAAAAAAACATGTTAGGGATAACATTAAAAACCTCAACATATGGTATGGATGCATGTATTTACCTTCTCTACATACTCCTCTCTGGTGACGAGACCAACAGTTTCCTTCTTAAACGCAGTCTCTAGAATCTGAAACACCCACACCACACCATTCATCAGGGATTGAAGATTAAAAAAAGAGACAATGAAATATGGAAACTTTAAATTTGAAACCGAAAAAAAGGAGATTCAAATTTGAATAAAGGTGGTGACCTCGGAAGTGCTAGAACCGAATTGGAGGAGGCCGGGCTGGCCCTTGGCGGAGACGGACTTTGTTTTGAGCTCTAGGATTTTGCGGCGTTCAGCTTCTCTCTGCTTCTGCAACCGTCGGATCCTCACCGCATCTTGGGCAGTGCCCACGTAACCGTCTCCCATACCCGACATGATGATCTTCCACGGCAATCACAGTCAGAACCGCCCCCCCCGAACTCTGCAAATGGTTTTGTTTTTTTGTTACTGGTGATGAGTTCATTTATTATGTATCAGTTTTTTCTGGGCTAGTGTTGATTCGTTAAGGGCCCGTCAAAGCCCAAAACCTTACCGGGCTTCAATTTAATGTATTACCTTCGGCCCAGGATAATACCGAAAGGGCTTGTTCGAGATTCAATAAAAATATAAAGAGATAAAAGCAGATGCAATAGAAATAAAAGTTAACTTTTCCTTCCACTCAACTTTAGTCGGGGGTAAGTACTACGGATGATCATGGGTAGGGTCTGGATAGGGTATTATATAGGGGTGTTCGCGGATTGGATTGGATCGGTTTTGAGCCAAAAAACCATCCGATCCAAAGATGAAAACAACTTGCGGTTTGGATTGGATCGGCTTGCTTACTTAAAAAAATCCGATCCAATCCAATCCAATCAAATGCGGTTTGGATTGGATTGGATAATTCGGTTTTTACCGATACATCGTTACATAGTTATATTAAGTCGAAAACCAACATTAAACCTATATATACTAGAATTAATGTAGTTCTAGTTCCTAAGTATATCCATAAAATCTTATAGTAAATGAATAACTATTGATTCCTAGGTACATGAATAACTATACACATTCCAATACATCTAATATTTGACAATTCCAACAAAAATATTAAAGAGAATGAGAGTGTTCGTTCATAAAAGTATGAAAAATAATGCTTAAGTATGAGTAGTACTATAATTTAAAAAATAATAGTATATGTATATAGTAGGTCGGTTTGGATTGGATTGGATTGGTTTTCACTAGGGGATCCGAAATCCGATCCAATCCAATGAAAAAAAAGCGGTTTTTTCGGTTTTCGATTTTCGGTTTATTCGGTTTTCGATTTTTCGGTTCGGTTTTTGCGGTTTGAATTGGTTTGGATCGGTTGATGAACACCCCTAGTATTATAGTATCTATCCTTATATCTGTGTTTGAAAAAAATACCCGTATCCGGATCCGGACCCACGTGGATAGCAACTTAAGTACCCTTACCCGTACCCTCTGGGTACCTAAGTATCCATACCGCACCCATTACCCGCACTTTAACTAAGAAAAAGGGAAAAAAATAACACAAAAAACATCAGCGGCTACTGTTAGTGCTTAGGTCAGTAGGTGATTAAGTCTGAAAGGGAAAAATAGTTAAGAAACCGTAGGTTACATTAATTTTATTTTTAAAATGTGATATATAATTATAATTATAATTATATGTTTTAATATATATATATATATATATATATATATATATATATATATATATATATATATATATATATATATGCGGGGCGGGGTGGGTACTAGAGTACCCGTACCCATCCCCTCTCTTGTTTGCGGGTAATTACTCATACCCGCACTCGTACCCACAAAGCGGGTATTTCCCCTACCTATCATGGGTATTTGTTGTGGGTACCAAGCGTAGGGTCGAAATTGTCATCCCTAGTAAGTACTATGACTTTGTTTGGTAAAAATAACTGATAAACTAATTTATAACTGATAAGCTCATTTTTAACGGAAAGTTATAGCTTATAACTGAAAAGCTAGCTGATTGAATTTAAAAGATTTGGTAAAATCAGTTGTTGAACTAGTTTATAAATATAAAAAGACATATTTATATGATTTTTATATAAATTCTATTTAAATTTTAATTAAAGCGTTATAATTAGAATATGATTTATTTTTATTTTAAAATATTTTTATTAAATAGTATAAATAAAATAACATGTTTATATGATTTTTATTATATAAATTTTATTTTATGAGGTAGGAGATGGTAAAGTAGGAATTTCGTTAAAATAATAAGAATAAAAATAAGAGAAAAATTTGGTAGATTTAGTGGAGCAAAACTTCACCTTTTTGTCTATGGTGAATTTGAGCATGATGGCTTAATTAGGGAAAATTGTAACTAAGGTGATTAAGCAACTATTAAGTAATTTAATGATCAAAGAAATTAAGTAAAACTAAGAACAATTTTGGACCTAAAATACCATGTGTAGTTTTGGCCATGGTAGCTTTTTGGACTTGGAAAATGTTTTGATCTTCAACAAATGGTTTAATGTAATCCTATGATGTTTTAAAAGTCAAAGGAACAAAGTTTTTCAAGATTAAAACTCAATCCAATGAACCTATGGTGCATTCGGCCATACATGTTTTTAGAGGATGAAAATGATTTTAATCTTTTAACTTGATGTTTTATGACAACAAAATGAGTTAGCAATCAATTTGATTAAACAATTTAAGGAAAAGAAACCTTACTTTCAAAAATAGAGGTTTTCGACCAATTTTAGGATATTGGAGTAAGAATGATCATCAATCTATAACTTAGTGTTTTATAAACATTTGAATTTAGTAGAACAAAGAGTTTGATTAGAAGAATAGCTTATAGGATATTTGATCCTAAACAAGTAAAATGGATACATTATGCTTTTCAAACTTCTCTAAGTATTTCAAGGTATCTATCATAAGATTTTGGTACCCACAGACCCAAGTTGTTAAAGATTTCACTCAAGGATTTCATTTTGTCAAGAGAAGGCAAAAAGAGGTTTTGATCTCAAGAGTAGTATTCTTACCAAGTTTGATACCTAAGTCAAGAAATGATTTAGAATGAAAGAAAGAGATAAGAATATGGGGCATATGGTGAAACAAGACCATATAACATACTATTGATGATTTAACCATCAATGGATTTATAAGACTTAAATAAATCAAGATTATTACAATTACTTGCTAAGCAAGCAACATTTAACTTAGAAAAGATCTAAATAATTAACGATTGAATTTCTTAATCCTACTTCATAATGTGTGACACCCACTACCCCACATATGATAAATAGTAAATAAATCATACAAGTTAAATAAAAACTTAACATAAAAGTTAGCAAGTACCACATTATCCAACGATAATCCATAAAAACTAGAGTTAATTAAAATCTTTTAAACAAATAGAAAACAACTGCGGAAATAAAACTAAAACCAAAACCCAATATCACATATCAGAGCTGGTATACAAAAATACCGATAATACATCGGATAACAATTGAAACAAAAACTAGCAACCTAACTATGAGTATGCGATCTCCTCGAGATCACTTCTCGACAACTGGCTCACCCTCCTCTGCATAAACAAGGTACATGCATAGAAACAACAAAGGCAGAGGATAAGAAATCATATATCATATATATGAATATAAAGCGATAATGGAATCGTTGAAAAGATGAGCATCCAACACACAATCATACAGAACATATCATATCATGTTATAGAATGGGTGCAATGAGATGCAATATCACTAATCCATGCACATGTGGATCCATCAACTCTAACTTAGGAAAAACGACTTGGAGTACATATCCGTTTAACCAACATGGACGAATCACCATACCAGATGACCTCCACAGATACTCTCACTAATCCTGAAAATGTATTGTGGTTAGTTAGGGTACTCAGGCTGGTTGAATGGTCACTCCGGCCACAGGTAACTAGTCTATGCCATAATGGAACTTCCACACCCGACTCTACCCTCAAAGTTGGGATAACACCCATCGTGGCCTCCACCGTCACGATTCATCGTTTGCTTTCCACCCAACTAAAATCTTCTATGCAATGATGCGTGCAATGTCGAACAAACATGCAGTCACATGCCCAACCAACCTTCATCATAATCATTCACAATGATTATTAACCTTGACCATCAACGATGATCATAAACAACATCTGACGATAACCCATCATTATCGTCTTTATCAACATCACTAATAGCAACACATCGTCACTATTAGTATCATCATTATCTTTATTAAGTATTATCTTAATTAACTAAACCTTTATCCCTATTTTACTTGCCAATATCCTTACTAATGTTCTCATCTTAATTTCATTACTATCCTCAAACATCTTATTTAGATTATCATATTCTTCACTAACTCCCTTTATTTAAATCCGTAAGATCATGCAATTTCATTCACGCCCGATAATCGATTATTACCTATTATAATCGATTACTACTAACCTAGTAATCGATTATTTCTAACTCCATAATCGATCGTTTCTAAGTCTATAATCGATTATTGTTAACCTGATAATCGATCATTACTACCTGATAATCGATTATCACCCTGTTACAATAGCTCTGATAATTAGTTTTAGAGTATTTTCTAACCTTAAACATTTTTAACACTCATAGGTCAACACCCACGTGTTTGAACTATAATCCTTGGATTATCAACCTCACCTCTCATGCTAACCTCATTTATTATGAATTTTCATTAACCTAAAACTACGTTTATAGCTTCAGGTTAATTTAACATCAACTTCCAAGGCTTAAACAACATAACTATTCATCATAATTCATCATCATCGACATGACACATGAAATCAATACATATAATCATGTTATAACAATAATAACTCACATTCAATAATCACAAGATCAAGAATATCACATATGGTCATTTATCAACACTCCTAGGCATACATGAACACATAAATAAGGTTCAAAAATCATACACCATATATCGACATACAATTAGGGTCATGGGTTAACCCTTTATCTTATGCTACCTCAACACCTATATATTCATATTGACCCCTCCCCCCATACCTGGTATGACGAAACGAAATCCAAGGTAGAAGAGTGTACAAGATCCGTTCTTGATTCCGTCTCACGGTTCAAGTGCTTGATCAAGAACACAACATAAAGAGAAGAATAGATTCAATTCCTAGCCCAATAAAAATTGAAGGAAAAAAGTTGAACTCTAGGGTTGGTTACCTACCTTGATCACAAACTGAAAGACCCAATCTAGAACAAAGAAGAGATTGACTTCAGTTCAATACACTTGCTGCATGATGGTGCCAAACGGAAACCAAAAACGTTCATAATCAATCCTCAAGTCAAGAAAACTAAAAAAATAATTGAAGAAGAAACAAGGGTACACGAATTTACCTCAGTCCTAACCTATCAAGGTTAACAAGAACAAAGGAGAACGGCTACGCAAGGATTCCGTATCAGTTGTGGTGATTTCCAAAGAAAATGGGTAAAATGGGTTTATGTTCTTGATGAATCTCAAAGGGATTAAGAGAGAACCCCGAGAGATAGAGAAATGTTTTTTCAGAGGTTTAGAATCTGATAAATTAGGGTTTACTTCGTGCTCAAAGGGTTTAAAAAGGAGTTAAGGCGTCACGAGCCGAAATAAGGATTTAAAACCTGTTCTACAGAAAAACTCAGTCCTAGTCAATTATCACTATTCTAATTTGTCAACATATGTACTCGAATACCCATAATCGATTATGGGTAAACAACAATCGATTATGGTTGTTCTGACACTCATAATCGATTATATGGCTACTCTGACTTGTTTTCGAACACTCATAATTATAATCGATTATGGCTATTCTGACTTGTTTACTAACACACATAATCGATTATGGCTGCTCTGACTTATTTACTAAAACTCATAATCGATTATGAAATATCAATAATCGATTAATGCTCTGTTTTGTCAGCATTCACCCCTTTTAAGGCTAAATCACCCAAAACATATACTTAAACATCCAACATGAAACTAAGGACATATATCAACATATGAAAACATTTATAAACACATCGATGCAAATAAAAACAAAAAATTGGATGTTACATAATGCAAATAAGACTTGAGAACGACACCATAAGACTTGTACACAAACATGAAAAGTTTGCTTAAAAACAGTAGTTCGATGACGGGCCGAAGAGTCAGACTCGAGAACATGGACTATCTGTAACACCCTAAATTTCACCCTTTTATGTCATGTATGTTTATATAAACTTGTTATACTTATTTTTAGTGCTGAAGTACATTTTTAGGTAGTTTAGTCTTTAAAAAGAGTCAATATAGTGAAAAAAGGACTGATGTAATTCGGTCAATGAAAAGAAATTCGGTCCGCGAATAGAAATTTGCCTTAAGAGACAGAGGCAAATTTCGTGGTCATCAGTGTTGTTGAAATTCGCCTAGAGAATTTGATGATCAATTCTGCAAGCTTTCTGGTTCGCTTAGCGAATGGAAATTCACCTAACAGATGTCTGTGTCTGCAGAAACGCATATTGGGCTTCTATTTCAACCCATTACGTCCTAACTCGTTTTTAAACCCTAAACCACAATCTAAACCCTAACATTTCTTATTAGCCTCTGAAAAAACTCTATCTTCATCTTCTTAGAGCGCTTATTGATCTCTTTCTCTTATTGACAGACTAGAGACCCTTTAATTTGAAGAAATCATGTAATTGATCCATGGCCCAGTTAGATAGTGAAGGTATGTTTCTTGCACTGCCACCTTTGATTTCGATAGCACCACAGAACAGCAAGGATACTAGTTCTGAATTCTGAGCCATATGGAAAACAATCCAATCATCTAGGCTAAACCCAAATAACAGTACTCTAGCAGTAAAACATCTCTACAAACAAATTTCCAAATGATTAAATGACAGCGTAAAAGTTGTATTATTGGTGCACACGTGTAGCTGTTTTTTGCATATGTAGATGACAAGGTTTTTTTGCCTTTATGAAGGATTGGCTTTTGATAGGGATTTTACTTCTATATACTATATATTTAAACATAAGTTGATTTGCTTGCTGAACATTTTATTTTATCCATAAAAGACGAATTTCATTGGACCGCTAAAAGACAAGATAGATTGTATGAGGTTTGGTATTTCTTATAGCTTTGTTCATGCTTTGTGATCATTAACATATGGCGTAGGGATTATGAATGGGTTTAGCATGCACTCATTTGCCACTATATAGAAACATTCTGTTGCTGCTCAAAACTCCTGATGCTCCACGACCCTGATCTTTCCATCATCAAGAATGGTAAGTGCAGTGGCTCATATTCTTTTGCTGCTCCACGACCATAATCTATGGCCCAAAAAATTCTCCTGCTACTCCGCCATAATGTTTCCAGTATAGATCTCCACTTCAATAGATCTTTTGAAGCTATATATGAGTATACAACATTGCTTGTGTTTATAACAGTAGCTCATACTATTTTGCTCATATATTGTCTCTCATTTAGTTTTTGACTTTTCTATTGATTAGTTATTTTAGAAGGCTATTTGGTTTAGATTTACCACACATGATTTTAAAATTTACATCATATGTTGGAGTTTTTGTTTGTGGTTATTATCGTGTTTAGTGTAAGCAACCAAAGGCAATGTGAATTGGGATGAATATAGTCAACTTTAGGAAACCAATGTTGTTTGTGCTTTTTGTGTGTAGAGTAAAACTTGGCCCCATTCAGTTACATTTCTCCCCTTCCTTTCTGCCTTTCTTTTTTTATTCAACTTTCAAATTCTTCTTATGAATGTTGCCATTGAATTTAGTAATTTTGCATGCAAAAACTTGAGTGACATCACTGTATGGAAAACTGCAATGTCTATACGAAAAGAGGTTCTTTTGATTGTTGTTTTTGTAATATTTAAACTCATTCTTATCTCTCTCATTATCTAGCTGAATTTGTTTCAAGCACAATAGATAATGACTACCTTATAACACTACGAACGAAATGACCATTTGTAGTGTGCTACAAAGAAAATGAGATGATATGATGTGGTTATGTAAGTAGTTGTGAGAATTTCTATGATGCATTGATACTCATGATTAGTTATGCATCCAAAGAAACTAATTGCCACCTAATTCATATTATTGTGCCAATGGGTAGCATTCCATATGATGCCATCTAATTATATTTTTCATTTATGAAAGATAATTACCTGTTCAGCACATGAAGAAAATCAACTATGACATTTATGCAAGCACAGATTAAGCATGCATTAACTGCACATATATTAAAAGGACAACAATGAACATAGTAGTCGCCAGACTCATCAGAATTAGATTTACCAACCACTTAAAATGTGATTTTTAATCCACATTAGGAAAAGCTGATTTGCAAATAATTCAGCCAGTTACCACATTTTCGGATCACTTACTGATACATCATTTTCTGGATTACTAGCATTAAACTAATAAACGTTAAGCTTTTTATATTATAGAAAATATAAACACTAAATAGAACAAGATACTCAAAGCAACACCTTAAGGCATCATATCTGGAGAAGTAATTAATTTATCAAATTCCATGAAACCTCCTTTTATCTGTTCTATCAGGTCCTCTCCACCTACCAAATCAACTCCTGCATTTTTTGCTTCATCAAATCTTTCACCTATCATTTTTTGCATTTTTTCTTTACTTTGGGTGCTTATAAAATCTTGAGGAAGGCAACTTCCCAACTAATTTTTTTTGGAGAAAAAAATTGGAGGAAGATGACATTTCAATTTCAACTATTTCAACTATTATCTAATATGAGCACGAGATGTGTATGGGGCACACTAACAACCCGTTTGTACGGATTAAAAAAAATGATTTTGACATTCAATAATTTAGAGATTATTTTTTAGAGATTTTAACGAAAAACATTAGCTATTTTACGTTTGTTTACAATCATAAAAAATAATTTTTTTTAAAGAAAAGCATAAACTATTTTCCTAAAGCGAATGGGATTAGCTTTTCTTTTTAGCCATAAAAATGGTTTTTAAAAAAAATGATTTCCTAAAAAGGTTTAAACAAACACAATTAAAATCACTAAAAATGATTTATAACTTAAAAAATGATTTTTATCATCAAATAATCTTAAACAAACACACTCTAAATCCAAAGTAATTAATACTTCCACTATAGATGGTACACCCAATGCATTTTTTTAACGATTGGACTATCATTTTGCGGTAACAATCATCCCTCATTGCTTGCTACTAGATGTTGTTATTGACAACAAGTTTATTCTGTATTGGCAGAATATTCAACTTGCTTTTGCTGGTAATATACTCTCAGTTGTGTCTTTTAAGTTAGAGCTTTACAATATGTAATGATTTTACTCTGTCTGTTATCATTTGGTTGGCAGAGCATGTATGTTAAGATGAACTTACCAAAAACTCTTCTTGCAAATGAGGTATGTCAAGTCTGTTACACTTAATTATATGAAAGGCATTCATTGATCTTTTTGTTTGCATCAACAAAAATTAAGATGGGATAATAATTTGCTCCAAAATATCATTGGAAGTAGTATGCATAAGTTTTTTTTTATAAGGTAGTATTTCTAGATAGAATTTCTCTGGAGAGCATGTTTGTGATTAGATATGAAATTAGTATTTATTTCATTAAGACATTTATATATCCTTTTTCCAAGAACAGAACAGAAGTAGACCCATGAACTTTGCTCCGACGGGCATTTGTCCCTTTTACTGATCAAGTGTAAAAAGATACATTATGCAATTACAAATGTGTCAAAAGCCTTACAAGATATTCATGGTGTTACTTTTTTCCCTGGTGACACATGGATGTTATGAGTTTTGAAACAATAATGGAGGGTAAATCCTTATTTTTTAAAAATCTGTATTGAATAATAATTTATTCATGATTTGCATAATTGGCTTGATGTCCAAATTACCTGTTACTCTATTTTTTAAAAAATAGACATTCAACTCATCCAACACATTCATTATTGATGCATATCACTTTTCTCTTTTTAAATTACTTAAGTACTAATTTATTTGCAGGTTATTTGCAATCATGCAAGGGAGATGTTCTTTTGGACTGATATATATTTGGCAACTATCTTTATTCATTCAATTGCTATTCTTATATTTGTCATTGTTTTGAATTGTTACTTATTGGAGAATAGTCACCATCTGAAACAGTTTCAAGTTGTTGAATATATGATAATTATGCATTGTTGTACAGTCACATTTGCTTTGTAGATCAAACATCATCTGTAAAAACACGACATTGACTTATTTAATCCCAAATACACATGTTTGCTGTTCAAATAATATTATCAACTTATTAGTATATTATTAGTATATACACAAGCCGTTTCAAGAACACATGTACAAACCAATGCGACCCGTTCGAATACACGGGTACCGTACTAGTTACATATTACAAACTCAACCAATTCTTTCCAATAACTAGTGCACATGAATGCTTAAATGCATGGCCACCATTACACATATTTTCCATGGCATTCCTTAATAATTTCACCATCAATAGATCAACATCATTGTACCATTCGATCAAACACTCCAAAACAACTACCCAACATCAATTATTTCATACATGGAATGCAACATGGCATATAATATCACAATTCTCAATTTACACATCACTTGTTAAATTTTGTGCACAAGTGAGTAGAGCAACACAAATAGGTGTTCATTGTCAAAATTTCACAATAGGGTGCTAGGTACGTATGTTCCATCAATTAAGTAGATAAATTGTTCATACTCACTAAAACCATAATTACATGTCAAATAATGTCAAATTCACATAGGAGGTATTTTAACGCACATATGATAAACAAATTCTAGAAATTTAAAAGGAACAAGTTTAAGATTTCATCTTTAAAACAAGACCAGTTCCGACTGATTTGGATACCTAGGTTAAAAGATATGCAATCTGATTTTTCAGTCTACTCAAGAATTAGTATCACCACATTTAGTATGACTTCAAAACAGAATTGGTGTTGATACAGTGATCCAAAAATTCTAAATATTTAAATACTAAAAGATTGGGATGTTATCTATCAAATGATAATATTTTCAAGAGATTTGAACACCTGTCAAAATTTATGCAATCTTCATTACAACCTGTTCAGGATTGGGTTCTATAGAATGTAAAGCAACTTCTAATTAAAACTGGTATTATACCCGATGGCCAAAAATTCTAAAAATTGAGCTCCATATATTTTAGGATGTTATCTTTCCAATGGGATAAGTTTCAGGCGATTTGGACATGTCGATTGAGAGTTATGCATTCTATAATGCAGACTATCTCAGCTCTAAGTTCAGAAGAAGAGAGTTCAACTTTGGACAAAAGCTGGTAGCAACCTGGACAACCATAAATTATGAAATTTTAATCAACTTTATTTTAGAGTATTAACTTTCAAACAAGCCTGGTATCATTAAATTTGGACACCTAGATCAAGAGATACGCATTCTTCTTTACTACTTGTTCAGAATTGGGTTATGCAGAATGTGATTTAATTTAAGATGGGAACTGGTTTCAATATAGAGGCCTAAAAATTCATAAATATACGTAACATAAGATGTTACCTTTCCAATGAAACTAGTTTCGCTTTATTTTGATGTCTATAGTGCAAATTATGCAACAAAGTCTACAAGCTGTTAGGGGTAAAGTTCTGCAGAACTTCATCCGCGTACATGCTGCAAAAAGGAACAAATATTGCATAAGAAATTTCTGAAACTTTAACCAGAACTAGATGGGGATGTTAGTTTTCGTTCAAGACTGGTTTCACTCAATTTAGATAAGTATTCAAAAAGTTATGCATCTTGGACTTTAAGGTGTCACACAACAGATGATGCAGAAACGATTCTAGTTATAATACTTGGATGAACTTCAATCCCGTTATTTCTTGTTCCCTTTTTATAAGACATATTTTATCATGCAACAAATACACCTTGAAAAGTAGCCATACACAAATAAACTCATGCCGCCAATGATCATAGCAAAGTAGGACCTATGAAAGTTCAGCCAAAACAAAATTTACCATGCAATCATCTAGCTGCACATGAGTCAAACACAACCAACCAGCCATACTGAATAACATATAAACCACATGAGAACAGCTATAATTTCATGAAGTTTAACATATCGCGAGTAGCGGCAAACCAAAAATTAATTGGTTATAAAAAATGGAGTCGTCACCAAGTTTATTTATTAGGGAAAACATTAGAAAACCCTTTTAAAAAGAATAATCTTTAAAATCAAATTTCGAGTTCGGGAGTCGATTATGTGTAGGGAAGGTATTAGCATCCTACAACATCCATTTAAAAAATGGTTACCTATAATTAATTGTGCAAAAATTTATGTTATCTTTTAAAATATTTATTTTACCCCTTTTATTGAAAAATTAATTAAAAATCTAAAAATTACCTCTTTTATTTAAATTTATTTTTGGGCTTGACAGGGATGGTCCCTACTCCTACGTATCCTCAAATGCGATGAGGAAATCAAAACTATGTAGTTCTTTAAAAAAAAAATTGTGGGTTTGATTGATTTTAAATATATATTTTGAATTAAAATTAATTAAGAGAACAACTCAGGTGTCCTAAAAAACTAAAAAACAAGGATTAACAAGATGTCACATCTCAGCTAATCTTTTTATTTAATTTAGTTTTATTTTATTTTTAAAGGCTTAAGATCACCAAGTTTTCACAACTCAAGTGTCCTAAAATCAGAGATTAACAAGATGTCACATCTAACTAAACCTTTTATTTAATTTAGTTTGTTAAAGGTAATAAAACAATAATTACTAGTCAAACCAAAAACTTCTGATTGGCCCAACAAAAAAACTAAACTTGACTAACCCATTATACCATTTTATAACTCTATCAGCCAAAATTAAAAATAGATTTAAAAAGAAGAAATACAAACTATAAGAATACGAAAGGTCTCTGAACCTTGCAACGTGAAACAGCGAAGAAGCTCTTGGTGGTGACTGAGGTGTGACAGACAGCGGCTCGTGGTGGGGAGCGTGGCGAGGAGCAGCGGCGGCGGGTCCGGATGGTGCAGCGGCGGCAACGTGCTCGCGGTGGCTGGGACCTGGTGCACGCTCGGCGGAGCGCGGTGCTGTTTACAGTGTCCGGCCGCAGTGACCGGTGTTGACAGCGGCAGCGTGTGCGGTGGAGGTTGGCGCGGCGACCAGTCGGATGACGCTGTGCGTGGAGAGGAGCCAATAGCGGGCAGCGGTGGCTGTCTTCAGGTGGTGTGGTGATGCTGTGATGATGGTCCGGGTTGATCTCTTCTTAATGAAAAAACATGGGTCATGAGAGATGGTGTGACGGTTAAGGTGTTTTAGAGGAGAGAAGATTGAGTAAGGAAAGAGAGGGAGAGAATCAGTGAGGAAACAAAATGGACCGAAGTAAAAAAATTGCAGTTATTTGCTTTTATTTTTTCAGTTACAATCTTATGAAGAATCATGTGAGTACTAAAAATAACATCACAAAATCCCAAAAGCCACCTCTCTTCATTTAATCATCCTTTTTATTTTTATTTTATCATTTTCATTTTTTTATTTTCAACTTTTAATAAAAAAATAAAATAAATAGAAGTGTCCGGATAAAATGGGGGTGTTCACAAACACATTCAAGAGTTTATCAAAATATTGGAAAATATCCACACGATTTGCTTCAAAGCAATTAAGTGGTTAGAGATAATAAGCTGTATCTAAATGCTGTGCAGAACAGTAAACATCAGCCAAGATTTTAGTTAATTAGGGTATAATAGCAACTAGCATAAATCATGGTTTAAGAATCATGAAGAGAGCAAATTTTGTGCTGCATGTTTGTGGGCCTTCTGAGTTAATCAAGCAACTTTGATGCTTCCAAGAATCTCTTATTTCACTTCATTTATTGCTACTGTTGTGACAGCTCTAACTTCCTAAATTCTATTTTCCTTTCTTTTTCGCAAATAAGAAAGAAGTAATACCAATAATCATGTGTAATGAGTCAACCTATTAATAGTGGACACGTGGAAAGAGGGACAAATGATGGAAAGCAAATAGGACAAGAATTGGTTATAACAAAATCAAGCCAGAATGCCAGGAGAGGTAGCAGGGTGCGGGTAGCCAATTCCAGGCTCAAGGACTTTGTGAGGGAATGATAAAAAGGGAAAAGTAGGAGAGAGAAGGTGTGGAATATGTGATGTATCATCTCCTTCTTCTTCCCTGAATTCTATTCTCTCCTCTCTAATGTACTTCTTTTTTTCTTCTCTTATAATCTTCTTGTACTTCCTTCTAGCTCTTAATCTGGAGGTTGAACTTTTATAGCGAAATCCCAATAGTACAAGTATATTCATTTCAACATTTCCTAGACTCATTACATTGGTGCTTTCATCTCACCATGGCAGATAACACATGCTTGAAAGAGCTCACAGCTAATGTAAAGAGGATTCTGGAATCCATGGAGCTGAAACATATCGAATATGAGGATCGTTTCCAACAACTGGAAACTAACAACTCCTCTAGGCTTGATCGTATTGAAACTGCCCTGGAAGCCTTGGTCACCAAATCCAGTCCCCATGGTGTTTTGAACTCAAACAAGCAACCATTTCAAGTCAGAAATGTGAAACTTGATTTTCCCAGATTTGAAGGAAAAAATGTGATGGAATGGATTTTCAAAGCTGAACAATTTTTTGACTACTATGAAACCCCTGATATGGATCGTTTAACTATAGCCGTTGTGCATTTGGACCAAGAGGTCATTCCCTGGTTTCAAATGATGCAGAGAAACCATCCATTTCAAACTTGGCCAGTTTTTACCCGAGCTTTAGAACTTGATTTTGGACCTTCCATATATGATTGCCGCAGAGCAACATTGTTTAAGTTGACCCAAACTGGTATTGTGAGTGAGTATTAATTGGAATTCACATCATTAGCTAACCAGGTTTATGGGTTAAGTGCTGATGCTCTAATGGATTGTTTTCTGAGTGGCCTACAAGCTGATATCTACAGGGAAGTGATGGCTCAATGCCCTATCAGCTTAATCAAAGCAGTGGCCCTTGCAAAATTGTTTGAAGAAAAATACTCTACTCCAGCCAAACTCAACCAGCCACCATATACAAACAGAAATCAAACCTATCCCTCAACCTACCAAGCCAAAGGCCAACCAAAACCTGAAACCAAACCATACCTCACCAAAAACAACCTCCCTCCCCTACTCCAAACACCACCGACTAGACCAATGTTTCAAAACCAGCACAACTCCAACATAAAACGCTTCAGCTCTGCAGAAATCCAACTGAGGAGAGAAAAAGGATTATGTTACACATGTGATGAGAAATTGTCTTTCAGTCATAAGTGCCCAAACAAACACTTATTGACATTGCAAGTAGATGAGGATGTTGTACAGGAGCCTGAACCTGATCCATCTGATCAAGAAACCAATAATTTGGAGATGCCTCAGGGTGATCATCACTTATCATTAAATGCCATGAAGGGATCCAGTGGTGTTGGGACCTTACGGTTTACAAGATAGATTGGTCCAATTTAGGTGCAAATCTTGGTTGATGGGGGAAGCTCTGACAACTTTCTTCAACCTAGGATTGCACAATTCCTTAAGTTACCAATTGAGCCAGCACCACTCTTCAAAGTATTGGTGGGAAATGGACAGTCAATTGAAGGAACCTGTTTGAAACACAAGAAGGGGGTTGAATTGTGTTTCTTAAGATTTTAAAATCTTTTCGCAAGCAGATATGTAGTTTTAGCAAGGTTGGACGATAACTCGTTTAAAGACAAAGATAGCTCTTCCAAACACCTAGTTGGACGTTAACTTAGTTTGATAAAGATAAGCAAAGAGCACAATTAAAAAGGAATTCAATCCCAGAAAATTAGTTAGATAATAAACTGAAACAAAGATAAGGGAGAGAAAAGAACACGGAGATATTATCCTGGTTCACTCTTCACCAAAGAGCTACGTCCAGTCCTCTCTACTTGAGAGCTTTATCCACTATAACAAAAACCCTTTGTTACAAAGTATTCAACACCTCTTGAGGCAAGTATTATCAACCTCTTCAGATTCTCTAAGTATTCTTTTACAGACAAGCCTCTTCAGGCTCAACCAACTAAGTTTTTGAAAAGAGGTGTATTCTACTAACTCACTAACTGTGAGAATTCGAAACTAAAGCTTAGAACTCTTGGAATAAAACTCTACGCAGAGAGTGATATGAAATTTTAAGAACAGAGTAAGCTTGTAAGCAGAGATTTCTCTTGATAGCTTGTGTTTTCTTATATGCTTGTATTTTTGCTCAAGTTCGGTAACATTGCATCTTCAAGGGGTGGAGGTATATATAGCCTTTTGTCTTTGAACAAGCTTCAGTCTTCATTGGATGGAAAAAGATCCGTTGTGATCATGCATTAAATGCTTTGGTCCGTTGAGTCAGATAACCTCTTTGACGCTTTTCATCAGCAAGGTAGACTATCAGGATGATAGCTAGAAATGGAACTGACATATCCTCTTTGCAATCGAAAGTTGCCTTTTGTCTTTCTCAAAGAAGAAGGTCAACTTCTTTATGTGTCAGGGACAATCTGGCTTTTGCTTTTATCCTTTAACGAATATTACAAAGAATGTTTGTCCCAAGGATATAAGCCTTTTACAGGGAATAATAAATTCAAATGCTTTACAAGGTATTCGCGCTTAAACATATAAAGCAATATTGGACTATAGCTATTACATAAGTATCAGAAGAGTCTTTGGACTCATGGTTCTACTTATTACCGCCCAGTCTGCGTAAGACGTAAACCACTTTAAAAGGTTGGACGAGATAAAGTCTTTGGACTTAGATAGTCTTTGGACTCAAATAAGTTTTATCCCGCACACTTAATATAAAACGTTAGTCCATAAGAAATCTTTGTTCTTCTTAAATTATTCCTTTGTTAACATCAAAACTTAAGGGATTACTTGGACCATAACCACTTTGGTTCCAACAATCTCCCCCTTTTTGATGATGACAAAACATACTAATTTGATTGAACAAAAAGTCCTAGAAAGATGAAAAGCTCCCCCTAAGACAAATGTTCTAAAGAAAAGCTCGTAAGACAGATATAAACATTTAAGCATGGATTGCCAAACATGTTATAACACGCAATCAAGATATATGCAATCAACCCATTTTCTCCCCATTTTTGTAATCAGACAAAAGAGTGAGAATCACATCACAGTCAGTATATTTGAAAGCAATAAGTATAAAATAATTTTAAGAAGGAGGAAGAGGAGGTTTTGGAATAAAATTTTGAAACATAGCCGCAATCTGCAGAAGAAGCACTGCGTTGTTGGCTTCTATGGACCGTTGGACGAACTCTTGAAACTTAGGAGGAATAACAGAGGCGGAACTTTCAGCTGTGGTCCTCGTTGCTTCCATATCTCTTTGGTCAGGAACTACATTGAGAGCCTGAGAAGGAGATGGATCAGTAGGATGGACCATTGAGAGAGGGATAGGTTGAGACTTAGACGGGGCTGAGTCTGCAACTTGATTCATTTCCTCAGCATGAGTTTCAGAAGACGGGTTCTCATAAATGATTTCGGTGTCCCCAGTTTCTTCAGGAATAACCGGCTTAGGAGGGGCAGGAGGAGGAGCATCAGGATCAATGACAGGTTTGGGTGGAGGTGGAAGCACTTCAAGTATGATCTCAGCATCATCATACTTGTTTTCTCTCCGTCTGGGAGCAGGTGGAGGCAGCACATCTCTAGGATATAGAAGTACCCCAAAGATATCGTCTGTGATCATGAAGTCCGCATCATAGATTCGATACTGTCTTGGGTAGACACGAATCTCTTCTTTCTCCTCAATTGATAGACCAGACGATGATGCTTCTTGAGAGCATCTCCAGACGTGGTTTCCCCAATAGACCTTTGCATCTGGGTCATATCTGAATCTGGGATCCTTTTTCCAGATGTGAGCTAGAGTCACCGAATCATCTCGAGGTTTTTTCCAAAACAGAGGATCAAAGAAATTTCTGTAAGGCAACGTCCATGTTTCAAGCTTCTTGCGAACGTCCTTATTTCTGTTGGGATCCAGCATCGGAATCCTTGGACAAGCTCTAGGAGGAACAACTCCTACTTTTGTATCTGAGGTCCTTGACCAAAACTTCATGGGAAGATTGTGATGAATCTTAGCTTCCCGAGACATATCACACTCTTTGCGCACGACATAGTATGGAAGAAAGTCACGAGCATCAGAGTACTCCTTCCATGCTGTTGGATAGCTTAGAATAAACTTCAGTGCAGGATCAAGGGTGTAGTTGGTTAGACCATACGTCCTTGCTCTCCTTTCATATTCTGTTTTGCAGCCTTTCTTCTTTTCATTGAGAAGGGTCACATGCCGTTGGACGTTATAATGGCACCATTGGAACGACTTATCCTTGATGAGATTAGGATAGACTTTCCTTGGAGGAAACTTCTTTTTCTCAAGACAGACGACCAAAGGTCCAAGAGCAGTGTAGAGATGAGTTGCCAAAGGTTCAGTGGAAGTGTGAGGGATGGGGTAGTAGCCATGTTTAGGGGGTGGTCCAGAGGGGTTTGGAGGTGGTGTGGAGGGCGTTTCGTATTGGTATTCTGGTGGTGGTATAGGGCTTTTGGGATGTTGAGATGTAGAAGGGGGTGAGTGTCTAAGGAAAAGGACAGGGAACCTTCGCTGGACGCCAGCCCAGTTTGAGCTTTTGTTTCTGAAGGTTATATGGGGAATACATCTATATTTTCTTTTTCGGTAGATCATTCTAGGGTAGGGTGCACCATTAGGTTGGAAGGGGTGATCTCCCCATGGTGTGAATAAATCTTCGGGTTGGGTTGGTGAGGTAAGGGTTTGTGTTTGAGGTAAGGTGGGGGTTGAAAGGGTTGTGGATGGTTGAGAGTTTATGGTTAAGTCTTCAATCTCAAAAGATCGTTCAAAAACTGAAGTAGCAACTGAACTAGAGATGGGTTCAGTGTTACCTTTTTCCTTGGCCATTGCGGTCCATGCCCTTGTTGAGACAGGTTTGCGCATAGGTGCTTCAGAGGATGGCTCCAACCTTGGACCTTTGATTGCCTTGGAGATAGGCAAATCGTCCTCATCGTCCTCATCAATAGGAGCTAGAATTAGCTTCCTCTTTCTAGAGGGTTGGACGGTGAGCTTTGGACGAGCAGGTGGAGTCCTAGCTTTTGGACGAGCAAGCTCGGTTGAGTGTCCAGCAGAGCTCCATCTGAATGCATATTGGAATGCTATGATGGGGGCATCTCTTCAAAAGCTCCTTAAATCTCTCCCAAGCTTCATATAAAGGCTCATCATCAAGTTGCTTAAAGGAGGTTATATCATTTCTCAGCTTAGCATTCTTCATAGGAGGAAAGAATTTGATCAAAAACTTCTCAGCCATCCTCTTCCATGTATTGACAGAGTTTTTAGAACTAGTGGCAGTGGTGGAGTAATCAGGGGTATCAGGAATCAATCTCCCCAACTCAACTAAGCCCTGGTTTTGCATGTTCAACCTTCTGAATGTTCTTTCGATTTCTGGGTCTAGTTGGAACTCAGGAGCGCTATACCTGCCCATACAGAGTAAAGTACATGTTGCTATAGCAATACACTCCACAGATCAGTTGTCTCAATTAATAGAACTATCAATTTAAAACTTGTTCATTAAACACCATTACAATCCCCGGCAACGGCACCAAAAACTTGTTGCTACAAAAATGGTTGTTGTGCTTGTGCAAGTATACACAATCTTTTAACAAGTAATAAAGTGTAAGAGAGATCGTTCCCACGAGGATTATATGGTGAATCAAGTACCAAGTTTGAATTAATGGTTCTATTAATTAAGATTAACAAAGAGTAACAAATAATTTGTGTGTGTATATCCAGGACAGTTTTGAGAAATAAATGCTAGAGCAATAAAAACAGATTTGTTAATAGAATGGGTAAAACAGCTACGGGGAAGTATCCCTTGCAACTTCAGTCTAGTTCAGTTATGCGTTTGCAATGCTACGGCATTTTGGCTCCAGGAAATGAAAGTTTGTTTTCCAACAGTTCTGAGATGAACTTCACTAAGCGTCTCCTATTCCTAGGTCCATATTAGTTACATTCACGCATCACTTAAGCTCGTTCAAGCTAGCCTAAGAGTTAGAATGTTCATTCCTAAATCACTCTTCATCATAATTTTCCAATTAATGATTTTACTCTTATATATAAAACAGTTCTGCTACATTTAGCTTTTCCAAGCAGCCGTGAGCTCAAGTTCTAACTAAGGTGATCAATCTCAATTAAAACACAACCAAATCAGATTTATAGAAAATGCAATAGCAAGGCATAACATAACATTCACTAGAAATCCATTACAAGTTCAACATCCTATAGCTACAAGAGGTTTAGCTCATATTGAGCTTACAAAAACAAAGAGAAACATAAGAAATGGAAGAAGAAGCCATTACAATGGAGGAGAGAGAGAGAAAGGGGCGCAGCTGCTGTCCTTGCTCCAGTAGGGAAGAAGAAGATGTCTGGTCCCTCTCCTGTTGTCCCCTATTTAGGGTTTTTCTGCTAGCATATCTCAAGGCCCTCTCCTTTCTCATCCTTTTTGGGCTAAAGACTGATTAGGACAAGTGTCCTTGGCCCAGTTCCCTGACTTTAATGCACCAAATATTAGTCCCACGTGTAGGACAATGTCATCAGCGAAGGACAACTCAATGTGTAAGAGAATGTTTTGAGCCCTTGTCCTTGTCCGCAGTCAGCTCTAGCTACGATTGCTACAGCATATCCCAGAGCAACGTTTCCAGTTTAGCGCATAGATCTCCACAAATTGCCCGGCACAAAAAACTCACACTCAAATACTAAAAATAGTTCCAAAAGATACCAAAACACTAAAACTCATACAAGACTCTTATAAAACACACTTTACACAAAACCACCTTAAAACACTAAAAGCATAAACTCAAACTACTCAAACACCACAAAAATACAAGTGAAAAAGGTATAAATAACTCTTCATAAAAAGAGTTATCACTTACCAATTCCTACTATCTTTCTTTTCTGGTTGCCTCCAAAGGTGACCCATCCACTAGTCTTTTCACGTAGTTCTTGGAACATACACTTTTCTCCTGTCATCTGACGTGAGCATCCACTGTCCAAGTACCAGGACTGGGGTCTTTTTTGTGTTGCTAAGCAGATCTGTAACAGGGATTATAATGTTCTTAGGTACCCAGATAGACTTGGGTCCTTTTGGGTTAGTTTGCGATCTTCGTCCATGCATTTTCGTTTTCTTTTTGTATATGCACTTTGAAGAGATGTGACCACTCTTTCCACAGATTTTACAATAAGTATTGGATGCATACAATTTGTTTTCTTTTTGTTTTCCAAGGGATGAAGAAGCCTTATGATGTTTATTGGACCTTAATATCTTCTAAGAAGCTCCTTGTTTCTCAGAGTCATAGCCTAGGCCAGACTTATCATGAGGTGATCTTGAATACCTCAATATCAGGTCTAGCTTCTCTAAACCTTCAACAAGCTTTGATACGCTTTTGGTTAGGTCAGATACGTCTTGTTTAAGTCTAGTTACCTCGTGAGGTTCACTGGACCCAGAGGTGAGTTTGTCAGTTAGACTGACATTCTTAGCTTTCAACTTATTGTTTTGTCCAACAAGCCGCTCATTTTGTTTGTTGGACTCTTCCAACTCTTTATTAATTTTTGAAAATTTTCTTTTAAGCATAATGTATTGATGATGTAATAGAGAAGAATCATTTAGCAGTTCATCATATGCTTCTTGAAGGGAGTCAGAGACAGATACTTCATCATCTTCTGATTCAGCGTCTGAAGAAGTTTTGGCCATTAGACAGAGATTTGAGGTAGACGGACTCCTTGGCCTGAACAGATGTTCCAAGACGTCCAGCTTCTCCTTAGCTGTTTGGAACTGCAAGACCTTCTCCAGTATTGGACGATCAAGGACGTTGATAAGACACCAATTGGCATGAGCATTTAGTGAACACCATCTGATATCCTCACTCGTCCAATCTGCTTCATGTTTGGACGATGTTGATCCATCCTCAAGGATAATCGTTGGACGATAATCTCCGTTTGTGAATACATTCCACAACTCATAATTTTGAGCTTGGCCGTATATTTGGAAAATTGATTTCCAATGAGGATAGTCTGTTCCCTTGAAAATGGGTGGAACATTCCATCCTCTTTCAGAGGTAACCTCCTGACTTCTTTCTTCAGGAACAACAAGTTGTTCATCGTCCGAAGAGTCTTCATCTTGCACTTTGGACAAAAGGCATAAGTAAGCCTCTTCATTTGTCTTCTTCTTCTTCTTCTTCTTCTTCTTCTTCTTCTTCTTCTTCAGAAGAGTTTAAGTCCTCCCACGTTGCCATGAAGTTATTTTTCTTTTTTTTTGAAGAACTTCTTCTAGTTCTTTAGCATAGGACAATCGGCTTTGAAGTGACCTGGTTTGTTGCATTCAAAACAGACCAGCTGACTTTTATCTTTGGGTTCAGCATGATATTTGAAGTTTTTCTTTTGGAATGGCCTCCTTTTCATTCCATTTTTCTTTCTCCACATATTCTGAATCTTTCTGGAGATGAAAGATAGCTCGTCATCGTCTGATACATCATCATCAGACTGATCAGCTTCATCACTGGACTCATCAGCTTTTAGAGCTTTTGAGTTGCTGGATATATGAGCTTTCAAGGCAATCCCTTTGTTTTTCTTTCCAGGATTGTCAAGATCAAGCTCCTGCTCATGAACTTGAAGCGTTCCAACCAAATCATTCAGAGTCAAAGTAGAGAGATCTTTGGCCTGGGTGATTGCAGTAACGAGTGGTCTCCATTTCCTAGGCTGGCTCCTAAGAATTTTGGTGACATTTTCCTTGGTAGTGTAGACTTTACCAAGAGACTTTAGATTATTGATGATCGTCTGAAAACGACCCATCATATCCAGGATAGACTCTCCTTCAGCCATGGTGAATAGTTCATACTGGCCAACCAATATGATAATTTTAGAGTCCTTCACCTTGGTTGTCCCCTCATGAAGATTTGACAAGGTGTCCCATATTTGCTTCGCTGATTCACATGCATCAATCTTCTGGAATTTGTCAGGGCTGAGAGCACACATTATAGCATATCTTGCTTTATGATTTTGTTCCATTCTAGCCCTTTCAGCATTAATCCAGGCATCCTCTGCTTTGTCTGTCCCGTCAGAGTTGAGACAAACATTAGGACCATTTGTGATTCTGGCCCAAAGAGTTGAGTTAGTACATAGGATGAAGCCTTTGAATCTTTCCTTCCAGTACAGGTAGTGAGTCCCGTTGAAGAACGGAGGTCTGGTCATGGAAGTGCCTTCCATAACAGGTTGACTCCCGCTTGGCATACCTGGTCCTGACATAACTGTTGTAGGATCTTTTCCTCTACACGGCTAAGTGCTCAACCCAGAGGCTGAGCTCTGATACCAATTGAAGGAACCTGTTTGAAACACAAGAAGGGGGGTTGAATTGTGTTTCTGAAGATTTTAAAATCTTTTCGCAAGCAGATATGTAGTTTTAGCAAGGTTGGACGATAACTCGTTTAAAGACAAAGAGAGCTCTTCCAAATACCTAGTTGGACGCTAACTTAGTTTGATAAAGATAAGCAAAGAGCGCAATTAAAAAGGAATTCAATCCCAGAAAATTAGTTAGATAATAAACTGAAGCAAAGATAAGGGAGAGAAAAGAACACGGAGATATTATCTTGGTTCACTCTTCACCAAAGAGTTACGTCCAGTCCTCTCTACTTGAGAGCTTTATCCACTATAACAAAAACCCTTTGTTACAAAGTATTCAACACCTCTTCAGGCAAGTATTCTCAACTTCTTCAGGTTCTTTAAGTATTCTTTTACAGACAAGCCTCTTCAGGCTCAACCAACTAAGGTTTTGAAAAGAGTTGTGTTCTACTGACTCACTAACTGTGAGAATTTGAAACTAAAGCTTAAAACTCTTGGAATAAAACTCTACACAGAGAGCGATATGAAAGTTTAAGAACAGAGTAAGCTTGTAAGCAAAGATTTCTCTTGATAGCTTTTGTTTTCTTGTATGCTTGTATTTTTGCTCAAGTTCGGTAACATTGCATCTTCAAGGGGTGGAAGTATATATAGCCTTTTGTCTTTGAACAAGCTTCAGTCTTCAACGGATGGAAAAAGATCCATTGTGATCATGCATTAAATGCTTTGGTCCGTTGAGTCTGATAACCTCTTTGACGCTTCTGATCAGCAAGGTAGACTATCAGGATGATAGCTAGAAATGAACTGACATATCCTCTTTGCAACCGAAAGTTGCCTTTTGTCTTTCTCAAAGAAGAAGGTCAACTTCTTTATGTGTTAGGGATAGTCTGGCTTTTGCTTTTATCCTTTAACGAATATTACAGAGAATGTTTGTCCCAAGGATATAAGCCTTTTACAGGGAATAATAAATTCAAATGCTTTACAAGGTATTCGCACTTAAACATATAAAGCATTATTGGACTATAGCTATTACATAAGTATCAGAAGAGTCTTTGGACTCATGGTTCTACTTATTGCCGTCCAGTCTGAGTAAGACGTAAACCACTTTAAAAGGTTTGACGAGATAAAGTCTTTGGACTTTAGATAGTCTTTGGACCCAAATAAATTTTATCCTGCACACTTAATATAAAACGTTAGTCCATAAGAAATGTTTGTTCTTCTTAAATTAGTCCTTTGTTAACATCAAAACTTAAGGGATTACTTGGACCATAACCACTTTGGTTCCAACATCAATGACTGCAGAAGGTAGGATTAAACAGCTGCAAGTTTTTATTCAGGGAAATGAATTGACGATCCCTGTATACCTGTTACCTGTGTTTGGAGCTACCTTGATATTGGGAACTGCTTGGTTAGCAACTCTTGGGCCACATGTGGTTGATTATGCAGCACTATCGCTGAAATTCTATCAACAGGACAGATTTGTCACTTTGCAAGGTGAGCAACCAACAGGGCCTGGGATCGCACACCTACATCAGTTGAGGAGAATGCAAAACACTCGTGCTATTACTGAACTGTTTACAATTCAGTTGGTGAAGCCAGTGAGCTCGGATGATAACTTGCTTGAATTGCCTATGGACATAGAACCTGAGTTGGCTATTTTGCTACACACTTATAGGGTGGTATTTCAAACACCATCGGGTCTTCCACCACAAAGAGATCAGAATCATGCTATTCCTCTCAAGGAAGGATCTAATCCTATCAAAGTCAAGCCTTATAGATATCCCCACAGCCAAAAGGAACAAATTGAGCAAATGGTCCTAGAAATGCTCCAACAAGGTATAATTCAACCTAGCACTAGTCCATTTTCTTCTCCTATTGTTTTAGTGAAAAAGAAAGATGAAAATTGGAGATTTTGTACTGATTATAGAGCACTTAATACTATTACTATATAAGATAGTTTCCCTATGCCTACTGTGGATGAATTGTTGGATGAATTACATAGGGCAAAGTATTTCTCTAAACTGGATCTTAGGTTGGGCTATCACCAACTATTAGTGCAACCTGAAGATATATACAAAACAGCTTTCAAGACTCACCATGGTCATTATGAATGGTTAGTAATGCCATTTGGGCTTACTAATGCTCCGGCCACATTTCAATGCTTAATGAATCAAGTTTTTCAGCAAGCTTTTAGGAAATATGTACTTGTGTTTTTTGATGATATCCTAGTCTATCGCCCTTCTTGGAACACTCATTTACAGCACTTGGAAAATGTACTATACACTCTATAGCAACATAAGCTTTTTGCTCGATTGTCTAAGTGCTCCTTTGGACTTCTAGAAGTGGATTACTTGGGACACTCAGTTTCGGGTGCAGGGGTTGCTATGGACAGAAATAAGGTGCAAGCAGTCCTAGAATGGCCTAGACCTATCAACATCAAGCAATTGAGGGGATTCCTAGGGTTAACTGGATACTATAGGAGATTTATCAAGTCCTATGCAATTATAGCAGCTCCATTGACTGATTTATTGAAGAAGGATGCCTTTGGTTGGACTACTAAGACAGAAGAGGCTTTCACAAAACTGAAACAGGCTATTACTTCTGCTCTAGTTTTGACCCTACCTAACTTTGCTCAACCATTTACTCTTGAAACTGATGCTTCAGGTACAGGAGTAGATGCTGCCTTGAACCAAAATGGATACCTCATTGCCTATTTTTCTAAGAAATTGGCTCCCAGAATGCAAAGGCAGTCGGCATACACTAGAGAACTATTGGCAATTACTTAAGTTTTGTCTAAATTTAGACACTACTTGCTAGGCCACAAGTTTGTGATTAGAACGGACCAAAAGAGTTTGAGAAGTCTTATGGACCAGTCCATACAAACAGCAAAGCAACAGGCTTGGCTCCATAAGTTCATTGGTTATGATTTCATAATTGAATACAAACTGGGAAAGGAAAACTTAGTTGCAGATGACTTGTCCAGAGTTTTCATGGCTGCTTGGTCTGAACTACAAACTCAGTTTCTCCAAGAACTGAAGTAGGAAATACAAACTGATGCTCACTTAAAAGAGGTTATGCGGCTGTGTTAAAGTAATGCTCAGCAGGATACTAATTTTCATGTGAAAGAGGACTTACTATTTTGGAAAGAGAGGCTAGTTTTGCCTGCTAAAAGTCCCTTGATTCAAAAAGTGTTGGTAGAGTATCATAGCTCCCCGATTGGTGGCCATTCTGGAATTTCAAGAACAATGGCTCGGATAGTACCCCAATTTTATTGGCCAAGTATGAAAGAAGATGTAAACAGTTTGTGCAACAATGTACCGTTTGTCAACAAGCTAAACATAGTCACTACTTACCTTCGGGTTTGTTACAACCCCTACCAATAACACAACAGGTGTGGGAAGATGTGGCAATGGATTTCATTACTGGTTTGCCTAATTCTTTCGGGTTCATAGTAATCATGGTGGTGATTGATAGATTATCCAAGTGCGGTCATTTTATACCACAAAAAACTGAGTATACTAGCAAGAGTATGGTAGAGGCTTTCATGAGCAACATAGTGAAGCTACATGGCATTCCAAAGTCGATTGTATCAAATATAGACAAGGTGTTCACCAACAACTTTTGGCAACATCTCTTCCAATTGCAGGGGACAACATTGGCTATGAGCTCAGCCTATGATCACCCCCAATCGGATGGACAATCCGAGGCCCTCAATAAATGCTTGGAAATGTACCTCAGGTGCTTCACTTTTCACAATTCTAAGTCATGTCACAAGGTGTTGGCTTGGGTAGAATTCTGGTCTAACACATCTCATCAGATGAATATAGGCATGTATCCTTTCAAAGCATTATATGGCAGAGAAACCCCAAGATTAGTCAGATACAACCCTAGTTCCCAGGACCCTCTAGAAGTGCAGGAACAGTTGACAACACGAGACAACATTTTGACTCAGCTAAAAGCTAATTTGAGCAGGGCACAACAAGTGATGAAGCACCAAGCTCACAAGAAGAAACAAGAGTTAACTCTTCAAGTGGGAGAGCTGGTTTTGGTCAAATTGAAACCTTATAGGCAAAACTCAGTTACCTTAAGAAGGAACCAAAAGTTGGGAATGAGATACTTTGGACCATTTCCAATTGTGTCAAAGATAAGTGAAGTTGTTTACAAGCTGCAGCTACCCGAGACAGCAAGAACTCATCCTGTGTTTCATGTTTCTCAACTCAAACCATTCAAAGGAGCAGCTGCTGAACCTTACCTACCACTCCCTCTAACAACTAATGAATCAGGCCCTATTTTAAAACCGGTGGCAGTGTTGCAAACTTGAACAGTTATTCGAGGCAAAGCACACATTGCTCAAGTACTGATCCAATGGGAAATTGTGCTCCAACAAAGGCTACTTGGGAGAATGCCCAAGACATTACAACCAACTATCCTAACTTCAACCTTGAGGACAAGGTTGATGTTAATGGGGAAGGTATTGTAATGATTCAACCTATTAATAGTGGACACGTGGAAAGACGGACAAATGATGGAAAGCAGATAGGACAAGAATTGGTTACGACAAAATCAGGCCAGAATGCAAGGAGAAGAAGCAGGGTGCGGGTAGCCAATTCCAGGCTCAAGGACTTTGTGAGGAAATGATAAAAAGGGAAAAGTAAGAGAGAGAAGGTGTGGAATATGTGATGTATCATCTCCTTCTTCTTCCCTGAATTCTCTTCTCCCCTCTCTACTGTACTTTTTCTTCTCTTATAATCTTCTTTTACTTCCTTCCAGCTCTTAATCTGGAAGTTGAACTTTTATAGTGAAATCCCAACAGTACAAGTATATTCATTTCTACATTTCCTAGACTCATTACATCATGCACAACTTGTTGAGTGTAGAACTAAGAAATAAAGCAAATTTATACCAGAACTTGTTTTAGTGCATAGATACATTAGACGCAGCACCACACTTGAAAAGAAAATAGAATGAGGAGGAATAGAAAAGACGAGTGCTATAATAGTATAAAGAGTGAGAAAAAACGAAAAAGACCAATTAATATAACTTATATGCAGTAGGTCGGTCCTAAGATTTTGGGTGCCCTGTGCAAACTGAGAAGTTGGTGCCCTTATAATCATTTGAACATTGTCCTCCTTGCATTTTTTGCTGCAAAATCATTAAAAAACCGTTCATAATCAAGGTTCTTTAAAAAATCATTTTTGATAAAATTTAAACTAAGACTATTTAATCTACCTTGTGACATAGTAGATTGCAAATAAGATTTTAAAAGTTTCGATTTAGAAAAACTTCTCTCAGCAGATGCTGAGACGACCCGCCGTCCCATTGAAGAACTTAAGATATTAACTAACTTTAATCGTATTATAATCGTTAGCGCGCCTTATTAATACGAAGCAAAGCGGAAAATTAAGCGCGGAAGCAAATCGAATTTAAGCACGCAGCGTTAAGAGTACACAACCTTAAAATATAAAGAAATATATCACATACACCGTTTGCCCCGTCAGTAGGGCTATAGTAATAATGTAATGCATACCGAGTATATTAATACAGACCAAATAAAAGTAAGAAAATAGGCCAAGAGACATTTCTCCGGCTAACCACGATGAGGTTAGGATCTTGGGCTCGTCCATCGGAATCGGGCTCATACGGAATGCCGTCCAGCTCCTCAGCAAGCGGCTCCTCCATGAGATCTTCCCATAAAATAAAAGTAACACATACAGAAAATAACAGGAGATAAGAAATATATATCATCAATATGGGAGAGGGGCATCAGTACAACATATATACATGCATCACACAACACAGATAAATTATACAACACAACATCATTCATCTCTTAAGTCATACAATACAACCATCTCGAAAGTCATTCTCTCAGATAAGCCTATAAGAGGGATACTAGTCCCTAAATATATGCTGACTTCCCTATATGCATGCCGGCCGATACATCACGTCCCCCGTTGGACATCCTCGTAAGATAACATCACATCATGTCCCCCATTGGACATCCCGCCTCGGGATTTAAACATCACGTCCCCAATTGGACATCCCCCTTTGGGACAAAAATGTTGTGGTATGAAATGATATGCTATGCAACAAACACCAATCGCAGGTTGATACCGAGACCTCACGCCTACGCACTCGACCACGACCACGACGCACCGCACCCACATCTACATCAACCTTAACATCAACATCAACATCAACATCAACATCAACATCAACATCAGCATCACGACGCCTTGCGTCTACGAGCCACAGCTCCATGGTCGGGACCACAACGGTATCAACCTGAACAACATCATCACTCACTGTACTCTCATCCACACTCAATCAGCCAAATCACAACAGAATATTACCACAGTAATTTCACTAGTACAGATATCATCATAAAGTCGGATAAAAGTAGATCACACAACCAGTTCAACACAATAGGTAAACAGATAATCAATTAAATAATTCAACACATCAACCTCAATCAATCACATCATCCATATTATCAACTTAGTGGTGATAGCCCAAAAGTACCTACACCTAGGGTCCATGCACTTTATCCAGGGCTCAACCACTAATAGGGTTTTAGGGTTCCCTTACACATATATATATATATATTTATACTAGGTTTGCCTTCCCGACGATATCAGTTCTTTCTCCCCACTTGATAGCAGTCGTCACACGATCTCCAAGACAATCATCGGCACGTCGTCCCACGCACCCACGAACACGAAGAACAGCCACGAACAGCTCCAAATCCCCCTTGGTAGCCGCGGCCTCTAGCTTTAATCCGCAAGAAATCACGATCGCGAACTTTGCTCTAATCACGAGCACAACACATATATGACAGTGTTAGCCTTAAGGCAAGCTCGAAAGATCAACGAAATAGGTAAAGATTCGAAGGATGCCAAGAACACGAAGAACGCGTGTTCGGAATTCGAGTTTACCTTGGACGAATCGAGAAAGTAATCCGTCGAAGTTAAAGATAACTTAGCAGCGATCACAACCGTGCTGTCAGAATCGCGTTCCGGAAGCTCGATCGTCTCAAACACTCACTTTCTCTCTCTCAGCCTTGCTCTCACTGTTTTGGGAGAAAAAATTTCGTCCAAGTTCACAAATAACATCTATTTATAGAAGTTGTTCTCAGCTGACAACGCTTAAGCGTTTTGGATCTCAACGCTTGAGCGTTGACGATTCCGCACCGCCACTCCAACGCCAGCTGTGACGTGTTTTGACATGTGTCACTTTATGTCCCATCAATGTCAATCAACGGGTCAGAGTGACTACGTTTGAGCATTCATTCTGCCCCCACGCTAGAGCATTGGCATGCTTGAGCGTTACATTGCTCCACGCTTGAGTTCCGCTCCTGATTCCTTGTTCCTCATCCTTCTCTTATACAATTCATCCCTACTCTTCATATATTCTCTCGGCATACTTTCAAGCCGTAAAAGTAATTATCAACAAGCATATAATGACCCAATATAAGCCATCTATCTCAATTAAGGTTTCAAAAAACAGGGATGTTACATTACCACCGCCCTAAAAAAAATTTTCGTCCTCGAAATTTGACGTACCTTTTAGAATAAATGCAGATATTGCTGCTGCATATCTTCTTCACGTTCCCAGGTGGCATCTCCTGTCGTAGCATCCCATATGACCTTGACTAAGGGAATCTGAGACGACCCGCCGTCCCATCAGTAGAACCTAATATATTAACTAATCTTAATCGCATAATAAACGTTAGCGCGCCTTATTAAAACGAAGCGAAGCGGAAAATTTAGCGCGGAAGCAGACAAATACATGGCACGCAACGCTTCAGAGTGCACAGCTTAAAATGTAAAGAAATATATCACATACAGTATTGCCCCACCAGTAGGGCTACAGTAATACAGTAATACATACGAGTATACTCTTACAAACCAAAATAAAAGTATGAAAGGTAGGCCGAGAGATAGCTCTCCGACTAATCACGATCATTGCCCAATCTCTCGAGGCTAGGGTCCACGACACGTCCTCCAGCGTCAGGCTCGTAAGGAATGCCGTCCAGCTCTTCAGCAACTGGTTCCTCCTCGGGGTCTTCCCATAAAATAAGAGCAACACATACAGAAAAATAGCGGGAGATAAGAAACATATATCATCAATATGGGAGAGGGGCATCAGTACAGCATATATATATACATCACACAACACAGATAACATATATAGCACAACTTCATCCATCTCTTAAGTCACCAATCACAATCATCTCAAATGTCATTCTCTCGAATAAGCCTATAGGAGGGATACTAGTCCCTATGTATATGCTGTCTTCCCTATATGCATGTCGGCCGATACATCACGTCCCCAATTGGACATCCCCGTCGGGATCACATCACATCACATCACATCATATCCCGCCTCGGGATTTTACGTAACGTCCCCAATTGGACATCCCCCTTTGGGACCAAATGCTGTGGTATGAAATGTTATGAAAATGCAACAAACATCCATCGCAGGTTGATATCGGAACCTCACGCCTAAACACTCGTCCACGACCACGACACATCGCATCACATCAACGTCAACATCAATCATCAACATCAACATCACATCATCATCAACATCGCATCAACATCAGCATCACGACGCCTTGCGTCTACGAGCCACAGCTCCACGGTCGGGACCACGACGATATCAACCCGAACAACATCAACGCTCACCATACTCTCATCAACACTCAATCAATCAAATCATATTATCATCACAACAGTAATTCTACCAGTACAGCTATCATTATAAAGTCAAACAATAATTCATCATGTAGGCAGTTCAACAAATAAAACCAACAAATAATCAAATAACCAATTCAACACATCAACCTCAATAAACTACAATAGTCATATCATCAACTTAGTGGTGATAGCCCAAAAGCACCTACACCCAGGGTCCAGGCACTTTTCCAGGGCTCAACCTCTAGTAGGGTTTTAGGGTTTCCCTACACAGATATATATATATATATATATATATATATATATATATATATATATATATATATATATATATATATATATTCTATACTAGCTTGCCATCCCGACGATATGAGTTCTTTCTCCCCACCTTAGTGATTCCCTCGAGCAGCTCCGGCTACGACTCCCCAGCTGTCAGTCGGGTGCGTTGTCGGATGTTCGAATCCTGTCTGAGTCTATACAACAAAACACAACCAGAAATTAAAATAAGGAAACCATAATCTATCTAATCTCTAGGATTAGCTACTGCCCTTAATTACTTAAGTAGGCTAGGGATATTGGAATTCTACCAACTCTTGGATCAATGACCCTTAAGCATACCTAATGCATAATCAATGATCAATTATCAAAGATTTGAACCAAAACCCCTTAAACAATCAAAGTAGGGTTGACAGAATCTGCTTCCCGCGGAGTTCTTTCACCCTCTTGTCCTCAGTTCGTTCAGGCAGCGCTTCATATTCCAAATCCTCCCTTATCTGAATTGATTCAGGCTCTATCACGTGTGATGGATCAGGATGGTATTTTTGAAGTTGGGATACATGGAATACATTATGAATATTGGATAGGTTGGGAGGTAAAGCAATTTGATAGGCAACTGGACCAATTCGGCGAAGAATTTGAAATGGTTCAATGAATCTAGGTGTAAGCTTTCTGGATTTGATTGCCCTGCCGATTCCAGTTCTTGGAGTGACTCTCATAAAGACATGATCGCCTTCTTGGAACTCCAAAGGTCTCCTCCTCTTGTCAATGTAGCTCTTCTGCCGATCCCGTGCGACTTTCATCCTTTCCCGAATTTTCTTAACTTGCTCCGTCATTTGTTGTACCATCTCTAGGCCTATCAATTGATTCTCCTCGGTTTCATACCAACAAAGTGGTGTTCGGCACTTTCGTCCATACATTGCCTCATATAGCGCCATGCCAATACTTGAGTGGAAACTATTATTGTACGTGAACTCAATCAGTGGAAGGAATTCGTCCCAACTTCCTATGTTTTCCAAAACACATGCTCTTAAAAGATCCTCCAATGATTGGATCGTCCTTTCAGACTAACCATCCGTCTGCGGATGATAAGTTGAACTCATTCTGAGCTTCGTTCCCAATGCACCATTTAAACTCTGCCAAAACCTGGAAGTAAATCTCGGATCCCTGTCCGAAATGATACTTGAAGGTACTCCATGCAATCTTACCACTTCCTTAATGCAAATCTGGGTTAATCTTTCCAAAGAATACCTTTGGTTGATCGGCAAGAAATGAGCACATTTCGTAAGCCTGTCAACGATTACCCAAATTACATCGCACCTCTTTTGTGTCCTTGGTAGTCTGGAAACAAAATCCATTGCAATGCTATCCCATTTCCATTCTGGGACGTCTAGAGATTGCAATAACCCTGCTGGTTTCTGGTGTTCAATCTTTGCCTTTTGACACACCAGACAGGATGGGACATATTCTGCTACTTCCTTCTTCATCCCAGGCCACATCTTTGTAGATCCAGGATGAAAACTTAGCTTACTCTTGTGTGCCTCTTCCAAGATCATGTTCCTAACTTCGCTATCATTAGGCACGTATATCCTGTCTCCAAACTTCAGGATTCCATAAGTACCTTTCTTGAACTCTGAAGTCTTTCCTTCTTCTATCACCTGGTTCCTTTCTTGCAGGTATTGATCTTCTCCTTGCTTTTTCCAGATCAAGTTCAGAAAATCACTAGTGATAGTGACCATTCCTAAACTTATCTTATCTCTAGATAACTCCTCGTTTAGATTTATTTTCCTGAACTATTTCGGCAGTTCCAGTTCTTTCACCATCATAGCGGACATATGCAAAGATTTCCGACTCAATGCATCTGCCACCACGTTGGCCTTTCCTGGGTGGTACTGTAGATCAAATTCATAATCCTTTATGAATTCCATCCATCTCCTCTACCGCATGTTTAGCTCCTTCTGGTCAAACAGATACCTCAAACTTTTATGGTCGCTAAACACACTGAATTTAGCTCCATAGAGATAGTGTCTCCATATCTTTAATGCAAACACTATTGCAACCAACTCTAGGTCATGGGTTGGGTAATTCCGTTCGTGTACTTTTAGTTGTCTGGAAGCCTAGGCTACCATTTTCCTCTCTTACATGAGTACAACACCCAAACCTTGATATGATGCGTCACAGTACACATCGAACGACGTTGATGGATCTGGCAAGACTAGTACCGGAGAAGTAGTTAGCCTCCTTTTCAGCTCTTGGAAACTAGCCTCACACTCTTTTGTCCATTCATACGCTTTTCCTTTCCTCGTTAATTGCATCAGAGGTAACGCAATCTCCGAGAATCCCTTGATAAACCTCTTGTAGTACCCTGTTAGCCCGAGAAAGGTTCGGATCTCGCTTACCGTCTTAGGGCTTTCCCACTTAACCACAGCTTCTACTTTTGCAGGATCTACTGCTATACCATCTTTGTCGATCACATGTCCAAGGAATTGTATCTCCTCCAGCCAGAACTCGCACTTACACAACTTTGCTTAAAGTTGTCTGTCCTTAAGAACTTGAAGTACAACCCTCAAATGCTCTTGATGCTCTTCCTTGTCAAAGGAGTAGATAAGGATGTCATCGATAAAAACAATGACAAACTTATCAAGGTACGGTCGGAAGATTCTGTTCATGTAATCCATGAACACTACAGGAGCATTAGTCACATCAAAAGGCATAACTAGATACTCGTAGTGTTCGTACCGACTCCTGAAAGCCGTCTTCGGTATATCGTCTTCCTTCACCCTTATCTGATGATAACCAGATCTCAGATCAATCTTAGAGAATATCGTTGCTCCCCTCAGCTGATCTATAAGATTGTCAATCCTTGGCAACGGGTATTTATTCTTGATCGTCACCTTGTTGAGCTGTCTGTAATCCACACACAACCTTGAACTGTCGTCCTTCTTCTTGACGAACAGCACAAGTGGTCCCCATGGTGAAACACTCGGTCTGATAAACTGCTTCTGCAGCATGTCGTCCAGTTGTTTCTTCAGCTCTGCCAACTTTGTTAGGGACATTCGATAGGGTGCTATCGAGATCGGTCCGACTCCAGGTGCAAGATCGATCGCGAACTCTATCTCCCTTTTAGGTGGTAATCCTGGTACATCATCCGGGAAAATATCTGGAAACTCACACACCTCCGGCAAAGCATCAAGACTCGGAGTCTCCTCGACTTCCAAAGAAAATAGCACCATGCACTCTCCTGATTGTACACCTCCCGACAAACTATCACTGGCAAGAAATGATCCAGATTGCTCGGAAAAGCAGAGGGTTTTATTTGAACAGTCTAGTACTGCATGGCTGTCTGTAATCCACACACAACCTTGAACTACCGTCCTTCTTCTTGACGAACAGCACAAGTGCTCCCCATGGTGAAACACTCGGTCTGATAAACTGCTTCTGCAGCATGTCGTCCAGTTGTTTCTTCAGCTCTGCCAACTTTGTTAGGGACATTCGATAGGGTGCTATCGAGATCGGTCCGACTCCAGGTGCAAGATCGATCGCGAACTCTATCTCCCTTTTAGGTGGTAATCCTGGTACATCATCCGAGAAAATATCTGGAAACTCACACACCTCCGGCAAAGCATCAAGACTCGGAGTCTCCTCGACTTCCAAAGAAAACAGCACCATGCACTCTCCTGATTGTACACCTCCCGACAAACAATCACTGGCAAAAAATGATCCAGATTGCTCGGAAAAGCAGAGGGTTTTATTTGAACAGTCTAGTACTGCATGGTTGGCCGAAAGCCAGTCCATGCCTAAGATGATATCAATCTGCTGTATAGGCAGACAGATCAAGTCCATAAGAAAAGATCGGTTCTCTAAGACAACTGGGCATTTTAAATAGATAAACAGGGTTGTTAGGGAATCACCCGTAGGTGTAGAAATAGTTAAATCATACGGTAAGGATGAAATGGGAAATTTCAAATGATCCACACACGCTAAAGAAATAAAGGAATGAGTAGCCCCCAAATCTAATAAAACAGATAAGAGTCCCCCCGCAACTAGGCACTTACCTTGTATCAGATCGGGACATTGAGAGACTTCAGACCCTCTCATGGCGAACACTCTTTCTGTCGTCTGTGGCCTGTTCTGCTGGCCCACCACTTGTTGTCCAGTCCCAGTATTCTGAGTCCTTCCGACTTGCTGTTGAACATGACCCTTACCAGCATCCCCCGTCCGGCAAACGTTGGCGTAGTGGCCCCACGTGCCACAACGGAAACAAGTGACATTTGGTGCCTGAGCACAATCCTTCACTTGATACAGCCCACCGCATCGAAAGCACTTGGAAAACCCTGGTTGCCCTTGACTAGCATTCCCCTTTCCATAACTTGCAGGTTGTTGATTCAGACGACTGTAAGGTTTCGCCCTCGGTTGGAACTTTCCTCCTCGGCCTTTCTGACCAAAGCTCCTTGCTGGTCCACCGCTTGCTACTGGAGTTTGTGTAACTCTCTCTTGATCGTGTCCTTCCAGTACAGTGCATTTTTCCACCAGCTCAAGGAATGATCGGACGCTTAATGGCAGCATAACCCTCTTCAGTTCGGGTCTTAGTCCTTCTTCGAACCTCCTACATACCCAGTCTTCATCCTGGTACACTTGGTAAAACTAGGCGAATTTCAGCAGTGTCTCGAACCTCATGGCATATTCCCCCACCGACTTTTGGTCCTGTTTCAGGTTCAGGAACTCTTTCTCTTTTTCTTGGCGGACACTCCTAGAAGCTCTCGTGGAATACCTCCCAGGTCAGCAATCTTCCTTCAGCCTCTAGCCGTCTCTATTTTTCCACCATGCTTCAGCTGCCCTGACTAGCATGAAGGCAGCATAAGTGATTTTCCAATCCTCTCTGCATTGGATAGCGACGAAGACTTTCTCGATTTCTTGCAGCCATAGCTCAGCAGCTTCCGGATTGTACTCCCTATGGAATTGGGGAGGATTCCTCTTCATGAAGGCATTTAGGCCGGTGTTTACCACGTCACCTCCTCCGACCGGATTCTGGTGTTGTCTAGCATCCCTCTCTTCTTGTCGCTGCATGAACTGAGCATTCTGCTGTGTTTGTTGCAGCATTGCAGCGGCCAAATCCCTCATGGCCCTCATTGCTTCATTCTGATCTCCGCTACTCCCAATTCCCGAGGTATCCCCACTACTATCGGGGCTCCCGGTTCCAACTAGTGCTCCCCTTCCTCTACCACATCCTCTGGCCATTCTTTTCAGGTAAAGGAAGTGTTAGTTTCAATCCATAAGACATACAATATCAATCAATAGATATACATATCATATGCTTTACGAATAAAACAGTTTTCACACTCGATAACTTGCGCATTGGACACACTACCCTTTTTCTAACACAGTTAGTACCCAATGTGGATATAACTATCAATGCTAGTATGCTTCCTAAACCACACAGTCCGATATTAGAATCAAACTGCTTTGATACCAATAAATGAGACGACCCGCCATCCCATTGGAGAACTTAAGATATTAACTAACTTTAATCGTATTATAATCGTTAGCTCGCCTTATTAATACGAAGCGAAGCGGAAAAATTAAGCGTGGAAGCAAATCGAATTTAGGCACGCAGCGTCTCAGAGTACACAGCTTTAAAATATAAAGAAATATATCACATACACTGTTTGCCCCGTCAGTAGGGCTACAGTAATAACGTAATGCATACCGAGTATATTAATACAGACCAAAATAAAAGTAGGAAAATAGGCCAAAAGACATTTCTCCGGCTAACCACGATCATTCCCAACCCCTCAAGGTTAGGATCCTGGGCTCCTCCACCAGTATCGGGCTCATACGGAATGTCATCCAGCTCCTCAGCAAGCGGTTCCTCCATGGGGTCTTCCCATAAAATAAAAGTAACACATACATAAAATAACGAGAGATAAGAAACATATATCATCAATATGGGAGAGGGGCATCAGTACAGCATATATACATGCAGCACACAACACAGATAAATTATACAACACAACATCATTCATCTCTTAAGTCATATAATACAATCATCTTGAAAGTCATTCTCTCAGATAAGCCTATAAGAGGGATATTAGTCCCTATGTATATGTTGACTTCCCTATATGCATGTCGGCCGATACATCACGTTCCCCGTTGAACATCCCCGTCGGAATAACATCACATCATGTCCCCAATTGGACATCCCGCCTCAGGATTTAAACATCATGTCCCCAATTGGACATCCCCCTTTGGGACAAAAATGTTGTGGTATGAAATGATATGCTATGCAACAAACATCCATTGCAGATTGATACCGGGGCCTCACGCCTACGCACTCGACCACGACCACGATGCACCGCATCCACATCAACATCAACATCAGCATCACGACGCCTTACATCTACGAGCCACAGCTCCATGGTCGGGACCACAGCGATATCAACCCGAACAACATCATCACTCACCGTACTCTCATCCACACTCAACCAGCCAAATCACAACAGAATATTACAACAGTAATTTCACCAGTACAGATATCATCATAAAGTCGAATAACAGTAGATCATACAACCAGTTCAACACAATAGGTAAACAAATAATCAATTAAATAATTCAACACATCAACCCAAATCAATCACATCATCCATATTATCAACTTAGTGGTGATGGCCCAAAAGTACCTACACCTAGGGTCCAGGCACTTTATCCAGGGTTCAACCTCTAGTAGGGTTTTAAGGTTCCCTTACACACATATATATAATCTATACTAGGCTTGCCTTCCTGACGATATCAGTTCTTTCTCCCCACTTGATAGCAGTCGTCACACGATCTCCAAGACAATCACCGGCACGTCGTCCTACGCACCCACGAACACGAAGAATAGCCACGAACAGCTCCAAATCCCCCTTGGTAGACGCGGCCTCAAGCTTTAATCCGCAAGAAATCACAATCGCGAACTTTGCTCTAATCACGAGCACAACAAATATATGACAGTGTTAGCCTTAAGGCAAGCTCAAAAGATCAAAGAAAGAGGTAAAGACTCGAAGGGCACCAAGAACACGAAGAACGCGTGTTAGGGATTCGAGTTTACCTTGGACGAATCGAGAAAGTAATCCGTCAAAGTTGAAGATAGCTTAGCAGCGATCACAACCGTGCAGTCAGAATCGCGTTCCGGCTGTTCGATCGTCTCAAACACTCACTATTTCTCTCTCAGCCTTGCTCTCACTGTTTTGGGAGAAAAATTTTCGTGCAAGTTCACAAATGACATCTATTTATAGAAGTTGTTCTCAGCTAACAATGCTTAAGCGTTCTGGATCTCAACGCTTGAGCGTTGCAACGCTTGAGCGTTGACGATTCGGCACCGCCTCTCCAATGCTAGCTGTGACGCGTTTTGACACGTGTCACTTTATGTCCCATCAATGTCAATCAACAGGTCAGCGTGACTATGCTTGAGCGTTCATTCTGCCCCACGCTAGAGCGTTGGAACGCTTGAGCGTTACATTGCTCCACGCTTGAGCGTTCCGCTCCTGATTCCTTGTTCCTCATCCTTCTCTTATACAATTCATCCCGACTCTTCATATATTCTCTAAGCATACTTTAAAGCCATAAAAGTAATTATCAACAAGCATATAATGACCAAATATAAGCCATCTATCTCAATTAAGGTTTCAAAAAACAGGGATGTAACAGATGCAACAGTAACAGGAATAATTAATATTATTCTATAAGTTATGCATGCATTATAGGAAAACAATTAAATGTTTTCAAAGAACTCAATATCATAAAGCTTGGTTTTGATTCAACTATTAAAACCTCTCTAATGACTTTTAGTTCTTCAAATAGAATTTCACCATTAAGATCATAAGAATTATCATATTTTAGATAAGTTTCAAGATGTTTGCAACATAATATTAAGTCCTTATCAGAAAATGACCTAAGTTTTTCAATAATAAACAAAAATCCAAAACCTTCATGTGTGCACCACTAGATTCATGTTCTTTGAGCCTATGAGAAATATGTGACCAATCGTTAAAACCTTCATTTGCTAAATGATTTATTGTATGACTTGTACCAAATAACTTACAACAAAAACAAAAAACTCTATCTACTTCTTTTGAATAAACAAGCCAAGTCCTATCTTGTTCTTCTCCATTACAACTGTGACGAACGTAATGTGATGATGAGAAACACACAATTGAAGAAATGATGATATGATGTCCTTAAGGCCAACGAAGAGGGAAAGAACAATCAACAATGGCGGCCAAAATACTGACAGTGCCGAAGTGGAAAGAGCCAAAGAGGGAATAACTATTGAACTATGACGTAGTTGGAAAAAAGAATTAGGGATTGAGTCATTGAGAGACAAAGAGTCACCGGGAAAAAAAAGAGGGAAAGAAAATATGTTTAAATCAATTATGATTGCAACTATTTAGGTGTATTAATTTAAAACTAAAATATATTTCAATAATCATGGATACACTTTAAAGAATATTTTTTTTTATTGCTACTAAGTAAATTATATAAAAAATTATTTTAATATTGATAATTATATATATATATATATATATATATATATATATATATATATATATATATATATATATATATATATATATATGTAGTGTCCCTTAACATCGAAAACAAATTAATTATATAAAATTTTAATTTTAATATTATCAATTTTATATATACTAAGTATATTAAAAAAAAAATTTGATGCTCATGATAAAATGGGCCTGTGCGATCGCTCTTCCTGCACATATTCAGGCCACCACTGATATGGAACAGTCTGATCTCAAAACAGTGTGAAACAATCAATATCTTTTATGCTTAAAATATGACTAAAAAACATAGGAAGAATATCCACGAAGCTTTGCTGCAAAATAGTTAACAGATAGGATGAAACACTGCATTCACTTGCTGTCCAAATCAGTAAGTAATGTCAATGCTTATTTCAAATAGCTATAAAAGTAAGGGACTACTACGGTATCCTTATTAATTTAAGGGTTTTGATATCTTGGAGTTGGGTACCAATATTTAAAGGTATTAATGGTTTCAAATATTTTACCATCTTGTCTTTTATATCGAGAGATGCAGGCTAATCTTCTTTTAGCTTTAGTAAGAATAGCTTGTTCTATTTCTTTAAAGGCTATATTTTCTTCATGTAATATTATTCCTTCCAAATGTTTTATCTTCTTTCTAAGATAATTCATAGCTTCTCTATCTTCATACATAAGGATAACATCGAATCCTTCTATGAGTTTTATTATTTTTCCTGCCATATGTAGTCCTAGCTCTTCTATATATTCTATCATTTTCTTAATTGATTTTCTAATAGAATTAATTTATTTTCTCTCCAAAGTATGCCCCTTTCGATTAATTTCCTAACTTGTTCATCTATATAATCTTCTTCCTTAGTTTTTAACAAGGTAGACAGATATGCATATTCATTTTTAAGTTGTAATTTTATTACTTATATTTTTTATTTATTTGGTTTTGATTCATGCTGCAAAATTTTCTAATTCGATTTTTATTCTTTTTAGCATTTTTGATTTATAGTCTATTATATCTTTGATAATACAGTCATCTATAAAATCTTCAGCTTCTTGTTGTTTCCAATATCTTATTTCTTTCCTAATTTCTTTTTCCATTGTTTATACATCGTAATTGTCTTCATGCTATTATCCTTTCAAGTCTCTTTTTTATCCATTTTTCTATTTTTAAGTGATGATCTAGCATACTTTCTTTTAACCAATGGTCTTGCAAAGTTATAGGTTTATTTTCCTGCCAATAGATTATATCTTTTTGATTCTTTCTTAACCACTGTTTTAAGGTAGTAAATATTATCATGCTATTATAGTCTCTAGTCGTTGTTTGAAAATCTGAATATGAGTTTCAACTCGTCTTATTTGATCTTTAATTATAGGGTTAGGATTTTCTTCATCTAATTCTTTTAAGGTTTTACAATAATCTCTTAGATTATTTGTTGTTTTCTTTATGTTGCCAGCTGTTTTCATTATCTAGCTCTGATACCAATTTCTTGCGTGGATTTTATGAGCTTTATTTTTCATATTTTATTTTTTATATATAAGGTTAAATCATTAACTTGACTTACTAATTTATTAATATTATCATCTTTACTTCTTTCAGGTTCTATAAAAGTAATAAGCCTAGGTATATAAGGTATTCTTAAAGATTCAGATTTCTTTAAAAAGGTTCCTAATTCAGTTATTTCATTTTTTCGTGGATAATAAAATTTTTCAATGTCTTCAAATAATTGAGGAACGTCTATTCTATCGTTATTGCTAAAGGTAATACTATGGTGAGAATTTGTTAAAGCGTAATTAACACAGTATGTTACCGAAAATATTTTATCTCCAGGTCGCATTAAGTTTTTCCTTATAAATTTGTGTTCTAGAGTTAATGATTGGTCTAATATTTGTGTATTTAAAGGGATGCCTATATTGGGATGAATTTCAAACTTTAATTTTACATAAGTTAAGTTTCCTTCTATAACTTTTAATACTTTATCGCGTACATAAGTTATTCTTTCATCTTTTAAGATTAACTCTATTGGAGAGTCTATCCCTTCTTGGAACGTTGCTTTAATTAGGATCTGAACTGCTCCTATGTGTATATATCCTATTTTTAGTCTATGTGCTTCGATTTTTAAATTTTGTCTTAGTTCTGAAATCTTTTTTCGGTTTAATAGTTGTATATTTGTGAGGCCTTGAGCTTCAGTTATATCTATGGGAGTTTCTGTAATTATTTTACCATAGTAAATAATATTTTCTTTCTGAATAAACCTTTTCATTATTCCTCCTAATCTTTCTTTTCTTTTCATATTTGCAGTTTTAGAAAGATCTAATTCTTCTTTTTGTATTTTTTGAAATAAACGAGGGTTAATAAGAATACTTCCTTGATAGTTTCTATCTTCTTCAGTAATTTGAAGGTGTTCTACATCATTATTCTCTATTATCTCAGGTTCCATAATGCGTATAAATGGTAAGCTACAGATTGTAAGGATACAGTCATACCTGATTGGGATTAATGAATGGATAGTTCCTTCTGGTCCACTGCTGCTTTCACTTTGCTGCTTCTAAATGGATGATTGAATGAACTTTGAATATTTGGAGCTAATTGAGACGAGATAATTGGAAAGTATATGGAAGACTTATAAATAATAAGAGTAATTTATTTGATGGAAGTGGTTACAGGGGTAGTATGCACAGATACCTAGTTTCCTCTAAGAGGAGACTAACAGCTTTCCTCAGCTTGAGAAAGCTCGGGTGAGAGTTTTTCTCCAGATGATTCACTCTGATTTGCCTCAGCGTAAGAGGGCTTATTTATAAACTAAGGGATTATTATCTATTTACATTATTGACCCTATAGCATGTAAGTGCTTACATCGGAAAACTAATAATTTACATGCTGCCGTCACTGCTTACATCATTCTTCAATTATCGCTTCATCTTCTGAATCTTTTCCTTGTGGCTGACAGCTAGTAGTGGCTTCTAACGTGACTTGCTTTATGCATCTTTCACATGCATGATTGCCGTTTTCTTTAATTATTGAGCAAAGTTTATGGAGGACAGCTGGCCAATAATTCATAGAGGGTCCATCGAATGCATAGAAGGGCATCTCGAAGCTTGTTAGTAAAGCTAAGTCCTTTTCTCTGATGGGCTTGCCGCTTGTCTTGTTTAGAAGCAAAGTATTTGGTCCTTTGTGCAGAGTTTTAATAAATGATTCCTTTCCTATGGTTTGACATTGGGAGTATATGCTGGCTAATTGATGCGCTATAAAGTTAATAATTTGATCTTCATCATAGTCTACTCCAGTAGGTTCATCCATTAACGGGAAATTATTATTGCTGATACCAATAAAGACTAAGTGCTTGGCTGGTTGTTTGGTGGTGAAGTCTGGATAGGCTGAGTAAAATTTTAAAAAAATAGATCTTTCACTAGTAATATTTTTTCGAAACATTTGGACTGCTTCTTTGAAGTGGTAAGGAAACAGATTAATTTCTTCGAGGTTAGGACTTAAATAAAGACATTCAATTAGTCCGAATTGGAATAAATTGAACGCTAAAATTGACGGGGCTCCAGGTATAAGTACTGCTTTGGTAGCAAATAATTTCCGGTCAACCATGTATGCACAATTGCTTTTTTCTTTTTCCGTCCAATGGATTACTCTTTTGAGGTGGTCATAAAAGTTTTCTTTTGAAAATTGGATTTGAAGTTCATGCTCTTTTCTGGTAATTATTTGGAAATTGTCTAGGGAAGAAGGGATTCTTCCTATAATTTTCAAGGCTTTTCTTGGTTCTGGGGTTAAAGTAGTGGTTTCGGCAAAAGTTCTTGGTCCAAGATAAATTTCTTTACCTTTGGCAATCTGGAAATCTTTTAGAGCTTTTTCTGCTTCTTCTTTTGTTGCATAGGACTTATGAATAACTCCTGGAATTTTCTGACAATGGGGAGCTGCTTTGTGCCACTCATCATAAATTCCGGGAAATGGTCCGTTAAAAATAGCGTACCATTTTTGATTTCCTTCTCTTTGTGCTTGCTGTTTAAATTCTGCTGGAATTGCTTCTTCTAAGAAATTTTCAGCTTCTAATTGTAAGTCCAAGACTTTGATGTCTGCTTCAATCAAATCTAATTCTTTCAGCTTTTGATCTCTGGGTGCCTTCTTAAGCTCTCTTTGTCTCCTTAACATCTTCGTGGTTCCGCGCTCCATTCTCTGGATAGTATATCTGTAAAGACATTCTTTTCTCCCTTAATATGGAATATTGAATAGTTATATTCGGATAATTTCATTTGCCATCGGATCAACCTTTCTTGCTTATAAGTGCCTTTATGATTAAGATTTTTAAAACCTGTCACATAAGTGGAGTCGGTTCTAACAATAAATTTTTTATCAAGCACATAAAGGCTGTAACACCCCGATTTTTCGTGCTTTTTAAGGACAATAAACTCAATTAATGAGTTTATATTTTTATCTGTGTTTTAGAAAATGATTTTGGGAAAACTAAGATCATAGTCTTGTTTCATAAAATCATAGGAGCCTTCGGTTAAGTTTTGGGCCGAAAACTCGAACGAAAACCGATCTACGTTTTTCAGATGATAGTATTTTCTACTATCACGACCTAATCTGGACTAACGAACGAAACCATTAGTCTTAGAATATATTCCTCTATCTTTTTCCTAAAATGTGTCCTGACGTCCAAAATATAAATAATATTTTATATTCGGGCTGATAATCGATCGAGGAGACGATTCGAGCTGTCTTAGGGTTTTTCGAGACCCACGATCAGATGTTTTTCATACCAAAATTGTATCAAGTAAATTGAGGAATTCATACGAGTGTCGGGACGATTCCAAATATCGGGATGTGAATTGACCAAATTGCCCTTGGTTAATTTTATTACCAATTTACCTTTCCTATTATTAAACTAATAAACTCACAAATATCTAATAATCCCACCCTTATCTCTTCTCATTTTCGGTGGTCTCTCTCTCCTCAACTCACTCCATCTTCTTCTTTTCTCTTCCTTTCTCTTCTTTCTCTTTTCTTCTCAAAATCTCCATTTTTGGAGGTGGAAAGCTTGAGTTTTTGTGGAGCAATCTTCACCAAACTTGGAGTGGATCATCATAGGAGGTAGTAGTTCAACTCTATCTCTCTCAACCTCTCCTTTCTCTCCTTATATTTTCATGATCAAGGATGTTAGGGTTTTGTCCCTAAAATCTTTGAAAATCCATGAAAAATTGTAGGAAAATCGTATCTGTATCAAACCAGTTTCTATGGCCTAGGTTCATGACATACTTGTATGATCCAAGAGCTTAGAGCCAAGAAATCCCTCTAGCTATGTTTTCTAGGTAGGGGCCGAAACCCCCCTATGGGTGTAGGGTAGGGTTTTGGTTGGTTTTTGATGATCTGATCTGATATCTAGGGCTGTCACACTTAGTTAGGGTGTTATCCAGAAAATGAGAAATTTTGGAGCTCCCTAGCTATTTTTAGTGTAATAGGGCCGAACCCTAGGGGTGGTGCATTAGGAGAAATCTTTGTTTTGTAAGTTAATGCCGATATGTTTTACGTGTATGTAGTGATCGGCAGCGTGTTGGGACGAGAAACAAGTTGATCGGGTGTTCCGAGTTGAACTGGGAGCTACAAGAGGTAAGGGGATAAACCTGAGGAATTCCATTTCCGACAGCTATGTGCTGCATCGGTGTTTGTATTGTATTTGTATTGTATTTAAATAGTTATATCATGAAGTTAGTTGATTTCTTGATTGACTGTTGTTGATTGGAATATGCATTGATGTGCTGATGTATTGATGTAACTGTTGATATAGTTGAATGCATGTTATACTTGTTGAATGGTTATATGGATGTAATGTGTGCCCTGCTGTGGGATTTAGGCATTAGAGGACCTAATTTTGATTAGGATCCGACATCGTGTAACTTAAAAGCTTTAAAAGTCTGAAATGTGTTTTGATAAGAAAAAGTGAAGTTTAAAAGCGAATAGGGCATTAGAAACCTTCAATATGTCTTAATTTGATAAGAAAATCCTTTTGAGTAATGTGGTTTCCGAAGTCATACAAGAAAAATGAGTTTGTGCAAGTTTTGTTTTAAGTTCGTATTTTACCGAAAAACAACGAAAGAAAAAGAAATGGTCTCTGGACCAAGTTTTGTTTTCTGGAAAACCGATCCCGATGACTTTGTGTAAGTATCGGAGATTTTGGGTTTTTGGTTTTCGAGTTTTCAAGGAAAGTGGTTTTAAAGCTTAAAGCTTAGAAACTAGAAACCGAGACGTCGGGGTTCTAGGGTTCTGCAGAACACGTGGATCAAGGATCCGTGTTAGTTATGGTCCTGTCGGCTTAGGGACAATCTTTGTGGTCCTGTAAGCTTGAGGATGTTTTTATGATCTTGAATCCAACGTCCTTGACTGGTGCATCGGTTAGGGGTGTTGGGATTTAAGTTGTTTTTGGGCTAAGTGTCCTGTTTTGAGAAAATATGTTTTGAGGCTTAAAGAGTCTAAGACATTATGGTGGTTGTTAGCGTTGATGCTACAACGAGGAAATATTGATGCGACAAAGATCCATTATCGGAAACTAGATAGGTTTCTCATGCATTAAATGCGGGGCAGACGTGCCGTGATACGGGGGACCTTGATAAACAGGGAGAACCTGAGATGACTTGTTTGTCATAACATTGTGCCTTGATGGACAATGGTGTCATACGTGTTCTGGGAACGTATTGTGCCTTGAGTTGGACAATGCAGTATGACCGTTTTCTTGTAGAGTACTTCTGATTGCGCCCCCATGTGAGAATCGCGTAGTGTCATGGGATTCAAAGTACTCGTTTTTGGGCCAAATATTGGAGCCTGATCAGCTCATTTCGAATGGTGATGGGATTTCCGGAAATCTAGTAATCTAGTGTGAATATTGAGATATATGGAAGTGTCATGCATACGTTTAGGAGATAACGTTGATTGTGGGGTACGAAACCCTTGTACATTTACTGCCTTTTGTATTTAATGATATATGCCATGTTATATGATGATTTGGGTCTGTTGTGTGGATTGGGCATATAGTTGTTGTTTATGGATTCATATATTGGTTTCTCACTCTTGTATGTTTTTGGACGGGTTGTCCTTGGATATATATTGTATCGTGTTTACAGATGGAGCCAGAGCCGGATCACCTAGCGCACTCCGGGATGCGCGTCTTAGCGTTTGATCGAAGGACAGACCCAGCCGCGTGGGTTATCCACCCAGGGGTGGAAAGTGCGGCATATACTGGACCAGTTTGCACTGTAAGCGGAACGACGGAGACGGGACCGCGGAAGAGTACTCGGACAGTGGAGACTATCCAGGTGCCTCTCCCTCCCATCGGGCTGATGCTGCAGGCCCTTATGGAGCAGGGTGTGATCGAGTCGGTCGCCCCCGCTGCACAGTCCCCGCAGCCACAGCTACCCCAGACGCCTCCCCCGCCTTTTGTCTTGGTAGCGGGCGAGCACGTCGTGGAAGATGTGGGGGAAGAGGAGGAGGAGGAAGAAGACCCTGAGGAGGATCCTCAGGAAGACCCGGAGGATCATTCTTCGGATGCTTCCGATCCCCATCCACAGGGGAACGGGAATGTAGGTTCCCAGAGTTCTTCCTCTGGTTCCAGCATTGGACTTCCCTCCGGGGGATTGTCCAATGGTTTCCATTAGTCGGACCAGCTTAGGGTGTAGACCCCTTTTTGAGGCAGTGGTTTTTGGGTAGTCTGTTAACGGCTACTGATGGCCATAGGTTTTAGAGATATGGTTCCAGACTGCCGCTGCCTAGTTTTATAGCTTTTTAGAAAGTTTAGAAATCATTCGTTCTTTTGTAAAGGGACTTGTTGTCCATTATATATATGTATATATATATATATCTTGTTCTAATTATTGCATATGAGTAGTTCTGTTATCCGGAGTGGCGAGTTTATGTATTAATGAGAAAAAAGTTTGGTCACGATTTCCAGAATCTGCTTACACAAAAGATATATTTTCCGAAAGTAAAACCAGCGAAATTTTATTTATCGTTCATTAAGGGTTTTGAGTTACGAAAGTGGCACTGGGTTTGAGGGTGTCACATTAGTGGTATCAGAGCTGGTCGAGTCTTTCGGGAATCCTTGGGGAATAGGTCTGTTGTGTTTGCTGTTGTGTGATCTCTGTATTCGCGAGGCGAAAGTGATTCGCGTCGCGAGCCCGAGAAGTTTCTTAGGGCATGTTCTCTGTCTCGCGTAGCGAATGGGAAGTCGCGTCACGAGGCAGGGAAATGATGCTCTGTTCCTCGAGTATGTTCTTTGCGTCGCGTAGCGAAATGGATCTCGCGTCGCGAGGCAGAGGAGGGGAGTTGCATGCTCTCTGGATCGCGTAGCGAACCGAAATTCGCGTCGCGAGCCAGAGAAATAGTGCTCTGTCTCTCAGGTAGGTCCTCTGCGTCGCGTGGCGAATTGAGTTCGCGTCGCGAGACAGAGGAGTGGAGTTGCATGGCCTCTGATTCGCTAAGCGAAATGTATTTCGCGTCGCGAGGCAGAGAAGCTTTCTAGATGTGTTCTCTGCATCGCGTGGCGAATGGGATTCGCGACGCGAGGCAGAGGAGTGGTGTCTCGGACAGGACCCCTGCAATCGCGTAGCGAACTGGATTTCGCGTCGCGAAGCAGAGGGCATGTTTTCTTATCGCGAGGCGAAGGAACTTTCGCGTCGCGAGGCCGAGAGTTATGTAGGCTTCCAGGATCGCGAGGCGAATGAGTGTTCGCGTCGCGAATCCGAGGAGCTGTTCCTTGTTTCTCAGGCAGACTCTTTGGTTCGCGTAGCGAATCTGTTTCGCGTAGCGAAACCAAGGGTTGAGATGTTACTACTCTTGGATATGTTGTATGTTTATAACTGCTTATTTGCTTTATTTTCTGGTTGCCATTTGACTAAATTTGGGCCTTGTAGGTCCGATATGGAACTAGAAATTGGAGCAGAAGCAGGACGTGGACGTGGACGTGGACGTGGCCGTGGACGTGGTCGCGGTCGGGGAGCTGGTGTCCAAGCTGAGGATGTTGCTGGAGCGACTGGAATGGATTTTGCTGCTCAGGCAATGGCTAACATGGCTGCGGCTATTGCTGTCCAAACTGCAACCATGAACGCCCACAATGCTCAGGAACAACTCCGTGCTGACCAGGCCGCTGAGGGTCGAAGCTTGACTACTTTCAGCCGTCAGAATCCGCCACAATTTTCTGGTGACGTGGATCCTGAGAAAGCTAATCTTTGGATTCATGAAGTTGAGAAAATTTTTGAGTTGATACGTAGTCCCGAAGAAGTGAAGGTACCATATGCCACATTCCTACTGATAGGAGATGCGGAGTATTGGTGGAAAGGAACGAAACAACTACTGGAGGCAAATCACGAGGTGATTTCGTGGACGCTGTTTAAAGATCGCTTTTTGGGAAAATATTTCCCTCAGAGTGCAAGAGCAGAGAAAGAGCAAGAATTCTTGCGACTACAACAGAGAGATATGTCAGTCGGAGAATATGCAGCTAAATTCGAATCGTTGGCCAAGTATTTCCGTTTCTTTCAGAATAACCCTGAGGAAGAATGGAAATGCGAAGCTTTTGAGAGAGGACTGCGGTATGAGATAAAAGAGTCGGTCCTACCGCAAGGAATTAGAAATTTTCAAGCACTCGTTGAGAAAAGCAGACAAATAGAACTGATGAAGCGTGGGAGAGACAATAGAGGGAACGTCGGAGGACCTTTCAGATTCAAGGGTCAATCTCAGGACCAGAGAGGGAAACAGATTCAGAAGAAACCATATTCTCGACCACCTGGGAACTTCCAGAAACAACCTTATCGACCTGTTGCTCGTGCATCGGGCAGTGGAGGTCAAGGAGGGCAAAACCAAGGGAGGAAGTGTTTCAAATGCGGGGATTCATCGCATCTGGCAAACAACTGTACTGTGAGGAATGACCATTGCTATCGTTATGGACAACCAGGTCATTTTGCCAGGGATTGTAGAGCCCAGAATCCAGTCCAAACTGCGGACAGGAGTGGTGGAGCCAAACGACCGACGGCTAGGGGAAGAGTTTATACCCTGAGTGGTGCTGAGGCTTCGAACTCCGAAGATCTGATACAGGGTGTGTGTGACATAGACGGTAATCTCTTATTAGTGCTCTTTGATTCAGGTGCAACCCATTCATTCATTTCTATGGATTGTGTGAAACGTTTAGAGTTATCTGTTTCTTCCTTGTCATTTGATTTAATTGTTTCTACACCAACTGCTGAACCTGTTGTTGTGAATTCTATATGTCTAAACTGTCCTATTGTTATCCAGGATAGACATTTTCTTGTTGACTTAATATGTTTGCCTTTAATACAGTTAGATGTAATTTTGGGCATGGATTGGTTATCTTCCAACCAGATCCTATTAGATTGTGCACATAAAACCCTAGTTTTTCCTAGTACTGAGATTTCTGGATTTTTAACCGCCAACCATGTTAGAACTTCTTCGAAGGAAGGAGATCCGAAATACGTGCTTTTAACCAACTTAGAAGTCGAGGGGAAGACCGAGCTGAGTCAAATGCCTGTTGTGAGAGATTTTCCCGAGGTGTTTCCAGAGGATGTTCCAGGTTTGCCACCTGTGAGGGACATAGAATTCTCCATAGATCTGATTCCAGGAACCGGACCGATATCGATAGCTGCATATCGAATGTCGCCTACTGAGCTTGCTGAGTTAAAGACACAAGTCGAGGACTTGTTATCCAAGCAGTTCATCAGACCAAGTGTTTCGCCATGGGGAGCGCCGGTTCTCTTAGTGAGAAAGAAGGACGGAGGTTCGAGACTTTGTGTGGACTATCGTCAGCTGAACAAGGTTACGATCAAGAACAAGTATCCGTTGCCTAGGATTGATGACTTGATGGATCAACTGCGAGGAGCTGCTGTTTTCTCAAAGATCGACTTAAGGTCAGGATACCACCAGATTCGAGTGAAAACGGAGGATATACCAAAGACCGCTTTTAGAACTCGTTACGGACATTACGAGTATCTCGTGATGCCTTTTGGAGTGACAAACGCACCTGCTATTTTCATGGATTACATGAATCGGATTTTTCGTCCGTTTCTTGATAAATTTGTTGTAGTGTTCATAGACGATATTCTGGTTTATTCTCAGAATCGTGAAGAACACGCGGAGCATTTACGGCAAGTCCTTCATGTTTTGCGGGAAAAGATGTTGTATGCGAAACTCTCTAAGTGTGAGTTTTGGCTTGAAGAAGTCGGATTTTTGGGTCATGTTATCACAAAACAAGGAATTTCTGTGGACCCTGCTAAGGTAGAAGCCGTACTTTCTTGGGAAAAACCAAAGACTGTAACCGAGATAAGAAGTTTTGTTGGATTAGCCGGTTACTACCGAAGGTTTATTGAAGGATTCTCTAAGATTGTGTCACCATTGACTCAATTGACGAGGAAAGACCAACCTTTTGTTTGGACTGATCAGTGTGAAGGAAGTTTTCAAAAGATTAAGGAACTTCTGACTACTTCACCAGTGCTGATACTTCCAGAACCGAGTGAACCTTATGAAGTATATTGTAATGCTTCACATCAAGGTCTAGGTTGTGTGCTGATGCAACACCGCAAAGTGGTGGCTTATGCATCACGACAGTTAAAGATTCATGAAAAGAATTATCCCACTCATGACCTAGAATTAGCTGCAGTGGTTTTTGCACTAAAGATATGGAGACACCATCTGTATGGTGCAAAATTCGATGTCTTCAGTGATCACAAGAGTTTGAAATATCTGTTCGACCAGAAGGAGCTCAATATGAGGCAAAGACGATGGATGGAGTTTTTAAAAGATTACGACTTCACGTTGCAATACCATCCAGGGAAGGCGAACGTCGTGGCAGATGCTTTGAGCCGGAAAGCCGTTCATATTTCAACTATGATGGTGAGAGAATTGAAACTGATTGAAGAGTTCCGTGATCTGAACTTGGGATTAGAAATAAGTCCTAAGAAACTAAGCTTTGGAATGCTTAAGATCTCTAATGGTTTGATGGAAGAGATACGTGGGCAACAAACTATTGATGAATCTCTTCAGGAGAAAAAGGTGTTGGTGGAACAAGGGAGAGCTAGTGAGTTTAGTTTGGGAGCAGATGGAATCTTAAGGTGTAATGGACGAGTTTGTATACCCAACAACCCGGAGATGAGAAAGATGATTCTCGAAGAATCCCATAAGAGTGGATTGAGTATGCATCCTGGTGCAACCAAGATGTATCAGGACATGAAACAAAGATTTTGGTGGCCAGGTATGAAGAAACAAGTTGCAGAATACGTTGCATCATGTCTAACTTGTCAGAAAGCAAAAGTAGAACATCAGAGACCTGGAGGGATGTTGCAATCCCTAGATGTACCGGAATGGAAATGGGAGAGTATCTCTATGGATTTCGTAGTGAGTTTACCCCGAACACCAAGGAACTTTGATTCGATTTGGGTAATCGTGGATAGGTTGACGAAATTGGCACATTTCTTACCTGTGAAGACAAACTACACAGTAGCAAAGTTGACTGAAGTGTACATAAGAGAAGTAATTAGATTACACGGGATACCCTCGAGTATTGTTTCGGACCGAGATCCGAAGTTTACATCGCGTTTTTGGGAAAGCTTACATCAAGCTTTGGGGACTAAGTTACGTCTAAGTTCAGCATACCATCCCCAGACGGATGGACAAACAGAACGAACGATTCAATCGTTAGAAGATTTGCTAAGAGCTTGTGTGTTGGATAATCGAGGGAGTTGGGATGAACTGTTACCTCTGATTGAATTCACGTATAATAACAGTTATCACTCAAGCATAGGGATGGCACCCTATGAGGCTCTATATGGGAGGAAGTGCCAAACTCCTCTTTGTTGGTATCATGATGGAGAGAGTACAATTCTAGGACCCGAGGTTGTGCAAGAGACGACTGAGAAAGTCAAACAGATTCGGGAAAGAATGAGGACATCTCAGAGCAGACAGAAGAGTTATTCGGATAAGCGAAGACGACCTCTCGAATTTCAAGAAGGCGATCATGTGTTTCTGAGAGTCAATCCAACGACTGGGGTAGGTCGGGTAATGAAATCCAGAAAACTCACTCCTAAATTCATTGGACCATACCAAATTCTTCGGCGTATTGGTCCAGTAGCGTACCAAATTGCTTTACCTCCTTTTCTTTCAAATTTACATAATGTCTTTCATGTTTCACAATTGAGGAAGTATATTCCTGATCCATCTCATGTAATTGAACCTGATCAAGTACCCTTGAAAGAGAATCTGTCTTATGAGACCGCAACTGTAAGGATTGAGGACAAGAGAGTCAGACAACTGAGGGGAAAACAAATCTCTTTAGTCAAGGTTATTTGGGATGATACAACTGGAGAAGCAACTTGGGAAACTGAGGACAACATCAGAGAGCAATATCCTTATCTGTTCACAGGTATGTAATTTCGAGGACGAAATTATTTTAAGGGGGATAGTAATGTAACACCCCGATTTTTCGTGCTTTTTAAGGACAATAAACTCAATTAATGAGTTTATATTTTTATCTGTGTTTTAGAAAATGATTTTGGGAAAACTAAGATCATAGTCTTGTTTCATAAAATCATAGGAGCCTTCGGTTAAGTTTTGGGCCGAAAACTCGAACGAAAACCGATCTACGTTTTTCAGATGATAGTATTTTCTACTATCACGACCTAATCTGGACTAACGAACGAAACCATTAGTCTTAGAATATATTCCTCTATCTTTTTCCTAAAATGTGTCCTGACGTCCAAAATATAAATAATATTTTATATTCGGGCTGATAATCGATCGAGGAGACGATTCGAGCTGTCTTAGGGTTTTTCGAGACCCATGATCAGATGTTTTTCATACCAAAATTGTATCAAGTAAATTGAGGAATTCATACGAGTGTCGGGACGATTCCAAATATCGGGATGTGAATTGACCAAATTGCCCTTGGTTAATTTTATTACCAATTTACCTTTCCTATTATTAAACTAATAAACTCACAAATATCTAATAATCCCACCCTTATCTCTTCTCATTTTCGGTGGTCTCTCTCTCCTCAACTCACTCCATCTTCTTCTTTTCTCTTCCTTTCTCTTCTTTCTCTTTTCTTCTCAAAATCTCCATTTTTGGAGGTGGAAAGCTTGAGTTTTTGTGGAGCAATCTTCACCAAACTTGGAGTGGATCATCATAGGAGGTAGTAGTTCAACTCTATCTCTCTCAATCTCTCCTTTCTCTCCTTATATTTTCATGATCAAGGATGTTAGGGTTTTGTCCCTAAAATCTTTGAAAATCCATGAAAAATTGTAGGAAAATCGTATCTGTATCAAACCAGTTTCTATGGCCTAGGTTCATGACATACTTGTATGATCTAAGAGCTTAGAGCCAAGAAATCCCTCTAGCTATGTTTTCTAGGTAGGGGCCGAAACCCCCCTATGGGTGTAGGGTAGGGTTTTGGTTGGTTTTTGATGATCTGATCTGATATCTAGGGCTGTCACACTTAGTTAGGGTGTTATCCAGAAAATGAGAAATTTTGGAGCTCCCTAGCTATTTTTAGTGTAATAGGGCCGAACCCTAGGGGTGGTGCATTAGGAGAAATCTTTGTTTTGTAAGTTAATGCCGATATGTTTTACGTGTATGTAGTGATCGGCAGCGTGTTGGGACGAGAAACAAGTTGATCGGGTGTTCCGAGTTGAACTGGGAGCTACAAGAGGTAAGGGGATAAACCTGAGGAATTCCATTTCCGACAGCTATGTGCTGCATCGGTGTTTGTATTGTATTTGTATTGTATTTAAATAGTTATATCATGATGTTAGTTGATTTCTTGATTGACTGTTGTTGATTGGAATATGCATTGATGTGCTGATGTATTGATGTAACTGTTGATATAGTTGAATGCATGTTATACTTGCTGAATGGTTATATGGATGTAATGTGTGCCCTGCTGTGGGATTTAGGCATTAGAGGACCTAATTTTGATTAGGATCCGACATCGTGTAACTTAAAAGCTTTAAAAGTCTGAAATGTGTTTTGATAAGAAAAAGTGAAGTTTAAAAGCGAATAGGGCATTAGAAACCTTCAATATGTCTTAATTTGATAAGAAAATCCTTTTGAGTAATGTGGTTTCCGAAGTCATACAAGAAAAATGAGTTTGTGCAAGTTTTGTTTTAAGTTCGTATTTTACCGAAAAACAACGAAAGAAAAAGAAATGGTCTCTGGACCAAGTTTTGTTTTCTGGAAAACCGATCCCGATGACTTTGTGTAAGTATCGGAGATTTTGGGTTTTTGGTTTTCGAGTTTTCAAGGAAAGTGGTTTTAAAGCTTAAAGCTTAGAAACTAGAAACCGAGACGTCGGGGTTCTAGGGTTCTGCAGAACACGTGGATCAAGGATCCGTGTTAGTTATGGTCCTGTCGGCTTAGGGACAATCTTTGTGGTCCTGTAAGCTTGAGGATGTTTTTATGATCTTGAATCCAACGTCCTTGACTGGTGCATCGGTTAGGGGTGTTGGGATTTAAGTTGTTTTTGGGCTAAGTGTCCTGTTTTGAGAAAATATGTTTTGAGGCTTAAAGAGTCTAAGACATTATGGTGGTTGTTAGCGTTGATGCTACAACGAGGAAATATTGATGCGACAAAGATCCATTATCGGAAACTAGATAGGTTTCTCATGCATTAAATGCGGGGCAGACGTGCCGTGATACGGGGGACCTTGATAAACAGGGAGAACCTGAGATGACTTGTTTGTCATAACATTGTGCCTTGATGGACAATGGTGTCATACGTGTTCTGGGAACGTATTGTGCCTTGAGTTGGACAATGCAGTATGACCGTTTTCTTGTAGAGTACTTCTGATTGCGCCCCCATGTGAGAATCGCGTAGTGTCATGGGATTCAAAGTACTCGTTTTTGGGCCAAATATTGGAGCCTGATCAGCTCATTTCGAATGGTGATGGGATTTCCGGAAATCTAGTAATCTAGTGTGAATATTGAGATATATGGAAGTGTCATGCATACGTTTAGGAGATAACGTTGATTGTGGGGTACGAAACCCTTGTGCATTTACTGCCTTTTGTATTTAATGATATATGCCATGTTATATGATGATTTGGGTCTGTTGTGTGGATTGGGCATATAGTTGTTGTTTATGGATTCATATATTGGTTTCTCACCCTTGCATGTTTTTGGACGGGTTGTCCTTGGATATATATTGTATCGTGTTTACAGATGGAGCCAGAGCCGGATCACCTAGCGCACTCCGGGATGCGCGTCTTAGCGTTTGATCGAAGGACAGACCCAGCCGCGTGGGTTATCCACCCAGGGGTGGAAAGTGCGGCATATACTGGACCAGTTTGCACTGTAAGCGGAACGACGGAGACGGGACCGCGGAAGAGTACTCGGACAGTGGAGACCATCCAGGTGCCTCTCCCTCCCATCGGGCTGATGCTGCAGGCCCTTATGGAGCAGGGTGTGATCGAGTCGGTCGCCCCCGCTGCACAGTCCCCGCAGCCACAGCTACCCCAGACGCCTCCCCCGCCTTTTGTCTTGGTAGCGGGCGAGCACGTCATGGAAGATGTGGGGGAAGAGGAGGAGGAGGAAGAAGACCCTGAGGAGGATCCTCAGGAAGACCCGGAGGATCATTCTTCGGATGCTTCCGATCCCCATCCACAGGGGAACGGGAATGTAGGTTCCCAGAGTTCTTCCTCTGGTTCCAGCATTGGACTTCCCTCCGGGGGATTGTCCAATGGTTTCCATTAGTCGGACCAGCTTAGGGTGTAGACCCCTTTTTGAGGCAGTGGTTTTTGGGTAGTCTGTTAACGGCTACTGATGGCCATAGGTTTTAGAGATATGGTTCCAGACTGCCGCTGCCTAGTTTTATAGCTTTTTAGAAAGTTTAGAAATCATTCGTTCTTTTGTAAAGGGACTTGTTGTCCATTATATATATGTATATATATATATATATCTTGTTCTAATTATTGCATATGAGTAGTTCTGTTATCCGGAGTGGCGAGTTTATGTATTAATGAGAAAAAAGTTTGGTCACGATTTCCAGAATCTGCTTACACAAAAGATATATTTTCCGAAAGTAAAACCAGCGAAATTTTATTTATCGTTCATTAAGGGTTTTGAGTTACGAAAGTGGCACTGGGTTTGAGGGTGTCACAAAGGCGATGTTTTTCCAACATGCAAATAAGTGCTAAAGTTTCTTTTTCATGAGTAGGATAATTAATTTCACTGTCTGAAAATGTTCCAGACATATACCGACATAGTAATTCTTTCTTTTATCCAGGGGGTTTTGCCTTCATAACACTTCCCCAACATTCATGTGATGCATCTGTTTCGATAATAATTAAATCATCATCTGATGGATGATATAATTCTAGAAGAGTTTGACATAAGTATTTTAACTCAGTAATAATTGCTTCATCTTCTTCTGTCCATGACCAAAGAGCATCCTTCTTTAATTTATGTTGCAGTATTTTTCGTTTTGCTGCAATATCTTTAATAAAACCTTCATTCGAAATGTAGGTTAGTAATCCAAGAAATCTTTGCAATTCTTTTTTATCTTTTAATTTAATTGGAAAATTGAAAAGTTTTTCTAAAACATGTTTCTGTATTATTAATTTTCCTTTTTCTATTTCAAGGCCTAAATAATTAATTTTACTTTGAGCTAAAACTGCTTTCCTTTTACTTAAAACTACTCCATGTTCTAAGAGTTTATTAAGTACTAAGGTTACTTTATTATAATGATCTTCTACGTCTTTATTGGTAAATATCAATATATCATCGATGTATATTAGACAAAAATCCTTATATTCTTTGAGTATCGAATCCATTCTTATTTGAACAATTCCTGGAGATTGCTTCATTCCCATAGGAAATACGTTCCATTCATATTGACCTTGAGGACAACTGAACGCTTTTAATGCCTTGGATTCTTCTGTTAATCTTATCTGATAAAATCCTGATTTACAATCAAAAGTACCAAACCAATGCATATTTCTAATTCGTTCGAAAATTAAATCTTTTTCAGAGAGAAAATATGCATCTCCTTCCATTGCTTCGTTTTTCTGCTTATAATTTATTATCATTCTTCTTTTACCACGCTTTATTTCACTATGATTTTCTACGTAAAAGGCTAGAGCAGAGTGTTTGCTTGTGGATGGTCTAATTAATCCCTTTTCAATCATTTGCTTAATATCTTCAGCAAATTCATCTCTGTCTTGGTTAGTGTAAATCATAGGTTTTCATTTTACTTCTTTAGCGAGATCTTTTAATTTTAATGTGATCAGTTCGGTATTTTTATTGTTTATTTTTGGATTTAAGGGGTTTTCACTACATACTTTATCTAGCAGTTCGTCAATACGGGCTAGAATTCTTCTATTTGGCTCTAGATTAATTAAGGCATAGCGAATTTTTTGACAGAGGATAGTAAATACCTCACCACGTTTCAGCTTCCTAAGCTCTGATTGTTTGGTAGAGTAGGTACATTGAGAGGAATGGTGAATGGGTATGAAAAGTATTTCGCGGGATTGTATATTTCGTATGTATGGTGTTCTAAGAGTAATATATTCTAAGTATTGACAAAAAGGAGCATAAAGTCGTAAGAAGTTATTTCCTAGAATTACATCTATTCCTGTTTCTTGCTGATAGATTGTTGGTACAATAAATCATTACTTTTGTATTTGTAATGTTATTCGTTTGACTACCCAAAATAAAGGGTGGATGGACTCATCAGCTATTTGTATTTTTAATGGCTTTTCTAGATGTTCCCATTTATCAAATAATGCTTTTGTTGCTAAACAAATACTTGCTTCTGTATCTATATAAGCTTCGATCTCTTTATTACCTTTTTCTATTAAAATTTTGATATAAGTACTATTCGGATTCTGTTTCTTCTGAAGATAATTCATCATGTTCAGAATATTTATAAACACTATCATCAGTGGTACTTAATTCATTTTCTAGTGGTTCTAAATTGTATATTTTGTAAACCTTTTTTTATTATTTTAGCTTTTTTTTTTAATTCTTTATCCTTTTTCTGGGGACATTCGTTTGCATAATGGCCTTCTACATTACATATCCAACATACACATTTCTTTTTACCTTTTGGACAATATTTTTTAGGTGTATGTTTTTTCTTGAAGTATTTTTTCTTTGTATTTTTATATGCCTTTTTCTTCGGATAGGTTTTTCTTAGTCTAGGTTTATTCTTATAATACTTTCTTTTCTTATTGTTGTCTTATTTAGTTGTCTATTGTTTCTCTAGCTAAACATTAATCTCTTAATTCTTTATAGATTATTTGGATAATTCCTCCTAGGGTTTTAGCAGTCGTTAATGGGTTAGCTAACCAGATAGATTTTATTTTTTGATTAAGGGGAAAAGGTAATTTGTCGATAAAAATTTCTATATATGTTTCTTTTGTTTCAATATTTAACTGATAATAATGTTTTTGGTATTCACAAATAAAGCTTCCTATTTCGCACATATCACAAATTTGCATTTTATTTAGATGTATTTTAGCGCTTTCATGTAAATATTTATTTACTTCTGCACCTTGTTCAATGCTGGCGAATCCTATAAATTCTTCATATATTAAATCCATTATGAGTCTTGTAAAGTCTTGATTTGTTAGTGTAGTATTTATATATTGCTGCCATCTTTCATCTCTTATTCCATTTAAAAATTTTTGTACATTCCTAGTGGTTTTGTAAAAGATAAAATTTTTTGTAGCGATTCTATCTAAGCCATTAAATTTTTCATTTGTTGCCATAAGTAGAGTGAGTTCATTAATCCATTGTAAGAGTATCTCTTCTTTATTTTTTGCACAATCAAGATTTAGAATATTTCCGGATTTAATAGATTCATATCTTGGTCTAAATTCAACTGGAACTTTCGACCATTTATTATTTCTTTTAATATATCCTTTGTTATGCATTGTTTCTTTTTCCATGTTTTCCCAAATTTCAAATATTTCCTTTCTTTTTCTTTTTGGTATCACGCTACTACTTGTTTCTCCATGGTGCATTCGTATTTCATTACAATCTGTTTCATCCGACGAGGAGCTATAGTTTAATACTACTTCTTCAGTTTCATTTAAAGAATTAATTGGCTCTGGCTCTGCTACTTGTATCTTATTATGTTCTTCTTCAATTATTTTTAATTGTTCAAGAAGTTGTTGAATTTCTTCTAAGTCGTTTGATCTTTTTATTGTTTCAATATAATCGGTTTTTAACCCCTCCATGTTATTCTTGGAGCTAAGGATTCTAAGTTGTGTAAGGTTTTGGATTTTTTTAATTTTAATAATTCTTCTAATTCTCCTTTGATAATAGGTCTATTATTTTCTTCTTCTTTTAAGAGTTTTTCTAGTTGTTGAAGAATTTTTCTAAGTCTCAAATCTTCTCCTTTATTTTCTATCTCTTTTTCTCTGTTTATATTATTTAATGTTTTATATATACCTGTAATTTCAGTTTGTCCTTTTTGTGTTCTGTTATAAGTATATTCCGCAATTTTGGACGTAGTTTCCATTACTTGGGTTATTTTGTTATTCATTTCATCTAATATTTTTTTTAGTTCTTTGCATTTTTTATCAATTTCTTCTAGTAGACTTATAGTTTTCTTTTATTTTTGAGGATACCGTACCCTCAAATCTTCGAAGGTACCATAGAAGATTCTTAAAAGCAATTAATTTCAATCATGAATTAAAGATCGGAGAAGGTTGCACCTTCGTAATTCAATTACTGCATACCCACATGGTTCTTAAATTCTTTAAGCAAGTTGAAAAAAGGTCCAAGAGTCTATATTTTAGGGAAAAGTGCATTCAGCCCTCCTAAATTATATCTCATTTATAAATAGATATCATTAATTATTGATTCTTTCCAATTAATTCTTAAAAATTAAGAATTAATGAAATTGGTCATTTCGTTAACCCAAAATTAAATCATTAACGGTGATTGAATTTAACGGTCCATTTTTTAAAATCTCAACCGTTAATTATTTTATTTTTTAGTTTTTAATATTTTAATTTTCGAAATGAAAAAAAAAAAATCTCTTTCTGTGCGTTTCTTCTGGCTCCTTCTTCCCTTCTACATTTATTCCTCTTCTTCTGATTAGCTTCTTCTTCTTCTTTGCTTGCCTTCTCCCCCTTCTTCTGTGCCTCTATTCTCGTTGCTTCTTCTTGCTCTTCTTCATTTCATTCTCCCCCATTCAAATTTGTGCTCCAGCTCACCAATAATTTTTGCTAGAAGCAAACCAATCCCTTCTCCTTTGATTTTAAGAAAGGATTCCACTTTCTGTTTGTCCATATCTTATAACCAATTCTTATTAGCCCCATGTCTGTTGTCTTTGTTTGTAAGTAAGTTGTTTAAAGGTAGTTGCATCCGTGGTAATTGTTATTAGGGTCTCGTCACATGCGAGAAAGGCATGTCATTTGTTTAAAGACACATGTCACGTGATAGTGAATAGGAAACGACCCAGGAAGAAGAAAGAGCCAGAATGCAGAAGGGAAGAATGAACAGGAAGAAACGCATAGAAAGAGAGATTTTACTCTCTTTTTTCCTTCCGAAAATTAAATATTAAAAAAATTAAAATTAAAATAATCAACGGTTGAGATTTTAAAAAATGAACGGTTAGATTCAATCATATTTAGTGATTTATCTTTGAATTAACGAAAGGATCAATTTCACTAATTTTTATAGTTTAAGAATTAATTGAAAAAAATTAATAGTTAAGAATGTCTATTTACAAACAAGGTATAATTCAGGAAAGTGTATGTTTTTTCCCCTATATTTTAATAGTTATTGCAGTAGCTAGTAGTAAAAAAAATATTTAATTATAGTAAATTTTGTATCTCACCTACCCAATTTAGTTATTATATCTAAAAAGCAATCATTTCCTCTAGTCGACTCTTGACTTAGAATAAATAAGGAGTAAATATTCAATTTGGTCCCTAAAATTATAGGATCGTATCAACTTAGTCCCTTACATTATCAATATTCCAAAATGATCCCTGAAATTACAGAAAGTTAATCAGATTCGTCCCTCCGTTGATATTTGCATGGACTATAATGACATTAAGTTGGTAATGTCAGGGATGCATTTGAAACTAAGTGAATAATGTCAGGGATGCATTTGCTACATTTTACAATTTCAAGGATCATTTTGGAATATTGATAATGTGAAGGACTAAATTAATACGATCCTATAATTTGAAGGATCAAATTGGATATTTACTCAATAAATAACAGTATAATTGATTACAAGGAGGGACCCAGAAGGGGGAAGAGAATGTAAATATAGATTTTTCAACCAAGTTTTATAAGCGTGAGTAGTAGGATTGAAGACATGGGAGTGGTGAAGGTTGGCATACCACGACCACGAGATCGGAACTCAAAACAAATCAATCACATGTAAACAGAGTTTTTTTTTTTTGGATATGATGGATACAGCAGCAACAATCAATTCTTTTCCAAATAGGTGGAGTCGGCTCCATTCACGGAATCGAACCTACGACTTATTGATCAGCAAATATTCCTTCAATCTTATCACTTAACTGTTGAAGCGGGACAATGTCATAATATTCTATTATACATGATGTTATGTGGTTGATATTATCATATATTCATATTATATGGACTGAGGGTGTTATCCTCATAGTTGTTGTTGTTTTTTTTTTATAAAAGTTGTTTTTCAACGTAGTTAATATGATTGGATAAATCGATTAAATTTCAAAAAAATTATTTTTATGAGAAAAAAATTATTTTTAAGGAAGCTAAAAGTTTGAAACTTATTTAAAAAACTGTTAGATTATTTTAAAACTAATAACATTATTCCTATTTCATCCATACAAAATTAACTATCAAATAAATATTATTAAATTATTTAAATAACTTTCTACTTTTTTTTAGTAATTTATTATATATAAATGTTTTTTTTATATAACCCAAACGAAATAGATTATCTTATAATCGGTTTTCAGCAAATACATCCAAACATAAAACTGATTCTATTATAATCAATTATAACAATAATCGATTGCCCATATAATCAATTATTGAAATAATCGAATTTTCGCAGCGGATCCAAATACGGAGTAACTAATAAGAATAATCCATAGGGCCACTAATAAGAATAATCCATAGGGCCATAAGGCTCAAATAGCTCAGCAAAGAGTCCCTTCTTTCTCCTTGGGTTCCACCCCATGTCCTTGCACAGTTGGTCGTTGTACCATATATGCAAGGCACCTATGCATGACCTCCTGTAGTACTGCTCTGAGTATTTCTTCATATATTCCTCCCATTTCCTCACATCTTTCTTCATCTCCTCAATTTTTGGAAGTTGGAATGTGCCATCCAGCAGCTCTGCCACCCAACGGCACCTCATCTCTGAGGTATACAGATTAGAAATACTTTCGGAGAACCCAATCACCGCCAGTTGTGGTATTTGGGGATGTATGCATTCCCTGATTGACAATGACAATGATAAGGAAACAAATAAGATTTGATTATTTCAGTATTTCTTAATTTTTACAGCTTTGTAAAGTAATGGCCTCACTGACCTATATAGTGGAATGGTTGCATTTGGAGATCCTACCATAAGGTTTTGGAAAGTGGAAGACACAAATATGTCTTTGAGCTTCTTGTCACCCCTGAACCCAGTAGCTAAGATGACCAAATCTGTGTTTAGAGGCGAGGCTGCTTCTCCATCAATCAAAACGCCCTCTTTGCAGAACCAAAACCTCGGAGCTTTCTTCAATATGATACTCCCCTCCTCCACCTTCTCATAGAATTTCTCAGGCACTACTGCGATCGTACAAGAACTAATTTCTTGATGAAAGCTATGATTTGGTACCATCCCAAACTTTTCCAACCCAAGCTTCCTTCTTATATCGCTTTCAACAAATTTTGAGAATATCCATCTCTGTTTAGGATCATATCACGAAACAACATAGATATATGAAAGTTTCCATTCTAAGAGTAGGAGATAGAACAAAGGTAAAGTAAAACAAGTTGGTTACCACAGGTGCAAGAACAGTAGCAATGAGACTCAGTAGGAAGCCTTCATTAGGCTTATGAACCATAAGTTCTGAGAAACGATTTAGGTACAAATAAACCAGAGGTATGCCCCATGGAAGGAAGTCTGGAAGGGTCCAGTGTGGTGTCTTGTATAGGACCCTGCATGGATACTTAACCCCTGCATTGTTGCATACCAATGTAATCAATTCAATTGCTATGGAGTGTGTGTGAATTCAGTGGTACTAAAGCAAGGTTTTAAAATGAGGTCCACATCCGTACTTGAGATCGTAACATTATAGTTTTAGTAGTTTCCACAGTATTTTCTAACGATTGTCCATAATAATTGTAAACGCAAGACGTCTGTAACCGCAGTTTAAAACTTTACTAACATACTAGTTTGTTTACCGTTTACTGTTGAGCACTCCATTGCAATATCAAGAGCATATTTCTGAAATCCAACGACGGTGACATGCTTCCCTTTGATCAACTCAGCTGCACTTTGGCCATCCATGGAGGCATAGTCCACGGAATGGATCACCTTGCCTCCAAAGACTTCTGGGCCACTGTTTAGAGGAAATTCTGGAATGTTGGGTACATCACTGAAACGACCTATGCAGAGAATCACAAAATCTAGTGTATATACCTGCACAAATTAATCGCTTAGCTAGCATAGCACCACTCATTATAGTTATGAAATTGGAAATTATTAAATTAACTAATGAGGGGGTGGATGGTCATAAACTCATAATCATGATAGAATAGAACCGAACCACCTTGACCCAATTATCTGAAGTGCAATACTACATACGTTCTTACCTCAGTTGAATCATTTTGGGTATTCTTCACTGAAACTTTCCATTTTCCTTTGGAGCTGAAAGGCTCACCAGTTCCACCCCAAAGGTGCCAGGCTTGCATCTCTTCTAGAGCAGCAGGGCTTTCATACTCAATTCCTTGGACTTTGGTATTGAACTTGATATACTTAAGCAGGTCAAAGTGGTGGGCATAAGCTTTAATATAACTTAGCACCTGATGCTGGTCTGGAAAATCTTGTGTTACAGAAGATGGCCATGGAAAATCTGAGAACTGAAATAATGGTTTGGGTGTTTGGAGTTTGGTGGTCTCCAAGGTTTTGCTCCATACTCCTCCAATGCTGTTCTTGGCCTCAAAAACGATCGGAAGGAAGCCCTTTGCTATGATATACTTGCAGGCGAGGAGGCCACTGATACCGGCACCTATGATGCCCACCTGCCTCTTCATTGGATAACTACTACCGCTAGTGCAGCAACCCTCTTCTTTTCTACGTCCAACCCTCACCAAGACAAACCAAATTTTGTCTCTTCATCCACTAAAACTTACCTTTCAAACAGTCATGCATTATCTTTTTCTTTGTTATTTCAAGATTGGGTGAATAATTATTTAAAGACAAAATAATTTAAAAGCAGATAATCTAAATTTGACTCACTCAAAAGAATTATTTTACATTTTATACCTTAAGTTATTTGTTTAGAATTAAAATCTCATAGAACAATTGAGATCTTTCACCCCAAAATTAACATTTAAATTGGTGCTTCAATTTTTTAACAATATTCTAACCCATAAAAATAACAACACGGTATCACAACCGTCTCATCTGAGCATCGCGAAAAAAAAAAAGAAAGAAAAGAAATCGTCATCAATTTTTATTTGGGAAAAAAAACATTGGAAAACCATAAACTTAAGGAAACTAGTCTTTTTTTAAAAAAAAAAAGATTTGAGATCGGGAATCGGTTACGAGTAGAGAAGGTATTAGCACCCTACATCACTCGTTCTAAGAACGATACCTCAAGTTAATTGTGCATACTTTTAATAACTTTGAAAATATTTATTTTACCTATTTTTAAAATAATGTGTGTGAAGTTCAACGTCCTGCCAGAGATGTCACTACCAAAATATTTTTATACATTTTATATCATTATATTACTTGACTCAAAATTTCCAAAATTGATTTTACAAAAAACGAAAAGATAGTCATTACAACTAAATCAATTATGAATGAAGCTCTGCATCTTGCCAGAGACGCCACTCAAAATTTAACTTGCATATTTGAATTAAAGTGAAGATTTGGAAATTAAGAAATAATAAAAAGAAAGAAAACACATAATTAAATTGTGAACATTTAATTTTGGCTTGACAAAATGATTAATTTCGTTCCTATATATTCCCCGATACAATGGGAAACTCAAAACCATGTAGTACTAGTAAAAAATGCTTGACTGGTTGATGGATTTTAGCTTTTTTTTAAAAGATTTTTTAGAAGGATTTTATAAAATGGATTTTAACTTCATTTGAAGCATTTCAATTTATCAAGCTGTCGTGGCTAAAATAATTGGAAAAGAATATAAGATCAACAAGCCGTCTCGGCTAAATTGATTCTTTTTAATATTTTTAAAATGGATTTTTATTTTATTTGAAGCATTTCAAATCATCAAGCCGTCTCAGCTAAAATGATTTGAAAAGAAAATAGGATCAATAAGCCGTCTCGGCTAAATTGATTCTTTTTTAATTTTTAAAATGTATTTTTTATTTTATTTGAAGTATTTCAAATCACCAAGTCACTTCGACTAAAATGATTTGAAAAGGGTCATGGATCAACAAGCTATCATGGCTAAACTAAGTAGGAATGAAACTTAATATCTTGTCAAAAATGTCACTAAAGATCGATTTTTATATTTTTCTTAAAAATACATTTTATTTTACACTATGTTTCATTTTTCATTTTAAGATATTTAATTTTCTAATTTAGTTAGAAACTAGCACAAAAGGATATATTCAAATTTCATTCTTCCCTTTTTAGTTTTTTTAACTTAAGTTGCAGACTTACACCCAAAATAATTAGCTCACTACACTTAAACCCACCAAGTCAAAATCCTAAGAAACACACTCAGGATCGAATAACAGAAATAGGGGGAAATAAAAAAAAAAAAAAATTTGCTTCTGGTATACTCACGTACTTCACGAAGATTTTCGGAGTCGGACAACGACGACTTGAAGCGACGCACGATTTCTATGGCAGAACGAAGTGGTGGCGGGCTGGCTCGCGAGATGACGGCGTTGCTGCGATTGGCTTGGTGCACTGGTTGGCGGAGGAGCTAGCGGTCGGATCTTGTTCTTCCGTGAAGTGGAGCTTGCGGCAGTCTGGGTTTACAGTGGTACGAGACTGATCTGTGGTGGACTGGTGTAGAGGCGGCCGAGCGTGGCGATCATGGTTCTAAATTGCGGTTGCGGTCGCGGATGCGGTTGCGATTGCGATTGTGGTCACTGTAATTGCGGCCATTACAGTCGCTGCGATGCGAATTGCGGTCGTTGCGGCGTGAAATAATTTTATATTCGCACCAAATGTAAAAAAAAAAAATCTATAATTATTATAATTCCTTATATATCTTCTATTAATAATATTATATACATTTTTGTTCATTTTTAAGACATTGCATCATTTTTATGAATAATTTAAATTTAACCGTAGTGAAAATAATATTTTTAAGACATTGCATAATCTTTTTGAAAGTAACATTGAATGGAACGGGACTGAAAACTTCGTTACGGTTCTGATGCGGCCCGTTGCGGTGTGATGCGGTCCGTTGCGGTTCTGATGCAGCCCGTTGTGGCGTCTGATGTGCTTGCGTTGCGGTCGTCACACGTGAAAGTAAATCACACCGCAATTGCAGTGTGATGCGATTGCGCTGCGGTCCGCAACCGCAATATTGCGGCCACAATAAGTGATGCGGTCCGCAATTTAGAACCTTGATGGCGATGTTTGCTCGTATGGTGGGAGGCGCACGCGGCTGAACTGATTTCGTCAGAGCGACGGAGGATAAAGGTGCAGGTGGTGCGGTTTTGGTTCTGCTGCAGTGGCAAAGAGGCGAACTTGGTTTTTGATCTGTTACTTCCTTTTTGGCATTGATGGTGATGGGATGAAGATGAGGTTCAGCATGGCTTTTTGAATGATGGCGAGTTGTTTTTTGAGTGAAGATAAAGATATAGTGTTTATGGATGAGAAAGAGAATAGTGGTGAAAATGTGAAGAGGTTACATGCTTGGATTTTTTATGGTGTGGGAATGCTTGATGGAGCTTGATAGTAGATGATGGTTAATGTGAGAAGAAGATGGAACGAGGGAAGAGAGGTGGAGAGCAAGTGATACCAAAAAGTATAAGAAGCAAACAAATGCAGAGCAATCACTCTATACTTTTTTTTCGATCCCCTTTAGTGTAGAGTATGATCCAACTTATAGAAAAGGGAACAACCGATTCCTTAATAAGATAGAACCATTATTTTATCATGAATGAGTGTGTTAACTGAATGGAAACAGAAAAAGAAGATAGTAACAAACTAATTCCCAAACTTGATGGTCATGATCCCTTTTTTATTTTCCTATCATTTAAAACAGAATCCAACTGAATCTTTTACTCTCTTTTTCTTAATTTTTTTAGTTTTAATTTTTAAATTTATTTTATTTTTAATTTTTTTTTTTATAGATTTAATTGGTATACACTGTCAGTATAAAGATTTTTTACACAAACAACCAATCAGAAATTGCCACATAAGTTAAAGTGTTTGATTCTTATCCTAACTAACTTAAAAGTCACACACACCATGATTTCTGATTGGTTTTACACTGACAGTACATAGCAATTAAACTCTTCTTTTATTTCTATTTTTTAAAAAGAGTGATGGACCTACGTTCTAGAATTTGGGCTAAGATCTAAATGATTTTTTTTTTGTTTTTATATTTTTTTACTTATTCTTTTTACTTTTTATCAATTAGCCTGGACAAAATTGGTTGTTCACACATAGCAATATCCAAATTCAATTTTTTAACACTTCCGTTTTTTTTTTTGTATAACCCAGCCGATAGTTGAAGACTAATCCTGGCTAGAGATCATAGAAGTAAGTTTTGCCTCTCCCAACAAAGCTTTTTTAACACTTATGTTATACATGATATTTTTTTCAATAACAATTTTATTACCATCGATATCTATCAAGGCTAAATCACTTGTCTGATTGTAACAATCTTTCCGTGGGCATCACATTTACGAATGCTTTATAAAGCTATAAGGCCGAAAAACAGCTTAATTAAAATTATTTAAGAAAGATGGGATAAATTTTTCTTTCTTACAAGACATAAATGATGAAGTCTCAACATTAAGACCTTCTCGAAAGACGAACCGAGAAGCACACAATGATGCAAAATAAAGTAATGAGGTGAGATTCTCAGCATCAACACAACCTATGGTAGATGAAAACGGTATGTGAAGCAAATTTGATAACCTTGCTCACCTTCATCTTCTAAGAGGTAAAGACTCATTCTTGAGCTCTCAATCTTCATCTTTCTCCATTGAAATTTCATGTTTACAAGCTTTGTTCAAGTTTGAAGCTTAAATTTCAAAAATCCATGAAAAATTATAGAAAAATCCTTTTAATGTCAAACCAATTTCTTTGAGCTAGATTCATTGTCTTCTTTCATAATCCAAGTTCTTATAACCAAAGATTTTTCTAACCCATATGGGTATGACATGGCCGAATCTCACCCTTTTGGTTAAATAGAGTTTTGGTCATTTCTTTTGTATAATAAGCTTTGAGTTAGTTCTATCATACTTAGTGAGTCTTGAATCCAAGACTATGTGATCAAAAAAATTCCCCAGCCTATTTTGTTGAAGAGTGGCCGAACCCTATATATTGGGGAAAGTATGAGTTTTGTTTCAATTTTTGAGTAAGGACACTTGATTTGTTGTTAGAAGTACATATAGATCCTTCACCCAAGAAATAAGAATTTTTAGACATCCCTAGCTAATTTTGGAACACTATGGCCGAACCCTAGGTGGATGGGAATAAGGAAAATTGTGTTATGTAGTGTTGATGTTTGGATTGATTGTGTGTATGTAGTTGTGGTTGAGTAATCGGACGAGGAATCGAGAGAATTCGCGGGCCGATCGGACAAATTTTGCTCGGAGGAAAAACTTCAAGATGTAAGGGGAGAATTGCCTGAGGGAATCTCTCGATAACTATGCGTTGTTTGTGTTGGTCTGTATATATTTCTTTGAGCTGTGTGGTGCTTGGTTGATTTACTTTCGGTAGTTGTTTTATCTGTTGATAATTATCTGCTGTTATGTGTTATAGTTTTTAATATGTGTTCTAATTGTATTATCTGCTATAATGTGGTTGTGCCAATATTACTGATGTTGGATGTTGATTGAGAAGCCTGACAGTGGTCAGTGCTCAATTAATTAACGAAGATAAAAGTCTCGGAAAAAGCTTTATATGAAACGCCAAATATTTATTTGGGAAACGTTGGAGAATTTTCAATGATGTGAATTTTACTAAGAAAAGAGATCCTAAAGAAGAATATCGAGTTAGTAGAAAAGTTAGTTTTCCAAAAATAAGTGGAGAAAATTAATCTTAAAGGAAAAAGGCAAATTTTAGCTTAGAACGTTTTTAACGCTAAACGACGGTTAAATTCAGAAAAGATTTTCGGAAGGTATTTTAGAAGCAGCAACAGTCTTTTTGAAACGGAAATTTAGTCTCAAATGCTTTATTCCAAGAACTAAGGTTTTGGAAAGGATTTCAAAGTGAAATGAGTTTTATTGGTAATTCGACGGTTTATAAATGAATTTCAACGAAAAAGGGATTTTCTGTAAACGAGTTTTTCCCAACGGTGTAAAATCCGACAACTTAGATGGGTTGCGGAGATTTTGTTTTGGATTTGTATTTCACAGAATGAAAAACGATGAAAACGTTGAAAAGTGAACCTAGTATACGAGACGTCGGGATATTAATGTTCTGTGAGAATAACACGTAGATCTGAGATCTGTGTTACGGTGTTGTGGATTGTGTGTTCTGTGGGCTGTGTGTCCTCTTCACGTTATGAGGAAACATGATTAAAGGTGAATATTGTTTTCTATCATCACAGACCTTGGTCTGGTGCATCGGTCTAAGGCTCCGCGATTGAGCACTTGGACTTTGTGTCCTGTGTTAACGATGTGAAATTTTAAAATGTTGTAAATCACGAATGGTCGGGAGCCTTTGAGCTACGACAAGGAAAGAAAGAACAAAAAGAAAAGTGACAAGACATGAAACGTTTTTTTTCATGCATTATCGGCAGACGTGCCTACGGTGTTAATATGGATATCTTGGTGGTCAGGATATTCAAGACGGTGTATATCATTGTGCCTTGATGGACAATGAAAACCATAAACGGTGATCACCTGTGCCTTATGTAGGACAGTGTGCAATGGTTTTAACAACGGTGTGCCTTTGGATAATCGAGTTTAATCAACTCGTTTTATACAGTGTTGGGATCTCCGAAGATTAAGTAAACAAATAGACGTTGAACATTGAAGTGTCATGCATTTTTATAAATGACGATGACCATCAGGTATGAAACCCTATGATAAACTAATTGTTTATTCAGTAGAATTTTATACATTATGATTTTATATATGTTGTTGGTGTGCCGCACATGTAGTTATCGTGCTTGAATCCATATATTGGTTTCTCACCCTTACATCTTTAGATGAGTTCCAAGATGCCACTGGAACATTCGGGGGTCCATTTCCTAATGTCTGAATGCATGGAGAATGATGGCAGATGAGAAGTCACAGACACGTTAGATGTGGAACCAGCTGTAGGATAAGTCTTTTATTTTGGGTAGTGACTTCGTTAGTCCGCTCTGGCTACTGAGAGTCATGACTTTTGAGAATGGCCGTCTGTATAAAGGCCTTATGTATGAACTTAGAATGACTTAGTACGTATGACCTACTTGATGTATATATATTGGGGTATGTGTGATTATGTTGAATGTATGACAAGTTAAGAAAAAAATTATCACTGATTTCTGAAATAAGTTTAAATACTTAGAAAATTTTATTTTCCGAAAGTAACTAGCAAGTTTACTAAAGAGTTTATTTTCCGCAACGGGTCACCATGTGATGTCCCAGACGGGGTGTCACATTAGTGGTATCAGAGCTGGTCACGTCTTTCGGGTATCTTTGGGAAATAGGTCTATTGTATTGATGTTGTGTATTCTCTGACTGAGACTTGTTTGAATTAATTCTTGGAAGTAATGTGTGTTAACAAGTGAGTACACATTCGATTTTCTGGTTGTCGTTTAACTGATTTTGTCTTGCAGGTCAATTATGGAACCAGAGGGTGGACGTGGACGTGGATGCGGTCGTGGCCGTGGACGCGGTCGTGGTAGGGGTCGTCGAGGTGGACCCGTCAGTGACCATGATTATGCTGAGGAGGACCATGAGGGTGCAGTGGACTATACTGCACAAGCAATGGAGAATGTTGCAGCTGTTATTGCCCTACAGACAGCTGCTATGGCTGCTTAGAACCAGCAAGCTGCAGAAGGTAGAGGGCTGATTGCATTTCTAAGTTAGAATCCTCCAAAATTCCACGGGGATGCTGAGCCTGAGAAAGCTGACTTGTGGATACAAGAACTGGAGAAGATCTTAGAGCTTATTCTGAGTCCAGAAGGAGTGAAGGATCAATATGCTGCTTTCCTACTTATAGGAGACATAGAGTATTGGTGGAAAGGCACCAGACAACTATTAGAAGCTGATCATCAGGAAATTACTTGGGATGTATTCCAAAACACATTTTTGGATAAGTATTTTCCTCAAAGTGCAAGAGTCGAGAAGGATCGAGAATTTCTTTGCCTACTGCAAAGAGATCTTTCTGTTGGGGAGTATGCAGCGCGGTTTGAATCACTCGCTAAGTACTTCCGTTTCTTTCAGACTCAACCTAATGAAAGTTGGAATTGTGAAAGGTTTGAAGCAGGCTTGAGGTTCGAGATCAAAGAATCCGTGCTGCCTTTGCAAATCCGAAACTTTCAAACTTTAGTCGAGATGTGTCGCAAGGTGGAACAGATGAGGCAAGGAAGAGATAATCGAGGGAGTGCTGGAGGACCTCACGGTTCAAGAACCAATTCCAAGCTCAGAGTCAAAAGGGGAAGCAACATCAGAGGAAACCGTATTTTCGACCACAGGGGAGTAATCCGAGTCAACAACCATACCGTCCAAATGTTGCTGCATTGGGAAATGGAGGCCAAAAGAACCAAAGCCAAGGCCAAGTTAGGAAATGCTACAAGTGTGGATACCCAAACCATAGGGTTGACACTTGTCTGATAAGCGGAGTTAAATGATGCTTCAACTGTAATCGGCTGGGACATGTATCAAAGGACTGTAATGCACCAAAGGGTGGATCTGCTGTTAACAACACAAGAACAAATAAACCAACGACAACGGGAAGGGTTTACACTATGAGCGGTTCTGAAGCTTCGAACTCTGATGATCTCGTAAAGGGTAGTTGTGACATAGCGGGTAATCTCTTGACTGTACTTTTCGATTCGGGTGCGACTCATTCTTTCATTTCGATGGATTGTGTGAAAATTCTGAAATTATTTGTCTCTTCGTTATCATATGATCTGATTGTTTCAACCCCAACTGCTAAACTTGTTACTGTCAATTCTATATGCTTGAACTGTCCTATTGTTATTCAGGATAGACATTTTCTCGTTGATTTGATCCGTTTGCCTTTAGTACAGTTAGATGTAATTTTAGGCATGGATTGATTGTCTTCCAACCATATTCTTATAGACTGTGCTCACAAAACCTTAGTCTTTCCTAAGGATGAGATTTCTGGATTTTTATCTGGTAATCAATTAAGGGCTTCTTTTAAAGAGGGAGCACAAGGATACATGTTATTGTTTTCCTTGGACGTAGAGAGTAAGTTAGATCTTCAGTCCATACATGTCGTTAATGAGTTTTCGGAAGTGTTTCCTAAAGATGTACCGGGGCTACCGCCTGTTCGGGACATTGAGTTCACGATTGATCTGGTACTAGGCACTGGACCGATATCAATGGCACCATATCGTATGTCGCCATCAGAGCTAGAAGACTTGAAAAAGCAATTGGTGGAACTGATGGAGAAGGAATTCATTAGACCTAGCGTATCGCCGTGGGGAGCTCTAGTTTTACTGGTGAAGAAGAAAGATGGAACATCTCGCTTATGTGTGGATTTCCGTCAATTAAACAAAGTGACGATCAAGAATAAATATCTGCTACCAAGGATCGATGACTTAATGGACCAGTTACGTGGAGCGGCTATTTTCTCAATGATAGATCTACGATCGGGTTATCTTCAGATTCGTGTGAAGGCGGAGGATATCCTGAAAACAACATTTCGAACACGCTATGGGCATTATGAGTATCTTGTGATGCCGTTCGGAGTGACAAATGCTCCTCCTATATTCATGGATTACATGAATAGGATTTTTCGTCCTTACCTAGATAAGTTTGTTGTTGTCTTTATAGATGACATTCTAATCTATTCTCCCAATGAAGAGAAACATGCTGAACATCTCAGTATGGTTCTTCAAATCTTAAAGGAGAAACAGTTATACGCGAAACCCGAAAAGTGTGAATTTTGGTTAGACCAAGTTCAGTTTTTAGGACACATTATCTCAAGCGAAGGAATCGTAGTGGACTCGTCGAAAGTTGAAGCTGTTTTGCTATGGGAGCGACCAAAGATGGTAACAGAGATCCGTAGTTTCGTGGGTTTAGCTGCATACTATAGGAGATTCATTAAGGGATTCTTCAAAATAGTAGGACCTCTTACCCAACTAACTCGGAAGGACCAAGCGTTCATTTGGACCGAAACATGCGAGGAAAGTTTTCAAGAATTAAAGAGGAGGTTGACTACTTCACCTGTGTTAGTATTGCTTGATCCCAAGGAACCTTTCGAGGTGTATTGTGATGCGTCACATCAAGGGTTGGGTTGCGTATTAATGCAAAATCGGAAAGTAGTAGCTTATGCTTCCAGGAAGTTGAAAATTCACGAGAGGAATTACCCTACACATGACCTGGAGTTAGCGGCAGTAGTCTTTGCGTTGAAGATCTGGAGACATTATTTGTATGGAGCAACATTCAATGTTTTCAGATATCACAAAAGTTTGAAATACCTGTTTGATCAACAGGAACTCAACATGCGGCAGAGACTCTGGTTGGAATTTTTAAAGGACTACGACTTCCAATTACAGTATCACCCTGGAAAAGCAAATGTGGTAGCTGATGCCCTAAGTAGGAAATCAATACATGCATCTGCAATGATGGTCAAGGAGCAAGAATTGATAGAAAAATTATGAGATATGCGGTTGATAATCAGAATGTCGCCGGGAAAGCTTTGCTTAGGTATGATTACTATTTCGAATGGATTAATGGAACAAATACGAGAAAAACAAGAAAGTGATCAATACCTACAAGGAGAAAGGGAATTAGTGCGACAAGGAGCAGTATCGGAATTCAAAGAGGGAACAGATGGAATTTTAAGGTTCGGTGAAAGGATTTGTGTACCGGACGATTCCAAGCTTAGGAAGCTAATTCTGGAGGAAGCTCACAAGAGTAAATTGAGTTTACATCCGAGAGCCACGAAGATGTATCAAGATCTTAAACAATTGTTGAGATGACCCACCGTCCCATCAGTAGAACCTAAGATATTAACTAATCTTAATCCCATAATAAACGTTAGCGCACCTTACTAATACGAAGTGAAGAGGAAAAATTTAGCGCGGAAGCAAAATGATAAACGGCGCGCCACGCTTCAGAGTACACAGCTTTAAATATAAACAAATATATCACATACATCGGTTGCCCAATCAGTAGGGCTACAGTAATAAAGTAATACGTATGAGTATGTTATTACAAACCAAAATAAAAGTACATAAGGTAGGCTGAGAGATAGCTCTCCGACTAATCATGATCACTGCCCAACCTCTTGAGGCTTGGGTCCGTGGCCCGTCCTCCAGCGTTGGGCTCGTACGGAATGCCGTCCAGTTCCTTAGTAGCTAGTTCCTCTTCGAGATCTTCCCATTAAATAGAGTAACACATATAGAAAAAAAAGGGAGATAAGAAACGTAATCATCATCATATATATATATATATATATATATATATATATATATATCACACGACACAGATAACATATATAACACAACCTCATCCATCTCTTAAGTCACCCATCACAATCATCTCAAACATCATTCTCTCAAATAAGCCTATAAGAGGGATACTAGTCCCTATGTATATGCTGTCTTCCCTATATGCATGTCGGCCGATATATCACGTCCCCAATTGGACATCCCCGTCGGGATTACATCACATAACATCATATCCCGCCTCGGGATTTTACGTAACGTCACCAATTGGACATCCCCCTTTGGGACCAAATGTTGTGGTATGAAATGTTATGAAAATGCAACAAACATCCATCGTAGGTTGATATCGGAACCTCACGCCTAAGCACTCGTCCACGACCACGACACATCGCATCACATCAACGTCAACATCAATCATCAACATCGACATCACATCATCATTAACATCATATCAGCATCAGCATCACGACGCCTTGCGTCTACAAGCCACAGCTCCACGGTCGGGACCACAACGATATCAACCCGAACAACATCAACGCTCACTATACTCTCATCAACACTCAACCAACCAATCACAATAAACATCGCAACAGAAGATCTTTCCAGTACAGCTATCATCCTAAATTCAGACAATAATTCATCAAACAGGCAGTTTACCAAAACAAAATCAACAGGTAATCAATTAAATAATTCAACACAATCAACCTCAATCAGTCTCATCATTCATAATACCAACTTAGCGGTGATAGCCCAAAAGTACCTACACCTAGGGTCTAGGCACTTTATCCAGGGTTCAACCTCTAGTAGGGTTTAAGGGGTCCCCTACACAGATATATATATTCTACACTAAGCTTGCCTTCCCGACGATATTAGTTCTTTCTCCCCACCTTAGTGATTTCCTCATGCAGTTCCGGCTACGACTCCGCAGCTGTCAGTCGGGTGCGCTGTCGGATGTTCGAGTCCTGTCCGATTCTATACAACAAAACACAACCAAAAATCAATACCGTTAAATCAAAACTCCCTAATTCCTTAGGATTAGCTACTGCCCCTATTTAATTAATTAGGCTAGGGATGTCGAACAATTTCTAACTTTTGGATCGATGATCCTTAGGTATCCCTAAACATAATCAATGAAGGCATTAGTTCAAAAAGCAAAGATTTCTCCTACTGCAATACCCCTAGGGTTCGGCTCTATTGAATGAAAAATATGAAAAATAGCTAGGGAGCTCCAAAAATCCTCATTTCTTGGATAGCACCCTAACTAAATGTGATAACCCTAGATATCAAGTCAAAACATCAAAAACCAACCAAAAACCCTACCCTACACTATAAGGGGGTTTCGGCCACTCTCTCAAAAAAATAGCTAGAGAGATTTCTTGGCTCTAATCTCTTGGATCATGCAAGTATGTCATGAATCTAGGCCATAGAAACTGGTTTGGTATCAAAATGACTTTCCTACAATTTATCATGGATTTTTGAATATTTTAGGGACAAAACCCTAACTTCTCTGATCATGGAAATTAAAGGAGAATAAAGAGAGATTGAAGAGATAGAGATGACAAGCTACCTCCTATGATGATCTACTTCAAGTTTGGTGAAGATTGCTTCAAGAAATCTCAAGGTTTAAAGCTCTAAAAATGAAGAAAAATGGTGAGAAAGAACAAAAGAAGAGAAAGGAAGAAGAATGGGTCAGGAGGGGGGTTGTTTCTGCCGGAAAAAAAAGGGAGAGATTGAGATGAAAAATAGTATATTTAAAGAGTTAACTTAGGAGTTAAGAAAATAAGTAAAAGGTAATAAAAGGTAACTAGTAAAAACTAACCAAGGGCAATTTGGTCAATTCACCTCACGATACTGATAGGAGTCCCCAAATAATTTAACATAGCCCTGATATGAAAATTATTGGCTCAAGGTTCTCGAAAAACCCTAAGACAACTCGAATCGTCTACCCGATCGATTTTCAGTCCGAATATAAAATATTATTTATATTTTTGGACGTCAGGTCACATTTTAGCAAAAAGGTAGAGGGTTGAATTCTAAGCCTAATGGTTCTGACCGTTAGTCAAAATGAGGCCTTGATAGTAGAAAAACACTATCATCCGAAAAAACATAGATCGGGCTCCGTTTGAGTTTTCGGCCCAAAACTTAACCATAGTCTCCTACGATGGCGTAGAGTGTGACTATGGCCTCGGAATAATTTATTAAAGTTTCTAGACCTCCAATAAAATACAATTTCTTAATTACTGATTAATTAAAAAGATCAGGGTGTTACAGTTGTATTGGTGGTATAGGATGAAGAGAGACGTAATGGAATATGTCGCTTCGTGTTTAGTCTGTCAAAAGGCTAAGATTGAACATCAAAGACTAGCAGGAATGCTACATTCTTTGGACATCCCGGAATGGAAATGGGATGGATTTTGTGACAAGTTTACCGAGGACTCGGAAGGGACATGATGCCATATAGGTAATAATTCATCGACTGACCAAGTCGGCTCACTTTTTGCCCAACAACATGAAGTATTCAATGGAGAAATTGTCTCAGTTATACATCGGGGAAATTGTCAGATTACACGGTGTACCTTCAAGTATTATTTCGGATCTTGATCCGAGGTTTACGTCGAGATTCTGGCAAAGTTTACAAGAGTCCTTAGGAACGAAACTCAGATTGAGTTCAACGTATCACCCACAAACGGATGGACAGTCTGAGAGGACAATCCAGTCACCTGAAGACTTGTTGAGAGCTTGTGTGTTAGAACATCTTGGTACTTGGGATGAATTTCTACCATTGATAGAATTCACCTACAACAACAGTTTCCACTCGAGCATAGAATGGCACCCTATGAAGACTTATATGGGTGACAGTGCAGAATGCCTTTATGTTGGTACCAGGATGGTGGAAGCCTTTTGTTGGGACCCGATCTCTTGCAACAGACAACTGAGAAGGTGAAGAAGATTCAGGAAAATATGTGGACGACTTAGAGTCGATAGAAAAGTTATGCGGACAAGAGGAGACGACCTCTCGAGTTTGAGGAAGGCGATCATGTGTTTTTGAGAGTCACGCCTACGACTGGGGTTGGCCAGGTAATTAAATCCAGAAAACTCACTCCTAAATTCATTGGACCTAACCAAATTCTTCGTCGTGTGGGTCCAGTAGACTATCAAATTGCTTTACCACCTTTTCTTTCTAATATCCATAATATTTTCCATGTTTCACAACTGAGGAAGTATATTCCTGATCCATCTTATGTGATTGAACCCGATGTAGTACAGTTGAAAGAGAACTTGTCTTATAAGACTTCACCCGTACGAATCGAGGATAAGATGATTAAGCAACTCATGGGTAAACAAATTTCCTTAGTCAAGGTTATTTGGGATGATACAACTGGAGAAGCAACTTGGGAAGCTGAGGACAAGATTTGGGTGCAATATCCTTATCTTTTTAAAGGTACGTAATTTCGAGGACGAAATTTTTTTTTTAGTGGGGTAGTAATGTAACGTCCTGCTTTTTCTCTATTTTCTAATAACAGTGAATATTTATAGACATTTATGAGTTTGTATTTTATTGGAGGGTCTAGAAAGTGAAATAAAACAAACGGAGACCATAGTCAAGCTCTACGCTACCGTAGGAAGCTATGATTAAATTTTGGGTCGAAAACTCAAACAGAGCCCGGTCTACGGTTTTCACTGACTGTAGTGTTTTACTAATATCAAGACCTAATTTTGACTCGTGAACGAGACAATTAGTCTTAGAATCGAATTCTCTACAATTTTGCTAAAATTGGTTCTTGACGTTAAAAAGTGAAAATAATAAACTATTCGGGCGAAAACTCGAACGGGGAGACAAATGGAGCTGTAGATGGATTTAACGGGACCCGCTAACTGATAATCTTGATGTCACATTAGGTCAAATCATCTAGGAATGCGTGCCAAGTGTCATGATGATTTTCAAAATATATGGACACGAAAAGACGGAAATGCCCTTGAACTTTTATGGAATTCCACTTATGTCCTTGGGTGAAAAGACCAAATTGCCCCTAAGTGAGAAATTTTTAGACATCCTTGCCCTCCTCATCATATAACCCACGCCCCCTCTATGGCAAAAACACTTCACCATTTCTTTCTCTCTAACTCATCCTTCATCCTTCCCTTTTTCTCTCACTTTCTCTCATTTTCTTAAGAAATTCTCAAGAGATTTTGTGAAGTAAAGTTGATAACCTTGCTCACCTTCATCTTCTAAGAGGTAAAGACTCATTCTTGAGCTCTCAATCTTCATCTTTCTCCATTTGAAATTTCATGTTTACAAGCGTTGTTCAAGTTTGAAGCTTAAACTTCAAAAATCCATGAAAAATTATAGAAAAATCCTTTTAATGTTAATCCAATTTCTTTGAGCTAGATTCATTGGTTGATTTACTTTCAGTGGTTGTTTTATCTGTCGATAATTGTCTGTTGTTATGTGTTATAGTGTTTTAATACGTGTTCTAATTGTCTGCTATAACGTGGTTGTGCCAATATTATTGATGTTGGATGTTGATTGAGAAGTCTGATAGTGGTCAGTGCTAAATTAATTAACGAAGATAAAAGTCTCGGAAAAAGCTTTATATGGAACGCCAAATATTTATTTGGGAAACGTTGGAGAATTTTCAATGATGTGAATTTTACAAAGAAAAGAGATCCTAAAGAAGAATATCGAGTTAGTAGAAAAGTTACTCTTCCAAAAATAAGTGGAGAAAATTAATCTTAAAGGAAAAAGGCAAATTTTAGCTTAGAACATTTTTAAACGCTAAACGACGGTTAAATTCGGAAAAGATTTTCGGAAGGTATTTTAGAAATAGCAACATTCTTTTTGAAACGACAATTTAGTCTCAAATGCTTTATTCCAAGAACTAAGGTTTTGGAAAGGATTTCGTAGTAAAATGAGTTTTATTGGTAATTCGACGGTTTATAAATGAATTTCAACGGAAAAGGGATTTTCTGTAAACGAGTTTTTCCCAACGGTGTAAAATCCGACAACTTGGATGGGTTGCGGAGATTTTGTTTTGGATTTGTATTTCATAGAACGAAAAACGGTGAAAACGTTGAAACGTGAACCTAGTATACGAGATGTTGGGATACTAGTGTTCTGTGAGAATAGTATGTAGATCTGAGATCCGTGTTACGGTGTTGTGGATTGTGTATCCTGTAGGCTGTGTGACCTCTTCACGTTATGAGCGAACGTGATTAAAGGTGAATATTGTTTTCTATCACCACGGACCTTGGACTGGTGCATCGGTCTAGGGCTTCATGATTGAGCACTCGGACTTTGTGTCCTGTGTTAACGATGTGAAATTTTAAAATGTTGTAAATCACGAATGGTCGGGAGTTTTTGAGCTACGACAAGGAAAGAAAGAACAAAAAGAAAAGTGACAAGACATGAAACTTTTTTTTCATGCATTATCGGCAGACGTGCCTACGGTGTTAATATGGATATCTTGGTGGTCAGGATATTCAAGACGGTGTATATCATTGTGCCTTGATGGACAATGAAAACCATAAACGGTGATCACCCGTGCCTTGTGTAGGACAGTGTGCAATGGTTTTAACAACGGTGTGCCTTTGGGCAATCGAGTTTGATCAACTCATTTTATACGGTATTGGGATCTCCAGAGATTAAGTAAACAAATAGACATTGAACATTGAAGTGTCATTCATTTTTATAAATGACGATGACGGTCGGACATGAAACCCTATGATAAACTAATTGTTTATTTAGTAGAATTTTATACATTATGATTATATATATGTTGTTGGTGTGCCGCACATGTAGTTATCGTGGTTGAATCCATATGTTGGTTTCTCACCCTTTCATCTATAGATGAGTTCCCAAATGCCAATGGAACATTCGGGGGTCTGTTCCCTAATGTCTGAATTCATGGAGAATGATGGCAGATGAGAAGTCACAGACACGTTAGATGTGGGACCAGCTGTAGGATAAGTCTTTTATTTTGGGTAGTGACTTCGTCAGTCCGCTCTGGCTAAATTTATCACTGATTTTCGAAAGAAGTTTAAATACTTAGAAAAATTTATTTTGCGAAAGTAACCAGCAAGTTTACTAAAGAGTTTATTTTCCATAATGGGTCACCATGTGATGTCCCAGACGGAGGTGTCACAATATGTGCTACAACATTCGTAACCATGCGTGAATACTTGTTTTTTTTGCGAAAGACACTCTGCACCAATCATGAGCAAGATAGTTTTTAGTCGGGTGAGTTGATGTGGGATCTTGATTTACCACGACACAGAAGAGATGCCAACTGACCGCATGTAGAATGACACACCCCAACCTCCCCTAGGTGCTTGTGGAACGAGAATTTGCATACATAGGTTTTTCCTATTAATTTACGAATTATGTTATCATCATTAACCTTGTCATAAGAAGTTTTAGAATATTGTGCTCATTATGATCTCATCATTTTCCTATGTTCACAGCAAATGCAATTCAATATTGGTGCCAAATATGATCACAAATAATACTTTCAATAGAATCAATCACCAGTCATCCCCTTATCTTGCTATATATAACCAAAACCCTATGAGTACAAAACATCTTCCACAACTAAATTTACACAGCACAAGTTTTGCTTCATGAATCATACTGATTGTATTGTTGTCAATACTGAGTGGGAAAGTGGCCAAGATTTGTTTTTTCACCCCTGACAATGCTTTAGAAGACAATGTTGGTGTAGTATTTGTACTTCTTTTTGGAGTCATTGGGTTGTTTTGGTTGTTTGTTCATTTTGAAGCACTGTATAGATGATATGCAATTTGTAGGCTGTAACACCCCCTCGGTGCTACGTCTCAAACTCGATGCAGAAAACATAAACAAATAAAAACGCTTGTTGCTTTCGAAAAATACTTTAAGTAATTAACTACGTTTGAAAACGGGGTTTAAAATATTTCTTTGCACATATAATAATCCAAACACAGGACAGGCGGGATAAGCCACATAACATATATCAATACTAAATATCCATAACAAAAAGCATAAGGTCATTAATGCCGGAGCATATAAGTTTTCTAGAAAACAGAGTTTAACTAGTAATAGAAATTCTGGTCTATTATCACAGATTACAGACCTCAAAACTGCAAATCAACATAACTATAGCAGATAAAATATGACTGCTTCAAAAAGTAAGACTCTAATGCTGGTCGGGCTAAAAGTAGCCATTGGGGAAAAAACCCCAAAGTCAGCTCCAATACCCGGAGGAATTCGGAGGGATCCTCCTTCTCTTTATCTTCAAAAGACTCCATCATCCGAGTCCTCCCTTGTCCATGGGGACCTCTGAACAGCATCTGTACATGTATCCAAAAACACCACAGGGTGTCTAACATGTACATGCAAAGGTGAGATACTCATTCCACAAGTTTATCACGATAGCCGCACAGGCGACAAACAGAAATACATCCACATATAAATACAGTTGTATTAACAGATATTCATATAATCATAATATCTCAAACATCATCATGAGTTATAACATAATGCATGCGACTTCAATATCATCTTTCTAATTCATGTTCTCCGGAGATTCCTAACTTCCCTTCATCGAGCGATAGTCCGCGAATACTCCCATAACACAATTTTTCTCATGAGTCGGCCTCTCAATTTTAGGTCCGAACTCCAAATGTTCAGGGGTACCACATCACAACCATATCATGAATAGTCCAGTCTCTGATCGAGTTCATCCATGTTTGGCAGCCGATTACCACGGCACGGGGTTGCAATGCCTCCGGCCTCTTGTGGAGTCTCGACCACAGGATGCCCCTATGGACCTAGTGGTCTTAACTGGCTCATATTCTCAACCACTTGGATTGTAGCTCGTTTCCAATGGTACATCGGCCAACTCATGTATGTATGCAGAATGTTTTCTGTTTTCTTTTTCGTTCATTCTTTCTTTTATAGGCATATAGCTTATGACTCGTTTTAAAGGACATTTAGCCCGTTCAAAAACAAGACATGTAGCCCAAGTTCTTAATCCACGAAATACTAGGCCGACGTCGCAGACACTAGACTCGCATATAGGACACAAAGTCCGGGTACTCAACTCACAAAACACTAGCTTGACGTCTCGGTCACTAGGTTTGCAGACTTCACAAAGTGAAAAAGGAATAACTCTATTTTTCTTTTAGGTCTTATTTTCATAAAAACAACTTTGGAAAGCAAAACTCAATTTCATTGTCATGGACTAAAACATTTTTCTAAAAGAAGTTTCATTTGAAAGAACTTTCCTTAAAAGACTTTTTCTTAAAAGAAGTTTCATTCCCTTGAAAAGGCAAAACTATTCTCAAGACGTTTCTTTGGTTCCAAAATGCGTTTTAAAACTTTGATCAAGACTTTTAAGCATTTTACCATTCTTTATCAAGCCATAGCCGACGCTATGCTCTCAACCAATCCAGGATATATATATATATATATATATATATATATATAACAACATAAGTATATCATAAACATCATAGGTATATCTCATCCAAGGCATCAATGCCACAATTCAATTTCAACATCCAATCACACACTTATCAAGTACATATACTATATATAGCAATTTCACAAAACCCCAATCACTTTATGATCACAATCAAAACAATAACAACACATCTAACAATCAAGCTTATGAGATTACCAAACTCATTATGAGAAAGTCTCCCTTTACCTCTTGAAGATCCCAAGTTAGTCCTTGAAGAATTTTCCGTTTCGACTCCGATTTCCTTCGTGAAATAGGCAGATGCAAACACTAGAAGGGAGGGTTGAATGGTGTTTGACAAATATAAGCGGAATTGTAAACTTTTTCGCAAGTACAGACGAGTGTAAGGAACAGACGAGTGTATTAAAACATAGCAGTCAGACAAGTAACTTGTCTGAAGGTTTTCACAGAAAACAAACAATCATGCAAGATGAAAATAGTTTGATAAACACAGTTATAACCTCCTTAGTTAAAAGATAGTTAAGATAAATAATCAAATTAAAGAGATAAGGGATAGAGAGATTAAACACAGATGATTTATCTTGGTTCACCCCTTAATAACTGAGGCTACGTCCAGTCTTTGGCAGCACCAAGTTTTCTCACTATAACTGATCAGGTTACAGGACAGACAAATATTATTTTCACACCTTGCCTCTTCAGGCTCCAGACAAGTATTGTTTGCACACCTGGCCTCTCCAGGCTCAGACGAGTATTGTTTGCACACCTAACCTCTCCAGGCTCAGACGGGTATTGTTTGAGAGAAGTTTGTAAATAAATTACACTTTGCAAGTCTTTCACAAGCACTCAGACGAGTGTATTAAATGTGAAGTTCTAATAGAATGCGTAATAACTTCAAATGATTAAAGAATATACAATGAAAGAATGAAGATATAAATGTGCAGAGTAAATGCTCTTTGAATATTGTGATCGTTCTCTACTTGGATCTTCAAAGTCTTCTTCATTAAATAGGTTTCAAGGCATTAAAGCCGTTAGAGACATATTTGAAAGCTTGGCTTTTTGCAGATCTTCATCAAATGAAAATAGAGTCGTTCTGGTCAGCCATTAAAGCTTAAGAACTTCGTTTGTTCTCTATCATCAGAATGACAGAGTCTTCTTATACACCTTTGGTCTTAGCAGGTCTTTATACATGCTTTTTGTCCTCAGAGGGAAGTCTTTCCCTTTTTGTGTAACTTGCAGTTGTACTCAGGTAACGTACTTTGTTGTGATTCCTTTTCAAGAGACGAGACAGCTTTCATCCATTTGCAACTTAGATGGAGTCTCGAAGGGAGTTCTATGGTCTTGAAAGTATTTCTTCAACGTTAGTCAACATACAGGTGACTAACTTTATTAGAGGGGTGGACTTTTAGTAGTACTTCAGACAGGTGAATCTTTCTTTGATCAGACGGGTGAAGACTTCATTAGATGAGTTGTGGGATTTCTTCAACGTTGGTCAACAGACTGGTGAAGACTTCATTAGACGAGTTGACTTTTGGTAGTACTTCAAACAATTGAACTTTCCTTAGTTCAGACAGGTGAACTTTAGTTAGTTCCAGACAGGTGAACTTTCCTTAGTTCCAGACGTGTGAACTTTCCTTAGTTTAGACGGGTGAACTATCCTTAGTTCCAGACGGGTGATAACACGCTAGAGCTCAGTACATATGAACACATAATGCTTATCATTATAATCTGCACACTGAGTAGACGAGTTAACCACCACAAACGGGTTCAATTAAATCATTGAATAAATGTTTTACTCTCATCAAAACTATGGTAAATGCACATCAGACATTTTGGAGACTCAACAATCTCCCTATTTTTTATGATGACAAAACATTTTAAAGGATTTAATGAACTTTAAGAAAATTCACGAAAAGCAGACATGTATATGTATCAATAACATTTTTAACATGAACAGACAGGTTTAAAATTTATGATCAGACAAATAAATAGTTAACAATTACAGTAACATGGTTCTTAAATGTTCATTATTATTATTATTATTATCTTCTCCCCTTTTTGACATCATCAAAAACAACAAAAAGGACAGAGAGGAGAGGAAAAAAAAACATACTGTTATTTAGTCATCATTGGCTGTATACAAGGTAATGTAAAAGGCCTAAGAAGGATGAAGTATGAGAGGAGGGATAGGAAATTTCCTGAAGTTTTCTTCAGCTGCTCCCCCTGAGCAGATGCATCCTCCTGACTAGAGACAGAGAGAGTGAGAGGAAGATAAAGAGAGAGGGTGTTTGAAAACTTTAAAGGTGAAGGATTTAAAAGAAACGGTTTAGTTTTCTAAAAGAAAAAGAAAACTGCCATGTACACGTTTTGCATCAGATAAAAAAGCAGCATTAAAGGATAATAATCATTTGAAAAGATTATTTCAAATATGAGTAGGACTCATAGGGTCAGACGGTTAATCACAGACGAGTAATGCAAAACTCATTAGACAGGTTATTCAGCAATGCGATGTATGTTCAAGTTATCTCTTATATACTTAAATCTATCCCCAACTAATGGTTTTGCGAAGATATCAGCACATTGATCTTCAGTTTTAACAAACTTAACATCAAATACACCTTTTTGAACATAATCTCTTATGAAGTGATGTTTGATTTCTATGTGCTTAGCCTTAGAATGTTGTATGGGATTCTTAGTTCAGCAAATAGCACTTGAATTATCACACCAAATAGATATGTTATGCTCAAATATAGAGTAATCTTCAAGTTAATGTTTTACCCATAAGAGCTGTGAGCAACAACTTGCAGCTGAGACATATTCTGCTTCTGCTATTGAAAGTGCAATAGTTGTCTGCCTTTTGCTTGACGAAGAGACTAAGTTTGCTCCAATGAAGTGACATCCTCCACTGGTGCTTTTCCTTTCAATTCTGTCTCCAGCAAAGTCAGCATCACAAAAACCAACTAGCCTGTATTCTTGTGTTCTTAAGTACATTAAACCAAGATTAGTGGTTCCAAACAAATATCTGAATATTCTTTTAACTGCCTTAAGATGAGATTCTTTGGGATCAGATTGGAATCTAGCACACATACAGACACTAAACTAAATATCAGGTCAGCTAGATGTTAAATAAAGAAGAGATCCAATCATACCTCTGTAGACTGTTTGTTCTACCTTTTTACCTTCCTCATCTTTGCTTAGATTAGCATTAGGTTGCATGGGAGTTTCAATGACCTTTAAGCTATCCATTTTGTATTTCTTTAGAATTTCCTTGATGTACTTTTGTTGATGGATGTAGATACCATCACTCGTCGGCTTGATTTGCAGTCCAAGGAAGAACTTCAATTCTCCCATCATGCTCATTTCAAATTCTGCTTGCATCAGCTTAGAGAATTCTTTGCACAATTTTTATTAGTAGCTCCAAAAATAATATCAGCAACATATATCTGAACTACTATGAAGTTATCTTTTGAGCATTTCTTAAACAGGGTTGTATCAACCTATCCTCTTATAAAGCCGTTATTCTAGAGAAAAGAACTAAGTCTATCATACCATGCTCTAGGCGTTTGTTTTAAACCATATAAAGCTCTTTTAAGTTTGAAAACATGATCTGGTTTTTCATTATCTTCAAAACCAGGAGGTTGTTTGACATAAACTTCTTCTTCAATTATTCCATTTAAAAAGCATTTTTTACATCCATTTGAAATAAAGTTATTTGATGTTGTGCAGCATATGATATGAGTATGCGAATAGCTTCTATTCTTGCTACAGGTGCAAAAGTCTCAGTATAGTCAATACCTTCTTGTTGGTTGTAGCCCTGAGCTACTAACCTTGCTTTGTTTCTGACAACTTTGCCATCTTCATCCAACTTGTTTCTGAAAACTCATCTTGTTCCTATAACAGACTTGTCTTTTGGTACGGAGACAAGTTTCCAGACAACATTCCTCTTAAACTGATTAAGTTCTTCCTGCATGGCAAGAATCCAGCTTTCATCTTCAAGATCTTCTTCAATATGCTTTGGTTCAATTTCAGATAAAAAATCCATATTGCTTGACTCTCTTAAGACAGATCTGGTTCTAACACCTTCAGAGGGACTTCCAATGATAAGATCTTCAGGATGATGAACTTTGAATTTCCAGTCTCTTCTAAGATTTGAGTCATCAGGCTGATGTTGACTTGACTGTTGACTCGTCTGCTCCACTTGTCTGATAGATTCCTCTACAGACTCAACTTTAGATAAGTTTGGTTGTTGACTGTCATGCTGGGTAAGGTCAGGTCCTGCAAGATCATCTTCTAGATCTGATAGTTCCTTATCAGTCCTTAAATTATCATTGAACTTTCCATGAATGGATTCCTCAACAACAGAGGTTCAAGAGTTAAAAACTCTATATGCCTTAGACATTTCAGAATATCCGATGAAGATACCTTTGTCTACCTTGGAGTCAAACTTTCCAAGTTGATCCTTGGTATTTAAGATGAAGCATTCACATCCAAATGCATAGAAGTAAGATATGTTGGGTTTTTTACCTTTAAACAATTCATAAGGAGTCTGCTTTAAGATAGACCTTATAAGTATTCTGTTTTGCACATAACATGCAGCGTTTACTGCTTCAGCCCAGAAGTACTTAGGGAGATTATATTCATTGAGCATTGACCTAGCCATCTCTTGCAGAGATCTGTTCTTTCTCTCAACCACTCCACTTTGCTGTGGAGTTCTAGGTGCAGAGAAGTTGTAGGAGATTCCGTTCTCTTCATAGAATAGTCTAAATTGCTCATTTTCAAATTCTCCCCCATGACCACTTCTAAGGGTAGAAATACAGAAACCTTGCTCATTTTGTACTTTCTTACAAAATACAAAGAAGGCCTTAAAAGACTTATCCTTATGGGTTAAGAAAAGTACCTATGTAAATCTAGAATAGTCATCAACAATGACAAATCCATATTTCCTTCCAGCTAAACTGGCAACACTAACGGGTCCAAACAAATCCATGTGTAACAACTGAAGAGGTCTAGAGGTTGATACAAGGTTTTTAGATTTGAAACTTGATTTTACTTGTTTACCTCTCTGACATGCATCACATAAAACATCTTTCATAAAACTAATATCAAGCAATCCTCTCACTAGGTTATCCCTTTTTAATTTCGAAATAAGTTTCATACTAGCATGTCCTAGTTTCTTATGCCATAACCATCTTTCATCCTCTTTAGACATCAGACATGTTACACTTTGATCTGAAAGTTCAGTTAGCTAAATCTTATAAAGATTTTGCTGTCTATTAGTTGAAAAAAGGGTCTTGCCACTCTTATCTTTGACTATGCATTCATTTTTAGTGAAGGAGACATCAAATCCACTATCACATAATTGACTTATGCTAAGTAAATTGTGTCTTAGTCCTTCAACCATAAGCACATTAGAGATTGAGGGAAAAGGAGGTTTACCACCAATTGTACCAACGCCAATTACTCTTCCTTTTGGTTGCCTCCAAAGGCAACATATCCACCATTTTTTGACTGGAGGTCTTGGAACATAGACCTTTCTTCTGTCATATGTTGCGAGCAGCCACTGTCCAGGTACCAGCAGAGGTGTTTGCTTTGTTCTATTAAGGATATCTGCAACAGAAATTATTTTATCTTTAGGTACCCACTTTCTGGGTCCTTTTCTGTTAGTTCTAGGAGTCTGTGAAGACTTCCTCTTCTTCTTGTGAAGACACTTAGACATAACATGTCTAGCTTTTCCACAGAAGTTACAAATTAATTCTAACTGGAGTGGGTTTAACATAGACAGTTGAGGTTTTTGTTGATACTTTATGATCAGCTGATGATCATATCCAATGCATTCTTTGTTAAGAGAGTGTCTCTGACATCCAAGTAGTTTTGTCAGATTATCTCTGCCATTAACAAATCTAGCAAGATCAGAAGTGAGCTCCTTCACTTTCTGTTGAAGTTTGACAACTTCTTCAGAATGTGATGTTTCACTTGAGATCAAAGCTTCATTAGGCTTTTCAGTCCTCAACTGGCTATTCTCTTTGGCCAGCATCTCACACTCTTGAGATTTTTGTTTATGCTCACTGAGGAGTTTAACATAATCTCTCTTGAGGGATTTGAAGGCCTTAGATAAGCATTTGGATTCCTCTATCGGCTCTTCATGGGTATCATGCAATTCCTCAAGTTCAGAATGTACCTCAGTTTCAGGTTCTGAATCTATGTTGGCCATCAGACAGAGATTGGCTTCCTCCTCTGTCACTTCTCCTTCAGAAGAAGAACATTCAAGATCTTCCCACGTAGCCATCATTCCTTTCTTCTTCTTTTTGAAGAATTTCTTTTGGGAAGCTTTCTTCAAAGAGAGTATTCAGGTTTGATGTGACCAAGCTTCTTGCACTCATAGCAGACAATAAGACTCTTGTCTGTTGATGTGGATTCCTTGTTGAATTTTCTGAAAGGCTTCTCCTTTCTGAACTTCTTCTTTTTCCAGAGATTTCTCATCTTTCTGGTCATAAGAGAAGTCTCTTCATCACTATTAGAATCCTCATTTTCAGACTCGTCTGTGTCACAGTCAGACTCGTCTGCCCTTGAAGCTTTTAAGGCTTTAGATGCCTTTAGATCAACCTTTAGAGCAATGGCTTTGCTCTTTTTGATTGACACACCTTCATTGAGCTCTTGCTCATGAACAGTGAGTGTGCCAAGAAGTTCATCCATAGTCAAGGTGGTGAGATCCTTGGCATGAGATATAGCAGTGATAAGAGGTCTCCACCGCCTTGGAAGACTTCTGAGAATCTTAGCAACTTTCTCAACATTAATATGTATTTTACCAAGAGATTTCAAACCATTTGTAACAGTTTGGAATCTTCCAATCATTTGAGCAACAAATTCACCTTCATCCATGGTAAATAATTCATATTTTCTAACAAGCATAGAAATTTTAGATTCTTTTACCTTAGCAGTACCTTCATGTGTGACAGATAAGGAGTCCCACATTTCTTTACCAGAATCACAAGCACATACCTTTTCAGATTCTTCTGGACTGAGAGCACAAATTATAGCATATCTCGCTTTATGATTTAGATCCCATCTTGTCTTTTCTGCAGATGTCCACTGAGCTTTTGGCTTGTCTGAGCCATCATCATTTAGAAGAGTGTAAGGACCATCAGTGATGACATCCCAAAGATCAGAGTTTGTTGACAAAATGAACCAGTGGAATCTTTCTTTCCAGTAGTTGTAATTTGCACCATTGACGAAGGGAGGTCTGGTCATGAAGCCTCCTTCAGGTTGGGGGTTTCCACTTGAGCTTGCTCCAGAAGTCATTGTTTATTTATCAGGATCTTTTCTCTACACTGTTATGTGCTCAACCTAGAGGCTGAGCTTTGATACCAACTGAAATAGACAGATGCAAACACTAGAAATGGGGTTGAATGGTGTTTGACAAATATATGCGGAATTGTAAACTTTTTCGCAAGCACAGACGAGTGTAAGGAACAGACGAATGTTTTAAAACATAGCAGTCAGACAAGTAACTTGTCTGAAGATTTTCACAGAAAACAAACAATCACGCAAGATGAAAATAGTTTGATAAACACAGTTATATCCTCCTTAGTTAAAAGATAGTTAAGATAAATAATCAAACTAAAGAGATAAGGGATAGAGAGATTAAACACAGATGATTTATCCTGGTTCACCCCTTAATAACTGAGGCTACGTCCAGTCCTTGGCAGCACCAAGTTTTCTCACTATAACTGATCAGGTTACAGGACAGACAAATATTATTTTCACACCTTGCCTCTTCAGGCTCCAGACAAGTATTGTTTGCACACCTGGCCTCTCCAGGCTCAGACGAGTATTGTTTGCACACCTAGCCTCTCCAGGCTCAGACGGGTATTGTTTGAGAGAAGTTTGTAAATAAATTACACTTTGCAAGTCTTTCACAAGCACTCAGACGACGTGAAATTCTAAAAGACTGTGTAATAACTTCAAATGATTGAAGAATACATAATGAAAGAATGAAGATATAAATGTGCAGAGTAAATGCTCTTTGAATGCTGTGATCGTTCTCTACTTGGATCTTCAAAGTCTTCTTTATTAAATAGGATTCAAGGCATTAAAGCCGTTAGAGACATATTTGAAAGCTTGGTTTTTTCCTGATCTTCATTAAATGCAAATAGAGTCGTTCTGGTCAGCCATTAAAGCTTGAGAACTTCGTTTGTTCTCTATCATCAGAATGACAGAGTCTTCTGATACACCTTTGGTCTTAGCAGGTCTTTATACATGCTTTTTGTCCTCAGAGGGAAGTCTTTCCCTTTTTGTGTAACTTGCACTTGTACTCAGGTAAAGTACTTTGTTGTGATTCCTTTTCAAGAGACGAGACAGCTATCATCCATTTGCAACTTAGATGGAGTCTCGAAGGGAGTTCTATGATCTTGAAAGTATTTCTTCAACGCTAGTCAATAGACAGGTGAGTAACTTCATTAGACGGGTTGACTTTTAGTAGTACTTTAGACAGATGAATCTTTCTTTGATCAAATGGGTGAAGACATCATTAGACGAGTTGAGGGATTTCTTCAACGTTGGTCAACACTCTAGTGAAGACTTCATTAGACGAGTTGAATTTTGGTAGTACTTCAGACTGTTGAGCTTTCCTTAGTTCAGACGGGTGAACTTTAGTTAGTTCCTGACGGGTGAACTTTCCTTAGTTCCAGACGGGTGATAACACGCTAGAGCTCAGTACATATAAATACTTAATGCTTATCATTATAATCTGCACATTGAGTAGACGAGTTAACCACTACAGACGGGTTCAATTAAATCATTGAATAAATGTTTTACTCTCATCAAAACTATGGTAAATGCACATCAGACATTTTGGAGACTCAACACTTCGCACCTTCTAGAACAATCAATCACAATTCAACACTTCACAACAATCAATTCAAAGTTTCAACATTAACAACTCCTCCCTCTACTTAGTCTAGGTCTCGGCCATATGGTGGAAAAATAGGGTAGGGGTTTCATTTGGTTTCAATCTTTTGGATGAAGGATTCTTAAGTATAAACAACACTAAATCAAGTCTTATTACTCAAACATTTGAAACAAAAGTCAAGGTTCTCCATGTTCTAGGTTTCGGCCATCAAAGAGAAAAATGGCTGGAATTTGATTTGGTTTTTCAATCCCTTGGATTCAAGGATCATAAGAATGAAAAAGGTGGAATCAAGTATCATTTAACAAAAATTGAAGAAAACTCACTTTCCCCCAAAATTCCTAGGGTTTGGCCATCTCTAATAAAATAGGCTAGGCATATTATTTGTTTTCATGCTCTTGGATAATGATAGAGGGTGATGAAACTAGCTTCAAGAAATTGGTTTCACATTAAAAGGATTTTCCTACAATTTTCTAGAAATTTTTGAAGTTTGGTTCATGAAGTTGAAAATCATGGAATCAAGGTTTTCAAACATGAAATAGGAAGAGATCCATGAGGTTTAAGGATCTAGGGAGTGATCTTACCTTTGAATGATGAAGATTGAACAAGAATCAACAATTTTCATTCACCAAAAATCAAGTTTTCTCTTAAGGAAAATGAGAGAAAGAAAGGAAGAAGATGAAGTGAAGGAAAGAAAATGGTGGAATGGCCTTCATGAAGCCAATTAGGCATGTGGGCTGAAGGGCAAGGATGTCCAAAAGTTGATCACTTAAGGGCAATTTGGTCTTTGCACATAAGGTTAAATGGTAATTATGAAAAAGGTTAGGGGCATTTTGGTCTTTTCACGTCCAGATATTTTCAAACGTCATCATGATACTGGCACGCTTTCCCATGTGATGTGACTTGATGTGACTTCAAGTTTATCCGTTAGTGGGTCCCTGTAAATCCGTATTCAGCTCCGCTCGTCACCCGGTTTGAGAATTCGCCTGAATAAAGCGTAGGAATTTCTTTTTTTCAAATTTATCGAAAATGTAGGAAATTTGATTCTAAGCCTAATTGTTTCGTTCACGGGTCAAACTTAGGTCTCCTGAGCTGTAAAATCGTACTGTCAGTGAAAAACGCACATCGGGCTCCGTCCGAGTTTTCAACCCAAAATTTAACCATAACTTTCTACGATAGCTTAGAGTGTGAATATGGTCTTGGTTTATTTTATTTCATTTTCTAAAACCTTCAATAAAATATAAACTTATTTACACATATTATCGACATTAAAGCAGTGAAAAATCGGGGTGTTACATAGGCTAATGTGTAATATGTTTATGGATATGAAGTTGTGTAATTAACAAACTCGTACATCTAGTGGTACATATAAGCATAGAAGTATAAGTTAGTTAATTACACAACTTCATATCCCTAAACATATTAAATACTAGTTTGCAAGTTACATGTCATTTATACAGTGCTTCAAAATGTACATCCAACCAAAACAACCCAATGGTTCCAAACACTGTCTTCCAAAGATTGTCACGATCTTGAAATCAGGAGAAAACAGATCTTGGCCACTTTCCACTCAATATTGACAACAATACAGTCAGTATGGTTCACAAAGCACTGCTTGTGCAATGTAAACTTAGTGGTGGAAGATGTTTTGTACTCACAAGGTTTTGGTTATATATGGCAGGATGAGGGGATGATTGGTGATTGATTCCATTGAAAGTATTATTTGCGATGATATTTGGTACCAACATGGAATTGCTTGTGTTGTGAACATAGGAAAACGGTGACAACATAATAAGCATAATATTCTAAAACTTGTTATGATACGGTTAATGATGACAACATAATTAATAAAATGACAAGAAGAACCTACGTATGCAAATTCTGGTTTTGCATGTTAGCAAATTGATTAAAGCTACCCGTTTGGGTCATATCTTGGTCTTGAATTAGTGAAAGTTATCCTTCTAAGATCAATTGGGGGAACAGATTTTGGCCTAAACAAGAGTAAAATAACAAGATCTTTAAATCTAGATCATCATGGATTATCTAAAAAGGAAAAAATTATTCAAAGGCAAAGAGGTATTGATAAAATTCGAAAATTTACACTTCCCAGCTTGGATATGTTAAAATAGTAACCACAATAACATAAATTTTTCTGAGGAAGATACAACTAGAAAAAGAAAAAAGAAAAAAAGTGGAGAAGGAACTAATTAAAATCAAACAGAAAAATTATGATCTTGCAAATCAAAGAGTGATTATGACAAGAAGAAAAAAATACACACAAAGAAAAAAGGAGAAAAAGATGAAATTAAATAAATGTGAGAAAATCTAAGTTTTGCACAAAGTTTAATTACATTATAGTTATAGATCACACTATCACAGAAAGTGAGGCTATGAGAGAACCCAACCCGTCTCTTCCTTGTGTCACTCACACAACTTGTGTTAAAGCTGAAAGAGATAAACAAGCTTAACTCAAAGTCTCTTACACGGCGATTTGGAGTACGAAGATGGTCACAGTGACTTCGATGGCGCTATCGACATGGTGGTTTGGGTTGGCAGTTTTGGTGGCTTGAGAGAGAAAGCCTACTGCCGATTTGGTAGACGATATATTGCGACGAAGAGAAGGCGTGAGGTAGAGAAGAAATAACAAGGTTAGAATTGTAACTTCAAACAATGTTCTAGCTTCTTCTCCATTTTTCTTCTCACTAAAGGAGATATTTTTTTTTTTGTGGGTTCCACACTATATTTTTTCATCTTCTCTGTTTCTTTCCCTTACCAAACAACAGAAAACTACTTTTTCTCCCACTTTTCTCTCCTCTCATTTACTCTCTTCTCAATTTCTCTTATACCAAACGAAGGGTTGCCCTTCATATATTTTAACTAAAAGTAGCAAAAGCGTAAAAGTGATTTTATATATTCTCCACCATGCCTCAAACTAGAACTATCAAAATGGGTTGGAACCTGTGAGCCAACCCGCTCACTGGTGGGTTGGTTTGGATGAAACCTAGCTCATTTTAATCTCGGGTCATTTTGACCCGGCTCACCTAATCCGCGGGTTAGGCGGGTTTAACTCGGCTCGCGGGTTACAACAATTTTTTTTTATTAAAAAAAAGTCCAGAAGGCACAAAACACAAATGGTCGCATTTTGAAAATTTCGGGAGACTAAGAACGCACAAAACACACACTTTCCCTTTGAACATTGTATCCCTTTTCCTTTTACCCACTGCACCCGTCAAAGTCGTCGATCTCACCACTGTAGTTATTAGTTGAACATTGTAACCCTCTTCCTTTTATAGACTTTTAAGGCTGACTTTCTTGAATCATTTCTCAACAAAGAAAGAACTTCACGTCTACAACAAGATTAAGGAGAGCCACCAAAAATTAAGGTGCTAGTATTTTATCCAGTAAAGCAAAGTGTTAGTATCCGGTTGAATTTTTGTCTTCAAATGAAAATGTGCCACCAAAAATTAAGGTGGTAGTAATATTTTTTTAAAAAAAATGTATTATTTTTTTGAATAAAAGTGAACCAACTCGCATAACCCACCAACTTGTGGTGGGACGAGCAGGGTTGGCTATTTCCGGGCTCAACAAAAAGTGAGTTAGATCGACCCGCTTTTTGGCCAACTCGTGGTGAACCAACTCGTGATGAGCCGGGTTGGCTGTAACACCTCGATTTTTCAAGCTTTCTAATACTAATAAACAGTGTTTATGAGTTTGTATTTTATTGGAGGGTCTAGAGAGTAAAATAAAATTAACTAAGACCATAGTTACACTCTACGCTATCGTAGGGAGTTACAGTTAAATTTTGGGTCGAAAACTCAGACGGAACCCGGTCTACGTTTTTTCACTGACAGTAGTATTTTACTACTCAAAGACCTAATTTTGACCCGTGAACTAGACAGTTAGTCTTAGAATTGAATTTCCAACGTTTTCGTTAAATTCGAAAAAAATAGGTTCTTACGCTTTATTCGGGCAAAATCTCCAATCGAGTGACGAACGGAGCCGAATAAGGATTTACCGGGACCCGCTAATGGATAATCATGAAGTCACATCAGGTCACATCACCTTGGGATGCGTGCCAATGTCATAATGACTTTAGAAAATATCTGATGCAAAAAGATCAAAATACTCTTGGTCTTTCTCCTAAATGACATTTTCGTTACGGAAGGAAAAGACCGTTTTGCCCCTAGGACCCTATGAAAAGACCATTTTGCCCTCACCCTCATCATGACATCTAGAAAATATCTAGATATTTTGGTTACATTAAGGGTGAAAAGACTATTTTGCCCTTGGTCTTTTATTCTAATTCCATTTGTGTCCCTTGGTGAAATGACCATTTTACCCCTAAGTGAAAAACTTTTGGACCCTTTGGTCCCCTCCCATTCTCACGCATAACGCAAGCTTCATGAAGTCAATTTGCTCATTTTCTCACAACTCCATCATCTTCATCTTTTCTCTTCACTTTCTTCCATTTTCAAGGTTGAACCTTAATCATTTTTGGTGAAACAAGACTTGATCCTTGGTCCATTTTCATCACTCAAGAGATATGATCACCTTCCCTTGACTCCTAAGCTTCATGTTCTTCATTCTTTTCTTGTTTTCCATCCATGGTTTCATGAGTTTCAAGTTTATGATCCAAACTTCAAAAATCTCTAGAAAATTGTAGAAAAAATCCTTTTAATTGTGAGAACCAAAATAGTAATGGCTAATAACCCCTAAAAGTTTAATGATTAACAAAATTATTATATGTTTATGAATATAGTAGAAGTCCAGATTATACTAATCCATAAGGTCAAAAGACCTTTTTATATGTTTCTGACTTCAGAAGGACTCTCAAAAGGAACATTGTTTCTCAACGTCAAAAGATACATCTAGCTCTTAATGGATAAAAAGCTCAAAGCAATATCCGTGTCCAATGAACATTATGGTTCGTCCAAATGATTCTTGGATTTTAGTGTTAAAAGTCTTGCGTATAGATATCAAATAATATTTTGTGCATCCAACTTTCAATATAATTGTGCGTCCAACCTTCTATATACTTGTGCATCCACTAACTTTATTCTGCAGATGACGTGGCTCTTATTCATATGTCTTGATTGGTTTTTAAAGAAAATATCTTTCCATATAAGACAAAAGAAGGTACAACTATGCACAGCAGAGAATCACGTAGAGCAAAAAGCATGTCGGCCAAAAAGGCAAAACAGTCTGCTCTAATTCAAGCCGCTATTCTACCGAAAGCAACCTTGCCTCCTCATTTGGAAGGACAAATATTGAATGGAGAACAGCTAGCAAATGGACTTGTACCTAACGGATATTTCACTGTGTCTAAACGGAAAAGATTCCTACCATTTGAAACCAAAAGGTCAGACAAGGCTATTTAAAGACCCTCTTCTAAAGAAACAAGAAGAGCAAGAAATTACACATAAGAGAGAATTCATTTTGCAACGAAAAGCTTCAAGCAATCACTCTTTAGAAAAAGATCTGTAAACCTTCTTATTCTTTCATTGTAAAGTTACAAACAGATTTTTTAAGAGCTGTATCGTGTAATACTCTCATTCTTAGTGAGTTTGTAAAAAGCTCGAAAACCCCACCCAAGTCTTAGGATTTGTTGAGCCTGGAGAGGCTTGTCTGTAAAAGAATACTTGTAGCCTGGAGAGGTGTAGAATACTTGGAGTTGTAGTCGTGGAGTGACTAGGAAACAACTTGTGAAAAGTGCTAAGTGATTTAGTGGAAAAACCTTCTCAGGGAAGGGACTGGACATAGCTCTTTGATTTGAAAGAGTGAACCAGGATATATCTCTGTGTGAATCTCTCTATCCCTATCTTGTTAAGTTTATTTATTTACCAACTTGGGGATTGAAAACAAAGTCTCTTAAACGTTTGTTATCGTTTTGCTTTTGTTCTTTCATCTTGCTTGTCTAAAACGCTTTTCAGAAAAGGCTTTCGAAAATCGGTTAAGAAACACAATTCAACCCCCCTTCTTGTGTTTCCCTGTTTCACTTTCAGTTGGTATCAGAGCTCAGCCTCTGGGTTGAGCATTTAGCTGTGCTTGAGGAAAAGATCCAAAGCTCGATGGCAGGACAAGGGATGCCCAGTGGGAGTCAACCTATTCTTGAAGGTACCTCCTTGACTAGACCACCATTTTTTAATGGGACTCACTACCTCTACTGGAAAGAAAGATTCAAAGGATTCATCTTGAGCACCAGCTCTGCTCTTTGGCCATTAATCATGAATGGTCCCCACATCGTCAACAGTCCTAATGGCACTGAGAAAGATGAAGCTCAGTGGACCGAAGATGAGAGAAGAAGGATGGAGCAAAACTACAAAGCAAGATACACCCTGATGTGTGCTCTTAGTCCAGACGAGTTCCAAAAAATTCATGCATGTGATACTCTATCTAATGTTCATGAAGGAACATCCAAAGTGAAGGATTCAAAGATCATTATTCTTATCAGCCAATATGAAATGTTCACAATGGAAAATGGAGAAACGATCGTTGATATGATAGGTTGTTTCCAAACTATTATCAATAATCTCAAGTCCCTTGGAAAAGTTTATACTACAAAAGAAAATCCTCATGAGTTTACATAAGGAATGGAGACCACTCATCACTGCAATCACTCAAGCCAAGGATTTGTCAACCTTGACCTTAGATGATCTTGTGGGAACTCTTCAAGTTCATGAGCAGAAGCTTAACCAGGACAACCCTACAAAGAAAGGCAAGACTATTGCCTTAAAAAGTCAAAAAGCCAGCAGCTCAAAAGTTCTCAAAGCAAATGAGTCCAGTGATGAAAATAATCAAGATGAAGAAGAAGAATCTGATGATGAGCTGTCTCTCATATCAAAGAAACTTGAACGTATTATGAAAAAGAAAAACATGAGAAGAAGACCCTTTAAAAAGAATAACGTCAAAAATCCAATGGTTTGCTATGAGTGCAAGAAACCAGGCCACTTCAAGGCTGAGTGCCCTCAGCTGAAAGAGAAGAGAAAGTTCTTCAAAAAGAAAAGCAAGAATCTCATGGCAACATGGAAAGATCTCCACTTGCATCCCCAATAGCAGATATGTGTCTCATGGCAAATATCTCCTCTGAGACAGAAATAGAAGAAGAAGAGGTAAATATATCTTACTATTCTAAAGATGCATATGATGAACTATTAAATGAATCATGCATTATTTATTCTGAATAAAAAGCTCTTAAAAGAAAATTTACCAAACTCAATAAAGACTTTGACAAAGTCAAAATTGAGAATGGAGAACTAAGAGAAGAGATAATCAGCCTAACTGAAGTTTCAAGTTCTAAGTCCAGTACATTCTGTGAAGTTGAGAAACTTGAGCATCAAGTTACTTACTTAACTGATAGTCTATCTAAATTCACTGATGGATCTAAGAAGCTTAATTTAATTCTTAGATATAGACCTCCTCATGATAAATCCGGTATTGGATATGAAAAGGGAAATCCAAAAATTCCTTACAAGAAAACTGAGATAGAAAGAGTAATGTATTGTTCTATCTCTGGAAAAATGGACACTCTGCGTCCAAATGTTTACACAAAAGAAATGCTAGAACTAATAAGTTAACTACAACTAACCACAAAAGGACCGAAGTCTATCTGGTTACCTAAGAGCAGGATAATCTCTGTAGCAGACTTGCTTGACAACAGGAAGAAAACACCAATCATGGTACCTGGACAGTGGGTGCTCACGAAACATGACGGGAGAAAAGTCTATGTTCCTAGACCTAAAGCCAAAGTCTGAAGGATCGGTTGTATTCGGTGGTAATCAAAAGGGAAAGATTGTAGGTATTGGTAAAATTGGTAAGAATAATTCTCCCTCAATAAATAATGTGTTGTTCGTTGAAGGGTTAAAACATAATCTGCTTAGCATAAGTCAATTGTGTGACAGCGGGCTTGTGGTGTCTTTCAACAAAGATAAATGCATAGTCAAATATGCTGATGGGTCCACTCTATTCACTGGTAAGAGGCAAAACGATGTATATAAAATTGACTTGGAGGATCTCTGTAATCAAAATGTATCATTTCCGATGTTTGTTAATGAAGAACAATGGATTTGGCACAAGAGACTTGGTCATGCAAGCCTGAGATTAATATCAAAGCTACAAAAGCATAACCTCGTAAGAGGATTACCAAAGCTTGCCTATAAATCGGATGTTCTTTGTGATGCCTGTCAAAAGGGGAAACAAGTTAAAAATTCTTTTAATTCAAAGAATATTGTTTCTACATCCAGACCTTTAGAATTGCTACATTTAGATTTGTTTGGTACAACAAGGACTGCCTCCCTAAGTGGAAAGAAATATGGGCTTGTCATTATCGATGATTATTCTAGATGGACATGGGTGACGTTCCTAGCTCACAAAGACGAGTCTTTTGAAGTATTCTCAATATTCTGTAAAAGGATTCAGAATGAGAAAGGTATATGTATCAACTCAATCCGAAGTGATCATGCAGGAGAGTTTGAGAATTTAAACTTCCAACTATTCTGTGAAGAAAATGACATTCTTCACAATTTCTCTGCCCCTGGAACACCTCAACAAAATGGGGTCGTTGAGAGAAAGAATAGGTCTCTTCAAGAGATGGTAGGAACATTACTCAATGATAACTCTGTCTCTAAAAACTTTTGGGTTGAGGCTATTAACATAGCATGCTATAATCAAAATAGAGTATACATAAGACCAATACTGAAAAAGACTCCATATGAATTGTGGAAAGGACGAAAACCCAACATATCATATTTTCATCCTTTTGGATGTGCCTGCTTTATATTAAATAATAAAGACAATCTAGGTAAATTTGATGCCAAAGTTGATAATGGTATTTTCTTAGGATACTCTGAAACATCTAAGGCTTTCAGAATTTATAATAGTATATCACTAACTGTCGAAGAATCTATTCATGTTAAATTTGATGACAAGAAGCCTGATAAAGTATTATCAGAGCTGGACGAATCGCTTGCAGATCTTGATCTGAATGATCATTGTCCAACCAACAATGGGAAGGAAATCCTCGAAGAAGTCAAAGCTGGTGATCACACTCCTCAATCGTCAAATGACAGTCAGAAAACTTGGCAATTCAAAACCTACCATCCTGAAGATCAAATTCTAGGTCAACCTAGTGATAAAGTAAGAACAAGGTCAACCTTCAGAAATCAAGCTGGCTCAGCTTTCATCTCTGAGTTAGAACTAAAGACTGTGGACGAAGCTCTCATGGACGATGGATGGATTTTAGCTATGCAAGAAGAACTCAATCAGTTCAAGAGAAACAAGGTTTGGACTTTAGTTCAAGATTCGAATGATAAATCCATAATTGGAACAAAATGGATATTTAGAAATAAAATGGATGAAGATGGAAAAGTTGTGAGAAACAAAGCAACGTTAGTAGCACAAGGTTATTCTCAAGAAGAAGGTATTGATTATATTGAAACCTTTGCTCCTGTTGCTAGAATAGAAGCAATACGTATCTTACTATCTTTTGCTGCTCATCATAACATAACACTATATCCAATGGATGTTAAAAGTGCGTTTCTAAATGGGTTAATTAATGAATAAGTCTATGTAATGCAACCCCCTGGGTTTGAAGATCATTCCCATCCTGAGTATGTATATAAGCTTCAGAAAGCTTTATATGGACTCAAACAAGCTCCTAGAGCTTGGTATGAGAAACTCAGCTCTTTCCTCATGCAAAATGGTTTCTGTATAGGAAAGGTAGACACCACTCTGTCTAAGAAAACAAATAAGGATAATTTCATAATAGTCCAAATCTATGTTGAGGATATTATTTTTGGATCTACTAATGATTCTCTTTGCAAGGACTTTTCTGAACTTAAGACAAAAGAAATCGAAATGAGCATGATGGGAGAGCTCAAATTCTTTCTGGGTCTACAAGTAAGACAAACCTCAAAGGATGTGTACATTCATCAGACTAAGTACATTAGAGATCTCCTGAAGAAATTTCTAATGGATGATTGCAAGACAATGAGTACACCTATGCATCCAACGTCCATTCTGACCAAAGACAACAAAGATACAAAGGTAGACCAAAAGGTTTACAGAGGTATGATTGGATCTCTCTTATATCTTACTGCGTCCAGACTTGACATAATGTTTAGTGTATGTCTTTGTGCACGTTTTCAAGCTGACCCATATGAAAATCATTTAACAGCTGTCAAAAGAATATTTAGATATCTAAAAGGTACTTCTAATCTGGGTTTATTTTATGAGAAAACAAATGAGTACAGATTAATGGGTTATTGTGATGCTGACTATGCTGGAGATAGAATTGAACGAAAAAGTACAAGTGGTGGTTGTCACTATCTTGGAACTAATCTCATCTCATGGTCAAGCAAAAGACAAAATACCATTGCCTTATCAACTGCTGAAGCTGAATATATCTCTGCCGCTAGTTATTGTTCACAACTCTTATGGATTAAACATCAACTGGAAGACTACAACATTCATGAAAGTAAGATTCCTATTTATTGTGATAATACTGCTGCAATTAATTTATCAAAAAATCCTATATTGCATTCTAGGGCTAAATATATAAAAATCAAACATCATTTTATCAGAGATTACATTCAAAAAGATGTGTTTGATGTAAAGTTTGTTGGTACTGACCACTAGTAGGCAGATATCTTCACAAAACCTCTTGTAGAGGATAGGTTTTCTTTCATAAGAAAATAGCTCAACATGCTCTATGTTGAATGACCTTGCGTCCAATAAACGCTTGTGTCAAAGAAAAGCTTGCATCCAATTTGTTTGCGTCCATTTACTGCACCTCGCTAATCACAAGCTTACGTCATTATTATGTGCTACTCATCATTTACAATAAATGTAGAATATTTTGAAAAACATGAGTTATTTAATTATTTTACTTTTAATATCTCGCTGTCATCCACACATTCCTATGCAGAGTCAGCACTCTCTTGTCACATCAAACATCGTGCGTCTGGTACTTCCCTCTTAAATAGCCACCCTCAGTAACTGCTAGTCATCATGGTTCTTTAACCACAGTTACTTTCTTTGACGTTTTGGTTACTTTACTCCTCTCTATATAAACCCCAACCAGTGAGCTAAAACCACACCAAACGTCTCCATCTTTGAAACTCTTCTCCTTCTCTCACCCTCAGCTGTTCATCTTCTTTTACATTCTCTTCTTAATATGGGAAGAAACCTTCAATCAGTCGGAGAAGGAAGCAGCGTCCCTCAAGAAAACATGTCACCTTTAGGTCATCCAACTCGTGATGTTCCAGACAACTGCCAGATCAACATTGAACATCAGATTGACTTGAATCTACTTGACAGACTAGGAGCAGATGTCAGAATCTATGTCATTGGAGCTGGATGGGATCACTTCTTCATAAACTATCTAGAAGTTTATCCAAGACTTATCACTGAATTTTGGAGGACCGCTCACTTGGAAAAGGAAGGTCACATTTCTGGGTATGTTTTGGGGACACAAAAAGTTGACGTCTCCAAAGTCAGCATAGCGTCTACTATTTAGTGTATGTCTCTTGGAGCAACCTATTCCAAAACTTGGTATAACAAGTTTGAGGGAAAAGACAATGTCTTCAACTTCCTGAGAAATCCTAAAGCTCCAATGCTCTCTTTCGTGCTGCCATTATGAAAGACGAAGCAAGGATTCTAAATCAAATCTTGAACAAGGCTGTCCTTCATAAAGCTGGGTCTAAGGACTTTGTTTCTGAGGTGCATTCTTTTCTTCTTACTCATCTTCTTTATAGTATGAAGATCAATCTTCCCTCCCTTTTCTTTGATCGGTTCAAAGAAAATTGCATAGATGTTGACTCTGTTAAGACCATCACTTATGCAATTCTTCTTTCTCGAATATTTGAGAACCAAGGAATTTATCGAATGCTAAACAAGGTTCACCCAAGCATAAGGATCTCCTACCAAACCATCAGTTGCCCACAATTTGGAAAAGCAAACCTTTCAAAGATGCAACTCAAATCTGTCTTGGCCTTTGAACAAGCTCAGTCCAACATTGCACAATCTCAACGCATGGAAGCTCTTCAAAGCAGACAAAGAACGAAGAATCAGACTCCAAGTGTTGCTAATCAACCTCAAGTCTCCTCTGATTCGTCCACTTTGGAAAGATTGTTTGAACAATCTCAGGCTAAGACTCACGATGTTTTTGAAGAATTTGAGGAAAAGCCAAATCTGGAGTTTGCTTCATGATTGATGGTATTGCTTACACCATTAATGGAGAAACGTTCATCAAGCTAAATGGTGTAGTCGTTCCCTTTATCAAAGAAATTCATGGACCTTTACTTAAAGCAAATTTGGGCTCAACAGCAAAGCAGCAAGCTCATGCCAGTGCATCCTCTAAAGCTAGTCACGAAGCTGGTCCTTCTAAGCCTAGATACAGAAAGAGAAAGCTTCTAGTGGAAGAAGACGATGAGGATGATTTTCCTATTGCCCTTCTTCTTGCTAAGAAAACTAAGGTATCACCATCCCTCTCAAACTTGCCCAACCCTTCTATTTCTTCAATACTCTCCATCCCAACTGAAGCCCCATCTTCTACTCCACCCACTAATCCCAACCTGTCTTCGTCCATTCCTCCATCATCCAAAAAGATAAGAATTAAAACCGTAGCTAAACGGCCACCCAGACCTAAAATCATCATCCAAGACTCCTCCACCTCCTCTCAGCAACAACCAAATTCCCAACCCCCATCTTCACCCCTCTCACCCGTCACACTATCCACAAATGAACACAGAGGATCTCAAGATGACCTACCCTCTATTCCTCAGTCACTGGTCCCGGAATCATCTTCTCCTCCTCACGTTCTTCTGCTACCATGGTACTCTCATGAAGAAGTTACATCTTCAGAGATTCCATTGGGTAGAATTCCTGAAGCAATTCTTGAAACTGAGACCCAAGCAAATGTCTGTTGTGCTAAGTCTACTAGTCCTCAAGATGATGCAAGATGTGAAGACTTCGCTGTTCCTGAAACTCAAGCGGAAGCAATCTCCGTTCAGCACATTAATCGTCTTGATCCTGATTCCACCTTGTCCGGCAACACTGTGGAACTGCATCTTGATGATGACGATAATGATGTCAATACCTCTGCTGCTGAAGAAGTCCACCCTGCTCAAGCTTCGGCTCCCTCTCTACCTCCTGGACTTTCTTGTGAAATTGCTGACTACTTGGTAGAACGGATTTCTGCAAGGGTGACTCAAGAGTTGAATAGCAAAATGGATCAACTGTTTACTTATCTTCATCGCATATTTCCTGACATTCCTCCTCCATCTCTTTAAATTCTTTTCTTTTCCTTTACTGACTTTGATGTGCATCCTCCCTTCATTCCTTTTGTCTGATGACAAACAGGGGGAGAATGATATGGAAATGTGTGAAAGATTTTTTTTGGATTAGAAAGACTGAATATATGTTCGTTTATATCATGCTTTCATTATATTGTGTTCTGAATTATGACTTAAATGTGTAATCTGAATGTTAAACACATATATCTAAGAAATGCATAATCTCAGGGGGAGCTTTTATTCATAAGGACATAAGGAATCCTGTTTCAAAAATACTTTATAATAATGTTCATCATCATAAAAAAGGGGAAGATTGTTAGAACCAAAACAGTAATGGCTAATGACCCCTAAAAGTTTTAATGATTAACAAAATTATTATATGTTTATGAATATAGTAGAAGTCCAGATTATACTAATCCATAAGGTCAAAAACTTTTTTATATGTTTCTGACTTCAGAAGGACTCTCAAAAGGAACATTGTTTCTCAACATCCAAAGATACATCTAGCTCTTAATGGACAAAAAGCTCAAAGCAATATCTGCGTCCAATGAACATTATCGTTCGTCCAAATGATTCTTGGACTTTAGTGGTAAAAGTCTTGCGTACAGATATCATATAGTATTTTGTGCGTCCAACTTTCAATATAATTGTGCGTCCACTAACTTTATTCTGCAGATTGACGTGGCTCTTATTCATATGTCTTGATTGGTTTTTAAAGAAAATATCTTTCCATATAAGACAAAAGAAGGTACAACCACGTACAACAGAGAATCATGTAGAGCAAAAATCATGTCGGCCAAAAAGGCAAAACAGTCTGCTCTAATTCAAGCCGCTATTCTACCGAAATCAACCTTGTTTGAACGGAGAACAGCTAGCAAATGGACTTGTGCCTAACGGATATTTTACTATGTCTAAACGGAAAAGATTCCTACCATTTGAAATCCGAAGGTTAGACAAAGCTATTTAAAGACCCTCTTCTGAAGAAACAAGAAGTGCAAGAAATTACACATAAGAGAGAATTCATTTTGTAACGAAAAGCTTCAAGCAATCACTCTCTAGAAAAAGATCTATAAACCTTCTTATTCTTTCATTGTAAAGTTACAAACAGATTTTTTAAGAGTTGTATCGTGTAATACTCTCACTCTTAGTGAGTTTGTAAAAAGCTCGAAAACCCCACCCAAGTCTTATGATTTGTTGAGCCTAGAGAGGTTTGTCTGTAAAAGAATACTTGTAGCCTGGAGAGGTGTAGAATACTTGGAGTTGTAGTCGTGGAGTGACTAGGAAACAACTTGTGAAAAGTGCTAAGTGATTCAGTGGAAAAACCTTCTCAGGGAAGGGACTGGACGTAACTCTTTGATTTGAAAGAGTGAACCAGGATATATCTCTGTGTGAATCTCTCTATCCCTATCTTGTTAAGTTTATTTATTTACTAACTTGGTGATTTAAAACAAAGTCTCTTAAATGTTTGTTATCGTTTTGCTTTTGTTCTTTCATCTTGCTTGTCTAAAACGCTTTTCAGAAAAGGCTTTCGAAAATCGGTTAAGAAACACAATTCAACCCCCTTCTCGTGTTTCCCTGTTTCATTTTCATTAATATCAAATCAATTTCTGTGATCTAGTTCCATCCTCTTCTATCACTATCTAAGAGCATGAAATCAAATAAGCTTCCTAGCCTATTTAACTTAGAGGGGCCGAACCTAACTTTTGGGGGAAATGGGTTTTTCTTCAATTTTTGTAAAGTGATACTTGATTTCACACTTTCATTCCTATGATCATTCAATCCAAGTGATTAGGAAACCAAATCAAAATCTTAGCTTATTTTTATCCATGAGGGTCGAACCCTATCTTGATTTGTTGGATGGGTTTTGGTTCAAATCTTTGACAATTAATCATAGATTATGTCTTAATCATGCTTAAGGATCATTGATCCAAGAGTTGGTAGAATTTCAACATCTCTAGCCTATTTAAATAAATAGGGGCAGAACCTTGGTCATAAGGATTAGCGAAATTTTGATTTAACTGTATTGATTTCTGGTTGTGGTTTATTGTGAAGGATCCGACAGTATTCGATCGTTCGAAGACGCGTACGATTGATAGATGCGGAGCCGCAGTCGGAGTTGCACGAGAACATTGTTCAGGTGGGGGAAAGAACCACGATATCGTCGGGGAGGCAAGATTTAAAATTATATATATATATATATATATATATATATATATATATATATATATATATATATATATATATATATGCGTAAAGCGACCTAAACCCTACTAGAGGTTGTTTGACTAATAAGTTGATTTTATCGTATATTGAGGATGTATGTCCTGTGATAGGATGTTTAATATAATATATGTGACTAGACCATGACCCGTGCGATGCACGGGAAATATATGTGTCAGGAGTATAAAATCATGTTTTGTTAAAAAGACAATACATGATTATGTGAAATTGGATAAAAATAAATAGTAACGTGTATTACAAATTTAATTTCTATAAGTTTTGACAGATACAACTTGCAATAAAATTTTAGTCCCAAATTTGTAGGCTGTAGAAAATATCAACTGTAGATTTCATATATCGATTGACATGAAGGTTGGGCAAACTTGGATACTTGTTCGTCAGCGTCATCCACAGCAAAAAGAACTGCAATATCAATTAAAGTTGTAAGTATTTGACTTAAAACATAAGGTAATAATTAGATCGTTAACAGAAATATGGTTTTTGTGAAACATACCTATGTTAAATTTTGGAATACTTCTCTATAAACCACATTCGAAGTGGAGTTTGAAATTTGTCCTTCATTGTCGCATATGAGTATCTTCAAACCACTTCTAGAGGTGACTCTTGATATCCCAACATACAATTGTCCATGCGAAAAAACAGGTTGTGGAAGGTAGATGGCCACATGTTTTAGAGATTGTCCTTGACTCTTATTAATTGTCATTGCAAAAGAAACAACAATAGGAAATTGTCTACGTTGAAATTTAAAAGGAATCCTAGGATCAGATGGAATCAAGGACAACCTTGGAATAAAAACCTTTTGCCCAATGCTGCTACCTGAAATGACTTTTGCTTCCAAAACATAATTCCCCAATTGGGTAATGATGAGTCGAGTCCCATTACATAAACCTGATGATTGATCTATGTTTCTCAACAACATAATGGGAACTCCAATCTTTAGTTTCAATTTATGATTTGGCAAGCCTGAAGCATTAATGGTGTTCAAAAATTCTGGAGTATGAACATCATCGGGTGAATCAATGTTTCCATCACGGGAGCATGGATTATCAAAACTTAAATAAGTTTTTGTTTCACCAGACATCAACAACAACATATAATCATTTATCATGTCAACATCATTTTTAGGTGCTAGAATAGCCCTATGTTGAAAATAGGATGGATCATTCAAATTCTGTAAGAGATTTTCATAGATACTGTCAACAATGGAAGCAAGAGGGTCACCTGAATTAGTAATAAACATGTCATCAAATACATCAAGCACATAAAAATTTCCAAATATTAGGTGCCTATGATACATACACGAACATTGACAATATTAACATTAAAAATTTGGAACTATTAAGAAAATAATATGCAATAAGGTCACTATGTTTACTGAACACAATATAAGATATAAATTATTACACTATCACCTTAGACGAATGTCATAAAATTGGTTTCCTTGTTTATCATGGAACATAATGAAGGCAGTAGTCGAATAATTAGTAATGATGATGCATAAAAAATAAAAAAATAAAAATAAAAATGAAAATATAAAATATCAAGTTTTAGGACATGAAAATTTTATAGTTGTCTATAATAAGTGACCTCAAACAGTATATTCTGTATTTAACAACTACCTTTTTATATGAACACAAAGACTCTATAAACAAAAATTCACTTGACTTGTAAAAACTACCATTGGAAAAATATTTCAACAATCGAAGGAAGAAGGTCACCTGAATTAGTAATAAGCATGTCATCAGGTATATCAATGACAACATCTCCATCATTGATGTATCCAATAGTGCCATCCCCAATTTTCAAAACCCAATTTGAGAAATTCTTCAATTCTTCCACATCACAATCAGAAGATCCACATTGAAGCCTCATGTTTTTAGTTAAAGTAAGCACTCTACAAAATTGCCAAAGATATGAAGCGTTTATGCTCGCATGAACAATATCTTGTCTTGTGGCCTTTGGTATTACTGGTAGAATTTGCCTGAAATCACCTCCAAGAACAACAACTTTTCCTCCAAAGGGAAGGCTTAAACTATTGGCATTTGAGAATCGGAGTATATCTCTAAATGATCTGTCTACTGCTTCAAAACAATGTTTGTGAGTCATAGGAGCTTCATCCCATATTATAAGCTTAGCTTTGATTATCAACTCAGCCAAAGCACTTCCTTGTTTGATATTACAGGTAGAATCTTCATTAACATTAATAGGAATGGCAAATCTAGAATGAGCTGTCCTACCCCCGGGAATTAGCAAGGATGCTATTCCACTTGATGCTACTGTCAAAACAATTTCTCCTCTAGACCTTATTGCTACAGATATTGCCCTCCAAATATAAGTCTTACCGGTTCCACCATATCCATAAAGGAAGAACAAACCCCCATTGTTTTCATCTACACTTTCCATGATGGTATCATATATTTGTCGTTGTTCAGAAGTCATTGTAGATAGTAAATGCACATGTTCTGAAGCCAAAGATTGCCTATCATAGTTAAGTTCGTCATGGATAAGCCTATTTTGTGATTCTGAAATTAATGACATGTCAGGCCGACGCATGGTGGGAAAATCAGACAAACTTTTATTGTTACTCTGCAACAATTTCTGTATTTCTACCAGTGTAAAATTTATCAACTCATCATTTGACAAAATCAAATCTGTAAAAAAACAAAATCAATAGTTAGTTAAAATAATTTTAAAATAGTATAACCTATTATGATGGACTTGTACGTTTATCTTGATCAGTAATATGTAAAGATAATAAGTTATAACCAAATAAAAATTTAAAAAGTATTAATTACCATCAAATTGTAGAAGTAATCTTTGCATGTGTTGAATATCATCGCTCAAGTCTTCCCATGTACATTGCCAAACAAATTCTGGTCTAGAAAGCTGATTTGACAACAATAAGGTTGCAAAAAGCTTCCTCAAAAAACTGGCAGTGCCCCAATGACTTGCCTCTTTAAGGGCATCAATATATTCTCTATCATCATCCAACAAACCCAATGCATAGCAGGCGTCTTAAAATGTCGTGTACATGACATTGTTGACTGTCCTTATTTGAGCAAACGATTGTGGTCCCGTTGAATAATTTAGCAAATTTCTCAAGTAAAAAAGCTCACCACTTCCAGGAGCAACAAAATGCACTCTCCCAACTGTGAATCCTTTTTTCCTAGGAGCCCATTCATGTTCGGCTTGCTTCCACACAAATTTTGAAGGAAATTGAGCATATGTTAGATTTCGTGCAGTAGGATATTTTCTATTTGCATCCATCCAAGCCATGAATTTTGATTTATGCATATTTGCCTTATCCAAAACTTGCTCAAGTAAGTCATCATCATTGTATACAACAGTCTGTTCATCTGGCAAGTGGATAGATAATCTTTCAACAGCAGGTTCTCTGTAATTAATATCGAAGGTAAATAGTCTCCATGCTGCTTCACATGATGACAAATACCTACAATCATAATACAATTTGATTTCATCAACACATTCTGAATCAACCTGATTGGCTGCACTGTCATAGAAGCTTGCAGTTATACGGTCATGTCCTTTGTTCACATACTTGAACAAATATTTGATAGAACGTGATTGATTACACCATTCTACATTTATATGAGCATTATATTTCAGAAGCAGATCCCGATTGTATGGGACAACAAATCTATTGTCAATTACAGAATCACCTTTTCTGATAACTCTTCCATTGTCTCTCCTCCTGTACAAAGGATATCCATCTGCATCAATGGTTGTTCTATCAAAAAAATTCTTAGGAAAATATTTAGTACATCTTCCATTCTGCATACATGGAGATTTCCTATTTTGTACCCCACATGGACCATGAATCATAAGTGAAGTTACAACTTGGAATAGCTCCGGATCAGTTTGTTGATCTGGTATCTCAGCACATATGATCTTATCAATATCATCAGGATGTGGATATCGAAAATTTGGGTGCAAAAATATCAAGATGTGGGCATGTGGCAATCCTCTTTTCTGGAATTCAATAGTGTATATAACTGCACATAAAGTAACCAAAAATAGGAATAATAAGTTAGTGTAGGAAAATGCAATTTTTTTTTTTTAAAAATGAATCATTTATCAATAAAGGAATGTTATTGGTAATATCTTTATATATATATTAAATGAAGCAAAATTTCGTTTAAACGTATAAATTAAAATGCATATTTTTTAATTAGTATATTTTTCTAAATTATAATTGAAGATAAATTGTTAATGGTACATACCTGCCCTAAACTCTCCAAACACTTTGCCTTGCTTTATCTCCCTTATCAATTCATCAAGCTTGATTTTGAATACTCGACATATTAAGTCAGGTCTATCTTCAGAATTCAACCCATGTTTACGCAAGAATCTACACAATTTAGGCCATTTTTGGTTGCAGGTAAATGTAATGAACAAATCAGGATAACCTATCCATCCACATATTGCCATAGCATCTTGATAATTCTGAAACATGTAGCGCGCACCACCTGTAAACGATGACGGTAAGACAATTCGCTTGCCTGCTGCTGAAGGATTAGTATCTCCTCTCAATATTGCTTCAGTAATACCTTTGTTCATCTCAGCTCTCAATTCTTTTTGATGAGTTCTAACATAATGCAATCGAGAAGACTCTACCATACTGTAAACATCCACTAAAAATTGTTGAAGTAGACGTTTAGAGTACAATAAACAAGAGTCCTCAATTAGTCTTTGCTGAATTCTGAAAGCATAAAACTCCCTCATGGAAACCTTTTGTCTCTTGTTATATCTTCCTTCAGAGCTATCACTCAATGGGATATCCTCACTAAATCCATCCTCTCCTCTTGGAAACAACAATGGATATTGTAATGGCATATAAGCAGCACTTAATATTGAAATACGCTGCAAAATCCCTGATTGAGTTTCAACAATTATATCCCTCTCAACACCTGCTGAATCAAAATCTCCAACGATAAGTGCAGCAACTTCAGATGCAGTAGGTAAATTATATCTCCTACCATCATGACCCCTTTTGCCTATAATTCTCAGCTTCAAATTGGTGAAGTCATTTGTCTTCACTCTATCACGAATCATTCTGTAAAATTGGACGTAAGGATTACAACGATCAAGCAAATCCTTGATGTCATTAACAATTGAAACTTCTAACGTTGATGCCTCTTTGTCCATCCTATATTGAAGACCAAATACTAATCGTAAGTACTTTATTTAATATACAAAATTCAATAAAATAAATAAAGTAGTAAATACAATTTACTTTAGTAATAATTATGAAAAATTTACCTCACCACAGACATTCTATTAGATATTTCGTTGTCAGTGTCATATATGTACAGTTGAGCAAACTTGGGTTTATTTCCAGGTAATGGTAGCAAACTTCCAATCCTATGGTAATTCTCACCACTCATGATAAACATTGGAGGTCCTTTTCCATCATTTTTAGAGTCATCAATTCTTCCACCCATAGATGTGAATGAGAACATCATATTGAAAGATCGAATATGTTGCAAAAAAATTTTGCTTCGGCGATCCTTTTTCTGAAATAAGTCTTTCAATCCTGGAGGTGTAGGTTTCAAATAAGGAAGTTTTATTTTGCCTTGCAAGCAACATAACGAAAATTTTGGATTTTTTGATTTTCGTCTTTTTTCCACCCTTTCAGAATACCACATTAAAGCTTTACAAAATTGACACTCCCATATTGGATCACCAATGTCCCAATAACCTGAAAATTATTTTTGACATGAACTATGGTTTAAAATCGGATTTATACTAAAGACTTTTCAAAGTAATTTCACATTTTCATTACCTTCATACGAAACAATGTTGTCATGCTGGAATATTGGGGCATTGCCCCCAACATTTTCATGTGATGCAGCGCCTACAAAATGAAATAATACAGTTTAAAATTGATGAAATAAAATATAATAAGAATTTGGAATTTATATGCAATATTTATTACCTGCTTCATTATTCTGAATAGCATCATTGGCTAGAATAATATCCTCATCTATGGATGAATCACTTTCTTGTGTTTCTGCTTGAAATTTACAAAAACAAAGTCACAAATTATTTGTAGATAAATATTTCTTTTTGGATAATAATATTTACAATTATTTGAAATCATAAAATGGATATTTTATGATACCTGCTAGCGATGTAATGATTGGTTCTTGAGAATTTGAGTGATTAGTACTCACGTTATTTCCAACATTTAAACATTGTGTAAGTTTGCCGTTGCTTAAGAAAAACTTCCCAGCACCAAATTTCTTTTTGCTAGCACTACCATTTTCCTTATTACTTGAACACTGACCTTGATGGTCATCAGTCAAATTGTGCCTAGCTCTTTTAGCACTACCATTTAACACTGCAATTCATATAATAAATATAACATGTTAATTAAGCTTAGAAACACGCACATATTGATAACTAATTTTAGAGGTATGTTACAAAAAAAGTGAGATGTCATAAATACCATTAGTAATATCAGATAACAGAATGCTGCCATTATGCTGGCCATCATCACCAATACTAATTGATGAACTTGACCTCAATGAAACTATCATGCCATAATCATCTGCATTATTATTATCAGCTAAAGTTAAATAAATTTGAATAACATCATATGAAAGTAAATGATCAATATATTAAATAATAGTGGTAGTAAAAATATAATACCATTAGCAACACTGGATAGTGGAATTGATTGACCATGTATATTTTCATTATTTTCTTCAGAATTCACTGACGCTCTATGTCGTCTGCGCTTCGGCAATAGGTAGTCTTCCATAAAATGTTATTTTGATTTTTGTACTCAATCACAAACCTGATATGAATAATGATAAATTTAATTCCAAGATCCATACTGTTGACATTTATAATTAACATTAAAATTGGTGAATATATTGAATTCCTACACTTACCATTCTACAAATATTGATAACCTTTAATCCAATCTATTGAGACTAATGATGTTATTTATTTATTTTTATAAAACTGAATTTATAAACATGAAAAACGTATATCAAAGGCAATCAGTTAATGTTCATTAGCATGCATCCTTATCATAGAGGTCTTTCTTCATATATTTAAAGAAGTATTTGCAAAGGGGACTTCCGTAATTCAAATCTTCCATTATTGAGCACATCTTCATATATCATTTATGCCTGAAAGCTTGATTTCATTTTTTGTTTGTAGTAATTGGATTTCATAAGTTAATTTTTTGTATAGCATTAACACCAAGCTAATTTAAGGTGCTGATTTTGGGCATTGGATAGTAAAGTGTGAAGAAAACGTATGATCAGGAATGGATGTATTAGAATGAAAGCAAACACAATGAGTTAATGTTTTTAGCATGTTGGTGTACCTCTGATTATGCAATGCTTTGTTATAGCTGCAAAACTTGACCAAGTATATGTTTTCCTGGAAAATATAATATCCTGCATTCATTGAAAGTAGAAATTTGTTCTCTTAAAAATTAGAAAACATATAGCAACAACATTTTTTTAAAACAGTACCTGCTGTGAAGAAGATATACTTGATCCGAAGCTACAGTCATTCGCAGAAAAAGAAATACAATGGAGATGGTGAACTTTGCTACACTTAAAGAGCAGGGATGTTTACTCTTCTTTCTATTTTGTACCTCTGTTACACTTCACGGTAATAATAGGACTTTCCTATAGCATGCGTGCACAGTTAACTATGTTAAATTTGTTGGCAGATAGATATTGTCGACCATTAAAGGAGGTGCCGCAACTTAGTTATTGGTTCAGACATTTTTTTGTGTGTGTTGAGCTATTGGTTGACGATATGTATTCCCCATTATTCCAAGCATGTAATAATTGGTCACTGTCATTAATGTGTCATTTTTGGAGCAATAATTATTTCAAGGGTTTTTCTATCATGTACAAACTTGCACAGATTAAAGATTTTAAAATAGTAAATTCATATGGGAAGTTGTGTATTTTATATTTAAAAATAAGATGGCTTGTTTTTCAATAAATAGTTACTACTTTTGGGTTCCTTAACATGTGCAAGGTTGCACAGGATAGACAAACCAATATTTCAAAATTGGAAATTCAAAATTTGCCAATCATTAAGACTTTTGGATTTTTGCATGCCATCCATTATTAATTAAGGTGTGGACAAAGTATAAGCCTCCAATATTATCTTATTTATTTATTTATTATTTATATTAAGGTCTTGCGAATCAGTACCCTTATTACATTGGTTAAAGAATTCATAAAAAATAAGTTTTTCTTGAAAAGCTAAGTATCTAACTTCTCAAAATATTAAATACACTCATCCCAACAAACTTTTTCTTCTTTTGATACCTTAACTAATGACACTGGTTAGCATTCTCCATTTATATTATTGTAATGCACTATATACTTAAAGTAGCATCCAACAACTTCACCATATCGTTTACATTTCTTTTAATGTAGCAATAATCTCCTCATTTAATGTAGGAATAATTTGATTTCTTTTACATATATGCTTAATTCATGTTTATTTATTTTATATTTTATATAGAAATAAATTTACTTTTTTACTCCCCAAATTTAACAAAACACGATAGTTTGGATACATTGTCTAATTCGCATGCCCCATGCTTCTTAAAATTTCCATCATACACATGAGGAATAAAAAAAGAAGTTTCACATAAATAAATATATTGATAACATTCAGACATATAATAGTTGACACTTATATTACCTTGATTTCATAATAGTATATAAAAGTGAATCATAAACTATGTAAATATTCAGATGTAGATCAAATATCATACGAAAATAGATTAACCCCAAAATAGATGAACCACAAAATGGGTGCCCCACATAATACATCAACACAATGCAATTTTACAAATAACTTGTCCTTAAAGAGAATATTTAAACCACCAATAGGTTCATCTCAAAAAAAAATTAGAAACAGTAGGTGAACTGAAAACAACAAATGCCTTGACAAACTATATTTCATAACAAAGGTAGTCAAATTTCTTGCTGAAAATTAGAACTTGAAGGCTCATTCACTTGGCTCCGTCTTCACTTCAACAATCTTTGCTATCTTGGTGCTCGATGACTGTGTACTATTATCCTCAAATAGGGTGGATGTATCTATTCCATCAGCGGACCTTTTTACAGATGTTTTGCTAGAAGGAGTATTTTCTTGCTCATCCGATAAACAATCCTACATTATACAATTACATATATGCATTAAATTGATGTTCATACTTATTAAATAGTACAATTGTTTTGTTTTATAATCATAGTACTTACAATAGAATTGTGTTCCAGTTGTCGTGACTTGTCAACATTCATATTAGAATCTGCACCCTCAACAACCCCCTAAAGACAATGATAATAATAATAGTTTTAAACTTGTAGCATTTATTATTGAAACTGATATATAAGTTAGGTAATAAGAAAGCCAAAGATACTACCTTAACATTTTCATTTGGTTTCGGGGGCAGTGAGTCTTTCAAATCAATATCCTGTTCTACAGCAGAATCCTATAAAATGTATATTAGAATTGGTTTGAAGGTTTCGCAAAAATTATATATCATATAAAGATGTCCATGAATTCAGAAACCTTGAGGGAATGAATCAGTTGAAATTGTTCCACCAATTCTTTGTCATCGGACATCCTTTTAATTGTAAAACTTTGATACTTTTTACTAAACTGAACTTTGAACAAAAAAGTCTTGTCCACCATTGACTGTAACTCTGGAGGAGTACATGCAGAAGCTTTTTCGTGCAACATATATATAAATCAGTATTACTTTTGGGATTGAAAATTGTTAGAAGAAATGAAAATATATTTTAGAATAATAGTATCACCTTATGAATCATCTTAAGTAAATTTGATGCAGATTTACCTAAGTATTGAATGACAACATTTTCAAACATTATAAAAGTAGTGGAGCCTGTTTGATCAATTACTTGAAGTTGCAACTTAAACCTAAAGATGAAATAAAAGATGTGTTATAGACGAAATAAATGGAAAGTTGACAATCTTTAAATATGAATGCTTATAAATTAGTTAAATATGAATGCTTCTAAATTATACCAAGGAACTGCTGTGACAAAACTTTTACAATTTTCACAAAAAAATTTGTCTCCATTTTTTGAAACTTTTTTGCAACATTTCTTGCATGCTTGATAATACCAGCCATTATTGGTATCCAACTCAACCACCTCAGCTAACAACGAACCAAAACAATCCTGTAATTAATCATATAAATAATCAGTAAATGAATATGTTTTACAGGGGAAAAAACATTAAATTACATTTTGATGAAGATACATACTTCGTCTGCTTCCATGAAATCTGCAATAGTCATTATTGGAGTCTGTAGCAAATCATCCGCCACAGAAATGGTAGAATGTCCAGAGATACTACTGACAACTTGAGTCGGTGTAATTTTATCACTATCCAATCTATTATAAAGATATGGTGTCGTATTATTTTTTCTTGAAAAATATAGGATTAACAACATGCTTTAAATGTGCTGCTTCCATAAATTATATTTGAATACCTCTCTTTGTACTCCTCTACTTGTTTCAGATTTGGATTAATCCACAACTTTGTACCATTGTATGCATTTGAGATGCCAAACTTCCCTGTAAAAAAGTATTGACGCTATCTATTATCTATTATCAAAACAAAAATGAAATCTAAATTTAGTGCACTTTTCAAGAAACAAAATAAGAAAGATTATATTACCATTGAAAGATTTCATTTTACACAGTTGTAAAATGACAATGATTGGTCCACTTGAAGTGTCACTTTTCAGAAACTGATCCATCTGAGTAGCAAATTCCTCCCAAAGAGTGCAAATAACTCTATTGCTCCTACAACAATATTTAGTTTGAAATGTCATGTTCATTTTCAAATACTATAAACAGCTCAATAACTATAGATAAATCATTGTTATCCTTACTCTATGTCTTCAAGTGCAATGTCCAGAAGTTTGCTTTTTTTACCATTTTTATCAGTCTCTTTAATTTCATCTTTTTCCACAACATGTCCGATGACATCTATAAAAGAAAAAGTTTAACACAACAATTATAATTAAAAAAACGTGATATTTGAAATCTGCATTCAGTGTAAATAATCTAAATACCCACCAAACAAAAAACATTCATCTTTTCCCTGAAGTATTTCAGGAAAGGCAACAAAATCAAAATGATTCAGAGGTATGTTCTCTGTTTCAGCTTTTGTTGGCTTAGTGCTTCCCATAAAATTGAGTTTATACTTATGCTTGGTTGTCTTGAACCTCGGATCATTTGATGCCACCAGAATATTTTCAATCAAATAAGCTGAGCCCTCTTCCATCAACATGTCAAATTTTGAGATAAGATTTCGTTTAATTGTAGCATGAATCTTGGACCCGTACACAAAATTTCAAACAAATTGCATGAATAGATCTCCAAAAGCATAGGTCTTAGCAAATATAGAATAGGAAACAAAAATGAACAGAATTAGGGAATTACGAAATTAATAGTTCGTAAATATTATAAAATAATTCACCCACCTTTTCATCTAGCAATACCATTTTAATACTGTTTGTTTCCATAACATCTTTGAAATCTTTCGTTTTCCAGAGACGAATTATACGCACCAATATTTTCCAGTCTATTTTTCCAGGCCTAATGTCAGCAACATATATCATCTTATTAGGTGCCATTCTGCAATTACACAAATCATATCAGCATTCCATGAAAATAAAAAAAATACATCATTCAACATCTAGTATTCTAATTCTGCAGGTGTGTGTGTTAAAATGTGTTAAACTCAGAAATTCAGGTGGCATCTTACTTAGTGTAGTTAAACTCTATTATTCAAACCACCAGAATACATGATTGAATTAGTGAGTGTGAATAATGTGAATCCAAAAGCAAAATAGTTTAGAAGAACATTAAGAACCAAAAGAATCGAAGTTAAAGTGTCACATTTTATTTGGTGAAGTTTAACCGTGTTATTAAAAGCACCACAATAAACTCGGAATTTAAGGGGAGTTGTTACTTAGTGTAGTTAAATTATGTTATTCAAACCACCACAATAGACCATTGAATTTTTTAATGTGAATATGTCAATCCAAAAGCAACATAGTTCATAAGAACATGAGAACATTAAGACAAAAAAGAATCAAAGAGGTCCAATCACATTTTACTTATGAAGTTTAACATTAGGAATTAAAACAACCACAATAAACGTTATTCAAAAGAAAATATATATGAATGAGACTACTTTTCAAAGCACCAAAAGAATATCATGTCCAAAATGTAGGTGCCAAAAATAAACAATATAGCATAGTAAGCATACCTTCTTAAACCGAGCTGCAAACTTCGAATGGCTAAAACCTTGAGACTTCACTGGCAAAACAAAGGTGGTCTAACAACCACTTTTATAGAGCAGGCGTGAGTCTTTTGGTATTCTAATTCCAATTAAAATTGTAATATTTATAACAGTCATTCTTATTCTTATTTTTATGTTTATTTTTACATATCAGACAGATTAGTAGCATCTATTAATAGGCTTGAAGCAGTCGTTACTTATTCCAATGACTGTGCACGTTTTCTATTCATGATGATAGAGGGTGTAACTAATACCTGCAGCAATGACCATTCATATTCCTATATGCTTTACCACTCCTATATGCATTTATCATCTTCATAATAATGACGAAAGTCTTTAAGAATTAAGGGGTAATGAGTATAGCAGGTGTAAAATAATAGGTACAGCAGTAAAAAAATAATGACAGTTTTGAGACCATAACAATTTTTAAAAGATGCAGCAGTAACAATTTTTAAAAGATGCAGCAGTTAGAATTAATGGACCATTCATATTCCTATATGTTTTACCACTCCTATATGCATTTACCATCTTCATAATAATCACGAAATTCTTTAAGAATCAAGGCTGCTCTATAATGATTATAGCAGGTGTAAAATAATAGGTGCAGCCTTGAGTCTTTTGGTATTCTAATTCCAATTCCAATTGTAATATTTATTACAGTCATTCTTATTCTTATTTTTATTGTTACATGTCAGACAGATTAGTAGCATCTATTAATAGGCTTGAAGCAGTCATTACTTATTCCAATGACTGTGCACGTTTTCTATTCATGATGATAGAGGATGTAACTAATACCTGCAGCAATGACCATTCATATTCCTATATGCTTTATCACTTCTATATGCATTTACCATCTTCAGAATAATCACGAAAGTCTTTTAAGAATTAAGGGGTAATTAGTATAGCAGGTGTAAAATAATAGGTACAGCAGTAAAAAATAATGACAGTTTTGAAACCATAACAATTTTTAAAAGATGCAGCAGTTAGAATTAATGGACCATTCATATTCCTATATGCTTTACCACTCCTATATGCATTTACCATCTTCATAATAATCACGAAAGTCTTTAAGAATCAAGGCTGCTCTATAATGATTATAGCAGGTGTAAAATAATATGTGCAGCCTTGAGTCTTTTGGTATTCTAATTCCAATTCCAATTGTAATATTTATTACAGTCATTCTTATTCTTATTTTTATTGTTACATGTCAGACATATTAGTAGCATCTATTAATAGGCTTGAAGCACTCGTTTGTTATTCCAATGACTGTGCACATTTTCTATTCATGATGATAGAGGATGTAACTAATACCTGCAGCAATGACCATTCATATTCCTATATGCTTTATCACTTCTATATGCATTTACCATCTTCAGAATAATCACGAAAGTCTTTTAAGAATTAAGGGGTAATTAGTATAGCAGGTGTAAAATAATAGGTGCAGCAGTAAGAAATAATGACAGTTTCAGACTAATGTTCTTTAAGGCAAATATATAGGATAGGATAATAGGCACATTAAAATTGCTCATAAGGTGAAAAAAGATGGCTTTGCATTAGTTCATTCAACTACACTGGCTTGCAACAAAAAACCATTTTGTGAAAACTATCCACAACATTCAAAATGGGATGTCCAAAATCAATATTACACCCATAACTTCCCATATAAACTACTTAAACTAAACCCCTTAACTTCCAACAAACCACATTATCAAAAAACAACTACCTGATAGGAGTCAAAGTATATGGAATTGAAATTTAAACTACATCAGTAAATAGAATTTTATTTGGGATCATAACTGTATATTGCTCCATTCAGAATATTGGTCCAAATTTTCCTTTAACACTAATCAATGCATATTGAAATTTAAACTACATCAGTAAATATATTCAGCATTAGTTCTGCCTAAACTAATAAGCACCAGTTCAGAAATAAGAGTGTTAAAAGTGTAACCCAGTTAGCATAGGTGAATGCATTTGACACCCACCTGTTCCCAATGTCTTACAATATCAATCCCAGCCGCAGCATAAATACTATCATGTCCCCACAGTGCTTTTTTTAATGACAGCACTTTCACCTAACTAATTTTTTGATTTCTTTATTTTATAAAATGAAGCCCTGTTTTGATCCCTTTATATTGGTCCATTCAAAATGCTGATTGCTCAGCATACTGTAGTTCATCTTCATATACATTCAGACTAATGTTCTTTAAGGCAAATATATAGGATAGGATAATAGGCACATTAAAATCGCTCATAAGGTGAAAAAAGATGACTTTGCATTAGTTCATTTCAACTACACTGGCTTGCAACAAAAAACCATGTTGTGAAAACTATCCACAACATTCAAAATGGGATGTCCAAAATCAATATTACACCCATAACTTCCCATATAAACTACTTAAACTAAACCCCTTAACTTCCAACAAAATATCCGAGCCATATATCTTTGAAACAAAATCTAGATACAATGTATTCAACTACTTAATGAAGTTGGACATATATCTTGCTACGGTCAATTCTTGGAACACCAAAACGGACTGTCATTCCTTCCATCAAACCTTTATCCCTCGCAAATTTTAGCCATCCAGCAGTAAGATACAACTCATTAGTGGACCTTGTCGATCCTCTGAGCCTGCATGTCCAACTATTGCCTTCCCCATCATCCAGCTGACATGAAGTACCACCTCTTAACGATGCTAATGAACAAAACTTTGCAGGCAGAATCTAAACTAATGGCAATAGTATTAAATATTAAATATGTTAATGTTAATCTTAATGTTAATTATATATAAATTGTATTGTATTATAAATCACTACTTAAGTAATTTGTACACTTATACACAAATGTTTAATCTCACCAAGGAAGAAGATCTGATGTGGTTTACATTCAGAGTTTTGTTCCCAGAAAAATAAAAATTTTCCTCATTTGGTTGATGACCATCACCATTGTCCATTCTATGTTCTTCCTCAACATCAACATCAGCAAGACCTCTATCCTCATCATGATGGGTTAATTACTCATCAATTAATTACTCCTATTTCTTTTTTTTTTTTGTAAAGACGAAGAAACAAATTCGATTTTCTCTACTATTTACTACTTACTACGGCGACGAAGAATCAAATTATCACTATATTTATTCCTTTTTCTACTTCTTCTTCCAAGTGCAGGATAACCCCAAGGAGTTGCGGGTTTTTTCTACCAATTGGGGCCCTCCCTTCACCACCCCCATGGGGGTGGTCTACAGGGTTCATAACTACTCCTCTTACTACAGGACGCCTACCTAGCCAACATTTAGATCCGACTCTACCCAAACTTTTCTGGTTTACCCCAACATTCCCCACTTGTCCGACTGTTGCTGAGCAGTTTTTGGATATCAAACGGACCTCCCCAGAAGGTAATTTTAATGTGGCCGATTTCCCCTCTTTTGCAATCAGTTTCGCTACAGCACCTGCTGCTCTAGCTAATTGTCCACCCTTTTCGAGTGTGATTTCTATGTTATGTATGGCCGTGCCTAAGGGCATATCGGTTGAAGTAGATTCTTCTTTTTGATCAATCAAAACCCCTTCCCAAACTGTACAAGCTTCTTCCAAAGCATACGGCTCAGCAACACCAGTTGATCTGTTTGCGTTGTGATTTAAAGTTGATACCCGGTTAAGCTGGAGAAAGTTGGTCGTGGTTGTTATAAGTCGTGGTTGAGACTCTAAGTGTTCATCCGAGATGAGTCGGTGAGGTTCATGTTGCATAGTTTTTGTTCATTACTGTGTAGGCGTATGGGCGATTGATCTTGCCTGCGGGGAGATGATCGTATCCATTAGTTGTGAACGGACGGGCGAATGTCCCGACCTGGCTTGCGGGAGAGGGGATATGTCGTTACCGTAAGTTGCATTGTTGACGGACGAATATTCCCACTTGGACTGCGGGCGGGGGAATATGTCGTACCCTTGAGACGAGTTGAGCCTGCGGGCTGTTGGCCGAACCTTGCATTACGGGGGGTGGCACAGAGATGAATGAGACATCTTGATCTGTTGGGGATGTCGCGTCGTGATCGTGTCCATATAGTCGTTAGTTGCATGAGTGTAAGAGACAGTATTTAAGAGAGAATGATTTGGGAGTTGATTGATTGACACTACTGTGTTGGTTGAGTGTTGCTATCTATATAAATTATTTTATGGCTGTTTTCCCATTTATAATGATTTGTTGTTTCTTATCCCCTATATTTTCTTTATGTCGTATTTTATTTGTTCTCGATTGCACGAGAAGATCCTGCTGGAGAGTTGCTAGAGGAGATCGATGGCATACCTGTTGAACCGGATGTTGGCGGGAGAGCCTTGGATCCCAGTGCTGGGAGACTTTGAGTTGCTCTATGCAGAGGACGACCGTCTTTCGGAGACTGACTACTCTCAGCAAAGAGTAGTGTATACGGGCCCGACTACCGTATACGTTAGAGTCATGGTTGGGTAGATAGTCTTAGTTTTGTTATGGCCAGTACATGGGTTTGAGTCAAATGTATTTTTGGGGCTAGGAGATGAAGTCTGATGTACTTTATTTTATTACCATGCTTTCATTTTATTCACTAGTTACGTACTCTGAGATAATTGGTATCAATTATTGTAGGCTCTACTGACAGAGCCAGTACTCTTATGTCTATATGAATTATTATGGTATCAGTGTACGGATTGTTTTAATATTTTCGTATTTTTATATTACCACGCTGCGCTTCAATGTTAAGAATTTGAGTTTGGGTTACCAATGGAACCTCCGAGGAATGGATTGTCTAATTGGCTAGTTTTGACACCTCTACCTCAAACTAGTAGATGCCTATTACCATGAACATAATATGTTGTTCCAAACATGTTAGCGTACGTTTGTTTAGGCTTCTGCTGCAACGCGACGTGGAAGCTCTAAGTCTTAGCTTTCACGTTTATTGGTGAAAAAACTACAAGATTGTCATTTTGAACGTGATTTTCTCTCAGGAAGTGATTTTTAAACGCAGAAACAAACATACTATTAGAGGAGTATTACCAACACATTCTTTAAGATACTCTTTCCTATGTGGATCCCACTTGAATTTTGTAGGATCCCCAAGAATTTCAGCATTTCTCAAACATGCAAATAAGTAGAGGACAGAATAAAATTAATAAGAAATGATATTACCCAAAACATGATCGGTTCAGAACCGCCGGTCCAATCGGATTTTAACTTAAACCCTGTTTAATCAAAGCCTCGTACTACGACACCGTACAAAGATTATTCACATCTACGACATTTTTAATTATCGGAGAAGGGTCCCACAATTCCAGAACCCACAGAATAAGAACGTAGATCCCAAGGGCACCCATCCTCGCGCCTGGCCCTTCCTCTCCCAGCTCTGTTTTACCTTTGTCCCCTTTTCTTTTTACAATTTTAATTTTCTCATATATCTTTTTTTTTTTTTTTGTTAGGTTTAATTTCTTTGTACAAATTTGCTAGTTTTGTTCCTTTCGGATCCAGAATTTTCAGAGCTTGAGGGTTAGGAGGTGTGGATTCAGCTCAAAATTTAAAACATTTCTTGATTTTCACACCTGTGTTTCTAATACCGCCATCCATTTAACGTTTTGATAGCTCATTATAAACTCTATTTTTCTCCGTCTGATTATTATTATTATTATTAGTGTTGTTGTATTGCTTGCGTAGATTTAAGGCTTCTCGTACATTTTATAACTTTCGATCAATAATTTCGTTAAGAATGGAAAAGAAAAGGGTGGCAGTTCCTCTTGTGTGTCACGGTCACTCTCGCCCAGTGGTAGATCTCTTTTACAGTCCCGTTACTCCCGATGGATTCTTCCTCATCAGCGCAAGCAAGGGTACGCCGCCGTATTTTTTTTTTTCTGTTAATTTAGTTGGAATTCAATTTATTGAGTTGTGCCTATGTTGTCTGAATTGGGAATATACAATGGGTTTTGATTGTTTTTTTATTTTCTATTGGATCTGACTTTGAGGGGTGTGTACTCATTTTTCCTATTCTTTGGAAATTGTCGTTGTATTAGGTAGGGACGGATGCAGGAAACATCACGGGTCAAATATATAAAAGTATATATATGTATATGTATATGTATATGTATATGTATATGTATATGTATGTACATATATATGTGTGTAGCAAATATTTTTGGTAATGTATTTTTATTTAAAAAATCTGTGTATATGTAACTAATTTTACAAAATATATTCAAAAGAGATGCTCATGTAATTGCTATGACGTTTGACGTGCTGGATATCCGTGATGTTTGAATTTTGTCCTTGTTTTCAGATTCTAGTCCTATGCTCAGAAATGGAGAGACAGGGGATTGGATTGGAACATTTGAAGGGCACAAAGGTGCAGTATGGAGTTGCTGCTTGGATACTAATGCTTTACGTGCTGCAACTGCTTCTGCTGATTTCTCGACGTATGTGATTCATTTTTTTTAATTTGTTCACTATTTAGGCTCACTTACTGCCCTATGATTTTTTTTTTTGGCGATGCTAATTGCAATTTTAGCTCACAGTGACCTTTGACAAAAATAGGTTACTTGTTATGGTTAGTTCAACGTACATTAATATATCCCATTTAGTATATGTTAGGATTTTGCGTCGAATTTGATGCGGATGCCAATGCTTCCAAATAAAGCTTTCATGTTTGCCCAGAAAAAATTACAAACATGCCACTGCAAACGTGCGTTTACTGCTGCAAATGCCAATCCAAACATGCTTTTTGTTGAGTTAATAGCTACTTGCTTTTTCCCTGTGAAGTTGTTCCTCTTTTTGCATATGCATATCGCTTGTGCACCCTGTGCTTGGCTCGCACCTTGTTATTGTTGTTTTCAAAACATGATCATGGGTGATGATATCTTTTAACTTTGTTGGCTGCTAATTTTTGCTGATCCTGTGTGCTCATATTTTGTTCCAAATGAAGTTGATTGTGATGTATGATAGTCAGTGTAGTTAATAGCGGAAGGATTGGTCACTGTTGTGCCACAACAGAGTGGAGCAGAGCCTCTCCATCCCCTAATACTTGTGGTGGAGCATTTTACTATTATGGCGCCGGTAGTGCCGCTGCCTGCTCGCTCCTCGAATAGCGGCCTATATTAAGGCATCTTGGCCAGAACCCATCGTGCATATGGCTGCTGCAGAATTTCTTTAGTCTCTTCAGCTTGCAGATTGGAGAACCCATTGGCCATCTTGCCACATGTCAAAGTCCTGTTGTGGCTCCTTCATCCATGTGGCGTTGTGCCTGTTCAGAACTGAAATGCACAGCCCTATGAGGTTTCTTTGTTTCACACGGCGCCTCTTGTCCCCTCTGGACTTTTTTCCTTTCTATCTTGACAACTCAGCCAAAATGGAAAAGTCTTCACTGCCCTTTTTAGTAATTTACATCACTGTCTTTGTTTTTAGTAATTGAAATTTGACACCACTGGCCATTTTCTTTCTTTTATGGGTAATAAGTGTTTTCCTTTTTATTTAGTTATGCTTCTTAGACACTGTTATTGGTAAAATAATTGATAAAATTGATAAATATGCGATAAATTTAGAATATTGAAACTTTGTTTATTTCATTCTTTATTTTATTCTTTATTTGTTTATGGTATAAAGTAGTAAAACCAAGGTTGTCAAGATCGCTCATCAACTCATAACATTGCACGATCTTACAATATTTGCTAGGTTCTTGGATCCTGATCACAGCCATCAACTCAGTTTGGTGGGAATGGGCTAGGATCAATGAGTTTGCCTATAGAATCGGTGGGATCAGATGGTGATGGCTGCCCCAGTGTTTTTGGTGGCCGATTAACCCATATTTGACAGGGGAAATTGAGCACACCCCAAAAATTAAGCAAATCTAAGCCTAGAGATCTTTTCGGCTGTTTCTCCATCGATCTGGGGAGTTCTGCGTCTGAGTTGCTCATCCGAGTTGTTCGATCTGGGTGGTGCTATGGAGCTCTTCATGAAAGGTGTTGCCCTGCGTCTGAGTTGTGAGTAACTGGGTGCCTGGGTGGCACTTCATTGAGATGCTTGTGGCTTGTGTTTTGGCCGTGATTTGTGCGTGGATTTGCTGTGTGTTTGTGATTTGTGGGTGTTTGTGTTGCTTAAAATGTTAGTTGTGGTTTTAAGGTTATTTTGCTTATTTATGTTTAAAAAAAATTGTATTTTAAATAAGGCTTTACGATTTGTGTAATGGTCTCGATTTTACGTCATTACAAGTACCCCCTCCCAATCCTAGGTAGGACCTTGATCTTGACATTCTTAAGTAAAACTATTACAATATGTTTGGAATCACACTTGTAGAATTAAATTGATTTATAAATGAAATGTTAAAAATTCAAATTGATTTGATTTTGAAATCCTTTTGCATTCGAGTTCTGTGCTTTTAGAGTTCCATTAAATTTGGCTGGGTTTAACTTAATTTATTTATAATTATTTGATTGACAATTTGCCCTTATTAAACCCTATGTATTTGTTGTATAGGTAATAAAGTAAAATTCTTATTCATCTTTTGGGTGTTTTAAACATGAAATTTGATTTATAGATCAATAATTTTATATTTTGTAATGAATTCCAAGCATGGGAATTGATTTCTAGATCAAATGGATTTTCTTTGATTCAAATAAAATAAGATCAATTCTATATTTTAATGAGTCAAGCACAATGTCGGGATATTTTCTTCTTTGGAAAAGGCTTCTCTAAAGCGAGTTTATCTCTAAAGTGAGCAAGGGTAATGTTAGAAAATATGTATCGAATCCTAATTAATGTGTATAGCCATCAATTAGTATCAGTTAGTATCATGTAATTATTGTGATTAGGAAAATTAGGATTATTGTATTTATGACTTAAGTCTATATATTCGAACATCCATTGTGTATTATGACACACGGTTTCAGCATCATATGCCTTTGTTTTCTCTCTTTCAATAGGAATATCCACCCTTGATTTGATAAAGTGCATTGAGATCTCGACCCATTATGGATATGACCTTACTTGCTCACTTTAGAGATATGCTTACTTTAGAGGAGCCATATCCTTCTTTTTTTGGGGTGCACATAATATGGGACTCCAGGGTGGTAGCCTAGACCACAGGGGCAAACCCTCATTACCCACCCATCAGAGGCATTGTTGTAGGATTCAGGCATGACAGGTGTTTGGGTTTACAATTCACCACTGACCCTAACCCCAAAGGGTGCGGAGAAATGTTTAATCCCACTCCGGACCGAGCTCAATCCTGTCCACCAAGTTGCCGATCCAAGGATCGAGACTTAGGATCTCCCATAACTTGGCATGGGCTGGGGCCCTTTTAGGATTATTAATAATATTTTTTTTGCAAACTTTTGAAATTTGAAGTGTTTTTATTGCAGCCGCTGACTTTGATGTAGTGGCTGCTCTGCATTCCAGTTTGCCACTATAGCATTCTTTTTGGGAAGGTCGCTCTGTGCCCTGTGCTACCGTTAACTGCTTGGATGTTGGTCTTTCAGTAGTATAAGAGAGTTACTATCTTGTTTGCTATTGTTTTGAAATTGGTATTTGCTTATTACATGCACTGTAAACATTTTACACTTAGCAATAAATTCAGTGCATTATATTGCAGTAATTGTAGTGCTTTGATCAAAGGTTGGCACTTCATAATTTTTGGTTTCACATGCAGGAAAGTTTGGGATGCATTAACAGGCGATGAATTACACTCTTTTGAGCACAAGCACATTGTTCGAGCATGTGCTTTTTCTGAGGTAGATTTAGCACTGTATTATGTTATTTTCATTCTCATTATATGGTTGTTGATATTCATTTCTATCAAAGGAAAAAAATTAGTAGTTGCAGAAGAACAAAATAGTGGATATGCAAACACAATCATAATGCAGGGACTAGAATCCCGGAGGCATCAAAGTAGATGTACTTGAAGTGAACTCAAACAAAATAATTGAGGTCTCATAGGATAAATGAAAAATATTAGGGTAGGGATTCATTGAGATTCTCAAATTTGAATACATGCCTAGAATTTTATTAAATGAGAATCGTAATGTCATATTACACATTGCTGAAATGGGTTCATCTCAGGAACGAGGATTGCCTGTTTTATGTTTCTAAATTTATAATAGATGTTATGTTATAGTTCAGTTGTTACTTTCTGACCATTCAGTTTTGTACTGGGTAGTCAATAGCGGCCATAGCGGCCGCTATAGCAGCGTCATGGGGTGGAGTGGCCCATAGCCACTATGAAATCGCGTGTAGCGGTGCGGTTTGGTGTTGCGGGTGCGGCAGCTGCGAATAGCAGAAAAGCGCGGCCAAATAGCGGTGGTTGCGGGCGCTACACTGAAGCCCATGCAAAATGTCAGTTTTGCCCCCAACTAATAGCCATTCCAGCCTTTTTTTTTGGACAATTTCGTCATTTCGTTTTGGGCAGTGTTATTTAGAAATTTGGTCGACAACCCCTTCTCCACTCTTCTCCAGCGCTGTCCATCCCTCCCCCTCTTCTACGACGACCTGCGCTCTCCGGCGAGCCACTTTTCTCCGGGGACTGCGTCATCTACGGTGTCTCTTTGCTGCTGTGTCTCTTTCTCTGCATCTGCGTTATCCTCTGTTTTTTTGCTGCTGCATCAGCTTCTTCTGAAACTGATAGGACCACTTTGCTTCTTCTGAAACTGATAGTGAAGAGAGTGAACATGATGATGAGGATGAGCTTGGAGATAGTGATTCCATTTAAGGAATCACTTAAATTAGTTATTTGAAGCCTTAGAGGCTTCAACTTATTTGATTTGTATTGGATTTGAATTTTACTATCAATGAATTTTGATTATGAATTATGAATGTCTTTAATTTTGTGTATTTTCCAATTTTTGAGCATTTATATGTGTATGATATTAATTTCTTGTATTGTTCCCTAAACATCGGTGTAGCAGCCATCCCGCTACCCGCTATCCCACTATAGCGTTTTGGGGGTTGGCCGTTCCGCTATACGCTATTAATTACATAGGTTTTGTAATATTTTCATTTTTATTTATTGATCAGGTCTTTATGTGTATGGCGACCTCTTCATTTAGAAGTTGTACTTTACACTTCCACATTTCTTCCCTTTACTTTATATCCTGTTTCAGTATCATATAGGTTGAATGAACCAATTGTTTGACTAAGATAATTGATAATGTATTATATAGATTCTGTTGAAATTTGGGTACTTCATTGACACTCATTTAATATCTGGGGGTTGCCTACAAATGCTTCGTTGTTCATATGCATTGATATTTATATACCTGGGAGCAGGACACACACCTTTTGCTCACTGGGGGAGTAGAGAAAATTCTTCGAATCTATGATTTGAATCGGCCTGATGCACCGCCTAGAGAAGTGGATAAATCCCCTGGTTCAGTCAGAACTGTTGCATGGCTTCATAGTGACCAGACAATATTGAGTTCTTGTACTGATATGGGAGGTGTCAGGTATGCCCCATTTAGCCATTTGATGCTGAAAGTTGTCTGGGGTTGTATGTTTATGTATAAACTCGTTTTAATTTATGAAGGTTGTTATCAAGCTTGGATGTTATAATGTACTGAATCTTGTTGATGATTCACAGGTTATGGGACGTAAGAAGTGGTAAAATAGTACAGACACTTGAAACCAAGTCATCTGTGACCAGTGCTGAAGTGAGTCAGGATGGTCGTTATATTACAACTGCTGATGGTTCTACCGTTAAGTTTTGGGATGCAAATTAGTAAGTACTAAGCCTAGTTGGTCAATTTCTTTATAAAATTCTGCTTCTATTGTTCATAGCATTACCTGTGCTTATCAGCTATGGATTGGTGAAGAGCTATGATATGCCCTGCACTATGGAATCAACTTCGTTGGAGCCAAAGTATGGGAACAAGTTCATTGCTGGGGGTGAAGATATGTGGGTTCATGTATTTGATTTCCATACTGGCAATGAGATTGGTAAGTCATTGAAAATTAGTTACTTCTGAAAGAAAGTAATTGAATGTGAGGCTGCTGGTTTCCTGAACCTATTTTAGGATAGATTTAATTAACAGTTCTGACTTTGCATGTTCTGGTTTACCATATTTATTTATGACTAAATTGATTTTAGGTTTTTTTTTTTTTTTTTTTGAGAAATTACACGGACCTCCCTTGATGTTTGACTTGATTACATCCGTCACTTCAACAAGGGAGATTAATGTAATTAAATTAAACCGTAAGGGAGATTAGTGTTATTTCTACATTTTATTTTTTAAATTTCTTGCACTGTATTCATAAATCTTTTGATGATCTATCTGTATGACAGCATGCAACAAGGGCCACCATGGTCCTGTACACTGTGTCCGTTTCTCTCCGGGAGGAGAATCATATGCCTCGGGATCTGAGGATGGAACCATCAGAATATGGCAGACAGGCCCATTGACTCTTGATGAACCGGAGGCTTTATCCGGAAATGGATCAACTGAAAAGGTGAAGGTAACTGCGGAAGAGGTTTCACATAAGATTGAGGGTTTTCATATTACAGATGAGGGGAAGTCCAAAGAAAAGGAAGAGGCAGGGGAGGAATAATGATACTAATAAATTGATTGCCCCCATTTTGTGTGGCAGAGTTTTTAGCATATTACCTAAACCAAGGAGTGGGCCTTCTTATATGTACATGATTAGTGAACTAAGTTTTGTAAATTTTAATTTTTATTGGACATTTACTGAATTGGAAGAGCTTGTTAAGGATAGTTGAATTAAGTTTTATGGCTGCTTTCATATCAAGTTCATTAGGGACTTATGGGATACAAGAAATGCTTGGTATTCTTTTTAAATGGTCCATGGAAAGGGAGTGGAAAAAAACGAGGGGGTTATGTTTTTAATACCTATTATTTAATCCCTCTATCCCTCATTTTTAAACACACTCTCCTTCAACATATTAGATGAAGGGTTGAGATTTAACATGAGAAAAAAATAACATGATGGGATCCATTCCCCTATGCAAATGGTATGAATCTATAGATGATTGGAAATTCGGCCATTTCTGCATCAAATGTACGGTCCAATATTTGAGTAAACAGTATAATCGGACTTGGGATTGGGAGCATGCTGTGGTGGGTTATAATAATTATATCGTTATAATGGTGTTTAATCTGAAGTCAATCATAAAAACTCTGAACTATGTTTATTTCGTTTCTTAAATTAGTTTAAACTTAATCAAATGGTATACGCCGAAAAATTAAATTGATAAAATGACATTGTAAAACTTTTTCCTTTTTTTAAAACTATGTAAACTACTAATGAATAATGTTGTTAACAGTATATTTTTTTTTTTTTCAATACATTATTATTGGGTTGGAATCTATTAATAAAAAATGTGTTAAGAGATATTTGAAAATAGTATATTCCATTATTACAGATTGTCGTATAACTATACCTAAGTCTATTCCATTTTGTGTACACATACACATTGATTATACCACATAAATAGATATAAGGGAGATGTTTGATTAGCATTTTTATTATTATAAAGTTTGGGTTTTTTTTTACTCATAAAGTTTGAGTTTAATCCTAATTTTAACAAGAAATTATAATTCGGTTCCGAATTTAAGTGGGTCTTAATTCTTGGGGTAAATCTACCTACCAAAGCCATGATTAGGTTAAATAATTAGTGGGATAAACCCTACTTTTGGTCCTTTATCTTTATTTTAGATTTCATTTTGGTCCCTATTTTATTTTTTGTTTTGAGTTGATCCCTTATCTTTATTTTAGGTTTCAATGTAGTATTTTCCGTTTAAATTGTTGTACGAAGAGGACTATATTGACATAACTTTTATAAAATAAGAGACCATTTTGAAACTAAAAAAAATAAAAGAGGGACCATTTTGGAACAAAAAAAGTATCATGTTGATATAACTTTGCAAAACAAGGGACAATTCCGTAACAAAAAAAATAAGAGAGGGACCACATTGGTATAACTTTGTAAAATAATGGATCATTGTGGAACAAAAAAGAAAAGAAGGACCAAAATGAAATCTAAAATAAAGATAAGGGACCAAAAGTATATTTTAATCTAATTAGTGCAGCATAAAAGTAAAATATAAAGTTGTGATAATTATGTGTGAATAAAAGTAATCACACGTGAAACCCTTCAACTTTTCAAAATTAGCTAATCTCCTATTTATGTCCGGCCTAAAGTAAGGATGTAGAATAATTTTGTAAATATCCAAGTTACTTAAAATATTTGTACTTGATAAACTCTACAGTTATATACTTCGTACCATAAACTTTAATGTATAACAATTTGTTTATAAATTGAAAATGTCTAAAATGATTTCTACCTATTGAAAACTTGACTACTATTTAAGAACATGCTTCAGAATTTGGGAAATATCTCTAATTTTGACCGATCATGTGTGACATCCTCTACCCTGCATACGATAATATATATATATATATATTAAAAATCAAAGGGGTAACAAGTACCACATGATTCAAAACATTTAAACATAAATAAAAACTGCGGAAAACATAAACATAAAACAAAATCCAAATCCCGATATCACATATCAGAGGTGGTAACCACTACCGACAATACATTGGAAAAACAAACTAAACATAAACTAGAACTAAGAGCAAGCGATCTCCTCGGGATTACTCATCAACTGGCTGCTCACCATCCTCTATATAACCAAAGGTATATGCAAAACAATGACAATAGCAATAGGGAGTAAGAAACTGTACATATAAACATAAACGGTAATAGAGCAGTTAGCAAGATGATCATGCAACATATAAACATTATAACATAACACATCATAACACATTTCATCATATCATATTATGAACATGCTATGAGATGCAAAAACTACTCCGCTACTTCATATGCAATGTGGATCCAATAACTAACTCAGGAAGACGATTTCAGAGTTACATATCTGCATTGACCAATAAGCACCAACGCCGACAGTTCACCAAACTCACGGGTGAACCCCTTGGATAGCCGATCGACCTTACTCTCTGATGGACCACTACGGATGCGCTTGATTCACCTAACTCTTGGATGCATCACCACAAACGGTCAGTTCATTATACTCTTGGACGAACTCCCCAATCATCGTAACTTCCCCCAAACTAACAACACCATGTCATGATGCATGCAATGTTAACATACAAACAACATGGCAACCACTTCCAACAACACCATTAACACAGACTATCAACTTTGACTAATAAGCATCAAAGTGATTTATCAACATCAATCTTGACCATTAAGCATCAAAAATGATTTAACCAACATCATCGGTAACAGTACGTCATTATCGATAACAACATTATCTTATTAAATAAGCTCTTTATTAAGTCTTCATTGGCACATATTACCATATCATTATCCTAATTTGTTAACCATCCTCAAGGTCATATTTTATAGTCTCGTGTCATATTTTATCCCAAAAGGTTATTAAATCTCTTTTCATTTAAAAAGGTGAAGTTTTCTTAATTCTGATAGTGGCACGGCCTGAGCATGGGCGTGCTGGCCAACTGGCACGGGCATGCTGCACGAGAGCACAGGCGTGCTAAATAGTGTCACTTTTCTCGTTTTTCAGACACGGGCGTGCTGCTGAGAGCATGATCATGCCGACTTTACTGGGCATAGAGAACGGACGTGCTCAACGCTGTTACAGCGTTTCAGCTCTGGGAACTTAATAATCTTTCTAGATTTCAACACTCCAAATCAATCCAAAGGTTCTTGACTAATCCATTGGCATTAATCTCACCCCTCATCAACATCTTTATGTTTTATGCACATCAATTAGACTAATCTAGTTTTAGGCTTAGCGCTAACATCCATATGTCTTTTATTAACATAGTTTTAATAGCAGCTTCAACATACCAATTCATGGCATATCAACACCCAACATAGTAAACCACATCATAAACGTCATGCCAAGGTCATATAAACTATTTAAACAATTAATATCATGTATAAACAACTATAACCAATTCATACATCAACCAAGGCATATAGCACACAAATAGGGTCATGGATTAACCCTCATTGCAACACCCTTTCCCGAGTGTTACATTCTCGAACGTTTATAAGGCCAAAAATATTTATTAATGCAGAAAATACGATTTTTTTTTTCTTTTCACAACGGTGTAATAGGATTAGTAAGGGTAAATAATACTAATAAATGAACTTAGATTCACCATGCATTTCTAGAACATACTGCATTATAAATACAGAAAACAGAAACAGAAATAATACTGTATACATACATAGGTCTAATGTATAACTGACATAAGAATAAAATAAGTACTAGGAGTTGTAGCTCCCCAAAAGGTACTACAGAATACCGACACAGTCTGGCCCAGACAAAATAAAACAGCAAAATGAGTTTACCTCCGGACTCAAAGGAACTGCTGAACCGAACTGTCGTCGCGTCCATCTGTTCAAGCAGCCACAACAAGTACCAGCAGAAAATATACAGATATGGGTGAGATTCCCATTCATCAACACAACAAAACAACAGTAATAAAAACGGGACGACTCACCAGGTAACAATGTACCCAACATGTTTACTAGAATTCTCAATATAAATCATGTTAAGCATTTAACAGATAACAGCATAATATAAGACATTCTTAAACAGAACAGCAATGTATAACAGTAAATGTAAACATCAACAGGCATGCAATGCAGTGCAATGTACATGACTCAATGCCAATGCCACTGGGTACTACTCTGACCCCTACTCCATGGAGCTAACAAAACGTCGGAGAGAGTGAATGGGAGGACATGTTTCCGGTTTCTGCCATCCATGAGCAAGATGCTACAACATTCGTAATGTGCATGTATCTGGCTTTAGGGTAACACTCTTGACCAAACATGAAAAGTACGGCATCTAGTAGAGGATATCAGTGTATTGCTCGGATTAGCCACAACACAGAAGAGCTACCAATTGTTCACATGTCAGCCCTTCCAACCCTGATACCTCCAAAAAGACCATTGAAGATCGTCACCATAAGATTCGCACCCGCATCAAGGTGTAAGCTCAACTCCTAGGCTCAAGGCCTTACGACTATGCAAATGAAATGCCAATGCTTACACAAAACAGATACGATAAAGCAATGTCTACCCCCCAGGTAAACCTCGAGGTCCACTAAGGTTCTCTTCCTTAGGAACTATACGCGTCTTTGAAAAACAAAACTTTTATCCACCGGATAAATCTCGTGATCCCTCCGGGATCGAGTCATCACAAGACTGAAACAATTGAACGACTGATCGGGATCCGAATCATCGGTCCGTCATTGAACTACTGTTTCAAAACCCAAAACGTTTTATGTCTGTGTTTATGTCTTATGAATTATGTCTCAAGTCCTAAACATTATGAATAAGGAATGAGAATCCTCTTAGATAAGTCTTTAATCCTTTCTAAGATATTAATCCTTGATTTTCAATTAAGGAAATAAGTGTTGATTCACTTAAGTATTATGAAGTGATTGATGTACTAAGTCATCAATGGTATAGTATATGGTCTTGTTTCATCACATACTATACTTAATTAACCCTTGTCTTCAACTCTAAGTTAATTACTTAACTTAGGTTTTTCATGTGTAAAACTTTACGATTTGAGTTAAAAACTCCTTTTGTAAACCAAACGACTTTTACAATTGAAAATTCATTTGATTTGAAACAATGTTTGAACCACTTACTCTATTTTTAGCATTTTCTGAAATGTGAAATTCGCTTAGCGGGGTTCCATTCGCTTAGCGAAATTGAGGCGGTGATACCTTTTTTGAAACTCCTCTGTATAGCTCGGCGAAACATAATTCGCGTAGCGAAAGTTGTTGTATTCGCTTAGCGAATCTTAATTTGCTTAGCGAAATTGGAGGCGGTTACAGCTCTTTTGAAATTTCTTTGTTTTCGCCTAGTGAAAGTAAATTCGCTTAGCGAAATTTGCCTTGAAACAAGACATTAACCTTGTTAAATAAAAAGCCTTATGGAACTATATTGATTCTCATGAAAAAATTTATTAATTCACTTTTATATCACTTGATTAACTAGATGAACTAATGATAAGATAAAAGGCATTTTTCACTTTGGTGAAAACACTTAAAGATTGAAACTTTGTTTGATCTTTGGATCAAAGTCACTTAGGGTTTTTCTTTGAAACATAAGTTATTAAAACATTTTTCTTACTTCAAAACTTTAATAGATCAAGACAACACATGTTCTTATGTTTCTTCTTACTAAGGCCACAAGCCTACTCCAATGAAAAGTGGAGACTTTGCTTCCTCAACTAACCAAATTATAGCTCAAAAAGCTCACACCATTATGACAAGCAACAATCACATATCATTACATCATAATCAAGCATAAAAGTCCATACTTGACCTAGTGATCAAAGTAGGTTTTTCAACATACATGGAAATGATTTTCATTCAATCAACACCATCAAAACACATGCTAAGGCATACAAAGCATAAACTACAAATATTACACTTTGTTTTCCAAGAGAACCAAATTAATTGGTGAACCCAAACCAAAGAGTTTCACCCACACATAAACTAAACAACCATCTTCACCACCACCATTTTGGTGTGATGAGGTTCGCCCCCATACCTGTTGAAGAGCAGATATCCGGATCAAAGTCGGTTGATCGGTTTGTGAACCTCCTGGCAATCGTCACCAACTACAACAACTCAACAATCAAACATTAAACAACAATCAAAACAAAAATCAACAATTCTACTCTAAGTCTTTCGGCCACCCTAAAGAAAATAAAGCTAGGAATTGATTTTGATTTTCCATTTCATGGATTCAAAGGCAATAGGAAAGGTACGGATGAAATCAAGTGTTCGAAATCAAAAATTGATGAAAAACACTTTTCATCATCTCCCCATAGGGTTCGGCCATTTGAGGATTTTTGGGCTACGATGAGAATTGAATCATAAGCTCTTGGGTTTAGGTAGAGAATGATGAGGTGAGTTCATAGAAATTGGTTTCCCATTAAAAGGATTTTTCTACAAATTCCTATGGATTTTCAAAGTTTTGGATCTAAGAATTGATTTTCATGAAAATGAAGTTTGATCTTGAAATATAGAGAGATTCAAGAAGCTAGGAGATCATAGAAGTGATCTTACCTAAGAATGAAAGAAGATTGATCAAGGAATCAAGTGTTTCTAACAAGTAATCAAGGATCTTCAAGAAGAAAATGGAGTTTTCTTCAAGAACAACTACAGAGTTCTATTTTGAGAGGGCTTGTGCGTGAAAATGAAGGCTGGATGGGGCTGAGTTCAGCCTTTTAAAATGTCATTTAAGGGCAAAATGGTCATTTGCCAAAAGGGTAAAATGGTAAAAGTGTAAAAGACTAAGGTTAGGGGCATTTTGGTAATTTCACGTCTAGATTTTCCCGACCGTCATGGCGACTCTGGCATACTCTCCCAAGTGTCCTGGGATGATGTGGTATCAAGCTTATCCGTTGGCGAGCCCCGGTAAATCTATATGTGGCTCCGTTCGTCACCCGATTGAGGATTCCGTTCGAACGGAGGTCAGGAAGTGATTTTTTTGAAATTTTTGTGAAATTTAACCAAAACGTAGAGAATTGAATTCTAAGACTTACTGTATTGTTCACGGGTCCATCAGAGGTCTCCTGAGCAGTAAAATCATACTGTCAGTGTAAAAACGCAGACCAGATTCCGTTTCAGTTTTCAACTCAAAACTTAATCATAGCTTCCTACGATATCGTTGAGCATGACTATGGTCTCGGAATATTTTATTTCCATTCCTCAGTCCTCGAATAAAATAAAAACGTTAAAATACTGAAGAATTAGAAAACGTGAAAATCGGGGCGTTACATTCCTACCTCTCTCCTCGAAATTATACTTACCTCTTAAAACAAACTCGGATACTGTTGTTGCATGTCCTATTCTCTCTCCCAGGTAGCATCACTTGTAACCTCGTTCCATATAACTTTGACCAAAGCTATCTCCTTCCCTCGCAGTTGCTTAACTCTCCTATCCTCGATCTTAACCGGAAGCGTTTCATAGGTCAGATTATCCTTTAGCTGTACTGAATCAGACTCTATGACGTGATTGGGATCAGGTTTATACTTTCGCGATTGAAAAACATGAAAAACATTGTGAAGGTTGGATAGAAAAGGTGGTAAAGCTATTTGGTAAGCTACTGGACCTATCCGACGAAGAATTTGATAGGGTCCAATGAATTTTGGAGTGAGTTTTCTGGACTTAAGGACCTTTCCCACCTCAGTCATCGGAGTGACTCTAAAAAACACATGATCCCCTTCCTCAAACTCAAGTGGCCTACGTCTTTTATCCGCATAGCTCTTCTGTCAGCTCTGAGTTGTCCTCATCTTTTCTTGAATCAGTTTTACATTCTCAGTGGTTTGTTGCACTAGTTCAGGTCCTAATGAAGCACTTTCAGCATCTTGGTACCAACACAAAGGTGCTCTGCAATGTCGTCCGTATAAAGCTTCGTAGGGTGCCATCCCTATACTCGAATGATAACTGTTGTTGTAGGTGAATTCTATCAACGGTAGGAAATTCTCCCAACTACCGGCATGTTCCAACACACACGCCCTTAACAGATCGTCTAGAGACTGAATCGTTCTTTCTGATTGTCCATCAGTTTGAGGATGGTAAGCCGAACTTAATCATAACTTTGTTCCTAAAGCTTCATGCAAGCTCTGCCGAAATCGAGAAGTAAAACGCGGGTCTCTATCCGATATGATACTTGAAGGTACTCCATGCAGTCTCACAATTTCATTGATATAAATCTGAGTCAACTTTTCCGTGGAATACTTGAGATTGATAGGTAGAAAATGAGCTGATTTCGTAAGCCTATCAATTATTACCCAAATGGAATCGTATCCTTTAGGTGTTCTTGGCAAACATGTTAAGAAATCCATCGCTATGCCGTCCCACTTCCACTCTGGGATATCCAATGGAAGTAACATTCCCGTTGGCCTTTGATGTTCAACCTTTGCTTTTTGACACACCAAGCAAGACGCCACATAATCAGCTACATCTCTCTTCATACCTTGCCACAAAACAACCGCTTCAGGTTTTGGTACATCTTGGTTGACCCTGGATGCATATTCAACTTGCTTCTATGAGCTTCGTCCAGAATTAACCTTCTTATCTCTGGGTTGTTTGGCACACAAACCCGTTGTCCTCGTCTTAGGATTCCATCTGTTCCTTCTTTGTATTTAGACGTCATCCCTTTCTTTAGATTCCTCGGCTCTTTTTTCCAGATATTGGTCGTATACTTGTTTCTCCCGAATCTGATCCATCAGATCACAAGATACTGTAACCATACCCACGCATAGTCTTCCTGGCATACTAACCACAGACAGATGCATACCTCTAAACTGTTCCAACAGCTCGTGTTCCTTAACCATCATGGCAGACACATGTAACACTTTTCTACTCAGCACATCCGCTACCACATTAGCTTTTCCCGGATGATACTGCAACTGGAAGTCATAGTCCTTCAAAAATTCCAGCCACCGTCTCTGCCTCGTGTTGTGCTCTTTCTGATTGAACATGTACTTCAAGCTCTTATGATCGCTGAAGACATTGAACGTCGAACCATACAAGTAGTGCCTCCAAATCTTCAATGTAAAGACTACCGCTGCTAACTCCAGATCATGAGTTGGGTAATTCTTCTCGTGCACTTTCAACTGTCTCGAAGCATACGCTACCACCTTCCGATTCTGCATTAGATTACAGCCTAACCTCTGGTATGAAGCATCACAATACACTTCAAAAGGTTCGCTTGGATCTGGCAATATCAACTTCGGAGATGTAGTCAGTCTCTTCTTTAGCTCCTGAAAACTCTGCTCACAGGCTTCGGTCCATTCAAACATTTTATCCTTCCTCGTCAATTGGGTAAGAGGTCCTATAATCTTAGAAAATCCCTCGATGAACCTCCGATAATACCCAGCCAAACCCATAGAACTACGTATCTCAGTCACTGTGGTTGGTCTTTCCCACTCAAGAACTGCTTCAACTTTCGACGGATCCATATTCCTTCCTTCGAAATTACATGACCCAAAAACTGCACTTCTTCGAGCCAAAACTCACACTTAGACAGTTTTACGTATAACTGTTTCTCCTTCAGAACCTGAAGAACCACACTAAGATGTTCAGCATGTTCTTCCTGGTCTCGCGAATAGATGAGTATGTCGTCTATGAAAACAACGACAAACTTATCTAGGTATGGACGAAAGATCCTATTCATATAATATAATCCATGAATATAGCTGGAGCATTCGTCACACCAAACGGCATTACAAGATATTCGTAGTGCCCATAGCGTGTTCGAAACGCTGTCTTTGGTACATCCTCTGCCTTCACACGAATATGGTGATAACCCGATCGCAAATCAATCTTGGAGTAAACTACCGCTCCCCTCAACTGATCCATCAACTCATCTATCCTCGGAAGTGGATACTTGTTCTTAATGGTAACCTTGTTCAACTGGAGATAATCCACGCATAGATGAGATGTTCCATCTTTATTTTTCACCAGTAGCACAGGTGCTCCCCACGGCGACACACTGGGTCTAACGAACTGTTTCCCAAATAAGTCCACCAACTGTTCCTTCAAGGTTTCCAACTCAGCAGGTGCCATTTGATACGGTGCCATAGACACTGGTCCTGTTCCTGGCACAAGATCGATCGCAAACTCAATATCTCGAACTAGCGGCAAACCTGGTACGTCTTCAGGAAAGACTTCCGGAAACTTGTTCACGACAAGTACGCCCTCTAAGACTAGCTCGTTCTTGACCTCCAAAGAAGATAGTAACATGTATCCTTGAGCTCCTTTTTTCAAAGAAGCGTTTACTTGGTTGGCAGTCAAAAATCCAGAATTCTCACAACTAGGGAAAACTAAGGTTTTATTTGCATAGTCTAATAGGATATGGTTAGAAGATAATCAATCCATTCCTAAGATTACGTCCATTTGCGAAAGAGGCAAACAGATCAAATCAATCAAAAATGTTCTATCTTTAACATAAATAGAACAGTTCAAACAAACTTTAGCAGTTATAACAGGCTTTGCAGTAGGCGTATAAATTACCAAATTAAAAGGTAAAGAAGACACAGGTAATCCCAACAGCTTCACACAGTCATATGCAATAAAGGAATGTGTCGCGCCTGAATCAAACAGTACAGTTAAGGTTTTACCTCCCATGACACACTGTCCTTGGATTAAGTCCTCATTTTGAGAAGCTTCAGCTCCACCCATGGTATAGACTCTGCCTTTTGCCTTAGGCCTCGCAGCTTGGACATTGTTGACAGAATGTTCCACTTTTGGTTGCATGCATTCACGTGAGATATGTCCTGGCTTCCCACACTTGAAGCAAATAATCCTTTTAATTGAACAGTCCTTGGTGATGTGATTACTCTTCCCACACTTCATGCACTTGCTTGGGGCATTTCCAGACTGACTGAAACCCCCACTGCTTCCTCCGATAGAACGTTTTTCTTGTTGCTTTGCGTACGGCTTCCATCGAGATTTGTTGTCTCGACCACCGCTTCCTCTCTGGAACTTGCTCGGTCCAGAACTCTATACCCGCTTGTCCTTGGGCTCCAAGCTCTTGATTAGACGACACTTCTCCATCAGCCTTGGAAAAACAGAAATTTCCAGAGGAACAACAACTCTTTTCAAGTTGATCCTCAGACCTCCTTCAAATTTCCTGCACTTCCACTCTTCTCTTAGGTTGTCCAGAAAATAATTCGAGAACTTTGCCAAACTTTCGAATTTGGCCCTGTATTCAGCTACGGTCATTCCCCCTTGTCTCAGCTGGAGGAACTCCATCTCTTTCTTGTGCCTTGCACTTGCAGGGAAATACTTTTCCAGGAACTTCCCCTTAAAAGCATTCCAGTCAACAGCTTATTAATCATGAATCAGCGTCTGACGGGTTCTTCCCACCAGTATTCAGCATCCTCCTCCAGCATATAGGTCGCATAAACAACCTTGTCATTCTCAGTACATCTCATCGCTCCGAAGATTTTCTCTAGCGTCTGGATCCAACGCTCAGCTAACTCAGGATTGAATTCACCTTTGAATTGAGGTGGATTCTAACGAAGAAATTCGTCCAGCCCTCTACCCCCAGCAGCTCTTTCGTCACGTTGAACCATTGCAGCAGCCATCTCCCGAATGGTGTTCACAGCAGCAGTCAGGGTTTGAGCAGCCATTGCTACCTTGCTACCTTCAAGATCAGAATTGTCAAACTCAAAGGAATAAAGCAAACAACGTTATCCTCCTTGCGGAGATAACAACAGAGAAACACACAGAGAACAGAACACAAACAGGACAAACCATAACCTACAAACCCCAAAAGACTCGGCCAGCTCTGATACCAAATAATGCAACACCTTTTCCCGAGTGTCACATTCCCGAATATTTATAAGGCCGAAAATATTTATTAATGCGAAAAATACGGTTTTTTTCTTTTCACAACGGTGTAATGGGATTAGTAAGAGTAAATAATACTAATAAATGAACTTAGGTTCACCATGCATTTCTAGATGTATTATAAATACAGAAAACAGAAAACAAAAAACAGAAACAGAAATAATACTGTATACAGATATAGGTCTAATGTATAACTGACATAAGAATAAAATAAGTACTAGGAGTCGTAGCTCCCCAAAAGTTACTACAGAATATCGACACAGTCTGGCCCAGACAAAATAAAATAGAAAAAAGAAGTCCACCTCCGGACTCAAAGTAACTGCTGAACCGAACCGTCGTCGCGTCCATCTGTTCAAGCAACCACAACAAGTACCAGTAGAAAATATACAGATATGGGTGAGATTCCCGTTCATCAACATAACAAAACAGCAGTAGTAAAAACGGGACGACTCACCAGGTAACAGCGTACCCAACATGCTTACTAGAATTCTCAGTATAAATCATGTTAAGCATTTAGCAGATAACAGCATAATATAAGACATTCTTAAACAAAACAGCGATGTATAACAGTAAATGTAAACATCAATAGGCATGCAATGCAGTGCAATGTACATGACTCAATGCCAATGCCACTGGGTACTACTCTGACCCCTACTCTATGGAGCTAACAAAATGTCGGAGAGAGTGAATGGGAGGACATGTTCCGGTTTCTGTCAGCCATGAGCAAGATGCTACAACATTCGTAACGTGCACGTATCTGTCTTTACGGTAACACTCTCGACCAAACATGAAAAGTACGGCATCTAGTAGAGGATATCAGTGTATTGCTCGGAATAGCCACGACACAGAAGAGCTACCAACTGGTCACATGTCAGGCCTTCCAACCTTGATACCTCCAAAAAGACCATTGAAGATCGTCACCGTAAGATTCGCACCCGCATCAAGGTGTAAGCTCAACTCCTAGGCTCAAGGCCTTATGACTATGCAAATGAAATGCCAATGCTTATACAAAGCAGATGCGATAAAGCAATGTCTACCCCCCGGGTAAACCTCGAGGCCCACTAAGGTTCTCTTCCTCTTGTTAAATAAAAAGCCTTATGGAACTATATTGATTCTCAAGAAAACATTTATTAATTCACTTTTAAATCACTTGATTAACTAGATGAACTAATGATAATATAAAAGGCATTTTTCACTTTGGTGAAAACACTTAAAGATTGAAACCTTGTTTGATCTTTGGATCAAAGTCACTTAGGGTTTTTCTTTAAAACATAAGTTATTAAAACATTTTTCTTACTTCAAAACTTTAATAGATCAAGACAACACATGTTCTTATGTTTCTTCTTACTAAGGCCACAAGCCTACTGCAATGAAAAGTGGAGACTTTGCTTCCTCAACTAAGCAAATTATAGCTCAAAAAGCTCACACCATTATGACAAGCAACAATCACATATCATTGTATCATAATCAAGCATAAAAGTCCGTACTTGATCTAGTGATCAAAGTAGGTTTTTCAACATACATGGAAATGATTTTCATTCAATCAACATCATCAAAACACATGCTAAGGCATACAAAGCATAAACTACAAATATTACACTTTGTTCTCCAAGAGAATCAAATTAATTGGTGAACCCAAACCAAAGGGTTTCACCCACACATAAACTAAAAAACCAGCACCACCACCATTTTGGTGTGATGAGGTTCACCCCCATACCTGTTGAAGAGCAGATATTCGGATCAAAGTCGGTTGATCGGTTTGTGAACCTCCAGGCAATCGTCACCAACTACAACAATACAACAATCAAACATTAAACAACAATCAAAACAAAACTCAACAATTATACTCTAAGGGTTTCGGCCACCCTAAAGAAAATAAAGCTAGGAATTGATTTTGGTTTTCCATTTCATGGATTCAAAGGCAATAGGAAAGCTAAGGATGAAATCAAGTGTTAGAAATCAAAAATTGATAAAAAACACTATTCATCATCTCCCCATAGGGTTCGGCCATTTGGGATTTTTGGGCTATGATGAGAATTGAATCATAAGCTCTTGGGTTTACGTAGAGAATGATGAGGTGAGTTCATAGAAATTGGTTTGCCATTAAAAGGATTTTTCTATAAATTCCTATGGATTTTCAAAGTTTTGGATCTAAGAATTGATTTTCATGAAAATGAAGTTTGATCTTGAAATAGAGAGAGATTCAAGAAGCTGGAGATCATAGAAGTGATCTTACCTAAGAATGAAGGAAGATTGATCAAGGAATCAAGTGTTTCTAACAAGTAATCAAGGATCTTCAAGAAGAAAATGGAGTTTTCTTCAAGAACAACTATGGAGTTCTATTTTGAGAGGGCTGGTGCGTGAAAATGAAGGCTAGATGGGGCTGAGTTCAGCCTTTTAAAATGTCACTTAAGGGCAAAATGGTCATTTGCCAAAAGGGTAAAATGGTAAAAGTGTAAAAGACTAAGGTTAGGGGCATTTTGGTAATTTCGCGTCTAGATTTTCCCGACCATCATGGCGACTCTGGCATAATCTCCCAAGTGTCCTAGGATGATATGGTATCAAGCTTATCCGTTGGCGAGTCCTGGTAAATCCATATGTGGCTCCGTTCGTCACCCGATTGAGGATTCCGCTTAAACGGAGGTCAGGAAATGATTTTTTTTGAAATTTTTGTGAAATTTAACCAAAACGTAGAGAATCGAATTCTAAGACTTACTGTCTTGTTTACGGGTCCATCAGAGGTCTCCTGAGCAGTAAAATCATACTGTCAATGTAAAAACGCAGACCGGACTCCGTTTGAGTTTTCGGCTCAAAACTTAATCGTAGCTTTCTACGATATCGTTGAGCATGACTATGGTCTCGGAATAATTTATTTCCATTCCTAAGACCTCGAATAAAATACAAACGTTAAAATACTTAAGAATTAGAAAATGTGAAAATCGGAGCTTTACATTCCTACCGCTCTTAAAAGAATTTCGTCCTCGAAATTATACTTACCTCTTAAAACAAACTTGGATACTGTTGTTGCATGTCCTCTTCTCTCTCCCAGGTAGCATCGCTTGTAACCTCTTCCAGATAACTTTGACCAAAGCTATCTCCTTCCCTCGCAGTTGCTTAACTCTCCTGTCCTTGATCTTAACCGGCAGCGTTTCATAGGTCAGGTTATCCTTTAGCTGTACTGAATCAGACTCTATGACGTGACTGGGATCAGGAATATACTTTCGCAATTGCGAAACATGAAAAACATTGTGAAGGTTGGATAGAAAAGGCGATAAAGCTATTTGGTAAGCTACTGGACCTATCCGACGAAGAATTTGATAGGGTCCAATGAATTTTGGAGTGAGTTTTCTGGACTTAAGGACCTTGCCCACCTCAGTCATCGGAGTGACTCTCAAAAACACGTGATCCCCTTCCTCGAACTCAAGTGGCCTACGTCTTTTATCCGCATAGCTCTTCTGTCGACTCTGAGTTATCCTCATCTTTTCTTGAATCAGTTTTACCTTCTCAGTGGTTTGTTGCACTAGTTAAGATCCTATTGAAGCACTTTCTGCATCTTGGTACCAACACAAAGGTGTTCTGCAATGTTGTCCGTATAAAGCTTCGTAGAGTGCCATCCCTATACTCGAATGATAACTATTGTTGTAGGTGAATTCTATCAACGATAGGAAATTCTCCCAACTACCGGCATGTTCCAACACACACGCCCTTAACAGATCCTCTAAAGACTGAATCGTTCTTTCTGACTGTCCATCAGTTTGAGGATGTTAAGCCGAACTTAATCGAAACTAGTGTCTTAGAATTATTACATTTTTACCTCCCTATTTCACAATATGTTGTAGTTAAACCCCTCCATCACTTTTGCTTTTTTCTCTTGTGCTTTTTATAAATTTTCGTCTGTCCTTTCTTTCTTTTCTATGTTTTTCTTTCATTTGTGTTAGAAGTTAATTTAATTTATAAGAAAAAGATAAGCCCGGCCGAGTATTTAAAATGGATAGGTTAAATTAATTATTTGGTCCTTATATGTGATAGTGATTTTTAATTTAGTTTTTATACGTATAATTTTTTCAAATTAATCTCTATAATTATAATTATTTTTAATTTGGTCTTCACCATTTATCGGTGTTATAACGTCGTCACATTATAGGGACTAAATTGAAAATGATTGTCACGTGTAGGGACTGAATTCATTTTTGTTGTTGAATTCCGTCTCTATACATGACAATCATTTTAAATTTGGTTCTTTTACTTTAACTCCAGCAAATGACGTTGTGACACTAATAAACGATAAGGACCAAATTAAAAATAATTATACATGTAAAAACTGATTTGAAAAGTTTTTACGTATAAGAACTAAATTGAAAATCGATGTCACATATGAGGATTGAAATAATTAATTTAACCTATCCATTTTAAATACTCGGCCGGGCGTATCTTTTTTCTTATAAATAAATTAAATTAACTTCCAACACAAATGAAAGAAAAACATAGAAAAGAATGAAAGGACAGACGAAAATTTAGAAAAGAGTAAAGATCCAAATTGGTCCTCGACAAAAATCCATGATGACATTTTGGTCCCTGAGAAATAGAAAATATCAATTTAGTCCTTAAGAATATAAAATACGGGTCAAATTGATCCTTTTTAGGATAATTTTTAGGGACATTTTAGTCCCTGTCAAGGACTATTTTGACCCGCATTTTACATTCTTGAGGACCAAATTGGTATTTTCTATTTCTCAGGGATCAAAATATCATCGTGAATTTTCGTTGAGGACCAATTTGGATCTTTACTCTTTATAAAATGCACAAGAGAAAAAAGCAAAAGTGATGGAGGAGTTTAACTACAACATATTGTGAAATACGGAGGTAAAAATGTAATAATTCTACTAAATAAAGGACACTAGAAACGGGCACAAGGTATAATTTGACTAAAATGGGAGGGTCAGTGAATGGGGCCAATAAATAGATAGGCGTAGCAGGCAGGACTCAAATCCCTTTGTTGTGTTGATTGGAAGATTACCTTTACGGCTTTACCTGCTTGCGTTTGAGACCTGCCTGCCTTGGTGCCTTTGTTGTCTTCTCTCTCTAAACTCATCCCCTCTCTCTCTCTCTCTCTTTAAAACTACAACATCGTTTTGGCGGTAAAATATGTCGGGGAAGGGGGCGAAGGGGTTGATCACAGGCAAAACATCTGCCACCAACAAGGACAAAGACAAGAAGAAGCCCATTTCGCGTTCTTCTCGTGCCGGTCTTCAGGTCCTCTCTCTCTTTCAGATCTCTCTCTCTCTCTCTGTTCCTTTCTCTATTTTGATTTCCTTGTGTTACTTTTTACGGGGTTACAAAATGAACATTTTCATTCTGTAAATTTTTGGGTTTCGTTTTTTTTTTTTTTTTTTTTTTCCTATTTTGGTTTTATTGTTGTGGTAGTTCAACATAACCATTGTTTAGGGTGTCTGAAAGGTTTAGTGTGCATTGACATTCAGTAGTTCGTGTAGGACATTTGAACAGGGAAACGGAAAACAAATTGTGTTTTTTTTTTTTTTTACAAAGTCACAATTAGTTTTTATTTGCTAGAGCCTAGAAGGGATGGTAGGAGCCTAATGAGTACAAAATACTCTGCTTCACGGTGAACCTATAGGTGACAATATATAATTTAGGTCTTGTTACAAAACAGTACTCGAGGGGTAATGAATAATGGAAAAGGCTCATCTAGAGTTAGTGTCAGTATATAAGGGTTTATCTATTCTTATATTATTTATTAGATTGAGATCTCTGTGCAATTTATATGAAGAAATGCTAGCAACATACTATTCTCTTCAACAAACTCTATTATTGGATGAAGTTTATGTGAAACTCACTAAATAGAGAGTGAACCCGTGTGATTTAGTGAGTCTCACTTGAAATTCACTTAATAATAGAAAATGTTTTGAAGCGAGTGTTGAAAACCGTATGTTGTTAGCATTGCTCTTTTATCAAATCAAGGATAATACATTCTTACTTGTTCATTTTAAAGGCCAACTTACTTCAAGGAGCCTTGTCCATAAATAAAATTACTTGTCCTGAAAATAATCGGCTCCAGCATAAGCATTCTAGCGTTCAAGCGTATTCATTAGCAACATGATATTTATATTTCTGAATTATTATTTAAGGATTTTCTAAAGTAAATAGACATGTTGTCACGTTTAGGATTCACTATGAAGGCATGAACCCTAGTAACACAACTCGAGCCCAAATAAACCTGAAAAATGTTTAAGGGGTCGGTGGCTATGTAGGTTTTGCAAACCCATCCAACGTTATGTAATTTGTTCACATTAGTATGGACTGTTTAGTTTTTCATTTCCATTTATTGTTACTATGAATTCTGAAAGTCGTAGTCGTAGACATGATTGTAATATGAAACAGTTGGCATATCATTTAGCTTTTTGCTGATGAGAGGTTGACATGATTTTGTTTTTGGTTCTTGTGCCTCCTGTGTAATTGAGGGCACTGTTTAGGTAACCCTTTGGCTTCGGAAATTGAAATCAGGTCCTTGTTGCTAGCTAGTTGATTGACTATTGATAATGTTAATCTTATTTAAGATACTTATTTTGTGGAACCGGATTCTCTCCTGCAGCGCCTCTCCGGCAATCAGATCTGGACCGTCCATCCAGATCTAACGGTCCAGATCAGGCAATTATAAAATTAAAAAGTTTAAATAAAAGTAAAAAAAAAAAAAAAAAAAAAAAAAAAACCAAATTAGAACCTCTCCCCATCGTGTAGCCTGCCCCTGTTCCTCACCCCCGCCTGCAACCCGATTCGCCGCCGCCATCCTGCCGTCGTGGACGGGCAGCCGTCGCTGCCGTTCACGGCCAGCCACCCTGCCACATCACTCTCCCTTTCCCAGGTCCCGTTCTCTCCCCCTTCGACCGTCTCTCCCCTTGGAACGCCCTTGCTTCAACGCCGCTGCCACCGCCTTCCCTGCAGTGCCTTTCACGCCCGCCTGCCACCGCGCACAGGAAGAACCAGCCTTCATTGCAAATTTTTTATTGTTTCTTGGGTGCCACTTTGAGTTATGACTTTGTTTATGTCACAAATTTTGGTCTGGAGAGCAATTTTTATTGAGAATTTCAGTAGTTGAAGGAATGAATAGTTGAAAAGCTGCTTTGATGATATCTACTGTAAAGGAACTATATGCCCTGGTTAACACAAAATTATTGAAGTGTCTGATGTTCTTGACCTTCAGATTGACTGTGTTAACACAAAATTTAAGACTTTGCTTCTTTTAAATGTTTTTACATTGTTATCTTGTTGACAAGACGATTGATAGTGTAGTCTCTTTTCAATGAAGGCTGGCTCTTCCTGTGCGTGGTGGCAGGCGGGCTCTTCCAATTTGTTTTTTTTTTTTTTTTTGAAGTTTTATTTAATTTTATAATTGTCTGATTTTTATGGACCGTTAGATCTGGATGGATGGTTCAGATCTGATTGTTGGAGAGGCCCTGCAGGAGAGAATCCGGTTCCTTATTTTGTAGGGTGGAGCCACATATAGGTTGGGGCCATGTCCCCAAAATTTCAAAATGACCTTTCAAGTTTTAGTTTTAGTTTTTAAAAAGAAAAACAAAATTGAAATATAATTTAAACCCCTCTAAACTTTATATCTTACCACAATCATTTTACTCTAATATTGCACAATATACTAGTTTGTAATCTGCATTAACTAATGATACCTTAGGCAAGTTTAGCAAGCTGCATGTTCTTGTCTTTATGAGCTTCTTTTATAATGTGATCTGCAGTTCCCAGTCGGCCGAATCCACCGGCTATTGAAGACAAGGACAACAGCTCATGGCAGAGTTGGGGCTACTGCTGCTGTCTACTCAGCTGCAATCTTGGAGTATCTGACTGCTGAAGTATTGGAGCTGGCTGGGAATGCTAGCAAGGATCTCAAGGTTAAACGTATTACTCCCAGGCATTTACAGCTTGCAATCAGGGGTGATGAAGAACTGGATACTCTGATAAAAGGAACAATTGCTGGAGGAGGTGTAATTCCTCACATTCACAAGTCTCTTATCAACAAGTCTTCCAAGGAGTAGATTACTATAATGCATTATAGCCGCGTTTTGGAAAATGTCTGTCTCTACTAATTGTGAATTTGTGACGTGCACTTGGTAAAACAGTAGGGCCTTCTATTTATGGTTAAGTTGCTTTTGTTGATCATGGATATATTAGATCTTATTTTATTAATTTAGTATGTCACTATCGCTAAAAATCTTAATTGAGGATAATGTCGGTTTCTTTTTATTTTTTAATCCTGGGATTGCTAAATTATGTGTTGACTTTGCATGTTAAGATTTGAAACATTGGATGTCTCTGTTGAATTCCTTTCTCAATCATGCTAGCGGTCTCTTGCTTGTTCCAGGTTTGCTACATCTCACTGGTGAGAAGCATTTTAGATTACTTATCGTCACGTATTGATCCAACTTCGAATTTTCTCCGTTCTTATCTTATTTATATGTAGGAGAAAGAAATTGGGTTTTCTTGGAAGTATTTATTAACCCTTACAATAGTTATGATACTGGTCCTATGGCAACATGATTATATCAATGGTAGTGATCAATTTATTGTAGTAATTGGAGCGGGCATGTTGTCTGGGATTATGATAGTCACAATGCCCGTTATGATAGCGTGTTGCAGAGCAACAAACAAAGACTTGTAACATGGGACTGCTTTTCATGGTTGCAGTGGTATTTTGATTCTAGATAATTATTCAAGATGATTTGAATTATGGGTAGATTCAACGGTAGTGTCATTGTTTTTTTTTTTAATACTATTCATTGTTTTTAATTTTTGAGTTGCAAGTGTAGCTGGTGGTGGTAGCATTGTTGCTGTAGCCTGGTTAGCATATGGGCACCGTACAGATTCACGTTCATTAGAAACTGGATTTTTTTTTCTCTTTACAAAATTCAAAGGCTTTGTCTATTTTGCCTCCATTAATGCTTAAAAAAGAAAACAGTCCTCTTAAGTTTTTTTGTTGAAACAACAGTCCTCTTAAGTTGGAATTGCAACAAAACACACAAGCACATGTGAGGAAAGGGACTATTAAAATGTGAGAATGTCTATTACCACCCTCTTATCTATAGCCACTCACTATTAACTTTTTATTAAATAAGATTTAGTTTTAGATCTAATGATTCAAATTAGTTCATTTAGTAAAAAAGTGAATTCTTTGGTACTCCAAGGATAACTTTATTCTACCTAGGTGGTCTAATCGGATGTTGAAAATCATTTGATTTGTTTCATTAACATGACTTATTTAATTGAGGTGGTGAATTTTGATTGGACAGAGTAATTATTATCCCAAAATTATTGAGGATACTGGAGAAGGCACCTAGTAAAAAAGTTAATAAAATAGGAATGTAGATAAACATAAAAGATTGACAATAGACACTTCCTTAGAATATTCCCTTGCTTGAGAAGGAAAGATGATAAGAAATAAAACAAAAGTAAAGAAAAGGATTATAGCACCATTTTTTTCAAAAAATTGTATTAAGGCATTCTACCTGACGAAGGGCTCGTTTAGATATAGGCCAGAATCTTCTCTACTGGATTAAGGTCTTCTTAAATTTTTTTGGGTGTTTGGATAAAGGTTTTTTACTTTTATAAAAGCTCTAAAAAGGTTTTTTTTTCAGATGGTGGCTTTTCCGGAATCTGTCCCTCAAATTTTACTTGGACAAAAATGCCCCCATAAAAATTGCAAAATAACAATATGCCCATTGTTGCATTTTGCATCTCCATGAAACTCTAAACCATGAGAGTCCTAAACCACGTCCGAACCCTAGCATCTTTCTGCCGTCATGGCCGTCGTTTGTCATCGCTGTTGCCGTCGCCGCCGAACGTTTCGAATCTCAGGTGAGTGTTCATGCTATGTTTTGAATATGGAAAAACGTTTGCCATTTGTATTTGCAAAATCGTTCTTCGTCTCTGACAGATCTTGAGATTTTGAATCTTCTGTGTTTTTTCGAGATGTTTGTGATAATTTGTTATTTCTAATGATTCGTTATTGCTTGATCTATGCACTTTTTGATTTTGATTTGTTGGGTTCATAATTGATACCTAGATTGATTCTCTCATGCTTCTTCTTCGATTTCAATTTCTCTGCTTGTAATTTTGTGGTTCATGCAATTTTGCTTCTAGAGTTCATAATCCATGGTAGAGTGCTGATGTAAATTTTTGTACTAATTAATTGGATCATGGTGCAAAGAAAATTTTCGTCTTTTCTGCTTACCTTTTCTCTTCACTATGATGAAGTTCATCAATTTTTCAGTCCTTGTTTTCAAATGAATTCTGGGTCTGCTAGTTGTGGAGTTAATCTCCTTTTATGTTTTGAGGATATGCCTTATCATTTTAGGTGTTGATGGTGATATGGATCCATTTCCAGTTCTTCGTTTTGGTATTGGTTTGAGTACTTTAACTCTATGTAGATTCTTGAACTCTATAGTTTGTACTTCATATGATTAATTGATGTTAATTTTTATAAATTTTAGATTCTTTAACTCTATATGGATGAATGGAGCTTCACTTTGGCTCCAAATTTTAAAGCTGATATTGCTAAATGTAAGAGAAAAATGGAGGCTATTAGACATATGAAAGATAGAGCTTCAATGAATCATTTTGCTGCACTTAGAATCAGATTTTCAAAGCTTCTAATCCAAGAAGAAACCTTTTTGGCGCCAATGTGCGAAAACACATTGGCTGAAGGGAGGTGACTCTAATACAAAATTTTTCCATCTCTCTGCCTCATCCAGAAGGAAAATAAATAATGTAGAGTCTCTTGTTACTGATGAGGGTACCGTAATTAGTTCACCTGAAGGACTTGGTAGATTAGCAAATGAATATTTCACAAATCTCTTTGCCTTCAAGCACAGTGATGTTTCTCTAGCAACTGCCCATGTTCAACCGAAGCTATCAGGTACTGATAATGCATTTTTATTGGCACCTTTTTCTGCTGAAGAATTTAAAATTTCTACCCTTAGTATGCATCCTGATAAAGCACCTGGTTCTGATGGTTTAAATGCTGCTTTCTACCAAAACTTTTGGAATATTTGTGGAAATGATGTGGTTACTGCTTGTTTATCTTGGCACCATAATGGGAATATTCCAAAAGAAATTAATGACACTAACATTGTGCTTATTCCAAAATGTGAGCATTTCACCACTATGAAAGATTTTAGGCCTATTTCTTTGTGTAATGTCATATATAAAATTTTGGCAGAGACTTTGGCTAACAGGCTAGCTAAGGTGATTTCAAAGTGTGTGTCAGAAGAGTAATTAACTTTTGTTGCAGGTCGCTCTATCATTGATAATGCTCTCATTGCCACGGAAATTATCCACTATTTAACATGTAAAAAAAACTGGAAATAGAGGAGATGTGGCACCTAAGTTGGATGTTAGCAAGCCATATGACAGGGTCAGCTGGGACTACCTTCGGGAAATTATGATTACACTCGGCTTTGATATTCAGTGGGTGAATTGGATAATGATGTGTGTCTCTTCACTACAATATTCGGTTTTAATGAACACTGCTAATTCAGGTATGGTTACAGCAGGTCGTGGCCTCAGGCAAGGGGATCCTCTTTCCCCCTATCTTTATATTCTTTGCACTGAAGGACTCTCCTCTTTAATTAAAAAATCTGAGCGTGGTGGCCATCTCCATGGTATTAAAATTTGTAGACCAGCCCCAATTGTTACTCATCTGCTTTTGCTGATGATAGCTTTTTGTTTTTAAGAGCTGATGAGCAGGAGGTTAGACTCATAAAGGAGATTTTATTACACTATGAACTAGCTTCTGGGCAATCTATAAATTTGGAGAAATCTGAAGTTATGTTTAGCAACAATGTCCCTCACCAGGATCGCCAAGCCTTAGTTGATATCTTGGGTGTGTAGGAAGGTTTCGGGGTTGGCAAGTATCTTGGCCTCCCATCTATGATAGGAAGGAATAAGAGGGATGTGTTTCACTATGTTAAAGATCGTATCTGGAAGAAGGTGAGCTCTTGGAAAGGTAAAACTTTATCCTTTACAGGTAAAGAGGTCCTTATTAAATCAGTAGCTCAAGCTATCCCTGCTTATTGTATGAGCATGTACCTTATCCCTCCATCTCTTGCTGATGAGATCCAAAAAATGCTTAATTCTTTTTGGTGGGGCACAAATAATCAGGATGGCTAAGGAATAAAGTGGTTATCATGGGATAAGTTGTCTATGCCTAAAAGGGAAGGAGGTATTGGTTTCAGGAATTTACATGCCTTCAACCTTGCTATGTTAGGTAAACAAGCTTGGAAGTTTATTGCTCAGCCAGATGCTCTTGTGACTAAAATCTTCAAAGCCAAATATTTCTCACAAGGTAATTTTTTTGAGGCAAGAATTGGGCATAACCCTTCCTATGCATGGAGAAGCTTATGGCAGACACGAGTTCTCCTACAATAAGGCATGAGATGGAAAATTGGTGGAGGACAAAATATTCCTATTTGGGGTGCTATTGCATGGACCCGAGATGACCATAATAAAACACATAAGTTGGAAGCTTCTTCTCCTACACATCCAGGTGTGGAAAATTTGTGTGTTAAGGACTTAATGCTACCCTCGGCCAAGGCATGGAATTTTGAGCTAGTGAATCAACTTTTTAGCAATGAGGATGCGCAGTATATTTTGAAAACACCTCTAAGTAAGCAGGTAGCTGATGATGATATTATTTGGCACCCCAACTCAACGGGTCTCTACTCGATTAAGTCGGCTTACCACCTAGTGATGCAGGAATTGGTTGATTGTCCTCATCTTTGTGAAGAGGGGGATTGTTTTCTGGAATTTAAATATCCCATCTAAAGTGAAGTTCTTCCTATGGTGCGCGTGCAAGGAATGTTTGCCAACAAGAACTCGGTTACACCAGAAAGGAGTGCAATGTAGTTGTGTTGTATGTGAGCAAGAACTGGAGACTGTTTGGCACCTTATGAGTGATTGTCCCATTAGTTTGGAATGCTGGACAAAGCTAAACTTATGGACTCATATCTATCTTATTATCTTCAATGTCTCTTGTTTTAAAGAATTATTTTTCAGTACTATGACACTTCTTGATAACTATCAGTTTGTGATGTTTGCCATGACTTTATGGTCTCTTTGGCATGGTAGGAATGACTTTCTTTGGGAAGGGAAAATCACAACCATTGACAATCATATCCATAGAGCAAAGACTTTTCATGCAGACTGGATGAGAGCAAAGCAGGTGGATACTGTGCGACTTAATCCTATGCAGCGTGAAGCACAGGTCCAGCGGAAGGCTCCCCCACATGGTTTTCTAAAATGTAATGTAGATGCTAGCTTCTCTAAGGAGCATGTTAGGACTACTTTTGGCATGTGTATTAGAGATGAGCATGGGCATTTTGTTTTGGCAAGGACAGATTGGATTCCTTTTTGCCTCCCAACTCTTGAGGGAGAAGCTACAGGTTTACTTAAAGCTATTCAATGGGTCCGTTGTTTGAACATGCAACATGTGATTTTCGAAGTGGATTGCAAAGTAGTGGTTGATTCCTTTAATAGCATAAAGGAGGACAAATCTGAATTTGGAAACATTATTATAACTTGTTCTGTTTTTTTTACTTTTTTTACAAACTCGAGTATGAGTTTTGTTAGGTGGCAAGCGAATAGTGTAGCTCATAGCTTGGCCAAAGCAACACTATTCTTAGCTAGTTTTGTTGATATTCATTATGCACCCCTTTGTATTGCATCTTTGATTTTGAATGAAATGCAGTAAGCCTTTGATTTCAAAAAAAAAAAAAAACTCTATAGTTAGCTTATATAAATTTTTATCCCATCTTTCCACAAATAACAACATTGCCACCTACCGGTTCCTCTTGTTTTTTCAAATCTTGGGTTGGTTGAAAAACTTTTCTTGATTCCTTTCCACGTTTGGTGTTGGATGAATGCTTCTATGAAAAGGGTTCCTTTTTTCACTATTCTGGCTTGGATTGTTCTTAACTTTTATCTATGCCAATTTTTTATGCACTAATTATTAGCTTATCTTATTAACTATGTAAGGAGCATTATTACCCGAATTAATTTTAATGTAGCCGTAGGGAACAGTCCGTCATGATTTTCTAATTTGGAAAATTGCTGATATATATAATTTTCTTGAAGTATGAATTAATTTAGTATATAAGTTGATTTTAACTATTCAAAAGCATAAGGAATTAATAATAACTAATATATTAAAGTGACTCTTCCGGTGCAGGAGCAGGTTAGTAAATGTATGCCTTTAGTAATTTGACATCTATCAATAACTAAATAAACGCAAGGAGTAGTGGTTGGGGTTCTATTTAATGTGATTTTGTCCTTATCTGCACCATACTTCCCATAGATGTTGCTAGAGTCAAAATTTCTATATTCCTTCACAATGGAAGTCACTTATTCACTTCGTTGGGTTCAGCAAGAAAAACTATTGCTAGGTACTAGTTATTAGCGGTGCATCTTGAGTGGATAACAAGAAGTTTTTGGATATACGCGCACTAGATTTGCTTTGAATCAGCAATTGTGGCACAAAAACCAATTCAGTTTCATTTTTGTTTATTACATCATAGATATGCTAAGCACATTTTTTTTATTATGGTAACAAATAGACTTTAATTTAGTGGGTGATCAAAAGTATTTTCTCCCTCTGGTGATATATTAAAGGGAGAAATGAATGCATCTAGGTATTTACGGTCAACTAGAACACCTTGCATGAAAGCAATGATACTGGAATAAGGAATGAATATTATGTGGGTAGAGTCAAGAGGGACAGTGCATAATTGTTCTGAGACTTGAGTGATCATTTGGCATAATAACTTCTCTAGCCAATCATGGCAACAATTTTATTGTAAACATTAAATGCCTGTGTATCATGAATTCCTCTGTTAGATGAGCATCTTATTATATAATAATTTAACAAAGGTGTACTCCTTACATATTTATCACCAAGTTTGCAAGTTTGGTGATAAAGGTCAGTCATGCATTATTCTGGCTCTTTGTGCTTGTTTTGCATCCAAGACCTGTTGTCAGTTTGTGGGTTCTGTTAATATTCTTGGTTTAGGATTGCTAAAGTAAGTACACTTACAACTGCTTGATATCTGTAGCGGTCTTTTTGAGTTCCATGGGATTGTTAAAATTCTTGGTTTTTATTTTTATATATATTTACCCCTATGATTGTGTGTAAAGCTTGTTTCAAGAATTGTTATTGTGCTGTAACATTTCTTTCAATAACTGTTGTTTGTGCAAATTGTGCTGTAACATTTCTTTCAATATTTGTTTTAAATTATTCTTGAGTATAACACTCATTTTGTTATCCTTATATATTTGTTTCTTAAGCTAGTGGAAATGGCTCAAGTCCATTTGAAAAAAAAAAAAAAAGAAAGTTGATTGGTGTGATAAAAATATTTAAGTTTTTTTGAAAGTGTGCATTGAAGAGGTGCGTGCTGGAACTAGACCTCATACCCACTTTAATAAAACTAGGTGGGCAAATATAAAGGAAAATTCAACAAGGCTACAAAATTAACGTATGAGTACAAGCAGTTTAAAAATAGGTGGGATAGGTTAAAAAAGGAATGGTCATTATGGGCAAAACTTACTGGAAGGGACACTGGTATTGGTTGGGATTCAGTTAAGAGGACCATTGATGCCAGTGATGATTGGTGGGAGGCCAAAATTCACGTATGTATGCGTGTAGTATTTTTTTTTAACAATAAGTAAAATTCAAAAAGAGAAGAGAGTTGTGGCTGCTGCTAAGATTTCAGCACAACTAGATCGTGTCATTGATCAGTTTGAGTCAAGCTCTAATGAATCTGAAAATGATGCATTTAGCATACGTGCATGTATTGAAAAGTTGAAAAATTTACCGGCACTTGAACTTGGCAGTGATCTGTTTTTCATGGGCATTAAACTTATGAACAAAAAGGCAAATAGGCTTGCCTTTGTTCATTTGGAGGATCCTACATTGCAACTTGGATGGCTAAAGTCTTGGGCAGATGTCCATTAGTTATTTTCAATCTAGTTGCTAGTTATGTCATGGGTGTTTTATGCTTTTGTTTTAGCTAGTTACAACTTGGACATATTTTAGTTCTTTTAATCCTTTTGGATATGACTGGTTTGCGTTACAACTTATGACTTTTGAATATAAAATCTTGCATGAACTTATTTTAGTGCTCCTTTTTCAATTTTATTATTGTGTTATGAGTTGTGTGTAAGCTTGCAAAGGACATAATTAGACCTGTTGATTCCTCATTTAGAGATATTCCTAGTGAAATCAGGAATGATAGCAGATATTACCCTTATTTTAAGGACTGTATTGGTGCCATAGATGGTACTGATATACGAGTTTGTGTTCCTCCTCATCTTCAAGTATCTTATAACGGAAGAAAAGGTTATACTACCACTATTGTCATGGCTGTATGTGATTTCAACATGTGTTTCACCTTTGTTTGGGTAGGCTGGGAGGGTTCTGCACATGATACTAAGATATTTATGTAGGCTCTACGTAGGCCTTTGTTGTATTTTCCACATCCTCCTCAAGGTAGATTACATTTACAAAATATAAATATCTTTTATAAACTTGTGTGCTAACATATGGTAATATTGTATTCTTGTAGGTAAATATTATCTTGTTGATGCTGGCTACCCTACGTTTATGGGTTTTCTAGGGCCATACAAGAAAAATATGTATCATCTTCCACAATTTAGAAATGGTCCTAGAATAAGGGGGAGAGTTGAAGTTTTCAACTATTATCATTCTAGTCTTTGAAGTACTATTGAGTGCTCATTTGGTTGTTGCAAAGCAAGATGGAAGATAATGGGTAATATGCCTTCTTTTGCTTTGAAGACACAAAGCAAAATCATTGTTGCATGCATGACTTTACATAACTTTATTAGAAGAAATGATGGCAGTGATGAATAATTTGATGTATTTGATGAAAACTCTGAATATGAAAACAATGATGATAGAGAGGAAAATGGAGCTGGCCTTAGGATTATCACATGGGAAGAACCTGATACTCAAAGTACGTCACAAATGGAACAAGTCAGAGAGTCCATTAAAAAAATGTTTCCTGCACATGTTTAATTTTTGTAATTTTTTAAATTGGCCACAGTATTTCATTGAAGATTTGGATGCATCGGACTATGAATTAAAGTTAGTATTAATTATATAAATGATTTATAATATGTCTATGGAAAGTGTCTTGTTTTACTTTAACTATTGGGATTTTAAATATTTAAGTAAGGGATTCGTTAACGTACACTCACTCATTTTTTAGAAGGAGTATGTTAGCAAGCTAAACCTTCGAGTGTATTTTAGTTATAACTTGCTAACGTACTCCTTCAAAAATAAATGGGTGTACGTTAGCAAATCTTATATGGGATTGCGAACATACACTCGTTCATTTTTTAGAAGGAGTACGTTAGCAAGCTACACCTTCGGGTGTATTTTACAAATTTTTAGTTCTAACTTGCTACCGTACTTCTTCTAAAAAATGAGTGGGTGTACGTTAGCAAATCCTTTTAAGTAATATATAGAAAACTTGATTCTATTTAAAATATCAACTACTTGATTAACATAAATATTATTCTTTTTTGTGCTCAAATAAAAAATTATCAAACGAAAAAGAAAGGGGAAATATGACGGGGGGGGGGGGGGGGGAGGGTTGATGATTCCGCGGAAACGAACGACTGTGATGAAAACAGTCAAGACATGACTGCGCCGCCCGTTGAAAAAACAAATGTGATCACTACGCGTACACACCCCCGTTTTGGTCTCCTTTTGTTATTTCGAATTGGCTTCCCTCCCACCTCTTTCTCTTTATCGCCTATATATACACACGAAAGAATCAAAGATCCATGTACGCTAATGTAACTTTCTAAAATTCCCCTTTCACCCCATACTCAATTAACATTTTTATTTTATCATTTTAAACCACTGATTCAAATCTATTTATTCTTCTTTCTCCCTAATTTGCGTCTCTCTTCATTCGTTTGCGCCATTCTTGCGTTCTCTGGTGGCTCTGGCCTTTCAAGGTACAACATTTTTTTTAGAACTGGATTTTGTCTCATTGCCACATCCACCTCTTCCCATGCTTGCATATTCTATTTCGGCTAGTAATGATACTTCTGCTCCCATCCTATGTTTTGTTTCTATTGATTTCTACTTTATGTAATTCATATCTAGTTACGACCTACGATTTGTTTCATCACACTTTGGAGATTTCAATACCTTGATGTGAATGATTGCCCTCTATTTCGTTAAGACAAATTCTAAACTGGCATTGGTTAAGGAATTAAAGTATAAAGAAAAAAAATTAATTTATTTTTAACATTACAACAGCTGGCTTATAATTTGCATCAATGTGTGCATGGATGGCAATGTTATATGAAATTTCAATCTGTGTTTGCGCCAAGGTCTGCTGTATAGACAGGATAAATTGGAGGGGTTTGCTTGCATAAGGATGTTTGAAAAAATTAAGCTTTACGTTGACTTTTGTTTGCATATGGAACCCGGTTTTATGTTCCAAGTAGAAATTTTTACTGGAAACGATTATTCGCAAGGACTTTGTTGTATTATATTATTATTCTAAGCTATAAAGTTGTTTCACCTCCATGCATATATGCCCATTTTATTCTCATCTTTTTCATCTTATGAAAATTATCTTAGCAAATGGGTTCAAATTTTGTACAGGGGGAAATGGCAGAGACAAAAACAGATAAACCCTTGATGCCGCCATCGTCACGGAACCTTCCAGATTTCAAGAAGTCTGTTAAGTTAAAGTATGTCAAACTTGGTTATCATTACCTCATCACCCATGGGATGTACCTCTTTCTTTCCCCCATTGTGGTGGTCATTGCTGCTCAGCTCTCCACTTTCTCCCTGAAAGATCTTTTTGATATTTGGGAGCATTTACAATACAACTTGATATCTGTAATTATTTGCTCAACCCTCCTTGTATTTTTATCCACCCTATACTTTCTGACTCGTCCTCGGCCAGTGTACCTTGTTAATTTCTCCTGTTACAAGCCTGAAGAAGCTAGGAAATGCACAAAAAAGATATTTATGGATCAGTCTCTGATGAGTAGTTATTTCACAGAGGAAAATCTTGAATTCCAGCGAAAAATCCTTGAGAGATCTGGCCTTGGGGACAACACCTACCTTCCTGAGGCTGTCCTCAACATTCCTCCTAACCCTTCAATGAAAGAAGCAAGGAAAGAAGCTGAGGCTGTAATGTTTGGTGCAATCGATGAGCTATTTGCTAAGACTTCTGTAAAGCCTAAAGACATTGGACTCCTTATTGTAAATTGTAGCTTGTTCAACCCAACGCCATCACTTTCAGCAATGATTGTCAATCACTATAAGCTTAGAGGGAATATGAAGAGCTATAACCTAGGTGGGATGGGATGCAGTGCAGGACTGATCTCAATTGATCTTGCTCAAGATCTTCTCCAGGTTCATCCCAATTCATATGCATTGGTCATTAGCATGGAGAATATCACATTAAATTGGTATTCAGGAAATGATCGATCAAAACTTGTTTCAAATTGTTTATTCCGTATGGGAGGAGCTGCAATTCTGCTTTCAAACAAAAGCTCTGACAGAAGAAGATCCAAATACCGATTGGTCCATACCGTTCGTACTAATAAGGGTGCTGATGACAAGTGCTTTAGTTGTGTTACACAAGAAGAAGATGCCAATGGCAAGGTTGGTGTTACATTGTCAAAAGATCTAATGGCAGTTGCAGGTGATGCTTTAAAAACCAATATCACTACACTAGGGCCTCTTGTCCTTCCAACATCTGAACAACTGTTATTCTTCGGCACATTAGTTGGGAAGAAACTTTTTAAGATGAAGATCAAACCATATATTCCAGATTTCAAGCTAGCTTTTGAACATTTTTGCATTCATGCTGGAGGTAGAGCTGTTTTGGATGAGCTGGAGAAGAACTTGCATTTGTCTACTTGGCATATGGAGCCATCAAGAATGACACTTTATCGTTTTGGAAACACCTCTAGCAGTTCACTTTGGTATGAGTTGGCTTACTCAGAAGCCAAAGGACGTATCAAGAAGGGAGACAGAACATGGCAAATAGCATTCGGTTCTGGATTCAAATGCAACAGTGTTGTATGGAAGGCTCTAAAGACTATCAATCCTGCTAAGGAGAAGAACCCTTGGATGGATGAGATTCAACAGTTTCCAATTGATGTTCCAAGGGTTTCAACCTTCTAAACGATGCACTTTCAAATATTTTTGTATCATCTTTAGGTGGTAACTCTTGAACTAGTGGAAGCAGATGAGTGGTAGGTCTTGCTTTGGGGTAGATTTTGTTAAATCTAATTTAGTCATGGGATGGTGCATGAGCTTTTAGCAGCAGGGGTTTCTCAGGAATTTATTGGACTGTGGTGGTGAAATACGAAGAGCATCTAAAATATAATTCCAATAATAATCCATCATTTGCTTGATAGATTGGAATGAAACCAATTCCTAAATCCAATTCTTTCCCGTGTTGAAACAGAAAATGCCATGTATTCTAAGTTAATTAATTAATAATTTGAATTTGTTTCTTTACAAAACTCATGAGTTATCAAAGTTGCTTTTCCGCTTCATGATGGTTGTCGTCTATCTGTTTACAACTTAAAATTTTGGCTCTTACATTTGGTATCGACGTTGGAGCTTTTCTTTCCCCTACTATTTCGGCCTCGTTTGGATAAGCTTTTCAATAAGCACTTCTAGGAAAAAGACTTCACATAGAAGCTCTAATGTGAGAAGTTACTTCTAGAAAAGTTATTTTGTGTTTGGATAATTTTTCCATAACTTGTTTATTCGATACGATAATGGTGTTTAGATAAAATTGCATAAGAACGTCTAAGTAATGAAATTGCTAAAAAGGATATGTTTTAAATATTAATTTGTTTAGAATGTTTAAATACCAATGAATATAAATTACAATATTTTTCATTCGAAATTTATTTTTTTTTCTTGTCTTTTTGGTACAAACAAAATTAACATAATCACGTGTAATTAATACTGACTATAAAATAAAATAAAATAATATAATAAATTATAAATCGTTTATATAATTAATATTAACTATAATTCATAGTCCGATACATCCAAATCTTCAATGAAATATTGTAGTCAATTTAAAAAATTACAAAAATTCGTAGTCCGATGCATCCAAATCTTCAATGAAATATTGTAGTCAATTTAAAAAATTAAAAAAATTCATAGTCCGATGCATCCAAATCTTCAATGAAATACTGTAGCCAATTTAAACACTTACAAAAATTAAACACGTGCAGGAAACATATTTTTAATAGACTCTCTGACTTGTTCCATTTGTGACGTACTTTGAGCATTAGGTTCTTTCCATGTGATAGTGCTAGGGCCAGCTCCATTTTCCTCTCTATCATCATTGTTTTCATATTCATAGTTTTCATCAAATGCATCAAATTCTTCATCACTACCATAATTTCTTCTAATAAAGTTATGTAAAGTCATGCATGCAACAATGATTTTGCTTTGTGTCTTCAAAGCAAAAGAAGGCATATTACCCAATATCTTCCATCTTGCTTTGCAACAACCAAATGAGCGCTCAATAGTACTTCGAAGACTAGAATGATAATAGTTGAAAACTTCAACTCTCCCTCTTATTTTAGGACCATTTCTAAATTGTGGAAGATGATACCTATTTTTCTTGTATGGCCCTAGAAAACCCATAAACGTAGGGTTGCTAGCACATGATAGCATTTAACTACAAAAATACAATATTATCATATGTTAGCACACAAGTTTATAAAAGATATATAGTTATATTCTGTAAATGTTATCTACCTTGAGGAGGATGTGGACAATGCAATGAAGGCCTACATAGAGCCTGCATAAATATCTTAGTATCATGTTTAGAACCGTCCTAGCTTGCCCAAACAAAGGTGAAAGACATGTTGAAATCACAGACAGTCATGACATTAGCGGTAGTATAACCTTTTCTGCCAATATAAGATACTTGAAGATGAGGAGGAACATAAAATAGTATATGAGTACCATCTATGGCACCAATACAATCCTTAAAATAAGGGTAATATCTACTATCATTCCTGATCTCATTAGGAATATCTTTAAATGATGAATCAACAGGTCTAATTGTGTTCTTTGCAAGCTTACACACAACTCATAACACAATAATAAAATTGAAAAAGGAGCACTAAAATAAGTTCATGCAAGATTTTATATTCAAAAGTCGTAAGTTGTAACACAAACCAGTCATATCCAAAAGGATTATAAGAACTAAAATATGTCCAAGTTGTAACTAAAACAAAAGCATAAAACACCCATAACATAACTAGCAACTAGATTGAAAATAACTAACGGACATCTGCCCAAGACTTTAGCCATCCAAGTTGCAATGTAGGATCCTTCAAATGAACAAAGGCAAGCCTATTTGCCTTTTTGTTCATAAGTCTAATGCCCATGAAAAACAGATCACTGCCAAGTTCAAGTGCCAGTAAAATTTTCAACTTATCAATACATGCACGTATGCTAAATGCATCATTTTCAGATTCTTTGAGCTTGACTCAAACTGATCAATGACACGTTCTAGTTGTGCTGAAATCTTAGCAGCAGCCGCAACTCTCTTCTCTTTCTGAATTTTACTTATTGTTAAAAAAAATACTACACACATACATACTTGAAATTTGGCCTCCCACCAATCATCACTGTCATCAATGGTCCTCTTAGTTGGATCCCAACCAATATTAGTGTCCCTTCTAGTAAGTTTTGCCCATAATGACCATTCCTTTTTTAAATTATCCCACCTATTTTTAAACTGCTTGTATTCATACGTTAATTTTGTAGCCTTGTTGAATTTTTCCTGAATATTTTCCCACCCAGTCTTATTAAAGTGGGTGTGAGGTTTATTTCCAGCATGCACCTCTTCAATGCACACTTTCAAAAAAACTTCAATATTTTTATCACACTATTCAACTTTTTTTTTTCTTCAAATGGACTTGTGCCATTTCCACAAGCTTAAGAAACAAATATATAAGGATAACAAAATGAGTGCTATACTCAAGGATAATTTAAAACAGATACTGAAAGAGATGTTACAACACAATTTGCACAAACAACAGTTATTGAAAGAAATGTTACAGCACAATAACAGTTTTTGACACAAGCTTCACAGACAATCATAGGGTTGAATATATATATAAAAATAAAAGAGTTTAATTGTTATACACTGACCGTGTAAATCATTTTTACACAGACATCCAATCATAAGTTGTCACATCATTAAAAAAATTGAATTTTATCCTAACTACCTTAAAAGTCATCCATACAATGATTGGTGATTGATTGTCTATGTAAAAATGCTTTACACTGTTAGTGCATAACAATTAAACTCAAAATAAAAGCCAAGAATTTTAACAATCCTATGGAACTCACAAAGACTGCTACAAATATCAAGCAGATGTAAGTGTACTTACTTTAACAATCCTAAACCAAGAATTTTAACAGAACCCACAAACTGACAACAGGTCTTGGATGCAAAACAAGCACAAAGAGTCAGAATAATGCATGACTGACTTTTATCACCAAACTTGCAAACTTGGTGATAAATATGTAAGGAGTACACCTGTGTTAAATTATTATATAATAAGATGCTCATCTAACAGAGGAATTCATGATACACAGACATTTAATGTTTACAATAAAATTGTTGCCACGATTGGCTAGAGACGTTATTATGCCAAATGATCACTCAAGTCTCGGAACAATTACGCACTTTCCCTCTTGACTCTACCCACATAATATTCATTCCTTATTCCAGTATCATTGCTTTCATGCAAGGTCTTCTAGTTGACAATAAATACCTATATGCATTCATTTCTCCGTTTAATATATCACCAAAAGGAGAAAATAATTTTGATCGCCCACTAAATTAAATTCTACTTGTTACCATCACCTGGGAGTAATACGTTTAACCTTGGGATCCTTGCTAGCATTCCCAGCCAGCTCCAATACTTCAGCAGTCAGATACTCCAAGATTGCAGCAGAGTAGACAGCAGTAGCCCCAACTCTACCGTGAGTTGTTGTCCTTGTCTTCAATAGCCTGTGGATTCGGCTGACTGGGAACTGCAGATCACATTATAAAAGAAGCTCATAAAGACAAGAACATGCAGCTTGCTAAACTTGCCTAAGGTATCATTAGTTTATGCAGATTACAAACTAGTATATTGTGCAATATTAGAGTAAAATGATTGTGGCAAGATATAAAGTTTAGAGGGGTTTAAATTATATTTCAATTTTGTTTTTCCTTTTAAAAACTAAAACTAAAACTTGAAAGGTGATTTTGAAATTTTGGGGACATGGCCCCAACCTATATGTGGCTCTCCCCTACAAAATAAGGAACCAGATTCTCTCCTACAGTGCCTCTCCAACAATTAGATCTGGACCATCCATCCAGATCTAACGGTCCAGAAAAATCAGGCAATTATAAAATTAAATAAAAGTTAAAAAAAAAAATAAATTGGAAGAGCCCACCTACCACAGCGCACAGGAAGAGCCAGGCTTCATTGGAAAGAGACGACACTATCAATCGTCATGTCAACAAGATAACAATGTAAAAACATTTAAAAGAAGCAAGTCTTAAATTTTATGTGAACGCAGTCAATTTGAAGGTCAAGAACATCAGACACTACAATAATTTTGTGTTAACCGGGGCATATGTTTCGTTTACAGTAGATATCATCAAAGCAACTTTTCAACTATTCATTCCTTCAACTACTGAAATTCTCAATAAAACTTGCTCTCCAGACCAAAATTTGTGACAAACAAAGTCATAACTTAAAGTGGCGCCCAAGAAACAATAAAAATTTGCAATGAAGGCTGGTTCTTCCTGTGCGTGGTGTGTAACATCCCAAAAATCCTATGTCTGCCTTTTTAACTATTTGTTTGAATAAATTGACTGAGAACACAATTTGATTAATCATAATCATAAAACCAGTTAATAATTGGAAATTCATATTTGAATTTCAATTATGAACTTAATAATCATAAAACATTGTTTTGAAACCGATATGTTGTTTTAGGTCAGAATCGATAAAAATATTATTATTTTAACCGGGACCGCTCCTTACCTTGAGATGCGTGCCAGGGTCGGGAAGTAATCTGGCCTGGGGTCGGGCAGTTGTTTTGGTCCAGTGTCGGGAGTAGTTCATGACTGCATTTCACGCTTCATGAGACATTGTCACCCATCCATCACCTTTTCATTCCTTTAACCAATGGACTAAAGTCTTATGACTCTTGATTAATAACCTAGCATCTTTTCCTTTTATGGAGAAAGCAAATTAATCTATTTATGGTTAATCTCATCACCTTTTAATGTGTGATCAACAAATGTGTGCTTGGATCAATCTAAGCTATCCCTTTTCTTATACTTCATCACATCAAATTATCTAATTCTTTTAGCATTTTTAATTGAATCCTTTCTCTCAAAATGAAGAAGGCCTTACGACCAAGTGTGTCTTAACACACTAAGTTTCATTTATTTTTCTCTCATGACACTTACACATAAACTCATTTTCTCTAAAAGCTTCAACACAAAAATACTATCTCTTTTCTCTCTTTGAGCTTGGTTCGGCCATGGCTATGGTGACCATCACCATTTTTCCTCTTCAAAAACAAACACCATAGTTGTAATCACCTCATCCTCTACTACAACTTTGATAAAGAAAGTTTTTGATTTGGAGCACCTTTGTTCTTGACCCTCAAGAACACCAACCTTGTTCATCAAGTGTTCTTCACTAAGTAAGTCTCTAATCTTACTTTTCTCTTCATTTCCATTCATGAAATCATGAAGCAATATCTTCTAGTTCATGATTTTAGAGAAACAAGTTTCAAAATCTTGTTGTTTTGTTCCTAGTTGGTTCGGCCTTCCCCTTTGTTCTTGATGCTTGGAGTTGTCTCATTCACAAAGGATCTACAAGAGGTAATGGGGGAGCGAACCTCATCACACCACATTGGTGGTGGTGAAGATGGTTTATGGGTTTGGTTTGGGGGAAAACCCTAAAACAAGGGTTTCCTACTTTGTCTATTTGGTTCTCTATGAGAACAATGTTGTAATAATTATTTATTGCTTGATTTGTGTTCATTGATGTGTTTGAATGGTTGAAAACAACTTTTATGTGTTGGAAAATCCTAACCTAGGGTTCCTCCACCTTTTTGTTGAAAAGAGTTTGTGAAAATGTGATTTTCGGATCTGACCTTGTGCAAATCATTTCAGTTTTTCTCTCAATCTAGACCTTGGATTTCAAAACCTGTTTTTGACCTTGAAACTAGACATCATGGGCTTCATTTTGAGAACAACTTTCGTGTGGTTTCATAAATATTTGACCCTTGAAAACCTGTTTCAATCTAAGCATAAATTTCTGTCTTGGATTCTAACTATAGTGGCTTCTTTCGTAAAACTGTACTAACTCGGTTACTGTTTGTGAAAATAAATTTTATAATAAAAAAGTATACATCCTAAGCTTTCATATGATTCCTCATTTGCTCAAATCCGAATTCGTTTGGTCAATCAAATGTTTGTTACAAGTTGATGCTTGAAATGCTGAAATTTTATGTATACGGGTTTTGGTGTTGATTTTAGGAATTGTATGATATGGTGTTGGTATGACTATTTGTGTTTGAGTGTCAGTGTTGAAAATCATTTTGGAATGGTGAAAAACTATTCTTAGGTTCAAGACCAAAGGATAGGTGTAACACCCCCTCGGGCGCTACGTACTTGAACTCAATTGCGGAAAATATAAACAAAAAAAACGCTGGTTGCTTTCAGAAAATACTTTAATTAATTAATTACGTTCGAAACTTGGGTTAAAAAAGTTTTCTTCGTGCATCAAGTAGTTCAAACTCAAGACAAAGGAATGATCCTTATAGTACATATCGACATTCAACATTCATAACAACATAATCATAACATATTTATGCTGGAGCATATAAGTTTCTTAGAACTATAGTTTAAACCATAACATAAGTTCAGGTCTAGTACATATATTACAGACTTAGAAACATATAGTCAACATACGTGTAGCAAATAAAATATGTTTGCTTCAAAAAATAAAACTCCTATGCTGGTTGGGCTAAAAGTAGCCATTGGGATACGAACCCCCAAAGTCAGCTCCGATTTCTAGAGGAATTCGGAGGGGTCCTCTTTTTCTGCTCCTTCAAAAGACTCCGTCGTCTGAGTCTTCACGTGTCCGTGGTGACCTATGATCGATATCTGTACATATATTCCAAAAACACAACAGGGTGTCCAACATGTACAGGCAAATGTGAGATACTCATTTGATAAGTTTATCACGATAGCCACATAGGCGACAAACAACAGATACAACCACATATAAATAAAGTTATAATAACAGTTATTCACATAACATAATATCTCAAACACTATCATGAGTTATAATAATGCATGAGACTTCAATATCATCTTTCTAATTCAGGTACTCCGGAGATTCCTACTCTACTTCATCGAGCGATAGGTCGCAACTACACTCATAACACAATTGTTCTCATGAGTCGGCCTCTCAATTTAGGTCCGAACTCCAATTTTTCCGGGGTACCACGTCCTAACCAAATCTTGAATAGTCCAGTCTCTGATTGAGTTCATCCGTGTTGGGCAACCGATTTACCACAGCATGGGGTTGCGATGCCTCCGGCCACTTGTGGAGTTTCGAACACAGGATGCCCCTATACACCTAGTGGTCTTAATTGGCTCATATTCTCAACTACTTGAGTTGTAGCTCGTTTTCAAATGGCACGTCTGCCGTTTCATGTATGCACACAGAAAGTTTTGTTTTCTTTTTCGTTCATTCTTTCTTTGTCGATGCATATCGCTCACGACTTGTTTTAAAGGACATTAAGCCCGTTCATTCGAAACACAGGACCCGAAGTCCGAGTGCTTAATCCACAAAACACTAGCCCGATGTCTCAGTCACTAGGTTTGCATACATATCAAAGAATCATCGTTTTTATTTCGGTCTTATTTTTACAAAACAGTTTTGGAAAACAAAACTCAGTTTCATTGTCTTGAACTAAGACATTTCTTTTTCAAAGAAAACAATTTCCGGGAAAAACTCTTTTTCTTCACAAATCCATTTTTTTTTTCTTTCTAAAGGTTCCGTCTCCTTGAAAAAGTTTTTCTAAAACAAAATCTCACTTTGCATTTACTTTCCTCAAACAAAATTTTCCTTTTCAAAAGGAGCTAACTTTTCAAAAAGGAAAATTACTTTTCTTGATAAAGCAACACATTTCCCAAGATTCCTTTTTGATTTCAAAATCTGGTTTTCAAAACTTTGATTTCGGTTTTCTAGTATTTTAATTTTCTTTCTCGAGTCATAACCAGTCTTATGCTCTTAACCAGTTCAGGATATATATATATATATATATATATATATATATGTTTATCAATCTCAATTAAGCAATAACAATATATCTCAATCAAGGAATCCATGCCACAATTCACATTCAAATAACCAATCATACACAACACATAGCTCTCAACCAATCCAGGGTATAAAACTTCTAACAATCAAAACACCATGAGACTATCAAACTCATTATGATGTAAACTCCCTTTACCTTCTTAAGGTTCTAAATCCACTCCCGAATCGTTATTGGTTCTGATTCTGGTTTCGTCCGCGTCACCTAAAACAATCAAACACAATTCAATTCTCAACAACAATCAATACAAAATAACAACATCAAAACATAAATTTCTCTCCCCCTCCCACAAGTGGTCTAAGGTTCGACTAAGAATGGTAAAATGGGCTAGGAATCCCATTTGGTTCCAATCTTTTGGATGGTTGGTTCTTAAGCATGGTTAACACTAAATCAAGTCCTATTACCCAAAAATTTGAAACAAAACTCATGGTTCTACACACTTATAGGTCTCGGCCATGAAGAGAAAAATAGGCTAGGAATTGATTTGATCTTCCAATCACTTGGATTCTAGGACAATAGGAAATGTAAGGATGGAATCAAGTGTTCAAGATAAAAATTGGAGAAATCCATCATTTCCCCCAAATCTTAGGGTTCGGCCCTTTCAAATAAATTAGGCTAGAATGAGAGTTTGATCATATACTCTTGGATAGAGGTAGAAGGTGATGAAGCTATCTCAAAGAAATTGGTTTCTAATCAAAAATATTTTTCTACACTTTTCTAGGAATTTTTGAATATTGGCTCATGAAGTTGGAACTCAAGAAATCAAACTCTTAAACCATGAAAATTGGCTCATGAGGCTTAAGGATCATATAAGTGATCTTACCTCTTGAATGAAGAAGATTGATCAAGAATCAAACTTTTCTCTAAAAAACTCAAGCTTTCTCTCTAAAAAAATGGTGGTTTGGTTCAAGGAAGAAGATGAAGTGTGAAGTTAAGTGTTGAAGCTCTCCAAGGTCTGGTCTTGTGCGTGGGAGGGATGGGCTGAATGGGCCAAAAATTGGGTCACGTAAGGGCATTGTGGTCTTTTCCTTCAAGGTTAAATGGTAATAATGAAAAAGGTTAGGGGTATTTTGGTCTTTTCACGTCCAAATATTTTCAAAAGTCATGATGACTCTGGCACACTTTCCCATGTGATGTGACTTGATGTGACATCAAGATTATCCGTTAGCAGGTCCAGTAAATCCATATGCAGCTCCGTTCTTTATCCGATTGAAGATTTCGCCCGAATAAAGGTCAATAAGTGATTTTTTTCAAATTTAACAAAAACGTAGGAAATTAAATTCTAAGACTTAATGTCTCGTTCACGGGTCAAACTGAGGTCTTCTGAGCAGTAAAATCTTACTGTCAGTGAAAAAACGTAGATCGGGCTCCGTTTGAGTTTTCAGCTCAAAATTTAATCATAGCTTCGTACGATAGCGTTGAGTATGAATATGGTCTTGATTTATTTTATTTCATTTTCCAAGTCCTCGAATAAAATATAAACTTAATTATTCTCTTATTGATACATAAAAGCAGTGAAAAATCGGAGTGTTACAATAGGATTTTTGAATGATGAGCTTGTTCATGCTTTCAATACTTGATGAAATGACTATATGTTGAGATGATTTTCATGATGCTAGAATATCGTAGGATGGCTTGTATTTTGTTGAAAAACGCCATATGGTTCGACCTTTTTGAAAAAAGAGAAGCCAAAGCTTCTATGTTCAAGTAATGGCGTAATGGACTTAAATGGTTCCAAGAAGGCAAAAGAAATTAAATAGACTTACCTTACTTACATGGAGGCATTCGGCCATACCATAGTAATTAGGGTTAGGAACCTAAAACATTGATGTCAAGAGGTTTAATGTGTTTATACTAAAGTATAAAGGGAATAGAAATTAAAAAGATTTTCCAAAAAATTCAAGTTTTGGTTCCAAAGAATCAAGTGTTGCAGATTAAGTATTTTGATCTCATGTGAAAAGTATTTTAAGGATAGGAGGGTTTGATGTAGATCAACCACTTATTTTAGCATGTTGTTTCAAGGAAAAGATTTTCAAGAACAAAAAAGTTTTCTAATTCCCAAAGGTTTTGGTTAGTAAACCTACTTTCAATAGAAATGAGAATTTTTGTAAGTGTTTTCTTTAAAACAATGAGCTTTTACACTACTATTAACTTTTAGAACGTTACAAAAACTTACATAAGTTATAGTTTCATTTGAAAATAAAATGGTGTTTTCAATTAAGAAGTATATTCCTTTTACACTAAGTAATAGGACTAGGAAACCACTTAAAAAGAGTTAACACTAATTATATGCCCTATGGGTATTTGTATGGAGTTTTCCAAACTATAATTAACAAAGGAGATTTTATAAATTACTTACTACAAAGGATAGTATTTTGAAGCTTTTACTATAGTAGCGTAAATGCGTGTTATCTCCTAAGAGAAACTATTTGAGCTCCATAATGGACTCACAAAGATTTAGTAAAAGACATGCACTAACATCTATTGGTCATGACAAAATTATGTCCCACACCCTTGATGATTTAGGTCATCTAAGGAATTCATAATGTTTAGTCACTAAGAGTTACTTATAGAGAATACGTAATGTTCTTTTGATAGACAAGTGAGAAGATTGATGAAGGGGATCCTTGTGGATCCTATCCTCCATAATACATCTAGGTTCTGGACTAATATATTATAAGATATGAACATCGCTTTACGAACAACGAGGCAGCACATGATTGCAAGGGACAGAATCAAGAACAGGCGACTGTTGACAAGTCCTGTGAAAGTGGGTCCCGAAGGGGTGCCCTAGGGTTCATCAAGAGATAAACGTGGTGCTACTGTGATAAAGTAGTACGTGGTTGTGTTGTGACATTTCTTAACATGTATACACATTTGTGCATGAGTTGGGCGTGGTGCCCTAGAGTTGAGCTTACACCTTTGTGCGGGTGCGATTGTTGGAGGTGACGATCGTGAAGATCTTGAGGACGTTGGGGTTAGGGAGACCACATGTGGCCAGAGAGTAGCTCCTCTGTGTCGTGGGTGACCTGTCGAAAAACGTTGACGTCCTGACTGGACACCGGACAAATCATGATTTGGGTAAAGAACGTTTGGCGTGAGCTGTAAAAGCGAATTCACAATCTTGTTGAGATAGCACATGTTAGGTTGAGATAACACAGACAATGTTCTCCCAATCGCTCACTCTAGTTATGGTTAGCTCCACGGAGTAGGGGTCAGAGTCTTACCCATGTGGCATATGGCATCGAGTCATGTACAACGTTGAAGTTGGATGAGGTGACCACCGCTCAACGAGAAAATGAGAGAATGATGAGAAATGAGAATACCAATGACGAAGATCGTGTACTAGCTGTGGAGGAGTCTGATCGAGGGAGGAGTCACTCAAAGAGATAAGGTGGGCAAAGAGGAAGGTTAAAATTGCTATAATGCCCGCAATGTGATATGAGTAATGTGGAGTTTTACTATTTCAGGGAGTAGGGCCATGTGCAAGCCAGGTGTACACAAATGAGGAAGGACTTAAAGAAATTAAGAGAAATGAAGAAGGGCGATGACAACTGCCAAACCAATGTGGCCAGGACCATTGAAGATGATGATGTGTTGTAAGCAACAACTGAGGAGGTTGCTAAACCAAAATGAGTGATTGATTCTGCTTCCACCAAGTACATTTGTCGAGACCGAGCAATGTTTGACACTTTGATAACCGTTGGAGAGTTGGGCCATTTCAAGTTAGGAAATGGCGAAAAAATTAAGGTTGAAGGTATAGGGAGTGTAAGAATGAAGCTCCATAATGGTGCCATCTAAACTTTCTATAATGTGAGATTTGTACCTTCTGTTATTGCCAATATCATTTCTTTGGGAGAGATGACATCTCAAGCGTACAAGTTTGTTGGTTCAAAGTGGGGTTGCAAGATGTACAAGGGGAGGTGCTTGGTGTTGCGAGGGAATAAAAATTAGAACATCTACTACATGGAAGGGCAAGCCGTGAGAAGAACAAACGAAACTAGCATAATTGAAAAGAAGGTAAAATTTTCTGATGACGTAGAAGTTTGGAAATTTTATTTGAGGGACGATTTGTTGGAAAAATCAATTTAAATTTCAAAACATGAATTGAAGTGATAAATTCCAATACATTGTCAATTGTTGGAATTTAAGATTTGACTCATGGTACCCTTAAGTGAACAACTTTTGGACCCTTTGCTCCCCCCTTCTACACGCCTAAACCACCATCATGAAGGCCATTCTCCCATTTTTCCTATAATTTCCACTTTCTCTTAAGCTTTCATCATTTTCCTTCAAGTGAAACTTGACAAACTTTGTGAAGAAACTTTTTGATTCTTTGCTCATTTTTATCACTCAAGAGGTATGATTACTCTCTTTGATCCATGAGTTTCTTGTTCTTCACTTATTCCTTGTTTTTCAAGCTCTGATCATCTATGTTTCAACTTCTAAGTTCTATGTTAAAAAATCTCTAGAAAATTCTAGAAAAATCCTTTTAATGTGAATAATATATTTCTAAGGTCTAGTATCATCATCCTCTATCACTATCCAAGAGCATGAAATCAAATAACATGCCTAGCCTATTTATCTAGAAGTGGCCGAACCTAAGCTTTTGGGGGAAATATGTTTTGCTTCAATTTTTGTTAAATGATACTTGATTTCACCTCTTTCATTCCTATGATCATTGAATCCAAGTGATTAGAAAACCAAATCAAATTCTAACCTATTTTTCTCAATGATGGCCGAACCCTACCCTTGTTGGTTGAAGAGGTTTTGGTTCAAATCTTTGACAAGTAATTATGGATTATTTCTTTATCATGCTTAAGGATCATTCATCCAAGAGTTAGTAAAGTTTTAACACCTCTAGCCTATTTTTCTAAAAAGGGCCGAACCCAAGTCCATATGAACTAGAAGGGTTTTGATTGGATTGTATTAATTTCGTGTTGTGATTTGTTGTGAAGGATCAGATAGTGTTTGATTATTCTAAAGCGTGTACGGTTGCTAGTCGCGGAGCCGCAGTCAGAGTTGCTCGGGGAAGCGCGGCGAAAACTGTTCAGGTGGGGGAAAGAACCACAATATCGTCGGGGACGCAAGAATAAAATAATTATATTGATATGCGTAGGGTGACCTAAACCCTACTAGTTGTTGAGTGACCGATAGGTTGGTTTTATGATATATCGAGACTGTATGCTGGGTGTTAATATGCTTAATATGATATATGTGATATGTATGTTGTGCCTAATAACATGCTTAGGATTACTTGAATACTTACCTATGAGTTGATGAGTTGATATGCTTACATGAGTATTTAGTATGATGAACATGATTATGGTTGCTTATGATATGATGTTGTGATTACTGCAGCATGAGTAGAGATAAGCAGTAATTTCTGATAAGACGGGAGATGAACATGTGGTGAGGAATTTGATATATATGTTGTAGTGTTCAACCAAGAGATTATGTCGATATAATTATGTTGAGACATAAAGTTGATACCCGGTTAAGCCGAAGAAAGTTGGTCGTAGTTGTGCACAAGTTGTGGTTGAGACACTAAGTTGTTGATCTCGAGATGAGTCAGTGAGGTTAATGTTGCATCATTTTTGTTCATCATTGTGTTGGTGTATGGTCGATAGATCTTGCTTGCGGGGAGATGATCGTACCCACAAGTTGAGTTGTTAAACGGGCGAATGTCCCGACCTGGCCTACAGGTGAGGGGATATGTCGTTACCGACGGGCGACTGTTCCGACCTGGCCTACGGGCGGGGGAATATGTTGTACCCATAAGTTGAGCCTGCGGGCTGTTGGCCGAACCCTGCATTACAGGGGGTGGCATAGTGATGAACGGGGCATTTTGATCTGTTGGGGATGTCGCGTCGTGATCGTGTCCATATATTCATTGGCTGCATGAGCGTGAGAGACAGTAGTTAAGAGAGCAGGACTTGGGAGATGATTGGTTGACACTGTTGTGCTATTGTATGTTGCTATTTATATAGCTTATTTTATAGTTGTTTCCTTATTTGTGATGTATTGCTGTTTCTTATCCCCGTATTTCTCTATGTCATATTTTATTTATTCTCGATCGCACGAGAAGATCCTATTGAGGAGTTGCCAGAGGAGATTGATAGCATACTTGTTGAACCTGATGCTGGCAGGAGAGCCCCGGATCCCAGCGTTGGGAGACTTTGAGCTGCTCTATTCAAAGGATGATCGTCTCTGGGAGATTGACTACTCTCAGCGAAGAGTAGTGTATATGGGCCCGACTACCGTATACGTTAGAGCTTCGGTTGGGAGCTCTCGTTATCTTCGTTAGAGTCGTGGTTGGGTAGACAGTCTTAGCTTGTTATGGCCGGTACATGGGTTTGAGCGAAATGTATTTTTGGGGCCAGGAGAGGAAGTCTTATGTATTTTATTTTGTTGCCATGCTTTTAGTTTATATGTGTTGCGTACTCTAAGGGTTTGTAGTTGGTATCAATTGTTGTAGGCTCTACTGATGGAGCTAGTACTTTTATATGTATGTTATATATAGTCGTGGTATCAGTGTTAGTTGTTTTAATATTTCAGCATTTTTTATTTAATCACGCTACCCTGCAACGTTAAGAATATGAGTTCGGGTTACTAAATGGGACCTCCAAAGAGGGGCTGTCTCATTTTATGGTATCAGAGCAGTTTGATTCTTAATCAAGGACTGCTTGGGTTAAGTTGTGATTTCTGGCCGTGTCTAGTTGTACCCGCATTGGGTAATGAGTATGCTTAGAAGTTAGGTAGAGTGTCCGATAAGCGAGTTATCGTAAGAGGTAACTGTTTCGAGCATTTGTAAGGCATATGATGCATATATATGATAATATGGTCTTGCATGTCATACAAATGTGAGCTGATAATGTGTTCCACGGGAAATTAAATGGCTCGTGGACGAGTTAGAGGATGTGGCGGAAGGGCCACAAAGAGTGCCGCTGAACTTGGAAATGGTAACGAGGGAAATTCCCATGTTGGTGATGGGATAGAGTCAACTGAAACCCTTAGGACAGTTTGGGAGTTGGCAACGACATTGCTACATCAGAAGCAGTAGAATTCTCAACTGTTGCAGGTAACCATGTAACAGCAACAGAGACAGAATCCGCAGGGTGGAATGGAGGCAGAAGACGCTAAACTGAATACTTTTCTGAAAGGGAAGAAGCTGCAGTTTAATGGTGACTTTAATCCGGAGGGAACTGAACTCTGGATGCAGGAACTCGAGAAAATCTTCGAAGCAATGCACTGTTTTGAGGACAAGAAGGTGACCTATGCATCCTTCATGCTGATGGGAGGTGCAGAGCTATGGTGGAAAGGCAAGCAGAGAAGGCTTGAAGCAGAAGGAAGAGTTATCAATTGGGGACTATTTCAGGAATGCTTTCTGGAGAAGTATTTCCCCAGAATGATGAGAAGAGAAAAAGAGACAGAGTTCATGGGTCAGAAACAAGGAACCATGTCTGTCGGTGAGTACACTTTGAGGTTCAAAGCGTTACTCAAATTTTCTGAATTTTATCAGAGGTTTCCAGATGAGGAATATGTGTGCAGGCGTTTTGAAGATGGCCTGAAGTACGACCGAATGACGGTGATTGCACCACTGAATATCACCCGACTGCCTGAGATGTTAGAGTGATGTTCAGTCATTGAGAACATTGACAAGAAGAGAGAGCTGCAGCAAGGCAGAACTGGAGGACTTACTCGGAGATTTGACCAGAGAGGTCGAGGAGAAAAAGGGAGGTTTCAGATGGGATGGAAGCCTTATGACTGTCAGATAATAAGACCAGCTAAAGGACAACTACAACCAAGTGGATGCTTTAGGTGTGGAGGATTGTGACACCCTTTACCCCGCGTACGATAATACATAAGAAAATCATACATGCTTTTAAAATAATATCAATATAATATAAATCTTAAAGGTTAGTGTATCACATCATCCAAAAACATAACAGGAGAATCTGAATAAATCGAAATCCTTTAACATATAACAATCTGCGGAAAAACATAAAACATAAAATATAAAATATAACTCAAAACCCGATGTCACATGATCAGAGCTGGTATCCCTAAACAGACATCAGATTAAAACCGAATAACATAAAACATAAATCCTAACTACTGAGAGAGATATCCTCGGGATCACTCTTCGTCAGCATGCTTTCCCTCCTCTGCATATACCACAACATATGCACAAGAATAACAAAGAGAGGGGTAAGAAACACAATCATGAATATATGTAAACGGAATGGAATAGTAATTAAGATGCATACAACATACATCAATCACCACAGATATAATTAATATATATCAAAGATGCATGTCAATGCGAATGCAACATCACTACTCCGTATTCATGTGGCCAACAACTCTAACTCTGGAAAGACGATTAGGAGTACATGTCCGGTTATCAACGTGGATGATATGCCAGACCATGGGCCATCCCCGAACACTCTCACTAATCCTGATAATGTATAGTGGCTAGTCAGGGTACTCAAGCTTATTCATTAGGTTATTCCGACAATAGGTAGCTAGCCCATGTCACCTGGAACTTCCATACCCAATGTACTCGCAAGGCCGGGATAACACCCATCATGGCCTCCACTATCGCGATTCATCGTTTGCTTTCCACCCAACATATCAACGTCAACGTATGATGCATGCTATGCTCAGCAACATGCAAACACATGTCCAACCATCCACCATCATAATCAATCACATTGATTATCAACAATGACCATCAACGATGATCATCAAACAACTAGGCGCTAACCATCGTTATTGCCTTTATCAACTTGAATTGTATTGTGATCTCACAGCCATTTTCTCATTACCTTATTCAGTTACTTCTTCACAATAGAATCTGGGTGAGAAACCCAGATTCGCTGGGCGAGCCTGAGAGCTTTAATATCTAGTTCTCTCATTCGCCTTGCGGATTACAATCCGCTAGGTGAATCATGTCAGACCACGAATGGTCTCTCTGTCTCGCCTCGCGAATCGTCATTCGCTAAGCGAATCGTGACAGATGTGGAAATCTTAAGAATTTCTCTAAGTTATCCCTATGCCTACCATCCCATCTCTCAAGAATCATTCCTATGGGTTTCCAAAACTAATCCAATATCATTAATCTCGCCTCTCATAACAACTCATTCATTATGGGGTGCCAAACGTCCTAAAACTATGTTCTCTCACTGATCCTATTTTCGTCATAGTAACGCACACCATCATCAATTCATCATTATCAATGCACATTATGCATCTCATCAATGCATATCGTACGTATGTACATACTAATCATCACATATCATAGTATTTCAATCATATCATCAAGACAACACCAACAATCATCATCATAGAACCATAGACATATATATTTATACAATATTCACATAGGCATATACATGGCATATACATAACATACCCATCATTACACTCATAGCATATACATAGGCATTTACAATGCATATAGACAAACATATAGGGGTCATGGGTTAACCCCTTTATCTTAACCTATCCCAAAATCCACATACTCATGATCTATTTCTTCCCCCATACCTGATATGATGATCACAATGAATAAAAGAAGGGAAAAAGGTCCGGAAAGGTTGCTTCTCACGAACCCTCAATCTCACGACACTTGATTTCACGATCACCGCCCCAAAAGGTTCAAGAGCAGCAACGAGGAAGAGGGATTGTGATGGCAGTGATGCTCCTCAAGCGAAGGCGACGAAGAGCGATAAACAAAGATGAAATCTCCTTCAAGAATCCTTGGGAAGGGTTTAGGAATCCTTGTTTAGAGAGAGTGAGGCAGTTTCTAAGAGTGTTTTGAGTTAGAAATTAAGTTTAGGTCGAGTCTTATGATATAAATATGAGTTAGGGTCATTATAGGTTGATTAGAAGCCCAAAAACACATTTTTGCTGCGTGCAGATTCGCTAAGTGAATACATTTTCACTAGGCGAACCAGAGAGCTGCAAGAATCTGTCTGCTAGATTCGCTAGGCGAAGTTCCTTCGCTAAACAAAACTATAGAAGCCTAATTTTGCCCCAACACCTGAAATAAGACTTGTAGATAATCTTCTAGGCTTTTCAACGCATCCAAGATCGCCTCAATACGACATCTATAACTCAAGATATGGACAAAACCGTAAAATAGTTTTATTGGACTCGAATGCATTGACCATTCCTTAAGGCTGAACTACCCCAACTATGAACTTCGACATCAAGAACAATCATAAACAACATATATACAACATATATAAGCAAATATTAACACATATCAACATAGGGTAAAAAGCAGGGTGTTACAATTCCACCCCTTATAAAAATTTCTTCCTCGAAATTTCTACTCACCTTGAGTAAACAGATGCGGATATGACTCTTTCATCTTGCTCTCCAACTCCCAAGTAACACTTTCTTCTGTAGCTTCACTCCAAAATACCTTGACCAAGGGAATTTCCTTCCCTCTCAGCTACTTGACCCTTCGATCTTCAACCCGAAGCGATAACACCTCAAAAGTCAAGTTATCCTTTAATGGAATGATATCGGATACTATCACATGGCTTGGGTCATGAACATACTTTCGAATTTGAGACACGTGAAACACATTATGAAGGTTTGAGAAGAACAGAGGTAAGGCTATTTGGTAAGCAACTTTACCGACTCTTTTTAGAATTTGGTAAGGGCCAATGAACCTAGGAGTAAGTTTCCTCGCTTTCATTACTCTGCCAACCCTAGTTGTTGGAGTAACTCACAAGAACACATGATCCCCCTCCTGGAATTCGAGAGCCTTTTTCCTCTTATCATGATAACTCTTTTGCCTACTCTGTGCCACTCTCATATTTTCTTGTACCACTTTCTATGTAGTCTCTTGCACTACCTCAGGTCCTAACACAACATTCTCTCTAGGCTCATTCCAACACAAAGGTGTCCTACATCTCCTCCCATACAAAACCTCATAAGGTGCCATCCCAATACTGGAATGGGAACTATTGTTGTAGGTGAACTCTATAAGGGGTAAAAACTTATCCCAACTACCTGACTGCTCTAAAACACATGCCCTCAGCAAGTCCTCTAAGGATTGGATTGTTCTCTCAGACTGACCATCGGTCTGTGGGTGATAAGCTGAACTCAATCTAAGCTTAGTTCCCAAGGCCTCATGCAAACTATTCCAAAATCTAGAGGTGAATCTAGGATCTCTATCTGAAACTATGCTAAAGTGTACACCATGCAATCTAACTATTTCTCTGATATACAACCCAGTCAACTTCTCTAATGGATATTCCATGTTCATAGGAATGAAATGGGCAGATTTGGTTAACCTATCCACAACAACCCATATGGCATCACAACCAACTGGAGTCCTAGGGAGTCCAGACACAAAATCCATAAAGATACTATCCCACTTCCACTCAGGAATACTCAAAGGTTGCAACTTACCCGAAGGTTTCTGGTGCTCTATCTTAGCCTTCTGACACACTAAGCAAGCATACACAAACTCAGCCACATCCTTTTTCATCCTAGGCCACCAAAACATCCTTTTCAGATCCTGATACATCTTTGTGGCTCCTGGGTGAACACTCAAACCACTCCTATGTCCTTCCTCATGGATCAACTTCCTAAGCTCTGGAACATCAGGTGTACAAACTCTATCCCGGAACCTCAAAACTCCATCAACTCCTTCCTTAAAACTAAGGTTTCTACCCTGAGCAATCAGCTCTCTCTGATCTAAAAGGTGTGCATCTATCTTTTGGCCTTCTGTAACCTGATCCAATAAACTGTTAATTTTTAAAATTCGTAGCCTAATGCTCTTAGGGGTAACTTCCCAAGCTAAACTCAAATCTCTAAACTCCTCTATCAAATCCATCTCTCTAACCATCAAGGCTAAAACATGTAAGGTTTTTCTACTCAAAGCATCAGCCACTACATTGGCTTTACCTGGGTGGTAACTCAACTCAAACTCATAATCCTTAAGAAATTCCATCCATCTACGCTGTCTCATATTTAGCTCCTTTTAGTCAAACGGGTATTTCAAACTCTTATGATCACTAAAGACCTCAAATCTAGTTCCATAAAGATAATGCCTCCAAATCTTCAAGGCAAACGCTACGGCTCCTAGCTCCAAGTCATGGGTAGGGTAATTCTTCTCATGGGTCTTAAGCTGCCTAAAAGCATAAGCTACTACCTGACCATTCTGCATCAATACACCACCTAAACCTTGCTTTGAAGCATCACAGTACACCACAAAAGGTTCACCAGGGTTGGGCAACACTAGCACAGGTACAGAGGTCAACCTATTCTTCAACTCCTGAAAACTTTCCTCACACTTAGAGTCCCACACAAAGATCTAACCTTTCTTAGTAAGGCGGGTCATAGGCAAAGTTATCTTAGAGAACCCTTGTATAAACCTCCTATAATACCCGGCTAAACCCAAGAAACTTCTAACCTTGGTCACTGACTTAGGTGCTTCCCACTGGAGCCCAGTTTCTACCTTAGCTGGGTCTATGGCTATCCCTCCTTTAGAGATGATGTGTCGTAAGAAACTCACCTCTTCTAACCAAAACTCACACTTAGACAACTTGGCATACAACTGTTTTTCCTTAAGGGTTTTCAAGACAATCCTCAAGTGTTCCTCCTTAGTCGTAGAGTATACCAGGATATCATCTATGAAGACAACTACGAACCTATCCAAGTATGTATGAAAGATCTTGTTCATGTAGTCCATGAACACAGCAGGGGCATTAGTCACACCAAAAGGCATAACTAGGTACTCATAATGGCCATAACGCGTTCTGAACGCGGTCTTTGGAATGTCCTCGGACTTGACCCGAATCTGGTGGTAACCTGATCTCAAATCTATCTTAGAAAACACACAAGCCCCTATCAGCTGGTCCATAAGGTCATCTATCCTAGGAAGAGGATATCTATTCTTAATAGTCACCTTGTTGAGTTGTCGGTAATCAACACACAACCTCATGCTGCTATCTTTCTTCTTTACCAACAACACTGGCTCTCCCCACGGAGACACACTAGGCCTAACAAACTGCTTCTGAAGCAGCTCTTCTAATTGTTTCTTCAACTTAGCTAGTTCTAGAGGGGACATCCTATAAGGTGCTAAAGATATAGGTCCAATGCCTAGCACTAAGTCTATGCTAAACTCAACCTCTCTCTCAGGTGGCAAACTATAAACATCCTCGGGAAAAACCTCAGGGAAGTCTCTCACAACTGGCACATCCTTAACCTCAGTCTTTCTCTCTACTTCCAGGGAAGACAAGATCATGTATACTTGGGCTTCTTCTCTAATAGAAGCCTTGAATTGGTTGGTAGTCAGAAAACTCGGATCCTTAGGATCGACAACAGTCCCAAAAACAATAGTTTTATCAAACCAATTCAAAAGGACATGATTGGCAGATAACCAGTCTATACCAAGAATAACATCTAACTGTTTAAGAGGTAAGCATATAAGATTGACTATGAAGTCCCTATCATCAATGACAGTAGAACAATCCTTACAAACATGTGAGGTGCTAACAGGCTTATTTGTAGGGGTAGCAGCAACTAGATTATATTCAAGATGGGCAACAGGTAATCTAAGGTACTCAACACAATCATGTGATATAAAGGAATGCGATGCATCCGAATCAAACAACACTATTAAAGGAGTCCCTTTGATGAGGCACTTACCTTGGATCAGGTCGTAGGATTCTGAGGCTTCAGCTCCACTAAGAGTGAAGACTCTTCCACTTGTCCTCAGTCGATTGGTTTGAGAACTCTTGCTGGCACTCTGTGGCTCCGTCTTTGCTCCACTACAATCCTTAATGATATGACCAAGCTTCCCACACTTGAAGCAGATGATGTCTGTCTCCTTGCATTTATGAGTAAAGTGCTCCTTACCACACTTGCCACACCTGATTGGCCTAGAAGAGACAAATCCTCCACCACTAGCTGGTCCCGACGTATACTGTGGTTTCTTGCCGGCGTACTTGAACCCACGACCAACTGGTGCCAACTGTTGTTTTCATTTATCCTGTTGGGTCGTCCTCTTGCTACCTTGAGGACCAGAACTCTTGAACTGAGCAACTCCGGACTTGTAGTCTTCCTCAAAGATTCTGCACTTGTTCACCAAGGTGGAGAAAACACATCTCCTGGTAGCTGATGGTTTGCTTGATCTCTGGGCGCAAACCAATCTCGAAGTTCACACTCTTAGAGCAATCATCATTACAATACTGATAGAGCGGATAATAATATGACAATTCCTCAAACTTAGCAGCATAATCCCCAACAGACATGTTTCCCCGAGTCAAAGCCAAAAAGTCCATCTCCTTCTTGTCGCGTATATCAGCAGGGAAATACTTCCCCAAGAATCTCTCCTTGAAGGCATCCCAAGTAACAGCGGCGCCTTCAGCTTCCAAACTTTGGCGGCAATTCTCCTACCAATGTTCAGCTTCTTCTACCAACATGAAGGTAGCAAAGGTAACCTTCTGAGCATCGGTGCATGCCATGGCCTGAAAGATCTTCTCAAGCTCTCAGCTCCATGTCTGAGCACCTTCAGGGTTATAAGCTCCCTTGAAGGATGGCGGATTATTCCTCTGGAACTTATCCAAACCCTAAAATTCAGCAGGTCCACCTCCGTTGTGTTTCTGATTTTGCCCTATGGCATTAGCTAATGCTTCTAGGGCATCAACAATCGCACGATCGTTTCTACCTGCCATAACTTCCTGCATTGTTCAAGCAAACTGCTCAATATCGAAAGTCAAGCAAAACAAAACTAAACACTTAATACTCTATACCATCGTCATAGACAATCATATTAGAGTAAACAGAAGAGAACACAACAGACACATACCCCGGCCTGTAGGACAGATCGGCTCTGATACCACTAAATGTGACACCCTTTACCCCACGTACGATAATACATAAGATAATCATACATGCTTTTAAAATAATATCACATCATCCAAAAAACATAACATGAGAATCTGAATAAATCGAAATTCTTTAACATATAACAATCTGCGGAAAAACATAAAACATAAAATTTAAAATATAACCCAAAACCCGATGTCACATGATCAGAGTTGGTATCCCTAAACATACATCGGATTAAAACTGAATAACATAAAACATAAATCCTAACTACCGAGAGAGATCTCCTGGGGATCACTCCTTGTCAGCATGCTCACCCTCCTCTGCATATACTGCAATATATGCACAAGAATAACAAAGAGAGGGGTAAGAAATACATTCATGAATATATGTAAACAGAATGGAATAGTAATTAAGATGGCATACAACATAAATCAATCACCACAGATATAATCAATATATATCAAAGATGCATGTCAATGCGAATGCAACATCACTACTCCATATGCATGTGGCCAACAACTCTAACTCTGGAAAGACGATTAGGAGTACATATCCGATTATCAACGTGGATGATATGCCAGACCATGGGCCATCCCCGAACACTCTCACTAATCCTGATAACGTATAGTGGCTAGTCAGGGTACTCAAGCTTATTCATTAGGTCATTCCGACAATAGGTAGCTAGCCCATGTCACCTGGAACTTCCATACCCAATGTACCCGCAAGGTCGGGATAACACCCATCGTGGCCTCCATTATCGCGATTCATCGTTTTCTTTCCACCCAACATCTCAACGTCAATGAATGATGCATGCTATGCTCAGCAATATGCAAACACATGTCCAACCATCCACCATCACAATCAATCACATTGATTATCAACAATGACCATCAACAATGATCATCAAACAACTAGGCGCTAACCATCGTTTTTGCCTTTATCAGCATTGCCAATATTATCATATCGTCATTATTAGTATTAACGTTCTTCTCTAGTTTATCAACTTGAATTGTGATCTCACAGTCATTTTCTCATTACCTTATTCAGTTACTTCTTCAAAACAGAATCTGGGTGAGAAACCCAGATTCGCTAGGCGAATCGTGGCTCGCGAGGCGAGCCCGAGAGCTTTAATATCTTGTTCTCTCATTCGCTTCGTGGATTACAATCCGCTAGGCGAATCATGTCAGACCACGAATGGTCTCTCTGTCTCGCCTCGCGAATTGCCATTCGGTAAGCGAATCATGACAGATGTGGGAATCTTAAGAAGTTCTCTAAGTTATCCCTATGCCTACCATCCCATCTCTCAAGAATCATTCCTATGGGTTTCCAAAACTAATCCAATATCATTAATCTCGCCTCTCATAACAACTCATTCATTATGGGGTGCCAAACGTCCTAAAACTATGTTCTTTCACTGATCCGATTTTCGTCATAGTAACGCACATCATCATCAAGTCATCATTATCAATGCACATCATACATCTCATAAATGCATATCGTACGTATGTACATACTAATTATCGCATATCATAGTATTTCAATCATATAATGAATATAACACCGACAATCATCATCATAGAACCATAGACATATATATATATATATATATATATATAATATTCACATAGGCATATACATGGCATATACATAACATACCCATCATTACACTCATAGCATATACATAGGCATTTACAACGCATATAGATAAACATATAGGGGTCATAGATTAACCCCTTCATCTTAACCTATCCCAAAACCCATATAATAATGATCTATTTCTTCCCCTATACCTGGTATGATGATCACAATGAACAAAAGAAGGAAAAAGGTCCGAAAATGTTGCGTCTCACGAACACTCGATCTCACAACACTTGATTCCACGATCACCGCCCCAAAAGGTTCAAGAGCAGCAACGAGGAAGAGGTGTTGTGATGGCAGTGATGCTACTCAAGTGAAGGCGACGAAGAGCGATGAACAAAGATGAAATCTCCTTCAAGAATCCTTGGGAAGGGTTTAGAAATCCTTGTTTAGAGAGAGTAAGGCAGTTTCTAAGAGTGTTTTGAGTTAGAAATTAGGTTTAGGTCGAGTCTTATGATATAAATATGAGTTAGGGTCATTATAGGTTGATTAGAAGCACAAAAACACATTTTTGCTGCGTGCAGATTCGCTAAGTGAATACATTTTCACTAGGCGAACCAGAGAGCTGCAAGAATCTGTCTGCTAGATTCGCTAGGCGACGTTCCTTCGCTAAACGAAACTATAGAAGCCTAATTTTGCCCCAACACCTGAAATAAGACTTGTAGATAATCTTCTAAGCTTTCCAACGCATCCAAGATCGCCTCAATCCGACATCTATAACTTAAGATATGGACAAAACCGTAAAATAGGTTTATTGGACTCGAATGCATTGACCATTCCTTAAGGCTGAACCACCCCAACTATGAACTTCGTCATCAAGAACAATAATACACAACATATATACAACATATATAAGCAAATATTAACACATATAAACATAGGGTAAAAAGCAGGGTGTTACAAGGATCACATCTGATTCGAGATTGTCCGGTGGAGGAGACTCACCAATGTTTTCGATGTGGCCAGGTGGGTCACATAGCTCCATAATGTTCACAAGGAGCAAGGTACAACATTGGCGGGCGTGGCCCAGTGACCGGAGCCTAAGGAGTTGGCCAGCAGGCGGTGAGACCGTAAGCCAACGGAAGAGTGTTTACCATAAGAGGAGCTGAATCCTCTCAATCCCCTGATCTTATACAAGGTATGTGCCTAGTGTCAGGTAAACTCTTTTCAGTACTGTTTGACTCGGGAGCTACTCATTCGTTCATATCCCAAGAGTGTGTGGATCATTTGAAATTGCCTGTTTCTTTACTTCCTCATGACTTAATTGTTTCTACTCCTACCAGTAATTCTTTGACTTCTATGACTATTTGTTTTCAATGCCCTATCATTTTTGAAAATAGAATTTTTCTTGTTGACCTTGTTTTCTTACCAATGCAACAACTTGATATAATTTTAGGCATGGATTGGCTTTCGGCTAACCATGTAGGGTTAGACTGTTCTAAAAAGACCTTGTCATTCCCTGAGCAATCTAGATTAATGCCTGCCAATGATAGGAATCTTATGTTAGGTAGGGAACCTCAGAAACACGTGTTGTTATTCTCTATGGAAGCTAAGGAACCTCCTAAGTTGGATTCGTTGCCTATAGTGCGAGAGTTTTCGGAAGTTTTCCTTGATGATGTTCCAGGTTTACCACCGGAGAGAGAGATAGAATTCACTATAGATCTCGTACCAGAAACTGGACCGATTTCGATAATACCTTATCGAATGGCTCCATCAGAGTTAGCAGAGCTAAAGAAGCAGTTGGATGACATGTTGGGTAAGGAGTTTATAAGACCAAGTGCTTCACCTTGGGGAGCGCCGATGCTGTTCGTCAAGAAGAAGGACGGAAGTTCAAGGCTGTGCGTGGATTATCGACAGTTGAACAAGGTGACTATCAAGAATAAGTATCCGTTACCTAGGATTGACGACTTGATGGATCAGTTGAAAGGAGTGGTAGTGTTTTCGAAGATTGACTTGAGATCTGGTTATCATCAGATTCGAGTCAAGAAGGAGGATGTACCGAAGACGGTGTTTAGGAGTTGGTATGGACACTACGAGTATCTAGTTATGCCCTTTGCTGTGACTAATGCTCCAGCAATGTTTATGGATTACATGAACCGGATTTTCCGACCGTTCTTGGATAATTTGTAGTTGTGTTTATCGACGACATTCTTATTTATTCCCTTAATCGGGAAGAACATCAGGAACATCTTAGGATTGTGCTTCAAGTGTTAAAGGACTGACAACTTTATGCAAAGTTGTCCAAGTGTGAGTTTTGGTTGGACGAAGTACAATTCTTAGGTCATGTGATTAATCGAGATGGGGTAGTAGTGGATCCAGCAAAGGTTGAAGCTGTGGTACAATGGGAAAGTCCTAAGTCGGTAAGTGAGGTACAGAGTTTTCAAGGCTTAGCTGGATATTATCGAAGGTTCATCGAAGGATTCTCGAAAATCATGTTGCCGATGACGCAGCTAACAAGGAAGGGAATATCCTTTGTATGGACGGATGAGTGTGAGAAAATTTTTCAAGAGCTAAAGAGGAGGTTAACAACATCACTAGTGCTGACGTTACCAGATTCTTTAGGACAGTTTGACATATACTGTGATGCGTAAACAAAGGATTGGGCTGTGTCCTAATGCAAAACTGGAGGGTCGTACCATATGTTTCGCTACAGCTGAGAGTTGATGAGAGGAATTAATCAACTCATGATTTGGAGCTGGTAGCTTAAGTGTTTGCTTTAAAGATATGGCGACACTATTTATATGGAGTTAAGTTTATAGTGTACGGTGATCGTAAGGGCTTAAGGTATCTGTTTGATTAGAAGGAGTTAAACATGAGACAAAGGAGGTGGATGAAATTCATAAAGGAATATGAATTTGACCTACAGTACCATCCAGGAGAAAGTCAAGTGCTAGGACCGGAGGTAGTACAACAGATGATGGAACAAATCAAGAGGATAAGGGAAAAGATGAAAGTTGCACATGATAGACAAAAGAGTTACAATGATAAAAGGAGAAGACATTTACAATTCCAAGAAGGAGATCATGTTTTTTATGAGAGTGACTCCAAGAACTAGAATCGGCAGAGCAATCAAATCTAGAAAGCTTACTCCTAGATTCATTGGACCATTTCAAATTTTTCGTCGAATTGGTCCAGTAGCCTATCATGTTGCTTTACCACTAAATCTATCTAATCTTTATGATGTCTTTCATGTTTCTCAGTTGAGAAAATACTACCCTGGTCCATCACACATCTTAGAACCAGAGTCAATACAATTGAGAGAGAACCTTGAGTATGAGGCTTTACCTGTAAGGATCGTGGATGAAGGATTAAGGAACTCCGAGGTAAAAACATTCCATTAGTTAAAGTCATATGGAATGAAGTGACCAGAGATGCTACCTCGGAAAGAGAAGAGGACATGCAACGACAGTACCTGAGTCTGTTCTAAAAGGTATGTCGAATTTCGAGGAGGAAATTCTCTTTAAAGGGGGTAGTAATCTAACACCCCTATTTTTTACTGCTTTTAATATCAGTAAATTATATAAATGATGTTTATACTTTTATCGGAGGTTTAGAAAACGAAATTAAATTAACCAAGACCAAAATTATGCTCTACATTATCGTAGAAGGCGGTTAAATTTTGGGGTGAAAATTCAGATGGAGCCCGGTCTGTGTTTTCACTAACAGTAAGATTTTATTGATCAGAAGACCTAATTTCGACTCGAGAATGAAACAATTAGGCTTAGAATCCAATTTACAACAACTCTGGTAAAATTAGGCTTGCGCACTAAAAAGTGAATTAATATAAGTTATACGGGCGAAATCTTAAATCTGGTAAAGAACGGAGCTGAATACAGACTTATCGAGACCCGCTAACGGATAAACTTGAAGTCACATCAGGTCACATCACCTAGGAAGACGTGCCTGTGTCATGATGAAAAACGAAAATATCTGAACGCATTCACACTGAGAAAAGACCAAAATACCCTTGGCCTTTTCCCTAAAAGGCATATTGGTCCCTAAAGGAAAAGACCGTTTTGCCCCTAGGAACTTATGAAAATCCATCCTTCCGCTCACCCTCATCATTACCTCTAGAAAATATCTAGATATTTATGAAGTTAGAGGTGAAAAGACCATCTTGCCCTTAACCTTTTATTCTAATTCCAATTTTGTCCCTAAGTGAAATGACCATTTTACCCTTAAGTGAATAAATTTTGGAACCTTTGGTCCCTCCCTTCTACACGCCTAAACCACCATCATGAAGGCCATTCTCCCATTTTTTCCTATAACTTCAACTTTCTCTTAAGCTTTCATCATTTTCCTTCAAGGGAAACTTAACAAACTTTGTGTAGAAACTTCTTGATTCGTTGCTCATTTTCATCACTCAAGAGGTATGATTACTCTCTTTGATCCATGAGTTTCTCGTTCTTCACTAATTCCTTGTTTTTCAAGCTATGATCATCTATGTTTCAACTTCTAAGTTCTATGTTCAAAAATCTATTGAAAATTCTAGAAAAATCCTTTTAATGTGACATCAATTTCTATGGTCTAGTATCATCATCCTCTATCAATATCCAAGAGCATGAAATCAAATAACATGCCTAGCTTATTTATCTAGAAGTGCCCGAAACCTAAGCTTTTCTGGGAAATAAGTTTTGCTTCAATTTTTGTTAAATGATACTTGATTTCACCTCTTTCATTCCTATGATCATCGAATCCAAGTGATTAGAAAACCAAATCAAATTCTAACCTATTTTTCTCAATGATGGCCGAACCCTACCCTTGTTGGTTGAAGGGGTTTTGGTTCAAATCTTTGACAAGTAATTATGGATTATGTCTTTATCATGCTTAAGGATCATTCAACCAAAAGTTAGTAAAGTTTTAACACCTCTAGCCTTTTTTTTTTTTTCTTCTAAAAAGGGTTGAACCCTAGTCCATATGAACTAGAAGGGTTTTGATTGGATTGTATTAATTTCTAGTTGTGATTTGTTGTGAAGGATCAGACGGTGTTTGATTATTCTAAAGCGTGTACGGTTGCCAGTCGCGGAGCCGCAGTCAGAGTTGCCTGGGGAAGCACGAGGAAAACTGTTCAGGTGGGGGAAAGAACCACAATATCATCGGAGAGGCAAAAATAAAATAATTGATATTGATATGCATAGGGTGACCTAAACCCTACTAGTGGTTGAGTGACCGATAGGTTGATTTTATGACATATCGAGGTTATATGCTGTGTGTTAGTATGCTTAATATGATATATGTGATATGTATGTTGTGCCTAGTAACATGCTTTGGATTACTTGAATACTTACCCATGAGTTGATGAGTTAATATGCTTACATGAGTATTTAGTATGATGAACATGATTATTGAACATGATTATGGTTGCTTATGATAAGATGTTGTGATTACTGTTGTATGAGTAGAGATAAGCAGTAATTTCTGATAAGTCGGGAGATGAACATGTGGTCAGGAATTTGAGGATATATATGCTGTAGTGCTCAACCTAGAGATTCTGTTGATATATTTATGTCGAGACATAAAGTTGATACCCAGTTAAGCGGGAGAAAGTTTGACGTAGTTGTGCACAAGTTATGGTTGAGACACTAAGTTATTGATCTCGAGATGAGTCGATGAGGTTTATGTTGCATCGTTGTTGTTCATCACTGTGTTGGCGTATTGTCAATCGATCTTGTCTACGGGGAGATGATCGTACTCACAAGTTGAGTTGTTAAACGAGCAAATGTCCCGACCTATCCTACGGGTGGGGGGATATGTCGTTACTGACGGGCGAATGTTCTGACCTGGCCTGCGGGGGAATATGTCGTACCCATGAGTTGAGCCTGCGGGCTGTTGGCTGAACCCTGCATTACAGGGGGTGGCATTGTGATGAACGAGGCATCTTGATCTGTTCGGGATGTTGCGTCGTGATCGCATCCATATAGTCATTAGTTGCATGAGTGTGAGAGACAGTAGCTAAGAAAGCAGGACTTGGGAGATGATTGCTTGACACTGTTGTTCTGTTGTATGATGCTATCTATTTAGCTTATTTTATAGCTGTTTCCCTATTTGTGATGTATTGATGTTTCTTGTCCCCGTATTTCTCTATGTCGTATTTTATTTATTTTCGATCGAACGAGAAGATCCTGTTGAGGAGTTGCCAGAGGAGATTGATGGCATGCCTGTTGAACTTGATGCTGGCGAGAGAGCCCCGGATTCCAGCATTGGGAGACTTTGAGTTGCTCTATTCAGAGGATGATCGTCTCTGGGAGATTGACTACTCTCAGCGATGAGTTGTGTATACGGGCTCGACTACTGTATACGTTAGAGCTTCGGTTGGGAGCTCTTGTTATCTTCGTTAGAGTCGTGGTTGGGTATACAGTTTTAGTTTGTTATGACCAGTACATGGGTTTAAGCGAAATGTATTTTTGGGGCCAGGAGAGGAAGTCTTATGTATTTTATTTTGTTGCCATGCTTTTAGTTTATATGTGTTGCGTATTCTGAGGGTTTGTAGTTGGTATCATTTGTTGTAGGCTCTACTAACGGAGCCAGTACTTTTATATGTATGTTATATATAGTCGTGGTATCAGTGTTAGTTGTTTTAATATTTCCGCACTTTTATTTAATCATACTACGCTGCAACGTTAAGAATATGAGTTCGGGTTACTAAATGGGACCTCCGAGGAGGGGCTGTCTCACACTTAACACAAACAAAACCAAATCCAGCCCTTCCTCCAAACTTTAGAATGAGCAGTGTCCTCACTGCATCAACCTTAAAGATTGAAAAAGGATTTGGTTACACAGAACAAGACAACCAACAACAAAATAACTAACAGACTCATAATAAACTAACAAAAAAAAAAAAAAACTGTGACTACATGTTACAACAAACCAACAAACAAATACTCCAAACAAAACAAATTTAAAGCAAAACATTAAAGAAATAAATAAGCGAACATTCCTACCATGCTTCAACATGCTGCAGTAGCCAAAGACAACTTGATGATCTTCTTTTTCAGCACTTCCTTCATGATTAGGTTCTGCCTTCTTAGCTCTCAATTCTATTCTTTTTCCAACAAATTTTTGTGCATGCAAAGTGTTAGACTTGTGCCCTGTATGTCAGTGATTTGCCACCCAATAGACTTCTTAGGTCTCTTCAAAGCTTTAATGAGGTTCTCCTCTTGTGGTGGAGTCAAGTAAGAAGAAATAAGCATTGGAAGAGTCTCATTGTCCCCCAAATAGGCATATTTATACTGGGCTGGCCTTTCCTCTACCAAATCAAGGATTTCTTACTCGAGTAACTCTTTCTCTTCAAGTTGAGCTAGCTCCTCATCAAGAACATCTTGCTCCTTCATGAGTTGCTTATGTACCAATGAATCTAATGTTTTCACAAAAGAGCACTCTTCCATACCCTCATCGGGGTATTTCAAGGCATTTAAAACATTGTCACATTGCTTATCTTGGTTACCTTTCTTCAATCTTTGGGGGAAAGGTGGTAGAGGCCACTCGGATATAAGCCTAGGAAAAGGCAATTCTATAGAATTTGTGGAGGAGGCTGCAACATTTTGCTGCTGAACTTTTTCTGCTGCAGAATGTGTGGATGACCCTTGAGTATTTGTAGCAATTTTATCCAAATCAACTTATTTTTCAAGGTCAGTGCCTTTAGTCTTGTTGCTCTTGTTGTCTTCATTTTTCCTTACTGAAGTAAAGATTTTCTTCACATTTATGAGGTGTATGGCTTTGCAATGCTCCTGCCCATTAAGATTTGGCATCTCTGTTGTACTTGGCAGAGATCCACTTGGTCTAACACTCAGCGCACTAGCCAATTGACCCATTTGTTTCTCTAAATTCCCCATGGCCACCTTCTGACTTTGAAATTGAGTCTTTGTCTCTGACATAAAGGCTTTAAGTGTAGCCTCAAGAGACAATTCTTGACTTGCTGGCTGAGCTTCCTACTGCATTTGTTGAGACTGAGCTTGCTAACCTTGAGAAGGGTAACCTGATGAATAACTGGGCCTGATGGGGGTTATTAGAACTCTCTGATGTTGCTGCATTGTTACTCCATGAAAAATTTGGGTGTTGTTCCCATATTGGATTGTAGGTATTAGAGTATGAATCGTTCCCTCTATTGTAGTTCCCACCATAATTCACTGAGATTGGGTTGCTTGGACACTCCTCATACCTATGACCTCCCCCACAATAGACACAAGAGATGGAACTCACTTGAGAAACATTATGCTCAATAGTTACTGACATTGTCAATGCTACTGGAGATGCTGTAGCAATTGGGTTTGCAATAGTGAGAGTTTTCGGCATATGAGTAAGAGAAGGCAATTGAGTTGATAGGGCAGAAACTTCATTTAATTCACGAACTCCAGCAATATTTCTAGTTGTCCTAATCCTTGTAGTAGGCCATTAGTAGCTATTAGTCACAATACTCTCAATCAAATCATAGACCTCGTTATAGGATTTGCTCAACAAGGCACCACCAGAAGACGTATCCAACATCAATCTTGAAGGTGGCAACAACCCATTATAAAAGGTCTCCATTTGAATCAAGATCGGTATCCCATGATGTGGACATTTCCTCAAAAATTCCTTGAATCTTTCCCAAGCTTCAAACAAAGATTCATCATCAAGGTGCCTAAAAAAAGTGATGAATTCCTCACTATAGCATTCTTGATAGGTGAGAAGTATTTTGTCAAGAATTTCTTAGCCATTCTATTCCATGACTCCACTGAGTATGGCTCCAAAGAATTAAGCCAAGCCTTGGCTCAGTTTTTCAAAGAATAAGGGAACAATCTCAGTTTGAATGCGTTATCAGTAACACCTGAATTTTTAAAGTTGCTAGCCACATTCAAAAATTGCTTGAGGTAAAGATGAAGATCCTCTTGAGGTGACCTATTGAATTTCCCCACAACTTGCACCATTTGGATCATCGTAGGCTTTAACTCAAAGTGATTTGCAGTAATTATAAGCCTCATAATGCACGAATTCATTGTCTCAGGATCAAAGATGGCATAGTCCCTTATAGAGAGATTTCTGTCATTAGTCAGCCCAAATTGATATCAAGTTGAGCAACCACTTCATTCTTACTCATGATGACTACTACTCTTCCCAAATCAACGAATGCAGAGTAAGTACCTGCTACTGGACACGGCACTTCAAAGTTTAAGAATCTTAACTAAATAGAACTAACTCATTTGAAAACTTATAGAAATTAACACCCTTCAATCCCCAACAATGGAACCAAAGACTTGTTGAGTGAAATTGTGTTATGCGCAAGGGTACACAATCGTAACAAGCAATATAGTGTAAGTAGAGATCGTCCCCACGAGGATTGTTGATGTTTGACTCTAAGTTTCAAACTAATTAATTTGTTTAGCTAAGATCCAAGGTAACAAGTAGTGACAAATATTTGGAAGGATTAGTGCAGTAATAAAAGATGGAAATAAACAGTAAAATGCTTAAGGTGATGAGGTGAAATAAAATGGATAAAACAGCTATGGGTACAAATCCCTCATAATTCATTAATTAGGGTCAGGTATGCTACGATATGCTACAACATCTGGTTCCAGGAAATAACAGTTGTGCTTTCCAGCACTTAAAAGATGGGTTTCATTAAGCATTCCTTATTCCTAAGCTCACATTAATTACGCCCCCTTCTGAATAAATACGTTCCATCTAACCTATAGACTTGGATGAATATTCCTATTACATCCAACATCAACTAATTTAATAATCAACTTAATCCATAGTTACCAAGCATTTCTACTTGCCAACTTTTCCAAGCTCAACAAGCTAATATTCAAGCTAAGATGGCCAAACTCAACCAGAAATTTATAACATAAACATAACTTGATGGAAGAAACTAAACGCATATCAATAATGTAACCTTAACCCAAATCAAGTCATCACAAATTCATTGTACCCTAGCTTAAAGAATCATAGCTCCTGATAAGCTTACAAACAGAAAAATCAGAAAATGAAACAGCAAAAGAAGAATTCATAACAGTAAAAATGGAGGAAGAAAAATGGCGGTAGTGGCTGTTGTGTAACGAGAGAGAATTGTGAGGTGAAAAATGTGTAAGAGAATATTCCTTTAGGTTTTGCTTTTAGAAGATGTCCACTCTCTTTCCTCCTTTTTGGGCTCAACTTTATCCATTCAAATGAAAGGAACTAGGGCCCATCTCATAAAGTAACAATCTCATAACATATCTAGCAGTATGCGGCACATGGATACGTGTCCTTGCACCCAGGACCACGTCAGGAGAGAGAAAATAAGTCAAATTATCATTTTTCTGCAATAGGACATGCTCCAGTTGTTGCAGCATCCCAGAGCACTACTTCCAATTTATTTTTCATTCAACCAAATCTTGAGAAAAACAAGAAAACACATTAATTACACACTTAAACACTCTTAAAATAACAAATTCACAGAAACTCACGCAAAAACGTAAAATGCTCTAAACTAAGCTAAAACCTATAAAACATACATGCAAAACACTCAAAGACTACACAAGCAAACCAAGAAAAGATAGATAACTCTCATTTCTAAGAGTTATCAGCTTCCCACAAAACGATTTCAATGCCTAACTTACAAGTTGAGAATGATAGATATCCACTCACCAGCTTGAGGGGGAGTGTTAGAATATCTTGTATTTAATTGTATTCATTATAGAATATTCTCTTATAATTAGTTTTTGTACAAATCAATAGAGCAATTATTAGGATGTTATAGTATTTATATACTGCAACTATATACTTTATCCTATAGTGTGTTTTACATTTTATGTTTATTCTTTAGTTGCTTTCATTTACATATAGTGTCACTCATGGTTCTTTTATGAGTCAGCTTTATATGTGCATTGGCTGAGTTGACGTTATGTAGTGGGGAGAATTTGTTAGGATATTCCCCATAGCCTCATGTTTGTAACTACCAATGATTATAATATGGCCAAGTGGCTCAATGAAGGAATCATCCATCATTTTCAGAAATATAATATTCTCTCTAAAAACTCTAAACTTTCTTTACACATATTTTCTCTTTTGCACCGGATTTCATTCTAACGATTGGAGCCCCTGCTCTTGAGATTGGATTTTACCAGATTTCTCCCTAAAATCCAAATTCTCGTCTCAATTGGTATCAAAGCATCAACCTGGTGCTTACCCATGGAGGACGCGATGTATAGTCAGATTGAGATTCAAGAGGTGGAGCATCTGACCCGGATGTTCATGGTATACAATGTTGGAACCAAAGTGGTTATGGTCCATTAATCCCTTAAGTTTTGATATTAACAAAAGTCTAACTTAAGAGAACAAAGATTATATTGTGGACTAATGCTTTATCTTAAGTGTGTAGGAAAATCTAAGTCCAAAGACATTATAAGTCCAAAGACTTACAGCCCGTCCAATAAGTAATTCTCACTGTGAATGGTCTATAAACTGTCAACTTTATATCTAAGTCCAACGACTCTTTCTACTAGACGCTATCTTTAGGAAAAGTACGCTTTAAAATGTTTTAGTGCGAACGCATATGTAAAGTATTTGAATTTATTAGTCAATGTGTAAATGCTTGTATCCTATGGACAAATATTCTTTGTAATCTTCGAACCATCGAAAAAACTAAAGCCAATCTGTCCCTGTCATAAAAGGATTTGACTATCTCCAAAAGGAAAGACAAAAGGCAACTTTCGAGTACAAGGAAAAGATGTCAGTCTTATTTCAAGCTATCAAACCTGATAGTCTACTTTACTGATCAGAAGCCTCAACAAGCTATCAGACTCAACGGACTAACGCATTTAATGCTCAATTAGAATGGATTCTTTTCCAACCGTTGAAGACAGAAGTTGATCAAAACAAGAAGGCTATAAATATATCTGCTCTTGAAGATGCAAACTAGTGATGCACAACTCAACTTGAGAAATATACAAGCATAAAAGAAAACAAGCTATCAAGAAAGAAATCTAAGGTTACAAGCTTACTCTAATATTTAACTTTCATATCACTCTCTGCGGAGAGTTTTGCTTTAGAGTTCTAAGCTTAAGTTTCATACTTTCACTCTTAGTGAGTTAGTTGAAAAACAAATCTTTTCTAAATCTTAGTTGCTTGAGCTTGAAGAGGCATGTGAAAAAAGAATACTTAGTGTACCTGAAGAGGTGTTGAATACTTGTAACAAAAAGGTTTTTGTTATAGTGGAGAAAGCTCTCAAGTAGAGAGGACTAGACGTAGCTCTTTGGTGAAGAGTGAACCAGGATAACATCTTTTTTTGTTCTTTTCTTTCCTTTATTATTGCTTTAGTTTATCTTCTAACTAACTCTTTGGGATTGAATTACTTTCTTAATGCGCTTGTTCTTTTATTATAATCATTCTAAGTAAGCGCCCAACGGAAAGTTTTAAAAACATATGAAACACAATTCAACCCCCTTCTTGTGTGTCAAACAGGTTCCTTCAATTGGTATCAGATCTTAGCCTCTGGGTTGAGCACTTAGTCATGTACAGGAAAAGATCCTACAACAGATATGTCAGGACAAGGTATGCCAAGCGGGAGTCAACCTGTTATGGAAGGCACTTCCATGACCAGACCTCCGTTCTTTAACGGAACCCGTTACTTGTACTGGAAGGAGAGATTCAAAGGCTTTATCTTAAGTACAAACTCAGTTCTCTAGGCCAGAAACACGAATGGTCCAAATGTGTGTTTAAATTCTGATAGGACAGAAAAAGCTGAAGATGACTGGACTGATGCCGAACGAGCCAGGATGGAACAAAATCATAGAGCCAGATATGCCTTAATGTGTGCTCTTAGTCCTGATGAATTTCAGAAGATTCATGCATGTGAATCAGCAAAGCAAATCTGGGACACCTTGTCAAATCTCCATAAGGGGACCACCAAGGTAAAAGATTCAAAAATTATCATGCTGGTTGGCCAATATGAATTGTTCACCATGGCCGAAGGAGAGTCCATCTTGGACATGATGGGTCGTTTTCAGATGATCATCAACAACCTAAAATCCCTTGGGAAAGTTTACACTACCAAGGAGAATGTCACTAAAATTCTTAGAAGTTTGCCTAAGAAATGGAGACCACTTGTTACTGCAATCACCCAGGCCAAAGATCTCTCTACTTTGATGCTGGATGATCTGGAAGCAACTCTTCAAGTTCATGAACAGGAGTTTGATCTTGATAATCCTGGAAAGAAAAATAAAGGGATTGCCTTGAAAGCTCAAAAGTCCAACAACTGAAAAGCTCTAAAAGCTGATGAATCTAGTGATGATGCTGATCAATCTGAAAATGAAGTATCAGATGATGATGAGTTGTCCTTCATCTCTAGAAAAACTAAAAACATATGGAGAAAGAAAAAATGGGAAGAAAAAAAGGACATGTCAAAAGAAAAACTTCAAGGACCATGCTGAGCCCAAAGAGAAAAGTTAGCTGGTCTGTTTCGAGTGCAACAAGTCAGACCACTTCAAGGCTGACTGTCCCATGTTAAAAGACAAGAATAATTTTTTCAAAAAGAAGAAAAAGAACTTCATGGCTACCTGGGAAGATCTCGAATCTTTTGAAGAAGTAGAAGAAATAAATGAGGAAGCTAACCTCTGTCATTGGTCCAATGCTCAAAATGAGGACTCTTCGGATGATGAGCAACTTGTTGTTCCCGAAGAAAGAACTCATGAAGCTACCTTTGAAAGAGAATGGAATGTTCCACCTATTTTCAATGGAACAGACTATCCTTATTGGAGATTCATTTTTCAAATATACGTCCAAGCTCAAGACTTTGAGTTATGGAATGTGTTTACTGATGGAAATCATCGTCCAATAATCACTCTTGAGGACGGCTCAACGGCATCCAAACCTGAAGCTGATTGGACGAATGAAGATATCAGACGAAACTTGCTAAATGCCCGTGCTAATTGGTGTCTCATTAACGCTCTAGATCAACCAAGATTGGAGTTAGTGATGCAGTCTCTAACTGCAAAGGAGAAGCTAGCAACTCTAGATCGTGTATTCAGATCAAGGAACACTCCCTCATCAAATCTTTGTCTAATGGCACATACTTCATCAGACGCTGGGTCAGATGAAGATGAGGTATCTAATTCTGACTTTCTTCAAGAAGCATATGATGAACTGCTTAATGATTCCTCCCTACTACATCATCAATATATCTTGCTTAAAAGAAAGTTTTCAAAAGTAAACAAAGATCTGGAAGATACCAGTAAGCAAAATGAGAAACTCATTTTTGAAAACAATAAATTGAAAGCTGATAATATCAATCTAACTGATAAAATCACCTCTGAGTGTAGTGAACCTCACTAGGTAACCGGACTTAAACAAGAGGTATCTGATCTAACCAAAAGCATATCAAAACTTGTTGGAGGATTAGTAAAGCTAAACTTGATACTGAGGTATTCTAGATCACCTCATGATGAGCAACTTGTTGTTCCCGAAGAAAGAACTCATGAAGCTACCTTTGAAAGAGAATGGAATGTTCCACCCATTTTCAAGGGAACGGACTATCCTTATTGGAGATCCATTTTTCAAATATACGTCCAAGCTGAAGACTTTGAGTTATGGAATGTGTTTACTGATGGAGATCATCGTCCAACAATCACTCTTGAGGACGGCTCAACAACGTCCAAACCTGAAGCTGACTGGATGAATGAAGATATCAGACGGTACTTGCTAAATGCCCGTGCTAACTGGTGTCTCATTAACGCTCTAGATCAACCAAGATTGGAGTTAGTGCTGCAGTCTCTAACTGCAAAGGAGAAGCTAGCAACTCTAGATCGTGTATTCAGATCAAGGAATACTCCCTCATCAAATCTTTGTCTAATGGCAAATACTTCATCAGATGCTGGGTCAGATGAAGATGAGGTATCTAATTCTGACTTTCTTCAAGAAGCATATGATGAACTGCTTAATGATTCCTCCCTACTACATCATCAATATATCTTGCTTAAAAGAAGGTTTTCAAAAGTAAACAAAGATCTGGAAGATACCAGTAAGCAAAATGAGCGACTCATTTTTGAAAACAATAAATTGAAAGCTGAGAATATCAATCTAACCGATAAAATCACCTCTGAGTCTAGTGAACCTCACTAGGTAACCAGACTTAAATAAGAGGTATCTTATTTAACCAAAAGCATATCAAAGCTTGTTGGGGGATCAGCAAACCTAAACTTGATACTGAGGTATTCTAGATCACCTCATGATAAGTCTGGCTTAGGCTATGACTCTGAGAAACAAGAAGCTTCTCACAAAGTATCAAGGACCAATCAATATCATAAGGTTTTTCAATCTCATAAGAAGCAAAATGAAATCAAACAACATACATCTCATGCTTATTGCAACCTATGCGGAAAAAATGGTCACCTCTTCTCAAAATGCATACATAAAAAGAAAAATATTATGTATGGACGAAGACCACAGACTAACCAAAAAGGATCCAAGTTTATATGGGTACCTAAAAATATGATAATCCCTGTAGCAGATCTGCTTAGCAAACAAAGAAGACCCCAGTCCTGGTACTTGGACAGTGGATGCTCACGTCACATAACGGGATAAAAGTATATGTTCCAAGAACTACGTGAAAAGACTGGTGGATGGGTCACCTTTTGAGGCAACCAGAAAGGAAAAATAGTTGGAATAGGTAAGATTGGTAAGCATCATTTTCCCTCTATTGATAATGTTCTGTTGGTTGGAGGATTAAAACAAAACTTGCGTAGCATAAGTCAATTATGTGATAGTGAGTCTGACGTTTCCTTCAATACAGGTGAGTGTATGGTCAAGAACCCTGATGGGTCCATCTTATTTACTGCCAAGAGGCAAAATAATCTTTATAAGGTTAACTTGGGGGAACTCTCAAATCAAAGTGTATCATGCCTAGTGTCTGCTGAAGATGAGCAATGGGTCTGGCACAAAAGACTTGGTCATGCGAGTCTGAGATTAATCTCAAGACTAAACAAGCATAACCTCGTAAGAGGTCTACCAAAGATTGTGTATAGATCGGACGCTCTCTGTGATGCGTGCCAAAAAGGAAAACAAGTTAAGAACTCATTTGAGTTCAAGAATATTGTTAGTACTTCAAGGCCACTAGAGCTGTTGCATCTTGATTTGTTTGGTCCAACAAGGACTGCTTCTGTTAGTGGTAAGAAATATGGGCTTGTCGTAGTAGATGACTATACTAGATGAACATGGGTTAAGTTCTTTGCCCACAAGGATGAGTCTATCAAGGTCTTTACTATATGCTGTAAGCGTGTTCAGAATGAAAAAGGCATATGTATAAGCTCAATCAGAAGTGATCATGGAGGCGAATTTGAAAATGAGCTTTTCCAAAGGTTTTATGATGAGAGTGGTATCTATCACAATTTCTCTGCCCCTAGAACACCACAACAAAATGGTGTTGTTGAGAGAAATAATCGATCTCTTCAGGAGATGGCAAGGGCAATGCTCAGTGATAACTCCATTTCCAAACACTTCTAGGCTGAAGCTGTAAATATTGCCTGCTACATTCAAAACCGAATATACATAAGACCTATCCTAAAAAAAACTCCTTATCAACTGTGGAAAGGACGCAAACCCAACATTTCTTATTTCCACCCTTTCGGATGTCAATGTTATATTTTAAATACTAAGGATCAACTTGGTAAGTTTGATGCCAAAGTAGATAATGGAATATTTTTAGGATACTCTGAAACGTCCAAAGCTTTTAGAGTCTACAACTCTAGAACTTTAGTTGTTGAAGAATCCATCCATGTTAAGTTTGATGACAAACAGCGTGATAAAAGATTATCAGAGCTAGACGAATCTTTTGCAGATATGAATATGAACAATAAAGAAGATCGTCCAACGATTAAAGAAGATGGAAAATCAGACGCAACTCCAGACGCATCAACGTCTCAACAAATAGCTAACACCCTTAGTTCGTGGCAATTTAGGACTTACCATCCTGAGGATCAAATCATTGGTAAACCAAATGATAAAGTAAGAACAAGGTCAACCTTCAGAGAACAAGCTGACTCAGCCTTCATCTTTGAACTGGAACCAAAGTCAATAGACGAAGCTTTGATGGATGAATGTTGGATCCTCGCTATGCAAGAAGAGCTTAACTAGTTTCAACGAAGTAACGTTTGGATGCTAGTTTCCTTGCCAAAGGATAAGTCTGTGATTGGAACCAAGTAGGTTTATAGAAACAAGCTGGACGAAGATGGCAAAGTTGTAAGGAATAAGGCAAGGTTAGTTGCACAAGGCTATTCTCGAGAGGAAGGTATTGATTATACTAAAAATTTCGCTCTTGTAGCTAGACTAGAAGTCGTACGTACATTACTTTCATATGCTGCACATCAGAACATTATGCTTTATCAAATGGACGTAAAAAGTGCTTTCTTAAATGGTTTCATTAATGAAGAAGTCTACGTTGTACAACCACCTGGTTTTGAAGATCAAAATCACCCTGAGCATGTATATAAGCTTAAGAAGGCTTTATACGGACTCAAACACGCTCCTAGAGCTTGGTATCATAGACTCAATTCATTCCTAATAAAGAATGATTTCTCAAGAGGAAAAGTGGATACAACTCTTTTTAGAAAAACAAGAAAAAAGGACTTTATTGTTGCTCAAATTTACGTTGATGATATAATATTTGGTACAACTGATGAATCCCTTTGTTAAGAGTTTTCTCAGCTCATGCAGAATGAATTTGAAATTAGTATGATGGGGGAACTAAAATTCTTCCTTGGACTTCAAATCAAACAAACACTGGATGGAGTGTATATTCATCAAACGAAATACACTAAGAAGCTTCTGAAACGCTTCAAATTGGATGATTGCAAACCGATGAATACTTCCATGCATCCAACGTCCATACTAAACAAGGATGAGAAAGATAAAAAGGTAGACCAGAAGGTATATAGAGGTATGATTGGTTCCCTCTTATATCTAACAGCGTCCAGACCTGACATCATGTTTAGTGTTTGCATATGTGCTCGATTTCAATCCGATCCAAGAGAGAGTCTCATCTCTCAGCAGTTAAGAATCTTTCAATATCTTAAAGGTTCTACTAATCTGGGTCTATTGTATAAGAAATTTGATGAATACAGATTAGTTGGTTTTTGTGATGCTGACTATGCTGGAGACAGAATAGAAAGAAAAAGTACCAGCGGAGGTTGTCACTTCATTGGAGCCAATCTAGTCTCATGGTCAAGCAAAAAGCAAAGCACAATTGCCCTATCAACTGCTGAATGTGAGTACTCTAACATCCCAAAATTTCTATCACTGTCTTTTAATTTATTGTGTGAATACTTTGACTAAAAATACTAGTTGGACACAAATGGAACTCATAAATAAGTCCAAGGATATGTTAGTCACTTCACAAGGAAGTTTAGATATTTTCTAGAAAGCCATCATGACTATGATAAGTCACAATGGCAAAGTTGTAATTTCATGGACTTTACTTTAGAAAATATCTTGATATTCTAGTAAGTAATCATGACTACTTTAGAAAAGTAATCATGACATTGATGACTCATGGTGGTGAGTCATAGTAAAGTAATCATGACTAGTGGTGAGTCATGATGACGACTCACCCACTGGCTCATGACACTTAGGAACCGTGTTTCTCGTCCGGTGTCCGGTTTTGTCTCTACATGTCCACTTTTGGATAAACTCAGACCATGTTTATACTCTACCAGTAATGTAGAGAATTATAGTTAAGGTTTGGATTGACGACTCAGACGAAACCCGGTCTGCGTACGAGATCACCGGAACCGGTAACGAATAAGCCTCACGTCGCTTTCGTGACACCTCACCTAGACACCTCATCTTATCCTTATCCATATGCAATCATTATATGGTGACTCATCACCATAGTAATGATGACAAAGGGTGTGTCACATCCTAGTAATGATGATGATATAGGAAATGACAATTTTGCCCCTAAGAGGAAATGACCTTTTTGCCCTTAAGTATATTTTATAACATTCTGACCTTTTCTTTTAATCTTCTTCACGCCATTCGCTCATCATATTCTTACCTCACTTTTCTTTCTTCTCTTCTTTATTCTCCAACTTCAAGGTGTCAACTTTTTATGGAAACAGTTAAACTACCTACATTTGGATAATCTCTACAAATATTTATGGAAGCAACACTTATCCACTTCTAATAGATCCTAGCCCTTCATTCCATCACACTCTAACCAACATCTTGGTGATAACATCTATAGGCCATTCGGCCATCATACTTTAAAAACACCAAAATACCTTCATTTCACACTTCTACAAGATCAAAGCTTCTATTTCTTAAGTTTTGAAAATTCCTCTCTTTTCTCTCTTCATCATCCACATGGTTCATCCTTGAAGATCACCAACCAAACCTCTTTCTTTCATTCTAACACCATAATTCATCTTGTCTTGATCCAAGGATCAACTTAGGTGAAGAAAGTTTCTTGATTTGGAGAAGATTTGGAGGAATTTGTTCTTGAGCACCAAGAACACCATCCAAACCCTAGAAGTTGTTCTTGTGTTGGTAAACTTCTAAATCCTTTTTCTCTTTAATTCCTTACTCATTCCCTTGAGTAATCATCTTCTAGTTCTTCAATTTCATGAAAACAAGTTAAGGATCTTACCTTTTCTATCCTATAGGGTTCGGCCATCAACTTCCCTAAGGAGCTTGGAGTTTCTTTTCATTCACATCTCTTCACTAAAGGTATGGGGGGTGAATCTGATCACACCAAAATTGGTAGAAGATGAAAATGGTTGTTATGCTTTGTTTGGGTGACACTCAAAGTTTGAGTTCACTACTTTGTGTGTGAAGTTTTCTTTGAGAACATGATTGTCTTAATGATTCTATGTTTGATTCTATGCTTAGTTCTCTTTAAGAACATGATTCTATGTTTAGTATAGACTTATGATGATGTATGTTTGGATGGAAACATACTTTTATACATGTTGAATACTATACTTGAATCTCTAAATCAAACAAGGGTTTATGTCTAGTTATGATTGAATGATACATTATTCTTGTTCATTACACTATTGTGAGTGTCTTGAGCTATTTCTTGACAAGATTAGTGAAGCAATTCTTCATCCTCTTTGGAGGTATGGTTTCGGCCATGATTTGGTGAAAAAGAAAAACATGAGTTTGTTCTTAAACTTCAATGTTTTGGAAGTGTTTTAGTACTTCGTATTTCCAAAACCAAATAAAAAGTGATTTTGATTCAAGAATTAATGAAGGAGTGAATCAATTAAGAATTCCAAGAATTAAGTAGGCATTAGAATAAGGTGAAATTTTGTCTTATCTAAAGCTTAGTTAGTTTCTACAATAACTTAGATTATGATTTTACACTAGGTTAATAAAGAAAAATCCTTTTTAAATTAGTTATACTTAAAGCAAGTACAAATCTATTTTGAAAATCAAATGAGTTTTCAAGTAGAAAAGTTTTGGAAATCAAATGAGTTGTTAAGTAGAAAGAGTTTTGGATTATCAAATCTCCACTTGAGAGTTTTCAACACTAAGTCATAAAGTTTTCTACATAGAAACCTAAACCTAAGTTAAACAATTAACTTAAAGTAAAAGAAAAGAGTCAAGGAAAAGAACTAATTAAGTATAGTATATGATGAAACAAGACCATACTATACTACTGATGACTTAATTCATGAATGACTTCATAAGATTTAAGGGATTAATATGTTAGAAAGGATCAAAGATTTATCTAAGAGGATTCTCAATCCTATCATAACTCTTAGGACTTGATATGTAATTCATAAGACAAGAACACAAACATAAAATGTTTTGGATTGTGAATACATTTTGGATTTTGAAGCGGTGATTCGGATTCAATAAAATCATTCAATTATTCTAGTCTTGTGATGACTTGATCCCAGAGGGATCACGTTGCTTTAATCTTGTGATGATTTGATCCCGGAGGGATCACAAGATTTATCCGGTGGATAAAAGCTTTATGATACAAAGACACATATAGTTCCTAAGGAAAAAACCTTAGAGAACCTTGAGGTTTATCCGATGGATAAACATGGTGATATCGCATCTGTTTAATATTAGCATTGGTAAGCATTGGCATTTAATTGCATAAGTTGTGAGGCATTGAGCCTGAGGAGTTGAGCTTATACCTTGATATGGGTGCGAATCTTACGGTGACGACTTGAATAGTCTTGGAGGTATCAGGGTTGGAAAGGCTGACATGTGGCCAGTTGGTTGCTCTTCTATGTCATGGCGAATCCGTACAATATACTGATATCCTCGACTAGACGCCGTACTTTTCATGTTTGGTTGAGAGTGTTCCGTAAAGCCTGATACGTGTACGTTATGAATGTATGAATGTTGTAGCATCTTGCCCAAGGCTGGCATAGATGGAACATGTACTCCCATTCACTCACTCCGAAAATTGTTAGCTCCATGGAGCAGGGGTCAGAGTACCCGTGTGACATCTGGCATTTGAGTCATATACATTGTATTGCATTGCATAGCTGTTGTTGATACACATCACTATTGCATTTCAAGAATGTTATATATATATATATATATATATATATATATATATGCTAATGCTTTATACATATGTTGATAATTGATTTTATATTGATAATTGATTAACATGATATATCAAGAATTAGGATGTGCCTAATTGGTATGATTCCCTTGTTGTGTCTTTCCATTTGTACTTCTGCTATTTTGTTGTGTTGATGATTGGGAATCTCACCCATATCCGTATATTTTCTCTAGTTGTGTTGTTGTTTCCGCTTGAGCAGATGGGCACGTCAACGAGTCAATCAAACGTCTACCTTGAGTCCGGGAAGGGGACTCCTTTTGTTATTTTGTTTTGGCCAGGTTGGATCCAATTAGCTATCGTAACTTTTGAGGAATTGTGAATCCTAATACTTATTTATGTATGTAATTATTATTAGATCGATTTGACTTGATGTTGTAAACAAACAATACTATTTCTATTCCTGTATACTAATGCAGTATGACTTTTAGAAATGTGTGGTGAATTTACGTCTATCTATTATCACTTATTATACTAATTTCAGTATATCTTTGTGAAAAGAAAACCCGTATTTTCCGTCTTAAGATTATTTTCGCCTTTATAATAGTTCGGGAATGTGACATTCGGGAAGGGTGTTGCATTATTTGGTCTCAAAGCATTGAGAATGATCTAAGGCTAATGAGATTATCCTACGTAAGTGGGTCTTCTCAAGTACATTCCTTCTGCAAGTTGCTGTTCACAACTTCTTTGGATTAAACATCAGTTGGAAGACGACAACGTGTTTGTAAGTAATATTCGAATAATGTGTGATAATATTGTTGCCATTAATTTATCTAAAAATCCCATACTGCACTCTAGAGCAAAGCATATAGAAATTAATATGCCATACTGCCCATCATTTCATTAGAGATTATGTGCTAAAAGGAATAATTGATATTCAATTTGTTGATACTGACTATCAATGGGCAGATATCTTCACCAAACCTTTAGTTGAAGATAGGTTCACAATCATAAGAAAATATTTAAACATACATTTCATTTCATTGATTGATTAAGAGTCCAATGCATATGTCCAGTATCATGTCTCAGTCCAATGCATGTAGGTTCTATATATGCTGAATTGCTCGTCCAATGCATTAATTGGACAAAATCTTTGTCGAAAACGTATTTATCTCTTATTCTCTAACTGAGTCAGTTTCGTTTTCAATAATTACAAAACTGCTTTATACGGTTTCAAAGTCTAGAACGTGTGTTAGTCATTTAATGCACATCGCCTCACCACCTTCTTTTCTCTTTACTTTTAAAAATTTGTTTTTGAAAATATGAACGGTTTTTAGTATATAAAACCATACTCGGTAAAGATTGAATCTTTTCAATCTCTTCATCTTCAACCTTTTAACTCTCTGAAAAACCCTCTCTTGAAAAAGCTTCTCTCTCTAAAAAAATGGCCTTATCCTCCTCCATGACCACTAAGGGTAAAGGAAAGAATCTTGATGTTCAGACTGTTGATGTACTGGTTGAGTTCAAGTTCAATATGAAATTATTCGCTGATAACGGGATAGATATTTCCCCAAATATTCAAGTTGTTGGTTGGTCAAGTTTCTTTGAAGATTCTCCAATCATCTACCCAGTTCTTGTAAGGGAATTCTGGACAAACCCTACAATCTCTGCAAGGGAAATCAAAAACAAGGTTCTCAACACCGAAGTCACTGTCTCTGAAGCAACTATTTCCAACGCCATTGGTTGTGCCCAATCTGGAATCACTTGTGAAGATAAATGGGAAGAAGAACTTGGTGGTTTTGACACCATCAAAGAATGCCTTTTGAAGAACCTATCTGACAAGCTTATAGCCTCAAGAATGACTGACAAGGCTAGGTTTCTTCATCAGATTTTGAACAAATCCATCCTTCATAACGCTGGTTCGAAGGACAACATCTCAAAGGCACATCAACTTTGCCTACCTGATTCTGGAAAGGAAAATCAACCTTCCACACTTTCTCTTCCCTTGCTTCAAGCACGCTATTGAAGACTCTAGGTGTAACACCCCGATTTTTCGAGTTTTCCTAATTATTCAGTATTTATGAACTTATATTTTATTCGAGGCCTTAGAAATGGCAATAAAATATTCTGACCAGATAGGAATGTCCTACACAACCATAGGAAGCCATGGTTAAGTTTCGGGCGAAAGCTCAAACGGAGCCCGGTCTGCGTTTGTCACGGATAGTAGTCTTTTTCTACTATCAAGACCTAATTTCGACTCGCAAACGAAACAGTTAGGTTTTATATTTTATTTCCAACAATAATGGTTATTTTGAAAATATTCAAAATAAATAAGTCGTCATATGACTTTCTTAGGCGAAAACCTAAATCGGGTGAAGAACGGAGCTGAATACAAGATTTCAGTGAACCGCTACGGATAAGGTTGAGGTCACATGGTGTGCTATGACTGATCAGTGACTCATCAGTGTAATGATTACGTTTAGAAATTATCTGGACGTGAAATGACTAAAATGCCCTTGACCCTTTTCATAATTACCATTTGCCCTTGAATGAAAAGACCGTTTTGCCCCTGAGAATTTATGGAATAACCATTCTGACCCTGTGACTCACCATGTCATCATTACCTTTCTAGAAATATCTAGATATTTATAGGGGAAATGACATTTACGCCCCTAGTCTTTTAAGGAATTACCAAATTACCCTTTTGGTTATTTACAAGTTTACCATGACATCAATATATATATTTCTCTCTTCTCTCTCTTCTTTCTCTCACTTGTTCATCCAAATTCATAAAGTTCTTGAAGTTCTTCATGTGTTCTTCATTAGTTCTTCACAAAAACCCTAGTTTGATCTTCAAAAGTTGAAGTTTTTGAGTGAAAACTTGTTTCTTCTTCACTAATCTTTGATCCTAGGAGGTATGATCCTCATCTTAACTCTCTCAATCTCCCTATTTCATCTCTTGAATCACTTGATTCATGAAGATCCAAGTTTAGATCTAGAACTTTGAAAATCCATAGAAAATTGTAGAAAAATCCTATGATCATGAAACCAATTTCTATGAAACCATCATGATGTGTTTTTTGAGTGTCTAGAAGCATGAACCCAAAATAAATTTTCTCCGTATTCTTCCAAGGGAGCCCCGAATCCCAATCATGATGAAAGGATGGGTTTTGTTGCAATTTTTGGCTATATAGCACTTGTTCTAGCTTACTTGATGTCTTTGAACCCTAAACCCAAGACCAAAACATCAATCAAAGCTCCTAACCTATTCCTCCTCTTTATGGCCGAAACATATAGGGTGTAGAACCGTGAGTTTTGTCTCAAATTTTTGGGTCATAGGACTTGATTTAGTGTTAATCATGCTTAAGGACCATCCATCCAAAAGTTTAGAACCAAATGAGATCCCTAGTCTTTTTATCCTTTCATGGCCGAACCCTATACCTTCTTGGGGAAGAAAACTTACGTTTTGATGTTATAGATTGATGTTGCTTTGTTGTTGGAATTGAATTGTGTTTGATTGTTTTAGGCGACGCGAACGGAACCGGAGCCGGAGCCGAGAACCGATCGAGTTTGCATTGAACTTCCTTTGTGAGGTAAAGGGAGGTAGTTCATTTTGAGTTTGGTAGCCTCATGGTATATGATTGATTAGTGTGTTAGGATTGAATTAAGACTTGATGTATATGCATACTTATATCCTGGATTGATTGGATGTTAAGTGTTGTGCATAGTTGGTTATTTGATATAACTGTGGCATGGATGCCTTGGATGATATCTTATTGTGATATTGAACTGTTGATATATATATCTATACATATATTTATATCCTGGATGAGCATAGGACTGGCTATGTCTCAATAATTGTTAAAAGACTCGAAATCGAAAACAAAGTTTTGACAAACGCGTTTTGAAATTAAAAGTGGCTTTTGGAAAACGTGTTGCTTTTCAAGAAAAGTTAAGTTCTCTTTTGAAATGTATGTTCTTTTGAAAAGTATGTTCTTTTGAAATGTATGTTCTTTTGAAAAGTATGTTCTTTTAAAAAGTGGTTTTGTGAAAAGTCGAGCAAAATGTTTTTTATTCTGTAAAGTGTTTAAAAAGGGCGTGAAACCTTAGAAAACGGTTTTGTTTTCAAGAAAGGTGTTTTTCCCGGAAAATGTGGAAATGTTTTATTTTAAGAAAACAAGAGTGTATTTTGTTTTCCAAGGTTGTTTTGAGAAAGTTTGACCGAAAAGGAAAATGGTGAACCTTTGAGATGAACCCAAACCTAGTGGCCGAGACGTCGGGGCTAGTGTTTTGTGGATTAAGCACTCGGACTTCGTGTCCTGTGTTTTTGATTTGAGTGGGCTTAATACCTTTTTGAAACGAGTCGTGGACTTTATGTCTCGACATTTGAAAGAATGAACGCAAAGAAAACAGAAAACTTTCTGTGTACATGCATGAACCGGCAGACGTGCCATTTGAAACCGAGCTATAACTCTAGTAGTGGAGAATGGAACCGGTTAAGACCACTAGGTCTGTATGGGCATTCTGTGTGTCAAGACTCCACAAGTGGCAGGTGGCCTCGCGACCCCGGGCCGTGGTGAGTCGACTACCCAGCACGAATGAACTCGATCAGGGACTGGACTATTCAGGATATGGTTATGACATGGTACCCTGGAACAATTGGAGTTCGGACCTAAATAGAGAGGCCGACTCATGAGAACAATTGTGTTACGGGTGTTACTACGGCCTATCCCTCGATGTTGGGAAGTTAGAATCTCCGGAGTACATGAATTAGAAAGATGATATTGAAGTCTCATGCATTATTATAAATCATGATTGTGTTTGAGATGTAATATTGTGTTGTATAGATAACTGTTCATATGACTGCATTTATGCTGTTTGTTGCCTGTGCGGCTATCGTGATAAACTTATTATATGAGTATCTCACCTTTGCCTGTACATGTTGGACACCTGGTTGTGTTTTTGGAACACATGTACAGATGTTGATCATAGGTCCCCGCGGAGACGTGAGGACTCGGATGATGGAACGTTCTGATGAAGTTGACGTTGGGTTGTATCCCAATGGCTACTTTTAGCCGACCAGCTTAGGAGTCTTTTATTTTGAGCAGTCTTATATTATATTACTGCAAGCTTTTGAACTTATGTTTTCAAGTTTGTAATAACTTATATATTAGACCAGGATTTATATTATGATTATGTTTTATGAACAGTGAATACTGATGTGCCGTAAGGAGCTTATTCTTTTATCTTGAGTTTGTATTGCCTATGCATGCAGAAAATTTTTAGAACCGCGTTTTCGAACGTAGCTACTTAATTAAAGTATTTTTCGAAAGCAACCAGCTTTTTATTTTTTTGATTTATTTCCACATTACAGTCCGAGTATGTAGCACCCGCGAGGGGGGTGTTACACTAGGAAGAATACTGCCATTCTTTATGCTGCTCTGCTTTCAAGAATCTTTGAGAAGCATTTGGTCTACAATGATCTTTTATCCCTGACTCCAGAACAGAAACTCAAATATTTTGGTGTTCATGGGATTGATTGTGTGCATGAATCAAAGTTCAGTAAGCAAAGCTTGGTGATGATGCAACTGGACTGTCTCAAAAAGTCCAAGAAAGAAGGGAAATTAAAAGGTATTCAGATGCAAGCTGTTGATGAAGTGTCTGATCAACCAATCCTTACTGAACGATTGATAGAGCCTGCTCGTCCAAAGGCTAGATCACCTTCAAGTCGTCCACCAACTGACCCCGTCCAACCAACAAGAAAAAGGAAGCTAGTTCTAGCTTCTGTTGATGAAAAAGATGAGGATGATCAACCTATCTCAAAGGTGATCAAAGGCCCCAAAAAAGCATCCTCTTCCACTGTCTCTCAATTTAAGCCTGCTGCAACAAGGCCTAGATCTATAAGGTCCAAGACTCAAGGTAATACTGAACCTCAATCTAGTTCAGTTATTACTCCTGTTATTGAGCAACCGTCTATAGTTGAAGACTTGACATTAGACTCTCAACCATCCATATATCCTTCTCCCCCCACCTCACTTCAAACACAAACCATACCTTCACCACAAAGAGAATCCTCAAACCCTCCTGAGACGACGCCATACGTATGAAGCCTTCCCATTAGTCCCAACCCCTTATATTATTATTTATGCTTAGCCGTATATAAAGCGATAGCGTGGTAAACAAACAGTGATGCGGAAGAAACAAAACAAAACAGCAAGCATAGAAAAGCGATCAGAGTAAAGGCGCAATATATACATAACTGTACAATTACATGCATAAGTTAGCCCCATCAGTAGGGCACTATACATACATATACATCCTGAAAAGAGTAGAATCAAAATACATCAAAAGCAAAATAAAACTCTCGGAGCTCACCAGCAAACCCCTATCCCCTCTCAATAGATACATCAAAAACTCTCGGCTCACTCCCTAGGATGTACTGGCAGGCTCTCACCATCAATGGTGAGGATGCCCTTGAGCTACCCTGACCCTCGCCATGAGTACGCCTATACCGCACAATAGGCTCGTACTCTGACGAAGAACTGGAGACCACGATCCTCCGCCCACGGTAGGTCCTCAGGTACTACTCGGTCCTCCTGCGCTTGCCTCGATAAACGTAACCTCTCCTGCTAGGCACGACCGAAGATTGGGGTGCTACCCACATGTAGTCTCGCTCCCTCTGCCTCGGAGGTCACCACATCCTCGGAAAAGGTAAAAACTGGTACACGCGGTAGAGGTCGATGATATCCACATAAGGAGGCGTGCCGCTTCGGAAGATCAGACTAATGGGTCCTGTGTACACCACCAAAAAGGTAGAGGGGTCTACTCGCCATCCCCTCTCATCAGGGTACACGATCTCAATATCGCCTAGCACCGGCATCCGCGGTGGCCCCGTGAGGAACGGGTGAAGCATCGAGTCCATGCTAAATCTCCGCTGGCTCGTCGTCTTCAAGCAATCACATAACAGACCACAAGGAAAAACAGAAGGGAGATAAGAAATACAGCGCATCATCAAGTCGAAAAACAGTAGTAATGCAGTAAACACATAATAGCATATAACAGATATTACATTTATAACATTTACTGCATTCCAGCACACATCTCTCAAGACAACATATGCAACAGACATCCATCCCATGAGTCTCACACTCAGACCAATCCTCTAGACCGGGATACTAATCCCATGCAGCATGTCGGCCGAAAAACGCACTTATGCATGTTCCCAACTGGAACGGTTCCACACCCGAACAAGTCCACACCGGAATAGGTTCTGTGTCGGAATGGAGTTAGCTTGTCCAAGAAACCGAACTGCTCGGCGTGACCAATAAGAGTGGATCCCCCTTCCACACCGGAACTGGGGTATCTCGGTTGCCTCGGAACGTTAGCCTGGAACAACTGGAAAGCTCTGGGATTAGTCAGGCAAACCGAACTGGATTGGGCGTCACGACAGGATAGGAGCTACCTCATCCGTCACTGTAAACTAATCCCGAGACCGGCAACATCCCCAAGGCCACTCACTTGACCGCCCCGTATACTTTCCGTACCCGCACTCAGGTACCGGATCTCACGCGTAAGCTCTCAACCAGAAAAAACACGATGCCACTGCATCCACACGGCCACAGCCTCGATGCCACGCGCCCACGAGCCATAGCTCAAACGAACACGGCCACAGCCTCAAGAAGTCAGCATAACAGCAACGACACCATCCACGATATCAACGCGACAGCAACATGACACACAGCAAAACTTAATTCAACAACATTCCGCCACAACGCTCAACAGTACAGCATACAACATACTAACAACAGCAATAACACCAACTATAGCATATAGCAGCATATCACATACCAAGCAGCATATAGGCACTTAGATAGATAGCAACAACAACAAGCAGCAGCATGTAAGCATACGAAGTCAAACATCCTTAATCAACAGTTTACTAGGATAGGGTTTCAAAACTTAAAGACGATAGCCCAAAATAAGCTAAACCTAGGGTTTAGGTACTTTATCAGGGCTCAACCACTAGTAGGGTTAGGGCTTCCCTACACATAGCAGAAACATACTATACTACTCTTGCCTTCCCGACGGCAGCAGTACTCTTTCTCCCCACCGGAACAATTGGCACGCAAATCTAGGCAATCACCAGTTGCTCCTCCTTCCTCAAACTTGAGCTCGCAGCCCTCCTTCAATGGCAGCTCCAAGAACAACCCCAATCCTCTTGGTAGCCGCGGCCTTAGTCCTCGATTTGCGAGAAATCACGAGCACGCATTTTGCCCTAATAACGAGCGCAACACACATACAACAGTGTTAGCCCTAGGGCAAGCCCAAAAGATCAAAGATAGAGGTAAAGACTCGAAGAACGCCAAGAGCACGTGTTAGGGGTCCAAGTTTACCTGTGGCGAATCGAGAAACTAATCTGTCAAAGTCGAAGATTACTTCGCCGCAATCACAACGGTGTAGTCAGAATCGCGTTCCGGTACTTTGATCGCCTTCAACCTCAAGCTTTCTCACTCTAGAATACAGTTCCCTCTCTCTCAAGTTGCAGAGAATTCTGGAGACTTCAAGGAATTTTCATGCAAATGAGGGATAGAAATGAAACTCCACTAACTTGAGTTGCTATGCACGCTTTAGCGTGGACATTCCTGCACGCTTTAGCGTGCCCATGCCTGAGCGTGAGGTCCTCTCCACGCTTGAGCATAGAACCTTGTCAGGTCCGCCTCGACCCTGGCTTGACACGTGTAGCACATGCGTCAAAAACACTCCAGTTAGTAAACGCATTCAGAAAGCTTGAGCGTCCGCGTTACCAACGCTTGAGCGTTAGAACACTTAGGCATGCTAACCTCCCACGCTTAAGCGTTGCATTCAGCTGGGAAAAGCCTTCCAAACATCTAGCTTCCACAGTTACTCGTTTAACGCCTTAGGCACCTCCAACCTTGTTCAAGCCTATTCCTAAGCTTCAAACTAGGTCTAAAACTAACACACAATAATTCACACAATCATCCAAAGCTCCAATCAAGATTAACCCACTCGATCAAAGTTCACAGAAAAATCGGGATGTTACACCTCCTTCCCCTGGACCCTTCAAACCATATGGAGCACCTTATCCCAGAATACTCTACCCAAAGAGAAAATATAGACGCATACCCAGAATCACTTTTGAAAACGAAAGCTCTAACTGGGTTGACGTTAAAATAAGATTCCCCATTCTTTTTCACAAACACTCACCTCCCTCCACCTCTCAACATCCTAAAGGTCCTATTCCTCCACCAGAATACCAATATGAAAAACCTTCCCCTCCACCTCAAAACCCCTCTGGTCCACCTCCTGAACATGGTTACTATCTCATCCCTTACACACCCACCGGTCCTCTGTCAAGTCAACTCTTCAATGCTCATGGACCCTTGCTAGTCCGTCTTGAGCAGAAAAAGTTCCCTCCAAGGAAGGTCTATCCTAATCTCATTAAGGATAAGGCGTTCTAATGGTGTCACTACAATGTTGGCAGACATGTGGCACTCCTTAATGAAGAAAAATAAGGTTGCAAAACCACTAATGAAAAAAGATCAAGGAGTTATGGTTTGACCAACATCTTTCTTGATCGAGACATCAAGTTCATTCGAAGCTATCCCTCAGCCTGGAAAGAATACTTTGATGTTAGGGACTTCCTACCATATTACGCATTCAGAAAGGAGTGTGATATGTCACGAGAAGCCAAGATCTATCACAATCTGCCAAAGAAATTTTGGAGCAGAAGTTCTAAAACAAGAGTAGGAGTTGTTCCTCCTAGAGCTTGTCTAAGAATTCCTATTCTGGACCCAAATAAAAACAAAGATGGACGAAAAAGGCTTGAAACATGGACGCTGCCCTATAAAACTGCTTTTGATCCTCTCTTCTGGACTAAGCCAAGAGATGACTCTCAAGAGCTAGCTCTTACATGGCAAAAGGATCCCTTTGAAAGATTTGATCCAGATGCTCGGACTTACTGGGAAAACTACATCTGGAGATGTACCAAGGAAGCTTCTACGTCTGGTCTATCAGACGAAGAAAAGAGTCAAATACACATATTCAGAAGACAATACAAACTCTTTGATGCGGATTTTATGATTCTGGCCGATATCTTTGGCATGCCTCTGTATCCAACAGATGTTCTTCCTGGACCAAAGCCTAGATGGAGTCAGGAATCTAGATATGATGATGCTGAGATCATCCTTGAAGTACTTCCTCCTCCACCTAAGCCTGTTGTGCAAGAGAACTCTCTTCCTAAGGTACCTATTCCTATGATTGTAACACCCCGATTTTTCACTATCTTTATAAATCAACAAGTTATATAATTAAGTTTATATTTTATTCAAGGACTTAGAAAATGAAATAAAATAAACCGAGATCATATTCATGCTCAACGTTATCGTACGAAGCTACGATTTGAGCTGAAAACTCAAACGGAGCCCGGTCTGTGTTTTTACACTGACAGTATGATTTCACTGCTCAAGAGACCTCAGATTGACCCCTGAACGAGATAGTAAGTCTTAGAATTCAATTCTCTACGTTTTGGTTAAATTCAAAAAATCACTTCCTGACCTTTTTTCGAGCGAAATCCTCAATCGAGTGATGAACGGAGCTGCATATGGACTTACCGGGACCCGCTAAAGGATAATCTTGATGTCACATCATGTCAAATCACATGAAAAAGCGTGCCAGAGTCATCATGACGTTTGGAAATATCTAGACGTGAAAAAATCAAAATACTCCTAACCTTTTTCACTTTTACCATTTTACCCTTGAAGGAAATGACCATTTTACCCTTAAGTGACCCATTTTATGGGCTGGTCAGCCCCATTCCCGCGCCCCCAACGTGCATAAGAGAGCTTCATCACTTTCTCCTTCACGCTTCATCTTCCTCCTTGAGAAAAACTCCATTTTTCTTAGAGAAAAACTTGAATCTTTGAGAGAAAAGCTTGAATCCTTAATCAATCTTCATCCTCTCTTAGGTAAGATCACTTCTATGATCTCTTAGCTTTATGAATCTCTTCTTATCTCAAGTTCAAATCTTATTTTCATGAAAGTCAAGTTTATGATCCAAAACTTCAAAAATTCATAGGAAATTGTAGAAAAATCCTTTTAATGGGAAACCAATTTCTTTGTGCTCACTTCCTCGTCCTCCACCTAAACCCAAGAGCATATGATCAAACTCTCATCCTAGCCTATTGATCCAAAAGTGGCCAAACCCTAGAGTTCTTGATGAATAGTGTTTTTATTCAAAATTTTGATTTCTAACTCTTGATTCCATCATTACCTTTCCTATTGTTTTTGAATCCAAGTGATGGAAAACCAAATCAATTCCTAGCCTAATTTCCCCTTCATGGAAGAGACCTTCATGTATGAAGAACTTTGAGTTTTGTTTCATATTTGTTAGTATTAGGACTTGTATTAGTGTTAATCAAGCTTATGAACCAACCATCCAAAAGTTTGGAACAAAATGAGATCCCTAGCCTTTTTATCTTTTTTTGGCCGAACCTTGTACCTTTTTGGGGAAGAAAATTTATGTTTTGATGTTGTAATTTTGTGTTGATTGTGGTTTGAATTGAATTGTGCTTAATTGTTTTAGGTGATGCGGACGAAGACGGAATCGGAGCTGAGAATCATTCGGGATTTAATTAAGCAACTTAGAGAGGTAAAGGGAGGTAGTTCATTTGAGTTTGATAGCTTCATGGTATTTGATTTGTTATATGAGAGGTGGTAGTGTTGATTGATGATTGGAAGATGTGAATGATTGACTTATGTACTTGATGAAGTTTGTACTTGAGCATTTGATTTAGAATTGTGGCATGGATGCCTTTGATGAATGTTATTGAGATATTGGGCTATTTTGATATATATATATCCTGGATGAGCATAGAACTGGCTATGCTCGATAAATAATTAAAATACTCGAAAACTGGAATCGAAGTTTTGAAAAAACAAAAAAGTGTTTTGGAAAAACATGTTACTTTTTCAAGAAAAAGTAGCTTTCCTTTTTGAAAAGTTGATTTCCTTTTTTAAAAAGAAAAAACCTTTAAAGAAAAGTCAATGCAAAGTGTTTTCCTTTTTGAAAGACGTTTTCAAAGAAAAAGAACCTTTAGAAAACGGTTTTGATTTACGAAAAAGTACTTTTCCCCAGAAAATGGTTTCTTGGAAAAAGATGTTTTAGTTTAAGAAAATAAAATTGAGTTTTGGTTTCCCAAGTTGTTTTGAAAAGAAAAACGAGGAATCTTTGAGATGAATGCAAACCTAGAGACCGAGACATCGGACTAGTGTTTTGTGGATTGAGCACTCAGACTTCGTGTCCTGTGTTTTGATTTGAACAGACTTAATGTCCTTTAAAACGAGTTGTGAGCTATATGCACGACAATGAAAGAACGAACGAAAAAGAAAACAGAAAACTTTCTGTGTACATGCATGAACCGGCAGACGTGCCATTTGAAAACGAGCTACAACTTACGTAGTTGAGAATTGAGCCAGTTCAGACCACTAGGTCTATAGGGGCATTCTGTGTTCAAAACTCCATAAGTGGCCGGTGGTGTAGCAACCCCGTGCCGTGGTGAATCGGTTGTCAAACACGAATGAACTCAATCAGAGATTGGACTATTCAGGATATGGTTATGACGTGATATCCTGGAACAATTGGAGTTCGGACCTAAATTGAGAGGTCGACTCATGAGAACAATTGTGTTACGGGTGTTATTGCAGCTGATCGCTCGATGAAGGGAAGTAGGAACCTCCGGAGTACATGAACTAGAAATATGATATTGAAGTCTCATGTATTATTATAACTCATGATAGTGTTTGAGATATTGTTTTATATGAATAACTGTTATCATAATTGTATTTATGTGTGACTGCAACTGTTGTTTGTCGCTTGTGCGGCTATCGTAATAAACTTATAAAATGAGTATCTCACCTTTGTCTGTACATGTTGGACACCCCGTTGTGTTTTTAGAACACATGTATAGATGTTGATCATAGGTCCCCGCGGACACGGGAAGACTCAGATGACGGAGACTTTTGAAGGAGCTGAACAGAGGATCCCTCCAAATTCCTCTGGGAATCGGAGCTGACTTTGGGATGGTATCCCAATGGCTACTTTTAGCCTGACCAACATAGGAGTCTTTTATTTTGAAGCAGTCTTATATTATTTGATGCACGTATATTGAACTTATGTCTTGATTCTGTAATAAGATATATTAGACCTGAATTTATGTCATAATTATGTTAGTATGAATCTAAAATATTGATGTATGTTTCACAGTTTATTTCTTTGTCTTGAGTTTGAATTGCCTATGCATGCAGAAAATTTTTAGGCCCATGTTTTCGAACGTAGTTACTTAATTAAAGTATTTTCCGAAAGTAAGCAGCGTTTTTATTTTCTTGATGTTTTTCCGCATTTTGGGTTCGAGTACGTAGCACCCGAGGGGGGTGTTACAGTGATCCCTGAAGAGAATGGAGACACGGAGATTCTCTATGAGGACCCTTATCCTGAAGAGCAAGCTGAGCATGTTGCAGAATCAGAACCTTCTAAGTCTCAGCCACTGCCTCTGTCAGTAATGCATACTGCTGATCCATCACCATCCAATGCCCTTAGTGTGATCCTTGATCAACAGAACCATGAGGTAACTAAGGCCACTGCTGAATGCTCTGTCTCTGCTATTCCTCCAGGGTTTCAAGAGTTTGTCCAACGGACCATTGAGGCAAATAAGGCAGTTCTGTTACAACAAATTGCAACCATGTTTCAAAATTTTATTCCAAAACTCCTCCTCCTCCACCTTCTTAAACTTTTTTTTTTCTTGACAATGATGGTTGTCTCTCTCTTTTGTCTGATAACAAAAAGGGGGAGAAAGGGAATATTAGTTTGATTAAGATCTTTTGAACATTTTGTTTATACTTTTTGCCTATGCCTGTCTGTTTCATTGATTGCATTTACATATTTCTAAGTCTTACAACAATATTTATTGGACTATATCTTTTCATCGTGCTTTATCTGCTAAATAGTTTTTGTCTTAGGGGGAGCTTCTTAGCTCTCTAGAAGACTTTGTTCTATCAAATTAGTATGTTTTGTCATCATAAAAAAGGGGGAGATTGTTGGAACCAAAGTGGTTATGGTCCGTTAATCCCTTAAGTTTTGATGTTAACAAAAGTCTAACTTAAGAGAACAAAGATTATATTGTGGACTAATGCTTTATCTTAAATGTGCAGGAAAATCTAAGTCTAAAGACATTATAAGTCCAAAGACTTACCCCGTCCAATAAGTAACACTCGTTGTGAATGGTCTATAAACTCTCAACATTATATTTGAGTCCAAAGACTCTTTCTATTAGACGCTCTCTTTAGTAAAAGTCCAGTGACGTATGCTCTAAAATGTTTTAGCGCAAACGCATATGTAAAGTATTTGAATTTATTATTCAATGTGTAAATGCTTATATCCTATGGACAAACATTCTTTGCAATTTTCGTACCATCGAAAAACTAAAGCCAGTCTGTCCTTGTCATAAAAGGATTTGACTATCTCCAAAAGGAAAGACAAAAGGCAACTTTCGAGTGCAAGGAAAAGATGTCAGTCCTATTTCAAGCTATCAAATCTGATAGTCTACTTTGCTGATCAGAAGTCTCAACAAGCTATCAGACTCAACGGACTAACGCATTTAATGCTCAATCAGAACAGATTCTTTCCAACCGTTGAAGACTGAAGTTGATCAAAACAAGAAGGCTATAAATATCTTTTCTCTTGAAGATGCAAACTAGTGATGCACAACTGAACTTGAGAAATATACAAGCATACAAGAAAACAAGCTATCAAGAACGAAATCTAAGCTTACAAGCTTACTCTGATATTTAACTTTCATATCACTCTCTGCGAAGTGTTTTGCTTTAGAGTTCTAAGCTTAAGTTTCATACTCTCACTCTTAGTGAGTTTATTGAAAAACAAATATTTCTAAATCTTAGTTAGTTGAGTCTGAAGAGGCTTGTGTAAAAAGAATACTTAGTGTGCCTGAAGAGGTGTTGAATACTTGTAACAAAAAGGTTTTTGCTATAGTGGAGAAAGCTCTCAAGTAGAGAGGACTGGACGTAGCTCTTTGGTGAAGAGTGAACCAGGATAACATCTTTATGTTATTTTCTTTCCTTTATTATTGCTTTAGTTTATCTTCTAACTAACTCTTTGGGATTGAATTACTTTCTTAACGCACTTGTTCTTTTATTATAATCATTCTAAGTAAGCGTCCAACTGGTGTTTGGAAACGCTCTCCCCGTCCGTTGTTGTTTTAACGTCCAACCTTTGCGAAAATATATATTTGCTTATGAAAAGTTTTAAAAACGTGAGAAACACAATTCAACTCCACTTCTTGTGTTTCAAACAGGTTTCTTTATACAATGCATAAACACAGGGAAGGCTCGATCAACTCTTGGCAGACTTAAAAGAAATCAAAGTTATGGTCAAAAAATGATTTGGACTCTCTCAACGGGATGCTTTTTCAGAGAACACCCAGGGGTTAACAAATGCTGAGAAATGTGAAAGGTTTCAAGAAATTTCTGGAAATTCCCAGCGATCTCCTATGTGTACTCGAAAATCCCGTGTTCAAACCAGACTCGCAACTCATCAAGGGTTTCGGAAGTGGGTTTAACCCAAACTCCACCCCACAGTGTTTTGGAATCACAAAAAATTGAGCTGGAGGACTAGATCGAGGTACCTGAGGTTCCGCAGGAAGTAGCTGTAGACACCACCGAGAAAAATCTGTTCGGCGAGATCGATTACCATCAAATCCTCAAAGATGACGAAATTGCCAATCCAGTCCCTGATATCGTTGACGAACAGATGGATATGGTTTAACCACTCATTTCGGTATCGGCTCGTTTTGAAATTTCTCTTCCCTGCTTCGAAATTGCTAGCAATGCCATATTTTCCACAGTGTCGATGCCGTTAATGCCAATCACCAAATCCTTGTCAAATTTTGTTCCTTCTGTGGAAAGAGACGGGTCTTTAAGAAGGCGGTCGTTCTGGCCTCTAAGCAGCATGAACGAGCATACACCGCCACCACATAAACCGCCAATTAGGAATTTCCAGAAAACGATTATGAAAGTCCAAGTCACCTGGAATCCACCCAGGTTTTCTCCGCCACTGGAACCACATGACAGGGGTGCGGCTTCGATGCCATCACTCAAGCCATCTCTGTGGGTGACCACCACAAAGGGTCTCACAGCAATCCAATACCTGGATGTTTATTCCTATACATCGCTGCTAACTGCCCTCCAAGTGTTTGATCAAATGCTAGCTGCTTTAATGTATGATAAATGTGTTGATGCTATATTAGGTGAAGTTGATTCACTAGATGAGGAGGTCATTTGGAAAGAAATATCAGATGGAAAACAACATTTATACCCCAGATTGTTATTCATCATTACTGGTAAAGGTCCTCAAAAAGAAAAATACGTGGTTGTTTTGCATAGTAAAATGATTCACAAGGGAAGTGTTCAAGCTTCTAAGGTTCTGATCAAATGGAAGGCTTTACCTCCTAAACATGGCACTTGGGAGTTCTCATCCTTGAGGACAAGGATGTCTTGAAGGAAAGGATATTGTTACAATATTTACATACTGCAACTAAATACTTATCCTATAGTGTGTTTTACATTTTATGCTTATTCTATAGTTGCTTTCATTTACAATTAGTGTCACTCACGATTGTTTTGCGAGTCAACTTTATGTTTGCATTTGCTAAGTTTGCGTTGTGTAGTGAAGAGAATATGTTAGGATATTACCCTTAGCCTCATGTTTGTAACCGACAATATATATGGCCAAGTGGCTCAATGAAGGAATCATCCATCATTTTCAAACATATAATCTTCTCTCTAAAAACTCTAAACTCTCTACACATATTTTCTCTTTTGCACCGGATTCCATTCTAGCCATTGGAGTCCCTGCTCTTGAGACTGGATTACCAGATTTCTCTTTAAAATCCAAACTCCCGTCTCATAGGATTATTTTATTACTTATATTTAGGATAGCATTGAGTGCCATTAACCTATATATTGTAAATCCTTGTTGTACAATTTAACTAAGTGAATAATATTCAGCATTATTCCGTCCATGTCTTAGCATTGAATAATAGAAGAAAAAAGCAAGAGAAAAATGGTGAAAAGTATGCCAATCAGTGCGCAAAATTCGTACAGGGTCCCATGTGTGAAATATCTTGATCACGCAAGAGAACTATCACAATTTAAAAGTAATTATCATAAATGACGAAGGTTTTCCTTCGTTGAACTATGTCATACATAAACTTCGGATGCAAACCATGGGCAAACCAGAAGAATAACGAAACTGCTTACTGTACATCTACTATTCTTCTACCACTTGATGAGCAGCAACTAATGAACATGTATCATATTCATCCCTATTTAAATTTTTGCTCAATGTGTAGTATATGCCTATTTCTCGATCCAAACATCCCTCTAATATCTTTAGTAAACTCAGTCAAGCACATTAGAGAATGGCATTAAGATGGAAAAATTTGCTGTGTGGAGTGATGATAAAAAGCAGCATGATTACTGCATTGATGCTAATCCAACGAGAAGTCATCTAGCCATATGAGAACTTCATTCCTCTTCCATGTCATAAACCACAAAACAAATGAAGCAACTGTGAGTTGTTAAGATGACAAATATCAAAATGAGGAAACAAATTTCAAAAGAAGCAATTACAATTGAAATCCATATCTTCAGTGGGGAAAATAACATTTGAGAAGAATTGAAATGCATAGGTAACTAAAGAAATAGAGGAAACTAGCAGCAGACCAATTTACACTACGAATAATGCATATGGCAGAAAAGCTAAAACATAATGGACCTTCAATTCCATTCTGATGTGCATAGCAAGCTTTAATATTATAATGATTTTCCCCAAGAACCAACTAGTTTCAGCTTGTCTTCTTGAATTGCTAATTCTGATGTTATAAACAGATTTATGAGATAAGCCGGTTGCAGCATGACTAACGGAAACAAGAGCAGCTTATGCAATATAGCTCATCAAAGCTCAAAGGGGAATCCTGCATATTATATCTACATCATACAGATAGAATACAAGATCATCCTTTCTGAAAGTAAGGTTATCATAGAATGTTTTCTCGCCTTCTTTGTTAGTATTCTTGAATCTTATGTACACGAACCAAGAGTTTTTCAAAAGCATACATCAGGCATCTATACTGTGAATTTAGCTGTAGTAGTACAAGCACCTTGCATAGTAGAAATCATTTGACAGAACTCAAGCATACCATTATAAAGCTCCATGTTCGACCTGGATCATTGTACCGTGCAAGCAAGCAACCCAGCTGTGGTTTAAGACCATCTTTAATGATACTGGAGCGCAGGGTTTTCTCATTTTCTCGAACAATATCCTCTGTGGGTTTCCCAGTAAACTTCACAACTGCCGCAATGCCTCCTTCCACCTTTCTCAAGCTGACTGTTTCTTGATTAGGATTCGGTAAACTGGTCAAAAGGTTAAATAGTAAACACATATCTTTAAATTCAAAAATAGACATTACCCCAAACATTGGCTTGTTGCCTTTTTTTATTATATTCTCCTCTATTAATATTACATGCTCATTTACAGCTATTAATAACACATTAATTCTAATTCCTAATTTGTAAACCCTAAATTAAGAATAAAATAATAGGCTGATTCTATTCGCCCATAAAATAGGAAACATTATTAATAACAGATTCCCTGTTTAACATCACCCCTCAAATTGATAAGGCTGATCAAGGAGCATCAATTTGCTAAGTAGAAACTGGTGACGAGGTCGAGGAACGACTTTGGTAAGGATATCTGCAAGATGAAGTTGCGAAGTGACATGAGGAAGAGTAATAACATGATCATCAAGAGCCTCACGAATGGAATGACAGTCCACCTCAATATGCTTAGTGCGCTCATGAAAAACCGAATTGGCAGCAATTTGAGTGGCGCTAGTGTTGTCAGCACAGAGAGACATTGCATAGTTTTGAGGAATTCCAAGTTCATCCACCAAACCAAGAAGCCAAATAATATCAGAACAGGCTGAAGACAGAGCTTGGTATTCAGACTTAGTGGATGACTTGGAAACTCGGGCTTGCTTTTTACTCTTTCAAGATATTAGAGCAAGACCAAGGAACATGCACCAACCGGAGACAGACCTTCGAGTATCAGGACAACCCGCCCAAAACGCATCACTATAGGCACGCAAGGTAAGAGATGTGTTGGTAGGAAAAAATAATCCCCGATGAGAATTAGGTTCGAACCCATACCTATTTGGCAGACAAATAGTTCGGTTGGACCTGCATGGTGCTATTGGTGGAGGGTCAGGCGACGGGACAGGGTCGAGAAGGGGGGAATCAAGCTGGCATCTGACAAAGACATGACTTGGTTTCCAACGTTCTGTATGACAAGGAACCTCATAAAAGTGAGGGAGGGAAGCCAAACCAGGAGAGCCAGAGGAAACACAAGGAAAAAATACTGATGATCAAAGAAAACCACATTCCGAGAGATGCGCAAGCGCTGGACAGTAGCATCATAACATAAGAACCCTTTCTACATAGGAGCATTACCCATAAAGGCACGCTGCACAGATTAAGCGTCGAGTTTGTGACGCACCGGCGGTGGCAAGTGGACAAAACATACACAACCAAATGTGTGATAAGTTGGTGGTATGTTGTAGAGACGGAAGAAAGGAGAATCAAAATCCAGAACCTGTCGGAAGGCGGTTGGTCAAGTATATAGCGGTGGACAAAGCTTCAACCCAGAATTGAGAAGGAACAGAAGCTTGAAGAAGTAACATTCGGGTGACTTCAAGTAAGCGCTTATTCTTCAGTCTGCAACAGAAACAACATCCAAAACAAAGTTATCACAAGTCATGGCCCCTTGAGTGAGGAGACGCTCCTCCTCCTGAAGTAGTTCCCCTAGATGCATATCCAAAGAAGGATCCGGAGTCCGATTTAGCAGAGCAGCACTCACAACTTCAAAATCAGGATGAAGCTTCATAAGAAATTGATTCCGCTTACCGACTTCATAGACTTATTGAACAGCAGCGAGCGAGTCTTTGGAAACATCAGCATGTAGAATAGCTGAATGTTCAGCCCATAGATTAAGAAACCCAGAATAATAGTCCTAAATAGAAAGACTTCCCTGACAGTAAGTAGCTATGTCAAGCTCCAATTGAAACCGTTTGGCAGCATTGCCTTGGTTGTAAACACGCTTCAGATAATCCCACATATCCTTCGAAGTAGAAAAGGAACGCAGATTATTAACCATTTTAGGGTCAACCGAAGCTAGAATCCAAGTTATAATCTGGGCATCCTTTGCCAGCCATGCCGCCAGTGCAGCGTCAGCGGCTGGTGCAGTGAAGGTCCAATCCACATGGCCCCACAAGCCTTTCCCTTTGACGAACATCTTGAATTGAAACTCCCAGGCTGCATAATTTTTGCCAGTAAAGCGGACACATTCTCTGTCACCATGATGTAACCCGCAGCAAACCACGAACAAGAAAACTAGAAAACCAGAAAACCCACGAACCACAAGAACCATGAACAAGATGGAGACTGAGACGAGAAACAGAGACAACAAACCAGAGATCAAGACGAGAACCAAGAACCACGACGGAAACGAGAAATAGGAACCACGAACCAGAGACCAAGACAAGAGCCAAGAACGCGAGCAAGGGATGTCTCTAGCTAGGAGACTCGTGATACCATGTCAAAAAACTTGGCTTGTTGCCTTCTTTGATTCTATTCTCCTCTATAAATATTACATGCTCATTTACAGCTATTAATAACACATTAATTCTAATTCCTAATTTGTACAACCTAAATTAAGAATACAAATAATAGACTGATTCTATTCCTAATGTTCAACACATAAAATAGTAAACAATATTAATAATACATTCCCTGTTTAACACCCCTGAGCTAAGATATGCATCTTTTACTATAAAAGTTCTTCAAATTTTGAAACCTGGCATTCCTGCAAGACTCGGGAGACATACATTTTTCTTTCATTGTCTGATGGAAGAACTATTTGGATTGACACTTTGGACAATTCAGCATCAATGGCTTCAGTGAAGACGGGAGTAGTCATTGGTATCTTCTCTGTTGTGGAATTCTTTCCAAATATATATCTGTGTAGGGGGAATTACTAGCATTTATGCATTATCTGAGAGTCTAAAAAATAATGACAGCGTTATTTGATATAAAAAGACTAACCCAGCAACATCATTAAATCCAGTAGACCCTGATAGCTTGTCTCCATTTGTTTCTACTACTATGAATGGATCATACTGTCTAACCTGTTATATCATTAAAATAAAAATGCATGACATAAAAATAGTGAAAAATTTATGCGGTACTCAGACATATAATTCTTTATGTTTTGCCATTTCGAATTGTTTGGTGCTGGTAGACGAAACCATGAACATTCTCTTTTTGTATAAATTGTTTGATGTGCCGTACTGTGGTGCAGTGTTAACAAAGCTGTAGTCACAAAAGGTGAACTTTACCTTTTGATATAAGCATCAATGCAATCCTTTAAAGGAAATGACATATTATTTTTGTTACGATACAAATTAATACATCAGAGTTTTATGAATAATATTGTATCAAAGCAAAAACATTATGTTGATGAATGACAAGATAGACCTCATAATTTGCTGTCCTTTTCAATATTTGATATTTGGGTGATTCCAAGTCTGGAGTCTTATAAATCCTCAACTGCAGAGTGTCAATTCTTCATAGTTAGAATGGATTTTGAGAAGACTTTAAGAGAATCAATGTCCAAGGCATACATAAAGAGTGAAATAGAAGGGTACCTGTTTGATTACATACCACAAACCTTCGAAAGAAAAATAGTCATTTTTCTCTATTGAATCCCAAAAGTCCTAGGAAATTGAGGAACAAGAAATTAAATACCAATATGAAAATAGTAATGTCTCTCTCGGTCTCTCCATTAAATATTTCACTACTTGATAGCACTAATTTTTTTTATCAGAGACCCTCAGTATTCGAATATCACTTTGAACTCCGACTAATCTGAATTGAGATAGTAAGCCTCATTTAAGAAAACAAAGCTTTACTAACACCTATTTTTTTCACAGAGACCTTGCCACTCTTACCACACTAGTTTTTAGTTGGTCACTAGTTTTTTCATAGTTGGAAGTTGGAACCTACCACATGGCTACAGAACTTGCCATTTTCTGGGTTAATGCCCATAACGGATGTTCCTGTAAAAGCCAATTCCGGTTTCCATGGAAGTAGCACGAATTTCATAACCATGGTCCATCTTGTAGTTATCTCATACGCTCCTGTCTATAGCGCAATTAAATCAGTCGGTCCGAATAAACAAGGTAGAGAATAAAATGAGACTAACGATTCATTAAAATAAAATAAAGAAAAAATGCCGACAACACTTTTTTAACACTATTCCATAGACTCTCCACTATATATTCATGTTAGCCTGATAAATTATAGAGAAATGTTATTTTTACATCAAAATGTCACAACAAAATTCGTCCACAATTTTCATGATTAACGCGGTTCAAAAACATGATTAATGAAGAGTTGAGTTTGGTTAATTGATATATCAAGGTATCGCAATCATTAACTATCAACTGAACTTCATTAACCACCATTTTGAACGTCATTAATCACGATTTTCAAGTGTTCAAATATGCATGTAGTATGTATAATGAAGAGCATATTCAAAGCCAAAAATGGTTAATGTAATATGTATAATTAGCCCACGTTTTTTTTGGTTATTTGAACATCTAAAAATTGTGGTTAATGACGTTCAAAATGATGGTCAATGAACTTCAATTTATGGTTAATGATTTGCGATATCTTGATATATCCATTAACCAAAATACCAAACTCAATATTTCATTGATCACATCTTTGAACTGCATTAACCATATAAATTATTGTTGATTTTGTTGTGAACTCTTGATGTTCAAATAATGGGACCCCAAAAATTATATAGCTTCATTCTTTATTTAGTGAGTCTATAACACGAGAGTTTTCAAAACGTGCCTAGCTAGAGTTGTTCAGCATGAAATAAGTGTAAAAATAGGGAAAACAGACCAGTTTGACCCAATGCAACTGAAACTGAGGCCTGAAGAGTGTCTTGAGAAGGGCAATATTGAAGAGGTAACCACTCAAAGTGTCATGCTTGGTGATTGGGTCTCGGAAGAAGACACGTTCATCGTAGGCCGTTTTATCAATCCCTTGATCATCAAATAGATGGGGAAGGTCTTCATAGAGAAAGCCCACAAGTTGCTGCACATCGAACGTTGATTTGGGTGGGCTCTGCTCCACTAAGCTCAGCTGAATGGACCACTTTAAGCGATTGTTGGTTTCGGCTTTGAGGGTCAGGTTTTGCCGTCTCCGTGGCTTGAGAGGAGGTGGACGGTGACGCCGGATGCTAACGGTGGCGCTCGGTGGCTGGAAACTGACGCAAGCCGTGGGGAATGGCTCCGAAATTTGGTGGGAGAGGTTGGAAGTGGCCATAGGCATGGACTGTTTTAAGACCGTGAATCTTAGCCTCGTAACAAATGATAATAAAGGGACCAAAATGATCCAAAAAAAAATGGGGAGCAGAAATGTTATATTATATTGGTATAATTACTTTAGAAGTCTCGGAAGTATTTCAGAATTTTTAAATAGATTTTTAAATTAAAAAAATTTATAATTGGGTCTCTGAATTTTGATATATTTTATAATTGAATTCTTACACTTTAAACATTTATAATCAGGTCCCTAAACTTATTAATAGTTTATAATTAGGTCCCTAAGATATTAGGCATTTTTTAAATCTTTGTTATTGTGGTGATCCAATGGTTCTATAAACCTTTAAGACCGATAAGAAATCTCGAAAGAAATTTATACGGTGCTCTAATTATAAGGTTCTTCTCCTACCCAGTGACCTAATTACAAATTATTTACAAGTTTAGGAACCCAATTACAAACGTTTAAAGTGTATGGACTTAATTACAAAGTATTTAGAAGTTCAAGGACCCAACTACAAATTTTTTTGATTTAAGGACCTATTTAAAAATTCTAAAATAATTCGGAGACCAACTCAGTAATTAAACCTATTATTATATTTGGCACCCTCAATTTTGCACGGCCACTATAATAATCTCTTTATTTTTTTTATTATTATTATTATAAATTTAAATTAAAGATTGCTTATTAATATATTTTGGAAGTTATCAACAAAATTTTTTAAATTTAAATATTATTATATTGGTGTAAAGGTTAATCTTTATTTTTTGTGAAATAATAAGTTTTTTTTGTTACAAGAAGCGACAAAAGCCAAAGAAAAACAAATAACTATTAAGCTATACAGGGTAATGAGGCCCCAGAGACGTCAGCATGGGTCAATAGAGCAAGGTCATGAGAGGGATGGAGAATTTCTTCAAACCCAAAACTTTTTGTGATACTGTTATTTGCAAGACAATTTGCACATCAGTCCCCTTTGTTGGAACCAAAGTGGTCATGGTCCAGATAATCTCTTAAGTTTTGATGTTAACAAAGAGCTAATTTAAGATGAACAAAGATTGGTTATGGACTAACGTGTTATATTAAGTGTGCAGGACAAATCTAAATTGAGTCCAAAGACTATCCATAGTCCAAAGATTTTGTCTCGTCCAATATAGTCCAAAGACGTTATCTCGTCCAACATAGTCCAAAGACTCTATCTCGTCCAACACCTATTCCTGGTTTACGACTGGACGATAGTTTATAGAACCAGTGAGTCCAAAGACTCTTTTGGTTACCTTCTGTAATAGCTAGTCCAATAAATGTCTTTTGAATTTCAAGCGCGAATATCTTTGTAAAAGCATTTGAAATTATTATTCCATGTAAAAGGCTTATACTAGTGGGACAAAACATTCTCTGTAAGATTCGTACAAAGAAAAGCATAAGCCAGAATGTCCCTATCACCTAAAGAAGTTGACCTTCTTGTTTTGGATAAACAAAAGGCAACTTTCTTCTACTCAGAGGATATGTCAGCACCACTTTTAGCCATCTCCCTGGTAGTCCTTTCTGCTGATCAGAAACTTCAGAAGCTATCAGACTCAACGGATCAAATGCATTCAATGCTCATCAGAACGGATCCTTTTCCATCCGTTGAAGACTGAAGACTGCCCAAAGAAAAGAGGCTATATATACCTTCATCTTTTGAAAGTGCAATATCAACAAACGCTGAACAAAAAAAACTGAACTTGAGCAAAAAGAAGTGAAGCAACACAAAGCAATTCAAAATCCTTCTTGAGATAAAAGAGAAAATCTCAAAGCTTGCAAAGCTAGAAAAGCTACTCTGATTCTAACTTTCATATTACTCTCTGTGTAGAGTTGTTTTCAAGAGTCTAAGCTTTAGTTTCGAATTCTCACATTTAGTGAGTTAGTAGAACAACCTTTTTCAAAACCTTAGTTTGGTTGAGCCTGAAGAGGCTTGTCTGTAAAAGAATACTTAGAGAACCTGAAGAGGTTGAGAATACTGCCTGAAGAGGTGTTGAATACTTTGTAACAAAAGGTTTTTGTTATAGTGGATAAAGCTCTCAAGTAGAGAGGACTGGACGTAGCTCTTTGGTGAAGAGTGAACCAGGATAACATCTTTGTGTTCCTTTCTCTCCCTTACTCTTATTTTAGTTTATTATCTAATTAACTAACTGGGATTGAATTGCCTTTCATTACGCTGTCTTCCGTCTTAGTCAAAACTAAGTGAGCGTCCAACGTGGTGTTTGGAAGAGCTCTCTTTGCTTTCAATCGTTTTAGCGTCCAATCTTGAGAAAAACATTATCTGCTTACGAAAAGAATTTAAAATTCTCTAAAACACAATTCAACCCCCCTTCTTGTGTTTCAAACAGGTTCCTTCAATTGGTATCAGAGCTCAGCCTCTGGGTTGAGCACTTTGCCGTGTAGAGGAAAAGATCCTACTGCAGATATGTCTGGACCAGGTATGCCAAGCGGGAGTCAACCAGTTATGGAAGGCACTTCCATGACCAGACCGCCGTTCTTCAACGGTACTCACTACCTGTACTGGAAGGAGAGATTCAAAGGTTTCATCCTCAGTACAAACTCAGTTCTCTGGGCTAGAATCACAAATGGTCCTAACGTTTGTCTCAACTCTGAAGGGACAGACAAAGCAGAGGACGATTGGACAGATGCTGAACGGGCCAGAATGGAACAAAATCATAAAGCAAGATATGCTTTAATGTGTGCTCTCAGTCCTGACGAATTTCAGAAGATTCACGCATGTGAATCAGCTAAACAAATATGGGACACCTTATCTAATCTCCATGAAGGGACAACCAAGGTGAAGGACTCTAAAATCATCATGCTGGTTGGCCAGTATGAAATGTTCACCATGGCTGAAGGAGAGTCCATCCTTGACATGATGGGTCGCTTTCAGACGATCATCAACAATCTGAAATCCCTTGGAAAGGTGTACACTACCAAGGAGAATGTCACCAAGATTCTTAGGAGTTTGCCTAAGAAATGGAGACCTCTTGTCACTGCAATCACCCAGGCCAAAGATCTCTCCACTTTGACTCTGGATGATCTTGTCGGGACGCTTCAAGTTCATGAGCAGGAGCTTGATCTTGACAATCCCGGAAAGAAGAACAAGGGGATTGCCCTGAAAGCTCAAAGGTCCAATAACTCAAAAGCCTTAAAAGCTGATGAGTCCAGTGATGAAGCTGATCAGTCTGATGATGATGTATCAGACGATGACGAGCTATCCTTCATCTCCAGAAAGATTCAGAATATGTGGAGAAAGAAAAATGGAATGAAGAGAAGGCCATTCCAAAAGAAAAGCTTCAAGGACCATGCTGAACCCAAGGATAAAAGTCAACTGGTCTGTTTTGAATGTAACAAACCAGGACACTTCAAAGCTGACTGTCCTACGCTAAAGGACAAGAAGAAGTTCTTTAAAAAGAAGAAAAAGAACTTCATGGCAACTTGGGAGGACTTGAACTCTTCTGAAGAAGAAGAAGAAGAAACAAATGAAGAGGCTAATCTATGCCTATGGTCCAACAAGCAAGATGAAGACTCTTCGGACGATGAACAATTTGTTGTTCCCGGAGAAAGAAGTCAGGAGTCTACCTCTGGAAGAGGAAGGAATATGAATGTTCCACCCATCTTCAAGGGAACAGACTACACTTATTGGAAATCAATGTTCCAATTATACGTCCAAGCTCAAAATTATGAGCTGTGGGACATCTTCACAAACGGAGATTATCGTCCAACGATTACCCATGAGGACGGTTCAACATCGTCCAAACATGAAACAGACTGGACGAGTGATGACATCAGACGATGTTCTCAGAATGCCTATGCCAATTGGTGTCTTGTCAACGCCCTTGATCGTCCAAGATTGGACATGGTCTCGCAACTCCAAACAGCTAAGGAGAAGCTGGACGCTCTGGAACATCTGTTCAGACCAAGGAACTCATCTACCTCAAATCTCTGCCTAATGGCCAAAAGCTCTTCGGACGCTGAATCAGAAGATGACGAGGTATCCGTTTCTGACTCTCTTCAAGAAGCATATGATGAACTGCTAAATGATTCTTCTATATTGCATCATCAATATATCGTGCTTAAGAAAAAATTGTCAAAAGTAAACAAGGAGTTGGAAGAGTCCAACAAATTAAATAAGCAGCTTGTTGAAGAGAATAACAAGCTTAAAGCTGAGAATGTCAGTCTAACTGACAAACTCACCTCTGAGTCCAGTGAACCTCATGAGGTAACTAGACTAAAACAAGAGGTATCTGACCTCACCAAAAGCGTAACTAAGCTTGTTGGAGGATCAGAGAAGCTAGACCTGATATTGAGATACACTAGATCACCTCATGATAAGTCTGGCCTAGGCTATGACTCTGAGAAACAAAATGCGTCTCAGAAAATATCAGGGTCCAACAAAAATCACAAGGCTTTTCATTCCTATGGAAAGCAAAAAGAACATAAATTGCATGCATCCAGAACTTACTGTAAGATTTGTGGAAAGAGTGGTCACACTTCTTCAAAATGCATTTACAAAAATAAAAACAAAATGCATGGACGAAGACCACCAACTAACCCAAAAGGACCCAAGTCTATCTGGGTACCTAAGAATATGATAATACCTGTTGCAGATCTGCTTAGCAACACGAAAAAGACCCCAGTCCTGGTACTTGGACAGTGGTTGCTCACGTCACATGACGGGAGAAAGGTGTATGTTCCAAGAAATCCATGAGAAGTCTAGTGGATGGGTCACCTTTGGAGGCAACCAGAAGGGTAAGATAGTAGGAATAGGTAAGATTGGTAAGTATCCTCTTCCCTCTATTGATAATGTTCTTCTGGTTGAAGGATTAAAACACAACTTGCTTAGCATAAGTCAGTTATGTGACAGTGGGTCTGTTGTTTCCTTCAATAAAGGTGAATGTATGGTCAAGAACCCTGATGGGTCCATCTTATTCACTGCCAAAAGGCAAAATAATCTGTACAAGATTAATTTGGGGGAACTCTCAACTCAAAGTGTATCATGCCTAGTGTCTATCGAAGATGAGCGATGGATCTGGCACAAAAGACTTGGTCATGCTAGTATGAGATTAATCTCTAAACTAAACAAGCATAACCTTGTAAGAGGTTTACCAAAGATTGTGTTTAGATCAGATGCTCTCTGTGACGCTTGTCAAAAAGGAAAACAAGTTAAGAACTCGTTTGAGTCCAAAAACATTGTTAGTACTTCTAGACCACTGGAATTGTTGCATATTGATTTGTTTGGTCCAACAAGGACGGCCTCTGTCAGTGGTAAGAAATATGGACTTGTCATAGTAGATGACTATACTAGATGGACATCGGTTAAGTTCCTTGCTCACAAGGATGAGTCTATCAAGGTCTTTTCTATATTCTGTAAGCGAGTTCAGAATGAAAAAGGCATATTCATCAGCTCGATCAGAAGTGATCATGGTAGCGAATTTGAAAATGAGCTCTTTCAAAGGTTCTGTGATGAAAGTGGTATTCATCACAATTTCTTTGCTCCTAGAACTCCTCAACAAAACGGTGTTGTTGAGAGGAAGAACCGATCTCTTCAAGAGATGGCTAGGGCAATGCTCAGTGATAATTCTGTCCCTAAGCACTTCTGGGCTGAAGCTGTAAATACTGCCTGCTATATTCAAAACAGAATATACATAAGACCAATCTTGAATAAGACTCCTTATGAATTGTGGAAAGGACGCAAACCCAACATCTCTTATTTCCACCCCTTTGGATGTCAATGTTTTATTTTAAATCCTAAGGATCAACTAGGAAAGTTTGATGCCAAAGTAGATAATGGAATATTGTTAGGATTCTCAGAAACGTCTAAAGCTTTTAGAGTCTATAACTCTAGAACGTTGATTGTTGAAGAATCCATTCATGTTAAATTTGATGACAAACAGCCTGATAAGAGATTATCAGAGCTAGATGATTCTTTTGCAGATATGAATCTGAATGATTCAGATGCTCGTCCAACAACCAACAAAGACGAGGCATCAGACGCTACGATGGACGCATCATCGTCTCAGCAAGCTGTAAATACCCCTCGTTCATGGCAATTCAGAACTTATCATCCCGAGGATCAAATCATTGGCAAACCTAATGATAACGTCCGGACAAGGTCAACTTTCAGAGAGCAAGCTGACTCAGCATTCATCTCTGAGATGGAACCAAAGTCTGTGGACGAAGCCTTATTGGACGAGTGCTGGATCCTCGCTATGCAAGAAGAGCTCAACCAGTTTCAACGCAGTGACGTTTGGACGCTGGTCTCCCTGCCTAAGGATAAGTCTGTAATTGGAACCAAGTGGGTCTATCGCAACAAGCTGGACGAGGATGGCAAGGTGGTAAGGAATAAAGCAAGGCTAGTTGCCCAAGGCTACTCACAAGAGGAAGGTATTGACTATACTGAAACCTTTGCTCCAGTAGCTAGATTAGAAGCTATACGCATCTTACTTTCATATGCTGCACATCATAACATCATGCTTTACCAAATGGATGTAAAAAGTGCTTTTCTAAATGGTGTAATAAATGAAGAAGTATATGTTCTCCAACCACCCGGTTTTGAAGATCAGAACCGTCCTGAGCATGTATATAAGCTTAAGAAAGCTTTATATGGACTCAAGCAAGCTCCTAGAGCTTGGTATGAGAGACTCAGCTCTTTCCTAATGGAGAATGGCTTCTCGAGAGGAAAAGTGGACACAACTCTTTTTAGAAAAGTAAATAAAAAGGAATTTATTGTTGCTCAAATTTACGTTGATGATATAATATTTGGTGCAACTGATGAATCTCTTTGCCAAGAGTTTTCTGAATTAATGCAAAGGGAGTTTGAAATGAGCATGATGGGAGAACTAAAATTCTTCCTCGGACTTCAAGTAAAGCAAACTTCAGACGGAGTGTACATTCATCAGACGAAGTACACAAAGGAGCTTCTAAAACGCTTCAAGTTGGACGATTGCAAACCTATGAATACACCGATGCATCCAACGTCCGTGCTAAACAAAGATGATAAAGATAAAAAGGTAGACCAAAAGGTATATAGAGGTATGATCGGTTCCCTCTTATATCTAACTGCGTCCAGACCTGATATCATGTTTAGCGTTTGCTTATGTGCTCGTTTTCAATCTGATCCAAGAGAGTCTCATCTCTCAGCAGTAAAAAGAATCTTTAGATACTTAAAAGGTTCTACTAATCTGGGTCTTTTGTATAAGAAAATTGATGAATACAGATTAGTTGGATTTTGTGATGCTGACTATGCTGGAGACAGAATAGAAAGGAAAAGCACAAGTGGAGGGTGTCACTTCATTGGTGCTAATCTCGTCTCATGGTCAAGCAAAAGGCAAAGCACAATTGCTCTATCAACTGCTGAAGCTGAGTACATTGCTGCAGCCAGCTGCTGCTCACAACTGCTTTGGATCAAACATCAGTTGGAAGACTACAACGTGTTTGTAAGCAACATCCCTATAATGTGTGATAACACTGCTGCTATTAATTTATCAAAGAACCCCATACTGCATTCTAGAGCAAAGCATATAGAAATAAAACATCATTTTATTAGGGACTATGTGCAAAAAGGAACAATAGATATTCAATTTGTTGATACTGACCATCAATGGGCAGATATCTTCACTAAACCTTTAGCCGTAGATAGGTTTTTATTTATAAGAAAATATCTGAACATGCATTTCATTGATTAACTGAGAGTCCAATGCATGCGTCCAATATTTGCATTACGTCCAATATATGCTCGTCCAATGTATCTTCTGAATGATCGTCTAATGCATTAATGAAACTCAATCTTTGTCGAATGAAATATTATCCTTCATTCCCTTAACTGAGTCAGTTCTTTATCTTTTTTATTTGCCAAAAATGCTTTTTACGGTTTCAAAGTCTGAACGTGTGTCAGACATTTAATGCACGTCGTTTCGCTCTCTCTCTCTCTTTGAAAATACGAAAGGCTTTCGCTCTCTCTTCTTCTTCCTTTTAAAACCTAAGTTTTGCTCTTTGATAAAAATCAAACCTTTACAAAAAGCTTTAACCTTTCTTCTTGCTTCTTCGAAAAGGAAAACCCTTTCTGAAAAAAAAAAAAAAAAAAAAAAAACTCTTCTCTTTCAACATCCTCTCTGAAACCATGGCAACCTCTTCTGCTGCTGGCTCAAAAGGTAAAGGAAAAACCTTCAATGCTCAGACTACTGATGTTATGGTCGAATACAAGTTTAACCTACAATTCCTAGCTGATAATGGGATTGACATCTTTTCCAACATCCATGCCGCTGGATGGTCAAGTTACTTTGAAGGTTCTCCAGTAATCTACCCTGCTCTTGTTAGGGAGTTCTGGACAAACCCCATTGTCTCTGCAAGAGAGATTCGCAACAAGGTGCTTGATACTGAAGTCATAGTATCTGAAGCAACAATCTCTAATGCAACTGGGTGTGCTCAATCAGGCATAACTGTTGAAGATAACTGGGAAGAAGAGATTGGTGATGCTTCCACCATCAGAGATTGTTTGTTGAAAAACTCTGGTGACAAGCTCATAGCCTAAAAGATGACTGACAAGGCTAGGGTTCTTCACCAAATCCTGAACAAGGCTATCCTTCATAAAGTTGGGTCAAAGGATAATGTTTCAAAGGCTCATCAGTTTTGCCTAGTTCACCTGATTCTTGAAAGGCAAATAAACCTTCCCCACCTCCTCTTTTCCTTCTTCAAATACGCCATTGAAGGCTCTGGGAAGAACACTGCACTCATCTATGGCGCCCTTCTCTCCAAAATATTTGAGAAGCACATGGTCTACGACGACCTCAAGAACTTAGCTCCAGAAAGAAAGTTCAAATACTATGGAGTTCATGGGATTGAACGAGTGCATCAGCCTGAGTTTAGCAGGCAAAGTTTGGTAATGATGCAGTTGGACTGCTTTAAAAAGTCCAAACTTGAAGGCCAACAAAAAGGAGCTCAGACGCAAAGCTTAGAAGAAGAAGCGTCTGAACAATGTGTCTCTGCTGGACGCTCTGCTGAACGAGCTCGTCCAATGGCTAAGACTTCTTCGTCTCGTCCAAAGCCAATCGTCCAACCTTCAATTTCTTCGTCTCGTCCAAAGCCAATCGTCCAACCTTCAAGAAAAAGGAAGCTGGTTCTAGCTCCCATAGATGAAGATGAAGAGGACAATCTACCCATCTCCAGGGTAGTGAAAGGACCAAGATTGGAAACCGCACCTGCTGCACCTCTCTCTACAAGGGCAAGGTCATCTCGAAGAAAGACGAAAGGTAATACTGAACCTATCTCCAGTTCAGTTATTATTTCTCCTATGTCCAATCATCCGAGATAGAAGACTTAACATTTGAACCTTCCCTACCTCCCTCACCCACTAACTTACCACAAACCCAAACTCTAGCCTCACCAAATGAACCCGAGGATTGGTTCACACCCTGGGGAGATCATCCTTTCCAACCCTATGGTGCCCCCTACCCTAGACGGATCTTTCCCTTAAGCAAATATAGACGCCTCCCTGGAGTAGACTACAACAACAAATGCTCAATTTGGGCTGATGTTAAACGCAAATTTCCTGTTCTATTCCTTAAACGCTCACCCCCCACTACTGAACCTCACCCCAAAAGCCCCCTTCCTTTACCCGAATATGATTTTGAACAACCCTCCACATCATCCACCTTACCCCCTAAACTTGCCTACCAACCTATCCCATACACTTCAACTCAACCTCTGCCCTCTGAAACTTACAATGCCCATGGACCATTGGTTACCTACCTTGAGAAGAAGACTTTTCCTCCAAGGAAAATCTTTCCCAACCTCATCAAGGACAAGGCATTCAAATGGTGCCATTACAATATAAAGAGGCATGTTGTTCTTCGCCATGAAGACAAGAGAGGTTGCAAGACGGAGTATGAAAGAAGGGCAAGGACGTATGGCTTAAGTAACTTCATCCTTGATCCCGACCTTTCTTTCATTCCAAGCTATCCATCATCTTGGAAGGAGTATTCTGATGTCCGAGACTTTCTTCCTTACTATGCTGTGCGGAAGGAGTGTGATATGCCTCGAGAAGCTAAGATCCATCACAACCTTCCTAAGAGATTTTGGTCAAAGTCTTCTCGCACTAGCGTAGGAGTTGTTCCTCCTCGAGCTTGCCCAAGGCTCCCTATCCTAGATCCCAACAAGGATAAGGACCTTCGCAAAAAGCTTGAGTCATTGAGGTGCTGCGTCCACCCGAGCCTCTTGTTGTTCCTCTTGCTCCTCCTACTCTTCCTCCTCAGCCGGCCATTCCTGAAGAGACTGGGGACACCGAAACCATCTATGTGGAACCCTCCTCTGAAACTCATGGTAACGAAGTGGAACAAGTTGAAGACTCTGCTCAGTCCAAGTCTCAACCGGTCCCTCTCTCAATGGTCCATCCTGATGCTCCATCTCCTTCTCAGGCTCTGAGTGTAGTTCCTGATCAAAGAGGTGTGGACGCAACCCGGGCCACTGCTGAGAGCTCTGCCTCAGTTATCCCTCCTGAGTTTCAAGAGTTCGTCCAACGGACTATAGAAGCTAACAATGCGGTGCTCCTTCAGCAGATTGCGGCCATGTTCAAAGATTTCATTCCCAAACCTCCTCCCTCTTCTTAAAATTTTTTGTTTTGTTTTTTAAAAAAAAAAAAAAAAAACAACTGACTATGATGTGTTTCTCACTCTTTTGTCTGATGACAAAAAGGGGGAGAAGATGGATTTTGATTGATTATTGTTTGATTGATTATTTTCAATAATTGATTATTATTGATTGCTTATTTAAAGTCAAATTTGTTTATTGAATCCTTAAATTTGTTGATTGAATCTTTAAATGATACATGTGCTCATATTTGTTGAATGATGCTTTAAATGATTAAATGCTTTAAATGATTAGAATGTTTGTCTTAGGGGGAGCCCTTCAGCTCTCTAGGACTCTTTGTTCAAATCAAAATTAGCATGTTTTGTCATCATCAAAAAGGGGGAGATTGTTGGAACCAAAGTGGTCATGGTCCAGATAATCTCTTAAGTTTTGATGTTAACAAAGAGCTAATTTAAGATGAACAAAGATTGGTTATGGACTAACGTGTTATATTAAGTGTGCAGGACAAATCTAAATTGAGTCCAAAGACTATCCATAGTCCAAAGATTTTGTCTCGTCCAATATAGTCCAAAGACGTTATCTCGTCCAACATAGTCCAAAGACTCTATCTCATCCAACACCTATTCCTGGTTTACGACTGGACGATAGTTTATAGAACCAGTGAGTCCAAAGACTCTTTTGGTTACCTTCTGTAATAGCTAGTCCAATAAATGTCTTTTGAATTTCAAGCGCGAATATCTTTGTAAAAGCATTTGAAATTATTATTCCATGTAAAAGGCTTATACTAGTGGGACAAAACATTCTCTGTAAGATTCGTACAAAGAAAAGCATAAGCCAGAATGTCCCTATCACCTAAAGAAGTTGACCTTCTTGTTTTGGATAAACAAAAGGCAACTTTCTTCTACTCAGAGGATATGTCAGCACCACTTTTAGCCATCTCCCTGGTAGTCCTTTCTGCTGATCAGAAACTTCAGAAGCTATCAGACTCAACGGATCAAATGCATTCAATGCTCATCAGAACGGATCCTTTTCCATCCGTTGAAGACTGAAGACTGCCCAAAGAAAAGAGGCTATATATACCTTCATCTTTTGAAAGTGCAATATCAACAAACGCTGAACAAAAAAAACTGAACTTGAGCAAAAAGAAGTGAAGCAACACAAAGCAATTCAAAATCCTTCTTGAGATAAAAGAGAAAATCTCAAAGCTTGCAAAGCTAGAAAAGCTACTCTGATTCTAACTTTCATATTACTCTCTGTGTAGAGTTGTTTTCAAGAGTCTAAGCTTTAGTTTCGAATTCTCACATTTAGTGAGTTAGTAGAACAACCTTTTTCAAAACCTTAGTTTGGTTGAGCCTGAAGAGGCTTGTCTGTAAAAGAATACTTAGAGAACCTGAAGAGGTTGAGAATACTGCCTGAAGAGGTGTTGAATACTTTGTAACAAAAGGTTTTTGTTATAGTGGATAAAGCTCTCAAGTAGAGAGGACTGGACGTAGCTCTTTGGTGAAGAGTGAACCAGGATAACATCTTTGTGTTCCTTTCTCTCCCTTACTCTTATTTTAGTTTATTATCTAATTAACTAACTGGGATTGAATTGCCTTTCATTACGCTGTCTTCCGTCTTAGTCAAAACTAAGTGAGCGTCCAACGTGGTGTTTGGAAGAGCTCTCTTTGCTTTCAATCGTTTTAGCGTCCAATCTTGAGAAAAACATTATCTGCTTACGAAAAGAATTTAAAATTCTCTAAAACACAATTCAACCCCCCTTCTTGTGTTTCAAACAGGTTCCTTCACCCTTTTGTAAGAGTGTGGCAAAACTAAAGTTCCCAATCCAGAAGAAGAAGCTTTTTGATCAAGCAAAAAATCCTAGAATTGCTGTTATAGCACTGCTGAGATAGCAGACATGAAATAGCTGTATGGGAATCACTTTCAACAATAAGTTTCTTATAACCTGAATTCCAAGCCATGAGCATCCCCACGTAGATACCCCAAAATTCAACAGTAAGCGCTGTACAAGTTCCAATGTCATAAGTGAAACCCTTGAGCCAAGCACCATTTGCATTCCTAAATAAACCACCACAACCAGAATCCCCTGGATCGAGGAGTCGTCAGTGTTTAGCTTAATCCATCCATCCGCTGGAAATTTCCAAGCTATATGAATAACCATAGAAGAGCAGATCTGATCATTCCCCGATCCACCAGTGGAAAGCCAGATTTAACCAACCAAATAGAGGATTATTTCCAATCTGTTTTGAGGCATACTGAAATTCTGCTCAAGAATAGAAGAGCTCCTCCACTTCCAAAGCAACCAACAAGTGACTCTGAAAGTGATCTTCCAGTCCTTACCTCCATGAGAGCCTAGATCTTGAGACAGACACATATGGAACCAATCTACATGATCTACCATGAAGAACTCAATAAGTTTCCTTGGATCCACTAGATTTTTCCAAAGGGAACAGGCTACAGAACAATCCCTAAGAATGTGAAGAACAGTTTCGGAAATTCCGTAGCATTTATAGCAATCTGCAAGGACTCAGCCCATTTACTTCTTCTCAAGGCTGTCATTAATTTGTTATGTACAGCCATCCAAATGAAAACTGAGATTCTGTAAGGGCCCTTCCAATTCCAAACATAACTCCAAATATCTTGAACATCTTCCTAAGGAATAAGAGAAATATATGCACTCTTCAAAATAAACATTCCATTGGTTGATAAAGACCAGGAATAAGAGTCTGGACCTTCTGATATAGAGGGAGGAACACAAGCTCTAATCTTGTTAACACAATCCTCAGGAAGCATTTGACTAAGGATATCATACTTCCAATGGCCATTTTCATTAACAAAGTCTATAACCATCTGATGATTATTAGAAATAGAATGTTTATCTAGAGCTAAGGAGCTTAATATAACTCTGCCATCCAGCCAAGCATGATGCCAAAATTCTGTTGAGGTGCCATTACCTAAGGATCTGGAGGAATTCATTTGAATATAGCTCCATAGATAAGCAATGTTCTTCCAAAGTCTTGAGTCTACAGTACTTACTTTCACTTGAGAAGCATTCAAATTGCTTCTTTCATACTTACCTCGAAGCACTTGTGTAACACCCCGATTTTCACTGCTTTCTAAGATCGATAATTTATATAAATAAGTTTATATTTTATCGGAGGTTTTAGAAAGTGAATTTAAATAAACTAAGACCATATTCATGTTGGAACCAAAGTGGTTATGGTCCACTAATCCCTTAAGTTTTGATGTTAACAAAGGACTAATTTCAGAAAAACAAAAATTATTTATGGACTAATGCTTTATCTTAAGTGTGCAAGATAATATATATATAAGTCCAAAGACTACGCTTGCCCAAACTCCAAAGTGGATTAGCTCTCGCTCTGTCAAGACGATAAAAAGTCTTTTTAAAATAGAATCTTGAGTCCAAAGACTCTTCCTTTTATTGTGTTGTAATCTTTATTTGGTTTTAGCGCGAACACATATGTAAAGCTTTTGAACTTATTATTCTATGTGTAAAAAGCTTATATCCTTCAAACAAATATTCCTTTTAATCTTCGTACCATCGAAAGCTGAAGCCACTGTCCCTGACACAAAAAGGATTTGACCATCTCCAAAAGGAAAGACAAAAGGCAACTTTCGAGTATAAGGAAAAGGAGTCAGCACCTCTTTAAGCTATCAAGCTTGATAGTCTACTTTGCTGATCAAAAGCCTCAACAAGTTATTGTTGGAACCAAAGTGGTTATGGTCCAAATAATCCTTAAGTTTTGATGTTAACAAAGAGCTAATTTAAGATGAACAAAGATTTGTTATGGACTAACGTTTTATATTAAGTGTGCAAAATAAAACTTAATTGAGTCCAAAAACTATCCCTAGTCCAAAGACTTTATCTCGTCCAACATTTAATCTTGGTTTACGACTGGACGATAATATATAGAACCATGAGTCCAAAGACTCTTTCGGTTACTTTTGTAATAGCTAGTCCAATAAATGCTTTTACTTCAAGCGCGAATTTCTTGTAAAAGCATTTGAATTTATTATTCCCTGTAAAAGGCTTATATCCTTGGAACAAAACATTCCTTGTAATATTCGTACATATGTAAAGCGTAAGCCAATATGTCTCTATCACTTTAAGAAGTTGACCTTCTTCTTTTGGAAAAACAAAAGGCAACTTTCGTTCTACTCAGAGGATATGTCAGCACCTCTTTTTAGCTATCATCCTGACAGTCTATCCTGCTGATCAGAAACTTCAGAAGCTATCAGACTCAACGAATCAAATGCATTCAATGCTCATCAGAACAGATCCTTTTCCATCCGTTGAACAGTGAAGTCTGCTCAAAGACAAGAGGCTATATATAACTCCATCACCTGAAAGTGCGAAGTCAAGAAAACGAGATAGAACTTGAGCAAAAATACAAGTGAAGCAACACTTAGCACTCAAAATCTTTCAAGAGATACAAGCAAAGCTCAAGAAATTAAAGAGAAAGTCTCAAGCTTGCAAAGCTAGCAAAGCTACTCTGATCCTCATTTTCATATTACTCTCTGTGTAGAGTTGTTTTTAAGAGTCTAAGCTTTAGTTTCGAATTCTCACATTTAGTGAGTTAGTAGAACAAACTTTTTCGAAACCTTAGTTTGGTTGAGCCTGAAGAGGCTTGTCTGTAAAAGAATACTTAGAGAACCTGAAGAGGTTGAGAATACTGCCTGAAGAGGTGTTGAATACTTTGTAACAAAAGGTTCTTGTTATAGTGGATAAAGCTCTCAAGTAGAGAGGACTGGACGTAGCTCTTTGGTGAAGAGTGAACCAGGATAATATCTTTGTGTTCTTTTCTCTCTCTTTCCTTACTATAGTTTATTATCTAACTAACTCACTGGGATTGAATTGCTTTTTTCTACGCTGTCTTCTTATCTTACTCAAACTAAGTTAGCGTCCAACTTGGTGCTTGGAAGAGCTCTCTTAGCTTTTAACCGTTTTAGCGTCCAACCTTGCGAAAACTATTATCTGCTTATGAAAAGAATTTAAAATCTTCAGAAACACAATTCAACCCCCCCTCTTGTGTTTGAAACAGGTTCCTTCAGTTATCAGACTCAACGGACTAACGCATTTAATGCTCAATCAGAACGGATTCCTCTCCAACCGTTGAAGAATAAAGTTCATAAAAACAAGTCTGCTATAAATATCTCTCATCTTGAAGATGCAAGTTAGCGAAGTGATACACAACTGAATCAAAATTGAAAAATAGTCAAGCACACAAGAGAACAAGCAATCAAGAGAAAAATATCAAAGCTTGCAAAGCTCTCTCTGTTCTTAACTTTCAAATCACTCTCTGCGTAGAGTATCACTCAAGTGTTCTAAGCTTTAATTTCAAACCCTCACACTTAGTGAGTTAGTTGAACAAAACTCTTTTCAAAACCTAGCTGGGTAAGCCTGAAGAGGCTTGTGTAGAAAGAATACTTAGTGTGCCTGAAGAGGTGTTAAATACTTGTAACAAAAGGTTTTTGTTATAGTGGAGAAAGCTCTCAAGTAGAGAGGACTGGACATAGCTCTTTGGAGAAGAGTGAACCAGGATAATATCCTTGTGTCTCTTTCTTTCCCTTGCTCTTGTTTTTAATTTATTTCCTAACTAACTGCTTGGGATTGAATTGATTTCTTATGGCGTTGACCTGCCTTCAGAAAGCGTCCAAAGATTTTAGAAACGCTCTTTGCATCAATCGTTGTTTCTTTGACTAACATCTTTGCAAAAATATATATCTGCTTACGAAAAGTTATAAAAACGTAAGAAATACAATTCAGCCCCCCTTCTTGTGTTTCAAACAGGCTCCTTCAATTGGTATCAGAGCTCAGCCTCTGGGTTGAGCACTTAGCCGTGTAGAGGAAAAGATCCTACAGCAGATATGGTAGGACAAGGTATGCCAAGTGGGAGTCAACCTGTTATGGAAGCCACTTCCATGACCAGACCTCCGTTCTTTAACGGAACCCATTACTTCTACTGGAAGGAGAGATTCAAAGGCTTTATCTTAGGTACAAACTCAGTTCTTTGAGCCAGAATCATGAATGGTCCAAATCTGTGTCTCAACTCTGATGGGACAGAAAAAGCTGAAGATGACTGAACTGATGCCGAAAGAGCTAGGATGCAACAAAACCATAAAGCCAAATATGCTTTAATGTGGGCTCTCAGTCCTGATGAATTTCAAAAGATTGACGCATGTGAATCAGCAATGCAAATCTGGGATACCTTATCAAATCTCCATGAGGGGACCACCAAGGTAAAAGATTCAAAAATCAACATGCTGGTTGGCCAGTATGAATTGTTCACCATGGCCAATGGACAGTCCATCTTGGACATGATGGGTCATTTTACGATCATCAATAATCTAAAGTCCCTTGGGAAAGTTTACACTACCAAGGAGAATGTCACTAAAATTCTTAGAAGCTTGCCTAAGAAATGGAGACCACTTGTTACTGCAATCACCCAGGCCACAGATCTCTCTACTTTGACGCTGGATGATCTGGTAGGAACTCTTCAAGTTCATGAATAGGAACTTGATCTTGATAATCCTGGAAACAAAAATAAAGGGATTGCTTTGAAAGCTCAAAAGTCCAACAACTCAAAAGCTCTAAAAGTTGACGAGTCAAATGATGATGTTGATCAATTTGATAATGAAGTATCAGACGATGACAAGTTATCCTTCATCTCCAGAAAGATTCAAAACATGTGGAGAAAGAAAAACGGGATGAAAAGAAGGTCATTTCAAAAGAAAAACTTCAAGGACCATGCTGAGTTTAAAGACAAAAATCAGCTGGTCTGTTTCGAGTACAACAAGCCGGACCACTTCAAGGCTGACTGTCCCATGTTAAACGACAAGAAGAAGTTTTTCAAAAAGAAGAAAAAGAACTTCATGGCAACCTGGGAAGATCTCAATTCTTCTTCTGAAGAAGAAGAAACAAATGAGGAATCAAATCTCGGTCTTTGGCCCAACGTCCAAAATGAAGACTCTTCGGATGACGAACAACTTGCTGTTCCCGAAGAAAGAGCTCAGGAAGCTACTTCTGAGAGAGGATGGAATGTTCCACCTGTTTTCAATGAAACGGACTATCCTTATTGGAAATCAGTTTTTCAAATATACGTCCAAGCTCAAAATTATGAGTTGTGGAATATATTCACTAATGGAGATCATCGTCCAACAATCACTCTTGAGGATGGATCAACAGCGTCCAAACCTGAAGTTGACTGGACGAATGAGGATATCAGACGGTATTCGCTAAATGCTCGTGCCAACTGGTGTCTCATCAACGCTCTTGATTGATCAAGAATGGAGATGGTCTTGCAGTTCCAAGCTGCTAAGGAGAAGCTGGACATCTTAGAACAATTGTTCAGTCGAAGGTGTCCTTCTGCCTCAAACTTCTGTCTGATGGTAAACACTTCATCAGACGCTAAACCGGAAGAAGATGAGCTATCTGCTTATGATTCTCTTCAAGAAGCATATGATGAACTGCTTAATGATTCCTCTTTATTGCATCATCAATATTTTATGCTTAAAAGAAAATTTTCTATAATAAATAAAGAGTTGGAAGATACCAACAAGCAAAATAAGCAGCTCATTGAAGAAAACAATAAGCTGAAAGCTGGGAATGTCAATCTAACAAATAGACTTACCTCTAAGACCAATGAACCTCACGAGGTAACCAAACTTAAACAAGATATATTTGACCTGACCAAAAGCGTATCAAAGCTTTTTGGAGGGTCAGAGAAACTTAACTAGATATTGAGGTATTCAAGATTACCTCACGATAAGTCTGGCTTAGGCTATGACTCTGAGAAACAAGAAGCTTCTCAGAAAATATCAAGGACCAATCAATATCATAAGGTTTTTCAATCTCAAGGAAAGCAAAAAGAAACCAAACAGCATGCATCAAATACTTATTACAACTTATGTGGAAAGATTATTCATATCTTTTCAACATGCATACACAAAAAGAAAAACATTATGCATGAATGAAGACCACAGACCTACCAAAAAGGACCCAAGTCTATCTGGGTACCTAAAAATATGATAATCCTTGTTGCAAACCTGCTTAGCAACACAAAGAATACCCCAGTCCTGGTACTTGGACAGTGGATGCTCAGGTCACATGACGGGAGAAAAGCCTATGTTCCAAGAACTACGTGAAAAGACTGGTGGATGGGTCACTTTCGGAGGCAACCAGAAAGGAAAGATAGTTGCAATTGGTAAGATTGGTAAGCATCCTTTTCCCTCTATTGATAATGTTCTCCTAGTTGAAGGATTAAAACACCACTTACTTAGAATAAGTCAATTATGTGATAGTGGGTCTGATGTTTCCTTCAATAAAGGTAAGTGTATGGTCAAGAACCCTGATGGATCCATCTTATTCACTGCCAAGAGGCAAAATAATCTTTATAAGATTAAATTGGGGGAACACTCAAATCAAAGTGTATCATGCCTAGTATCTGTTGAAGATGAGCGATGGATCTGGCACAAAAGACTTGGTTGTGCAAGTCTGATATTAATCTCAAGACTAAACAAGCATAACCTCATAAGAGGTCTACCAAAGATTGTGCATAGATCGGACGCTCTCTGTGACGCGTTCCAAAAAGGAAAACAAGTTAAGAACTCTTTTGAGTCCAAGAACATTGTTAGTACTTCAAGGCCACTAGAGCTGTTGCATCTTGATTTGTTTAGTCCAACAAGGGCTGCTTCTGTTAGTGGTAAGAAATATGGGCTTGTCATAGTAGATGACTATTTTAGATGGACATGGGTTAAGTTCCTTGCTCACAAGGATGAGTCTATCAAGATCTTTACTATATTCTGTAAGCGCTTTCAGAATGAAAAAGGCATATGTATAAGCTCAATCAAAAGTGACCATGGAGGCAAATTTAAAAATGAGTTTTTCCAAAGGTTTTGTGATGAAAGCGATATTCATCACAATTTCTCTGCCCCTAGAACACCACAACAGAATAGTGTTGTCGAGAGATAGAACCGATCTCTTCAAGAGATGGCTAGAGCAATGCTCAGTGATAATTCTGTTCTTAAACACTTCTGGGCTGAAGCTGTAAATACTGTCTGCTACATTCAAAACAGAATGTACATAAGACCTATCTTGAATAAGACTCCTTATGAACTGTGGAAAGGAAGCAAACCCAACATTTCTTATTTCCACCCTTTCGGATGTCAATGTTTTATTTTAAATACTAAGGATCAACTTGGTAAGTTGGATGCCAAAGTAGAAAATGGAATATTGTTGGGATACATTGAAATGTCCAAAGCCTTTACAGTCCATAACTATAGGACTTTAGTTGTTGAAGAATCCAGCCATGTCAAGTTTGATGACAAACAGTCTGATAAGAGATTATCAGAGATAGATGATTCTTTTGCAGATGAATCTGAATGATATAGAAGATCGTCCAACGCTTAACAAATACGGAGTATCATACACAACTCAGGACGCATCATCATCTCAGCAAGTAGTCAACACCCCTCGTTCGTGGCAATTCAGGACTTATCACCCCGAAGATCAAATCATTGGCAAACCAAATGATAGAGTCCGGACAAGGTCAACTTTCAGAGAACAAGCTGACACAGCCTTCATCTCTGAACTGGAACCAAAGTCTGTGGACGGAGCCTTAATGGATGAATGTTGGATCCTCGCTATGCAAGAGGTGCTTCACCAGTTTCAACGTAGTGACATTTGGACGCTGGTCGCTTTGCCAAAGGATAAGTCTGTCATTGGAACCAAGTGGGTCTATCGTAACAAGCTGGACGAAGATGGTAAAGTTGTAAGGAATAAAGCAAGGTTAGTTCCTCTAGGCTACTCTTAAGAGGAAGGTATTGACTATACTTAAACTTTTGCTCCAGTAGCTAGACTAGAAGCCATACGTATTTTACTTTCATACGCTACACATCATAACATCATGCTTTATCAAATGGACGTAAAAAGCGCTTTCTTGAATGGTTTCATTAATGAAGAAGTTTATGTTCTTCAACCACCTAGTTTTGAAGATCAAAACCATCCTGAGCATGTATATAAGCTTAAGAAAGCTTTATACTGACTCAAACAAGCTCCTAGAGCTTGGTATGAGAGACTCAGACATTCCTAATGGAGAATGGTTTCTCAAGAGGGAAAGTGGACACAACTCTTTTTAGAAAATCAAGCAAAAAGAACTTTATTATTGCACAAATTTACGTTGATGATATAATATTTGGTGCAACTGATGAATCTCTTTGTCAAGAGTTTTCTGAGCTAATGCAGAAAGAATTTGAAATGAGTATGATAGGAGAATTAAAATTCTTCCTCGAACTTCAAGTAAAGCAAACACCGGACGAAGTGTACATTCATAAGATGAAGTACACAAAGGAGCTTCTGAAACGCTTTAAATTGGATGATAGCAAACCAATGAATAACCCGATGCATCCAACGTCTGTACTAAACAAGGATGAAAATGATAAAAAGGTAGACCAAAAGTTATATAGAGGTATGTTTGGTTCTGTTGGGAATTTGCGTATTTAAAAACAATAACGCAGCGGAAAAATTCCCACCAAAAGATCCATGTGAATGGTCATGACTCATGATGTAGTGTTTACCTCTTCTAGCTTAGCTTTACCAACAAACAAGAACAACATTTGTCCTTTACTATAAAATGAAAACAATTCTTGTCCAAACAAGAAACAGAAATAATATTCCTGCTATTAGCAGGCACAAAATAACAGTTCTCCAACAGAATAATAAGCCCAGTAGGCAAAGTCAATACATAGGTTCCTATGGCTATAGCAGCAACTTTTGCTTTATTGCCAACTCGTAGGTCAACTTCGCCTTTTGCCAATGGTCTACTCCCTTTTAGATCCTGTATATTTGTACAAATATGAGATCCACATCCAATATCTAATACCCATGATGCAGAAGTAGATAAATTGACTTCTATTACATATATACCTGAGGTGGAAGTCTCATTTCCCTTTTTCTTGCTCTCTTCCAAGTATTTAGGGCAGTTCCTCTTCCAATGTCCGATCTGACCGCAGTCGAAGCAAGTGCCCTCTTTAGCAACTCCACCCGTAGGCTTTAAGCCAGAAGTGCTAGGTTTGGACTTATGGAAGCCCTTGCCCTTATGCTTATCCATGGGTTTCTTATGCTGCTTCTTGCCCTTTCCAGCTTGGACCATCATGATGGCCTTCCCCTTTCCTTTATTAATATTTTGTTCAATAGTTCTCAACATGCTCAACAATTCTGGCAACGGTTTGTCAAGATCATGCATATTGTAGTTCATGACAAACTTACTATAGCTCTTAGGCAACGATTGCAGAACTACGTCAGTGGCCAACTCTTGGCCCAAAGGAAAACCCAACCTTTCAAGATTCTCAATGTACCATATTAATTGAAGTAGACGAGGACTCACAGGGCTTCCCTCTGCTAGTTTAGAATTGAAAAGGGTTCTGGAAACCTCGAACCGCTCATGCCTTGCCTGCCCTTGATAGAGCATTTTAAGGTGCACGATCATATCATACACCTCCATGGTCTCATTTTGCTTCTGAAGCTCAGAGGTCATGGTAGCAAGCATAAGGCAGCCGATGTCTAAGGCATCATCTTAATGCTTCTTATAAGCATCTTTATCAGCCTTAGAAGCATTAGCAGTCGGTGGCTCCTCAGAGATTTGTTCTTCAAGAACATACAACTTCTTTTCATGCCTGAGGACAATCCTCAGGTTTCTGTACCAGTCCAGGAATTTCATTCCGGACAGCTTGTCCTTCTCAAGGACAGATCGCAGTGATAGGTTATTTGACGTGTGGTTTGTAAACATGGTTATCTACAACAAAAATATACAGAATATAAGTATCATACATAAATATATTTAATAAGATCTTTTACTAAATACGCCTCCCACTATTTTACTCAAATCAATGGCCCTCACCATTGACTCGAAAAATCCCGTTGAAAGATTTTTTAGTGGGACCAAGATCCATATTTCACTTCATCTTGAGTCAGCTTTGGCTGATCGCCCAGAACTAGGTTATTTAGGTAGGAAACTCTTTCCAATTACATCTCATGTAATTCTTGGATCAAATGGGTAAATAACTCTTATTCTAATCCATCTTATGGATTAATGCCCAACTCCATGCCTCTCTGCCCTTTTCAATCCTATTGAAGTTGGCTTAGTTAAGTCAGACCCAATGTTTGACAATTGGATATTACATTTATCCCATCACGTCTTACTAGGATAGACAAAGGTACTCTGCTTTGGCAGACCTACGATCAATCGATATTAGTCTTGACGAGTGTCATGCATTGGAAGGCACATTTAAACGTGACTTAATATTTCCTTTTGAGGGATTTATTTATAAATTTGATCTCACCATAAGTTAAACTGTTTAACCTACTATATACTAACATGAATCTCATACATATATAGCATATAACAAATGTGACATGGTTATGGCCCCTAACGCATTGATTCTCCCAAGCCAATGAGAGAATCTAATCCTAAACCCTAGTAGCGTACAAGCTTCACCAAGCATGATCACCTACCGAGTTGTCCTCTTCTGAAGTCGTCTTCTTGTTTCCACCATAATATTACAATTGAAAGAAACCTCTTTTACATTCGAGGGCAATAAGGTGAGAAAAGAATATACATATGGAATTTAAGAGAAAGGCACGACACGCAGGCCATATATCAAAATATCCAAAGAAAGAAGAAAAAGGACTAAGGCCATAACCATTCACCATACACAACCAAATACATAATAAAATTTAATAATAAAATATTTATTATTATTTATTATTATTAATTATTATTTTTCAAGTGATTTCAAAAACCACTCAAAACAACGCTTCTGATATCCTCATAATCGATTACTGCTATTCTGACTTCTCAGAAAAAGACTATTGTACTATCATAATCAATTACTGTACCACCATAATCGATTATTGTACTACCATAATCCGTGGCGTAATCGATTACATAATCGATTAGGTAATCCATTATGTAATCTGTTATACGAACGTTTATGCAAACTCTTTGCATAATCGATTATATAATCGATTACCTAATCCATTATATAATCGATTATTGTGGTTCAGACCAGAATTGCCTTGCTTCCACGACGATTAGGCATCAACACTTGAGCCCTCATAATCGATTATGACACGTCTGGATGTAAGGTGCGCATGACAACAACACTTGTTGTCATCGCATTTCGAAACAGGGATTTCAGAAAAACGTTTTTCGCAAAACACTTTTACGATTTTCAAACATAACATGTTATAGATCATATCTTTCAAAAGCAAAACATGTTATAATAAATAAACACACAAGAGAATCATGGTTTTGCAAGCGGCTCTGATACCACAGTTGGGAATTTGAGTATTTAAAAACGATAACGCAGCGAAAAAATTCCCACCAAAAGATCCATGCGAATGGTCATGACTCATGATGTAGTGTTTACCTCTTCTAGCGTAGCTTTACCGCGATCACAGCAAGGGAAGAACAATCCTTCTCAATTGAGCACGAGCACTACGAACAATACTATCACCAGTGCCGCAATGGAGCGGCACCTCTACGTAGTCCACGCGAACAAATCACTGCCGGAGAAAAACGTCGTGCTAGCTGACGACAGGGGTGAGGGGGCGCGCCTACCAAGGAGGTGTGATGGCCACTAGGTTATGCACAGCAAGCTTCTTGCGCTTAAGTGACGTGCACAACATTATAAGCTGTCAGCCACTTAACCTAACCTCATTGGGCTTGTACGCTACAGGCCTAATCTACAATTAATATTATTAAATCATATTAATAAATTAATTCATTCTCTGACTATTTGCTCTATGCGTGTGAACCTATAGGTTCTCAATAAATTGGCAATAATATTAAATGTGATTTAATATTATAAACAATGAGCGGCATCTAGCAATACACCATTGTTACCCAATTAGTGAGAATATCGGTGATACGATATATACCGTATGGTAACCAAAATAACTGTGTAGTAAATGTCCCTTCGTCCATATGTCTTAATTGAACACAAGGCATAAGTGTGTCATCCTTGTTAAGTTCAATTATTTTTGTTTCTCAATTCCCGAGTAGACGTGCAATCACAAATGACCCCAATATCTCATATTGGCCCATTACAGCATGGCCATGCACTTTCACGTCTCACTCTATTGAGAGGCCCATGACATTACTCTTGTTATGTAAAAGGGACGAATCCTGTCTACATCACTCACATCCCTCAACATGATTCATTGCAGGCTCAATAACTATCTTTATGATCATCCTGTTACGGATAACGTTTGGTAGCATTAAAGCCTACAACTCCTCATGTAGGAATTGTAGTGACTTCAAGTCGAAGGACTACTTCACTTTGGTTATCATGAGAAGCGCTCATGACACTTACATAACTGTTATGCAGCCTTTACACAACTCCTCACCTTCTTCTCCCTCTTTGAAAAGAAAAACTCTTCACGAAAAACCCTTTTCTCTGAAGCAATGGCATCTTCATCCTCCATTACTGCTGCTTCTAAGGGGAAAGGAAAGATTCTCGATGTTAAGGCCGCTGAAGTTCTGGTAGAGTTTAAGTTCAATCTGAAGTTCTTTGCTGATCATGGGATAGATATCTCCCAAAACATTCACGCCGCTGGATGGTCAAGTTTCTTTGAGGGTACTCCTATCATCTACCTTGCTCTGGTAAGGGAGTTCTGGACCAACCCTACCATCTCTGCAAGGGAAATCAGGAAAAATGTGATTGATACTGAAGTAATTGTCTCTGAAGCAACCATTTCCAACGCCATTGGTTGTGCCCAATTTGGAATCACCTGTGCAGATAAATGGGAAGAAGAACTCGGTGGTTCTGACACCATCAAAGAATGCCTTTTGAAGAACTTATCTGACAAACTGATAGCCTCAAGAATGACTGACAAGGCTAGGGCTCTTCATCAAATTCTAAACAAGTCCATCCTTCACAAAGCTAGATCGAAGCACTCTGTATCAAAAGCTCCTCAGTTCTGCTTAGTCCATTTAACTCTGGAAAGGTAGATAAATCTCCCACACCTTCTCTTCTCATACTTCAAATATGACATTGAAGGCTCTGGGAAGAATACTTCCATCATCTATGCTGCTTTTCTCTCAAGAATCTTTGGGAAGCATCTGGTTTATGATGACCTTAAGCATCTGAATCTAGAACAAAGATTCAAATATTATGGTGTTCAAGGCATTGATCGTGTGTTTCAACTAGAATTCAGCAAACAAAGCCTGATGATGCTGAAGTTGGACTGTATTGAAAAGTCCAAGAAAGAAGGAAAACTGAAAGGTGTTCAGACAAAAGGTACTGATGAATCGTCTGATCAACAAGTCTCTGTTGGAACCAAAGTTGTTATGGTCCAATAATCCCTTAAGTTTTGATGTTAACAAAGGACTAATTTCAGAAGAACAAAGATTATTTATGGACTAACGCTTTATCTTAAGTGTGTAGGATATATATATATATATATATATATATATATATATATATATATATATATATATATATATAAGTCCAAAGACTATCTAAGTCCATAGACTTATGCTCGTCCAAACTCCAAAGTGTTTTAGCACTCGACGATAAAAAAAGTCTTTTTAAAACCTTGAGTCCAAAGACTCTTCCTTTTATTGTGTTGTAATCTTTAATTGGTTTTAGCGCGAACACAGATATAAAGCTTTAGAACTTATTATTCTATGTGTAAAAAAATTATATCCTTTGAACAAACATTCCTTGTAATCTTCGTACCATCGAAAGCTGAAGCCAGACTGTCCCTGACACAAAAAGGATTTGACCTTCTCCAAAAGGAAAGACAAAAGGCAACTTTCGAGTACAAGGAAAAGGTGTCAGCGCCTCTTTAAGCTATCAAGCCTGATAGTCTACTTTGTTGATTAGAAGCCTCAACAAGTTATCAGACTCAATGGACTAACGCATTTAATGCTTAATCGGAACGGATTCCTTTCCAACCATTGAAGACTAAAGTTGACCAAAACAAGTCTGCTATAATTATCTCTCATCTTGAAGATGTAAGTTAGCGAAGTGATGCACAACTGAATCGAAAAATTGAAAAACAGTCAAGCACACAAGACAACAAGCAATCAAGAGAAAAATATCAAAGGCTTGTAAAGCTCTCTCTGTTCTTAACTTTCAAATCACTCTCTGCGTAGACTATCGCTCAAGTGTTCTAAGCTTTAATTTCAAACCCTCATACTTAGTGAGTTAGTAGAACAAAACTCTTTTCAAAACCTAGTTGGGTGAGCCTAAAGAGGCTTGTGTAGAAAGAATACTTAGTGTGCCTAAAGAGGTGTAGAATACTTGCCTGAAGAGGTGTTGAAACTTGTAACAAAAGGTTATTGTTATAGTGGAGAAAGCTCTCAAGTAGAGAGGACTGGACGTAGCTCTTTGGAGAAGAGTGAACCAGGATAATAGCCTTGTGTCTCTTTCTTTCCCTTGCTCTTGGTTTTAGTTTATTTCTTAACTAACTGCTTGGGATTGAATTGATTTCTTATCGTGTTGACCTTCCTTCAGAAAGCGTCCAAAGTTTTTAGAAACGCTCATTGCGTCGATCGCTGTTTCTTTGGCTAACATCTTTGTAAAAATATATATCTGTTTACGAAAAGTTTTAAAAACGTAACAAACACAATTCAACCCCCTTCTTGTGTTTTAAATAGTCTCGTTCAATTGGTATCAAAGCTCAGCCTCTAGGTTGAGCACTTAGCCATGTAGAGGAAAAGATCCTACAACAGATATGGCAGGACAAGGTATGCCAAGTGGGAGTCAACCTGTTATGTAAGGCACTTCCATAACCAAACCTCCATTCTTTAACGGAACCCATTACTTGTACTGGAAGGAGAGATTTAAAGGCTTTATCTTAAGTACAAACTCAGTTCTTTAGGCCAGAATCATGAATGCTCCATTGTGTGTCTCAACTCTGATGGGACAGAAAAAGCTGAAGATGACTGGACTGATGCCGAAGGAGCCAGGATGGAACAAAATAATAAAGCCAGATATGCTTTAATGTGTGCTCTTAGTCCTGATGAATTTTAGAAGATTCACGCATGTGAATCAGCAAAGCAAATCTGGGATACCTTGTCAAATCTCCATGAGGGGACCTCCAAGGTAAAAGATTCAAAAAATCATCATGCTGGTTGGACAGTATGAATTGTTCACCATGGCCGAAGAAGACTCAATCTTGGACATGATGGGTCATTTTCAGATGATCATCAACAATCTAAAGTCCTTTGGGAAAGTTTACACTACTAAGGAGAATGTCACTAAAATTCTTAGAAGCTTGCCTAAGAAATGGAGACCACTTGTTACTGCAATCATCTAGGCCAAAGATCTCTGTACTTTGACGCTGGATGATCTGGAAGGAACTCTTCAAGTTCATGAACAGGAACTTGATCTTGATAATCCTGGAAAGAAAAATAAAGGGATTGCTTTGAAAGCTCAAAACTCCATCAACTCAAAAGCTCTAAAAGCTGGTGAGTCTAGTGATGATGCTGATCAATCTGATAATGAAGTATCAGACGATGACGAGTTATCCTTCATCTCTAGAAAGATTCAAAACATGTGGAGAAATAAAAACAGGATGAAAAAAAAGGCCATTTCAAAAGAAAAACTTCAAGGACCATGCTGAGTCCAAAGAAAAAAGTCAGCTGGTCTGTTTCGAGTGCAACAAGCCAGGCCACTTCAAGGCTAACTGTCCTATGCTAAACGACAAGAATAAGTTTTTCAAAAAGAAAAAAAAGAACTTCATGGCAACCTGGGAAGATCTCAATTCTTCTGAAGACGAAGAAGAATAAGAAACAAATGAGGAAGCCAATCTCTGTCTTTGGTCCAACGTCCAAAATGAAGACTCTTCGGATGATGAACAACTTGCTTTTCTCGAAGAAAGAGCTCAGGAAGCTACTTCTGAGAGAGGATGGAATGTTCCACCCGTTTTCAATGGAACAGACTATCCTTATTGGAAATCATTTTTTCAAAAATACGTCCAAGCTCAAAATTATGAGTTGTGGAATATATTCACTATTGGAGATCATCATCCAACAATCACTCTTGAGGATGGATCAACAGTGTCTAAACCTGAAGCTGATTGGACGAATGAGGATATCAGACGGTATTCGCTAAATGCTCATGCCAACTGGTGTCTCATCAACGCTCTTGATCGATCAAGATTGGAGATGGTCATACAGTTCCAAACTTCTAAGGAGAAGCTGGATACCTTAGAATAACTGTTCAGTCCAAGGAGTCCTTTTGCCTCAAACTTCTGTCTGATGGTAAACACTTCATCAGACGCTAAATCGGAAGAAGATGAGCTATCTGTTTCTGATTCTCTTCAAGAAGTATGTGATGAACTGCTTAATGATTCCTTTTTATTGCATCATCAATATATTATGCTTAAAAGAAAATTTTATAAAATAAATAAAGAGTTGGAAGATACCAACAAGCAAAATAAGCAGCTCATTGAAGAAAACAATAAGCTGAAAGCTGGGAATGTCAGTCTAACTGATCGACTTACCTCTGAGTCCACTGAACCTCACGAGGTAACCAAACTTAAACAAGAGATATCTGACCTGACCAAAAGCGTATCAAAGTTTGTTGGAGGGTCTGAGAAACTTAACTTGATATTGTGGTATTCAAGATCACCTCACGATAAGTCTGGCTTAGGCTATGACTTTGAGAAACAAGAAGCTTCTCAGAAAGTATCAAGGACCAATCAATTTCATATGGTTTTTGAATCTCATGGAAAGCAAAAAGAAACCAAACAGCATGCATTAAATACTTATTGCAACTTATGTGGGAAGAGTAGTCGTATCTATTCAACATGCATACACAAAAAGAAAAACAATATGCATGAACAAAGACCACAGACCTACCAAAAAGGACCCAAGTCTATCTGGGTACCTAAAAATATGATAATCCTTGTTGCAGACCTGCTTAGCAACACAAAGAAGACCCCGGTCTGGGTACATGGACAGTGGATGCTCATGTCACATGACGGAAGAAAAGTCTATGTTCCAAGAATTACGTGAAAAGACTGGTGGATGGGTCACTTTTGGAGGCAACCAAAAAGGAAATATAGTTGGAATTGGTAAGATTGGTAAGCATCCTTTTCCCTCTATTGATAATGTTCTCCTGGTTGAAGGATTAAAATACAACTTACTTAGCATAAGTCAATTATGTGATAGTGGGTCTGATGTTTCCTTCAATAAAGGTAAGTGTATGGTCAAGAACCCCGATGGGTCCATCTTATACACTGCCAAGAGGCAAAATAATCTTTATAAGATTAGCTTGGGGGAACTTTCAAATCAAAGGGTATCATGCCTAGTACCTGTTGAAGATGAGCGATGGATCTGGCACAAAAGACTTGGTCGTGCAAGTCTGAGATTAATCTCAAGACTAAATAAGCATAACCTCGTAAGAGGTCTACCAAAGATTGTGTATAGATTGGATGCTCTCTGTGACGAGTGCCAAAAAGGAAAACAAGTTAAGAACTTTTTTGAGTCCAAGAAAACTGTTAGTACTTCAAGGCCACTAGAGCTGTTGCATCTTGATTTGTTTGGTCCACCAAGGAGAGCTTCTGTTAGTGGGAAGAAATATGGGCTTGTCATAGTAGGTGACTATAGTAGATGGATATGGGTTAAGTTCCTTGCTCACAAGGATGAGTCTATCAAGATCTTTACTATATTCTGTAAGCGCGTTCAGAATGAAAAAGGCATATGTATAAGCTCAATCAGAAGTGACCATAGAGGCGAATTTGAAAATGAGTTTTTCCAAAGGTTCTGTGATGAAAGCGGTATTCATCAAATTTCTCTGCCCGTAGAACACCACAACAGAATGGTGTTGTTGAGAGAAAGAACCGATCTCTTCAAGAGATGGCTAGAGCAATGCTCAGTGATAATTCTGTTCTTAAACACTTCTCGGCTGAAGCTGTAAATACTGCCTGTTACATTCAATACAAAATATACATAAGACCTATCTTGAATAAGACTCCTTATGAGCTGTGGAAAGGACGCAAACCCAACATTTTTTATTTCCACCCCTTTAGATGTCATGTTTAATTTTACATACTAAGGATCAACTTGGTAAGTTTGATGCCAAAGTAGATAATGGAATATTGTTGGGATACTCTGAAACGTCCAAAGCCTTTAGAGTCTATAACTATAGGACTTTAGTTGTTGAAGAATCCATCCATGTCAAGTTTGATGACAAACAGCCTAATAAGAGATTATCAGAGCTAGATGATTCTTTTGCAGATATGAATCTGAATGATATAGAAGATCATCCAAAGCTTAAAAAAGACAGAGTATCAGACGCAACTTAGGACGCATCATCGTCTCAGCAAGTAGTCAACACCCCTCGTTCGTGGCAATTCTGAACTTATCACCCCGTGGATCAAATCGTTGGCAAATCAAATGATAGAGCTTGGACAAGGTCAACCTTCAGAGAACAAGCTGACTCAATCTTCATCTCTGAACTGGATCCAAAGTCTGTCGATGAGGCCTTAATGGATGAATGCTGGATCCTCGCAATGCAAGAGGAGCTTAACCAGTTTCAACGTAGTGACATTTGGACGCTGGTCTCTTTGCCAAAGGATAAGTCTGTCATTGGAACCAAGTGGGTCTATCGTAACAAGCTGGACGAAGATGGTAAAGTTGTAGGAATAAAGCAAGGTTAGTTGCTCAAGGCTAGTCTTAAGAGGAAGGTATTGACTATACTGAAACTTTTGCTCCAATAGCTAGACTAGAGGCCATACGCATTTTACTTTCATACGCTGCACATCATAACATCATGCTTTATCAAATGGACGTAAAAAGCGCTTTCTTGAATGGTTTCATTAATGAAGAAGTTTATGTTGTTCAACCACCTGGTTTTGAAGATCAAAACCATCCTGAGCATGTATATAAGCTTAAGAAAGCTTTATACGAACTCAAACAAGCTCCTAGAGCTTGGTATGAGAGACTCAACAAATTCCTAATGGAGAATGGTTTCTCAATAGGAAAAGTGGACACAACTATTTTTAGAAAATCAAGCAAAAAGAACTTTATTATTGCACAAATTTACGTTGATGATATAATATTTGGTGCAAGTGATGAATCTCTTTGTCAAGAGTTATCTGAGCTAATGTAGAAAGAATTTAAAATGAGTATGATGGGAGAATTAAAATTCTTCCTCGAACTTCAAGTAAAGGAAACGCCGGACGGAGTGTACATTCATGAGACGAAATACACAAAGGAGCTTCTGAAACGCTTTAAGTTGGATGATTGCAAACCAATGAATTCACCAATGCATCCAACGTCCGTACTAAACAAGGATGAAAAAGATAAAAATGTAGACCAAAAGGTATATAGAGGTATGATTGGTTCCCTCTTATATCTAACTGTGTCCAGACCGGATATTATGTTTTGTGTTTGTCTGTGTGCTTGATTTCAATCTAATCCAAGAGAGTCCCATCTTTCAGCAGTAAAGAGAATCTTTAGATATCTCAAAGGTTCTACTAATCTGGGTCTATTATATAAGAAATTTGATGAATACAGATTAGTTGGATTCTATGATGCTGACTATACTGGAGACAGAATAGAAAGAAAAAGCACTAGTGGGGGTTTTCACTTCATTGGAGCAAATCTAGTCTCACGGTCAAGGAAAAGGCAAAGCACAATCACCCTATCAACTGCTGAAGCTGAGTACATTGCTGCCGCAAGTTGCTGCTCATAGCTTCTTTGGATTAAACAACAGTTGGAAGACTACAACGTGTTTGTAAGTAACATTCCAATAATGTGTGATAACACTGCTGCCATTAATATGCCTAAAAATCCCATACTGCATTCCAGAGCAAACCATATAGAAATCAAGCATCATTTCCTTAGAGATTATGTGCAAAAAGGAATAATTGATATTCAATTTGTTGATACTGTCCATCAATGGGCAGGTATCTTCACCAAGCCTTTGGCTGAAGATAGGTTCACATTCATAAGGAAACATCTGAACATGCATTTCATTGATCAATTGTGAGTCCAATGCGTGTGTTCAACATCTGTCTTAGTCCAATACATGTGAGTCAAATATGTGTCGATTGCTCGTCCAATGCATTAATTAAACTAAATCTTTGTCGAATGAAAATTTATTTCTCATTCCCTTAACTGAGTCAGTTCCATTTTCATTATTTGCAAAACTGCTTTTTACGGTTTCAAAATCTGATACGTGTATCAGACATTTAATGCACGTCGTCTCACCATTTATTTTCGTTTAAAAGATTTCTTTTTGAAATACGAACGGTTTTTGGCTTGAAGCGTTGTTAAAAGAGCAACCTTTACACAACTCCTCACCTTCTTCTCCCTCTTTGAAAAGAAAAACTCTTTGCGAAAAACCCTCTTCTCTGAAACAATGGCATCTTCATCCTCCATCACTACTGCTTCTAAGGGGAAAGGAAAGACTCTCGATGTTAAGACCTCTGATGTTCTAGTAGAGTCTAAGTTCAATCTGAATTTCTTTGCGGATCATGGGATAGATATCTCCCACAACATTCACGCCGCTGGATGGTCAAGTTTCTTTGACGGTACTCCTATCATCTGCCCTACTCTCGTAAGGGAATTCTGGACCAACCCTACCATCTATGCAAGGGAAATCCGGAACAATGTGATTGATACTGAAGTAATTGTCTCTGAAGCAACCATTTCCAACGCCATTGGTTGTGCCCAATTTGGAATCACCTATGAAGATAAATGGAAAGAAGAATTTGGTGGTTCTGACACCATCAAAGAATGCCTTTTGAAGAACTTATCCGACAAACTGATAGCCTCAAGAATGGCTGACAAGGCTAGGGCTCTTCATCAAATTCTAAACAAGTCCATCCTTCACAAAGCTGGATCGAAGCACTCTGTATCAAAAGCTCCTCAGTTCTGCTTAGTCCATTTAACTCTGGAAAGGCAGATAAATCTATCGTACCTTCTCTTCTCATACTTCAAATATGCCATTGAAGGCTCTGAGAAGAATACTTCCATTATCTATGTTGTTTTTCTCTCAAAAATCTTTGAGAAGCATCTGGTTTATGATGACCTCAAGCATCTGAATCCAGAACAAAGATTCAAATATTATGGTATTCATGGCATTAATCGTGTGTTTCAACCAGAATTCAGCAAACAAAGCCTGATGATGATGAAGTTGGACTGTATTGAAAAGTCCAAGAAAGAAGGAAAGCTAAATGGTGTTCAAATGCAAGGTACTGATGAAGCGTCTGATCAACAAGTCTCTGTTGGAACCAAAGTGGTTATGGTCGACTAATCCCTTAAGTTTTGATGTTAACAAAGGACTAATTTCAGAAGAGCAAAGATTATTTATGAACTAACGCTTTATCTTAAGTGTGCAGGATAATATATATAATATATATATATATATATATATATATATATATATATATATATATATATATATATATATATATATATATATATATATATATAAGTCCAAAGACTTATGCTCGTCCAAACTCCAAAGTGGATTAGCTCTCGAGGATAAAAAAAGTCTTTTTAAAATAGCACCTTGAGTCCAAAGACTCTTCCTTTTATTGTGTTGTAATCTTTAATTGGTTTTAGCGCGAACACATATGGAAAGCTTTAGAACTTATTATTCTATGTGTAAAAAGCTTATATCCTTTGAACAAACATTCCTTGTAATCTTTGTACTATCGAAAGCTGAAGCCAGACTGTCCCTGACACAAAAAGATTTGACCTTCTCCAAAAGGAAAGACAAAAGCCAACTTTCGAGTATGAGGAAAAGGTGTCAACACCTCTTTAAGCTATCAAGCCTGATAGTCTACTTTGCTAATCAGAAGCCTCAACAAGTTATCAGACTCAACGGACTAACGCATTTAATGCTCTATCAGAACGGATTCTTTTCTAACCGTTGAAGACTAAAGTTGATCAAAACAAGTCTACTATAAATATCTCTCATCTTGAAGATGCAATTTAGTGAAGTGATGCACAAATGAATCAAAATTAAAAAACAGTGAAGCACACAAGACAACAAGCAATCAAGAGAAAAATATCAAAGCTTGCAAAGCTCTCTTTGTTCTTAACTTTCAAATCACTCTCCGGATAGAGTATCGCTCAAGTGTTCTAAGCTTTAATTTCAAACCCTCACACTTAGTGAGTTAGTAGAACAAAACTCTTTTCAAAACCTAGTTGGGTGAGCCTGAAAAGGCTTGTGTAGAAAGAATACTTAGTATGCCCGAAGAGGTGTAGATTACTTGCCTGAAGAGGTGCTGAATACTTGTAACAAAAGGTTTTTGTTATAGTGGAAAAAGCTCTCAAGTAGAGAGGATTGGATGTAGCTCTTTGGAGAAGAGTGAAACATGATAATATCCTTGTGTCTCTTTCTTTCCCTTGCTCTTGTTTTTAGTTTATTTCTTAACTAACTGCTTGGGATTGAATTGATTTCTTATCGCGTTGACCTTCCTTCAGAAAGCATCCAAAGTTTTTAGAAACGCTCTTTGCTTCCATCGCTGATTCTTTGGTTAACATCTTTGCAAAAATATATATCTGCCTGCGAAAAGTTTTAAAAACGTAAGAAACACAATTCAACCCCCCTTCTTGTGTTTCAAACAGGCTCCTTCAATTGGTATCAGAGCTCAGCCTCTGGGATGAGCACTTAGCCGTGTAGAGTAAAAGATCCTACAACAGATATGGCAGGACAAGGTATGCCAAGCGGGAGTTAACCTGTTATGGAAGGCACTTACATGACCAGACCTCTGTTCTTTAACAAAACCCATTACTTATACTGGAAGGAGAGATTCAAAGGCTTTATCTTAAGTATAAACTCAGTTCTTTGAGCCAGAATCATGAATGGTCCAAATGTGTGTCTCAACTCTGATGGGACAGAAAAAGTTGAAGATGACTGGATTGATGTAGAAAGAGCCAGGATGGAACAAAATCATAAAGCTAGATATGCTTTAATGTGTGATCTCAGTCCTGATGAATTTAAGAAGATTCACGCATGTGAATCATTAAAGCAAATTCTAGGATACCTTGTCAAATTTCCATGAGGTGACCACCAAAGTAAAATATTCAAAAATCATCATGATGGTCGGCCAGTAAGAATTGTTCACCATGGCCGAAGGAGAGTTCATCTTGGACATGATGGGTCGTTTTCAGACAATCATCAACAATCTAAAGCCCCTTGGTAAAGTTTACACTACCAAGGAGAATGTCACTAAAATTCTTAGAAGCTTGCCTAAGAAATGAAGACCACTTGTTACCGCAATCACCCAGGCCAAAGATCTCTTTACTTTGATGCTGGATGATCTGGCAGGAACTCTTCAAGTTCATGAACAGGAACTTGATCTTGATAATGCTGGAAAGAAAAATAAAGGGATTGCTTTGAAAGCTCAAAAGTCCAACAACTCAAAAGCTCTAAAAGCTTATGTGTCTAGTGATGATGTTGATCAATCTGATAATGAAGTATCAGATGATGACGAGTTATCCTTCATCTCCAGAAAGATTCAAAACATGTGGAGAAAGAAAAACGGGATGAAAAGAAGGCCATTTCAAAAGAAAAACTTCAAGGACCATGCTGAGTCCAAAGACAAAAGTCAGCTGGTCTGTTTTGAGTGCAACAAGCCAGGCCACTTCAAGGATGACTGCCCCATGTTAAAAGACAAGAAGAAGTTTTTCAAAAAGAAGAAAAAGAACTTCATGGCAACCTAGGAAGATCTCAATTAGTCTGAAGAAGAAAAAGAAACAATGAGGAAGCTAATCTTTGTCTTTGGTCCAACATCCAAAATGAAGACTCCTCAGGTGATGAACCACTTGCTATTCCCAAAGAAAGAACTCAGGAAGCTACTTCTAAGAGAGGATGGAATGTTCCATCCGTTTTCAATGGAATGGACTATCCTTATTGGAAATCAGTTTTTCAAATATACGTCCAAGCTCAAAATTATGAGTTGTGGAATATATTCACTAATGGAGATCATCATCCAACAATCATTCTTCAGGACGGATCAACAGCGTCCAAACCTGAAGCTGACTGGACGAATGAGGATATCAGACGGTATTCACCTAATGCTCGTGCCAACTGGTGTCTCATCAACGCTCTTGATCGATCAAGATTGGAGATGATCTTGCAGTTCCAATCTGCTAAGGAGAAGTTGGACTCCTTAGAGCAATTGTTCAGTCCAAGGAGTCCGTCTGCCTCAAACTTCTGTATGATGGCAAACACTTCATCAGACGCTGAATCGGAGGAAGAAGAGATATCTGTTTCTGATTCTCTTGAAGAATCATATGATGAACTGCTTAATGATTCCTCTTTATTGCATCATCAATATATTATGCTTAAAAGAAAATCTTCAAAAATAAATAAAGAGTTGGAAGATACCAACAAGCAAAATAAGCAGCTCATTGAAGACAACAATAAGCTGAAAGCTGAGAATGTCAGTCTAACTGACAAACTCACCTCTGGGTCCAATGAACCTCGCGAGGTAACTAGAATTAAACAAGAGGTATCTGACCTAGCCAAAAGCATATCAAAGCTTGTTGGAGGGTCAGAGAAACTTAACTTGATATTGAGGTATTCAAGATCATTTCAGGATAAGTCTAGCTTAGGCTATGACTCTAAGAAACAAGAAGTTTCTCAGAAAGTATCAAGGACCAATCAATATCATAAGGTTTTTCAATCTCATGGAAAGCAAAAAAGAAACCAAATAGCATGCATCCAATACGTATTGCAACTTATGTGGAAAGAGTGATCATATCTTTTCGAAATGTATATACAAAAAGAAAAACTATATGCACGATTGAAGACCACAGACTAACCAAAAAGGACCCAAGTCTATCTGAGTACCTATGTAAAATCCCAAAATCCCTGTATCTATCTTTTAACTATTTGTGTGAATAACTTGGCTGAGAACAAAACCTAATTAATAATAATCGTAAAAATAGTTAATAATAGGAAATTCATAATTGAATTTCAATTATGAGCTTAATGATCATAAGATATTGTTTTAAGCCTCTTATGTTGTTTTTAGTCGTAGCCGATAAAAATATTATTATTTTAATCGAGACCGCTTTACCTTGGGAAGCGTGCCAGGGCCGGGGAGCAATCGGGCCCGGGATCGGGAGGTTACTCTGGCCCAGAGTCGGGAGAAGTTGAGACTGCTTATCACGTTTCACAAGGAGGTATCTTTTATCATTTCATGACAACTTACACCTTTGTCAACTTTTCCTTTAATGGAAAAAGCCAAACCACCCACTTTTGGTTAATCACTACAACTTTGAATATGGTGTCAACACCTATGTACTTCATCAAATCTTGGCCTTTCATTTCCTCACACTAATTCCCATCACACACTAACCAATATTTTGGTCATGAAGCCTAAAGGCCATTCGGCCATAACACACCAACAACACCTATCCATTTTCATTCTACACATCCAAAAGATCAAACACACCATTTCTTAAGTTTTGGCAAAATCCTCTCTTCCCTCTCTTCATCATAGATTCGGTTCTTCACTCTAAAACACCAACCAAATTACCTTTTTCAATTCTAAAACCATACTTCACCTTGTCTTGATCTAAGGATCAGCTTTGGTGAAGGAAGTTTTTTTTTATTTGGAGAAGTTGTTCTTCAACCTCAAGAACACCATCCAAAACCTAGGAGTAGTTCTTGTGTTGGTAAGCTTCTAGACCCTTTTCCTTTTCATTTCCTTACTTATTAACTTGAGTAATCATCTTCTAGTTCTTCTTTTCATGAAAACAAGTTCAAGATCTCACCTTTTTCTCTCCTCTAGGTTCGGCCTTCTCTTTGTTTTGAGGGCTTGGAGTTTTCTTTCACTTAAACCTCTTCATTAAAGGTATGTGGGAGTGAACCTCATCAAACCAAAATTGGTGGAGGATAAAAATGGTTGTTTATGTTTTTTTTGGGTGAAACCCTAGCTTGGGTTCACTACTTTCTTGGTGAAGTTCTCTTTGAGAACATGTTTATAATAATGTTTCTATTCTTAGTATATGTGTATGATGATATATGCTTGGATGGAAAAATGTTTTCATGTATGTTGAAAACCATACTTTAATCCCTAGATCAAGTAAGGATTTTTATGCTTGTTTATGGTTGGATGATGTATGATTATTGTTCATCATAATATTGTGATCATTTTGAGCTATTACGTGACAAGTTAGTGAAGCAAAATCTTCACATCCCTTAAGTGATGGTATGCGGCCATGGTTAGTAAAAAGAGGAAGAACATGAATTTGTTCTTGAACTTCAATGTTTTGAAAGCTAATAAGTGTTTTAGTAACTTGTATTTCAAAACAAACGTGAAGTGATTTTGATCCAAAGATCAATTAGGATTTCGGCCTTAAGTGTTTTTAACTAAGGTGAAAATGTGTTTTACTTTAGTCATAGTTTATTTAATTAAGTAAGTGTTTTAAAAATAAAATAATGAAAGTAATTTCATGAAAGTAAAATTAATATGAAGTTACATTAAGTTTAGTAGGGTGTCACATTTTTTTAAAAATTAATTTAACATTCAATCCTCAAAGTATAAAGAGGACTTTGTCCTCAAGCTTGAAAACTAATGAAAGTTCCATTTCTTTTATGCTAACTTAGATCACGGTTTTACACTAAGTTAGTGAGGAAAAACCTTTTCAAATTAGTTGAGGTACTTTAATTCAATCAAGTAACCAAGTTCTTTTAAATCAAATGAGTTTTCAATTGGAAAGGTTTTGGTTTACAAAGTCTTGAATCGAGAGTTTTCAACTCAAATCGCAAAGTTTACGCATGAAAAACTAAGTTAAGCAATTAAATTAGAGCATAAGAGAAGAGATAATTAAGTATAGCCTATGGTGGAACAAGACCATACACTATACCATTGACGACTTAGTTCATCAATGACTTCATAAGACTTAAGTGAATCAATACTTATTTCATTACTCGGAATTAATACCATAGAAAGGATCAAAGACTTATCTAAGAGGATTCTCAATCCTTCTTCATAACACTTAGGACTTGAGATGTAATTCATAAGGCACAAACACAAACATGAAACGTTTTGGGTTTGAAATAGTAGTTCGATGACGAACCGGTGATTCGGATTCAAAAAAGTCGTCCAATTGTTTCAGTCTTGTGATGACTCAATCCCGGAGGGATCACGAGATTTATCCGATGGATAAAATTTTTATAATACAAACATGTATATAGTTCCTAAGGGAGAGAACCTTAGTGAGCCTTGAGGCTTATTCGGTGGATAGACATTGCTTTATCGCATCTGCTTTGTGTAAGCATTGGCATTTCATTGCATGAGTTTGTAAGGCCTTGAGCCTAGGAGTTGAGCTTACACCTTGATGCGGGTGCGAATCTTACGGTGATGATCTTAAATAGTCTTGGAGGTATCATGGTTGGAAAGGCTGACATGTGACCAATTGGTAGCTCTTCTGTGTCGTGGCGAATCCGAGCAATACATTGATATCCTCGACTATATGCCGTACTTTTCATGTTTGGTGTAAAGTGTTTCAGTAAAAGCCAGATACGTGCACGTTACGAATGTTGTAGCATCCTGCCCAAGGCTGGCGTACACGGAACATGTCCTCCCATTCACACTCTCTGATGTTTTGTTAGCTCCATGGAGTAGGGGTTAGAGTTATACCCTTTGTGGCATATGGCATTGAGTCATGTACATCGCATTGCATTGCATGGCTGCTGATGACTACATTTACTTGAATGTATCGTTATCCTATTTTTTGGAGATGTTTCATGCTGCTAATTGATTAAATGATATATATTGAGATGTTTAGTATACATGATGGGTATGTTGTTACCTGGTGTGTCGTCCCGTTTTTACTTCTACTGTTTTGCTGTGTTGATGATCGGGAATCTCACCCATATTTGTATCTGTTCTCTGCTGGTGTTGCTGTTTCTGCTTGAGAAGATGGACGTGACGACGACTCAGCTCAGCGTCTACCTTGAGTCCGGAAGGGGACTCCTTGTGTTGTTTTGTTTAGCTAGGTTGTGTCCAGTCGTCAGTTGTACCATTTGAAGAGCTGCGTCTCCTAGTATCTATTTATGTACCTATTTTACAATTAGGCTTGGACCTATGTCTGTATTCAGTATTGGTTATATTTCTAAACTTTATTTCTGTTTGATCTTTAGAAATACATGGTGAACCTAAGTTTAATTATTAGTACTCATATAGCAAATCTCATTTCATCGTCATTTTGAAAAGAATAAAAAAAACTCGTATTTTCCGCATTAATATAATTTTCGGCCTTATAATCGTTTGGGAATGTGACACTCGGGAAAGGGTGTTACAACCTAAGAATATGATAATCCCTGTTGCAGATCTGCTTAGCAACACAAAGAAGACCCCAGTACTGGTACTTGGACAGTGGATGCTCACGTCACATGGGTCACCTTTGGAGGCAACAAGAAACGAAAGATAGTTGGAATTGGTAAGATTGGTAAGCATCCTTTTCCCTCTATTGATAATGTTCTTCTGGTTGAAGGATTAAAACACAACTTACTTAGCATAAGTCAATTACGTGATAGTGGGTCTGATGTTTCCTTCAATAAAGGTGAGTGTATGGTCAAGAACCCTGATGGGTCCATCTTATTCATTGCCAAGAGGCAAAATAACCTTTATAAGATTAACTTGGGGGAACTCTCAAATCAAAGTGAAGCCTTCCTAGTATCTGTTGAAGATGAGCGATGGATCTGGCACAAAAAACTTGGTCATGCAAGTCTGAGATTAATCTCAAGACTAAACAAGCATAATCTCGTAAGAGGTCTACCAAAGATTATATATAGATCGGACGCTCTCTATGACGCGTGCCAAAAAGGAAAACAAGTTAAGAACTCTTTTGAGTCCAAGAACATTGTTAGTACTTCAAGGCCACTAGAGCTGTTGCATATTGATTTGTTTGGTCCAACAAGGATGCTTCTGTTAGTGGTAACAAATATGGACTTGTCATAGTATATGACTATATTAGATGGACATGGGTTAAGTTCCATTCTCACAAGGATGAGTCTATCAAGATCTTTTCTATATTCTGTAAGCGCGTTCAGAATGAAAAAGGCATATGTATAAGCTCAATTAGAAGTGACCATGGAGGTGAATTTGAAAATGAGCTTTTCCAAAGGTTCTGTGATGAAAGCGGTATTCATCACAATTTCTCTACCCCTAGAACACCACAACAGAATGGTGTTGTTGAGAAAAAGAACCGATCTCTTCAAGGGATGGCTAGGGCAATGCTCAGTGATAATTCTGTTCCTAAGCACTTCTGGACTGAAGCTGTAAATACTGCCTGCTACATTCAAAATAGAATATACATAAGACCTATCTTGAATAAGACTTCTTATGAACTATGGAAAGGACGCAAACCCAACATTTCTTATTTCCACCCCTTCATATGTCAATGTTTTATTTTAAATACTAAGGATCAACTTGGTAAGTTTGATGCCAAAGTAGATAATGGAATATTGTTCGGATACTCTGAAACGTCCAAAACCTTTAGAGTCTATAACTAGAGGACTTTAATTGTCGAAGAATCCATCCATGTCAAGTTTGATGACAAACACCCTGATAAGAGATTATCAGAGTTAGATGATTCTTTTGCAGATATGAATCTGAATGATATAGAAGATCGTCCAACGCTTAACAAAGACGAAGTATCAGACGCAACTCAGGACGTATCATCATCTCAGCAAGTAGTCAACACCCCTCGTTCGTGGCAATTCAAGACTTGTCACCCTGAGGATCAAATCATTGGCAAACCAAATGATAGAGTCCGGACAAGGTCAACTTTCAGAGAACAAGTTGACTCAGCCTGAATCTCTGAACTAGAACCAAAGTCTGTGGACGAAGCCTTAATGGTTGAATGTTGGATCCTCGCTATGCAAGAGGAGCTTAACCAGTTTCAATGTAGTGATGTTTGGATGCTGGTCTCTTTGCTAAAGGAAAAGTCTGTCATTGGAACCAAGTGGGTCTATCATAACAAGCTGAACGAAGATGGTAAAGTTATAAGAAATAAATCAAGGTTAGTTGCTTAAGGCTACTCTCAAGAGGAAGGTATTGACTATACTGAAACTTTTGCTCCAGTAGCTAGACTAGAGGCCATACGCATTTTACTTTCATATGCTGCATATCATAACATCATGCTTTATCAAATGGACGTAAAAAGTGTTTTCTTGAATGGTTTCATTAATGAAGAAGTTTATGTTGTTCAACCACCTAGTTTTGAAGATCAAAACCATCCTGAGCATGTATATAAGCTTAAGAGAGCTTTATACAGACTCAAACAAGCTCCTAGAGCTTGGTATGAGAGAATAAGCACATTCCTAATGGAGAATGGTTTCTCAAGAGGAAAAGTGGACACAACTCTTTTTAGAAAAACAAGTAAAAAGAATTTTATTGTTGCACAAATTTACGTTGATGATATAATATTTGGGGCAACTGATGAATCTCTTTGTCAAGAGTTTTCTGAGTTAATGCAGAAAGAATTTGAAATGAGTATGATGGGAGAATTAAAATTCTTTCTCGGACTTCAAGTAAAGCAAACATCGGACGGAGTATGCATTCATCAGACGAAGTACGCAAAGGAGCTTCTGAAACGCTTCAAGTTGGATGATTGCAAACCAATGACTACCCCGATGCATCTAATGTCCGTACTAAACAAGGATGTAAAAGATAAAAAGATAGACCAAAAGGTATATAGAGGTATGATTGGTTTCCTCTTATATCTAACTGCGTCCAGACCGGATATTATGTTTAGTCTTTGTCTGTGTGTTCGATTTCAATCTGATCCAAGAGAGTGTCATCTCTCAGCAGTAAAAAGAATCTTTAGATATCTCAAAGGTTCTACTAATCTGGGTCTATTGTGTAAGAAATTTGATGAATATAGATTAGTTGGATTTTGTGATGCTGACTATGTTGGAGACAGAATAGAAAGAAAAAGTACCAGTGGGGGTTGTCACTTCATTGGAGCAAATCTAGTCTCATGGTCAAGCAAAAGGCAAAACACGATTGCCCTATTAACTGTTGAAGCTGAGTACATTGGTGCCACCAGTTGCTGCTCACAACTTTTTTGGATTAAACATCAGTTGGAAGACTACAACGTGTTTGTAAGTAACATTCCAATAATGTATGATAACACTACTACCATTAATTTGTCTAAAAATCCCATACTGCACTCTAGAGCAAAGCATATAGAAATCAAGCATCATTTCATTAGAGATTATATGCAAAAAGGAATAATTGATATTCAATTGGTTGATACTGACCATCAATGGGCAGATATCTTCACCAAGCCTTTAGCTGAAGATAGGTTCATATACATATGGAAATAACTGAACATGCATTTCATTGATCAATTGTGAGTCCAATGCATGCGTCCAATATTTGCCTTAATCCAATACACGTGAGTCCAATATGTGTTGATTGCTCGTCCAATGCATTAATTAAACTAAATATTTATCAAATGAAAATTTATTTCTCATTCCCTAACTGAGTCAATTCCATTTTCATTATTTGCAAAACTGCTTTTTACAGTTTCAAAATCTGATGTGTGTCGGACATTTACTGCACGTCGCCTCATCTTTTTTTTGTTTTTGTTTAAATTTTTTTTTTAAAAATATGAACGGTTTTTGGCCTAAAGCATTCTTTGTTAAAGGAGCAACCTTTACACAACTCCTCACCTTCTTCTTCCTCTTTGAAAAGAAAAACTCTTTGTGAAAAACCCTCCTCTCTGAAACAATGGCCTTATCCTCCTCCATGACCACTAAGGGTAAGGGAAAGAACCTTGATGTTCAGACTGCTGATGTCCTGGTTGAGTTCAAGTTCAATATGAAATTCTTCGCTGATAACGGGATAGACATTTCCCCAAATATTCAAGCTGCTGGTTGGTCAAGTTTCTTTGAAGATTCTCCAATCAATTACCCAGTTCTTGTAAGGGAATTCTGGACAAACCCTACAATCTCTGCAAGGGAAATCAGAAACAAGGTTCTCAACACCGAAGTCATTGTCTCTGAAGCAACCATTTCCAACGCCATTGGTTGTGCCCAATCTGGAATCACCTGTGAAGATAAATGGGAAGAAGAACTTGGTGGTTCTGACACCATCAAAGAATGTCTTTTGAAGAACCTATTTGACAAGCTTGTAGCCTCAAGAATGACTGACAAGGCTAGGGTTCTTCATCAGATTCTAAACAAGTCTATCCACCACAAAGTTGGTTCGAAGGACAATGTCTCAAAGGCACACCAATTCTGCCTAGTTTACCTGATTCTGGAAAGGCAAATCAACTTTCCACACCTTCTCTTCACTTGCTTCAAGTACGCTATTGAAGGATCTGGGAAGAATACTGCTATTCTTTATGCTGCTCTACTTTCAAGAATCTTTGAGAAGCTTTTGGTCTACGATGATCTTTTGTCCCTGACTCCAGAACAGAAACTCAAATATTTTGGTGTTCATGGCATTGATCGTGTACATCAACCAGAATTCAGTAGGCAAAGCTTGGTGATGATGCAACTAGACTGTCTCAAAAAGTCCAAGAAAAAAGAAAAGCTGAAAGGTGTTCAGACGCAAGGTTCTAATGAAGCGTCTGATCAACAAGTCTCTGTTGGACACTCAATAGAGCCTGCTCGTTAAAAGCTAAGACATCTTCTGCTCGTCCAACAGTCTCTGTCCTACCCACAAGAAAAAGGAAGCTGGTTCTAGCTTCTGTTGATGAGGATGATGAGGACAATCGGCCTATCTCTAGGGTGATCAAAGGTCCTAGAAGGGAGTCTACTTCTGTAGCCTCTCGGCCTAAACCTACTGCAACAAGGACAAAGTCCACTACATCTAAAACTAAAGGTAATACTGAACCTCAATCTAGTTCAGTTATTACTCCTATTGTAGAGCAACCAATTGAGGTTGAAGACTTGACTTTGGACTCTCAACCATCCATAACTGTTTCACCCTCTACCTCACCTCAAATACAAACCATTCCTTCACCACAAAGACCATCATCTCCCTCACCATCTAAACCTCAAGACTGGTTTACACCATGGGGAAACCATCCCTTTAAACCCTATGGAGCACCTTATCCTAGAATGCTTTACCCAAAGAGAACATATAGACGCATACCCAGAATTACCTTTAGAAATGAAAGCTCTAATTGGGCTGACGTTAAAAGAAGATCCCCCCTTCTTTTTCTTAAACACTCACCTCCCTCCTCCTCTCAACATCCTAAATGTAACGCCCCAATTTTCAAGTCTTATAATTATTCAGTATTTAAGCGTTTGTATTTTTTTGTAGGGTTTAGAGAGTGAAATAAAATATTCTGAGAACATAGGCATGCCCTACACAACCATAGGAAGCCATGGTTAAGTTTTGGGCGAAAGCTCAAACGGAATTCGATCTGCGTTTTTCACTGACAGTAGTGTTTCACTACTATCAAGACTTAATTTTGACTCGTGAACGAAACAGTTAGATTTTAAATAAAATTGCGAACGATATCGGCGATTTTGAAAAAAATTCAAAATGAATAAGTTCTCACGACTTTCTTGGGCGAAAACCTAAATCTGGTGAACAATGGAGCTAAAAACGGATTTACCGAGACCCGCTAACGGATAAAGTTGATGTCACATCACCTAGGAAATCGTGCCATGGCTGATCAGTGTAATAATTACGTTTAAAAAATATCTGGATGCGAAAAGACCAAAATGCCCCTGACCTTTTCCATAATTACCATTTGCCCTAGGATGAAAAGACCGTTTTTCCTGAGAAATTTATGGAATAACCTTTTTGACCTTGTGACTCACCAATGTCATCATTACCTCTAGAAAATATCTAGATATTTGCAGGGAAAATGACAATTATGCCCCTAGTCTTTTAAGGAATTACCAAATTACCCTTTCGGTTATTTACAAGTTTGCCATGACATCAAAATATCTATTTCTCACACTCTCTCTCTTGGCCATTTCGGCCATCACTCTTTCTCTCTCTTCTCTCACTTGTTCTCCATTTTCTCTCTTTGTTCTTCATTGTTCATACTTTGAAACCTTTGAAAACTTGAAGTTTTCGGGTGATTCAAGCTAGTTTCTCTTAAGCTTCATCATCTAGGAGGTATAAACTCCATCCTAGCTCTTTTAATCTCTTTATTTCATCTCTTGAATCTCTTTGATTCATCATTGATCCAAGAGTTGGAAACCAAATGAGCTTCCTAGCTCATATGGGTTTTCTTAGCCGAAACCTCCATGTGTTGGTGGATGGGATCTTGGTTCAAGTTTTGGTGTAATAGGCTTTGATCTAGTCTTACCACACCTAGTAAGGATGGAATCCAAGAGATAGGAATTTTTGGACATCCCTAGCTATTTTCATAGCTCCATGGCCGAATCCTATATAGGTAGGATTAGAAGAATTTGTGTTGTGTAATATTGATGTTTGGATTGATTATGTGTATGTAGTTGTGGTTGAGTAATCGGACGAGGAATCGGGAGGATTCGTGGGCCGATCGAACGACTTTTACTCGGAGGATAACTTCAATGGGTAAGGGGAGTTTGCCTGAGGGATTTTCCGATAACTATATGTTATCTGTGATTGATTTGTGTAGCTCTATTTGAGCTTCGTTGTGATTGTAATAATGGTTTATGCTTTAGTATGCTTTAGTATGTTTTAGCATATGTTTATGATGATGTTGATTGGATGAAAAATGTTTTCATGTATGTTGAAAAACCAAACTTTGATCTCTAGATCAAGTAAGGATTTTTATGCTTGATTATGATACAATGATGCATGATTATTGTTTGTCATAATTATGTGAGCATTTTGAGTTATAACTTGGCTAGTTGGTGAAGCAAAATCTTCACATTTACCTTGACGAGGCTTGCGGCCTTAGTGGGTAAAATGAGGAAGAACATGTGTTGTTCTTGAACAATTAAAGTTTTAGAGTAAGAAAAGTGTTTTAAAGAGTTATGTTTCAAAGAAAAACAATAAGTAACTTTGATCCAAAGATCAAGTAAAGTTTCAACCTTTAAGTGTTTTCACCAAAGGGAAACATGTCTTTTACTTTAGCCTTAGTTCATCTAAGTGAGCATGTGATTTAAAAGTGAAACCAAGAAGTGTTTTCATGAAAAGTAAAACATAGTTTCATAAGGCATTTCTTTTATCTTAGAACAAAGACAATATTCCTTTTTTTAAACATAATGGAGACCTTTTATCCTTAAGTTGATTAAAATGGATCATAGTTAAGGAAGTTAGATGAGATTACATTTCCTTTCCATTAACTTAGAACATGATTTTACACTAAGTTAGTAAGGAAAAACTCTTTTCAAAATTAGTCAAGGTACTTTGCTTTAAGCAAGTGAAACATCTTTTAAATCAAGTAAGTTTTCAATTGAAAACAATCGTTTTGGTTTACAAAGAGAGTTTCAACTCTAAATCGTAAAGTTTTATGCGTGAAAACCTAAGTTAAGTAATTAACTTAGAGTTGAAGACAAGAGATAATTAAGTATAGTATGCAGTGGAACAAGACCATGTACTATACCATTGATGACTTAGTACATCAATGACTTCATAAGACATAAGTGAATCAACACTTATTTCATTAATTGAAACTCAAAGACTAATATCTTAGAAAGGCTCAAAGACTTATCTAAGAGGATTCTCAATCCTCCTTCATAATACTTACGATTTGAGATGTGATTCATAAGACATAAACACAAACATGAAACGTTTTGGGTATTGAAACAATAGTTCGATGACGAACCGGTGATTTGGATCAAGGTAATTCGTTCGATTGTTTCAGTCTTGTAATGATCGGGACGAGAGGGACCCTGAGGCTGTGCAGGTATGGGACTGTATAGTTGAAGGAATCCTGAGGCTGTGCAGGTATGGGACTATATAGTTGAAGGAAGGCTTACAAGAATTGATTGGTACTACCTATACCAACAAGATTCGTCTTCTTTTCGGAAGCCCAGAACGTAAGAACTCCATAGTTAAGCGTGCTTGACTTGGAGGAATTGCAGGATGGGTGACCTTCTGCGAAGTTTCCTAGAAAGCGTGTGAGTGAGAACAAAACACGCTGAAAAGACTCGTGTTGGTTTGTGAGGATAGTTGGCAAGTCTGAAAGCGTCCGGATCATCCCAAAGGAATCACGAGATTTATCCGATGGATAAAAGACATTAATACACTTAAAATCATGTAAGAACTCTTAATGAGAAGATTTCTAAGGAATCATGAGGTGTATTCAGTGAATGGGTATAAACACTTGATATCTGTGAAAGCCTTGTAACGGCAGCATTCCTGTGGAATGATGAGATTTATCCGGTGGATAAAAGTTTTATAAATATAAAGACACGTATAGTTCCTAAGGAAGAGAATCTTAGTGAACCTTGAGGTTTATCCGATGGATAGACATTGTTTTATCGCATCTGCTTTATGTAAGCACCGGCATTTCATTTTCATAGTTGTAAGGCCATGAGCCTAGGAGTTGAGCTTACACCTTGATGCGGTGCGAATCTTACGGTGACGATCTTCAATGGTCTTTGGAGGTATCACGGTTGGAAGGGCCGACATGTGACCAGTTTGTAGCTCTTCTGTGTCGTGATGAATCCGAGCAATACACTGATATCCTCTACTAGATGTCGTATGTTTCATGTTTGGTCAAGAGTGTTTCCGTAAAACCAGATACATGCACGTTACATTTGTTGTAGCATCTTGCCCATGGCTGGCATTAACCGGAACATGTCCTCCCATTCACTCTCTCTGACGATTTGTTAGCTCCATGGAGTAGGGGTCATAGTTTTGCCCATTTTGCATATGGCATTGACTCATGTACATCGCATTGCATTGTATGGCTGTTGATGATTACATTTGCATATTGTACATCACCATTTTGCTTTCAAAGATGTCTTATGCTGCTAATTGATTAATATGATATATTGCGATTTACGGTATGCATGTTGGATATGATGTTACCTGGATATGCCGATGACGAAGATATGTGGACTGTCGACGATGAGGCCTAGCCTCATTGGTATGATGTATACCAGGTAGTAAGCTCTATTGTCTGTAGAGTTCTTTTATCATACCAGCTCTTAGGATTTTAATGTATAATGTTGAGAAAGTCGATGTGTGTGGTTTTGAAAACCTCTGTATAGTTTAGAACTTCTGTATGAAAGACAATTTCATGAAAACTTGTATGTGATGGTTTAGGGTTTATCAATAAACCCAGTTATGTGTGTTGTCAAGAATAATGTGATTTTATTATTATGATGTATGTTTCACTTTCTGAAGTATTATGCCGAAAAATTTTTACACCCGAGTTTTCTGACTTAAATTAAATTATCCTTTTTCCGAAAACAACCAGCAATTTATCTTCTAAATTTTAATTCCGCACGTGTTCTTCATGTAATGCCCAAGGAGGGTGTTACACTAAAAGTCCTATTCCTCCACCAGAATACCAATATGAAACACCTTCCCCTCCACCTCAAAATCCCTCTGGTCCACCTCCTGAATATGGTTACTATCCCATCCCTTACACACCCACCGGTCTTCTGCCAACTCAACTCTACAATGCTCATGGACCCTTGGTAGTCTATCTTGAGCAGAAAAAGTTCTCTCCAAGGAAGATCTATCCAAATCTCATTAAGGACAAGGCGTTCCAATGGTGTCACTACAATGTTAACAGACACGTGGTAATTCTTAATGAAGAAAAGGAAGGTTGCAATACCACTGAGGAAAGAAGATCAAGAACTTATGGTTTGCCCAACATCATTCTTGATCAAGACATCAAGTTCATTCCAAGCTATCCCTCAGCCTAGAAAGAGTACTCTGATTTTAGATACTTCTTACCATATTACGCTGTCAAAAAGGAGTGTGATATGTCACGAGAAGCCAAGATCCATCACAATTTGCCAAAGAAATTTTGGGGCAGATGTTCTAAAACAAGAGTAGGAGTTGTTCCTCCTAGAGCTTGTCCAAGAATTCCTATTCTGGACCCAAATAAAAACAAAAATGGACGAAAAAAGGCTTGAAACATGGACGCTGCCTTACAAAACTGCTTTTGATCCTCTCTTCTAGACTAGACCAAGAGACGACTCAGTAGAACTAGCCCACATCTGGCAAAAGGATCCTCTTGAGAGATATGATCCAAATGCTCGAATCTACTTGGAGAACTTCATTTGGACATGCTCTCAAGAAGCGTCCACATCTGGTTTATCAGTCGAAGAAAAAATGAAGATTCGTACATTTCCAAGACAATACAGAATCTCTAAGGCTGACTTCTTGATAATGGACGACATCTTTGGAATACCTTTGTATCCAATAGACGTTCTTCCAGCCCCTAAACCCAGATGGAGAGAAAATAGGTTTGATGACGTTGAGATCATCCTTGAGGTACTTCCACCTCCACCTAACTCTGAGGCACCGCCAGCTGCACCATTACTAGTTGTTTCCGAAGAAATTGGGGACACAGAGATCGTCTATGAGGACCCTCACTCTGAAGAGCATGCAGAGGAAGTTGAACAAGTTGCAGACTCAGCACCCTCTAAGTCTCAACCTATTCCTCTTTCGGTGGTCCATCCTGTTGATCTCTCTCCTTCTCAGGCACTGAGTGTCGTTCCTGATCGGAGAAATCTTGAGGCAACAAAAGCCACTGCTGAAAGTTTAGTCTCTGCTGTTCCTTCGAAATTTCAAGAGTTTGTCCAAAGCTTCATTGAAGCAAACAATGCAGTGCTGCTTCAACAGATTGCCTCTATGTTTCAGAATTTCTTTCCGAAACCTCCTCCACCTCCACCTTCTTAAATCCTTTTTTTTTTAATATTTTTAAATGACTATGATGTGGTTTTCTCTCTTTTGTCCGATGACAAAAAGGGGGAGAAAAGGTTTGATTGAATGAAAATTAAAATTCATAGTACTTAAATTCATAGTAGTCGTATAACTTGTTGATTGCTTGCATTCTCTCTTACATGCTTTATATGCTTATAATATTTGTCTTTGGGGGAGCTTCTCAGCTCTTTAGGAAACTTTGTTCCATCAAATTAGTATGTTTTGTCATCATCAAAAAGGGGGAGATTGTTGGAACCAAAGTGGTTATGGTCCACTAATCCCTTAAGTTTTGATGTTAACAAAGGACTAATTTCAGAAGAACAAAGATTATTTATTAACTAACGCTTTATCTTAAGTGTGCAGGATATATATATATATATATAGTCCAAAGACTATCTAAGTTCAAAGACATACGCTCGTCCAAACTCCAAAGTGGATTAGCTCTTGACGATAAAAAGTCTTTTTAAAATAGCACCTTGAGTCCGAAGACACTTCCTTTTATTATGTTGTAATCTTTAATTGGTTTTAGCATGAACACATATGTAAAGCTTTAGAACTTATTATTCTATGTGTAAAAAGCTTATATCCTTTGAACAAACATTCTTTGTAATCTTCATACCATCGAAAGCTGAAGCCAGACTGTCCCTGACACAAAAAGGATTTGACCTTCTCCAAAAGGAAAGACAAAAGGCAACTTTCGAGTACAAGGAAAAGGTGTCAGCACCTCTTTAAGCTATCAAGCTTGATAGTCTACTTTGCTGATCAGAAGCCTTACCAAGTTATCAGACTCAATGGACTAGCGCATTTAATGCTCAATCAGAACGGATTCTTTTCCAACCGTTGAAGACTAAAGTTGACCAAAACAAGTCTGCTATAAATATCTCTCATCTTGAAGATACAAGTTAGCGAAGTGATGCACAACTGAATCAAAATTGAAAAACAGTGAAGCACACCAGAGAACAAGCAATCAAGAGAAAAATATCAAAGCTTGCAAAGCTTTCTCTGTTCTTAACTTTCAAATCACTCTCTACGTAGAGTATCGCTCAAGTGTTCGAAGTTTTAATTTCAAACCCTCACACTTAGTGAGTTAGTAGAACAAAACTCTTTTCAAAACCTAGTTGGGTGAGCCTGAAGAGGCTTGTGTAGAAAGAATACTTAGTGTGCCTGAAGAGGTGTAGAATACTTGCCTGAAGAGGTGTTGAATACTTGTATCAAAAGGTTTTTGTTATAGTGGAGAAAGCTCTCAAGTAGAGAGGACTGGACATAGCTCTTTGGAGAAGATTGAACCAGGATAATATCCTTGTGTCTCTTTCTTTCCCTTGCTCTTGTTTTTAGTTTATTTCTTAACTAACTGCTTGGGATTGAATTGATTTCTTATCGCGTTGACCTTCCTTCAGAAAGCGTCCAAAGTTTTTAGAAACGCTCTTTGCGTCCATCGTTGTTTCTTTGGCTAACATCTTTGTAAAAATATATATCTGCTTGCGAAAAGTTTTAAAAACGTAAGAAACATAATTTAACCCCCTTCTTGTGTTTTAAACAGGCTACTTCAGTCTCATATGGATGCTCAATAGAGCCTACTCCTCCAAAAGCTAAGACATCTTCTGCTTGTCCAACAGCCTCTGTCCGACCCACAAGAAAGAGGAAGCTGGTTCTAGCTTCTGTTGATGACGAAGATGAGGATGATCAGCCTATCTCTAAAGTGATCAAAGGTCCTAAAAGGGAATCTACTTCTGAAGTCTCTCGGTCTAATTCTGTTGCAACAAGGGCGAGATCCACTAGATCTAAAACTAAAGGTAATACTGAACCTCAATCTAGTTCAGTTATTACTCCTAGTGTAGAGCAACCATTTGAGGTTGAAACTTGACTTTGGACTCTCAACCGTCCATAATTGTTTCACCCTCCACCTCACCTCACATACAAACCATTCCTTCACCACAAAGACCATCATCTACCTTACCATTCGAACCTCAAGACTGGTTTACACCATGGGGAAACCATCCCTTTAAACCCTATGGAGCACCTTATCCCAGAATGCTTTACCCAAAAATAAAATACAGACGCATACCCAGAATCACTTTTGCCAATGAAAGCTCCAACTGGGCTGACGTTAAAAGAAGATTTCCTATTATTTTTTATAAACACTCACCTCCCTCCACCTCTCAACATCCTAAAGGTCCTATTCCTCCACCAGAATGCCAATATGAAACACATTCCCCTCCACCTCAAAATCCCTCCGATCCACCTCCTGAACATGGTTACTATCCCATCCCTTACACACCCACCGGTCCTCTGCCAACTCAACTTTACAATGCTCATGGACCCTTGGTAGTCTGTCGTGAGCATAAAAAGCTCCCTCCAAGGAAGATCTATCCAAATCTCATTAAGGACAAGGCATTCCAATGGTGTCACTACAATGTTAACAGACACGTGGTAATTCTTAATGAAGAAAAGTAAGGCTGCAAGACCACTTAGGAAAGAAGATCAAGAACTTATGGTTTGCCCAACATCTTTCTTGATCAAGACATCAAGTTCATTCCAAGGTATCCCTTAGTCTGGAAAGAATACTCTGATGTTAGAGACTTCTTACCATATTACATTGTCAAAAAGGAGTGTGATATGTCACGAGATGCCAAGATCCATAACAATTTGCCAAAGAAATTTTGGGCAGAAGTTCTAAAACAAGAGTAGGAGTTGTTCCTCCTGAAGCTTATCCAAGAATTCCTATTCTGGACCCAAATAAAAACAAAGATGGACGGAAAAGGCTTGAAACATGGATATTGCGTTACAAAACTGCTTTTGATCCTCTCTTTTGGACTAGACCAAGAGACGATTCAGTAGAACTAGCCCACATCTGGCAAAAGGATCTTGTCAAGAGGTATGACCTAGACGCTCGAATCTACTGGGAGAACTTCATTTGGAGATGCTCTCAAGAAGTGTCCACATCTGGTTTATCAGTCGAAGAAAAAATGAAGATTCGTACATTTCCAAGACAATACAAAATCTCTGAGGCTAACTTCTTGATAATGGACGACATCTTTGGAATACCTTTGTATCCAACAGACGTTCTTCCAGTCCCTAAACGCAGATGGAGAGAAAATTGGTTTGATGACGCTGAGATCATCCTTGAGATACTTCCACCTCCACCTAACTCTGAGGAACCCCCAGCTGCACCAATACCGGTTATTTCCGAAGAAACTGTGGACACAGAGATTGTCTATGAGAACTCGTATCCTGAAGAGCATGCAGAGGAAGTTGAACAAGTTGCAGACTCAGCACCCTCTAAGTCTCAACCTATTCCTCTTTCGGTGGTCCATCCAGTTGATACATCTCCTTCTCAGGCACTGAGTGTCGTTCCTGATCAGAGAAATCTTGAGGCAACAAAGACCACTGCTGAAAGTTCAGTCTCTACTGTTCCTCTGGAATTTCAAGAGTTCATCCAAAGGTCCATTGAAGCAAACAATGCAGTGCTGCTTCAACAGATTGCCACTATGTTTCAAAACTTTTTTTCCGAAAGCTCCTCCACCTCCACCTTCTTAAATTCTTTTTTTAACCTTTTTAAACTGACTATGATGTGGTTTTCTCTCTTTTGTCTGATGGCGAAAAGGGGGAGAAAGGGTTTGATTGAATGAAAATTAAAATTCATTGTAATTAAATTCATAGTAGTCATATAACTGCTTGATTGCTTGCATTCTCTCTTACATGATTTATATGCTTATAGTATTTGTCTTAGGGGGAGCTTCTCAGCTCTTTAGGAAAATTTGTTCAATCAAACTAGTATGTTTTGTCATCATCAACAAGGGGGAGATTGTTGGAACCAAAGTGGTTATGGTCCACTAATCCCTTAAGTTTTGATGTTTACAAAGGACCAATTTCAGAAGAACAAAGATTATTTATGGACTAACGCTTTATCTTAAGTGTGCAGGATAATATATATAAGTCCAAAGATTATCTAAGTCCAAAGACTTACGCTCGTCCAAACTCCAAAGTGGATTAGTTCTTGCTCTGTCAAGACGATAAAAAGTCTTTATAAAATAGAATCTTGAGTCCAAAGATTCTTCCTTTTATTGTGTTGCAATCTTTATTTGGTTTTAGCACGAACACATACGCAAAGCTTTTGAACTTATTATTCTATGTGTAAAAAGCTTATATCCTTTGAACAAATATTCCTTGCAACCTTCATACCATCGATAGCTGAAGCCAGACTGTCCCTAACACAAAAAGGATTTGACCTTCTCCAAAAGGAAAGACAAAAGGCAACTTTCGAGTACATGGAAAAGGTGTCAGCACCTCTTTAAGCTATCAAGCCTGATAGTCTACTTTGTTGATCAGAAGCCTCAACAAGTTATCAAACTCAACAGACTAACGCATTTAATACTCAATCAGAACGGATTCTTTTCCAACCGTTGAAGACTAAAGTTGATCAAAACAAGTCTACTATAAATATCTCTCATCTTGAAGATGCAAGTTAGCGATGTGATACACAACTAAATCAAAATTGAAAAATAGTCAAGCACACAAGACAACAAGCAATCAAGAGAAAAATATCAAAACTTGCAAAGCTCTCTCTGTTCTTAACTTTCAAATCACTCTCTGCGTAGTGTATCGCTCAAGTGTTCTAAGCTTTAATTGCAAACCCTCACACTTAGGGAATTAGTAGAACAAAACTCTTTTCAAAACCTAGTTGGGTGAGCCTGAAGAGGCTTGTGTAGAAAGAATACTTAGTGTGCCTGAAGAGGTGCAGAATAGTTGCCTAAAGAGGTGTTGAATACTTGTAACAAAAGGTTTTTGTTATAGTGGAGAAAGCTCTCTAGTAGAGAAGACTGGACGTAGCTCTTTGGAAAAGAGTGGTCCATGATAATATCCTTGTGTCTCTTTCAGACGGAGTCCGATCTGCGTTTTCGCTGCCATTAAGATTTTACTAATCAGAAAACCTAATTTTGACTCGTGAACGAGACAGTTAGGTTTTATATCTCGTTTCCAACAATGTCGTCTATTTTGAAAATTTTCAAAAAAAATAAGTTCCTATGCTTTATTCGGGCGTAAAACTTAAATCGGGTGAAGAACGGAGTTAGATATGGGATTACCGAGACCCTCTAACGGATAAACTTGAAGTCACATCAGGTCGAATCACCTAGGAAGGCGTGCTAGTGACTCACCACAGTCATGATGAAAAAGGAAAATATCTAAACGCGTCATACTGAGAAAAGATCGTTTTGCCCCTAGGAACGGATGGAATTACAGCTTTGTCTCAATCACTCATCACCCTCATCATGACAATCCAACAAAATATCTAAATATTTTGTGAATTTGGAGGTGAAAAGACCAAAATACCCTTAACTTTTCACAAAATGACATTTTTGTCCTTAGGTGAAATGTCCTTTTTACCCTTAAGTGAAAAATCTTAGGACCCTTTTACCCCTATTTTGATGGAACACGAGAGTTTAGAGATCCTCCTAGAAGACTTGATGGAACTAAAATTTTAAGGCAATTAGATGAAATTGGAGATGAAGGTCTAGCGGATGGGGTACAAGCTTGGAAAAAGAAGAGCATTTTGTTCACTTTGCCTTATTAGCAATATAATGTATTGCGTCACAATCTTGATGTGATGCACATTGAAAAAAAATGTTTGCGATAACATCATTGGTACATTGTTAAACCAAGAGGGAAAATCAAAAGATAATTATAAGGCACGAGCTGACCTTGTATATATAGGCATAAGAAGTATGCTTCACACTTAGTCAAGCCCTAACAGTAGTACAATGCTTTTGCCTAGAGCATGCTATCAAATGACTACAAAAGAAAAGGATGCTTTTTTTAGCATCCTTAAGAATGTAAAAGCTCCAGATGAATGCTCATCAAACATCTCATGTTGTGTGCAAGTGAAGCAGCGCAAGATATTTGGCTTAAAAAGTTATGACTGTCATGTTGTGATGCAAGAGCTTCTTCCAGTAGCATTAAGGGGTTCATTGCCTGATAAAGTCACCCCAATTATAGTTGATCTTTGCAATTTCTTCAAACAAATATGTTCTAAGGTATTGAATGTGGATTTTCTTGCACAATTGGAGTCTCAAATAGTTACAACACTTTGTCAACTAGAAACAATTTTTCCACCATCATTTTTTACTGTGATGATGCATTTGGTAATTCGTTTGGCATATGAGGCCAAGGTTGCTGAACCGGTACAGTATCGGTGGATGTATCCTATTGAGAGGTCTAAATTATTTATTTTAACATTATATATTAATTAAATTTGTTAAACAATTTATTTAGATATCTAAAATAAAATTTACTTCAAGTTTCTTCTTACTATTAATTCGTTTGTACGTAATCGAGCACATCCAGAAGGATCATTTGCAGAAGGTTTTTTAGCCAATGAATTTTTTACCTTCTACTCGCAATATCTATCTGGGGTGGAAACCAGGTTCAATAGACCTAGCAGAAATGATGATGAAATTGATCCTACATTGATAGATGATGTGACATTTTTTACATCCTGTTGGGGTTTCACTAGGAAGGAAGAGACAACAAAAGTTGAAGTTAAGGAAGCTAAAGAAAGTGAGCAGAACTAAGCTTGATAAGAAAGAGTTAACACAAGCTCATAGATATGTGCTTTCTAAATGCAGTCGCTCCATTTATAGAGTAAGACACCAATCATATATTGTTATTACACTAGTTTAATTTTTTTTTTATAAATACTGTAATTCCATTATCGTTTTAGAGAACATATTGGACTCCTTAAGAGACAGTCTCGGCCGCGGCGTTTGTCACAATTTGAAATTGCTAACAACATAGTCACTCCATTCCTTCTAGAATAAAAGATGAAGAAGTACAAACTGAACAAGGTATAAATTATGTCATTTCTATTTTTATACTTTATTTATGTAAACATACTATTTTAGTTTTTATGCCTTTTGTTTTAATTATGGATGCAGAACCTAAACGGGTTAGAGGCGCAACAAGAATGTTAGATATATGGGAGATGCATGGTGGGGATTTTATAATTGTCAATTTGGACAAATATGGTCAACCCATTGGTGAGGAAGCGACCACTCTTACTCGTTTCATAGGTAGTGTGGTTAGAAGGCATCATAATATGCTCCCATCAACTATAAATCTTGGAAAGACATGCCAAATGATTACAAAGAGGAGATGTTGAAAATAATAGAGTTATTGTGATTGTATTCTTAAATTATTTTTATATCAAAAGTTGTAATATGACTTATTTTATTTTTGTTGTAATTCTTTTAACATATCTCATTGTTTAGTCTAAGTTTGAGTTTGTTCCTCCATTAAATGACACAACAAGAGAAAGGTTGAAAGCTGAGTTTAATGAGAAGTGGAGACAATGGAAGGGTGATTTAAAGGCAATAGCTTATGACCCTAGTAAAACGGAAGAAGAAGTTGCATCCACTTTACTTGATGATAGGATTGAACCAAGTCAATATCGTGATTTGGTTCATTATTGGTTTTCTGAAGTTGGACAAGTACGTCATAAAGCAAATAGATTCTTACATATTATGATCTTAATGTTTTGACATCAGTTTCTTTTTTTCGCCTAATATTTTGTTTTATTAAATGTAGAAAATAAGAGAAATCAATAAACAAAATCATGCTAAGTTTGAAGATGTCCATTGTATGGGTACAAAAGGTCTCCCAAAACTGATTGATGAAAAGGTTTGTTTCTATTTGTACTTGACTTTGAGTATATTATATTATAAAAAGAATACATATAACTTGTTTAGTTAGTTACTACTACAGTTAGTTAACTCCTTTTTCTGTTAGTTAGTTTGGCTGAGTTCATTACTCCAGCACCTATTGTATATAAACAAATGTACTTCCCTTTATTCAATGAGATTCTTTTTGATCATTTCATAATATGGTATCAGAAGATTAAACCTTCTCCCATCCTTCTCTTCTCTTCTTCTGTATCCTCTTCTTCATTCATTCTTCTTCATGGCCAATCTTGCGCCAAATCAAGACCCTTTGAGTCCATACTACATCCACCCAAACGAGAATCCGTCTCTGGTTCTTGTCACACCAATTCTTGATGGAGCCAACTAACATAGTTGGTCTCATGCCATCTCTCTGGTACTGGATATGAAAAACAAATTTGAATTCTTGGATGGCACGCTCACGAAACCGGCCACCGCGGATCCAACCTTTGCTGCTTGGAAACGTTGCAATACTCTTCTTCTCTCCTGGCTCAACCACTCGATGTCCCCAGAAATTGCCATCAGTGCAATTTGGGTAGATGATGCATCCCAAGTATGGCAAGAATTGAAAGATCGGTTTTCTCAAGGTGATCATGTTCGCATCTCTCAACTTCATGCTGATCTCTATTCACTCAAGCAAGCAGATTTGTCTATTACTGCTTATTTCACCAAACTTCGAGTATTGTGGGATGAGCTTTGCAATTTCCGACCTATCCCCACTGGTTCTTGTTGTGAAACCTCCAAAACAATGCAACAATACAGGGATAATGATTGTGTTCTTTGTTTTTTACAAGGGCTCAATGATAATTACTCTGCTCTAAGAGCCCAGATTCTTATGATGGAACCTCTTACTCCCATTAATAAAGTGTTCTCCATGCTGATCCAACAAGAAAGACAGTTACAAGTAGGTATCTTGCCCGATCCTACCATCTTGGCAGTTAATGCACCCTCATATTCCAATTCCAATGGTCAAGGAAAAGGAAGATCCACTTACAAGACTCCTAACCCCAAGTCGGCCTCTTCCAAGTTTTGCACTCATTGTAATCGCACCAACCACACTGTGGACTCTTGCTTCTTGAAGCATGGTTTTCCTCCGAGTTACAAGAGCAAAAGATCTGCCAGTAATGTCACTACAGCAGCATCTTTTGATGATGAGAGCATCTCTGCAGAATCCCCTTTTCATGGCCTCACCAAAGAATAGGTCCAAGGCCTCTTGGCTCTCCTTCCCCAGATCAATCCCACCTCTACATCTCATTCTTCCAACCTAGTCAACACTCATAACATTACTACATCTCCCCCTTCAGGTACAAAGGTTTCCCCATGGATTCAGGGGCAACCGACCACATTACCTCTTCTCTTGCATCATTCTCTACATACAAAACTATAAAGCCCATACCTGTGTGTTTACCAAATGGTCATCACACCACTGCCACATATAGTGGCACAGTCTTTTTTGATGAAAACCTCATTTTAAATAATGTTCTCTATATTCCCAATTTTTCATTCAATTTGATTTCAGTCACTAAATTGACCCTTAATCTTTCTTGCAAAATTGCCTTCTTTCCTGACCACTGTGTAATCCAGGAAATGTCACCCCTGAGGATGATTGGTAAAGCTGAGGTGAAGGATGGACTATATGTGATGGCTCTTCCCCAACCTCCTTCGCTCCCCACCATTCTTGCCATCCAATCTGCTGTCAACATCCAGACTTCCATTTCCCCTCTATGTTACAATAATGTACAAAAACAGATTTCCAATGTACCTTCTTTACATTCAAAGATTTGTGATATATGTCATTTTTCTAAACAAAGGAAATTACCTTTTCCCTCTAGCTATTCTGCTTCCCCATGCATATTTGATTTAATTCACATGGACATTTGGGGCCCTTTTTCAGCCCCCTCTTTACATGGTCATAAGTATTTCCTAACCATTGTTGATGACAAGTCTAGATTCACCTGGATTCGATTCATGAAATCCAAGCTGGAAACTAGATCACATATTATTCACTTCATTACACTCATTGAAAATCAGTTTCATAAAACTGTAAAAACCATTCGATCAGATAATGGTCAAGAGCTCCTCATGGACTCTTTCTTTCACTCCAAAGGAATCCTCTATCATCTTACCTGTGTGGAGACACTACAACAGAATGGGGTGGTTGAAAGAAAGCACCAAAACATCTTAAACATTGCTAGATCACTTCTATTTCAGGCAAATTTACCTGTTCACTTTTGGTCACATGCTATCTCTCATGCAGTGCACATCATGAATATGTTACCCTCCCCAAAACTGCAAAATAAGTCTCCCTCCCACATATTATACAATACTTCTCCTGATCTTTTATCTCTTCGAGTCTTTGGTTCCCTTTGCTATGCTTCCACTTTAGCTGCAAAGAGATCTAAATTTCATTCTCGAGCTAGGAAATGCATATATCTTGGCACTAAAGAAGGTACTAAAGGATATCTCTTATTGGACCTACATTCTAGAGAACTTTTTCTCTCTAGACATGTTGTCTTCTATGAGACAATTTTTCCCTTTCCCAAATCCCTATGTCCTTCAGACACCCCTCTTTTCTCTACACTTTGCTTGCCAACACAGCAACCTAGCCTTGACATCATCCTTGACTCACCTACACAGAATAACAATCCATCACCTGCTGCCCCTCCACCTGGTCTAGACCACCAACCAGCACCTGCACCAGTGCCTACCCTAGCCACCACTAGGCCAAGACAACCTCCCAACTACCTGAGAGACTACCATTGCAATATAGTTCAATCTCAATCTCGTGCTCTTCCATCCTCAGGTACCTTTTATCCCCTTTCTCAATGCATTACATATGACAACCTTTCTCCACATCATAGATCCTTTGCCATGTCCATTACTGCATGCATAGAACCAAAAACATACAAACAAGTTGCCAAACATGAGTGCTGGATTAAGGCCATGGACTAGGAAATTGCTGCATTACAGCAAAATGACACCTGGATTCTCAAAGACTTACCCTCGGGCAAACAACCAATAGGCTGTAAATGGGTTTACAAGGTCAAACACAAACAAGATGGTAGCATTGAGAGATATAAAGCCCGATTGGTGGCTAAAGGGTACACCCAACAGGAAGGGGTGGATTACTTCGAAACCTTTTCCCCTGTGGTAAAACTAACAACAGTAAGGCTAGTCCTTGCATTGGCTGCTGCAAAGGATTGGCATTTACATCAGCTTGATGTAAATAATGCCTTCCTTCATGGAGATCTCCATGAGGAAGTGTCTAGGACAGTTCCACAAGGTTTCCAAACCTCCAAACCGAATCAAGTGTGCAAGCTCCTTAAGTCCCTTTATGGCCTCAAACAGGCAAGCAGGCAGTGGAATTCCAAGCTCACCACAGCCCTTATCTCTCTCGGGTATTCCCAATCAAAGTCTGATTATTCTTTATTTGTCAAGAAAGTTGGCTCTCACATCACCATTCTCCTAGCGTATGTTGATGATGTGGTCCTCACAGGTGATGACCTTGCAGAAATTCAGCATGTAAAATCCTTTCTTGACTCACAGTTGAAAATAAAAGACATTGGTCCTCTTAAATTTTTCCTTGAAATTGCAAGGTCCAAGAGAGGCATAGTTCTCAACCAGAGAAAATATGCCCTGGAACTCATAGATGATGCAAGCCTCCTTGGCTGCAAACCTGCCTCCACACCAATGTCCTACTCACTGAAACTTATCCAAGATGATGGGCAGCCACATTCAGATCCTCCTTCTTATAGAAGATTCATTGGCCGACTCTTGTACTTGACCAACACTAGACCTGACCTCAGTTTTGCTGTCAACAAACTGAGCCAATATGTTTCTAATCCTATGCAGTCCCACCATGATGCTGCAATCAGGATTCTTCAGTATTTGAAAGGGTCACCTGGTAAAGGCCTATTTTTCCCTGCTTCCTAAGATTTCAAGTTGTCAGCCTTTAGTGACAGTGACTAGGCTGCATGCCTTGATTCTAGAAGATTTGTCACCGGATTCTCAGTTTTTTTTGGTTCTGCTCTCATTTCTTGGAAGTCTAAGAAACAAGGCACCATCTCCAGGTCTTCAAGTGAAGCTGAATATAGAGCTCTTGCAGTGACAGTTCGTGAAATCCAATGGTTACTCTATCTTTTACAAGATCTCCATCACCCGGTTTCGATTCCAGTGTCCCTCTATTGTGACAGCAGATCAACTATTCAAATAGCTCAAAATCCCACCTTCCATGAGAGGACGAAACACATAGAGATCGACTGTCACCTGGTTCGAGACAGGGTCCAAGATGGCACCATTCATTTACTTACCGTTCCATCAGCCTCTCAACTGGCGGACATCCTCACCAAGCCTCTGCTTTCGGCTCCCTTCAATTCCTTGTTGTCCAAGCTGAACATGCTCGATATACATGATCCAGCTTGTGGGGGAATGTTAGATGTAATCTCTAACACTTAGTTAGTTACTACTACAGTTAGTTAACTCCTTTTTCTGTTAGTTAGTTTGGCTGAGTTCATTACTCCAGCACCTATTGTATATAAACAAATGTACTTACTTCCCTTTATTCAATGAGATTCTTTTTGATCATTCCATAATAATCTAGTATTCGACATTCTGCCCCCCTAACCTTTCACTTTATATGACCCAACCATCCTTCAAAGATTCGCGTTTGTTATTGTTACTCTACGGAAACACCACTATAAGTCATTCTTGGCTGCTAATATCCAACGTGTTTGCTGAATTGTCAAATGAATTTCCATGTGGCTGGACAAGATTGCACCACACATCCTAGGCACTGTCATGCTCACACCCCAAGCATAAATCCAGACTCCCTGCGGAGCTTGCTTGTGCCAAAACGAGTCCAACGTGCGTGGCTTGCTTGTGCCAAAATGAGTCCAACGCTTTCTCTTCTCGTTATATATGCACCATGCCTCAACTCCAGTACACCACTCGCCTAGTATCTTATAGCTTTCATTTTTCCTTCTCTTCCACTTCCAATTCAGGACACTCAAAAACAAAATGGCATCCATTTCCAAGGCCATTGGCTCATGGTGCAAGAAGCAAGCGTATGGGGATGATGAGGGCGATTGGTATGGTTATGCTTGCATTGAAGGAGATGATCATAATGGTAATGGAGATTCTGGCTTTTCTCCTGTTGCATCCACGCAAGGTGACGATGACGATGACGGTGGTTATGACTACGCTCCCGCGGCATAAACACTAACGCCTTTGTTTACTAGCCACTACTAATGATTAAGAAAAAGTCTGCTTCAATTCTTAGCGTTGTGGCTCTCAATCCATCAAAAGATCCCCTAGTTTTGTATGCTTTGGCTAGTTAAAGTCCCCAAAACTATGTCAGATGTGACATTTTTATGGTGATATAGTAGCATTGTGGGATACTGAGTAGTATACATATATATGCTAATGAGAAATGTGAGTGACTAATTTATGTCATTACCAAAAGGTCACTACTTCTCTTCTAATTTAATATAGCAATCAAGACGGCATCATTTTATGCTCATTTAGTTTACTTTTAGTCCAACGCTTACGAATCAAATAAATTGATTAATTTCTTTTTCTAAAGGATAATCGCTTTTGAAGAAAAAACTATATTTCATTCTCTATAATATTATTGAGGTTCATTCTCTTAACAAAACAAAATATTAAACCAAATTTAATTTTTATATCTAGTTTATAAATAAAAGTTCTAGAAGCAAATTAGAACTTGAAAATAAATCTAACAAGGACCGATAAACATCGAACAGGATGCACATTCTTGGGGCGTTTTGATTTGAAGTTGAATGAAGATGCACATGCTTTGGACATAGGCACAAAGTTGAATGTATTAACTTACCTTAAACTAAGCACTACACAGAGAAAACAAAAACTTTAAGACACTCAAAATTTTCCAAGCAGAGAATTTTACAACGTGAACAGTTTGTATATAGCCAACTTTTTCACCTCCATCTAGTTTCCATTTCCTATATGTGCTGCAGTTTCTCTACTTGGAAGCCTATTTTCTACGCCTCATTTAACAATAAAACATTACATTCTTCACCTTCTCTTTCAGAGCAGGCAGTGGCCTAACTGACCCATCTTTTGATCTTGCACCTCGCAATTTAGCAATCTCAGGGACATCAGGTTCCATGTAGAATCGAGCTCTGTAGGCTGCCAGATGAGCATAGTACGCTGGAGGCACTGAAAAAACGATAGGCATTTTATATTTGATAACAGCAACCAATTTGCTTTTTAACCATCGAACAGATAAGCCGCAGATACGGACCATATTGATGAGTCAAGTTAGTTGCTTAGAAATTTCAATGTTTACTTTTATTTAAACAAAATGTGTGTGTGCATGGACTATGGAGTGTTGAGTGGATCCTAATCATCCTATTGAAACTAATATTAATGTGACTAATGTTGGCAACACACTCTTTTCACACTCTCTTCAATATACTTCTTATTATTTAATAAAGTTCATGTGGGACCCACTAAATAAAGATTGGACCAGTCCCACATGAACTTCGTCTAACAATAAGGAGAGTGTGTTGAAAAGAGTATTAAAAAAAGTGTGTTGCTAGCCTTTCTAAGTTACTTTAATAATTGGAAAATTATATGAGTATTATGTTAAGTAAGAGCAAGAGAATTACCTACAGAAACAGACCGTGTACATCTTGCATAGCTACAACCAAAACATTAAGGTTATGTCATCATAAGAATAGACAAGTATTACAAATTTGAGATGATAATAGAGAAATTATTTACGTGTAGCACAAGTTGTTGGTTAGAGACTGAATATCATCTGCAGAGAAATTGTTCTCGTCCCAGAGGACATGATAGTGTGCTGGTCTACTTGTACCCTGTAAATTGCCAATCATAACATAAATAGGATGCTGCTGTATGTAAATTTTTTTTGAAGTTGTACAACAAATCAACAAAATGAGGCTCATTGCAGAAATTGCCTCACATTTCTTATCTAATGTAGCAACATAGATATGATTATCAATACCTGAATTCCCGCATGACTGCATAAATAGAAGTCGAATTCAGTAGGATGACAGATCTTAGAATCCACCACAGTACCTACATTACAATCAGACTAGTGACTCAATTCTGGGATTAATAATTGTGACACTGGTTAATGAAATTGGAGAGTGGCCCACCCAACCCATATATACTGTAAGTATGAGAAGACTCTTCAGCAGAAAATTATCTAGATACTTATTCATGGGGATATCCTTAACATTGGGGGAAAGCACAGGTTCTAGCAGCTGGCAGAAGCAAAAAACTATTACCAGGTAAAATATTTCCACTCATATCAGTGCTGTTTCTATCGTCGTGATCGTTTGAAAAGAGTCTAGTGTGATGCCGTTTTTGAACAACAACAAATGTTACTGGAGGTTGGTAACTAGGTTCCAAAGATGCACAAGCCTACACATACCGAGAATTTAAGCATTGGGGAATGGCATAGTCAATGTAAATAAAGGTAACTGAAATTAGTATGTCCACTTACCTTACGTATAGCATCAAGCTCATATAGCAAAACCTGATAGAACTGTCCTTCACTTACCCCATCCCTGAAATTATATTGCATAACATTATAAATAACAAAGAGTCCCACATTATAAGTAAAGTTACTCCTCATTCTTAACTTCCTTCACAAGAACAGTTTCTTTACAATACCAGAACAAATCATTGCTACCTGTAAAATATTATTCTCAACGGTTTTTGTCCAGTTGCTTTCTTAAATGAGAGTAAAAGCTCCCTGCAGTAGCACAAATTAGTATGAAGCTAATAGGCATGCTGATGTTGGATAACAGCAAATAATATATGCTAAGAAAACATTATAGTTTCACTAGTGGTCAATGATTGAACACAGATTCTTTACTCAAACGAAAAGCATAAGCTTGAAGCAAACAAGGACTTCAGCCCTTCCTAGTTGGCAATTGAAACAATGTCAACTGAAGACATCTTTAGGCCTTTGAAGTAAATCAAGTCAATAACTAAGGGGACCATATATGACTTCGAAACAAAATTGAAAAAGCATAAAATTTAAGATGATTAGAGATTGCTACTTCAGTACCTAATCATACCACCATAAAGTACCCCATGCGTAGGATCTTTCCAACATTTGAAAAGATCTTGAATGAGTTCTTCGCGATGAGGTTGAGCACAAACCAATCCTGCATACTTTGTTACTTCCGGCCAGTCCTGGGAGGCTACAACCTGAATTACAGTAATCAGAACAGATTAAACATAGGGCCAGCTGTGAGTTGTAGGAGTTTTAAAATGCTTACAGCAGCAATGGATGGGCAAGAATCCTCTCCAGATTCTGGATGAGTTACATCAGCTCCAAATATTATTGTTGGAATATCACTAACCAGTGGAATTCTCCAACTTAAAGCATCCAAAAGTACTGTGTTTCTTCCACCCAACTAAAGATATAATTCAATATATTAGAAATGGAAGATTAAGTGAAAAATGAAAATTAGAAAAAATGAAACGATTACAAGATTTAATTGAATATTTTAATGTAGCGTGTAGCCACCCTGTTATTTTGGATTGTAAAGTATGATAGATCACTTAATAATAACAGACCTTGACATTGATTTTTAATGCCACATTTGCCAGGTACTGTTTATTAATCTTGAATACATGTTTTGTAAGGCAGCACTGAGAAATCAACCCCAGATCTGTTTCACAGATTCTTTTGAGATCACCTGAATGAAGAGATTGTTTCTTTAGTGCAAGCGGGAAATAGTTTCCTCCGCAGAAAAACTGAAAAGAAATATGGATAACGAGGGAGGTCCTTTTCTTGAGTACATGTTTAAAAACAAAATTTTCACGAGAAAACAAATGAGGGTACACACATGCAAGAGCAAAATGGCAATGCCATTTTCCCTAGCACGTGAAACAAAGAAAGGTAAAAATGACGAAGCATTAAGGTACTTTAACCTCTTAACATCTCTGTAATTATACAATATACACTAGTACCATCCTAGCTACGATTATGAACTGATGCAAATGGACATATAGGAGTGACTTAGAATCATACCATAGAGAGAGCCATTATTCTCTGGAAGAATGGCAATCAGCAATTCAAGCTCTTTCCCATCAGGTTTTTCTAGAGAAGCAGAATGTACATACTTCAAAGCCTTCTTTACCTGATCTGGTCTTGCTGAATGTATAGGAATCACAGGGTCCTGACTAAATTCCTGAGAAAGGGTAGCATTGTACATGGTAAGTGTGCATGATGATACATAATGGAAGCTGAGTAATTATAATGGGAAATGTGAGTTTCAAGTGTTATTAAAATAATTAGTTCTAAAGTAAAACTTCTGCAAATTTGAAAACATACCATGCCTGAGATTTGGCATATCTGAACTAATTGTTGGCAAAATCCACGAGCAGTACTTTCTTGTACATTTCGTGAGAAATTGATACATGCCCAATATCTTATGGTGCTTCCATTTATAACTTTCTGCATTGAAATAACTAGGATTACAATCAGTTGGGATCAACTAACTTCCTTTTTATTTTCTTTCCATGAAAAAATTACAACTATAATAATCAGTTTATGTCTGAAATTACCTTGTTCATCATATTCCACTGACCAACTTGTGGCAAGTATTCTTTCTCTCTTCCAGTGTCGTGATATTTCAACTATAGGGAAAAGAATAGCCAAAATGTACTGACATAATACAAAAATCAAACAAGATAGGTAAATGTTGTAATATATCGGAAGAATATCTCTGAGATTCTCTTTTATTTGTACAGATTTGTTTTTTATTCTAGACTTTATTAGGATATATTTTCCTCCCTTATTTTTAGGTTAGCATTCAATGTCTGTAGCCTATATATTTTAACTTCTGTTGTACACAACGAATCAAGGAATTACATTTACACTTTTTTATATTCCTTCTTTCTATATGGTATCAACAACCTAGGGGGTTTCTAGGGTTTCCTTTTTTTCGAGTAGCCTTATTGCTGTCTCCTTGCAGCCTTATTGCTGCTTGCTGCCTTATTGCAGCCTTTAGGTCCTATTTTTTTTACTTGAAAACACAGCAACCACCAACCACCAACCGCCACCCGCCGCCGTTCAGCACACCGCCACCCAGGGTTTGCTCGTCGTGTGCTCGCCGGCCAACCACCGATAACTCGGCCCAAGAACTGCCTCCACGTGCCCTTACGCGCCACTCTTCTCTCTGCGCATGAGTTCCAAGCGCCGCCGCTTCATCCGGGCATGACGGCGCGTCCGGCAGCCGTTTTCGCCGTAGTTTCCGCCTTTCTACTCGCCTTCTCCTTCCGGTTCTGTTTAGGTAACTGGGTCCTTCCAGAATGGCCTATTCCGAGACCTCTCAGTCCTCCACCACCTCCAAGGCTTCTCCGGTTGCCATTCCGGCTGTCAATCTAAATGACCATTCAGTCATGGCTCCTATTAGTAAGCCTTCTGGCACTTGTTCTCTAATCATGCCTAGTAAGAATTTAAGTTCTTTGTCCTTTAATATTTCGAGTACTATATCTGAGGACCTCTGGATTATTGACTCTAGTGTTACTAATCATATGATATTTTTCCACGTACTCTAAGTTGTCTGGTAAGCATCATATCACGGTTGCTAGTAGATCCCATGTCCCTGTTTCAGGATGTGGTACTGTTTCACTTCAACCTTCCATTCCTTTACATAATGTGCTCCATGTCCCTCAATTGTCAAATAACCTTATTTCTATTCATAAGCTTACCCAAGATTTAAATTGTACAGTAACCTTCTTTCCCTCCCATTGTGTGTTTCAGGATCTTACCACGGGGAAGACGATTGGGGTTGCTAAGGAATAAGGAGGGTTATATGTTCTACATCGGACTCATGGTAGTACCAGGCAGAATTTGTCCACTTCCTGTCATCAGACTAGTTCCGATTCTTCTACATCTCAGATATGGCTCCACCACAAATGCCTTGGTCATCCTCCTTTCGGTATTCTTAAGTCTTTGTTTCCCCATTTGTTTAAAAAGGAATTAGCCGAGTCTTTTCATTGTGATGTTTGTCAGTTTGCAAAACACCATCGTACAACTTTTCGTCCTCATAATAATAAAAGTATTGAACCATTTGATCTTGTTCATTCGGATGTGTGGGGACCTTCTTCTACTTCTAATTTATCTGGTGCAAAATGGTTTGTTTCATTTATTGATGATTGCACTCGTGTCACATGGATATTTCTCATGAAAGATAAATTTGAAGTTTTTCAATTATTCACGAATTTTTATCACATGATTCAAACTCAGTTTGGAAAACCTATTAAAAGGTTGCGTTCTGATAATGGAAAAGAATATGTTAATAAAAAAATTTCAAAATTTTTCAAAGAACATGATGTTTTGCATGAGTTGACTTATGTCGATACCCCAAAACAAAATGGGGTTGTAGAAAGGAAGAATCGCCATCTACTTGAGATGGCCAGAGCCTTGCTTTTTCAAATTTCAGTCCCTAAATCTTATTGGGGGGACGCTGTCTTAACTGCCACATATTTGATTAACAGGTTACCCTCTCGTGTCTTGGATGGCCTTAGTCCAGTCCAACTCATGACCTTATTCTTTCCTTCACTTCCTACTATGACTAGTCTCCAATGTCGAGTATTTGGTTGTAGTGTGTTTTAGGGATGGCAATTTAGACCCTACCCACTAGGTACCCGCAAAAAATACCCACGATGGATAGGGTAAATACCCTTTTATGGGTATGGCTCCGGGTACGGGTACTATAGTACCCACCCCGTCCCGCACCCGCATATATATATATATATATATATATATATATAAATTTAGGAATATAATTAATCTAAAAGTACCAAACGTAGATAGTTCATTAGTGTTTTTCACTTTCTGGTTGAGTTCTTCAGCCATTCTTCCTCGAGCTAACACCAACACCATTCTTCCTCAAGCCAGTGCCGTTTTAGATGTTTTTACTTAGTTACGTACTTTGGCTTGGAATGTTTTATGAGTAGATTTGAAAGATCTTTGCATGGTTTTTTAATTGAGTTATAATGATCTTTTTGTTATTTATTACTTTTTCTTAGTTAAAGTGCGGGTAACGGGTGTGGGTATGGGTACTTAGGTACCCAGAGGGTTTGGGTACGGGTACCAAAGTTGTTACCCATGCGGGTATGAGTATGGGTACGGGTACGAGTATTTTTTTCAAGTGTAGGTACGGGGACCAGTACTATAGTACCCTACCCAAACCCTACCCATTGCCATCCCTAGTGTCTTTGTTCATGTTCACAGTCAGCATCGTGGTAAGTTGGATCCTCTTGCTGTTAAATGTATATTCATAGGATATGCACCGGACAAAAAGGGGTACAAATGTTAAGATCCTCATAGTCGTCGTGTCTATGTATCCATGGATGTCACATTTTGTGAAACCGAGTCTTTTTACTCTGGTCCTTAACTTCAGGGGGAGAGTGGTCATGAAGCTGAGTCTCTTGAACCATCGGTTGCTCCTCTTCTGACTGAACCTATTGAGTCATCTGTCTTTCCTTTGATAAAGGATGTGGTATCCTCTTCTGGTACTTCCGAGACGCCCAATGAGACAAATGATTTGGATCGATACCAGAAGACATATCAGCGAAAAATATACCATAAAAACCCAATCTAGTCCAACAGCAACTTCAACTGCCTGAACCGGAGGTAAACATTCCTAACTCTGGGCCTTTGAATAGTCCTTTAAATAATACTTGTGCACCTAACCTTGATGAGTTGCCAATAGCCTTGAGAAAAGCAAAAAGAACATGTGCTAAGTACCCTATATCCTAGTTTGTGTCCTCAAAAAACCTATCAATACAGCATCAGAGCTTTATTTCAGCAATAGATTCTATCAGAGTCCCCACTATAGTGCAAGAAGCATTAATGGATAGGAACTGGGTTCAAGCCATGCATGAAGAGATGAGTGCTTTGAACAAGAATGAGACCTGGGAAATTGTTGAGAAACCGAAGGACAAAAGGACAGTTGGATGCAGATGGATTTACACGGTTAAATATCGGTCTGATGGTACTCTGGACCGGTATAAAGCACGGCTGGTTGCGAAAGGGTACACTCAGACATATGGGATTGATTATGAGGAAATGTTTGCCCAGTAGCAAAGATGAACACAGTCAGGATTATTCTCTCCTTGGCAGCAGACTTTGGTTGGGACTTGCATCAATTTGATGTTAAAAATGCCTTTCTCCATGGAAATTTGGAAGAGGAAGTATATATGGACATTCCACCAGGATATGACCCTATTGGTGGAGGGAATAAGGTGTGCAAGTTGAGGAAAGCTTTATATGGGCTCAAGCAGTCTCCCCGTGCTTGGTTCGGGAGATTCACCAATGCTATGGTTTCCTTGGGTTATAAACAAAGCCAAGGAGATCATACCTTTTTTATCAAACATTCTCAGGAAGGCAAACTCACACTCCTTCTGGTCTATGTAGATGACATGATCATTGCATGGAATGATGAGGTTGAAAAACGGGTTCTAAGAGATAAGTTAGCTGCACAGTTTGAAATTAAGGATCTCGAAAAGCTTAAGTATTTCCTTGGGATAGAGGTTGCCTACTCCAAACAAGGTATCTTTATTTCTCAAAGGAAATATGTCATGGATCTGCTTAAAGAGACAGGCAAGCTGGGTTGCAAAACCACAGGGGCACCTATTGAACAGAATCACAGGATTGGAAGCAATGAAGAAAGCCCAAGTGTTGAAAAGGCTCAATTTCAGAGACTTGTGGGAAAACTTATATATTTATCCCACACCAGACCAGACATAGCCTATGTTATCAGTGTGGTTAGCCAATTTATGCATGACCAACGTGAGAGACATATGCAAGCAATGAATAGAATCCTCCAATATTTGAAGACAAGCCTAGGAAGGGGATTATTATTCAAAAAGGGGAAAGTTTGTCCATAGAAACCTATACACATATACATTATGCAGGGTCAATTGTAGACAGGCGATCCACCTCAGGGTATTGCATGTTTTTGGGAGTAAATTTGGTGACTTGGAGAAGTAAGAAGCAAAATGTAGTTGCAAGATCTAGTGCTGAAGCAGAGAATTTCGAGCCATGGCCCAAGGGATTTGTGAATCATTATGGGTGAGAATCACACTGGATGATCTCAGAATAAAGTATGAAGCTCCTATGAGATTACTTTGTGACAATAAGTCGGCCATTAGTATTGCTCACAACCCAGTCCAGCATGATAAGACAAAGCACAGTGAAATAGACAGACATTTTATCAAAGAAAAATTAGATAATGGTCTTATAGCTATGCAGTATGTTCCCTCAGAGTTCCAATTAGCTGATGTCTTCACCAAGGGACTTCCCACAGAGCGGTTTCAAGGTCTTACTTGCAAGCTGGGAATGATTGATATCCATTCACCAGCTTGAGGGGGAGTGTTGTAATTTATCGGAAGAATATCTTCCGATATTCTCTTTTATTTGTACAGATTTGTTTTTTATTCTAGACTTTATTAGGATATATTTTCCTCCCTCATTTTTAGGTTAGCATTCAATGTCTTTAGCCTATATATTGTAACTTCTGTTGTACACAACGAATCAAGGAATTACATTCACACTTTTTTATATTCCTTCTTTCTATAGTAAATAATTTAATTAAGAGAAAATTACCCAAGGAGCAGGAAGAACCCGAGCCTCAACGGATGCAAGCTTGTTGTCTATGCTGATGCCAAACTCCTTTGCATAGGGATTATTCTCATAATCGTTTTGTTGAATTGTCTACAAGTATATTGGGAAAGTTCTAGATTAATTAATTAAATCAAACCAAACACAACAAAATTTGTGTTTGTAAAGGAAGAGTTTGCATGACATATAATGGTCGAAGTTACCATGATTGTAATTTATCACATGGCAAGGACCTATTATGACTACTTAATTTCCAATTCATTCGGAAAAAAGAAAGAAAGAAAGAAAGAAAGAGAAAGGAAATAATGGAAGGTGATATCAAGAATCCATGATAGTGACCTGTAAAATGTCTGTCTCTTGCTCACGGGGTCTCTGGCATGAGACCTTTAGCAGAGAAGTTATCTGCTTTTCGTTTAGCCCTTTTGTATATCTCTGGCCCCCAACAATCTTGCACGCCTGAGACAAGACTTACATGAGTTTTCTATGGAAATACTAGAATAAAAGAAGAAAACAATGATTTGATTAAATTTAAGGCATAAACTACCTCCATAGGCAAGTAGTTCAACTTCTTTTGGCTTCCTACTTGAAGACATGGTAGATGAGAATATTTGATTGTATATCCATACATTTCTTGAAAATAATCAACTACTGATTTCATGTTCATTTGCTCATCAAGTGGGAAACTGTTCAGAGGAAAAGAGACAATCATTTCCAAGGAAGGCATATCTAAACAATTAAAAGTTCAGTTTCAATGCAAAAGTTAGGCATACATAAGCTCCCTCGTAGGCTGTGATGTCAGTCCTGATATCCTGTACTTCCTTCGAAAATTTCCTCTATGTGTAACTTCAACTTTTACACCTCTGAGGGCCTTTTTAATCTGCTTAACAGCGACACCACAAAGATTTCTTGGTTAGCTATTATTTAAATGTTTCTCCTGATTTGAGAGCTAGAGACATTACTAATTAAATTCTTCAATAGCCAATAAAGGAACTTGATTTCAAAAATTTAATCTCCAATCTCAACCTTTGGTTGGTGCACTTGAACAAACTACGAGCTGATAGGCCAATTAGAAGAATAGGACTATAGATTTTTGTCCTAAAGAAAGGCTTGGTTGGGAATTGATCCCTGCATGTCATCTGCTATGATATTTGTTGGTTTTTATTTGACCACAATCCTGAATGAAAATTTTATTCTTATCCAGCCTTGATGTGAAACAATCCCATGCCAGGATTCAACACCATGGAAATAATCCGCAATGATGTTAGTTTAATAGATATTCTTAATTTGTGCTAACATCACTCAGAGATCATGCTTTAAAAATCTTTTACTCAGAAGATCGTTGGCTATGACTGAATATGACTTATGAGGCTTTACACAAATTACATCATTCGTTCTTACTTCTTAGTCAATTGCTAAGATGGTGTAGTGTAGACCATGGGGATGCAAGCATCACCTATTTGGTATAACTTGTGAAGATAATAGTCTTTGTGGAAACAATGATTGCCGAGTTTCCATAAACCAACAAAAGCATACCTTGACACGATCTGCATCTGACAATGGCTTTGAGTGTACATCTTTTCCCAAAATTTGAGCAACAAAGTCAATTACAGGCAGTGGTTCAATAAATGCCATGGATGACATGTCTGAATGTAATCAAACAAAACATTATTGAATGCAAAAAAAACAAGAAAAATGAAAATGAAGAACTGCAGCTTATTATTATAGCAAGTGAGCAAATGCTAAACAATGTCCTCCTGTTTAAGGAATCAAAAGAGAGAAATCTTTTATTGAAAACTACATCTTTTAACTTTTCAATATATTAAATGCATCACTTTCCAATAAAAATTTATATCTTTGATTCCTTTACACGGCACAAGATATAAGATCCTATTATTATTGACAATAGTAACGAGTATCCAAGATTACAATAAACAGACCCCTAAAATAAAGAAAAAAATCAGGTGCAAGTCTTACCAATGTTAAGTGACAACCCCATCTGAGTAGGCCTTATACTTTGGTAGAAGCCACGCCATGATTCCAGACCCCCACCCAGCTGCTGTGGTTTTCTAACATCAGGAGAATAGAGAAACCTCCCAATTGATACGTAACTATATATTCATGCAAATTAAGGAATAAGAAACAAGAAATTAGTCAGCATCAACGGCCTCGATCGGTTTTAATTAAAGGAGGGCAACTCATATTCTCATAATGCTGAAAGAATGACCACAAATGCACCTCTGAGCCGCAAGCTCCCTCAACACAATGTCAAAAACGCTAAGCGCTTCTTGTGGGGTGTCCACTTGATTCCCACTTAGAAGCTCACGTAGTTGATGCATGCTAACGCGAGCTGCGAACTTGATTACCACCTTAAATTTTCTTTCCCTGAAACAATTAAGTGAAGCCAGTTAAGAATCTCACATTTAAAATGTAAAAAATTCCAAGGCTATGTTTAGATTGGTAGAATGAAACAAAATGGAATGGAGCAATAAGCTTCATTGTTTGAATTGTTTAGAATAGAATGCAATGAAATTTTCATTCCATCTAATGCAGGATGCAATAGATGAAATTAACTTATTATTCATTTCATTCCATCATAAAAGGTTCAAACAATAGCAAGGTAATTTTTTTCATTCTATTCCATTTCACTCGATTAGATTCTATCTCACCCAATTCCGTTCCACATCGTTAAATATCCAAACAAACAAAATAATTTGGAAGAGAACATAGTAACTTGAACAATTACCTTGTAGTACCGGTAACATTATCATCGTCGTTCAATATTACACTTAACTCTTTGTATGTAAATGGAAGCAAACCAGCAGTGTAAAGATTTCTTCCTCCATCATACACAGGGAGCCTCATAGCCAAGTCAGTGTTCCGGTGAAGCCTCACCAGCTCTGCTATGATAGCCTTGCTTGTTTTACGAGAAGTAACTTCAGGTATTATTTTAACCTTCACAAAAACAAACATCACAAAGTGAGCAAAAAAAACAAACTCTTCACAAAAATCTAATTAGCACCATGTTGTTCAGGAAAGATTAATTCCAAAAAGAAAAAATTCTTTTTTTTTAAAAAAAGTTATGCTAGTTTTGATTTGACATATTTTACAAATTTGATTAAAATATAAAAAAGTTATAAAAAAAGACGATTTTTTAAGAAGTTATAAATTTGAAAATTATTTAAAAAATGTTAAATTATTTTGAAATTACTCATATACGGACTATCAAATAAATATATATTATTAATCTAAATAAATAATTTGATATTTTTTTATAATTTACGATATAAAAATAATTTTTTAAACAATGAAAATAAAATAGATTATTATAAAATCGATTTTCAATCAAAATTTCCCAAACATAAATTTGTTCTATTGTAATCCATTATATACATATAATGTCGTACACATGATTTTCATCAACATTTCCGCTCAAAATTTGTTGTAATCTTGTACAAATTTATTGGTTAAATCTTCTTTTTTTTTCCTTTAATGATTAGATAATTAGATGAGACTTACATTGTAATGGCTCAAGTCGGATGCTGATATATTTGCAAGGAAGTGGTTAGCTTTGACCAGACACTTGGTCCCAAGCTGGCCATAGCCAGGCCTGCGATGAAATACAAGACTCTTGCAAGAAGCAGAGGAACCCAGTTGTGAATCAAGTTCAGTTTCTTGCAATTTCTCTGGCTTGCATTGGCTTCTTCTTCTTCTATCTCTTCTTCTACGGTCCGTGGATTTCTGAAGAGGCCTCCTAGATTTCACTTGATGTTCCTCTGGGTCCTTCATTTGCACTTCCAGTGTTGTTCTGTAGCAAAAAACACAAGGCACTTTCACATATGTTTGTCTCTTAGGAGAGGGGGAAAGACAGAAAGATGACAAAAAAAAAAAAAAAAAAAGATTTTATGGCGCAGCAAGTTCCACGTTTTTACTCAGAAACCATTTCTTAGACTAAGAACTTGTCTTGAAGGAAGAGTAATAGGAAGTGCAAGAGTGGGAAAGAAAGGAAACTTTGTAACGGTTGCAGGCTGAAAAGAAGGAAAAAAGAAAAGGAGGTGGGGGACTTGGCATGGCATCAAATCTAGACAGTGTTTTCCTCGCCCCTAGGCACTGTTTATTCTCTGAAAAGACAGGGAGGGAGATAAATAAAGTGACGTGCATATATATATATATATATATATATATATATATATATACATACATGCAAAACCAGGAATGGCCTATAAAATTCTAATGACCATCAGAACCCTTATGTGATGCCTAATTTGACACAAAGTACCACTCTTTCAAAAAAAAATATTCTATGTTCCATTAGCTTACAACCACAGGCTGCATTTATAGGCCATAGACGTACACTAGATATAAAATGCTTGTTCTGCTATACTTAATTATTTGAATGCAGGTACTATAGTTAGGATCCAAAGGACCTTTAATTTGGTTCACTCCGTGGTCCCAACAAGAGGATGCTTTGAATTTTACTCTACTCCAAGTTCTTGGAAGGACAGGTTGTAAGGTTGCATGTCTAAATCCCTTTTCAGTGACCACAAAAGAGCTTTAACTCCTTCCCAAGTTGAAATACAGTGACAGAACGGGACCTAAAGCAGTCACCACTAAGACAACAGGCTCAAACAATATTTGAATCTTTCTTGTGCTCGGATATCCGGACAGTGTGCAATGGTAATGCATGAACATGCCATAATGGCTGGCTGCCAAATACCAATGTCAGATGTACGTGCACCCCATAGGTAAAACACTGCAAATTTTGCTATGCCTGTCCAAAAAAACAAATAAGATTTTTGGCGCTATTCTTTTTGTTTTAGGTCTCTTGGATGGGAGTTTGGGGAACTAAGGATATATAGCCGAGAAAAGTAGAAGTGATGGTAACGCTCATCAACTATTTAGGATCATTACAAAGACATCAAGAACAATCATGTGTCCTGTCCCTTTCAAATTAGGCTTCACAGAACAGACAGAACATCCCTAGAAAAACATTTACAGAAAATGTTGAAATTCCAAATTTTGAGTGTAAACTAATTCTAGACTTCTATACCTGTGATCACTTTTAAAGTAGGCACTTATTTATTAGCGTTTAATTTGGATATACATGAGGTAAATGTAAACTTTTTGATAATGTAAATCATTTTATAGGTGACTTAATTGATTAACAGTATAAAAAATATTTATACCGATCATTCGTATAAATTAAATCTTATTTACTATTTCTAAATTATCAAACCTTTATTGTTTGGGAACCACCAAAGTGGTCTTTTCTTTTTATATAATATTGATATAGAATGGATTAGCAGGAGGAAGAAAATAAAACTATAAACAACTATTACTTGATATATTGCATATCATACATTCATTCTAACTTTACACATTGTATACTGTAATATTCAATCTCACTGCATAAAAATCTGGGGATCCAAAAAAGAAAACATTTTTCAACTATAAAAGAGCCTTTAATTTGCAAATTAATGTTGCGGCTATTGCTCTGTGACTGCTTCTTTGGTTAATGTGATCTCCTTCACTTTTGTCACATCTAGTTGTAAATTCCATCATGTGAAAATTTTCCAGGCCCCCCCTTCCAACAATTATTGTTTTGCCATCTCTTGGGTGTCGTTCTTTGTGGTCACAAAATCAAAGTAGACTTTGCCACCATAGTTTTTTTGCATTTTTTTAATTGAAAAACAAAAACACACTGGCTCTCCACAGGCCGAAAATGTATTAATATTTTGTTTTTGTTTTTTAAATAAATAATAAAGGGGAACTCAGGTGTGACTATGTTACGGTCAATTTTTTTATTTTTAGATTATCCACAACCCAATATGTAAAAAACTATTCCTTTTGAATTACATTTAGACACCAAGCACTATTTCTTTACTTTAAGTGTGTTTTTCCCAAACACATGAATCATGAAATTCAACCCAGGATTCATATATCAAATCGTAAGATTAGATTTCTTAAAACGAGGGTGTATTTACCTATTATGAATTATGGAAATTTGAATTCATTGATGAGAAAGTAAGATATTTATACTAGATGGATTCACATAGAGATAGTTCCATCTTGTTACATGCTAACTAACTAAGATACAACTAACTAACTAAGTGGGAGTCGTATTAGTACTTAACATTACCGTTGATTTGATAAACTATGTCGAGATATCAATCTACTAAATGATTTAAGAATTGTTTCACCCTTAATCACTTATGTTAGAGACAAATTCATTTTGAAGCACTCTTATATTCTGCATTATCTGTATTGCCAATAATTTTGATCCTCTAGAAGATCTTGATAAACAGACTACCAGGTGTATAAGGGGGCCAGTATAACACCCTAGCTTACTTGGAAGAAAATCCGGCAGGACGTTCGAGATAAATTGGTTCACTAACAACTTCAGGGTAAGTTTTCATTTTTATTTAAACTACTAAAGTTTATTAGTTTGATTTTATTTCAGTTTCATTTACTTGGGTTGATTTATTTCAATTTCATTTACTTGGTTTGATTTATTTCAATTTCTATATGTTCATTTCATTTACTTGGTTTAATATTTACTTGTCTTGCAGGCACGCTATAGGTGGTTGGTTACCTGAACATAATAATCAGATCCATCGAGCATATGAGAGAAGAGGGTCTAACAGAATCAAGAATGCTATGAATAAGATCCGTTATAACAAAAATAAGGGTGGTTGGCTCCGCCCTGATGTGCTCCAAGGCTTGAGAGATTTCTAGGCCACCGATAAGTTCCAGCATAGGAGCGCGGTCGGCAAGCAAAATCAGGTTGCAGATGTTGGAGCTCCACTGTACATGGGTAGCTCCGTGTCTATCCTCGATCATCACAAAAGGCTGATAAATAAATTTCAATTTAAAATTATGTTCATTCATGTTGCGCTCTTTACTATAACTAAAAATTTTAAGTGCTACTTTTATATGGAGATGACAGAGAAGAAGATACCCCCTCACGACATATGAGGTTGTGGAGAGGACCAAGAGGATGAAGAATGGGGTCTTGTGGGTCGGGAAAGCTAAGGATGTTGCTATAAGTTATCGTTAATTATGTTTTATTTATATTTTATTATTTTTAATATTTAAAAATGCTAATGTTTGACTTATTATGCGGGACGAGTTCCATCGCCTCTGAGATGAGGCCGCTAGTCAGTGCCAGGAGCATTTTGATAACTCTGACAACGCCCTTTTCTTGGAGGTGTTTGGAGGAAAAAACAAGAAGGACCATATGTATGGGTCTAACAATGCCCTATTCTACCTCATAGTCGCCACATACTCAATCCGATCGTAGGACTACCCTAGACGTACGAGAGGTCATCGCCAATCTCAATGCTGAGCTAGCGACGAAGGACAATAGAATAAACAACTTAGAGGGTAAATTGGAGCAGACACAGAGGGAGATGGACGCGTTGTTCCAGCACTTAGGATACAAGCCCGATAGCTCCAATGTCGTTCATCACGACGATGCACATGTCAATCCAGATGCCGATGGCTAGGCAGATAACGGTTCGTTCCCCCCCACCCCCATCATATTGATTTACTAATGTATTACATTTTTTTATTGCTTTTCAAAATGAATAATGTATTAGATGTTTCGATAAGAGAATATATATATATATATATATAGTCATTTATACTCTTTTATTTGATTTTATCATAATTTTATTATGCAAATTATTTGTTTTTTATATCATTTCTTAGAATTGTAAATCTAGAAATTTAAAAGCAATTATTTTTCTAAAAAAAAATAATAATTTAGCTACCGAGTTGGTTTTAGCAAGTTTAGCGATCGAAATAGAGGTAGTTGCTAATTGCGACAGATAAATTTCGTCGCTATTGTGTTGCTGATTTGCTCCCCAGAACATGTACCTGAGACCAACTTAGCGATGGAATAATGTCGTTGCCTTTGTCGACCGGCAGAGAAATTCGGTTGCTAAACCAGTTAACTACCAACGCTTTAGCGACTAAAGTGAAGTGGTTGATAATTCGATCGTTAACTGGTTTAACGACCGAATTTTGGGTCGCTAAACACTTTGTTTTGTTTTTTTTTATTTTTTTGTGGTGGTCTATATTGCTTACCCAATTTGGCTCTTATTTCTCTAACCTAAGTCGATCCTATGAAGATTATAACCAAAACTCAAAAAGATGGAAAAGATCATGTTCATAGGTATGCCACAATAATGGAAAAGATGTAATAGAATAAATATTTATGTATCAACCAAAAAAAAAAAAAGAATAAACATTTATGAAAAAACAGTTAAAACAGGAAAAGGGTCATAGGTGGACAAAATTTGCATATTTTTTAAAAGATCTGAAATTGGAAAAGCAACTAATGTGTAAACTAGAGCCTGAAATTGGATAATGAAAGATGAACTTAACATGAAAATTAAAATAAATTAAAATCATTTATATATCACGGATTTATTAGGAAAAAATAAATTAAATAAATTATTTTTTTGTTAATAAGAATTACTTAAATCTAGCAGAAATTCATGATTTTATTTCTTTCATGCAGATCCAAAACAACAAAATTCATTCAATCTTGGATGGAGATATTACCACTTTAAATTGATTTATTACATTATTATTCATTAACAATTAATCATACCCCAAAGCTCTTGACTTGGTCTTGATCAAATCATACCCGGAAGCTCCCCCCCCGGCCCCACTCTTTTAAAAAAAAAAAAATTATCCATCCATCAGTGTGTGAGGCTGTGTGCGATGGCCACGTAACAAATAACGTATGAGGGGGACATAAGAAAAAAACAAATGGATTTAATTGATATATATTATTAGTATAAAAAAATTTTATACAGATAATTCATTAGAAATTGTCACATAAGGTAAAGTGATTGACTCTTATCTTAACTACCTTAAAAGTCACACACATCATATTTTTTGATTGGTTATCAGTATAAAAATCTTTACATTAACAGTGCATAACAATTAAACTCAAAACAAATAACGTATGTAATATATAATAATAATAATTATTCCATCACTTTTATTAATTATAATAACACTTTTACAAAAAATAGTAACTTATTTATTAATTAATAATTTATAACAAATAATAATTTTTAATTTTTTTAATATAAATACTAGTTTATTAGAAATAAGAAAAACTTTTAGTTACGAGAAGAAGTATATATAAGCCTATGCTATTGATGATATTTGCATATTTATTTTGTTTACATCATTCTTATGTTATTTTATTTTTAAAATAATAAAACAAATAAAACACATGTTTCAACACACACCCCCTTTCCATTTATTTTCCAAATAAATACGATGTAAAAAATAATATAAATATTTTGATATACAATAACTTTAGAAATTCATTGTCAGAGAATGAAAGGGAAAAACTTGAGAGAAAAAAGAAGAAAAACGCAAATCTGATTAGAAGTAGTAAAAACATTGCAGAAAATACAAAGAAATGCGTCAGATGGAGAAAGCAAGATTATTATTGAATGAAGAAGGAATGATGGAGAAAGGGAAAGAAGAATTGACAGCCTGATTTTATAAAAAAATAGTTATAATATTATGATAATAAAAATTGAAATAATATAAGGATTAAATATAATAATAATTAATATTAATATTTAAAAAATAATAATATTATGATGTGACGGCCTGCTTGACTTCAAATAATAATAACTAAGTTGATGTGATAATGCTTACGTGACACTCTGTTAGCCACATCAATACTTAACAGAATGTCACTGATAATAGGGATTAAAATCAAAAGTTTTAAATTTACAAGAATCACAACAACGAAAAAAGTATCAGGACTAAAACCAAAATTTACTCACTTTTCAGGGATCAAAATCAAAATTTATTTTTATACGTGACAGCACACGTGATATAAAATAATAATATTTTTGTTAACGTGATAGTGTTGAAGTGACACTCTGTTAGTCATATCAGCACTTAACGGAGGATAACTGAAGACGGGGACTAAAATTAAAAGTTTTAAACTTATAAGGATCAAAATCAACAAAAAAATAATACAGAAACTAAAATCAAAACTCATCTACTTTTCGGGGATTAAAAAATTCATTAAATCAGAATATGGTCGCTTTTATTTTACTATTTTAATAAGCCCAAAACAAAATCAGAGGATAACCCGTATTGCAATCAAGACAAAGTGAGACGCTACTCACCCACACCCACGCCACATGCTAGATGCTACAAACATTTCACATCCAAACCATGACACATACATGGATAGAACTAGAAGGAGTAGGTTATACTACTAATTACTAGGTGGTATGGACTTTCGGAAAAAGGATGGAAGGGTAGAGAATGAGCTGGGTTGAAAACCAAATTGCAACACTTGTTTAAATTAAAAAGCTATAATAAGATCAGAGTATATAGTCTGATTAATTCTGATAAAACGACGAGAGTCTGTTTGATAAGGCATTTCAACGAGCGTATAGCGGATAATTTATATCGGATGAGAAAGTAATCTCGTTTAGTAAGCGCATCTATCACGAGCTTATAATATTTTTTCACGAGCTTATAACGTTTTTTCCATACTCTACTTAAAGTAGCGTTTGAGCTTATAGCTTATAGCGTTTCATTTTTCTTTCCACTTCTATCCTTATTATCTTCATTTAATTCTACCTTTATTCTCTTCTCTCTCTTTTATGTAAAATCATTAATGAAAATGTCCTTTTTATGTCATTTTATATTTTTCAACTAGTTCAACCGCTAGTTTTACCAAACACTTTCACAGAAAATAAGCTAGCTTATCCAATATCCGCTATCAGTTACGTCATCCACTATCCGCTATAAGCTTTCCACTATCAACTAGCTTATCCGTTAACAGTTAATTTTATCAAACAAGCTTTATATAATCTGATTAATTCTGATAAAACGGCGAGAGCAGTTAGTGGAAGCAAACCTTGTGCTTTACGCTATGTATGTATGGTGTGTGCAGGATCGTCGTAATTGCTGGCCTAGCTAGCTTTTAATGCCTCTGCTGCCACTGTGAGCTCCAACTAACTATATGTTCAGTATGAACTATCTAGTATATGAACTGAGCCTCCGCTTTACCCCTTCTAGTCTCCCTGCACACAAAAAGTTATATAATACCGTAACTGAAGAGTTATTAAATAAAACAAGCAGGCTTTCAATTAAGGGTTGAAAGACGACCATCAATTGCAGCTAGCTAGCTACTTTGTAATTAACATACCTAGACCACTCAAATATTTTTTTTCTACTCTATAGTGGCCCAGGTTTAATTAGTTTTAGTTGCTTTGTAGTACTGCACTGCTAGTGGGTGGGGTTTATAGTAAGCTAAAACTGGTTCATCAATGTTAAATATTTTCACAGCAAAAGCTTCTCCTACCTTCCCCTTTAAAGAATTACAGCACACAACACATTTGGTTCAAGGGTGGGAGACCCGCATCCGAATCCCAATTTTCCCTTAAATATTTCAGTTGGCAAAAATGATGTCCGCTTTCATACCTCACACAAAAAAAAGTAACACTATCACAATGTTTGTCTATGTCATAAAGATTTGACAAAAGTTTATGTTGCTATTGACTGGCAATACAATCCCTTTTTTTCGCAGGATTGGGGCTGGCTATCTAAAAAGTTTGCAACAAAGCACAATATAGATAGAGTTAAAAAAAAATACAAAAAAAAAAAACTACCATCCCCATTAAAAAGTTTGCAACAAAGCACAATATAGAAGCAATGAAGCTAGCTCTTAACCAAATCTGAAAGGGAGCAGAAAATAGTCAAATACAGCTTAGATCAACCAACCTCTCAAAATCAATTTTTAGCTGATTGGCTGGGGAAGAAGAAAACATAGAATTGATCATCATGCATGGCGACCAATTTATGCAAAACTGCAAATAAATTATACATGAAGAATGAATTCAATGAGATATATTAGAATGTTTGTTGGTCCTGGAGGGGGAAAACAAGGGAAAGATGAGTTTCTGCAAGGAAGGGGAAGCAAACAAACACAATTTAGAGGAACATGAACTTTGGGGAACCTGGCTGAAAGATGTATGAAAGCCCACTACATTTAGAAATTAGTCTTCACTGCCTTTAAGAAAGGAGCTTTAAACGAGGAACGAGCTCTGAGAAGGAGCTTTTGGAGCATGAAAGCGTGCAACTTGATTATTTAAAAGGAAAAAAACATAATGAGACCTTTTATGTTTTGGGAACTAAAAAAAGAAACACCATATATAGAATTATAAATGAATAATTGCAGAAAGGAGTATTTGGATGCTAGATAGTAATATATATGTGTGTATTATACTAATGCAAAGGTGTGAGATTCCATACATAAATAGAGAAGAGAGAAAAGAGAGAACGGGGAGGGTGCGTGGCAGTGATAAGTGGTGTCTGCTGTGCTGACTGTCTCCCTCTGCTGCAAAACTTAATTTCAGTGCATTTCCAAGCAGGTTCCTTTGTTGCGTTGTAAATAAAGAACGGATTTAACAAATAATTAAAAGGAAGAGAGAGCTTGTGTCAGTTTCTTTGACGGAAGATATGGCCCAACGGAGTTTGGGATTCCGGAAAGTATGTTTATGTCAGTAAATGGAAAAAAGAGAGGAGGAAGTGAGGTGAAGCATGTGTAGGGACGAACTTTTATAAAGCAGGAACGAAGACGGACACTCCCTACGAGGGCCTCATTCATGCCTAGGTGACTTAAGAAAAATGTTTTTTTTCTTGTGAGAGAACTTAGGTGTTGTTATCGGGTGACCTCTAGCATGAAGCCATGTTGAATATGGCACATCGGTGAACGGTATTAGATTAATTTTATGGTTTAGGTTTTATGCTCCAAAAAAAAAAAAAAAACTGTTACCTTTACCTAGTAATATAAGTAATAAAAAAGAAAATCATATGACAACTTTATCTCTACTCCCCTCATCCCATCCTGCCGGAATCAAGCAAGGCAACCACTTATATCCACGACCACCACCATAACTGTCGTGTTCAAGTCGTCTTCTCCAACTAGAGTCACAAATCGCAGACACCAAACGCTTTCTCCGATCAAAAGATCCAACGTTCAAAGAAATTTCTGGTTCAAAATGGCTCAACACCAGCCCAGAGGTTCACCCAGATCCCAAATCTCTCTAGTTAATCAAAAGTATAGAGAAAAATAAAACAAGTAAAGAACAAAAAACGAAATTATTTTAGAAACTCAATTATCAAACAAACCCAAATCGAATCACAGACTCAAAAAACAAAGGAAAACACATTGGTGATATAACAACAACAATTTCATGGTCTTGATCGGGGGGTCTCGTGGAGTGATAAACGAAGAAGCTATGATAGTCATACAACGAAGCAAACGGTGGCTTTGTCGAGGTGAAGGGGAGGTGGCGCTTTAGTGGCGGTCGGTTCAGGATGCCAAAATCTTCTTGCGGCGGCGATTCTCGGTGGTTCGAAGCTCCAGCATCACCAGACATGAAGCAAGTAAGCGATCCTCTCCGGCAACCTTAATTCGGTTGAGTTGCAAAGTTAAAAGTTGAAAGGAAAATGGTTTAAAGAATCAAGTATGGGATGATAAGGAAAATAATGTTGTTATTGGAAGAGAAAAATGGGATTAAAGGGTTTAGAGAGAGAAAGTGGGGAAAAGGAAAAGGGAGTACAAAAATTATCCATACATTGGATAATTAGATCAAGGCTGTGGTCGCCACTTTTGGTGCCTTTCTCCGCGGCCTGGACTCGCTGAAGCAACCGTGGTTAGAAGTGGATTGGTATTGAAAATTTAAAAATAAATAGAAAACTGATTGTTTAACCGAAAAACCTATAGTCCGCATGAAGAACATATTTTGATAATTCATGCTAGAAGCTGCCGTTGTTATCAAGGTACTTGTGGTGTTATTTTCTAATCTTCTCATTGGAAAACAAGTAACTTTTTCTTTTTCACCCAAAAAACGACACATGCGTCGACCTGTATTTGGGTGCAGTGTGGTTAACTATTATAGTATATTGTACTTTAAGATGGAATGAATATACTATAGGTAAATATGAGCAAGGTATTATATGATTGATATATTATGAATATTTTAAATAATAGAACTTGATTTATATATAATTTACAAAAACGATTTTTGAATACTTAGATATCACACTTACCTGATGTAGAAGCTATCTATTATCTTGAGTTTCAAATTAGGAATTTCAATTTCAAAATAGAAATAGACAGATATAGTCTTATCTTCGTATTATCTGTTATTGTATCTTAGTGTCGTTGTCTATTCTTATCCTATATATATATATATATATATATATATATATAGAAGTTGTATGTAACATTTATAACTAATGAAATTCTTCATTTCGCTTATTCTCTATATGGAATCATGAGCCCTCCTTGCCTAACAACATTTTAATTTTTTCCTCTGTTCATCATGTCAACCTCCTCTGACAGCACCATTACCCCACATGCTTCACTACCCTCTTCTCTAATTGAGTTCAACTTTGCCTCCAACCTTCCAATAAAGCTAAATGGTACCAACTACCCTACTTGGTACAAGCAGATCATGCATCTGCTCTCTACTAACAATTTAGTTGGCTATGTCACTAACCTCACTCGATGTCCTCCAGCCAAAATCGATATTGGTGTTGCTGTCATTGATAATCCAGATCATCTCTATTGGTGTTGCCAAGATAACTATGTCTCTCTTGCTCTCCTTGTTCCTGTGGCCATGAAGCCCAAATTGTCATGTTTCTGGCTGCTTCCTCTGATGATGCATGGTCCAAGCTGAAAAAGGCTTATGCAAATCATTCTCGTGCTCGTGTCATGTCACTAAAAGGACGTCTAACTACTATCCCTAAGGGCTCCTCTAGCGCCAATGATTAGCTTCACAAGATTCAATCAATTGGTGATGAACTTGCTCTTATTGGCCATCTGGTTGATGATCCTGATCTGGTTATTACTACTCTCAATGGTTTGGGTTCTAATTTTCGTGAATTCAGTACTTCCATTCGCACTAGAGACTCACCGATACAATTTGATGAACTGTTTGACAAACTTGTAGACTTTGAAATTTATCTTCCAAGAGATGAACAACAAACTATGTCTCTTCCAATCACAGCCAATCGAGCACATCTTGGTTCTGCTCTTTCCAACTGCAGATATCAATATTCTTCTAATCCTTCACAGCATCACAAATCTACAAATTATGATGCAAATAGTTCATCTGTTGTTTGCCAATTCTGTGACAAAGAAGGCCATACTGCTAAGACATGCTGCAAACTTCATGGCTACCCTCCTCGATCCAAAACTAAATTGTATGCCAACAATGTTGAAAAAAGGCCTTCTACTGAATCACCATGGCTTCTGGACTCTGGAGCTTCACATCATGTTACTAATGATCTTGCCAATCTGTCCTTCTCTAAAGAGGTCTCGGACACTGATGACGTATTTGTTGCTGGTGGTAAACCTCTTTCCATTTCAAACAATGGTACTGCTACTATCCTTACTTCATCAAAACCACTTACACTTCATGATGTTTTGCATGTTCCAAATATTACACAATCTTGTTTCAATTTCACAATTATGTCAAACTAATGAGGTTTCCATTGAATTCTTTCCAAGGCATTTGTGATCAAGGATTTGAAGTCATGGAGGATACTGCTACAAGGAAGAAATGAAGACAATCTATACAAATTACAAACCAACCATCCTTCTAGCCAAATCCACCATACTGTCAAACCACCTTCTGCTGAACTATGGCACCACCGTCTTAATCATCCTGATCTTCGTGTTCTCAGTTTTGCTCTAAAGAATCATGATAGTCCTTTTGCTTCTTCCAATAAGAAATGTTCTGATTCTTTAGCATATAAAAGTCATATGTTGTCTTTTAATAAGTCCACTTTGTCTAGCACTCATCCTTTGAATGTTATTTTTTCTGATGTATGGGCTCCAACTCCTTTTGATTCAATAAATGGATATCTGTACTATGCCATTTTTATTGATCATTTTTTCAAATATGTACAGTTGTATCCTATGAAGAACAAATCAGATGTCTCTCTTATTTTTCCAGTTTTCAAGTCATTAGTGGAAAATCAATTAAACTTAAAAATTTAAACTCTTTATTCTGACAACGATGGTGATTATATAAAGCTTCTATCCTTTCTCCAACAACATGGAATAACTTACCTAACCATTCCACCTTGTGGTAAAACAACATGGAATAACTCACCTAACCACTCCACCTTGTGATATCAAGCTCTTCGAGCATTTCTTCTTGACTATGGGTTCTCTAATGCTAAATCTGATACTTCTCTGTTCACCTATTTCAAAGACAACATTGTTGCCTATTTTCTAGTTTATGTTGATGATATTCTTCTGACGGATAATAAAAATGCATTTCATGATATCTTTTAGTAGGACTTAGCATGTAAATTCTCTCTAATAAATGTAGGATCACCAAGTCACTTCTTAGGTGCTGAATTCTCACCTACATCTAGAGGATTGTTTCTGTCTCAACATCATTATATCTGTGATCTTCTACAATCCAATAATATGCTTGATGCAAGCCAGTTTGCACCCCCATGTCCACTTCTTGTTCTTTGCATGCACCACCTGATACACTTTTGTGCGATATCACTGCTTATAGGAAGATTATTGGCTCATTTCAATATTTGTCAGTCACAAGACCTGACATTTCGTTCTCAATCAACCGACTATCTCAACATCTGACTAAAACATCTCATGTTCAGTTACAAGCAGCTAAGCATGTGCTACATTACTTAAAGGGCACAATCAATCATGGTCTTCATCTCACTAGGGACACTTCTTCCTCCCTTATTGCTTTTTGCGACTCTGATTGGGCTGGAGATGCAGTTGATTACAAGTCCACAGTAGCCTACATCATCTATCTTGGCTCCAATCCCATCTCTTGATCTTGCAAAAAGCAACACACAGTTGCAAAGTCATTCACAGAAGCTGAATGTAGGACTATTTCATCTACTACCATGCAGTTACTTTGGCTGCAAGAACTATTCAAGGATCTTCGTTATCCTCTTTCCTCTCGGTGTACTGTATATTTTGATAACTTGGGTGCAACCTACCTATGTGCCAATTCTGTATTCCATTCCAGAATGAAACACATTGCCCATTTTTTTTGAGATCTTGTTCACAACAATCAGCTTCAGGTTCTTCATGTAGCTACTAGTTCACAACTAGCAGATCTACTCACAAAACCTCTGTCCAGCACTCGGCACACATTCTTGATGTCCAAGATTTGTGTTGTTGACCCACCACCATCTTGCGGGGGTGTGTAGAAGCTATCTACTATTTTGAGTTTCAAATTAGGAATTTCAATTTCAAAATAGATATAGATAGATATAATCTTATCTTCTTATTCTTTGTTACTGTATCTGTTATCATTACCCATTCTTATCGTAGTTGGACATATATATATATATAATTAATGAAAATATTTCACTCATTCTCTATACCTGAGACATCATGCTATATATGAGTGTGACTCACTCTGTTCGTTTTAGAAAACAAATAATTAAAAATAAATAAAGAAAAATGAAGAATACAAATAATTGTGCTTTTAAAGACATACTCACTTTAGAGGAGTCTTTTCCATTATTTTACGTACTCAAAACAGTAAGAATAACATCAATTCTCACATAGTAAGGAATATTCTTTTGAGATGAAATTTCCCAGCCTTTTGTTAACCAAAAGAAACTTCTTTCCCAATTAATTTATGAAACAAACCACACACACACAAAAAAAAAAAAAGGCTTTTAATTTCAAAAGCATAGTAACACCAAAAACAAATCAGACTCCAGTCGAAGCCTTCAAGTTGAAAGGCTTATATATATGTTATTGGTTGAACAAGGAAGTTGCAAACATCTAGCAACGATTATTTAAAAAGACATGAATGTAATTTTAATGGAGATAAAGTAACATTTATTAGCATATAGATACTGTCTTGTATGCAATTATTTGTATTCTTCATTTTTCTTTATTTAATTTTATTTATTAATTTTAATTATCTTTTTTCTAAGACGAATAGAGTGAGTCGCACTCATATATAGCACGATGTCTCAAGTAAGTGTGATATCTAAGTATTTATATATATATATATATATATATATATATATATATATATATATATATATATATATATATCATATAATAGTTTGCTCATATTTACGTATAGTATATTCATTCCATCTTGAGTACCAAGTCAATTCTTTTTTTTTTTTTTTGGTTATAAGTACCAAGACAATTCTTTTTTTTTTTTTTTTTGATGAATGAAAAGGGGTTAAACCCCAAACAAAAACAAACTAAAAGCCTCTAGGAATCAAGTACAAGAAGCATCAACCCTTAAGGCATGCGAAATAAAGGAAGGAACAATATCAAAAATGCGACTATGACCATTTAGACTTAGGCCATACATAGCTAAATCATCTACCACCTGATTGGTTTCTCTGTAAGTGTGTTTCCAAGTAATAGCACCTTCACCTTTATGAATAGCATGGGTAGCTAGAACAATAGAGAAGCAAGTATTAGTCCTGCAACACCCCTCATTAAGAAGATTAATAGCTATCCTTGAATTAGAGAAAATAACAATGCATCTAAACCCTCTTCTCTAAGCAATTTGAAGGCCATAATAAATGCTCCAAAGTTCAGCCATCAAGATGGAACAAGACCCCAAATTGACAGCATAACCAAATAAAAAATTACCCAAGTCATCCCTCAAAACTCCACCACATGCTGCCTGAGATCCCGCATTCAAAACTGACCCATCGCAATTTAATGCCAGTTGCCTATGCTGAGGGAAATTCCACCTAATGTGCATCTCAAATCCTTCATTCACATGCTGGAAATTGCAAGTCTTGGCTTATAAAGCTGCAGAAGATTTTAAAGCTTCCAAATTTCCTTTGACACAATGCAACAATTCAGTGGAGGAACAATGAGTATTGTTGAACACAAAATCATTTCTTTTTCTCCATACTTGGTCTAGCATGACTCCAAAAACTATGTTCCACCAACACCATGCATAATATCTATTCTAATCATATTAGAATAAAGCCAATCATACCAATTTAAGTTAGTGAAGAAGATATTATTACCAATTTCAAGGAGAGTTAACCAAGCATTCTTCACCACATCACAATCTCTAAAAACATGAAAGTGATCTTCCATCATCATAGAACACATAGGACAAAGGTTGGATGTAGCCATACCACACCTAAATCTTCTCTCGTTGGTAAGAAGAGCTTCATGACATACTTTTCACAAAAAACATCTAATTCTCTCAGGTCCTTTCCATCTCCAAATAGCAATGAATTGGTTTTTTGCTTGATGAAAATAAGCATTTTGAAGAGAATCATAAGCTGAAGTAAGAGTGATATGATTTACCCAAACGCACCTTTAATTGGTGCTTAAAAGCCCAACTAGTCATAACTATCCAACTTTAATATTAGAAAAATATGATATGATTCTAGCACTAATATTATGCATATGTATCAAAGTAAATTGGTTCTAAGGAATTGTAATGTTTTCCATTATACGTTAGCAAGGGCAACAATATTCATAGCTAGTCCCCAAATTTTCTATCATGTCCCACCATGTATTTCATCGTTGATTATTAATGAAATGAGTTAAATTCTTTGCTTCAAAAAAAAAACTTGAATGCAGCCTAATAAAAGCTTCAACAGTTTATTAGACATTCAAAATTATTACCACGCAATATGGAGTAATAAAAATAAATCAAAATATTAAAGAAAATATTAAAAGAAATAAATAGTAATAAATAAATTTAAAATCTTTCAAATATAAATTCTAAATTTAATTATTTTGAACAACAATCCCAAACATATTTCAAAATAATTATTAAAAGAATTAATAATAAAATTTAGAGTTGATGACATGAATGTTTATTAATACTTCAAATAGGATGTCTTTTGAACTATGAACTAGACCAAAACTAATAGGTTTAAATTTATACGAACCAATGCATTTTGTGTAGGTATTAATCCTAACAATCACATTACATGCACCCCACAATTCTTGTTGTTGTCGTTGTTTTGCATTAATAGGCCACGCGTGATAATTTATGAGCGTTCTAGAAATTATGTCATAATTTCATAGGAGCGGCCCTACTCCACACTCATATCAATGATTTCATCAAGTGTGTACTGCACTTTATATACAACCCAAAGGGGATATGAAATTCATTAAAAGCCTTCCACTTTTCCTCTTAATAAATGTAATCTAACACTTCTCACACCAAAGGAATGGATAAAATTAATAGTGCTAGCAGAATTAACAAGTGACTTATTATTACCCGTATAAACCTTATTCATGGGATCTCCAATAACAAAGGTTGTTTTGCTATCACCACTGTAACACCCCGTTTTTTTAGAAAAGCTTTCTAATATTAATTAAACAGTATTTATTTGTTTGTATTTTATTGAAGGGTCTAGAGAGTAAAATAAAATAAACTGAGACAATAGTCAAGCTCTACGCTATCGGATGAAGCTATGGTTAAATTTTGGGTCGAAAACTCAGACGGAGCCTGGTCTGCGTTTTTCACTGACAATAGTGTTTTACAACTATAAAGACCTAATTTGGACTCATGAACGAGACAGTTAGTCTTATAATCACGTTTCCTACATTTTTGCTAAAATTGGTTTTTGACCTTCAAAAGTGAAAATAATATAAACTATTTGGGTAACCAGGAGACAAACAGAGCTGCATAGGGATTTACCGGGATCCGCTAACGGATAAACTTGATGTCACATCAAGTCAAATCACCTAGGAATGCATGCCGGAGTCATTATTACTTTTGAAAATATCTGAAAGTGAAAAGACCAAAATACCCCTGACTTTTTTCAAAATTACCATTTGGTCCCTAGGCAAAAAGACCATAATGCCCTTAATGAAATTTTTTGTGGAAATCCTTGTCCCTCCTCCCATCATATTCGAACCATTCCCTCATCAAATAGCCTCCATCACTTTGTTCTTCATTCTCTACACTTTCTCTCCATTTTTCTTCTAAGACTTCAAGCTTTTGTGTGAGGCAAAGTTGACAAACTTGCTCTCCTTAATCATCTAAGAGGTATAGACTTCTTCCTTGGTCTCTTATTCTTCATATTCTTCCATTGAATCCATGTTCTTCAAGCTTAATCAAGTTTAAGATCCAAACTTCAAAAATCTCTAGAAAATTGTAGAAAAATCTTTTTAATGTCCAACCAATTTCTATGACCTAGTTTCATTCTCTTCTATCACTATCCAAGAGCATAAAATCAAATAAGCTTCCTAGCCTAATTAATTTTGATGAGGCCGAACCCAGGGTATTTTTTTGGGGGAAAATGAGTTTTGTCCAATTTGTGTGAAATGATTCTTGATTTCACTTCCTTCCTTCCACAATCATGTAATCCAAGTGATTAGAAAACCAAATCAAGCTCTCACCTATTTTTAATGGTGATGGCCGAAATCCTATGGTGATAAAAGCTTGAGTTTTGCTTCAAGTTTTTGAGTAAAAGGACTTACTCTAGTGTTGTGCATGCTTAAGGATCATTGATCCAAGAGTTGGTATAATTTCAACATCCCTAGCCTATTTAATTAAATAGGGACAGCAGCCTAGTCCTAAGGATTAGGGGATTTTTAATTAAGCTGTATTGATTTCTGGTTGTGTTTTGTTGTAAAGGATCGGGCAGTGTTCGAACGTTCAACAGCGCACCCGATTGACAGTTGCGGAGCCGTAGCCGGAGTCGCACGGGAATATCACTGAGGTGGGGGAAAGAACCACAATATCGTCGGGGAACCACACTCGTTTGACCGATAGGTTGATATTTACTGTATGTCGAGGATGTATGTTCTGTGATAGGATGTTAATATATTATATGTGATATGTGTATTATGTCTATTATATGTTTATAATTACTGAATTATTTATCTGTGAGTTGATATTATTATTATTGAATCTGTTTCTGGTTGTTATTGAATTGCTGATGTGACTGCTGATGCCTTAGTAGAGATAGGCATTAAATTCTGATGAGTTGAGAGATGAATGTGTGGTGTGAAAGTCGAGGATATATATATATATATATATATATATATATATATATATATATATATATATATATATATATACATACTAGCTATATACCCGTGCATTCGCACGGGTCGCGCTATGTTACTTACTACAATTTTTTTTAAAAGTAACATTGAAAATTAATCAGTTTTTTTACCTAGGAAATAAGTGAATAAAGTAAATTATATACCAATATTGACATAGTTATAAACCATAGTTATACACACATTGTGATTGTAGCAAAATAACTCCACAATCCATACTGTTTTGCCTTCTACTTGAGTTTTCATTTTGAAAATTCAAAACTTATGACTCAATGCTTGCACTTGCTGACAAAAACAATCATAAGAATGGAAATCTTGAACATTCATAAAAACCAATGCTAATAACATTGAGTTTCTTAAAACATTTATGCGAGGAAATCCAAGTATACGCAATCACGCGAGGATTAACACAGGCTCAATAATCTAATTAGAACTTTCATACAAAAATAAATTTTTTTTGACTAATTAGAACATAAAACACAAATTAATAATAAATCGATTATACTATACTAATTAACATATAATTTGCGTGAAGGTAACATCAAAACTTAAATTTTTATGCTATAGTTGTATACCCGTGCATTCTCATGGATCACACCGTGTTGCTTATTACATTTTTGCTAAAAGTTAATTTTGTAAATTATATATTTTTTATACCTATAAAAAAAACTGAATGTATTAAATCATATACAAATATTCATGCTGTTATAAAGTATAGAAACTGATTTATATAATATTGAAGATAGAAAATTCATAGATCATTTTGAATTGTATATTTCATAAAGTACATATAAATGTAAATTCATTTTATTCATCAGAAGGAATACAAAGAAAAAAGATAAGGACTAAGCTTAATAACACCATTTGCATCAGTAAGTAGTTCTCCCAAAGCAAGAAGTCCAAGTGACAATTGTGCATGCATAAACTGAAAAATAAAATTTCATGCAATTGGAGTTTAAGTCTTGTCAACAAAATCTTAGTGTAGTAATTGTTTAACTACTTAATCAATAATTTATATTAATAATTTTAAACATAAACTGTTGCATATAAACATGCATATCAGATTCAAATGACAACAAAAAGTTAGATAATATAAGTACTAAAGTATCTGACATAATAAGACAACCCATCTATGATAACCCATGTGATCTATGAGATCACCCATGTATGATAACCCATCTGATCAAAAGGGTTATCATAGACGGGTGATCACAGACGTGTGATCATAGACAATTTACTTCAATTGGGTTGTCATAGACGGGTGATCATAGACAGTTTATATAGGGAAACTGAAGGAACCTGTCTATGCTGACCCGTCTATAAGATGATCACCCGTCTATGACAACCCAACTGAATTAAACTGTCTATGATCACACGTCTATACTCACACGTGTATGAGATCACCCGCATATGATAACTGAGACGACCCGCCGTCCCATCAGTAGAACCTAAGATATTAACTAATCTTAATCGCATAATAACGTTAGCGCGCCTTATTAAAACGAAGCGAAGCGGAAAATCTAGAGCGGAAGCAAACAAATACACGGCACGCAACACTTCAGAGTACGCAGCTTAAAATATAAAGAAATATATCACATACAGTATTGCCCCATCAGTAGGGCTACAGTAATACAGTAATACATACGAGTATACTCTTACAAACCAAAATAAAAGTATGAAAAGTAGGCCGAGAGATAGCTCTCCGACTAATCACGATCATTGCCCAACCTCTCGAGGCTAGGGTCCGCGACACGTCCTCCAGCGTCAGGCTCGTAAGGAATGCCGTCCAGCTCTTCAGCAACCGGTTCCTCCTCGGGGTCTTCCCATAAAATAGGAGCAACACATACAGAAAAATAGCGGGAGATAAGAAACATATATCATCAATATGGGAGAGGGGCATCAGTACAGCATATATATATATACATCACACAACACAAATAACATATATAGCACAACCTCATCCATCTCTTAAGTCACCAATCACAATCATCTCAAACATCGTTCTCTCGAATAAGCCTATGGGAGGGATACTAATCCCTATGTATATGCTGTCTTCCCTATATGCATGTCGGCCGATACATCACGTCCCCAATTGGACATCCCCGTCGGGATCACATCACATCACATCACATCATATCCCGCCTCGGGATTTTACGTAACGTCCCCAATTGGACATCCCCCTTTGGGACCAAATGCTGTGGTATGAAATGTTATGAAAATGCAACAAACATCCATCGCAGGTTGATATCGGAACCTCACGCCTAAACACTCGTCCACGACCACGACACATCGCATCACATCAACGTCAACATCAATCATCAACATCAACATCACATCATCATCAACATCGCATCAGCATCACGACGCCTTGCGTCTACGAGCCACAGCTCCACGGTCGGGACCACAACGATATCAACCCGAACAACATCAACGCTCACCATACTCTCATCAACACTCAATCAATCAAATCACATTATCATCACAACAGTAATTCTACCAGTACAGCTATCATTATGAAGTCAAACAATAATTCATCATATAGGCAGTTCAACAAATAAAACCAACAAATAATCAAATAACCAATTCAACACATCAACCTCAACAAACTACAATAGTCATATCATCAACTTAGTGGTGATAGCCCAAAAGTACCTACACCTAGGGTCCAGGCACTTTTCCAGGGCTCAACCTCTAGTAGGGTTTTAGGGTTTCCCTACACAGATATATATATTCTATACTAGCTTGCCTTCCCGACGATATGAGTTCTTTCTCCCCACCTTAGTGATTCCCTCGAGCAGCTCCGGCTACGACTCCGCAGCTGTCAGTCGGGTGCGCTGTCGGATGTTCGAATCCTGTCCGAGTCTATACAACAAAACACAACCAGAAATTAAAATAAGGAAACCATAATCTATCTAATCTCTAGGTTTAGCTACTGCCCTTAATTAATTAAGTAGGCTAGGGATATTGAAATTCTACCAACTCTTGGATCAATGACCCTTAAGCATACCTAATGCATAATCAATGATCAATTATCAAAGATTTGAACCAAAACCCCTTAAACCATCAAAGTAGGGTTTCGGCCCTCACCATGAAAAATAGGTGAGAGTGTGATTTGGCCTCCTAATCACTTGGATTACATGATTAAGGGATGACACATGAGGAATCAAGAACAAAGAACAAAACCCATTTTCTTCCCCAAAAACCCACCCATTCGGACCCTAAAAGATAAATAGGCTAGAGATTTTATTTCATCACAAGCTCTTGGATTATGATAGTAGGGGATGATACTAGCTCATAGGAATTGGTTTGGTCTCAAAATGATTTTTCTACAATTTTCTAGAGATTTTTGAAGTTTAGATCTAGAAATTGACATTCATGAAAATAAATGGAGAAAATAAAAATTGAGAGCTCAAAGATGAAATCTATACCTTCTAGGTGATAGAGGAGGATGAGAGGAGCAACTTTGCTTCACAAACTTGGTTGAAAATCCTTGAGGAAGCTTGAGAAAAATGGAGGTGAAAATGGAGGAAGAAAAGAGAAATGGAGGAAGAAGAAGAAGAAAGAAGGAAGAAGAAGAAGTTGGAGGTGATAAGGAGAGAGAGAGAGCTCGAAATTATGGAGAGAGAAAGTGAGGGTGAAGATATTTTCTTTGAGTTTTCTTAAGAGTTAAGAAAGGTAAAAAGGGTAAAAAGGTAATTAGTAAAAATAACCAAGGGCAATTTGGTCATTTCACGTCCCGACAGTTTGAAAATCCTCACGACACTTGTAGGAGGCCCCAAATGATTTATCATAGCTCTAGTATGAAAATCATTGGCTCAAGGTTCTCGACAAACCCTAAGATAGCTCGAATCGTCTCCTAGAACGATTATCGGCCTGAATATAATAATATTATTTTTATTTTCGAACGTCAGGACGAACTTTTTCAAAAGTGTAGGAAATGTGATTCTAAGACTAACTGTCTCGTTCGCGGGTCCAAATTAGGTCTCGATAGTAGTAAAGCACTACTGTCAAGGAAAAACGCAGACCGGGCTCCGTCTGAGTTTTCGACCCAAAACTTAACCATAGCTTCCTACGATAGCGTAGAGCGTGACTATGGCCTCGGAATAATTTATTAAAGTTTCTAGACCCTCAAATAAAATACAATTAATTAATTACTTGATTAATTAAAAGATTAAGAAAAATCGGGGTGTTACATTACTACCCCCCTTAAAAAGAATTTCGTCCTCGAAATTCGACGTACCTTAGAATAGATGTGGATACCGCTGCTGCATATCCTCTTCGCGTTCCCAAGTGGCATCTCCTGTTGTAGCATCCCATATGACCTTGACTAAGGGAATCTGCTTTCCGCGGAGTTCCTTCACCCTCGTGTCTTCAATCCGTACAGGCAATGCTTCGTATTCTAAGTTATCCCTTACCTGGATTGATTCGGGCTCTATCACGTGTGATGGATCGGGATGATATTTTCTGAGTTGGGATACATGGAATACATTGTGAATATTGGATAGGTTGGGAGGTAAGGCAATTTGGTAGGCAACTGGACCAATTCGGCGAAGAATTTGAAATGGTCCAATGAATCTAGGTGTAAGCTTTCTGGATTTGATTGCCCTGCCGATTCCAGTTCTTGGAGTGACTCTCATAAAGACATGGTCGCCTTCCTGGAACTCCAAAGGTCTCCTCCTCTTATCACTGTAGCTCTTCTGCCGATCCCGTGCGACTTTCATCTTTTCCCGAATTTTCTTAACTTGCTCCGTCGTTCGCTGTACCATCTCGGGTCCTATCAACTGATTTTCCTCGGTTTCATACCAACAGAGTGGTGCTCGACACTTCCGTCCGTACAGGGCCTCGTATGGCGCCATGCCAATACTCGAGTGGAAACTATTATTATATGTGAATTCAATCAATGGAAGGAATTCGTCCCAACTTCCCGTGTTTTCCAAAACACATGCTCTTAAAAGATCCTCCAACGATTGAATCGTCCTTTCAGACTGACCATCCGTTTGTGGATGATAAGCTGAACTCATCCTGAGCTTCGTCCCCAATGCACCATTTAGACGCTGCCAAAACCTAGAAGTAAACCTCGGATCCCTGTCCGAAATTATACTCGAAGGTACCCCGTGTAATCTTACCACTTCTCTGATGTAAATCCGGGTTAATCTTTCTAAAGAATACCTTTGGTTGATCGGCAAGAAATGAGCACATTTCGTAAGCCTGTCAACGATTACCCAAACTGCATCGCATCTCTTCTGCGTTCTTGGTAGTCCGGAAACAAAATCCATTGCAATGCTATCCCATTTCCATTCTGGGACGTCTAGTGATTGTAATAACCCTGCTGGTTTCTGGTGTTCAATCTTTGCCTTTTGACACACCAGACAGGTTTGGACGTATTCTGCTACTTCCTTCTTCATCCCAGGCCACCAAAACATTCCTTTTAGGTCCTGATACATCTTTGTAGATCCGGGATGAAAACTCAGTTTGCTCTTGTGTGCTTCTTCCAAGATCATGTTCCTAACTTCACTATCCTTAGGCACACATATCCTATCTCCACACTTCAGGATTCCATCAGTACCCTTCTTGAACTCGGAAGTCCTTCCTTCTTCTACCATCTGGTTCTTTTCTTGTAGGTACTGATCTTCTCCTTGCTTTTTCCAGATCAAGTTCAGAAAATCACTAGTGATAGTGATCATTCCTAAACTTATCTTATCTCTGGATAACTCCACCTCCAGGTTCAGATTCCTGAACTGTTCCAGCAGTTCCAGTTCCTTCACCATCATAGCGGACATATGCAAAGATTTCCGGCTCAATGCATCTGCCACCACGTTGGCCTTTCCTGGGTGGTACTGTAGATCAAATTCATAATCCTTTATGAATTCCATCCATCTCCTCTGTCGCATGTTCAACTCCTTTTGGTCGAACAAATACTTTAAACTTTTATGGTCGCTAAACACGCTGAATTTAGCGCCATAAAGATAGTGTCTCCACATCTTCAATGAAAACACTATTGCTGCCAACTCTAGGTCGTGGGTTGGGTAATTTCGTTCATGCACTTTTAGCTGTCTGGAAGCATAGGCTACCACCTTCCTTTCCTGCATAAGCACACAACCCAAACCTTGGTACGATGCGTCACAGTACACATCGAACGACATTGACGGATTTGGCAAGACTAGTACCGGAGATGTAGTTAGCCTCCCTTTCAGCTCTTGGAAACTAGTCTCACACTCTTCTGTCCATTCGTACGCTTTTCCTTTCCTCGTTAATTGCGTCAAAGGTAACGCAACCTTCGAAAATCCCTCGATGAACCTTCTGTAGTATCCTGCTAGTCCGAGAAAACTTCGGATCTCGGTTACCGTCTTAGGACTTTCCCATTTGACCACAGCTTCTACTTTTGCAGGATCTACTGCGATACCATCCTTGTCAATCACATGTCCAAGGAATTGTACCTCCTCCAGCCAGAACTCGCACTTCGACAACTTGGCATAGAGTTGTCTGTCCTTAAGAACTTGGAGTACAATCCTCAAATGCCCTTGATGTTCTTCCTTGTCCAAGGAGTAGATAAGGATGTCATCGATAAAAACAACGACAAACTTATCGAGGTACGGTCTGAAGATCCTATTCATGTAGTCCATGAACACTGCAGGAGCATTAGTCACACCAAAAGGCATAACGAGATACTCGTAGTGTCCGTACCGACTCCTGAAAGCTGTCTTTGGTATATCATCTTCTTTCACCCTTATTTGATGATAACCGGATCTCAAATCAATCTTAGAAAATACCGTTGCTCCCCTTAATTGGTCCATAAGATCGTCGATCCTTGGCAACGGGTACTTATTCTTGATTGTCACCTTGTTGAGTTGTCTATAGTCCACACACAACCTCGAACTGCCGTCCTTCTTCTTGACGAACAGCACTGGTGCTCCCCATGGTGAAACACTCGGTCTAATAAACTGCTTTTGCAGCATGTCGTCCAATTGCTTCTTCAGTTCTGCCAACTCTGTTAAGGACATTCGATAGGGTGCTATCGAAATCGGTCCGGCTCCGGGTGTAAGGTCAATTGCAAACTCCACCTCTCTCTTGGGTGGCAATCCTGGCACATCATCCGGGAATACATCCGGAAACTCACGCACCACTGGCAAAGCATCAAGACTTGGAGTCTCTTCGGCTTCCAAAGAAAACAGCACCATGCACTCTCCTGATTGTACACCTTCCGATACACCATCACTGGCAGGCAATGATCCAGATTGCTTGGAAAAGCAGAGGGTTTTATTTGAACAGTCCAGTACTACATGGTTGGCCGAAAGCCAATCCATGCCTAGGATAATATCGATCTGCTGCATAGGCAGACAGACTAGGTCCACAAGAAAAGATCGGTTTTCTAACATAACCGGGCATTTTAAACAGACAAATAGAGTTGTCAGGGAATCACCCGTAGGTGTAGAAATAGTCAAGTTATATGGTAAGGATGCAATAGGTAAATTCAAATGATCCACACACGCCAAAGAAATAAAGGAATGTGTAGCCCCCGAATCAAATAAAACAGATAAGAGTCCCCCCGCAACTAGGCACTTACCTTGTATCAGATCGGGACATTGAGAGGCTTCGGACCCTCTCACGGCGAACACTCTTCCCGTTGTCTGCGGCCTGTTCTGCTGGCCCACCATTTGTTGTCCAGTCCCAACACTCTGAGCCCTCCCGGCTTGCTGTTGAACTTGGCCCTTACCGGCGTCCCCTGTTCGACATTCGTTGGCATAGTGGCCCCACGTGCCACAACGGAAGCAAGTGACATTCGGTGACTGAGCACAATCTTTCACTTGATGCGGCCCGCCACATCGAAAGCACTTAGAGAATCCTGGTTGCCCTTGACTGGCATTTCCTCTTCCATAGTTTGCTGGTTGCTGATTCGGGCGACTGTAAGGCTTCGCCCTCGGTTGGAACTTTCCTCCTCGACCTTTCTGACCAAAGCTCCTGGTTGGTCCACCACTTGTTACTGGAGTTTGTGTGATTCGCTCTTGATCGTGTCCTTCCAGTATGGTACATTTTTCCACTAGCTCGGGAAATGATTGGATACTCAACGGCAGCATGGCTCTCTTCAACTCGGACCTTAGTCCGTCTTCGAACCTTCGGCACACCCAGTCTTCATCCGGGTGCACTTGGTAAAATTGGGAGAATTTCAATAGCGCCTCGAACCTCATTGCGTATTCTCCAACCGACTTCTGGCCCTGCTTCAGGCTTAGGAATTCTTTTTCCTTTTCTTGACGAACACTCCTCGGAAAATATTTCTCCAAGAAGCTCTCGCGGAATGCCTCCCAAGTCAGTAATCTTCCCCCAGCCTCTAGCAGTCTCTGTTTGTTTCTCCACCATGCTTCAGCTGCTCCGACTAGCATGAAAGCAGCGTAAGTAACCTTCCTATCCTCTCTGCACTGGATAGCCACAAAGACTTTCTCGATTTCTTGTAGCCATAGCTCAGCAGCCTCCGGATTATAGTCTCCATGGAATTGGGGAGGATTCCCCTTCATGAAAGCATTCAGTCCAGTGTTTACAACTTCACCTCCTCCGACCGGATTCTGTTGTTGTCTAGCATCCCTCTCTTCCTGTCGCTGCATGAACTGAGCATTCTGCTGTGTTTGTTGCAGCATTGCAGCGGCCAAATCTCTCATGGCCCTCATCGCTTCGTCCTGATCCTCGCTACCTCCAACTCCCGAGGTATCCCTACTACTGTCGGGGCTCCCGGTTCCAACTAGTGCTCCCCTTCCTCTACCACGTCCTCTGGCCATTCTTTCCTGGTAAAAGATTAGTTAGGGAATGAAGAAAACAAAATTAATATCTAGTTTGTTAGTTATGAAAGAAAATGAAGAAAACAAGAGAAAAGGCAAGAACAAGGTTTCGCTTAGCGAGCTCAATCCGCTTAGCGAATCTTAGTGAATTTCGCTTAGCAAGGATCCATTCGCTTGGTGTAATTGGGACAGCGATGCACCATTTGAAACCTGTCTGGATCGCGTAGCGAGATCAATTTCGCTTAGCGAAATTGATTGGAACCTCTCTGGATCGCTCGGCGAGATCATTTCGCTTAGCGAAATTGATTGGAACTTCTCTGGATCGCTCGGCGAGATCATTTCGCTTAGCGAAATTGATTGGAACTTTAAGCGAAATTGATTGGAACTTCTCTGGATCGCTCGGCGAGATCATTTCGCTTAGCGAAATTGATTGGAACTTCTCTGGATCGCGCAGCGAGGCAAAATTCGCTTAGCGAAACAATATTTCGCTTAGCGAAATTCCCCAGATCCTTAGTTATTCCTGACAAGAATAGAACACAGTTGGTACCCAATGTGGACATAACCGTCAATGCTGGTATACCTCCTAAACCACACAGTCCGATATTAGAATTCGAACTGCTCTGATACCAATAAATGAGACGACCCGCCGTCCCATCAGTAGAACCTAAGATATTAACTAATCTTAATCGCATAATAACGTTAGCGCGCCTTATTAAAACGAAGCGAAGCGGAAAATCTAGAGCGGAAGCAAACAAATACACGGCACGCAACACTTCAGAGTACGCAGCTTAAAATATAAAGAAATATATCACATACAGTATTGCCCCATCAGTAGGGCTACAGTAATACAGTAATACATACGAGTATACTCTTACAAACCAAAATAAAAGTATGAAAAGTAGGCCGAGAGATAGCTCTCCGACTAATCACGATCATTGCCCAACCTCTCGAGGCTAGGGTCCGCGACACGTCCTCCAGCGTCAGGCTCGTAAGGAATGCCGTCCAGCTCTTCAGCAACCGGTTCCTCCTCGGGGTCTTCCCATAAAATAGGAGCAACACATACAGAAAAATAGCGGGAGATAAGAAACATATATCATCAATATGGGAGAGGGGCATCAGTACAGCATATATATATATACATCACACAACACAAATAACATATATAGCACAACCTCATCCATCTCTTAAGTCACCAATCACAATCATCTCAAACATCGTTCTCTCGAATAAGCCTATGGGAGGGATACTAATCCCTATGTATATGCTGTCTTCCCTATATGCATGTCGGCCGATACATCACGTCCCCAATTGGACATCCCCGTCGGGATCACATCACATCACATCACATCATATCCCGCCTCGGGATTTTACGTAACGTCCCCAATTGGACATCCCCCTTTGGGACCAAATGCTGTGGTATGAAATGTTATGAAAATGCAACAAACATCCATCGCAGGTTGATATCGGAACCTCACGCCTAAACACTCGTCCACGACCACGACACATCGCATCACATCAACGTCAACATCAATCATCAACATCAACATCACATCATCATCAACATCGCATCAGCATCACGACGCCTTGCGTCTACGAGCCACAGCTCCACGGTCGGGACCACAACGATATCAACCCGAACAACATCAACGCTCACCATACTCTCATCAACACTCAATCAATCAAATCACATTATCATCACAACAGTAATTCTACCAGTACAGCTATCATTATGAAGTCAAACAATAATTCATCATATAGGCAGTTCAACAAATAAAACCAACAAATAATCAAATAACCAATTCAACACATCAACCTCAACAAACTACAATAGTCATATCATCAACTTAGTGGTGATAGCCCAAAAGTACCTACACCTAGGGTCCAGGCACTTTTCCAGGGCTCAACCTCTAGTAGGGTTTTAGGGTTTCCCTACACAGATATATATATTCTATACTAGCTTGCCTTCCCGACGATATGAGTTCTTTCTCCCCACCTTAGTGATTCCCTCGAGCAGCTCCGGCTACGACTCCGCAGCTGTCAGTCGGGTGCGCTGTCGGATGTTCGAATCCTGTCCGAGTCTATACAACAAAACACAACCAGAAATTAAAATAAGGAAACCATAATCTATCTAATCTCTAGGTTTAGCTACTGCCCTTAATTAATTAAGTAGGCTAGGGATATTGAAATTCTACCAACTCTTGGATCAATGACCCTTAAGCATACCTAATGCATAATCAATGATCAATTATCAAAGATTTGAACCAAAACCCCTTAAACCATCAAAGTAGGGTTTCGGCCCTCACCATGAAAAATAGGTGAGAGTGTGATTTGGCCTCCTAATCACTTGGATTACATGATTAAGGGATGACACATGAGGAATCAAGAACAAAGAACAAAACCCATTTTCTTCCCCAAAAACCCACCCATTCGGACCCTAAAAGATAAATAGGCTAGAGATTTTATTTCATCACAAGCTCTTGGATTATGATAGTAGGGGATGATACTAGCTCATAGGAATTGGTTTGGTCTCAAAATGATTTTTCTACAATTTTCTAGAGATTTTTGAAGTTTAGATCTAGAAATTGACATTCATGAAAATAAATGGAGAAAATAAAAATTGAGAGCTCAAAGATGAAATCTATACCTTCTAGGTGATAGAGGAGGATGAGAGGAGCAACTTTGCTTCACAAACTTGGTTGAAAATCCTTGAGGAAGCTTGAGAAAAATGGAGGTGAAAATGGAGGAAGAAAAGAGAAATGGAGGAAGAAGAAGAAGAAAGAAGGAAGAAGAAGAAGTTGGAGGTGATAAGGAGAGAGAGAGAGCTCGAAATTATGGAGAGAGAAAGTGAGGGTGAAGATATTTTCTTTGAGTTTTCTTAAGAGTTAAGAAAGGTAAAAAGGGTAAAAAGGTAATTAGTAAAAATAACCAAGGGCAATTTGGTCATTTCACGTCCCGACAGTTTGAAAATCCTCACGACACTTGTAGGAGGCCCCAAATGATTTATCATAGCTCTAGTATGAAAATCATTGGCTCAAGGTTCTCGACAAACCCTAAGATAGCTCGAATCGTCTCCTAGAACGATTATCGGCCTGAATATAATAATATTATTTTTATTTTCGAACGTCAGGACGAACTTTTTCAAAAGTGTAGGAAATGTGATTCTAAGACTAACTGTCTCGTTCGCGGGTCCAAATTAGGTCTCGATAGTAGTAAAGCACTACTGTCAAGGAAAAACGCAGATCGGGCTCCGTCTGAGTTTTCGACCCAAAACTTAACCATAGCTTCCTACGATAGCGTAGAGCGTGACTATGGCCTCGGAATAATTTATTAAAGTTTCTAGACCCTCAAATAAAATACAATTAATTAATTACTTGATTAATTAAAAGATTAAGAAAAATCGGGGTGTTACATTACTACCCCCCTTAAAAAGAATTTCGTCCTCGAAATTCGACGTACCTTAGAATAGATGTGGATACCGCTGCTGCATATCCTCTTCGCGTTCCCAAGTGGCATCTCCTGTTGTAGCATCCCATATGACCTTGACTAAGGGAATCTGCTTTCCGCGGAGTTCCTTCACCCTCGTGTCTTCAATCCGTACAGGCAATGCTTCGTATTCTAAGTTATCCCTTACCTGGATTGATTCGGGCTCTATCACGTGTGATGGATCGGGATGATATTTTCTGAGTTGGGATACATGGAATACATTGTGAATATTGGATAGGTTGGGAGGTAAGGCAATTTGGTAGGCAACTGGACCAATTCGGCGAAGAATTTGAAATGGTCCAATGAATCTAGGTGTAAGCTTTCTGGATTTGATTGCCCTGCCGATTCCAGTTCTTGGAGTGACTCTCATAAAGACATGGTCGCCTTCCTGGAACTCCAAAGGTCTCCTCCTCTTATCACTGTAGCTCTTCTGCCGATCCCGTGCGACTTTCATCTTTTCCCGAATTTTCTTAACTTGCTCCGTCGTTCGCTGTACCATCTCGGGTCCTATCAACTGATTTTCCTCGGTTTCATACCAACAGAGTGGTGCTCGACACTTCCGTCCGTACAGGGCCTCGTATGGCGCCATGCCAATACTCGAGTGGAAACTATTATTATATGTGAATTCAATCAATGGAAGGAATTCGTCCCAACTTCCCGTGTTTTCCAAAACACATGCTCTTAAAAGATCCTCCAACGATTGAATCGTCCTTTCAGACTGACCATCCGTTTGTGGATGATAAGCTGAACTCATCCTGAGCTTCGTCCCCAATGCACCATTTAGACGCTGCCAAAACCTAGAAGTAAACCTCGGATCCCTGTCCGAAATTATACTCGAAGGTACCCCGTGTAATCTTACCACTTCTCTGATGTAAATCCGGGTTAATCTTTCTAAAGAATACCTTTGGTTGATCGGCAAGAAATGAGCACATTTCGTAAGCCTGTCAACGATTACCCAAACTGCATCGCATCTCTTCTGCGTTCTTGGTAGTCCGGAAACAAAATCCATTGCAATGCTATCCCATTTCCATTCTGGGACGTCTAGTGATTGTAATAACCCTGCTGGTTTCTGGTGTTCAATCTTTGCCTTTTGACACACCAGACAGGTTTGGACGTATTCTGCTACTTCCTTCTTCATCCCAGGCCACCAAAACATTCCTTTTAGGTCCTGATACATCTTTGTAGATCCGGGATGAAAACTCAGTTTGCTCTTGTGTGCTTCTTCCAAGATCATGTTCCTAACTTCACTATCCTTAGGCACACATATCCTATCTCCACACTTCAGGATTCCATCAGTACCCTTCTTGAACTCGGAAGTCCTTCCTTCTTCTACCATCTGGTTCTTTTCTTGTAGGTACTGATCTTCTCCTTGCTTTTTCCAGATCAAGTTCAGAAAATCACTAGTGATAGTGATCATTCCTAAACTTATCTTATCTCTGGATAACTCCACCTCCAGGTTCAGATTCCTGAACTGTTCCAGCAGTTCCAGTTCCTTCACCATCATAGCGGACATATGCAAAGATTTCCGGCTCAATGCATCTGCCACCACGTTGGCCTTTCCTGGGTGGTACTGTAGATCAAATTCATAATCCTTTATGAATTCCATCCATCTCCTCTGTCGCATGTTCAACTCCTTTTGGTCGAACAAATACTTTAAACTTTTATGGTCGCTAAACACGCTGAATTTAGCGCCATAAAGATAGTGTCTCCACATCTTCAATGAAAACACTATTGCTGCCAACTCTAGGTCGTGGGTTGGGTAATTTCGTTCATGCACTTTTAGCTGTCTGGAAGCATAGGCTACCACCTTCCTTTCCTGCATAAGCACACAACCCAAACCTTGGTACGATGCGTCACAGTACACATCGAACGACATTGACGGATTTGGCAAGACTAGTACCGGAGATGTAGTTAGCCTCCCTTTCAGCTCTTGGAAACTAGTCTCACACTCTTCTGTCCATTCGTACGCTTTTCCTTTCCTCGTTAATTGCGTCAAAGGTAACGCAACCTTCGAAAATCCCTCGATGAACCTTCTGTAGTATCCTGCTAGTCCGAGAAAACTTCGGATCTCGGTTACCGTCTTAGGACTTTCCCATTTGACCACAGCTTCTACTTTTGCAGGATCTACTGCGATACCATCCTTGTCAATCACATGTCCAAGGAATTGTACCTCCTCCAGCCAGAACTCGCACTTCGACAACTTGGCATAGAGTTGTCTGTCCTTAAGAACTTGGAGTACAATCCTCAAATGCCCTTGATGTTCTTCCTTGTCCAAGGAGTAGATAAGGATGTCATCGATAAAAACAACGACAAACTTATCGAGGTACGGTCTGAAGATCCTATTCATGTAGTCCATGAACACTGCAGGAGCATTAGTCACACCAAAAGGCATAACGAGATACTCGTAGTGTCCGTACCGACTCCTGAAAGCTGTCTTTGGTATATCATCTTCTTTCACCCTTATTTGATGATAACCGGATCTCAAATCAATCTTAGAAAATACCGTTGCTCCCCTTAATTGGTCCATAAGATCGTCGATCCTTGGCAACGGGTACTTATTCTTGATTGTCACCTTGTTGAGTTGTCTATAGTCCACACACAACCTCGAACTGCCGTCCTTCTTCTTGACGAACAGCACTGGTGCTCCCCATGGTGAAACACTCGGTCTAATAAACTGCTTTTGCAGCATGTCGTCCAATTGCTTCTTCAGTTCTGCCAACTCTGTTAAGGACATTCGATAGGGTGCTATCGAAATCGGTCCGGCTCCGGGTGTAAGGTCAATTGCAAACTCCACCTCTCTCTTGGGTGGCAATCCTGGCACATCATCCGGGAATACATCCGGAAACTCACGCACCACTGGCAAAGCATCAAGACTTGGAGTCTCTTCGGCTTCCAAAGAAAACAGCACCATGCACTCTCCTGATTGTACACCTTCCGATACACCATCACTGGCAGGCAATGATCCAGATTGCTTGGAAAAGCAGAGGGTTTTATTTGAACAGTCCAGTACTACATGGTTGGCCGAAAGCCAATCCATGCCTAGGATAATATCGATCTGCTGCATAGGCAGACAGACTAGGTCCACAAGAAAAGATCGGTTTTCTAACATAACCGGGCATTTTAAACAGACAAATAGAGTTGTCAGGGAATCACCCGTAGGTGTAGAAATAGTCAAGTTATATGGTAAGGATGCAATAGGTAAATTCAAATGATCCACACACGCCAAAGAAATAAAGGAATGTGTAGCCCCCGAATCAAATAAAACAGATAAGAGTCCCCCCGCAACTAGGCACTTACCTTGTATCAGATCGGGACATTGAGAGGCTTCGGACCCTCTCACGGCGAACACTCTTCCCGTTGTCTGCGGCCTGTTCTGCTGGCCCACCATTTGTTGTCCAGTCCCAACACTCTGAGCCCTCCCGGCTTGCTGTTGAACTTGGCCCTTACCGGCGTCCCCTGTTCGACATTCGTTGGCATAGTGGCCCCACGTGCCACAACGGAAGCAAGTGACATTCGGTGACTGAGCACAATCTTTCACTTGATGCGGCCCGCCACATCGAAAGCACTTAGAGAATCCTGGTTGCCCTTGACTGGCATTTCCTCTTCCATAGTTTGCTGGTTGCTGATTCGGGCGACTGTAAGGCTTCGCCCTCGGTTGGAACTTTCCTCCTCGACCTTTCTGACCAAAGCTCCTGGTTGGTCCACCACTTGTTACTGGAGTTTGTGTGATTCGCTCTTGATCGTGTCCTTCCAGTATGGTACATTTTTCCACTAGCTCGGGAAATGATTGGATACTCAACGGCAGCATGGCTCTCTTCAACTCGGACCTTAGTCCGTCTTCGAACCTTCGGCACACCCAGTCTTCATCCGGGTGCACTTGGTAAAATTGGGAGAATTTCAATAGCGCCTCGAACCTCATTGCGTATTCTCCAACCGACTTCTGGCCCTGCTTCAGGCTTAGGAATTCTTTTTCCTTTTCTTGACGAACACTCCTCGGAAAATATTTCTCCAAGAAGCTCTCGCGGAATGCCTCCCAAGTCAGTAATCTTCCCCCAGCCTCTAGCAGTCTCTGTTTGTTTCTCCACCATGCTTCAGCTGCTCCGACTAGCATGAAAGCAGCGTAAGTAACCTTCCTATCCTCTCTGCACTGGATAGCCACAAAGACTTTCTCGATTTCTTGTAGCCATAGCTCAGCAGCCTCCGGATTATAGTCTCCATGGAATTGGGGAGGATTCCCCTTCATGAAAGCATTCAGTCCAGTGTTTACAACTTCACCTCCTCCGACCGGATTCTGTTGTTGTCTAGCATCCCTCTCTTCCTGTCGCTGCATGAACTGAGCATTCTGCTGTGTTTGTTGCAGCATTGCAGCGGCCAAATCTCTCATGGCCCTCATCGCTTCGTCCTGATCCTCGCTACCTCCAACTCCCGAGGTATCCCTACTACTGTCGGGGCTCCCGGTTCCAACTAGTGCTCCCCTTCCTCTACCACGTCCTCTGGCCATTCTTTCCTGGTAAAAGATTAGTTAGGGAATGAAGAAAACAAAATTAATATCTAGTTTGTTAGTTATGAAAGAAAATGAAGAAAACAAGAGAAAAGGCAAGAACAAGGTTTCGCTTAGCGAGCTCAATCCGCTTAGCGAATCTTAGTGAATTTCGCTTAGCGAGGATCCATTCGCTTGGTGTAATTGGGACAGCGATGCACCATTTGAAACCTGTCTGGATCGCGTAGCGAGATCAATTTCGCTTAGCGAAATTGATTGGAACCTCTCTGGATCGCTCGGCGAGATCATTTCGCTTAGCGAAATTGATTGGAACTTCTCTGGATCGCTCGGCGAGATCATTTCGCTTAGCGAAATTGATTGGAACTTTAAGCGAAATTGATTGGAACTTCTCTGGATCGCTCGGCGAGATCATTTTGCTTAGCGAAATTGATTGGAACTTCTCTGGATCGCGCAGCGAGGCAAAATTCGCTTAGCGAAACAATATTTCGCTTAGCGAAATTCCCCAGATCCTTAGTTATTCCTGACAAGAATAGAACACAGTTGGTACCCAATGTGGACATAACCGTCAATGCTGGTATACCTCCTAAACCACACAGTCCGATATTAGAATTCGAACTGCTCTGATACCAATAAATGAGACGACCCGCCGTCCCATCAGTAGAACCTAAGATATTAACTAATCTTAATCGCATAATAACGTTAGCGCGCCTTATTAAAACGAAGCGAAGCGGAAAATCTAGAGCGGAAGCAAACAAATACACGGCACGCAACACTTCAGAGTACGCAGCTTAAAATATAAAGAAATATATCACATACAGTATTGCCCCATCAGTAGGGCTACAGTAATACAGTAATACATACGAGTATACTCTTACAAACCAAAATAAAAGTATGAAAAGTAGGCCGAGAGATAGCTCTCCGACTAATCACGATCATTGCCCAACCTCTCGAGGCTAGGGTCCGCGACACGTCCTCCAGCGTCAGGCTCGTAAGGAATGCCGTCCAGCTCTTCAGCAACCGGTTCCTCCTCGGGGTCTTCCCATAAAATAGGAGCAACACATACAGAAAAATAGCGGGAGATAAGAAACATATATCATCAATATGGGAGAGGGGCATCAGTACAGCATATATATATATACATCACACAACACAAATAACATATATAGCACAACCTCATCCATCTCTTAAGTCACCAATCACAATCATCTCAAACATCGTTCTCTCGAATAAGCCTATGGGAGGGATACTAATCCCTATGTATATGCTGTCTTCCCTATATGCATGTCGGCCGATACATCACGTCCCCAATTGGACATCCCCGTCGGGATCACATCACATCACATCACATCATATCCCGCCTCGGGATTTTACGTAACGTCCCCAATTGGACATCCCCCTTTGGGACCAAATGCTGTGGTATGAAATGTTATGAAAATGCAACAAACATCCATCGCAGGTTGATATCGGAACCTCACGCCTAAACACTCGTCCACGACCACGACACATCGCATCACATCAACGTCAACATCAATCATCAACATCAACATCACATCATCATCAACATCGCATCAGCATCACGACGCCTTGCGTCTACGAGCCACAGCTCCACGGTCGGGACCACAACGATATCAACCCGAACAACATCAACGCTCACCATACTCTCATCAACACTCAATCAATCAAATCACATTATCATCACAACAGTAATTCTACCAGTACAGCTATCATTATGAAGTCAAACAATAATTCATCATATAGGCAGTTCAACAAATAAAACCAACAAATAATCAAATAACCAATTCAACACATCAACCTCAACAAACTACAATAGTCATATCATCAACTTAGTGGTGATAGCCCAAAAGTACCTACACCTAGGGTCCAGGCACTTTTCCAGGGCTCAACCTCTAGTAGGGTTTTAGGGTTTCCCTACACAGATATATATATTCTATACTAGCTTGCCTTCCCGACGATATGAGTTCTTTCTCCCCACCTTAGTGATTCCCTCGAGCAGCTCCGGCTACGACTCCGCAGCTGTCAGTCGGGTGCGCTGTCGGATGTTCGAATCCTGTCCGAGTCTATACAACAAAACACAACCAGAAATTAAAATAAGGAAACCATAATCTATCTAATCTCTAGGTTTAGCTACTGCCCTTAATTAATTAAGTAGGCTAGGGATATTGAAATTCTACCAACTCTTGGATCAATGACCCTTAAGCATACCTAATGCATAATCAATGATCAATTATCAAAGATTTGAACCAAAACCCCTTAAACCATCAAAGTAGGGTTTCGGCCCTCACCATGAAAAATAGGTGAGAGTGTGATTTGGCCTCCTAATCACTTGGATTACATGATTAAGGGATGACACATGAGGAATCAAGAACAAAGAACAAAACCCATTTTCTTCCCCAAAAACCCACCCATTCGGACCCTAAAAGATAAATAAGCTAGAGATTTTATTTCATCACAAGCTCTTGGATTATGATAGTAGGGGATGATACTAGCTCATAGGAATTGGTTTGGTCTCAAAATGATTTTTCTACAATTTTCTAGAGATTTTTGAAGTTTAGATCTAGAAATTGACATTCATGAAAATAAATGGAGAAAATAAAAATTGAGAGCTCAAAGATGAAATCTATACCTTCTAGGTGATAGAGGAGGATGAGAGGAGCAACTTTGCTTCACAAACTTGGTTGACAATCCTTGAGGAAGCTTGAGAAAAATGGAGGTGAAAATGGAGGAAGAAAAGAGAAATGGAGGAAGAAGAAGAAGAAAGAAGGAAGAAGAAGAAGTTGGAGGTGATAAGGAGAGAGAGAGAGCTCGAAATTATGGAGAGAGAAAGTGAGGGTGAAGATATTTTCTTTGAGTTTTCTTAAGAGTTAAGAAAGGTAAAAAGGGTAAAAAGGTAATTAGTAAAAATAACCAAGGGCAATTTGGTCATTTCACGTCCCGACAGTTTGAAAATCCTCACGACACTTGTAGGAGGCCCCAAATGATTTATCATAGCTCTAGTATGAAAATCATTGGCTCAAGGTTCTCGACAAACCCTAAGATAGCTCGAATCGTCTCCTAGAACGATTATCGGCCTGAATATAATAATATTATTTTTATTTTCGAACGTCAGGACGAACTTTTTCAAAAGTGTAGGAAATGTGATTCTAAGACTAACTGTCTCGTTCGCGGGTCCAAATTAGGTCTCGATAGTAGTAAAGCACTACTGTCAAGGAAAAACGCAGACCGGGCTCCGTCTGAGTTTTCGACCCAAAACTTAACCATAGCTTCCTACGATAGCGTAGAGCGTGACTATGGCCTCGGAATAATTTATTAAAGTTTCTAGACCCTCAAATAAAATACAATTAATTAATTACTTGATTAATTAAAAGATTAAGAAAAATCGGGGTGTTACAATAACCCTTCTGATTAGACGGGTTATCATACATAGACGGGTTATCATAGACAGGTTATATGGGGAAACTGAAGGAACCTGTCTATGCTCACCCGTCGATAAGATGATCACCCGTCTATGACAACCCAACTGAAGTAAACTGTCTATGATCACACGTCTGTGATCAACCGTCTATGATCACCCATCTATGACTACCCTTATGTGATCAACCGTGTATGAGATAATAACCCGTCTATGATAACCCGTCTGAAGGGTTATCATAGACGGGTTATTTAACTTTTTGTTGTCATTTGAATCTAATATGCATGTTTATAAGCAACAATTTATGTTTAAAATTATTAACATAAATTATTGATTAAGTAGTTAAAAAATTACTGCACTATAGGATGCAACTTGTATGAGATCACCCGTGTCATAGACGTTTGACCATCTCCTAGATAGGTTACCATAGACGTTTGATCATCTCATAGACGGGTGAGCACGTGTGATCATAGACAGGTTGTCATAGATGGGTGATCTCATAGACGTGTGAAGGAAAACTAAAGGAACTTGTCTATGCTCACGCGTCTATGACTCACCCGTATATGATAACCCGTCTGATCAGATGAGTTATCATATACAGGTTCCTTCACGGGTTATCATAGACGGGTGATCTTATAGACTGGTGATATCTTTCTTATCTACAAAGGTAAAATCATGGCAGAAAGGTTATTATATCTTTCTTATCTACAAAGAAATGTACATCAGTTTCCTTATCATCCAGGGGTGAAATAACAGAAAGATATTCTACCTTACTCAGTGCACAAATCTTGTACAGTTTCTATGTAAGCTATATATTTTTTTTTACTATTATGACAGTGAATTTTACTCTATGTAAATTTTATATGGATGAATTTACTCTATGACCTTTTGCATAATCATTGAGTTGTTAGCATGTTGGAATCCCAAATCTATGTTTCTGTTGTTAACAGTTTAACACAGAAAGAAAAATCGGTGTTAAAGTGACGGGGCAGAGGGGATTAAAGTGACAATTTTGACCTTAATTTGGGACACGTGTCAGTTTTTCAACAATGGGTATTTTAGGGAATTTTCTAGGCTTTAAAATGTATATATAGATAGTAGACTGGATTGGATGGTATCCTATGATTTGGTATTGGAGATGAATATAAAGAAAATCATGACATGTGTGGAAGGCCTAGAAGTAAGGAGACTTAGTTAAATGGAGGTTGTGAATGAAAAGTGCAAAGGTCGAAAGATGTATCATGACAGTATAGCAATAATGGTTCTAATGAGGTCAATGTTTTCCAAATAGCAACTCCAGACAGAAGCAAGAGAGCATTTGTAGTCAAATGCTAAATTAAATTGAAAAAGTATTGATTATCAACACTCATAGAACACCAGTTAATAAATATAGATAATTTTATCAATGTTGCACCACACCATCACTCAATGAAGCAACTCCCAAGTTTCCTTTCCTTGCACTTGCTTTTGTATATATGAGTGAAATAAAGCCAATGACTCAATTATTCACCAAAATGGACTCACAAATCAAGAAACTCTATATTTTATTTTTGCATATAGAAGATTAAGAAAAAAACAAATAGTGGATTTTCTTTCAGGAGTTAGTTAACAACTATCCATTGATTTCCTTTTAACAAATACTGATCATCACCAATAAGGCAAAAACTAATACTTAAGCCAAGTACAGTCAAAATTTTGCAGGCCAGGGGATTAGAGCCATCTTACCCCTATAAGTACCCTTTATCCTCCAAGTTAAAGACCACTTTTTCTGCCATTTTAGTAGGGGGTAGCACATGGTTCTCCCTGTTTTAGCACTATCTGATAAATTTTTTTAAAAAAAAGAAGACAAAAAAAAGAAGAAAAAAAATTCAATAATTTTGTATCAATAGCAAAAGAAAATTGCAAAGATAAATGAAATGCATGGCACTAATTTTAATAAGTATATGATGTGAAGAGGCTACTAAACAATATCAGTGAACTCACATTAAGCTTGTAAGACATCATTAAAATCAAAGAGCCAAAGACTATATCAAAGATTTACTATGTCTCAAAGCTTGAGGTGTCAAGCAAAAGTGGGTAACAACCCATACTACAATTAAGGCTTAGAATGTAATGGCACATTATAGTCATATACTCTCTTTACCTAAGCTTAGAAATGCAAATGCAGCTACACTCCAGCTACCTAAGCTTATTATTCTTGGTCCTTCAAATATAATTTTTTCATATTGTTCCTTCAAATATTTTGACTTTAGCTTAGAATGTTGTGATGCTACACTCCAGTTGAGCATTTCGAAAGCTGTGGCTAACTTATAGAGCTACATTCCAGTTTGCCAAGCTTAGAATGTCGTTTTGTTATATTTTTGTATATTAAGAAAACCATTATTGTAAAAAAGCTTAAAAACCTTAGAAGATGAAAGCGCTCACCGAATAGTTGAAGAGGAGCTCACCGAAGAGAACAACAACTTGGGTGAAAGTTTGCCTCAGATCAGTCCTCAACTCAACCCCAACCCAATGCATCTATGGGAAGTTACAAAAACAAAAGAATTAGCCAATTAAACTTTTGAATTTCATACTGCGAGGGAGAAATAAAGGATGCATTAGAATAGAAACACATGAAAAATCATAGAAATACCAGGAAAAAATACAAAATATAAAAACAAAAAGATATAGAGAAAGAGAAGAAAAGGGGAAAGAGAACAGACTCGTCTTGAAACATGAGACGTCGCTGCACAACGTCCATGGCGGCATCAGCATGAGAAGCGTCTCCCTCTCCCATGGATGATGGCGGTGTCACTGAGATTTGGAAAGAGAAAGCGAATCGAGAAAGAGAGAATTTGGGAGAGAAAGAGAGAAAGGCATCAATGAAGAGGAAGAGGAAGAGGAAGAGCCCGAGAGAGAAGAAATTAAAGACAGGGTTTTCAAATTTCAAATGAACTAACGATAGGGAGAGGAGGAAGAGTCTCTGGGAGAACTGAAGTGACAAATTTGTCCTCAAAAAAGGACACGTGTTGGCGTTCCAACAAAGGTTATTTTAGGAATTTTCCTAGGCCTTAAAATGTATATATATATATATATATATATATGTCGTAGTGCTCAACCTAGAGTTACAATTGATCTGTTGATGTTATGATATAAGGTCAATACCCGGTTAAGCCGGAGGAAAGTTGGTCGTGGTTGTTTACAAGTCATGGTTGAGGCACTAAGTGTTGATCCTGACATGAGTCGGTGAGATTCATGTTGCATAGTTGTTGTTCATCACTGTGTTGGCATACGGGCGATCGATCTTGCTTGCGGGGAGATGATCATACCCATTAGTCGAATTGTAGACGGACGGGCGAATGTCCCGACCTGGCATGCGGGCGGGGGGATATGTCGTTGCCATAAGTCGAGTTGTTAACGGACGGGCGAATGTTTCGATGTAGCCTGCGGGCGGGGGAATATGTCGTTGCCGTAAGTTAAGTCGCGGGCGGGCGATGATTCCGACCTAGCCTATGGGCGGGGGAATATCGTAGTCGCGAGTTGAGTCTAAGGGCTTTTAATCGAACCCTGCATTACGAGGGGTGGCATAGTGATGAATGGGACATCTTAATCTGTTGGGGATATCGCGTCGTGATCGCGTCCATATAGTCGTTAGTTGCATGAGTGTGAGAGACAGTAGTTAAGAGAAAATTATCTGAGAGTTGTTTGGCTGTCATTGTTGTGCTATTGAGTGTTACTATCTATATAAATTATTTATATAGTTGTTTTCTCATATATGATGAATTTTTGTTTCTTATCCCTTATATTTTTCTATGTCATATTTTATTATTTCTCGATCGCACGAGAAGATCCTATTGAGGAGTTGCCAAAGGAGATCGATGACATCCCTGTCGAACTAGATGCTGGCAGGAGAGCCTCGGATCCTGACGCTGGAGGACTTTAGAGCTTGGGGGTTTTTCATTACCCTTATTATGGTCGTCTGGGGGTTAGTAGTATTAGTTTGTTATGGCCAGTATGTGGGATAGAGTGAAACGTATTATGGGGCCAGGAGAGGAAGTCGTATGTATTTTTATTCCTGCTGCTATGCTTTCAATTTGTATTAATTGCGTACTCTGAGGTTATATATTTAATATCAGCTGTTGTAGGCTCTACCGATGGAGCCACTACTCTTATGTCTGTATAAATTATCATGGTATCAGTGTGTTGTTTGTTTTAATATTTCCGCAATTTTGTACTATCACGTTATGCTGCGACATTAAGAAATCGAATTGGGTCACTAATGGGAGCTCTGAGGAAGGGGTTGTCTCATTTTATGGTATCAGAGCAGTTTGATTCTTAATCAAGGACTGGTTGGGTTATGTTGTAATTTCTGGTCGTGTCTAGTTGAACTCACATTGGGTATTAACTATGCTAAGAAGATGGGTAAGAGGTAACTGTTCAAACATTTGTGGGACATCTGATGCATGCACATGATAATATGGTCTGGTATGTCTTACAAATATGAGCTGATAATTTCTTCCACAGGAAATTAAATGGCTTGCGGATGACCTAGAGGACGTGGCAGAAGGGTCACGACGAGTGCCGCTGAACTCGGGAATGGTTACGAAGGAAATTCCCATGTTGGTGATGGGATAGAATCAACCGAAAACCCTAAGGACAGTTAGGGAGCTGCAACAGCAATGCTGCAGCAGATGTAGCAAGACGCTCAACTATTGTAAGTGAACATGCAGCAGCAGCAAAGGCAGAATCAGAGAGGTGAAGTGACAGAAGACACTGGACCAAATACTTTTCTAAAAAGGGAGCTACCAAAAGAGTGTTTACCTTAATAGGAACCGAATACTCTCAATCCCCTGATCTTATACAAGGTATGTGCCTAGTATCAGGTAAACTCTTATCAGTATTATTTGACTCGGGAGCTACTCATTCCTTCATATCCCAAGAGTGTGTGGATCATTTAAATTGCATGTTTCTTTACTTCCCCATGACTTAACTGTTTCTACTCCTAGCAGTAATTTTTTGACAACCATAACTATTTGTTTAAATTGTCCTATTGTCATTGAGTATCGAACTTTTTCTGTTGATCTCGTTTGTTTGCCTATGCAACAACATGATATAATTTTAGGTATGGATTGGCGTTCGGCTAACCATGTATGTTAGACTGTTCTAAAAAGACCTTATCATTCCCTGAGCAATCTAGATTGATGCCTGCCAATGATAGTAAGCTAGGTAGTAAATCTCAGAAACAAGTGTTGCTACTCTCTATGGAAGCTAAGGAATCTCCTAAGTTGGATTCGTTGCCTATAGTGCGAGAGTTTTCCCTGATGATGTTCCAGTTTTACCATCGGAAAGAGAGATAGAATTCGCTATAGACCTCGTACCAGGAACTGGACCGATTTCGATAGCACCTCATCGAATGGCTCCGGCAGAGTTAGCAGAGCTGAAAAAGGAGTTGGACGACATGTTGGATAAGGATTTTATAAGACCGAGTGCTTCACCTTGGGGAGCGCCAGTGCTGTTCGTTAAGAAAAAGGATGGAAGTTCAAGGCTGTGTGTGGATTATCAATAGCTGAACAAAGCGACAGTCAAGAATAAGTATTCGTTGCCTAGAATTGACGATTTGATGGACCAGTTGAAAGGAGCAGTAGTGTTTTCAAAAATTGACTTAAGATTTGGTTATCACCAGATTCAAGTCAAGAGAGAGGATGTACCGAAGACGGCGTTTAGGAGTCGGTTTGGACACTACGAGTATGTAGTTATGCCATTTGGTGTAACTAATGCTCCAGCAGTGTTTATGGATTACATGAATCGGATTTTCCGACCGTTCTTAGATAAGTTTGTAGTTGTGTTTATCGCGACATTCTTATCTACTCCCTTAATCGGGAAGAACATCAGGAATATCTTAGGGTTGTGCTTCAAGTGTTAAAAGACCGATAACTTTATGCAAAGTTGTCTAAGTGTGAATTCTGGTTAGAAGAAGTACAATTCTTAGGTCACGTGATTAATCGTGATGGGATAGCATTAGATCCAACAAAGGTTGAAGCTGTAGTACAATGTGAAAGCCCTAAGTCGGTAAATGAGATACGAAGTTTTTTGTGCTTAACTGGATATTACTGAAGGTTCATCGAAGGATTCTCGAAGATCGCGTTGCCAATGACGCAGCTAACACGGAAGGGAATATCCTTTGTATGGACGGAGGAGTATGAGAAAAGTTTTCAAGAGCTGAAAAGGAGGTTGATTACATCACTAGTATTGACGTTATCGGATTCTTTTGGACAATTTGACGTGTACTATGATGCGTCATACCAAGGATTGGGCTGTGTCCTAATGCAAGACCGGAGGGTCGTATCGTATTCTTCGCGACAGCTAAGGGTCCATGAGAGGAATTATCCGACTCATGATTTGGAGCTGGCAGCTATAGTGTTTGCTTTAAAGATATGGCGACACTATTTATACGGAGCTAAGTTTATAGTGTACAATGACCATAAGAGCTTAAGGTACCTGTTTGATCAGAAGGAGTTAAACATGAGACAAAGGAGGTGGATGGAATTCATAAAAGATTATGAATTTGATCTACAGTACCATCCAGGAAAAGCAAATGTGGTAGCTGATGCGTTAAGTAGGAAATCTTTGCACGTATCTGCTATGATGGTGAAAGAACTGGAATTTGATTGAACAGTTTAGAGATTTGAATCTAGGTATGGAATTATCTAGGGATAAGATGCACCTAGGAATGGTCACGGTGATGAGCGACTTTTTGAAGACGATCAAGGAGAAGCAGGAGGTTGATCAATATCTTCAGAAAGTGAAGGAACAAGTAACGGAAGGCAGAACTTCTGAGTTTAGGATGAATCAAGATGGAGTCTTGAGGTATGGTAATAGGATTTGTGTGCCAATGGATATATAACTTAGAAGGATGATCTCGGAAGAAGCACACAAGAGTAGGCTGAGTTTTCATCCAGGAGCTACCAAGATGTACCAAGACTTGAAGAAAATGTTTTGGAGGCCCAAAATGAAGAAGGAGGTAGCTGAGTATGTGTTGGCTTGCTTGGTGTGTCAGAAAGCGAAGATAGAACACCAAAAGCCAGCGGGGTTGTTACAATCTTTAGATATCCCAGAATGGAAATGGGATGGAATATCTATGGATTTTGTGTTTGAGTTGCCAAGGACTAACAAGAGGCATGATGCCATTTGGGTAATCGTTGATAGGTTGACGAAGTGTGCTCATTTTTTACCTATTGGCGAAAGTTATACGTTGGAGAAGTTAACCCAAATCTACATTAAGGAAGTAGTAAGGTTGCACGAAGTGCCTTCTAGTATTATTTCCGATAGAGATCCTAGATTTACATCTAGATTCTGGAAGCAGTTACATAAGGCTTTGGGAACTAAGTTAAGGTTGAGTTCTGCTTATCATCCTCAAACGGATGGTCAGTCAGAACGAACGATTCAATCATTGGAAGATCTCCTGAGAGCTTGTGTTTTGGAACACACAGGAAGTTGGGATGAGTTCTTACCGTTGATTGAGTTCACCTATAACAATAGTTTTCATTCAAGCATTGGTATGGCACCTTACGAAGCGTTCTACGGCAGGAAATGTAGAACACCGTTGTGTTGGTATGAGACAGGAGAAAGTCAAGTGCTGGGACCGGAGGTAGTACAATAGATGACCGAACAGATTAAGAGAATAAGGGAAAAGATGAAAATCGCACAGTATAGACAGAAGAGTTATAGCGATAAAAGGAGAAGACCTTTAGAATTCCAGGAAGGAGACCATGTATTTCTGAGAGTAACTCCGAGAACTGGAATCGGCAAAGCAATCAAATCTAGAAAGCTTACTCCTAGATTCATTGGACCATTTCAAATTCTTCACCGAATTGGTCCTGTAGCCTATAATATGGCTTTACCACCAAACCTATCCAATCTTCATGATGTCTTTCATGTTTCTCAGTTGAGAAAATATTATCCCAATCCATCACACATTTTAGAACCAGAGTCAATCCAATTGAGAAAGAACCTTGAGTATGAAGCTTTACCTTTAAGGATCGCGGATAGAAGGATGAAGGAACTTCGAGGTAAAAACATTCCATTGGTTAAAGTCATATGGGATGAAGCTACCGAAGGTGCTACCTGGGAACGTGAAGAGAACATGCAGCGGCAACATCCAAGTTTATTTTAAAAGGATACGTCGAATTTCGAGGACGAAATTCTTTTTAAAGGGGGTAGTAATGTAACACCCCGTTTTGTTTTAAAAAGCTTTCTAATATTAATTAAACAGTATTTATGTGTTTTTATTTTATTGAAGGGTCTGTAACACCCCCCTTGGGCATTACATCTTAAACACGTGCAGACTTAAATTTAGAATAGAATTGCTGGTTGCTTTCGGAAAAAGGATAGTTTACTTTAAGTCATAAAACTCGGGTGTAAAATGTTTTCGGCATAATACTTCAGAAAAGCAATACACATATCATAATAATAAAATCACATCATTCTTGACAATACAAATAAACTGGGTTTATTCTTAAATCATTTCATCACCACATATAAGCCTTCCTGAAATTATTTTCATTCTGAAGTCTCCAACTGCACAAAGGTTCTCAAAACCACACATACCGATTTTCGCAGCATTATACATTAAAATCCTAAGAGCTAGTTTGATAAAAGAACTCTACGGACAATAGAGCATACTACCTAGTATACATCATACCAATGAGACTGGGCCTCGTCGTCAACAATCTACACATCTTCATCGGCGGCATCGAGGAGCGCAAGCCATAGGGTCCCAAAGTGACCCAAATAACCGTTGAGAAGTATCTGTACACGTATCCAAAAACACAATAGGGTGTTCAACATGTACAGGCAAGGGTGAGTAACCAATATATGGATTAAAACACGATAACTACATGCACGATACACAAAACAACATATAGACATATGTAGTATCAACACAGCATAAGAACAGAAGTAATAGAGGACAACACCAACTAACAACATGTCTAACATGCATACCATAAATTGCAATATATCATATTAATCGATCAGAGACACAAGACATCTTCGAAAACAGAATAATGATGTACAAAAAGTAAATGTAATCATCAACAGCCATGCAATGCAATGTGATGTACATGACTCAATGCCATATGCCACAAGGGTAAACTCTGACCCCTACTCCATGGAGCTAACAAATCGTCGGAGAGAGTGAATGGGATGACATGTTCCGTTTAACGCCAGCCATGGGCAAGATGCTACAACAAATGTAACGTGCACGTATCTGGCTTTACGGAAAACACTCTCGACAAAACATGAAAAGTACGGCATCAAGTCAAAGATGTCACAGTAGTGCACGGAATACCACAACACAGAAGAATCACCAACTGGTCACTTGTGGAATCTCCAACCTTGACATCTCTCAAGACCATTTAAGATCTTCACCGTAAGATTCGCACCAGCATCTAGGTGTAAACTCAACTCCTAGGCTCAAGGCCTTACAAACTCATGCAATAAAATGCCAATGCTTACACAAAGCCGATGTGATAAATCAATGTCTATCCATTGGATAAACCTCAAGGTTCACTAAGGTTCTCTTCCTTAGGAACTATACGTATCTTTGTATTTTAAAACATTTATCCATCGGATAAATACCTTGTGATTCTTTTGGAATGATCCGGACTGTTTTTAGAATTGCCGACTGTCCCCACAAACCAACATAGGTATTTTTAGCGTGTTTTGTCCTCACTCACATGCTTTCTAGGAGACTTCCCAGAAGGTCACCCATCCTACAAGCACTCCAAGTCAAACACGCTTAACTATGGTGTAACGCCCCGATTTTCACGTTTTCTATTTCTTCAGTATTATAATGTCTTTATTTTATTCGAGGTCTTAGGAATGGAAATAAAATATTCCGAGACCACAGTCATGCTCGACGATATCGTAGGAAGCTACGATTAAGTTTTGAGTCGAAAACTCAAACGGAGTCCGATCTGCGTTTTTACACTGACAGTATGATTTTACTGCTCAGAAGACCTCAGATGGACCCGTGAACGAGACAGTAAGTCTTAGAATTCGATTATCTACGTTTTGGTTAAATTTCGTAAAAATTTCAGAAAAATAACTTCCTGACCTTCGTTTGAGCGGAATCCTCAATCGGGTGACGAACGGAGCCACATATGGACTTACCGGGACTCGCCAAAAGATAATCTTGATATCACATCATCTCAGGGCACTTGGGAGAGTATGCCAGAGTCGTCATGACGTTCGGAAATATCTGGACGCAAAATGACCAAAATGCCCCTAACCTTAGTCTTTTACACTTTTACCATTATACCCTTTTGGCAAATGACCTTTTTACCCTTAAGTGAACTTTTAAGAGGCTGAACTCAGCCCCTCACTTCATCATTTTCGCACAGCCCCTCACACCATAGAGTTCCATAGTTGTTCTTGAGAGAAAACTCCATTTTCACCTAGAAAAGCTTGAGTTTTTGTTGGATTCACTTGATTCCTTGAGCAATCTTTCTTCATTTCAAGGTAAGATCACTTCTATGATCTCTTAGCTTCTTGAATCTTTCTTTATTTCAAGATCAATCTTCATTTTCATGAAAAGAATTTCTTAGATCCAAAACTTTGAAAATCCATAGGAAATTGTAGAAAAATCCTTTTGAGGTAAGACCAAGTTCTTTGAACTCACATCATCAATCTCTACCTAAACCTAAGAGCTTATGATTCAACTCTCATCATAGCTCAAAAAGCATTTTTTTGGCCGAACCCTCTTGGAAGATGATGAATAGTGTTTTCATCAAGTTTTGATTTTTAACACTTGATTTCATCCTTAGCTTTCCTAATGCTTTTGAATCCATGAAATGGAAACCAAAACCAATTTCTAACCTTTTTAACCTAGGGTGGCCGAAACCCTCTTTGTTGTAATAGTTGAGTTTGGCTTTGATTGTTGTTTAATGTTGAATTGTTGTGTTGTGTAGTTGTTGACGATTATCAGGAGGTTCAGAAACCGATCAACCGACTTTGATCCGGGAATCTGCTCATCAAGAGGTATGGGGAGAAGAACCTCATCACACCAAGATGGTGGTAGTGAGAATGGTTGTTTGAGTTTATGTGTGGGTGAAACCCTTTAGTTTGGGTTCACTTTTATGTGTTAAGTCTTGTTAAGTTCTCTTGGAGAACAAGATTGTTATGATGTGTTTATGCTTGAGTATGTTGTAGTGTGCTTTAGCATAAGTTGATGATGATATGATTGATGAAAATCATTTTCATGTATGTTGAAAAACCTACTTTGATCACTAGGTCAAGTATGGATTTTTATTGTTGATTATGAGACCATAATGTGTGATGGACTTGGATGTTTGAGTATGATGTAGTAATGTGTATTATGGTTATCATGATTGTGTAAGTATTGTGGGCCATATTTTGTTTGGTTGATGGAGTAAAACTTCACATTGATTCCTAGTTGGCTTTTAGCCATGGCTTTGAGAAAAGGAAGAACATGAGTAGATCTTGATTAAGTCAAGTTTTGATGTAAAGAAAGTGTTTTCAATAACTTGTGTTTTTCAAAGATAACCCTAAGTGTCTTTGAATGGAAATTAAAGCTCAAAGTGCTTTCACCAAAGTGAAACATATTTTATACCTTATCCTTAGTCCATATAGTTAATCAAGGGACTCAAAATGAGAAAAGAAGTGGTTTCATGAAGAGAATCAAAATGGTTCCCTAAGGTTGATGTCTTGTTTATGGCAACCATTTCCCTAAGCGAATTTTCTATCGCTACGCGAAAACAGGGGAAAGCCTAAGTTGGGCATCACTGCCTCACTTTCGCTAAGCGAATTCATATTCGCTAAGCCAATCAAACGAGTTTCGCTACGCGAATTACGTCTCGCTGAGCGACCCAGAGAAGTCTCTAAAGGAGGTATAACCGCCTCCATTTCGCTAAGCGAAATTATTTTCGCTACGCGAATACAATGCATTTCGCTACACGAATTCTGTTTCGCCGAGCGATCCAGAGGCGTTTACAAAGAGGTTTAACCGTCTGAATTTTCGCTAAGCGAATTCATATTCGCTAAGCGAATACAATACATTTCGCGTTTACAAAGAGGTTTAACCGTCTGAAATTGCGCTAAGCGAATTCATATTCGCTACGCGAATACAATACCATTCGCTACGCGATTTATGACTCGCCGAGCGATCCAGAGGAGTTCCAAAAGAGGCATTATTGTTTCAATTTCGCTAAGCGAATGAAATTTCGCTAAGCGAATTACATGTTCAGAAAATGCTAAAAATAGAGCAAGTAAGTGTTTCAAAGATTGTTTCAAATCAAATGAGTTTTCAATTGAGAAGTTGTTCTGGTTTACAAATGTTTTGGGTTTTGAGACAGTAGTTCGATGACGGACCGGTGATTCGGACCCCGCTCAGTCGTTCAATTGTTTCAGTCTTGTGATGACTCGATCCCGGAGGGATCACGAGATTTATCCGGTGGATAAAGGTTATGCTTTCAAAAGACACGTATAGTTCCTAAGGTAGAGAACCTTAGTAGACTTTGAGGTTTATCCGGGGGATAGACATTGCTTGATCGCATCTGCTTTGTGTAAGCATTGGCATTTCATTTGCATAGTTGTAAGGCCTTGAGCCTAGGAGTTGAGCTTACACCTTGATGCGGGTGCGAATCTTACGGTGACGATCTTCAATGGTCTTTTGGGAGGTATCCGGGTTGGAAGGGCTGACATGTGACCAGTTGGTAGCTCTTCTGTGTCGTGGCGAATCCGTGCAATACACTGATATCCTCTACTAGATGCCGTACTTTTCATGTTTGGTTGAGAGTGTTTCCGTAAAAGCCAGATACGTGCACGTTACGAATGTTGTAGCATCTTGCCCAAGGCTGGCGCGCACGGAACATGTCCTCCCATTCACTCTCTCCGAATGTTTTGTTAGCTCCATGGAGTAGGGGTCAGAGTAGTACCCAGTGACATTGACATTGAGTCATATACATTGCATTGCATTGCATGGCTATTGATGTTCACATTTTCTGTTGTACATCGTTGTACTGTTTAAGAATACCTTATTTTATGATGTTAACTGCTTAACATGATATTATGCTGTCAACTGCTTAATATGTTTGACATTGAGAATTCCTGTAAGCATGTTGGGTACGCTGTTACCCGGTGAGTCGTCCCGTTTTTACTATTGCTGTTTTGCTGTGTTGATGGATGGGAATCTCACCCATATCTGTATGTTTTCTGTTGGTACTTGCTGTTGCTGTTTGAACAGATGGACGTGATGATGGTTCAGTCCAGTAGTTCCTTTGAGCCATGAGGAGGACCTTCTTTTTGTGGTCTAGTTTTGTTGTCGGCCAGACTATGTCGTTTTTGTAGTACTTTTGGGAGCTACGACTCCTTGTACATATTGTATTTCTTATTGTATTAGTTATACATTAGACCTATGTCTGTATATAATAATGTTGACGTTTCCATTTCTGTTTCTGTTCTGTGGTATGTTCTAGAAATGCATGGCGAACCTAAGTTCGTTTATTAGTATTATGACCTTTCCATTGCATCTTGTGAAAAGAAAAAAAAAAAGAAAACCGTATTTTCCGCATTAAGAAATATTTTCGGCCCTATAAACGTTCGGGAATGTGGCACTCGGGAAAGGGTGTTGCATATGGAGTTCTTATGTTTTGGGCTTCGGAAAAGAAGACGAATCTTGTTGGTATAAGTAGTACCAATCAATTCTTATAAGCCTTCCTTCAACTATACAGTCCCATACCTGCACAGCCTTAGGATTCCTTCAACTGTACAGTCCCATACCTGCACAGCCTCAGGGTCCTTCTCGTCCCGATCATTACAAGACTGAAACAATCGAACGACTATTTCAAAACCCAAAACGTTTCATGTTTGTGTTTATGTCTTATGAATCACATCTCAAATCCTAAGTATTACGAAGAAGGATTAAGAATCCTCTTAGATAAGTCTTTGATCCTTTCTTAGATATTACTCCTTTATTTTCAATCAAAGAAATAAATGTTGATTCACTTAAGTCTTATGAAGTCATTGATGCATTATGTAACATCCCTGTTTTCAGTAACCCTAATTAAGATGAATAATCTTAATCAGGTTTTCACTTAGGTGTGTGCTGGGTTGTGTGTTGGATATAAGTCAAGTTGGATGTTTAGAACTAGGCTTGAATCGAGTTGGAAGTGCCTATGGTTTAACACGAGAAACTGGGAAGTCAGGAAGCTGGGAGTTCTTCTCTCGCTGAGCTTGACACTCAAGTGTGGGAGAGCGCCACGCTCAAGCATTGAGACGTTTAAGCGTGGGAGGAGTTGGACGCGCGTGCTGAGTGCGCTGAGCAGCTGCTCTGAGTTTGGACGCATGTGAGACATGTGTCAGGCCAGGGAGCAGGCGGAGTGGACGAGGTTCCACGCTCGAGCGTGGAGAGATCCCACGCTAGAGCGTGGCAACGCTCGAGCGTGCAACGTAAAGCGTGGACAGCAGAAACCATAAGTGGAGCTTCCATTTTCATCTTCTCACTTGCACGAATTTTGGGGAGCTTACTGCAACTAGAGAGAGAAGCTCTGAGTTTCTAGAGAGAGAAAGTTTGAGGTTGGAGGTGATCGAGCCGCCGGAACGCGATTCCGACTACACGGTTGTAATCACGACGAAGTTTTCTACGACTCTGGCGAATTAGTTTCTCGATTCGCCACAGGTAAACTCGAATCCCTAACGCGTGTTCTTCGTGTTCTTGGCGTTCTTCGAGTCTTTACCTTTTCTTTGATCTTTTGGGCTTGCCCCAGGGCTAACACTATTGTGTATGTGTTGCGCTCGTGATTAGGGCAAAGTCCGCGCTCGTGATTGCTCGTGATTCTGAGCTTGAGGTCGCGGCTGTGAGGAGGTGGTGGCAGCTGCGAGCTCGTGGTGGTGGTGTTATGCTCATGGTGGTCGTAGGCGTGTTCAGGGTGTTCGTGAGATCGAGGGTTAGGGCCGTTGGTACAGGAGCATTTTAAGACGAATCACAAGGTGAGGAGGAAGAAACCACATATATCTGGGAATGGTAGGCATAGTATATAATTGTTAACATGTGTAGGGCTCCTCAAACCCTACTAGTGGCTGAGCCCTGATAAAGTACCTAAACCCTGGGTTTAGCTTACTTTGGGCTATCGCCGTAGGATCGATCTGTGATATCTGTTGATTGAGGATGTATGTCTATCTATGGTAATTGATAACATGAGTAAATGATGTCGTACTTGACAACATGTTAGATGAGATGCTTGTTGTGATAACATGCTTAATTGCTAGCTGGTATACATGCAATGATGTTATGCTGCTATACTATGATATGTTGATGTGATTATGATTGATGTGATCTTGATTGACTGTGGAGACGGTTGGTATGTTGTTAGAAGGATCGAGTGGTTGGTGTTATTGGATTCGTAGTCGATGTTGTAAGCCAGTTGATCTAAGTTGAAGGTGGCTCTCATAGTTGGAGAGTGACATCCTCATAGTTGGAGGATGTGGACCTTGAGACGTTGGATAAGTTGTTGTTAAGACGTTGTTGAGATGATTGGTGCATAATCATAGCATTTGCATTGTTGTGGTGGAAAGCCGCGGGATTTACTGCAACAGCCGTTTGAGCAGTTATCACGCGAGGTCGGAACTTGTGAACAACTGCAACAGCCGTTTGAGTGGTTGTCACAAGGGGCTGTATGATTAGCTGCAACAGCAGTTTGAGTGGCTATCATATAAGCTGGTACCTGTATACAACTGCAACAACAGTTTGAGTGGTTGTGTACAGGGAGCTGTGTGTACGGTTGCAACAGCAGTTTGAGTAACTGTCACACGAGGTTGAGGAGCCATTCTTACTTGGTGAACATCCACTCTCGCAGTTGGAGATTGGATTGTCATTCCTTACAATTGGAGGTTGACTGTTGTATTCCCATGGTAAGAGTGTGCATTGTAGAATTGGCCAATCATGTAGACTCAGTTATGCATGTAGAGTAAGTGGTGATCCCTAGTTGTGACAGCTTGGAGGTTGACTGTTGTGATGAACTCGAGCGATGAATGTGCTTGCCGGTTGTGCTGCTGTCGTGTGTGTTGATGTGTTATATGTTACGTGATATCCCTTTGCATGATTGTAGCGTTTCTTACCACCTGTGCATGCTTCCCTATGTGTTACATGTATGTCGTTGTTCGGGTCGCGATCTGAAGGCGGAGGTGTTGATTGGTTGATGAGACAGCTGCAGTGGGTGAAGCTGAGTAGAGACGAGACTCCCATCGTGAACAAGTTTTGACGTCAACGCTCATTGAGCAGAGAGAGAGACCCTTGAGGTATCGTTGAGTCTCTTGTGAGTTGTACCAGGGCCAGTGGGGTGTCTGTTTTGTTGTTGATGTTTTTGCGCCGTGGCTTCCAGGCGAAACTCGGATGTGTAATTGGACTGTATTAACTGTTTATTTGCTTAAGTTTCTTTTAAGCTTTATCTGCATGCTTAAGGTATCAGAGAAAGTGAGGTTAAGTTTTGGGGGCGTCACACATTAAGTCATCAATGGTATAGTACATGGTCTTGTTTCACCACATACCATACTTAATTATCCCTTGTCTTCAACTCTAAGTTAATTACTCAACTTAGGTTTTTACGCGTAAAACTTTACGATTAAGAGTTGAGAACTCTCTTTGTAAACAAAATCCTTTCTATTTGAAAACTCATTGATTTGAAAGAACTTTGTTACTTGATTAAGGTAAAGTACCTTAACTATTTTGAAAAGGATTTTCCTTACTAGCTTAGTGTAAAACCATGATCTAAGTTAGTGTAAAGGAAATGTAATCTCATTTAATTTTCTAAATATGATTCAATTAATTCAATCTTGAGGACAAGGTCATCTTTACACTTGGAAGATTGAATATTAACTTAGTTTGAAAAAAGAAGGTGATATCCCATTAAATCGGCCTCGCGACGCGAAACTAATGCTAGCTTCGCAATCCAAAGGGCCAGCCTGCACGGTTAAGTACAGCCTTTCGGCCTCGCGACGCGAAACTACTGATCACCTCGCAATCCAGAGGGCCATTCTGCTAATAATGAAGCCACATACAATGTTAACTTTCATGAAACCACTTCATTATTTCTCTTTTTAAAAGACTTAGTTAATTATCTAATTATGGCTAAAGTAAAAAGACATTTTTCACTTTGGTGAAACACTTGAATGTTGAAACTGTAATTGATCTTTGGATCAAAATCACTTATTGTTTTTCTTTGAAACATAAGTTACTAAAATACTTTCTTACTTCAAAAACTTTGATGGCTCAAGAACAATTCATGTTCTTCCCCTTTTTCCTTACTAAGGCCGCAAGCTTCCATACATGGAATGTGAAGATTTTGCTTCACCAAGTAGACATGTCATAGTTCAAAATACTCTCAAAATTATGACAAACAACAATCATATATCATTGCATCATAATCAAGCCTAGAAATCCTTACTTGATCTAGAGATCAAAGTATGGTTTTTCAACATACATGAAAACATTTTTCATCCAAATAACATCATCATAACACCTACTAGAACATACTAAAGCATACAAGGGCATAAATCGTTATTATAATCACAACGAAGCTCCAACAGAGCTACACAAATCAATCACGGATAACATAAAACTCCCCTTACCCGTTGTAGTTATCCTTCGAGCTATCCTCCGAGCAAAAGTCGTCCGATCGGCTTGCGAATCCTCCCGATTCCTCGTTCGGTCAACCAATCACAATGACATACACACAATCAATCCAAACATCAATATAACACAACACAAATCTTCGTATTCCTACCTATATAGGATTCGGCCATGGAGCCATAAAAATAGCTAGGGATGTCCAAAAATTCCTATATCTTGGATTCCATCCTTACTAGGTGTGCTAAGGCTAGATCAAAGCCTATTTCACCAAAACTTGAACCAAAATCCCATCCATCAATACATGGAGGTTTCGGCCAAGAAAACCCATATAAGGTAGGAAGCTCGTTTGGTTTCCAACTGTTGGATCAATGATCCTTAAGTATACACAACACTAGATTAAGTCTTATTACTCAAAACTTGAATAAAAAACTCACCCTTTCTTAACATGAAGGTTTCGACCCCTTTTAAATAAAAAGCTAGAAAAGATATTTGATTTCATGCTCTTGGATAATGAAAGAGAATGATGAAACTAGATCATAAAAATAGATTTGGTATTAAAAGGATTTTTCTACATTTTTCTATGATTTTTCAAGGTTTTGAATCTAAACTTGGATCTTCATGATTCAAGAGATTAAAGAGATGAAATAGAGAGATTAAGAGAGTTAAGATGAGAATCATACCTCTTAGAATCAGATATTAGTGAAAGAGAAACAAGTTTTCACTCAAAAACTTCAACTTTTGAAGATCAAAATAGGTTTTTTGTGAAGAACTCTTTGAAGAACTTTGAAGAACTTCAAGAACATGAAGAACAAGTGAGAGAAGAGAGGAGAGAGAGAGAGATGAGCGAATGGGCTAGTGAGAGAGAGTGAATGTGAGATATTTATTTGATGTCATGACAAACTTGTAAATAACCAAAAGGGTAATTTGGTAATTCCTTAAAAGACTAGAGACATAATGGTCATTTCCCCTATAAATATCTAGATATTTCTAGAAGGGTAGTGATGACATGGTGAGTCACAGGGTCAAAAGGATTATTCCATAATCCTCAGGGGCAAACGGTCTTTTCATTCTAGGGCAAATGGTAATTATGAAAAAGGTCATGGGCATTTTGGTCTTTTCGCATCCAGATATTTTCTAAACGTAATCATTACACTGATGAGTCATACCACACCATGTGACTTCAACCTTATCCGTTAACGGGTTCCGGAAATCCCGTATTCAGCTCCGTTGTTCACCCGATTTAGGTTTTTACCCAAGAAAGTCGTGAGAACTTATTCATTTTGAATTTTTTTTCAAAATCTCCGATATCGTTCGCAATTTTATTTAAAACCTAACTCTTTCGTTCACGAGTCAAAATTAGACCTTGATAGTAGTAAAATACTACTGTCAATGAAAAACGCAGACCGGGCTCCATTTGAGCTTTTGCCCAAAAATTAACCATGGCTTCCTATGGTTGTGTAGGGCAAGCCTATGTTCTCAGAATATTTTATTTCAATCTCTAGAGCCTCCAATAAAATACAAATGCTTAAATACTGTTTAATTATAAGACTTGAAAATTGGGGCGTTACAGGGCCTAGAGAGTAAAATAAAATAAACCGAGACCATAGTCAAGCTCTACGCTATCGTAGGAAGCTATGGTTAAATTTTGGGTCGAAAACTCAGACGGAGGCAGGTCTGCGTTTTTCATTGACAGTAGTGTTTTACTACTATAAAGACCTAATTTGGACTCGTGAACGAGACAGTTAGTCTTATAATCACGTTTTCTACATTTTTGTTAAAATTGGTTTTTGACCTTCAAAAGTAAAAATAATATAAACTATTCGGGTGTAATTCAAACCAGGAGACAAACGGAGCTGCATAGGGATTTACTGGGACACGCTAACAGATAAACTTGATGTCACATCAAGTCAAATCACCTAGGAATGCGTGCCAGAGTCATGATTACATTTGAAAATATCTGGACGCGAAAAGACCAAAATACCCCCGACTTTTTTCAAAATTACCATTTGGTCCCTAGGCAAAAAGACCATAATGCCCTTAATGAAATTTTTTGTGGACATCCTTGTCCCTCCCCCCATCATATTTGAACCACTCCCTCATCAAATAGCCTCCATAACTTTGTTCTTCATTTCTTCTTCTTGTTCTTCATTCTCTACACTTTCTCTCCATGTTTCTTCTAAGACTTCAAGCTTTTGTGTGAGGCAAAGTTGACAAACTTGCTCTCCTTCATCATCTAAGAGGTATAGACTTCTTCCTTGGTCTCTTAATCTTCATATTCTTCCATTGAATCCATGTTCTTCAAGCTTAATCAAGTTTAAGATCCAAACTTCAAAAATCTCTAGAAAATTGTAGAAAAATCCTTTTAATGTCAAACCAATTTCTATGATCTAACTTCATCCTCTTCTATCACTATCTAAGTGCATGAAATCAAATAAGCTTCCTAGCCTAATTAATTTGATGAGGCCGAACCTAGGGTATTTTTTTAGGGGAAAATGGGTTTTGTCCAATTTGTGTGAAATGATTCTTGATTTCACTTCCTTCCTTCCACAATCATGTAATTCAAGTTATTAGAAAACCAAATCAAGCTCTCACCTATTTTTAATGGTGTTGGCCGAAATCCTATGGTGAGAAAAGCTTGAGTTTTGCTTCAAGTTTTTGAGTAAAAGGACTTACTCTAGTGTTGTGCATGCTTAAGGATCATCGATCCAAGAGTTGGTAGAATTTCAACATCCCTAGCCTATTTAGTTAAATAGGGACGTCAGCCTAGTTTTATGGACTAGGGGATTTTTAATTAAGCTGTATTGATTTCTGGTTGTGTTTTGTTGTAAAGGATCGGGCAGTGTTCGAACGTTCAACAGCGCACCCGATTGACAGTTGCGGAGCCGTACCCAGAGTCGCACGGGAACATCACTAAGGTGAGGGAAAGAACCACAATATCGTCAGGGAGGCAAGATTTAAAATAATATATAATGATATGCGTAGGGTGACCCAAACCCTACTAGAGGTCGTTTGACCGATAGGTTGATATTTACTGTATGTCGAGGATGTATGTTCTGCGATGGGATGTTAATATATTATATGTGATATGTGTATTATGCCTATTATATGTTTATGATTACTTAATTATTTATCTGTGAGTTGATATTATTATTATTGAATCTGTTTCTGGTTGTTATTGATATGTTGTTATGACTGCTGATGCCTGAATAGAGAGATAGGCAGTAAATTCTGATGAGTTGGGAGATGAATGTGTGGTGATAAAGTTTAGGATATATATATATATATATATATATATATATATATATATATATATATATATGTCGTAATGCTCAACCTAGAGATACAGTTGATCTGTTGATGTTGTGATATAAGGTCGATACCCGGTTAAGCTGTAGGAAAGTTGGTCGTGGTTATTTACAAGTCGTGGTTGAGGCCCTAAGTGTTGATCCTGAGATGAGTCGGTGAGATTCGTGTTTCAGAGTTGTTTTTCATCATTGTGTTGGCATACATGCAATCGATCTTGCCTGCGGGGAAATGATCATACCTGTGAACATCTAATTTTGTCCGGTTAAAAAATAAAAATAAAAATAACATAAAAAATAATAAACATAAATTAAGAGTAATAATTTTGGGTGAGAGAGAGTCATAAACCGGTCCATTGGGCTTTGGGCTAAAATGGATCATTACAATAACAAGAAAATAAAAATCATGGAATAATAAAATAAAATATTGTTTGCCCAAAGTTAGTAAGTCTTCAAAAAACCATCCTCATTGATTTGGTTATAATATGTCAAGTTGCTCTTTTAAATAAGATATGAAATTAACTCCATAAAATCATTAATGATAGGATTCCAATCAAATTGATTTTTGGTTTAAAAATTGATTCAATTGAGTCTATAATTAGAAAGATTTGAATGATAAAATAAAAAGGGGTTTGATTGATTGATCTTAATGAAATTAATTGAATCAAAATCTGAATAATTTGGTGATGATTGATGCTAAAATAAATGCTTTCTTTACCTAATTGCTAATTATAAAGAGGATTAAAAAAATTCTCAAAAATCACATTTGGAGAGCTCCTGCACTTCTCCACCTTCTTCACCTACCCTTTATACCATCTTGCTCCTCCTTCCATTCACTTGATAGATTAGCTTTCCTTCTCTTCTTCTTCTTCTTTTTTTCTTTCTATTTTACTGATACAAAAAACAAAAGCTCCCCTTTGAGATTAACCCAACCTACAGTACCATCACCAGATGAACCTCACAACCACTGCGACCACTGCCCGCATACCACCGCCAGCCGCTCTTCCACCGTGTGCAACTTCTTTCCTTCACAAGACGCAGTCCAGACGGCGATCCTCCACCGCACGCAGTCGTTCTCTGCCACGAGACGCCACCAGGGTAGCCCCTGCACTCGGACCATCATCTCCATCTCGCACCGCCGAAAGCAGAGCCACTACAGCGCCGTCGTCATACTCCCTGCGAACAGAATCCAGTGTCGCACCGCCCACACAGACCAACAAGTCCAGATAGACACTCCGGTTCTCCTTCACGCACAGTAGTCTCCTTGCATCGTGCATCACTACCATTCACCAAGCTTGCCATTGTTTTTTTTTTTTTTTTTTTTTTTTCAAATTCTTGTGTTGGGCGTAAGTGAACAAACCAGAAGAGACTTCTGGTGTTTCTTTTTCGTTTACTTTCTTTATTTTATTTTATTTTAGGTTTGTTAGTTAATGGGTTGAGTTAGTGGGTTAGCTGAGTTTTTTTTTTAAAATTAGAATATCAATGAAATATATATATATATATATATATATATATATATATATTATATATATATATATATATATATATATATATATATATATATTCAAGGATTAACTAGCTGTGACAGCTAGATTAATTCCATTCCCTAGGACGCATGAATTGAGACAGCTCAAAAATCCTAGAAACCTCTTAAAAAATATATGATAAATCAAATAACCTCACTTTCAAAAATTAAAATAATTTAAATGGATTAAGTTGGCAGTGACAGCTAAATTAATCCTATTTTAAGGACGCATGAGTTGCGACAGCTCAGAAATCCTAAAAATGAAAAAAACCTCTTGGTCTTGAAATAAATAATAAATAAACAAATAAAATCAACACAAATCCTTTTTTTCTTAAAAATAATGAAAATAAAAATAAAATAAATAAAATCTCTAAAAAAACTAAATAAATAAAATCAACCAAATCATAATCATTTTCTACATGAACTACGTAGCTTTGAATTCCCTATCGCATCTAGGGATACGTAGGAGCAAGGACCATCCTTGTCAAGCTAAACAAATTTTTTTTTTTGCTTCTTCTTCTTCTTTACTTTAGAGTTCAAATTAATTAAACAATAAATCTTTCGCTTTTAGGGGTAAAACATAAGTTATTATAATTTTACACAATTAGTTAGAGGCAACCGTTTTTTAACGGACGTGTGGGGTGCTAATACCTTCCCTATTCGTAATCGACTGCCGAACTTAATTTCTGGTTAAAGACCAACTTTTTAGGGTTTTTCATTTTTCCCTAATTAAAATAAAATTGGTGGCGACTCCTCTAAACCCCTCGAACCTCACAAATAATCTATTTTTTTGCGGCGCCCGGACGGGACGGTCGCGACAGCTGGCGACTCCACTGGGGAGAATTAGAGAGTCAGGCCTAATATAATTGAATGTGTAAAATTATTAACTTTTTGTGTTACCCTTTTTCATTTATTTATTTATTTATTTATTATGCTAACTCTAGTTATATTTTTTTTATGAGTACATTTTTGGTTCTATTATATGTTTTTTTGCAGGTTGGGTAGTTTAAGTTTTGCTCCCTCCACACACTACACTTATACATTCTCGAACATTTGTGAGTTTATGAGTGAGACCCTATACCCGGGCCTTAGTGCAACTTAAGATTAGAAAGAGGTTGAGTAGTGGTAGCCTTCTGGATGTACATCCTGTTTGGTTATCACGAAGGCCTCACCTAGAGTTTGATTCCTTTCGAGGGTATTGTCACTTCTAATAGTTTACCTATGGTTATGGGCAATATTTCGAGACGGGATCCTTGGCTCTAGGGACCAAATCTAGGTTATTGAACCAACTATTGGGAAGGTCCATATGTTAGAAAGACTCATAGGCTTCCTTACCTTAAGGAAACCCTATATAGGACACAAAGGGAGCATACACTACCCCTGCATTTTTTTTTTCTTTCTTTAAAAATAATTCTCCTTTTTTTTCGATCATCACATTTCATGACAATGATCATGCATGATATTTTTGTTGTATTTGTATTACATGCATTTTCCCAAAAAAAAAAGGTCTTTATAGCATATTGCATCTTTTTTCTGCATACTCATTACATGTCCCTTATCAGAAAGATACCAAGCCACCTAAGAAAACTGGTTCCTCGACACCCATATCGGACTCGGTCACAAGCCAGAATTATGGATGAACTAGAAACGACTCAAGATCTCAGGGAAGAAGTCAGTCAGCTCAAGGATCAGATGGGCAAGATGCTTGAGATACTAAAAGCTATGCAAAAAGAGAAGGGAATAGTTGGGAATCCTTCATCCTCAAGCGAAGATCCTCCGACCTCACCTCCATTTCCATCAGGTTTCACTCAGGGTCCTCTCCGGACGATGATGCCACTCATGGTCTACTCCAATAATCCGGCACAATCTCAAGAGATTCCGATGATGACAAACCTGCCATACAGCCTTCCTCCTGGTTACCCATCACCATTAGCTACCGATTCCCAATGCGATAATCAAAATCCACAAAATCCTGCCCATATACAAGCACATCCTATCAATACCAATGAAACATCCCAAACACAACACACCACTCTCCCAATTAATGGCCGCATTTTCCCACATGCTACCAACCCTCCTAAAGGTACCAACCCCCAAGCTCCCTATACCATCCACAAAACCCAGGCAACACAAAACCCCACACCAGCATTTTTTCCCCAAAGGATAGTCAATGAAAATCCTTTGAACTACTTAGGAGAGAACCTCCAGTATAAAATGAAGTTTGAAATTCTTGAGGAGAGGTTGCCGGTTATTGAAGGAGCTGCTTATGGTCTTCGGGATGCTTTAGAACTTTGCCTTGTTCCTGATGTGGTAGTTCCACCTAAATTCAAAGTGCCGGAGTTTGATAAATACAAGGGGTCTACTTGCCCGAAGAATCACTTGACCATGTATGTTCGGAAGATAGCTTCGTATGCCCATGATGACAAGTTGCTAATTCATTTCTTCCAGGATAGCTTAACTGCGGCAGCTTCAAATTGGTACACACTGCTGGAACGAGCTCGTATCCGATGCTTTAGAGACTTGGCTGATGCTTTCATAAAGCAATACAAGTACAACATGGACATGAATCCTGACAGGTTACAGTTGCAGAATATGTTGAAGCATACTACTGAGACCTTTAAGGAGTATGCTCAAAGATGGAGAGAAGTGGCCGCTCAACTCGAGCCCCCATTGTCTGAAAAAGAGATTGTTGCCATGTTCATTGACACACTCCAGTCGCCCTTCTATGATACGATTGCAACACCCTTTCCCGAGTGTCACATTCCCGAACGTTTATAAGGCCGAAAATATTTATTAATGCGGAAAATACGATTTTTCTTTTTCTTTTCTTTTCATAAAGATGTAATGGGATTAGTTAAGGTAATAAATAATACTAATAAGTGAACTTAGGTTCACCATGCATTACTAGGACATACATACAGTATTATAATACAGAAAACAGAAATAACAACATTACTTTATATAGACATAAGTCTAATGTATGACTGACATAAGAAATACAATAAGTACTAGGAGTCATAGCTCCCAAAAGGTACTACAAAAACTGACATAGTCTTGCCGACAACAAAGCTAAAACAGAAAAAGAGTCCACCTCCGAACTCAAAAGGACTGTGGAACCGAACCATCGTCGCGTCCATCTGTTCAAGCATCAACAGCAAGTACCAGCAGAAAACATACAGATATGGGTGAGATTCCCGTTCATCAACACAACAAAACAGCAGTAGTAAAAACGGGACGACTCACCGGGTAACAGCGTACCCAACATGCTTACAAAGGTTCTCAGTATAAATCATGTTAAGCAGTTAACAACATAATAGCATGCTAAACATTTAACAGCATAATATAAGGCATCCTTAAACAATACAGCGATGTATAACAGTAAATGTAAACATCAATAGCCATAAACATCAATAGCCATGCAATGCAATGCAATGTATATGACTCAATGTCAATGTCACTGGGTACTACTCTGACCCCTACTCCATGGAGCTAACAAAACATTCGGAGAGAGTGAATGGGAGGACATGTTCCGGTTTCTGCCAGCCATGAGCAAGATGCTGCCATGAGCAATATGCTACAAAATTCGTAACGTGCACGTATCTGGCTTTACGGTAACACTCTCAACCAAACATGAAAAGTACGGCATCTAGTAGAGGATATCAGTGTATTGCACGGATTCGCCACGACACAGAAGAATCACCAACTGGTCACATGTCAGCCCTTCCAACCCTGATACCTCCAAAAAGACCATTGAAGATCGTCACCGTAAGATTCGCACCCGCATCAAGGTGTAAGCTCAACTCCTAGGCTCAAGGCCTTACAACTATGCACATGAAATGCCAATGCTTACACAAAGCAGATGCGATAAAGCAATGTTTATCCATTGGATAAACCTCAAGGTTCACTAAGGTTCTCTTCCTTAGAAACTACACACATCTTTGTTTTATAAAACATTTATCCATCGGATAAAACAATTATCCATCGGATAAATATCTCGTGATTCCTTTGAATGATCCAGACTGCTTTCAGAATCGCCGACTGTCCCCACAAACCAACACAAGTCTTTTCAGCGTGTTTTGTCCTCACTCACACGCTTTCTAGGAAACTTCCCAGAAGGTCACCCATCCCATAATTACTCTAAGTCAAGCACGCTTAACTATAAAGTTCTTATGTTCTAAGTTCCCGAAAAGAAGATAAATCTTGTTGGTATGGGTAGTACCAATCAATTCTTATATGCCTTCCCTTAACTATACAGTCCCATACCTGCATAGCCTCAGGATTCCTTCCACTGTACAGTCCCATACCTGCACAGCCTCAGGATCTCTCTCATTCCAGTCATCACAAGACGGAAACAATTGAACGATTAACCTAGATCCGAATCATCGGTCGGTCATCGAACTACTGTTTCAAAAACCAAAACGTTTCATGTTTGTGTTTACATCTTATGAATTAAGTCTCATGTCCTAAGCATTATGAATAAGGATTGAGAATCCTCTTAGATAAGTCTTTAAGCCTTTCTAAGATATTAATCCCTTGTCTTTCAATTAAGGAAACAAGTGTTGATTTCACTTAAATCTTATGAAGTCATTGATGTACTGAGTCATCAATGGTATAGTACATGGTCTTGTTCCACCACATACCATACTTAATTAACCCTTGTCTTCAACTCTAAGTTAATTACTTAACTTAGGTTTTTCACCCGTAAAACTTTAAGATTGAGTTAGAAAACTCCTTTTGTAAACCAAACAACTTTTACAGTTGAAAACTCATTTGATTTAAAACAACATTTGAACTACTTACTTCATTTCTAGCATTTTCTGAAACATGAAATTCGCTTAGCGGAATTTCATTCGCTTAGCGAAAATGAGGCAGTAATGCCTCCTTTGGAACTCCTTTGGTTCGCTCGGCGAGACATAAATCGCGTAGCGAAATATATTGTATTCGCTTAGCGAATATGAATTCGCTTAGCGCAAGTTCAGACGGTTGCACCTCTTTAGAAACACCTCTGGATCGCTCGGCGAGACAGAATTCGCGTAGCGAAACTTCACTTTATTCGCTTAGCGAGAATGATTTCGCTTAGCGAAAGTTCAGACGGTTACACCTCTTTAGAAACACCTCTGGATCGCTCGGCGAGACAGAATTCGCGTAGCGAAACTTCACTTTATTCGCTTAGCGAGAATGATTTCGCTTAGCGAAAGTTCAGACGGTTACACCTCTTTTGGAGACTTCTCTGGATCGCTCAGCGAGACTTAATTCGCGTAGCGAAATTCGCTGGGTTCGCTTAGCGAATATGAATTCGCTTAGCGAAAGTGAGGCAGTGATGCCCAATTAAGACTTTCCCTGTTTTTCGCGTAGCGAAAGTAATTTCGCTTAGCGAAATGTTGCCTTAAAACAAGACATCAACCTTATGGAACCATTTTGATTCTCTTCATGAAAACACTTCTTTTCTCATTTTGAGTTACTTGATTAGCTAGATGAACTAAGGATAAGGTATAAAACATGTTTCACTTTGGTGAAACCACTTTGAGATTTAATTCCATTTAAAGTCACTTAGGGTTTTTCTTTGAAAAACACAAGTTATTGAAAACACTTTCTTTACATCAAAACTTGACTTGTCCAAGAACTATTCATATCCTTCCCTTCCTCAAGGTCATGGCTAATAGTCAACTAGAAATCAATGTGAGGTTTTACTTCATCAACCAATCAAAGTATGGCTCACAATACTTACACAATCATGATAACCATAATACACATTACTACATCATAATCAAACATCCAAGTCCATCACACATTATGGTCTCATAATCAACAATAAAAAGTCCATACTTGATCTAATGATCAAAGTAGGTTTTCCAACATACATGAAAATGGTTTTTCATTCAATCATCTCATCATCAACATATACTAAAGCACACTACAACATACCCAAGCATAAACTCATCAAAACAACCTTGTTCTCCAAGAGAACTTAACAAAACTTAACATATAAAAGTGAACCCAAACTAAAGGGTTTCACCCACACATAAAGTAAACAACCATCTTCACCACCACCATCTTGGTGTGATGAGGTTCTTCTCCCCATACCTGTTGAAGAGCAGATTCCCGGATCAAAGTCGGTTGATCGGTTTGTGAACCTTTTGATAATTGTCACCAACTACAAACAACCAAACAATCAAACATTAAACAACAATCAAACCACTCAACAATTCTCACAAAGAGGGTTTCGGCCACCCTAAAGAGAATGAAGCTAGGAATTGATCTTGGTTTTCCATTTCATGGATTCAAAAGCATTAGGAAAGCTAAGGATGAAATCAAGTGTTAAAAATCAAAAATTGATGAAAACACTATTCATCATCATCAAGAAGGGTTCGGTCCTAATGTGCTTTTTGAGCTATGATGAGAGTTGAATCATAAGCTCTAGGGTTTAGATAGAGAATGATGAGGTGAGTTCAAAGAACTTGGTCTTACCTCAAAAGGATTTTTCTACAATTTCCTATGGATTTTCAAAGTTTTGGATCTAAGAAATGATTTTCATGAAAATGGATCTTGATCTTGAAATAAAGAGATATTCAAGAAGCTAAGAGATCATAGAAGTGATCTTACCTTGAAATGAAGAAAGATTGCTCAAGGAATCAAGTGATTCAAACAAGAACTCAAGCTTTTCAAGAAGAAAAATGGAGTTTCTCTTCAAGAACAACAATGGTGTTCTTCTTTGGGCAGAAATTTCGTGAATGAGGGGCTGGATGGGCTGAGTTCAGCCTTTAAAACAAGTCACTTAAGGGCAAAATAGTCATTTGCCAAAAGGGTAAAATGGTAAAAGTGCAAAAGACTAAGGTCAGGGGCATTTTGGTCATTTTGCGTCTAGATTTTCCCGATCGTCATGACGACTCTGGCATACTCTCCCAAGTGTCCTGGGATGTTGTGATATCAAGATTATCTGTTGATGAGTCTCGGTAAGTCCGTATGTGGCTCCGTTCGTCACCCGATTGAGAATTCTGCCCGAACGAAGGTCAGGAAATGATTTTTCTGAAATTTTTACGAAATTTAACCAAAACATAGAGAATCAAATTCTAAGACTTACTGTCTCGTTCACGGATCCATCTGAGGTCTTATGAGCAGTAAAATCATACTGTCAGTGTAAAAACGCAGACCGGACTCCGTTTGAGTTTTTGACTCAAAACTTAATCGTAGCTTCCTACGATATCGTCGAGCATGACTATGGTCTCGGAATATTTTATTTCCATTCCTAAGACCTCGAATAAAATAAAGACATTAAAATACTGAAGAATTAGAAAACGTGAAAATCGGGGCGTTACAACGATGGTTGGAAGTATATCTTCGAATTTCGCAGACATGGTCATCATTGGAGAAAGGATAGAGAGCGGATTGGGAAATGGTAAAATTGCTTAAGGGTCAGTCGGGGCGACTAGCACAAGGAAAGTCCCATTTGTGAAGAAAAAAGACAGCGAAACTCATGCTATCATGTTTGACAGAAAGAATTTTAACCGAGGAAAATCAAATGAAACTTTTGTTTTAGAAATTTTTGAATAATTAGTCCAGATTTGTTTGTCATTTGGTTTACCATAAAGAGGTGGTTATGCTGTATTGACGCCACTGTTTATTCAATAATATGAATTATCTGGTGTTTGAACTATGCTCACTTTCCTGAAGCGTTAATGTAATGAACTTGCATGCATACCCTGTGTCGTCTGTTCTTCTTTATTTGTATCATGTTGTCATATCATGGTGTTTCTTTTGTCCTTTCTCTCCAAATACCTTCCTTAGTCTTGTTATGGGGCTTGTGTTCTTGGAAATTCTTTGTGAGAAATTGATGAAGCCCAAATGCACGGGTACCCCTTGCCAAAAATAAAGTCAAAAAGAAGAAGAAAAACAAAAATAAAAGCAAAAAAAAGATAAAAATGAAAAGGAGCAAATAAATAATCACTTGGTGTACACCATCTTTTTGTCTCTCAAATAAGTTTCTTAAAATAAGCAATCATGATTGAAATGAAGTTTGGCCATTTTTCTCTATCCTCCATAAAATATCGGCGTTATCCCTTATTACCCTTTTGAGCTTGGAAAATTTCTTCTAAGAACCTTGGATAAGGATCACCCTAAACAAAGGGCGACCACAAAAGGAACGGTGATTGTGAAAAATAATAAAAAAAAAAAGGAAAAGGAAAAGAGAAAAAAAAGAGAGAAATAAAAAAGGAAGTAGAATGAATAAGGATAAAGAAGCGACAAAGACAAATGCAAAGACATTTTGGTTGACTCTACTTTTTTCGAGAAAAGGGAGTGGATCCTTGGTCCTATTCAATCATAAAGCAATCATTTGAGCCTTATATCCTTCCTTTCATGCCTCTCAACCTTGGCCACGCTACAAACCTCAAAAAGTCCATTCTGATCAATTATGATTGTCGTTTTTATAAAACATTATTTTTGAAACAAAGATTCGTGTTCTTATGAGTTTTAATTAATTGCTCCTTAAAAAATAAAAAAGGAAAAAGGAAAAATAAAAAGCTCGTTAGGCTGAAAATCCGCAAGGATGGTCTAAGCAAAAGTTAGGGAAAGATCTACATGGCATACATTGGGGCAAAACCTTGTTTTCAAGGGCCATGTACTGGGGCATCTCCATTCTCAAGTTTCATATTCAAACGCCTTGTACTTGGAAACTTCTTCATCCTCAGATGCGCAACACTTGGGCAGTTTCATTCTCAAGTGTCATTATTAGGTGCCCTATGTTGGGGCAATTCCGTGCTCCAAGGTTCTTTATTGGGGCAACTTCATTCACCAGGGGCCTGTTCCAAGGCAATTTTGTTCTGAAGCCGCATATACGAGACCAATTTAATTTCCAAATTTTTGGTGAACAATTCCCATGATATCCAAGATCAAATCAGTCCAAACCAGGGCGACGTCGCCTTGATCTCCATATTGCTCCTTGTGAGTCTTACATTGTTTGTCTTCAGTTAAACGCCAGTTGAGTCGTCAAACTTCCAACATTAATGAGTAAGTTTTTTCAACCAGTAATATCCTTCTTATCATACTTTTGAACCAATGTATGTTTATTGCATGATGCTTCGGGTATGGTAAACACAAGTTCAACAGTACAATTTAACCATCAAATGGTAGTTCCCTTGATGAACAAGTCTGGTCAAAAGAATTCTGAATTCTGAATACATGGGAGAAGTGATATCTTCGATTGGCCATTCAAGCAAGAACACAAATGAAAGACAAGGAAGTCTCCTCAAGCTGACAAACTAGGGCAATTTAAGTTTATGAGGGTAGGTCATGAAATGCTTCCAAGACATCATGAAGACTGGGGCAATTCAGTAGGAAAGCCTACCAATGATCACTTTAAGGAGTACCGCTTGAAGAAATGTGAACTCCACCCCATCATCCCTTTTGAAAAATATCTCAATCATGATCACAAGAGCATAGTGGTCTCTCGACCAAGGGCAATCTGGAGGAAGCACACCTCTAACAAGAAGTGCAAGACATCATACCAAGAGTAATGTGAATTGTTGTAGTTCATCCTCAAATTTGGCTGTGATCAAAACTTTAAGGGGCCAAGGATTAGAAAGTGGTTTGCAAAAACAAAAGTATGAGTTTTTTTTTTCATTAATCACGAAATCATCTATTGCATCATACATTATATCAATCATAAAAATCATCTCTTGCATCATGCATTCAAAAAAAATATAAAAATAAAAAATAAAAAATTTCATATTTTCAGGAATTATAGAAAGCATCTCTTGAATCATACATTTGAAAAATAAAATAAAAAAATAAAATATCATCAATCATCTCATGCATCATGCATCACATGCATATGCAAAATCAACATCATTATTGCATTTAAGTTTTCGGGTCCCCGTACCCATTGTTTAAGTTTTCGGGTCCCCGTACCCAACGCCTTTGAGGGTCCCCATACCCATTTAAATTTTCAGGGTCCCCGTACCCATCGCCTTTGAGGGTCCCTGCACCCATTTAAGTTTTCGGGTCCCCATACCCATTGTTTAACTTTTCGGGTCCCTGTACCCATCGCATTTGAGGGTCCCCGCACCCATTTATTTTTTTCGGGTCCCCGTATCCATCGCATTTGAGGGTCCCCGTACCCATTTAAGTTTTTGGGTCCCATCGCATTTGGGTCCCCGTAACAATTTAAGTTTTCGGGTCCCCGTACCCATCGCATTTGACGGTCCCCGTACCCATTTAAGTTTTTGGGTCCCCGTACCCATCATTTAAGTTTTTGGGTCCCCGTACCCATCGTCTTTGAGGGTCCTCGTACCCATTTAAGTTTTCGGGTCCCCGTACCCATTTCATTTAGGGTCCCCGTACCCATCGTCTTTCCGGGTCCTCGTACCCATTGTTTAAGTTTTCGGGTCCCCGTACCCATCGCCTTTGAGGGACCCTGTACCTATCGTCTTTCCGGGTCCCCATACCCATTGTCTTTTCGGATCCCCGTACCCATCGCATCTCCTGGTACCTACACCCAATGTCCTCAGACAAAATTGGAGTTCTTGTCTTTACTCGTCACTTACAAAGATAAAACGCAAACTATGGTTATGCCTATTATCTAGTAAGAAACAAGTAAAGAGGGGCAGCTGTGAACACCTAATTTTGTCCGGTTAAAAAATAAAAATAAAAATAACATAAAAAATAATAAACATAAATTAAGAGTAATAATTTTGGGTGAGAGAGAGTCATAAACCGGTCCATTGGGCTTTGCGCTAAAATGGATCATTACAATAACAAGAAAATAAAAATCATGGAATAATAAAATAAAATATTGTTTGCCCAAAGTTAGTAAGTCTTCAAAAAATCATCCTCATTGATTTGGTTATAATATGTCAAGTTGCTCTTTTAAATAAGATATGAAATTAACTCCATAAAATCATTAATGATAGGATTCCAATCAAATTGATTTTTGGTTTAAAAATTGATTCAATTGAGTCTATAATTAGAAAGATTTGAATGATAAAATAAAAAGGGGTTTGATTGATTGATCTTAATGAAATTAATTGAATCAAAATCTGAATAATTTGGTGATGATTGATGCTAAAATAAATGCTTTCTTAACCTAATTGCTAATTATAAAGAGGATTAAAAAAATTCTCAAAAATCACATTTGGAGAGCTCCTGCACCTCTCCACCTTCTTCACCTACCCTTTATACCATCTTGCTCCTCCATCCATTCACTTGATAGATTAGTTTTCCTTCTCTTCTTCTTCTTCTTCTTTTTTTCCTTCTATTTTATTGATACAAAAAACAAAAGCTCCCCTTTGAGATTAACCCAACCTACAGTACCATCACCAGATCAGCCTCACAACCACTGCGACCACTGCCCGTATACCACCGCCAGCCGCTCTTCCACCGTGTGCAACTTCTTTCCTTCACAAGACGCAGTCCAGACGGCGATCCTCCACCGCACGCAGTCGTTCTCCCCCACGAGACGCCACCAGGGCAGCCCCTGCACTCGGACCATCATCTCCATCTCGCACCGCCGAAAGCAGAGCCACTACAGTGCCGTCGTCATACTCCCTGCGAACAGAATCCAGTGTTGCACCGCCCACACAGACCAACAAGTCCAGACAGACACTCCGGTTCTCCTTCACGCACGGTAGTCTCCTTGCATCGTGCATCACTACCATTCACCAAGCTTGTCATTGTTCTTTTTTTTTTTCAAATTCTTGTATTGGGCGTAAGTGAACAAACCAGAAGAGACTTCTGGTGTTTCTTTTTCTTTTACTTTCTTTATTTTATTTTATTTTAGGTTTGTTAGTTAATGGGTTGAGTTAGTGGGTTAGCTGAGTTTTTTTTTTTTTAACATTAGAATATCAATGAAATATATATATATATATATATATATATATATATATATATATATATATATATATATATATATATATATATATATATATATATATATATTCAAGGATTAACTAGCTATGACAGCTAGATTAATTCCATTCCTTAGGACGCATGAATTGAGACAGCTCAAAAATCCTAGAAACCTCTTAAAAAATATATGATAAATCAAATAACCTCACTTTCAAAAAATAAAATAATTTAAACGAATTAAGTTGGCAGTGACAGCTAAATTAATCCTATTTTAAGGACGCATGAGTTACGACAGCTCAGAAATCCTAAAAATGAAATAAACCTCTTGGTCTTGAAATAAATAATAAATAAACAAATAAAATCAACACAAATCCTTTTTTTCTTAAAAAATAATGAAAACAAAAATAAAATAAATAAAATCTCTAAAAAACTAAATAAATAAAATCAACCAAATCATAATCATTTTCTACAAGAACTACGTAGCTTTGAATTCCCTATCGCATCTAGGGATACGTAGGAGCAAGGGCCACCCTTGTCAAGCTCAACAAATTTTTTCTTCTTCTTCTTCTTCTTCTTTTCTTTAGAGTTCAAATTTAATTAAACAATAAATCTTTCGCTTTTAGGGGTAAAACATAAGTTATTATAATTTTACACAATTAGTTAGAGGCAACCGTTTTTTAACGGACGTGTGGGGTGCTAATACCTTCCCTATTCGTAATCGACTCCCGAACTTAATTTCTGGTTAAAGACCAACTTTTTAGGGTTTTCCATTTTTCCCCTAATTAAAATAAAATTGGTGGCGACTCCTCTGAACCCCTCGAACCTCACAAATAATCTATTTTTTTGCGGCGCCCGGACGGGACGGTCGCGACAATACCCATTAGTCAAATTGTAGACGGACGGGCGAATGTCCCGATCTGGCCTGCGGGCGGGGGGATATGTCGTTGCCGTAAGTCGAGTTGTTAACGGACAGGCGAATGTTCCGATCTAGCCTGCGGGCGGGGGAATATGTCTTTTCCGTAAGTTAAGTCGTGGGCGGGCGATGATTCTGACCTAGCCTGGCGGCGAGGGAATATCGTAGTCGCGAGTTGAGCCTGAGGGCTTTTGATCGAACCCAGTGTTACGCGGGGTGGCATAGTGATGAATGGGACATCTTGATCTATTCGGGATGTCGCGTCATGATCGCGTCCATATAGTCGTTAGCTGCATGAGTGTGAGAGACAGTAGTTAAGAGAAAATTATCCGGGAGTTGTTTGATTATCACTGTTGTGCTATTGAGTGTTGCTATCTATATAAATTATTTTATATAGCTGTTTTCCCATATATGATGAATTGCTGTTTCTTATCCCCTATATTTTTTTATGTCATATTTCATTATTTCTCGATCGCACGAGAAGATCTTGTTGAGGAGTTGCCTGAGGAGATCGATGGCATCCCTGTCGAACCAAATGCTGGAGGGAGATCCCCGGATCCTGATGCTGGAGGACTTTAAAGCTTGGGGGTTTTTCATTACCCTTATTATGGTCGTCTAGGGTTTAGTAGTATTAGTTTATTATGGCCAGTATGTGGGATAGAGTGAAATGTATTTTGGGGCCAGGAGAGGAAGTTGTATGTATTTTTATTTCCGCTGCTATGCTTTCAGTTTTTAATATTTCCTCAATTTTGTACTATCACGTTCCGCTGCGACATTAAGAAATCGAATTGGGTCACCAATGGGACCTCCGAGGAAGGGGTTGTCTCAACCATTAATTTCACATTGGCTCAAGATCCATTCCCCTCGATGTTTTATTTATTACATTTCTTACCAAAGACTTAGTCAGAGGATTGGCCAAATCCACTTTTGACTTCCCATAATCCATGGATATATATAATCTCATCTTTTAAAAATTTCTTAAGCACAAAATGTCTTCGCCAAATGTAACTATTCTTGCCATTGAAGGTCTTATTCTTTGAAATGGCTATTGCCGCTTGACAATCATAACACACAAACACATAAGAAGTTGGTGTAACTCCTTATGAAATATTTGCTCAGAAGTTTCTCAATCACTCATCCTCATTACCAGCCAATTTCGGAGTAGTAAACTCTAACTCAATGTAGATTTAGAAATAATTTTGTTTGACTAGCCTCTTGATAATTGCACCACCAGCAAGGGTGACCAAATAACAGTAGTGAATTTAGTCTCGCTTGAATATGAGATCCAATTAGCATCATTGTATCCTTTTGATACAGTGGGAAATCCACTATATAGAATCCCATAAGTCATGACTCATCTCAAATTTATACTTTTTCTTTATTTGAGTGTTAACATCATAAGGGGTGCTCACAATGTTCTGGTCTTAGCATTATACTATCACCCTTCCTTATAATTTTAACACCCAATATTGCACTTGCTTCACCCATGTCTTTCACTTCAGATTTAGAAGTAAGAAATTTTTTGGTATTGAGTATTACATCATCCCACTCCTCAATTTGGGCATCAAGTGTTCAAATATGTGAACAATTCAACCAAGCACTGCACATAGATGTTCATCATCAATAATTTCACAATAAGGTGCTACACACATATTCATCAAATCAAATAAATTAACTGTTAAGTCTCCATTTTTTCTTAAGTATTGTTAAGGTTTTGATGAAACCAAACAAGACAAATATGATTAAAGTGAACCATATGAACATCGCTAATGATCTTCTTTAAGTGTGCAGTAATTATCTAACGATGACCTTTATCTAAGAATTTGACTCCTGATAATAAGATAAAACATCTATATTATCAGTCTTCTGGCTCTTAGAAAAAGATTCAAAAAGATCGAAGACTCATCTCTAAGACTTCACGGCTCATCAAAGTCAAAGATCAAGCATCTAAGGACAAACAAAGCTCTCTTGAGGTCAAAATACAAGCGTCTATGCTCTGTGATAAAGTCAAGTCAAAGACCAAACATCTGAATGCCTCAAATGACTACAAAGTATCTTTCAAAGAACTCCTTTTAGTTACTCGTCTGAACTAATCAAGTCATCTCTCGTCTTTAACAACCGTCTTATTTGGAGAAGCCCGCAAAATAACTTGTGATAAAGACACTTTGTCCTATCTATTATCAAGCGTCTGTCACATCAAGCTACACCTTCTGGTCATTAAGAAGCTTATCTAAAGTCAAAGAGCTATTCAGATGGAGTAAAAATTTCAAGTCAAAAGGAAATGCATTAAGCATAATTGCTCATCTTACAAACGCATCCTTAAAGATTATCTGGAGAAAAAGCACTAAAGCTAAAAAGGACTTCGTTCAAAGGAAGCATCTCAAAGCTCAAAGTCAAATATCTGTTGAAATTTGCTTTTCACTATTCAGAAATGAAGTTATCTATTTTAAGAAGTCTGCAAGGAGGCTTTCTCTGAGACACCTACGACTTACACTAAAATGACAAAAAGTCTCAACAATCAGAAACAAAAGATCTCTGCTACGATCTGAATACCTCTCTCCTTTGTTTAAAGTGAGACCAACGTTTCTCTCCTTTAAATGCCTCATCAGAACGAGTCTATTTTCTCTAACAACAAGCTATTTCTCTTAAGCAAAGAGATCACAATAGTTAGAATATTCTGTGATCCTGGAGAGGCTAGGTAAAAAGAATACTTGCAACAGTTTGGAGAGGCTGGTGAAGAAGAATACTCGTGGAGCTTGGAGAGGTAAGTGAAAAGAATACTCAACGTCCTGGAGAGGTTGATGAAGAATAATACTCTTTGAGACTGAAGAGGCTAGGTGTGCAAATAATACTTGTATATGTAACTTAATCAGTTATAATGTAAATCTTGGTTAAGCAAAGGACTGAATGTAACCCCTAAGTTTGGTGTGGGTGAACCAGGATGTATCTCTCTCTTATCCTTTATCTCCTTTTATGCTTAAGTTTATTTGTTGCTATAACTAACAGGGGATTGAGTATGTGTAAGCTAAAAAAAGTGTTTCTTTCTTTTAAATTTATATCTTGTTTTACTAAGAATATCTTCAGACGAGTCATGCGTCTGACTGCATGTTATATCTGTTAAGAAATATGTTTTCCAAAAAGTTTTAAGTAACCACTATTCAATCCCCCCTTCTAGTGTTTATTTGTGGTACTTTCATTAACAATTCTATCTCAAATTAAATACCATTTCGTCGAAGGCCAAAATCACTATTCAGATAGTGTCAAGTTCATATACAAAAGGGAAATAATTGACAAGATGATATTTAACTAAATTATCATGTTTTCATGAGTCTTCGTCCACACAAATGAAATTCAAATTCTTATTCATTGTTATTAATTGCATAACACATATTCCAACTTTTAATAGCTTTCTAATCCTCAAGATGTAAATAATTATGGGGTTTGTGGCCCAAGATATGGCCTTACTAAAGGTGGCTGCCAAAACAAGTTTCCAGCAAGTGTATACTATGGGTGATACGCTGAACTTAGCATAAGCTTTGTCTCTAAAGCATTCTGCAAGCTATCCCAAAACCTAGAGCTAAACCTAGGGTCTCCATTTGATACTATGCTAGAGGGCACACCATGAAGCCTAACTATCTCTCTGATGTATAACCTGACCAAATTCTCTAAAGGATACTCCATATTCATTGGAATGAAATGGGCAGAATTAGTTAATCTATCCACAACAACCCATATAGCCTCAAAACCAGCTGGAGTCCTAGGGAGTCCAAACACAAAATCCATAGAGATGCTATCCCACTTCCATTCTGGGATGCTTAAAGGGTGAAACTTATTTGAAGGCTTTTGGTGTTCTATCTTGGCTTTCTGACACACTAAGCACGCATACACAAACTCAGCCACATCCTTTTTCATCCTAGGCCACCAAAACATGCGCTTAAGATCCTGATACATCTTGGTGGCACCTGGGTGCACACTCAACCCACTCCTATATCCTTCTTCAAGGATCAACTTCCTATGCTCAGGAACATCTGGTACACAAACTCTATCTTCAAACCTCAAGATCCCATTGCTCCCATCTCTAAAGCTAAGGTTTCTACCCTGAGCAAGAAATTCTGGTTGGTCTAACAGAAACTTATCTGACATCTGACCCTCTCTAATCCTGTCCATCAAACTGTTGGTAACCTTCAAGGTTCCAAGCCTAATACTCTTAGGAGTAACCTCACAAGCTAAACTAAGGTCTCTAAACTCCTTAATCAGACCCATCTCCCTAACCATCAAAGCAGAGACATGCAAGAGTTTCCTACTAAGGGCATCTACCTGTCAGGATCCAACTTAGGCGTCCCTAACCGGCCAGAATGGGACTCTATTGTCCCATTCCCAAGGCCTTTCAAGCACGTATAAGTCACATCATAACACCAGACATAAAATGTCATAAGCGATTATCAGAGTAAACGGTTGTATATCAACATAAGCCAAAGATGGCCCTGAGTCAAAACCAAGGGTTTGTAAAAGGTAACAAAACGTTTACAAACCCAACGAAAAACAAAACTACAAAAACAGGGGGGATATCCCATATGACTAAACCAGACTAAAAGAAATTGCAGCAGCCGCCCAAGCAATACACATGTGCAAAGGCTTTTTGAGATGGCTTTCCTCATTGAGTACCTGAAGCTGAACCAAAAAGGGCGGGGGTGAGTCCTAGAACTCAGTGAGGGTAAATAAAACATAAACAATAATTAATGTGATAACAAATATGCACTTTAACCACAATCATATCACATGATCTATTCCCAGTCCATAGGCCATAACATAGCGATACTAACTCGTTGAATCCTTAATTTCTCCATTGAGCAAGATACGTGTGTTACCCTTGGAGTTGTCCACTAGAGTCTCCCACTCCGACAGTCACATTTATATATACCCCGGTCGAATCCGCTGACCGACAAGTGACCTCGGTCACTACACAACATCCCTCCGAACTCCAGGGTTCTTTAACTAGAGGCCCCTGCTCCGACAGTTGCATTTATATACCGGTCGGGTCCGCTGACCGGTCGGGTACACCAAGTCTTACTCAATGCTTACATTGCCCATCAAATATTTTCCATAACATATATCCTCTATGTTCCACAACATAGCTTGTCTCATATCAACAATGAATTGCCTCATAACTTACCCATACCGGTTTCCTCATTTAATGGGTAATCATATCGACCATTAACAAGTATTATGTACAATCATACAATTTATGCTCAATATATGAAATCGTTACCACAATACAAATACTCATAATCATCAATAATTGCATAACTATCTCAGCAGCAACAACATGATACATATCCTTTATAATAAATTACCAAAACCAAAACTTATTGCAAACCGTTCTTGGCACGTAAAGAATAGTCATCTCAATGTCATACACATTACTATAAATTATACCAATACATAATTTGTCATCATTAATTCAATAACATCCTCAATCATGAAAATAATAAGCATAAACAACAGTAATCCAATCCAATACATACCATAATCTTGCGTTAAGATCGAGATCATCCATAGAAAGCATCTCCAAACAATGTACATAACTCCCCCCACAATAGCATATATAAAAACTAACTTGGTCTTCTATATCTTCTAAACAATTTGGTATGACAAGTATTCTTTCCCATAATAGTTATTGTAACCAATTCATCCGCACCATCATTATATATACATGTAATTCATTAAATTGCATAACTCAATCATAGGCGTATTTGCACATACCGTTTCCATACTTTATATAAAGAAAATATCACTCACAAGTGGTCACCTCCTATATAAAACCATATTAGAGTCCTTTTGATTCACATATCACTCATCGTTGTAGCCATTTGCATTTGATTATGAAATTAATTCTATTTTCTGTCAGCGCTCAGCGCAGATTTTGTAGCGCCCAGCGCTGGAGTTCAGGTTTACAGGTATTGCTCTCAGGTGCCCCAACGCTCAGCGCGGATTTGTGGGCGCTCAGCTCTGGGGGACATTTTCCCCTCTGCCATCCTAGCGCTCAGTGCTGGCGCGAATTCTACAAATTTCCAGCCATTTCAAGGTGCATACAGGTCTTGAATACATACAGAAAAGTAATGAAACTCAGTGTATAACAACATACATGACAAGTCAAACAACATTACTCATATATCGACAACATCCAATCAATTTAACATAAACTTCATGCCAAAATCACACCATCACATAACCTAGAAATTCATATTATCATATCTCCAATTTTTCCCAAATTTCAACATCAATCCCACCTAAAATCTAAACCCTCACCTGATCTTTGCACATTTGAAGGAGAGAAAAATGATGGAGATGAATTCCATGTATCCAAAAACGTTAGAATCATGCCAAATCCGCTTCTTGCTCTTGGATCATGCTCCTTCTTCCTCTTCTCTCCTAAGGACTCCTTTTGTTGCTGCTAGGGTTGCTCCATCCTGCTCACTCATTTTCTCTAACTATATATATTGTGTCGCTTTTACTAAAAAAGCCCTCGACCATATGTTACCTCATAATTTACTCTGAGGGAGAAAAGGGAAATATGTCCCTATCTTTATCATGGCAACCTATTTTTTTTTTTATATATTTTTTTTACACATTTTCTTTTATAAAATACTTAACAAATTTAACATTTTCAATAACTTAATATTTATTTATTACATCATTTAATAATTATATGAAGCATTTTTTTTTGGCGGGTTTTCTACTACCACTGCATTGGCCTTTCCTGGATGGTAGGTCAACTCAAAATCATAATCGTTAAGGAATTCCATCCACCTGTGCTGCCTCATATTTAATTTCTTCTGGTCAAAAAGATATTTCAGACTCTTATGATCACTAAAGACCTCAAACCTCGCTCCATACAAATAATGCCTCCAAATCTTGAAGGCAAAAACCATAGCTCCTAGCTCTAGATCATGGGTAGGCTAGTTCTTCTCATGAGTTTTCAACTGCCTAGAGGAGGCTACTACCTTACCATCCTGCATCAACACACCACCTAAACCTTGCTTAGAAGCATCGCAGTAAACTACGAATGGTTCCCTAGGGTCTGGCAAAAATAACGCTGGTGCTAATGTCAACCTATCCTTAAGGGTTTGAAAACTCTCCTCGCACTTAGAGTCCAACACAAACAACTCCCTTCTTGGTCAGACGGGTTAAGGGTAAAGCTATCTTAGAGAAACCTTCTATAAACCACCTATAGTACCCGGCTAACCCCAAGAAACTCCTAATCTTGGTCACTGACTTCGGCGCTTCCCACTGGAGCACCGACTCAACCTTAGCTGGGTCAACAGCTATGCCACCCTTAGAGATGACATGCCCTAAAAAGCTCACCTCCTCTAACCAGAACTCACACTTAGACAACTTAGCGTACAACTGCTTCTCCTTAAGGTTCTGCAAAACAACCCTCAAGTGCTCCTCATGTTCCTCCTTGGTCTTGGAGTACACTAAGATGTCATCTATGAACACCACCACAAACTTATCGAAGTAAGGGTGAAAGGTCTTGTTCATGTAGCCCATGAACATAGCAGGAGCATTGGTCACACCAAAGGACATAACTAAGTACTCATAATGACCATATCACTTCCTGAACGCTGTCTTCGGGATGTCCTCAGACTTAACCCGAATCTGATGGTACCCTGACCTCAAATCGTCTATCAACTGGTCCATGAGATCATCAATCCTAGGGAGAGGATACCGATTCTTAATGGTCACCTTGTTGAGTTGCCGATAGTCGACACACAACCTCATACTGCCATCCTTATTCTTCACCAACAACACAGGTGCTCCCCAAGGAGACACACTAGGCCTAATAAACTGCTTCTTCATCAGGTCCTCTATCTATTCTTTCAACTTGGCTAGCTGTAGAGGAGACATTCTATAAGGGGCTATGGAGATTGGCTCGGTCCCAGGCACTAAATCGATGGAGAACTCAACATCTCTCTCTGGAGGTAAGTTATAAACATCCCCCGGAAACACTTTAGGAAAATCCCGCACAACAGGCACACTTCCAACATCAAGAGGGCTCTCTAATTCCAGGGAAGCTAACATCATGTATACTTGGGCTTCGTCTTTCATCGAAGCTTTCATTTGGTTGGCAGAAAAAAATGTCGGATACTTAAAGGTCTTTCAAAGGTAGACATACAAGATCAACAACAAAAGTTCTACCATTAATAACAATATGACAGTTCTTGCACGCATAAGAAGTGAGAACATGTTTGTTTGTAGGTGTAGAAACAATCAGATCATACTCATGAAAGGTAACAGGCAATTTCAAACTCTTGACCCTATGATCCAATATAAACGAGTGTGTAGCACTCGAATCATACAATACAATTAAAAGAGTCCCATCAATTAAACACGTACCTTGGATCAAGTCATCAGACTCGAAGGCCTCAGCTCCACTAAGGGTAAAGACTCTCCCAGTGGTCTTCAATAGGTTGGCCTGGGACTTCTGACTCTTGCTAGCACTAGGAGGCTCTGACTTGGCTCCTTCACAATTTAGGCTGGTATGTCCTAGCTTGCCACATCTGAAGCAGATAACCTAAGGTTCCTTGCACTGGGTGGTGAAGTGGTCGGATTCACCACACCTGGTGCACTTCTTGGGTCTAAAGGCATAAGAATTCCTGCCTCTGAACCTATCTTGAGAAAACTGTGGCTTCCCGCCACTCCGCTTGAAGTCTCGACCGGTAGGAGCATAACGCTGCTCGCCTTTATCCTTCTGTTCAGTCTTCTTGCTGCTCTGGCCATCTAAACTCCTGAAACTAGCCATTCTGGACTTGTAAGCATCCTCATAGATCCTGCACTTGTTAACCAAAGTTGGAAAAACTTTGATCTCCTGGTAACTGATCGCCTGCTTGACCTCTGGCCGAAGTCCATCTTCAAATTTCACACACTTGGAGTGCTCATCCGCCATATACTGATATGGGGTGTAATACCTTGCCAGCTCCTCAAACTTTGCTGCATATTCTCCAATAGACATATTACCTTGCTTCAGCCCCAGAAATTCCATCTCTTTCTTATCACGGATGTCTGCAGGAAAATATTCTCTAAAAACATTTGCCTTAATACGGCCCAAGTGACCGCAGTACCCTCAACCTGTATCCTCTGGCAGCAGTTCTCCCACCAATGCTCAGCCTCCTCGGTGAGCATGAAGGTAGCGAAGATAAGCCGATGTTGGTCATTATAATCCATGGCCATAAAAATCTTTTCGGTCTCTCTCAGCCACAGCAAAGCTCCCTCGGGGTCATAAACTCCTCTGAAAGATGGCGGATTGTTCTGCTGGAACCTGTCAAGTCCCTGAAACTCTACTGGTCCACCCTGATTGTTGTTGGCCTGCCATATTATATTTGCAAGGTGTACCAACGCATCCGCAATAGCCTAATCATTCCTGCCTCTACCTGCCATGAATTCCTGTAGACGTTCAAGATAACTCTTAGATACAAAAACGTATGTGGGTAAAAGCTACAGGCTCTTAACTTAAAGCATCATTGCCTATACGAGTATAGACAATACAAACAAGAGTACACAATAGACTCACAACAGACTCATACCACGGCCTGATAGGACAAACCTGGATCTGATACCAATAAATGTGACACCCTTCTACCCCGCATGTTATAAAGCATTAAAGATAATTAATAATATTAAATAATATACAATTAAAAATAAAACATGCAACTTTTATTAAAAAGGTTCACGAGTAGAAAAGGTATCACAAGAATTAGTTCTCAAAACGCGGAAAACATTAACTCAATACTTAAAATAATAAAGAAAACATCAACATAAAATAAACACAACCCCGATGTCACAATTCAGAGCCGGTACAACCGTTCCAGAAATATCCTCGAAATACAACTGAAAGCTAAAGCAAATAAAACAACTATGCTAAGAACCCTAACTATGAGTTGTGACTCCTCAGAGTCACTCCTCTCCGGGCTGCTCGTCATCCTCTGCAAAAACCATACATGCCAAACAATAAATCAAAGAATGGGGAGTAAGAAAACATGTAAATACAACGACATGGAGATAGGAATAAGGTGATCATATATCATGGCATAGCAACAGTCATAAGCATACAATTACGTATATAAACATCATCTCAACATCATAAATCAATCAGTATGCTATATGATGCAATGCAACACTACTCCGCTACTCCATTAATGCATGTGGATCCAACTAACTTAGGAATAACAACTTTGGAGTTACATATCCACATTGGCCACTAAAGGCACCAACGCCGGCAGTCCACCAAACCATGGGTCAACCCCTTGGATAGCCAATGCATTAAACCATGGATGCCTCATCACAGGGGGCCACGGTTCACCAAACCTTGGGTGAACCAACCGTGGATGGCCAGATCGCCATACTCTAGAACGACTTCCCCTTGTTTAGTTATTTACATTCCTTAGTTGATTCCTTTTGTAATTCATAGTCGGGTGGCAACCATGCCTCCTTCTTCCCCAATTCTTCTCATCATTTTTACATAAGAACTAAGAACAAGCTCTTGGATAAATCCTCAATTTCGGTGATTCAAACTTGGATCATATCATTTGGTATCTAGAGCTAGCTTCCTTGAGCTTAATTGCTCTTTTTAGTTTGAGTTTTGCTAGTTGGATTGTGTTGAATTTTTTGAAATTTTTGAGCTATTTTTAACCTTGAAATCCGCGCCCAACCCCATAATTTGATCATTTGTGGTGTTGTAATGAGTGGTTAGACCATTGAGGTTTGTAATTCGTAGCATCCAAAAGATGTTTCATAGTTCAAGTTGCTTCCTTGCCTCATATTCCATGTTTTAGATTTTTGAACTTTTCTTGGAGTTTGAGCCTCTTTGGTATTGATGAATTTCACAAAATGGTGTTAGAGTGATAATCTACACTTTGATTGAAAGGTCTCTACAAGTGGAATCAAGTATACCAATCAATTTTAAGTTTAAAACATGAACTAGACATCAATTTGGGGAAATTTAATTTCTGGGCACACTTCCCTAGAATAGCCCCTTGTTCATCAAGTTCATGCTTCAAAAAACTATTTGATCTTTGTAATTCACTTAAAATCTGTGTGGGGCGTTTCTGTAATTTTCAGAAACTGTGGCCAAAGTATTATTTTGCAAAAGTAAGGATCCCTAAAAGTAAAAAAAAAAATTCCAAACTAGAAAAATACAAAGGGAACAATCTGCAATTATAAAAATTACAAAAAAAAAAAAAAAATTGGGAGAATTCAAATTAGGCCAAAACCCCTCTTGAAAGTGTTTCTATCCTTAAAATTGGTATTACTTGATGTTTTGGACATATCTTTGGCTTAAATTCTATTCCTATCCACTAGTTCTAGAGTCTTTGTCTTCTTACTTCTCCATTAGAGTGTGCTTTCTTTTCTTCTTTAGCTTTTCTTGCTTGTCTTTAAATTTCTAAGTTTTGTCTTAGTAGTTTTCTTTTCTTGAACTTCTTGATTGATTGCTAGTTTGGATTTTTCACAAAGATTTGGTACTTGTTTATATTCTTGAATTAGTATAGTTGTTTTTCAAGGATATTGAAAGAGGACTTTGAGTGGTAAAAGGCAAGAGTGAACATTACACAAAAGCTTTGTTTTGACTAAAGCACGAGCACAAATCTAAGAGTTAAATACTTAGGTGTGTGGAGAGATCTTTAACACTATTTCTTTTTCTTCTAACTTGTTTGCTTTGCAACATGATGACAATTGATTCTAAAGATTTGGACTATGAGCGCAGATGTGTTGCGAAATCACTTGAGAAGTATAAGTTTGGTAATTAGACTCAAAAGATGCATGAGAGGTATGAAAAGAAGTTGAGGGAAAAAGATAGAAGAAGTCATGAAAAAGAGAGGCGTAGAGACAAGGAGAGAAGATATAGAGTTCATGACAGGGAGGATAAGAGGTTTGAAAAAGAAAGAAGACATATAAGCTATGAAAAGGAGGATAAGGAGTATGAAAGAAAGGTGAGAAAAGAGGAGAGAATGAAAAGAAATATTTCCAATTTTGAAGAGAAAATTCAAAAGAAAGATGGAGAAAAAGAAAAACAAGAAAGTGAGATCAAAATTGACAATAGAAAAGAGAGTAAGGGAAATGTAAAAGAAAGTAAAACAAAAGAGGGACAGGCAAAAGAAAGTGAGGTGGAGGAAGCAATTTTGTCAAAAACTTTCAATTTCTTATACAATGATACTTTTTTTAATGCTAATACTAACCTTTTGTCAAGTTGTGTTGACTCTCTTTTGCAGAAATTTGAAGATGAAATTCCAAAAAAGGAATGCAAGGCATCAATCGAAGTTGAATTAGAGCTTCCAAAGACACAAGTTCCCCGCGACTTGAAGGAGCTTGGTGGACCTTCCATGACCTTGAATTCGAAGTTAAAGACTTTCAAGACCTATCAAGGTTCTAAAGGATGCAAGAGGAAAAAGAAGAATTGAAGACAACTAGAGAATGGCTAAACCCTAGAGCTGAGAATGAGTCCTCAAAAACACTTGAGAAGTCATGGCGTTCTACTACTCTAGTACCTTCTTCTAAGTTGGTTTGTGGCTTCAAGTGTTGGGATTCTTCTAATTTTGTTCCTTTGTCTTACATTTCTTCCCTAGGTCATAAATAGAAGAAAGTGAATGAAGGAGAATTCCCTCAAGGAATGGTTAGCCTTCATGAAGAAGACAAGTTGGACATGAAGTTTCAATTTGTAAAGAAACTTGATGGGGTGTTGGGACCAATTTGCAAAGAAAGGCAACAATAGGGAGGAAAAATCCTTGACTCACACTACTCCTAGATTTTATGATTTGTTGAATTTGAAAAAAACATGCTTCAATTCATGATTTACCGGATTTGCATGAACTTGTTTCAATAATTATGATAAATCTTTGAGATTTGAGTCTGTTGTTTTACCCCTTATTAGCCTTGGTCAAATTGAAAAGTTTTATATGAATGATGAAATATTTTCTAATGTGGATATTACACATAATGGATTCTTTAGACTTGTTGTTGACCCCGGAGGTTGGTTTCATAGGCACATGAAGAATAAGAGCTTGGTTCCAATCAAAGGAAATCAAGTTTCTATAGAAATAGACTTTTCCTTAATGCAACTTTCAATAAAACTAATAAATGCCTTTTTTTGTGTAGGTTTTGAAGTTATAAATTCGAGGTCGAATTCTCTTGAAGAGGGAGGGAATGATGCAAACCAAGGATGTTCAACTTTGAAGAGAAGAACCAAGCCAATTATGGAACAAGAAGAACCAAATTGAAATTTGTTGAAAACTTTATTTTCATTGGTGATGACCTCTCTGTTCTTGAGATCCAGATATTCGATGGATGATTTCTTTGATGTGTTAGAAAGCTAAGATAATTATCTACAAATCGTATGTCAAGCTTTTTGACCAGATTCGGCTTCTACCATGGTGAAAACTGGGATACAAGATTAGGACTAAATTCTGGACGAGATTTTTCTTGTATTTTGGGCTTTCTTTGTATTGGGCTTGTGTTTTGTGCAAGATAGACTCCTTATGCTGAAGTAGGCATTACTTAGGTGAAGATTAGGGTTAGCCGTCACCTCCTTAGAATAAAAATCTATAAATAGGGATGTATCAACTATCATATTTGGGGAACTTTGAATGAAATTAGAATTTATCCTAAATGGGTATTTTGTGAGTTGAGCATTGCCTCCTCCTCTTCAAGTTCTTGGATTAGAATTTGCTTGATTCTTATCAAAGAGTTCCATCTCTTTGTGGTGAATCCTCCTTGGCTTATCAATCTTCCAACTCCATGGAAGCATTGAGGCGCCTTCCCTTCATCTTCTTCCCCTTCTATTTGCTTAATTTCTTTTATGTTCTTCTTTACATTTGCGCCATTTACATTCTGTTTTTAGTTGCTGCACTTTAGTTCTTATTTGTTTAAGTTTCTTGTTTAGTTATTTGCATTCCTTAGTTGATTCCTTTTGTTATTCATATTCGGGTGGCAACCTCACCTTGTTCTTCCCCAATTCTTCTCATCATTTTTACATAAGAACTAAGAACAAGCTCTTGGATAGATCCTCAATTTCGGTGATTCAAACTTGGATCATATCAAGGATGTAAGTGTTTTTGAGTAGTTTAGAGTTTTTATATGTCATTAGGAAAAATTTTCTATGTTGATTAGTTTTGGAGCTTTAAAGTGTGTATCTGGTGCACAACAGGTTCTCGCTTACTGAGTGCTAAAATGGAAATAATGCTTCGGAATATGCTGCAACATTCCTAGTCAGAGGGTGCCCCTTGGAGGACAAGAACTTACAATTTTCTCTCTCCTGATGACGTTTCCTACGAGGACTAGCAGCAAGCTTACACGTGGCTTTGGACTCTACCGCTACTATACTAGGGATTTGGGCCAGGACAAAAGTGTACTAACCTTTTTGGGCCCAAAAGTGGAGGAGAGAGGACAGGGGATTTTACCCTAAAAAGGGAACATTCCCTTATCTTCATCATCAGACAACTTTACTGCAAGGAACAACAGCTGCGCCTCCTCCATTTCTGTCTCCCATTTTGTCATTTTCTTTGTAATGAACTCATTCTCCATATTACATCTTTCTCTTAGTGTTTGCAAGCTCATCATGAGCTAAATTTGCTGTAGCTATGGGTATGATAAATATTTAATGAAATCCTAGTTAAAGTTATGTTGAAAATATGCTGATGCATTTTCTTTTAAGCTGTTTTGTATGTGTTCTCTTTAAGTCTGATCAGCTTATTTAGAACTTGAGCTTGCTGAAACTTGGAAAGGTAATGTAAGTTGACTTGATTGAAAGATAAGGATTAAGTTGCTAATTGGAAAGTTAGTAACATAGAATGAAGTAGGAATAATCTTCAAGTCCTTAGGCTAGCTGGAACGTGCTTAATTTGAAGAGGGTGTAATTAATATGAGCATAGGAATATGAGCATTTAATGAACCTTATCTTATTTGTGTTGGAAGACATAGCTTTAATTTCCTGGAGCCATATGCTGCAGCATATCCCGAAGTATAACTGACACTAGTTTCAAGTTACAAAGGAGTCATACCTATAGCTGTCTTACCATATCTGTTCACCAACCTTATTTAATTGCTTTATTATTATCTTTAATCTTGTTACTAGATCACACACACCACAATTACTTGTCACCCTTTTTGAGATCTTAACTATTTAGAGCAATTGGTTTAAACTTGCAAACTAAATACCATTAAATCCTTATGGGAAGATCTCTCCTATCATTTTATTACTTGTTATGATTGTGTACACTTGCACATTAACACGTTTTCAACCAACAAGTTTTTGGCGCGTTGCCGGGGATTGTAATGGTGTTTAATTTATAAGTTTTAGATAGATAGTTCTATTAGTTAGGATAACTGACATCTATAGTGTTTTGCTCTAGCATCAAGTGTTCTTTCCTTGCATGCTTACGCAGAGCACCCCTGAGTTCCAACTAAAACCTGAGATTGAAAGAACATTCTGAAGACTCACAAGATAACATCAAGGTTTATTTAACTTGGGGAGGTTGATTTCTGTGCCTCCGGAAAGCACTGAAGGCTCTGAAATGGCAAACGAAGAGCAACCTAACAGCATGGCTCTGGCCAATGATTTGACAAGCTCAATTAGAGGCTATGCCTGTTTGATCCTGAAATAATGAATACGGGCATAGTAGTTCCTGAGATCATTTCTGGACACATTGAATTCAAGCCTGTTATGTTCCAAATGCTTCAAGTAATGGGCAGTTCAGTGGAGCTGCTACTGAAGACCCCCATTTGCACTTAAAACAGTTCTTAAGCGTGGCTAACAATTTCAAGAATCCTGGGCTTACTGATGATTCATTCAGACTGAGATTGTTTCCATTTACTTTGAATGGCAAGGCTAAAAATTGGTTAAATGCTCTTGAGCCAAATTCAGTTGATACATGGAATAGGATAGCAGAAAAAATTTTGACAAAATTCTTTCCTCCGATGAAGAATGCAAGGATGAGAAATGATATAACCTCCTTTAGGCAGCAAGATGATGAACCACTTTATGAGGCCTGGGAGAGATTTAAAGAGTTACTGAAAAAATGCCCACATCACAGAATTCCTATATGCATTCAAATGGAACACTTTTATAATGGGGTGCTGCCCTCAGAAAGGATGATGCTTGATGCTTCTGCTGGTGGTAATTTGTTAAACAAGTTCTATAATGAAGCTTACGAGTTGATAGAGCATAGCTGCTAATAGCTATCAGTGGCCAACTGCAAGACTAGGTATTGGCAAAACTGTTGCTGCAGCAGGAAGACATGAAGTGACTGATGCAACTGCTATCTCTGCTCAGTTGGCCTCACTGACAAACATGGTGAAAAATTTGGCTATGGGTAATCAAGCCACTGCTCAGAATCAAGCTGCAACAACTGAACCAGTGGGGAACGAACATCAAGTGTTTCACACTAGTGTTGTATCATGTGTGTTCTGTGGAGGAGAACATTTATTCGAGAACTGCTCTGGGAACCCTGCTTTAGTTAACTATATGGGGAATTACAATAACAGGGGTAATAATTCAAGGTAGAAGCATCCTAATTTCTAGTGGAGTAACAACAATCACATGTTGCAACCAGGGACATCAAATTCAAATTTTCCTCCAAGAAGCAACAATGTAGCCACTGGTTTTGCAACACAACAACAACCTCCACAACCCAATTAGGAGATGTCTTTGGAGGCTGTGCTAAAAGCTTTCATGTCAGAAACCAAGGCATAATTTCAGAATCAAGGGGTTTCCATGAGGAATTTGGAGACTCGGGCGGGGCAGCTGGCCAATGCTCTGAACACAAGACAAAGTGGTACTCTGCCAGCCTCTACTAAAACTCCAAATACCTCTACCTCTGGTGGAAAGGAACAATGTAAGGCAATTCTATTGAGAAGCGAGACTGAATTACCAGCTGTTACAGAAAAGAAAAAGAGAGTTGAAACAGAAAGAGCTGGAGCTGAAAATGTGCTAGAGCACACGAAGGCTAATACTGGCAAACCTGCTGCAGAGACTGACATTGGAAATGTTGCAGTATCTTTGCCTAAGATTACTCCTGAAAGACCTCCTCCTCCTTTTCCTTAGAGGTTGAGGAAGGTTTCTCAGGATAAACAATTCAGCAAGTTTATGGAGATACTCAACCAACTGCACATAAATATTCCTCTGGTGGAAGCGCTGCAGCAAATGCCTAACTATGCCAAGTTTATGACGAATGTCCTCACTAAAAGGAAAATATTGGGGGAATTCGAGATAGTTTCCATGACTAAAGAATGCAACATGATGCTACAAACCAAGGTCCTCCGAAGATGAAAGATCCCGAAAGATTTACAATTCCATGTTCAATTGGTGAAACTTACTGTGTAAAAGCACTTTGTGACATGGGTGCGAGCATAAATTTAATGCCAATGTCCATATTCAAGTAGTTACGAATTGGAGAAACTAGACCAACTACTGTGACTTTGCAACTGGCAGACAGGTCCATAGCACACCCAAAAGGAGAAATTGAAGATGTTTTGATAAAAGTTGATAAGTTTGTCTTCCCTCTTGACTTCATTATTCTGGACATTAAGGCAGATAGAGAGGTTCCTATCATATTGGGTAGGCCCTTCCTTGCAACTGGTCGTACACTAATTGATGTTCAAAAAGGGGAGCTAACTATGAGAGTGAATGATCAACAAGTCACCTTCAATGTTTTTAATGCACTAAAATACCTAGATGAGGGGATGGAGGAATGTTCTTTTGTTCAGTCATTTGACACGTTGGTGCAGCATCAGTTCCTAAAAGATCAAAATGCTCTGGAAGATGTTGCAGCAACAAGTGAAATTGATGAGTCATTTGATGAAGATATTGCTGAAGTAGTTGAGAACAAGATAGAACAACCAAGATGGACTAGGAGATTTGAGTCATTGGAGGTGACAGATGAAACTTTTAAAAGCAATGTGCCATCCGTGGAAAAGCCACCCGTGTTAGAGCTGAAGCAACTCCCTGCCCATTTTAAATATGTCGATCTAGGGGAGTTAGACACCTTACCAGTGATAATCTCTGCACTTTTGACTACTGTACAGGAAGAGCTTAGTCGCAACGTTGAAGAGGCATAAAAGAGCAATTGGGTGGCAAATGGCAGATATAAAAGGGATCAGCCCTACTTTGTGTATGCACAAGATTTTGCTGGAGCAAGATGCTAAAAACAGTATAGAAAGCCAGAGAAGACTGAATCCTATTATGAAAGAAGTAGTGAAGAAAGAAATCATAAAGTGGCTGGATTCCGGCATAATTTATCCCACTTCTGATAGTGTGTGGGTCAGTCCTGTTCAATGTGTACCTTAGAAAGGAGGAGTCACAGTGGTCTCAAATGAAAAGAGTGAATTGATCCCCACCAGAACTGTCACTGGGCGGAGGATTTGTATGGATTACAGAAAATTAAACAAAGCTACTACGAAGGATCACTTCCCCTTGCCCTTCATTGATCAAATGCTTGATAGACTCTTGGGGAAGGAATTCTACTATTTCCTAGATGGGTATTCTGGTTACAGCCAAATTGCTGTAGTACCTGAAGATCAAGAAAAGACAATATTTACATGTCCTTATGGCAACTTTGCCTTCAAAAGGATGCCATTTTGACTATGTAATGCTCCAGCAACCTTCTAGCGATGTATGATGGCAATATTTTATGATATGATTGAAAAATCCATGGAGATCTTCATGGGTGATTTCTCAGTCTTTGGGGAAGCATTCCAGGGATGACTTAGTAATCTTGACCAAGTGTTAGATAGATGGGAAGAGACGAATTTGGTTCTCAACTGGGAAAAATGCCACTTTATGGTGCAAGAAGGAATTGTCTTGGGTCATAAAGTCTCTCGGAAAGGTATGGAAGTAGACAAAGCCAAGATAGAAGTCATTGAGAAGCTACCCCCCCAAAGTCAATCAAAGGAGTGAGAGGTTTTCTGGGCCATGCCGATATTTATAGAAGATTTATAAAAGACTTCTCAAGGATTTCTAAACCTCTGTGCCAGTTGTTGGAGCATGACATAATATTTGATTTTACTTCAGAATACTTGCAAGCTTTCCAGATTCTGAAAAAGGCTCTTATTTCTGCCCCTATAATCATTGCCTCTGATTGGTCTAAACCTTTTGAACTAATGTGTGACGCAAGTGATTGTGTTGTGGGAGCTGTGCAAGGGCAGAGGCATGACAAGGTATTTCATTCCATTTACTATGCTAGTAAAACATTGATTGATGCTCAACTAAACTACACAACAACTGAAAAGGAATTACTGGCAGTGGTGTTTGCCTTTGAAAAATTCAGAGAATATTTGATTGGAACGAAGGTGATTGTTTATACTGATCATGCAGCCATTAAATACCTGATTTCCAAAAAGGATGCCAAACCTCGGCTGATCAGGTGGGTCCTTCTATTGCAAGAATTTGATCTGGATATCCGAGATAAAAAAGGAATAGAGAATCAAGTAGCTGATCATCTATCCATATTGGAAGATGAGAATGAAGCCATAAGGAGCCCTGAGATCCTAGACCAGTTCCTAGATGAGTACTTGTTATGGGTGGATGATGTTGCAGCACCCTGGTACGCTGACCTGGTGAATTATCTTGTAAGTGGTGTTATCCCTACAGATTTCAATTCACAGCAAAGAAAGAGATTTTATCAGCAAGCTAAGCAGTACTTCTGGGAAGAGCCTTATTTATACAAGCAATGTGTTGATCACTTGTTGAGAAGGTGAGTAGCTGAAGATGAGATCCAAAATATTCTCTTTCACTGTGAATTCATCACTGTGAATCCATAAGAACAGCTGCAAAAGTTCTACAAACTGGTTACTTCTGGCCTTCACTGTTCAAAGATGCTCATAACTATTGGAAAAATTGTGATAAAAGCCAAAGGGTGGGAAACATTTCTTCAAGACAAGAGCTGCCTCTTAATTCCATTTTGGAGGTGGAGCTGTTTGATGTCTGAGGGATTGATTTCATGGGCCTCTTCCCACCTTCCTTTGGAAATTTGTATATCTTGGTTGCGGTTGACTATGTTTATGGGTTGAGGCTGCTGCGTTGCCAACAAATGATGCTAGGGTGGTCTTTAAATTCATACAAAAGAACATTTTTCCCAAGATTTGGCACTCCTCGGGCTATAATATCTGATGAGGGCACTCACTTTTACAACAAGTTGTTTGCCGGTGCTCTAGCAAGATATGGGCGAAAAAAAAAAATTGCTACAACATATCACCCCCAAACAAATGGCCAGGCAGAGCTGTCTAACAGAGAAATCAAGAGGATCCTTGAGAAGGTAGTCAACCCATCCAGGAAGGATTGGTCCGTGCACCTCGATGACGCGCTCTGGGCTTACATAACTGCTTATAAGACACCTTTAGGGATGTCTCCCTATAGGTTGGTCTATGGAAAAGCATGTCATCTACCCTTGGAGCTGCAACATAAAGCCTTCTGGGCAACGAAAAAACTCAACTATGATTTAGCTCAGGCTAGAGTCTCAAGGATGCTGCAGCTTAATGAACTGGAAGAGCACAGAATGTTTTCTTGTGAGGGATCAGAGGTGTAAAAGGCCAAGACAAAAGCATGGCATGACAAAAAAAACCAACACAGGGGATTTGTTGTGGAAGAGCAAGTTTTGCTTTTTAACTCTAGACTAAGGCTCTTCTCTGGCAAACTCAAATCAAGGTGGGCTGGACCTTTCACAATTGTTAAAATTTATCCTCATGGAGCAGTGGAACTACATGATGCAGCAAGTAGTAGAACTTTTAAGGTAAGTAGTCAAAGGATTAAACATTATTGGGGTGAGCCAATTGTTAGAGCACAGGCCACCATAATAATGGTTAATTCTTGATGGTCTAAATGACTCTGGTTAGTGCTGAGGACTCTTAAACCAAGCGCTCCTAGGAGGCAGTCCAGATTTCATTTTTTTTTTTTCCAGTTTTCAGTTAATTTTAATTTGATGTCAATTAGCTTTAATTTTTGTCTAACCAAAATAATGGGAGAAGGAAATGAGATATGCGAGTGCAGGAACCAAAGCAATGCTAAGTGGTGGTGATGTTGGCAATTTGGGCTTGATTGGTCAGAGGCCCATTAACACGGTTGGCAAATAAATAAACTAAAAAGGTGGGAACTTGAAGAGTTTTGGGGTTGAAAAAGTTTTAAAAAAATAGTAAATTGTTGAAGGGATAAGATTGGGCGGTAATTATTCCCTCCCATTTTCTCCTCTCTTCCCAATATCTCCAGCCCAATACCCAACACACACACACATCACTCACACAACCACCCCCATTAATCAGCCACCAAATGATAAATATCCCCCTCCATTCACCAATTATCCCTCACAACCATTCCCACTCTCCCACTCACTGAAGCCACAAACCCTTCCATCTCTCAACCTTTTCATCTTCGCCTTCCCCAAACCCTCAACTCTATACCCATCCAACCACCATGCCTAAGGTCAAACACATAGCCCTTGAAAAAGGCCCAGCCCACCTCCAGTGACGAATTCGAAATGTATCCCAAATTTGTTGATGCTGAGGCCTTGCAGAAGTATAATGCTGTAACGATGAAGAGAGACCCCTATGCTGAAAAGGGGTTTATGCTTTCTGAAGACCCACACTATGGCCTCACTGAGAAGGTGACATCGGTGATTGCAAAGCTAAAATGGAAAAGGTTTGCTGCTCATCTCACTGGCTTCTGCACACCATGGGTGTGTGAGTTCTATACCAATATTGGCTGTGCAGAGCAAACGCACTCTGTGGTGCGTGGAACCAAAGTTTCCTTCTCTGCTACAACACTAAATTTTAAATGGAAGATGAATGAGATAGAAGATGAATACAAGCCTTTACCGGAAGGAGTCGGTGAGAAAAAGTTGAATGAAATGAAGGCTGCACTCACAATTGCTGGAACTCCATGGGTGCCTAGCACTGGAAGTCAGTACAAAATTGCAAGGTCACAACTGAAACCCTTGGCAAAAGTGTGGTATCACTTCCTCGAGCACAAACTCTCCCCCACATCTCATATTGAAACTGTTGAGAAGGAGCGGTTGTTGCTCCTCTACTGCATTCTGAAAAGGAAGAGAATCAATGTTGGGGCAATCATTGAGAGAGAAATATCAAGTTGTGCTATGCGCACAAGGGGACAACTAATCTTCCCCTTCTTGATAACTGAGTTGTGCAAGAGGAGTGGTGTGGAGTTCCACCAAGGAGAAGGAGAAGAAAGAAGCCCCGAAGGAATAGATGCCTCTCTCATTCAACGGTTCATCACAAACTCCACTAAGGCTGCTAAAGCTAAGGGTGTGAAGAAGGGAGAGCCTTCAGAGCAGTAGGATCGCTCTGAGGAGCTAGAGCAAAAGGTAGATTCAATGACTCTTATGCTGCAGCAACACATAGAGCATCAGCAGCTGTTCTGGCAACTCATTTATGATCATTTTTAGTGGCAACGGAAGGGTTTAGAACTTACCCAAGGCAAGAATTTCTACCCCATCCCTCAGTTTCTAGAACAGATCATGCCCAAGCAGCAAGAGTCTATTGACAAGAACTCTCCCACCAAGCAGCCTTCTGCACCCACTAACTCTGCCAACAGCAAATCCCATTCAATAGATTGGATGCCCACCCCACCGTCAAAGCAACCAACCACCACCACCACCAAGATTGACAAAGGCAAGAAGAAGATGCATGCAAGCCCCCAGCCTGAACAAAGGGGTAGTGAAAAAAATTAGATGAAGAAGTGGAGCAAGAAAGACCTGCTACTCCACCTCCAACATCCAAAAAGCAACCGCGCAAAAAAGATAGAGTGCCCTATGAAGACTTTGTTAGGAAGATAGTTGCATATTACCCTACCTCTGAGGAAGAATCGAAACAAGACACTCCCTCCACTGCTCAAAAATCGAAAACATTTGAGGGAGGCAAGGTTCAGTCTAAATTTGCTGCAGCATTGGAAGCAGAGGAGGAAGAAGGAAAAGATAGTAAGAAAGACCAAGTTGAGGAACCTGAGCTAGAAGTAACAGGGGGAATAGAGTCCTCTGCTCCCCTCAAAGTGAAGGATTTGGCTAAGTCTGGGAGCACAAGGAGGAGCTCCAGAAAGAGGAATCTGTGACTTGTTCTTACAATGCAATTGCTGCAACAATTAACCAGGACTTCCCTATTGCTCTACCTCCTCTTTTTCATTGCCAAGATTATCTGCTTTCTGTTGCTGATGTACTGCGGTCACTAGGACCATCTCAGTTTAAATTTTAGTTGTTGAAATGTTATTTAGGGTCAGCATGTTGGGATAAGCCCTAGTGGCCAATCTATTTTGAATACATAATCATTTGTATCATGAATTTGATCATATATTTGATATATGTATCAGACATTTATTTATTATATTATATTTGATGATCATATTTATAGCATAATAATTCCTTAGAATAGGTAGTTCATTTAATGGAACGTCAAGTATGACTTGACCATGGGATGCCAATAAATTATAAACACTATTCTTAAATATCCATAGTCAAAGTATTATTATTAATAAGGACAATAATAATACATTGAGACTATTATGTGAGTGTACTGATGACCACATCTCACGGGTCATAGATGTAACATCCCGATTTTCATGCTTTCTAATATCAGCAAATTATATAAATGAGTTTATATTTTTATCTGATATTTAGAAAATTAAATTAAATAAACTAAGACCACATTCAAGCTCTACGCTATAGTAGGGAGTTATGGTTAAATTGTGGGTCGAAAACTAAGACGGAGCCCGGTCAGCGTTTTTCACTGACCGTATGATTTTACTGCTCAGACGACCTAATTTTGACTCGTGAGTGAAGCAGTTAGGCTTAGAATCGAAATTTCCTATACTTTTGATAAAATTGGTCTTTCGCACTAAAAAGCAAAATAATATAAGTTATTCGGGTGGAATCTTAAATCGGGTGACAAACGGAGCTGAATAGGGATTTACCGGGACCCGCTAACGGATAAACATGAAGTCACATCAGGTCACATCACCTAGGAAGGCGTGCTAGTGTCATGATGACGATTGAAAATATCTGGACGCAAAAAGACCAAAATGCCCCTGATCTTTTTCACATTTACCATTTTGCCCTTGCGTGAAAAGACTCTTTTACCCTTAAGTGAATTTTTTTAGCCTCCTTATCCCTACCTTCACCAATCCCACGCACCCCTCATAGAAACACAAGAACATTTCATTTCTTCACTCCATTTTCTTTCTTCACTTTCTCTCCATTTCAAAAAAAAAGGCTTCAAGTTTTTGGTGAAACAAAGTTGATAAACTTGATCATCTTCATCTTCTAAGAGGTATGGACTTCTTCATTGATCTCTCAACATCCATATTCCTCCATTGAAATCATGTGTTTCAAGCTTTTGTTCAAGTTAAAGCTTAAACTTCAACTTCATAAATTCATAGGAAATTATAGAAAAATCCGTTTGATGTCAAACCAATTTCTATGAGCTAGTTCCATTACCCTTTTTCATTATCCAAGAGCATGTAACAAAAATATTTCCCTAGCTCATATGGGTATGAATGGCCGAAACCTATACCTTAGGAAATGATGAGTTTAGTGTTATGTGTGCTTAAGAATCATTGATCCAAGAGTTAGGAATTTTTAGACATCTCTAACCTATTTTTCTAAGGGATGGCCGAACCCTATCTTGGTTGATTGAATGGGTTTTGGTTCAAATCTTTGACAAGTAATCATAGATTATGTCTTACTCATGCTTAAGGATCATTAATCCAAGAGTTAGTAAAGTTTTAACAACTCTAGCCTATTTTGCTAAAAAGGGGCCGAACCCTAGTCATATGAATTAGAGGGGTTTTGATTGGATTGTATTAATTTCTGGTTGTGATTTGTTGTAAAGGATCAGACGGTGTTTGACTATTCGGAAGCGTGAACGGTTGATAGTTGCGGAGCCAGTGTCGGAGTTGCTCGGGGAAGCACGGGGGGAAAACTATTCAGGTGGGGGAAAGAACCACGATATCGTCGGGGAGGCAAGATTAAAATAATTAATATTGATATGCATAGGGCGACTAAACCCTACTAGTGGTCGAGTGACCGATAGGTTGATTTTATGATATCGAGGTTGTATGTTGTATGTTAGTATGCTTAACATGATATATGTGATATATATGTTGTGCCTAGTAACATGCTTAGGATTACTTAAATATGTACCTATGAGTTGATGAGTTGTTATGCTTGCATGAGTATTTAATACAATGAATACGATTATTAAGCCTAATTATGGTTGTTGATGATATGATGTTGTGATTACTGTTGTATGAGTAGAGATAGGCTGTGATTTCTGATAAGTTGGGAGATGAACATGTGGTGAGGATTTTGAGGATATTTATGTTGAAGTGCTCAACCTAGAGATTTTGTTGATATGTTGATGTTGAGATATAAAGTTGATACCCGGTTATACCGGAGAAAGTTGGTCGTAGTTGTGTATGAGTTATGGTTGAGACACTAAGTTGTTGATCCCGAGATGAGTCGGTGAGGTTCATGTCGCATTGTTGTTGTTCATCACTGTGTTGACGTATGGGCGATTAATCTTGCCTGCGGGGAGATGATCGTACCCATTAGTTGTGAACAGGCGAATATCCCGACCTGGCCTGCGGGCTGGGGGATATGTCGTTACCGTAAGTTGTGTTATTAACTGGTGAATATTCCGACCTGGCCTGCGAGCTGGGGAATATGTCGTACCCATGAGACGAGTTGAGCCTGCGGGCTGTTGGCCGAACCTTGCATTATGGGGGGTGGCACAGAGATGAACGGGACATCTTGATCTGTTGGGGATATCGTGTCGTGATCGCGTCCATATAGTCGTTAGTTGCATGTGTGAGAGACAGTAGCGAAGAGAGCAGGACTTGGGAGATGATAGCTTGACATTGTTGTGATGTTGTATGTTGCTATCTATATATCTTATTTTATAGCTATTTCCCTATTTATGATGTATTGCTGTTTCTTATCCTCGTACTTCTCTATGTTGTATTTTATTTATTCTCGATCGCACGAGAAGATCCTGTTGAGGAATTGTCAGAGGAGATTGATGGCATACCTGTTGACCTTGATGCTGGCAGGAGAGCCTCGGATCCCAGTGTTGGGACACTTTGAGCTGCTTGGTGCAGAGGAAGATCGTCTCTGGGAGATTGACTACTCTCAGTGAAGAGTAGTGTATGGGCCCGACTACCGTATACGTTATCGTCTTGTTTGGGTAACAGTCTTAGGTTATTATGGCCAGCATGGGTTGAGCGAAATGTAATTTTGGGGCCAGGAGATGAAGTCGTATGTATTTTATGTTGTTGCCATACTTTCAATTTATATGTGTTGCGTACTCTGAGGGTTTGTAATTGGTATCAGTTGTTGTAAGCTCTACTGCTAAAGCCAATATATATATATATATATATATATATATATATATATATATATATATATATATATATATATATATATATATATATAGTCGTGGTATCAGTATTGGTTGTTTTCAATATTTCTGCATTTTTATTTAATCACGCTACGTTGCAACGTTAAGAAGTTGAGTTCAAGTTACTAATGGGACCTCCGAGGAGGGGCTGTCTCAATAGATATAAGATGTCAAGTCTTCACATATGTATAAATATTAGTGAAATATTTATACTGGAGTGACCCGTTATGAGAAAGCTGCATAATAGTTATGTAAGTATCATAAGTGATTCTCATGGTGACCATAGTGAAGTAGTCCTTCAACTTGAAGTCCTTACGATTCCTAACATATGTAATTGTAGGCTTTAATACTATTAAACGTTGTCTGTAAGAGGACACCTATAAAGATAGTTATTGGGTCTGCAATGAAACATGTTGAGACATGTGAGTGATGTAAATATGATTCATCCCACCTACATAACAGGAGTAATGTCTATAGGCCTTTTGATGGTAAGCGACGTAGAAATACATGGCCATGCTAAGGTGGGACAATATAAAATATTAGGCCCACATGATCGTACTTCAATTACTAGATCAGGAAATAAATAATTGGACTTAACAAGGATGACATATTTATGCCTTGTGTTCAATTATGACATTGAGACGAAAGGACGTTAACTGCACATTATATATGGTTACAATAAGGTTATAATTATATCACCAATATTCTAATTAATTGGGTAGCAATGATGTATTGCTAGATGCCGCTCATTGTTTATAATATTAATTGATTATTAATATGATTAATAGTAATTAATATTATTACCAATTAATTGAGAACCTATAGGGTCACATGCATAGAGAAAATGTTCAGAAAATTAATTTAATTGATTAATTAAAGATGATTTAATTAATAATTAAAATGGGATCAGTTTAATTGATTAATTAAATATGATTTAATTAATAATTAAACATTGGGCCTGTAGCGTACAGCAGCCCAACTGGGTTAGGTTAAGTGAGTGACATCTATTAGTAAGCTGTGCACGTCACATAAGGTACACACCACATAGAGCACTCATAACGGCCGCTGTACACCCTTGACTGGCACGCCCTCTTTTCTCTCTTTGTGTGTCGTGCCTCTCCCAATCCTGATAGCTAGCACTATGCTATCTCTGACATTTGTTTGCTCGCGTGGACTGAGTAGAGGTATTGCTACTTTGCAATACTGGTGATAGAGAAGCCTTTTTTTATGGTGGTTATGGCTGAACAGTTATCGTAATCTTGCGTTCCTAGATTCGTTAACCGTTGGATCGGGTTGAAATTTGGATAACAGGTTCGTGACATGTGTTTCTACATCTTCACCGTTCATTTTTTCGATACGAGATCTAGAACGAAAGTTATGAGCATCGCAAGTAGCAGCCTTTTTTGGCTAACCGGTGTGGTTGACGCGCTCACAGTGTTCGCGGTAAAGCTACGCTTCAAGAGGTAAACACAATATCCTTGTGATTCATATGCAATGCGTGGTCCTTTTGTTAAGGGATTTTTCCTCTTAAGAGGTTTTTGAAAATTATTTTTGAAAATTATCCCACTTGAAACCCCAATAGTGGTGTCAGATAGTCTGATCGTAGTTTGTCATGTATCCTAGGATTGTTTGTCATTGTATGATAACATGTTTATTGCTTTTAAATATGTTTTGTATGTTTAAAAGCACGTTTATATGATTTGTATGTGATATAAATGTAACATCCCGATTTTCGGTGCCATCTAAGATCGGTGAAATGTATAAATAAGTTTATATTTTATCCGAGACTTAGAAAATTATTTTTGACAAACCAAAGTCATATCCATACTCTACATAATTGTATGGAGCTACGGTTAAATTTTGAGTTGAAAGTTCGGAGCCCGGTCTGCGTTTTCGCTAACAGTAAGATTTTACTGATCAGAAAACCTAATTTTGACTCGTTAACGGAATAGTTAGGTTTTATATTTTATTTGCAACAATATTTATTATTTTGAAAATTTTCAAAATAAATAAGTCATTATACGCTATTAAGGCGTAAAACCAAAATCGGGTGAACAACAGAGCTAAATACGGGATTTCAGGGACTCGCCAAAGGATAAGCATAAAGTCACTTCAATGACAACTCACCTAGGTGAGTCACCACGTCATCATTAAGATTCTACAAATATCTAAGATATTTAGGGCGAGAAAAGACTGAAATGCCCTTGACCTTTTGTTTTATTTCCAATTTTGTCCTTGGGTAAAATGACTCTTTTCCCTGAGAATTTATGAAATGACCCTTTTGACCCTGTGACTCACCAATGTCATCATTACCTCTAGAAAATATCTAGATATTTATAGAGGAAATGACAATTATGTCCCTAGTCTTTTGTTAAATGACAATTTTGTCTCTAAGTGAAATTACCCTTTTGTCCCTAAATGAATAAAGTTTTGACCTCCTTGTCCCCTTGAGTTCTCACGCCTAAGACCCCATCATAAGCAATTCCATTTCACTTTTTCACAAACACAAAGTCTTGCTCACTTTATGGTTTTGAAGATCAAAGTTAGAATTTTTAGTTTTCTCTCAAATGTTCTTGGTGTTCTTGAGTTGTTCTTCACTTTCTCTCCACTTTCCCAATAAACTTTCTCTCCACTTTCCCATCAACCTAGAGGTAAACTCTCTTGACTCAAGTCAATAAACTTGTTCCTTGCTTCATTGTCTTAACATCTATGTGTTTTGTTTCTCAAGTGATCCATAAGCAAATTTGTAAAGCACAACTTGCTTGATTCTTGCAATCTTTCATCATTCAAGAGGTAATCTCTTTTCTCTATGATCAATCATGATCTCTTCTTCATTCATTTTCTTGATCCAAGGCTATGAACATCATGTTTCAATTTCTAAGATCCATATTCAAAAATCTCTAGAAAATCATAGAAAAATTCTTTTAATGTGAAATCAATTTCTATGATCTAGTATCATCATCCTCTATCACTATCCAAGAGCATGTAATCAAGTAACATGTCTAGCCTTTTTTTTTATTGAGTGGCCAAAACTATGACTTAGGGAAATCATGAGTTTTGTTTCAAATTTTTGTATAAGGTAACTTCATTTAGTGTTGTGTGTACTTGAGGATCATTGATCCAACAGTAGATAAAATTCTAACATCTCTAGCCTAATTTAAATTAAGGAGGCCGAACCTAGCTCCTAGTCGACAAGGGATTGTATTTTTGTGATTGTTGAAGTCTGGATTGATTGATTGATGGTGGTTGTTGTTGAGTGTTTCGGACGAGTAATCGGAGGATTGCGGACTAATCGGACGACATTCATTCGGAGGATTACCTTCAAGAGGTAAGGGGAGTATGCCTAAGGGATTTTTCTGATAACTATATGTTATCCGTGATTGGTCTGTATAGTGCTGATTGAGCTTCGTATGGTTGTACTAATGTTATATGCTTTAGTATATGTTATGATGATGTATGTTTGGATGGAAAATGTTTTCATGTATGGTGAAAACCATACTTTGATCTCTAGATCAAGTAAGGATTTTTATGCTTGTTTATGGTTGAATGATGCATAATTATGGTTCATCATAATATTGTGATCATTTTGAGCTATTACTTGACAAGTTAATGAAGCAAAATCTTCACATCCCACGTGATATAGCATTCGGCCATAATGGTTACTAAAGGAAGAACATGAGCTTGTTCTTGAACTCCAATGTTTTTGAAAGCAAATAAGTGTTTTAGTAACTTGTATTTCAAAAACAAATAAGAAGTGGTTTTTATCCAAAGTTCAACTAGGGATTCGACCCTTAAAGTGTTTTTAACTAAAGTGAATATATGTTTTACTTTAGTCAAAGTTTGTTCAATTAACTAAGTGTTTTAAGAATAAAATGATGAAAGTGATTTCATGAAAGTAAAATTAACATGAAGTTACTTTAGGTTTAGTAGGATGTCACATTCTTTTTAAAAACCAAGTTAACATTCAATCTTCAAAGTATAAAGAGGATTTGGTCCTAAAAGTTTAGATTTAAATGAATCATAGTTCGAAAACTAAATGAAAATCTCATTTCTTTTACGCTAACTTAGATCATGGTTTTACACTAAGTTAGTAAGGAAAAACCTTTTCAAATTGGTTAAGGTACTTTACTTCAAGCAAGTAACAAAGTTCTTTTAAATCAAATGAGTTTTTAATTAGAAAGGTTTTCGTTTGCAAAGTCTTAAATCGAGGGTTTTCAACTCAAGTCGTAAAGTTTTACGCATGAAAACCTAAGTTAAGTAATTAACTTAGAGAAAAAGAAAAGAGATAATTAAGTCTAGTATATGGTGGAACAAGACCATGCACTACTATACCATTGATGACTTAGTTCATCAATGACTTCATAAGCCTTAAGTGAATCAATACTCTTTTCATCCAAGAAAGTCGTTCAACTATTTCAGTCTTGTGATGACTCGATCCCAGAGGGATCACGAGATTTATCCGGTGGATAAAAGTTTTATAATACAAAGACGCGTATAGATCCTAAGGAAGAGAACCTTAGTGAACCTTGAGGTTTATTCGGTGGATAGACATTACTTTATCGCATCTGTTTTGTGTAAGAATTGGCATTTCATTGCATGAGTTTGTAAGGCCTTGAGCCTAGGAGTTGAGCTTACACCTAGATGCATGTGCGAATCTTACGGTGACGATCTTAAATGGTCTTTGGAGGTATCAGGGTTGGAAGGGCTGACATGAGACCAGTTGGTGATTCTTTTGTGTCATGGCGAATCCGAGCAATACACTGATATTCTCTACTAGATGCCGTACTTTTCATGTTTGGTCGAGAGTGTTTCTGTAAAGCTAGATACGTGCACGTTACATTTGTTCTATCATCTTGCCCATGGCTGGCATTAACCGGAACATGTCCTCCCATTCACTCTCTCCAACGATTTGTTAGCTCCATGGAGTAGGGGTCAGAGTTTTACCTTTGTGGCATATAGCATTGAGTCATGTACATCGTATTGTATTGCTTTCAAAGGTGTCTTATGCTGCTAATTGATTAATATGATATATTGCGATTTATGGTATGCATGTTGGACATGTTGTTACCTGGTGTGTTGTCTCGTTTTACTTCTACTACTGTGCTGTGTTGATACTGCATATGTTCATATGTTGTTTTGTGTGTCGTTCATGTATTTATTGCATTTAAATCCATATATTGGTTACTCACCCTTGCCTGTACATGTTGGACACCCTGTTGTGTTTTTGGATACGTGTACAGATGCTTCTCAATGGTCATTTGGGTCACTTCGAAACCCTGTAGCTTGTGTTTCTTGATGTCGACGATGAAGATGTGTGGACTGTTGACGACGAGGCCCAGTCTCATTGGTACGTTGTATGCTAGGTAGTAGGCTCTATTGTCCTTAGAGTTCTTTTATCAAACCAGCTCTTAGGATTTTTAATGTTTAAGTTGAGAAAGTCGGTATAAGTGATTTTGACAACCTTTGTACAATTTGGGACTTCAGTGTAAAAAACAATTTCAGGAAAGCTTATGTGTGATGGTAAAATGATTTATGAATAAACCCAGTTTATGTGTGTTGTCAAGTACAACGTGATTTTATTGTTGTGATGTATGTATCACTTTTCCAAAGTATTATGCCGAAAATTTTTACACCCAAGTTTTCTAACTTCAAGTAAATTATTTTCCAAAAGCAACCAGCAATTCCCTTTTAAATTTAATTTCGCACGTGTTCAATATGTAATTCCCAAGTGGGGCGTTACAATAAATCTCTTTGAACACGTTTTGTTTGCTTGATTGTGCTCCTGACATAAACAACGACTCGCTTCTGGAATCTTGTTGCGCCATCTGGCATGGCCATGCTATCTATAGCACGGCCGTGCACGTTTGAGTTAGGGTTAGTGAACGCGTAGCACGGCCATGCGCCGTTTGGCACGACTGCGCCACTTTCAAACAGCGTCAACGAACTTTGAGCACGGTCATGCTCCTTTGAGCACGGCCGTGCATATGCTAAACAACATCAGTGAGTTTTCAGCACGGCCGTGCGCCATTTGGCACGGCCGTGCTGATGGATAGAATGTGATTTTGTCCCCTTTTGCATATTTATAAATTGTTTATTAAATGTGCTGTATATGGTTATGTGTTGGGAATTTGCATATTTAAAAACAAAAATGCAGCGGAAAAATTCCCACCAAAAGATCCATGCGAATGGTCATGACTCATGATTGTAGTGTTTACCTCTTGTAGCGAAGCTTTGCTGCGATCACTGCAAGGGAAGAACAGATCTTCTGAATTGATCACGAGCACTACGAACACTGCTTTGAAGAGGAGGATGAACGCTATCACCAGTACCGCAATGGAACAACACCTCTACGCAGTCCACGCGAACAAATCACCGTCGGAGAAAGCGTCATGCTAGCTGACGGCAAGGGAAAGGGGCGTGCCTACCAAGGAGGTGGTGTGACGGCCGCTAGGTTATGCATAGCAATCTCTCAGCGCTTAAGTGACGTGCAAAGCCTTATAAGCTGTCACCCACTTACCCTAACCCCAATGGGCTTGTACGCTACATGCCCAATCTATAATTATTAAATCATATTTAATAAATTAATTCATTCTCCGACTATTTGCACTATGCATGTGACCCTATAGGTTCTCAATAAATTGGCAATAATATTAAATCACATTTAATATTATAAATAATGAGCGGCATCTAACAATACATCATTGTTACCCAATTAGTGAGAATATCGGTCATACGATATATACCGTATGGTAACCAAAATAACTGTGTAGTAAATATCCCTTCGTCCATATGTCTTAATTGAACACAAGGCATAAATGTGTCATCTTGTTAAGTTCAATTATTTATTTCTCAATTCCCGAGTAGACGTGTAATCACAAATGGGCCCAATATCACATATTGGCCCATTTCCTCGTGGCCACGCATATTTCACGTCTTACTCTATCGAGAGGCCCATGACATTACTCCTGTTATGTAGGAGGGACGAATCCTATCTACATCACTCACATCCCTCAACATGTTTCATTGCAGGCCCAATAACTACCTTTATGATCACCTTGTTAGGGATGACGTTTGATAGCATTAAAGCCTATAACTCCACAAGTAGGAATCGTAGTGACTTCAAGTCGAAGGACTACTTCACTATGGTTGCCATGAGAAGCGCTTATGACGCTTATGACACTTATATAACTATTATGCAGTGTTCTCATAGTGGGTCAATCCAGTACAAATAATACTCCTAATATTTGCACCTGTGTGTTGACTTGATATCGCATATCCATGACCCATGAGATGTGGTCATCAGTCTACTCACACAATAGTCCCTATGTATTATTGTTGTCCTAATTAACAATAATATTGGACTACGGATATTTTAAGAATAGCGTTCTATAGTTTAATGGGATCTCATGATCAAGTCACATTTGATGTTCCATTAAACGAACTGCCTATTCTAAGGACTTTATTATGTTAAATACTAATAACATAATAAATTAATGCCTATTCATATATCAAATATATGATCAAAGTCATGATGCAAATGATGATCTATTCAAAATAGATTGGCCACTAGGGCTTACACCAACAATCTCCCACTAGCACTAGAGCCAATCGGGCATTATTTGAACACCCATCGATCTAGTGTGAGTGTCATGCTACTATTGAGCATGAGACTCCATTAGCTGATTGTTCAGTGTTTGTCATTCTGCACATCTTCACATCTCCTCTATCGATCATCTATCAAATGAGATAGAAGCGCCTAAGTATATGTCTGGATCACTGGTGAGATCAAGTTTCCTTTGCTTACACGATTACTCCACCATCATCACAACGAGACCAATGGAGTTCGTAAAGTTAGGAACTATGCCTTGTTCATAAATGAACTTCCTGATCCAAACGGCCTCTAAATCTGCATTTGAGGCAACTATATACTCGACCTCTGTGATAAAATAAGCAACTGTCTTCCTTTTCAAGCTCACAGCGCCACCATTTAGGCAAAACACAAATCCAAACTGCGATCTGGAATCATCTTTATTGGTTTGGAAACAGCGTCGATGTAACACCTTACAACGACCTCTTCCTCACCTTCATTTGTCAAGAATGTATCTTCAGTTCTTGTCATGTACTTAAGAATGTTCTTGACTACAGATCAGTGACCTTCATTGAAATCAATATGGTACCTTCCTGTCATGCTCAAATCCTAACAAGTCTAGTATATTGAATCATGCATATTTAAAGTGCCTGAGCATTTGTCAGCATATGTATTCGGAATAAGGTTGAGCATCCTCAGCGATCTATCTCTATAGATCTTGAGTCCTAACACTTAGGAGGTCTCGCCTTGGTCCTTCACCGAGAAGCATTTCCCTAACCATGTTTTTACATTTTGTAGTGTAATGATATCATTTTCGATAAGCAGTATGTCATCCACATACAATACGAGAAATACAATCTCATTCCCACTAACCTTCTCGTACACACAAGGTTCATCCCCTTTCTTGATGAATCCAAACCGTCGTACAGCTTCATCAAAACGAAGATTTCAGCTTCTGAAAACTTGCTTTAATCCATAAATGGATCTTTGTAATTTACACACCTTTCCAGCATCCTTTGGATCGACAAAAACCTCGGGTTGTGTCATGTGCACATCCTCAAGAAGTTTCCCATTAAGGAATGCAGTCTTAACATCCATCTTTCAGATTTCATAGTCGTAATATGCAGCAATAGCAAGTAGAATCCGAACGGATTTAAGCATTGCAACTGAGGAGAAGGTCTCTTCATAGTTTACACCATAAATTTGTTTGAAACCTTTCGTGACCAGTCGCGCCTTAAAGGTATTCACCTTACCATCTATGTCAGTCTTCTTCTTGAAGATCCACTTGCACCCTATGGGTTTTATCCCTTCGGGTGGCTCAAACAAGATCTAAACCTGGTTAGTGTACATGGATTCCATGTCAGATCCCATGGCCTCAAGCCACTTATCATATTCTGGGCCAATTACGGCCTCCTGGTAGATTACAAGCTCATCTTGATCCATGAGCAGCACATCACCTTCCTGAGTCAGGAGAAGTCCATATCTCTCAGGTTGGTGACGTGACATTTTAGACCTACGCAATTCTTGTGTTACTTTAACGGATGATTGAACTACAACACTTGTAGAACTAGTTCTTGTTCCATTGCAACGGATCAGTACTTTGTGGCACTTGGATTTCTCCAAGTTCTACATTCCTCCCACTGTCTCCTTTGGAGATGTATTCCTTCTCAAGGAACACTCCAATCCTAGCGACAAACACTTTGTCCTTGAAAGGGTTGTAGAAATAATATCATTTGGTTTCCTTAGGATATCCCACAAAAGTACATTTATCTGATTTGGGTCCAAGTTTATCTGAAATCAAATAAACCTGACAAGCCAAATCCTTATAAATGATATACTGGTCCTTCGGGCCACCTATATTATATAAGGTGTCATTTCAACCGCTTTAGATGGAACACAGTTAATGGTAAGAAACAGTTGTAAGTAAAGCATATCTTCAGAAAGAGTGATAGAGTTCTGAATGACTCATCATAGATCGGACCATAGGTACGACTAAGATAGTCATCAAGCTCGTGGCCTTTGTATTGATCATTACAATCTGATCGTATGACCTTAATACTCTTGCTTGGTTTATTCTCCGCTTCCTTCTTGAATTCTTTGAACTTTTCAAAGATTTCTGACTTGTGTCATACGCAAATTCATGTCTATTGAAATCATTAGTAAATGCGATAAAGTATGGAAACCAGCCTTTTAGCAAACTTGTTTAGTGGCCCTCATACAACAATATGCATCATGACATAATATCACTAGCCCTCTCACCTTACTGGTGAATGCGGCTTAGTCATATTTCCCAATAAGGAAGACTTACATATCTCAAACGATTCACAATCGGATGAGTCCAAGAGTCCATTTTAGTGGAGCTTGGAAATGCGTTTCTTACTTATATGGTCTAAAAGATATTGCTAAAGATATAGAAGGTCCAAATCACTTGGTTTGACCCTATTCGCATTTATGTTATAGATGAGTATATCGAGATCAAGGACACCAAGTCCATATCTCATATGAACACTAGTATAGAAAACATCAGTTGAATAAATAGAACAACAAATGTCCTTTTATTACAACTCAAAATCCTCTCTTGTCTATACAAGAAATGGAAGTGATGTTTCTATTACCAGCTGGAACTAAATAAAAATTATTTACTTCCATCAAGGTCCATAAGGCAAATTCAAACTCATAGAGTCAATGTAGCAACTTTTACTCCATTTTCACTCATACGTTGACCTTTGCCTTTAGTCAACGTCCTACTCCCTTTGATCCTTCACATTAATGTGAGATCTACATGCGGTATTAAATACCCATGATTTTGAAGTAGGTTGACTTCTACAACACAATGCTCCAAGAGGAAGTCATACTTCCTTTCTTATTCTTATACTCTTTCTGGTACCTTTGGTAGTTTTCTAATGTTTTGTCAAACCGCAATGAAAACAATTGTCTTCCTTTGCAACCCTGCTTGTCAACTTCAAGACAAAAGTACTGGGCTTTGAACTCGTTCTTAGCCTTGTTCGTCTTCTTGTTTAGCAGTTTTAAGACTTTCCCTTTATAGACTATCATAATAGTCTACCCTTTTCTACTGTAGAGACTCTGCTCGACAGTTCTCTAGTTACTTGCAATCTCTGGCAGAGGTCTGTCAGAATCATTCATAATGAATTGAGTATAATTATCCAGCAACAATTACAGGATCATATCACTGGCCAACATTTGGCCTAAGGGAAAACCCAGTTTACCAGATTCTCAATGTAATCAATAGTATGAAGCACATGATAACTGTCTGGATTTCCCTTCTACCAGTTCGCAACTAAAAAGGGGTCGGGAAGCCTTGATGTTCTTATGAATTGCATGCTCTCAATAGAGCATCATGAGATGCATGATCATATCACGCGCCTCCATGGTAGCAAGCATGAGGCATCCTACATCCAGGACATCGATTTGATGCTTCTCGTAAGCATCCTTTTCGATTCTAGTAGGAAGTGGTTGTTCAGGAATCATTTGCTCGAGAACATACAACATTTTCTTGTACTTGAGGACAATCCTCAAATTCCTATACCAATCCAGAAATTTAACTCTTGATATCTTGTCCTTCGGACATTTCGCAGTTAATTCAGTGTAAAACCATAGTAATTCTAAATACAGAAACATGCAGAAGATTTGTATCATGATAAAACATATTTAATAAGGTCTTTTATTAAATATGCCTCCCACTATTTTACTCAAATCAATGACCCACACCATTGACCCGAAAAATCCCGTTGGAAGATTTTCTAGTTGGACCAAGATCCATATTTCACTTCATTCTGAGTCAGCTTTGGCTGATCACCCAGAACTTGGCTATTTAGGTAGGAAACTCCTTTCCAATTACATCTCATGCAACTCTTGGGTGAATAACTACTTATTCCAATTTATCTAACAAATTGATGCCCAACTTCTTTGCCTCTAAGTCATTTCAATCCTATTGAATTCTCTTAGTTAAGTCAAACCCAATGGTTGGCAATTGGATATTACAATTATCCCATCGCGCCTCACCAAAATATATTAAGGTGCCCTACTTTGGCAAAGCCACACTTATTCGATTCTGGCCTTGACAAGTGCCACGCATCGGAAGGCATTTTCGAACATGACTTAATATTTCTTTTGAGGGATTTATTTATAAATTTGATCTCACCATAAGTTAAACTGTTTAACCTACTATATACTAACATGCATCTCATACATATATAGCACATAACAAATGTGACATGGTTATGGCCCCTAACGCATTGATTCTCCCAAGCCAATGAGAGAATCTAATCTAAAACCCTAGTAGCGCACAAGCTTCACCAAGCAAGATCACCTACCAAGTCGTCCGCTTTTGAAGTCGTCTTCTTGTCCCCACCATAACATTACAATAGGAAGAAACCTCTTTTACATTCGAGGGGAATAAGGTCAGAAAAGAATGTACATATGGAAATTAAGAGAAAGGCACGACACGCAGGCCGTATTTCAAAATAACCAAAGAAAGAAGAAAAAGGACTAGGGCCATAACCATTCACCATATAAAACCAAATACATAATAACAATTTAATAATAAAATACCATAATATTTATTATTATTATTATTATTATTATTATTATTATTATTATTATTATTATTATTATTATTATTAAGTGATTTCAAAAACCACTCAAAACAACGTTTCTGATATCCTCATAATTGATTACCATAATCAATTACTGTTATTCTGACTTCTCAGAAAATGACTACTGTTCTATCATAAACGATTAACATAATCGATTATTATTTTTCTAACTTCTCAGAAAATGACTACTATACTATCATAATCGATTACTGTACCACCATAATCGATTATTGTACTGCCATAATCCATTGCATAATCAATTACATAATCGATTACCTAATCCATTATGTAATCTGTTATACGAACTTTTATGCAAACACTTTGCATAATCGATTATACAATCGATTACCTAATCGATTATATAATCGATTATTGTGGTTCTGACCAGAATTTGCCTTACTTCCACGACGATTTGGGCATCAACATTTGATCCCTTATAATCAATTAAGGTGCGCATGACAGCAACACTTGCTGTCGTCGCAAATCAAAACAAGGATTTTAGAAAAACGTTTTCGCAAAACACTTTTACGATTTTCAAACCACATGTTAAAGATCATATCTTTTCAAAACTAAACATTCTATAACATATAAACACACAAGAGAATCATGGTTTTGTAACCTGGCTCTGATACCACTGTTGGGAATTTGCGTATTTAAAAACAAAAACGCAGCGAAAAAATTCTCAACAAAAGATCCATGCGAATGGTCATGACTCATGATTGTAGTGTTTACCTCTTGTAGCGAAGATTTACCGCGATCACTGCAAGGGAAGAACAGTCTTCTGAATTGATCACGAGCACTATGAACACTGCTCTGAAGAGGAGGATGAACGCTATCACCAGTACCGTAATGGAGCAGCACCTCTACGTAGTCCACGCGAACAAATCACCGTCGGAGAAAGCGTCGTGCTAGCTGATGGCAAGGGAAAGGGGCACACCTACCAAGGAGGTGGTGTGACGGCCGCTAGGTTATGCGCAGCAATCTCTCAGTGCTTAAGTGACATGCACAGCCTTATAAGCTATCACCCACTTACCCTAACCCCAATGGGCTTGTACGCTACAAGCCCAATCTATAATTATTAAATCATATTTAATAAATTAATCCATTCTCCGATTATTTGCTCTATGCGTGTGACCCTATAGGTTCTCAATAAATTGGCAATAATATTAAATCACATTTAATATTATAAATAATGAGCGGCATCTAGCAATACATCATTGTTACCCAATTAGTGAGAATATCGGTGATACGATATATACCGTATGGTAACCAAAATAACCATGCAGTAAATGTCCCTTCGTCCATATGTCTTAATTGAACACAAGGCATAAATGTGTCATCCTTGTTAAGTTCAATTATTTATTTCTCAATTCCCGAGTAGATGTGTAATCACAAATGGGCCCAATATCACATATTGGCCCATTTCCGCGTGGCCACGCATATTTCTTACTCTATTGAGAGGCCCATGACATTACTCCTGTTATGTAGGAGGGACGAATCCTATCTACATCACTCACATCCCTCAACATGTTTCATTGCAGGCTCAATAACTGCCTTTATGATCATCCTGTTACGGATGACGTTTGATAGCATTAAAGCCTACAACTCCACAAGTAGGAATCGAAGTGACTTCAAGTCGAAGGACTACTTCACTACGGTCGCCATGAGAAGCGCTTTGGACACTTATATAACTATTATGCAGTGTTCTCATAGTGGGTTAATCCAGTACAAATATTATTCCTAATATTTGCACCTGTCTGTTGACTTGATATCGCATATCCATGACCCGTGAGATGTGGTCATCAGTCTACTCACACAATAGTCTCTATGTATTATTGTTCTCCTAATTAACAATAATACTTGACTACGGATATTGTAAAAATAGTGTTCTATAGTTTAATGGGATCTCACGATCAAGTCACATTTGATGTTCCATTAAACGAACTGCCTATTCTAAGGACTTTATTATGTTGAATACTAATAACATAATAAATTAATGCCTTATTCATATATCAAATATATGATCAAAGTCATGATGCAAATGATGATCTATTCAAAATAGATTGGCCACTAGGGTTTACACCAACATTATGACCCTAGTTTTGGTGTTTAATTTTATTTTATAAATACGGCCTGCGTGTTGTGACTTTTACTTTATTTATTTTATTTTAAATTTTGTAAATTGTTCGGGTTGACATGGAGGCAACACCAGATCATGACACCAGTGGTAGGAACTTTGGAAGTTTGCTCGAGGGTCAAAGATTGTAATAATTAGTTTTTTTTTAATTATTGCACATTAGGAGGCCATAATCGTAATACGTTTTTTATGTCTTGTATGTTTATGTATGTGATGCATGAAATGTATGAGATGTATGATTTAAATTTGGAATTTAAATTGTATGATAGCATGTATGTCATTGTATGCTTAATATGTTTTGAATGTATGTAAGCTAGTATGCCATGTATGCTATGAGAGACGTTTATATGATAAACAAGCCGGTGACATCACTTAATTATTAAATTCCCTCAATAAATTAAGTTATTAAATGCCTCCGGATGTATGACACTCATCAAGGCCAGAATCATTTAAGTGTGGGTCATGCTACAGCTGAGCACCTTAATATATTCCGGTGAGACGTGAAAGATGAAATAACCTACTGCCAACCATTAGGTTGAACTTAACTAAGTGTATTCAATAGAATTGAAACGGTTTAGAGGCATGGAGTTGGGCATTAATCCATATGATGGATTAGAATAAGGAGTTATTCACCCAACTGGTCCAAGAATTACATTAGATGTAATTGGAAAGGAGTTTCCTACCTAAATAGCTGATTTATGGGCAATCAGCCACAACTGACTCAGAACGAGGTGAAATATGGATCTTGGTCCCACTAGAAGATCTTTCAATGGGATTTTCCGAGTCAATGATGAAGGTTATTGATTTGAGTAAAATAGTTGGAGCGTATTTAATAAAAGACCTACTAAATATGTTTTAATCATAATACTTATATTCTGTATGTTTCTGTATTAAATATCCTTGGCTACAAACACAAATTTTATTTCATTTTTGCCATACATCCTTGAGAAGGATGAGTTAACAAGAATTAATTTTCTAGATTGGTACATATTTTGAGGATTGTCCTCAAGTACGGGAAAAGAACTGTATGTTCTCAAGCATTTTTTGTTACTGCCATAAGGGTCGAAAGGGATGCTTAATAGAAGCATCAAGTCGATACTATTAGTGTACGACATCTCATGCCTGCAATCATAGAGACGTGTGATATGATCATGCACTTTATGATGCTCTAACAAGATCTAGCAAGGCATAAGATGCACTAGAAAGACTATAAAGACAAGAAAGGAAGTATGACTTCCTGTTCAGGCATATTTGTTATAAAAGTCAACATATCTACTCCAACATTATGGGTATTGGATACCGCATACGGATCTCACATTAATGTGAGGGATCAAAAGGAGTAGGACACTGACTAAAAGGTAAAGGTCTACCCTAAGAGTGGAAATGAAGCCAAAGTTGCTACATTGACTATAGGAGTTTGATTTTACCATTAGCTAAAGTTCTACTCTATGAGTGGAAATGGGGCAAAAGTTGCTACATTAACTATAAAAGTTTGAATTTGCCTTATGGGCATTAATGGAAGTAAATAACTGTTATTTTATTCCAGATGATAATAGAAACATCATTTCTATATCTTGTATAGACAAGAAAGAATTTCAAGTTGCAATAAATGGACAATTGTTGTTCCATTTATTCAACTGATGTCTTCTATGCTTGTATTCATATGAGATATGGACTTTGTGTCCTTGATCTCGATATGCTCATCTATAACATAAATGCGAATAAGGTCAAAACCAAGTGATTTGGACCCTCTATGTCTTTAGCAATATCTTTAGACCATATAAGTAAGAAACACATTTCCAAGCTCCACTAATATGGACTCTTGAACTCATCCAATTATGAATTGTTTGAGGTCTGCGAAGCTTACTTGTTTGGAAAGATGACTAAGCTCCATTCACTGGTAAGGTGGAAGGGTTGGTAATCTTTTGGCATGATAAATTATGACGTATGAGGGCCTCTAAACAAGTTTGCTAAAAAACAATATTTCGTACTTCGTCTCGTTTATTGATAACTTCAGTAAAGATAGGTTTGTGTATGACACAAGTCAGAAATATTTGAAATGTTCATAGAATTCAAGAAGGAAATGGAGAACTAATTTTGGAAAAGTATTAGGATCATGTGATCAGATCGTGATGATAAGTACTTAAGCCAGCTGTTTCATGACTATCTGAAGGAGTGTGAGATTATATCTCAACTCACTCCTCCTGGAACACCATAATGGAATGGTGTGTCCGAGAGGAGAAATCGCACCTTGTTGGACATTGTACGATCTATGATGAGTCAATCAGACTTCTCTGACTCTTTCAGGGGATATGTTTTACATACAACAGCTTTCACACCTAACCGTGTTCCATCTAAGATAGCTGAAAGACACCATATGAGATATGGACTGGTATGCGACCAAGTATGTCTTTCATTAAGATTTGGGGTGTCAAGTTTATAGAAACATTTGGTTTCAAATAAGCTTAGACCCAAGTGTGACAAATGTATCTTTGTGGGGTATCTTAAGGAAGAAAACGGACACTATTTCTACAACACTTCCGAGGACAAAATGTTTGTCGCTAGGACTGGAGTGTTCCTTGAGAAGGAACACATCTTTAAGGGAGACAGTGGGAGGAATGTAGAACTTGGATAAATCCAAGCACCACAGAGTATTGACTCGCCTGCAATGGAACAAGAATCGGTTCCACAAGATGTTGTGGTCCAACCACCAGTTCAAGTAACATAGACTCGCGTAGGTCAAACAGGACACGTCATCGACCTGAGAGATATGGAATAATCCTAACTCAAGAAAGTGATGAACCGCTCATGGATCATGATGAGCTTGTGAGTTACCAGATGGCTGTCGTTGGCCTAGATTTTGAGAAGTGGATAGGAGCCATGGGATCCGAAGTAGAATCCATGTACATCAACCGGGTATGGACCTTGGTTGAGTCACCTGAAAGGGGTAAAGCCCATAAGGTGCAACTGGGTCTTCAACAAGAAGACTAACATGGATGGGAAGTGAATATCTTTAAGGAGCGACTGATTCCGAAAGGTTTCAAGAAAATTCATAGTATGACTATGATGATACCTTTTATCCAGTTGCATTGATTCAAATCCCACTTGCTATTGGTTCATAGTATGACTATGAGATCTGGCAAATGAATGTCAAAACAGCATTCCTTGACAGGAATCTTCTCGAGGATGTGTAAATGACACAACCTGAGAGTTTTGTCTATTCAGAGAATGTTGGAAAGGTTTTGCAAGTTGCAAACATCCATTTATGGATTAAAGCAAACTTCCAGAAGTTGGAATCTTCATTTTGATGTAAACTGTAAGATAGTTTGGATTCATCAAGAACGAGGATGGACCTTGTGTGTACAAGAAGGTTAGTGGGAGCATAATTATTTTTCTCGTATTGTATGTGTATGACATATTACTTATGGAAACAAAATTCCTACACCATAAAATGTGAAAACATAGTTAAGGAATAATTTTTCAATGAAGGAATTAGGCGAAACGTCCTATGTATTAGGAATCAGGATCTATGGAGATAGACCGTCGAAATTGTTAGGCCTTAGTCAAAGGTACATAAATTGACAAAGTGCTTGGGCGCTTTAAATGTGCATGATTCCAAAAGGGTATCTTGCCTTGTTACGCGGCATATACATGTCCAAGAGACAGTCCCTGTTACATCATATGTAGAGGGAACGCATGAATAAGATTCTATATGCTTCGGCAATTGTATCTGTTATGCATGCTATGATACGTACTCGGACAGATGTCTTGTATGCTTCGAGCATGATGAGAAGGTACCAATCCAATCCCAGTGAAGGTCACTAGACCGAAATCAAGAATATCCTTAAGTACTTGAGAAGAACTAAGGATTCATTCTTGATCTAAAATGGTGAGGAAGAGCTCATTGTAATGGATTACACTGATGCTAGCTTCCAAACTGATAGGGATAACTTTAGATCGTTGTCTGGTTTTGTGTTTTGCCTTAATGGTGGCACTGTAAGCTTGAAAAGGTTCCAAGCTTGAGACAGATGCTGATTTTATTATAGGGGACGAGTATATAGTTGTCGTAAATACAGATTTAGAGGTCGTTTGGATCAGAAAGTTCATTTATGAACTAATCGAAGTTCCTAACTTTGCGAATTCCATTGATCTTGTTGTGATGATGATGGAGTAATCGCCTAAGCGAAGGAAACTTGATCTCTCCAATGATCCGAACATATACTTACATGCTTCCATCTTAATCGATGGATGATTAATAGAGGAGATGTGAAGATATGCAGAAAGCTACAGATGTAGTTGCCTTAAATACAGATTTAAAGGCTGTTTGGATCAGGAAGTTCATTTATGAACTAATCATAGTTCCTAACTTTGCGAAATCCATTGATCTTGTTACGATGATGATGGAGTAATCGCGTAAGCTAAGGAAACATGATCTCACCAATGATCCTAACATATACTTAGGTGCTTCCATCTCATTCGATAGATGATCGATAGAGGAGATGTGAAGATGTGCAGAATGACAACACTAAACCATCCACTATTGAAGTCTCTTGCTCAGTGGTAGCATGACACTAACACTAGACCGATGGGTGTTATATTGATGCCCGATTGGCTTTAGTGCTAGTGGGAGAGATTGTTAGGGTAAGCCCTAGTGGCCAATCTATTTTGAATAGATAATCATTTGTATCATGACTTTGATCATATATTTGACATATGTATAAGGCATTTATTTATTATGTTATATTTGATGATCATATTTATAGCATAATAAAGTCCTTAGAATAGGTAGTTCATTTAATGGAACGTCAAATCTGACTTGACCGTGAGATGCCATTAAATTATAGAACACTATTCTTAAATATCCATAGTCAAAGTATTATTATTAATAAGGACAATAATAATACATTGAGACTATTATGTGAGTGTATTGATGACTATATCTCATGGGTCATAGATATAAGATATCAAGTCTTCACATAGGTATAAATATTAGTGGAATATTTATACTGGAGTGACCCGCTATGAGAAAGCTGTATAATAGTTATGTAAGTGTCATAAGCGATTCTCATGGTGACCATAGTGAAGTAGTCCTTCGACTTAAAGTCACTACGATTCCTAACATTTGTTGTTGTAGGCTTTAATACTATTAAACGTTGTCTATAATAGGACAAGTATAAAGATAGTTATTGGGTTTGCAATGAAACATGTTGAGGAATGTGGGTGTTGTAGATAGTATTCGTCCCTCCTACATAACAAGAGTAATGTCTATAGGCCTTTTGATGATATGCGACGTAGAAATGCATAGCCATGCTATGGTGGGACAATATAAGATATTAGGCCCACATGATCGTACGTCAATTACTAGATCAAGAAATAAATAATTGGACTTAACAAGGATGACACATTTATGCCTTGTGTCAATTAAGACATTGAGACGAAAGGACGTTGACTGCACATTATATATGGCTACAACAAGGTTTTAATTGTATCACCAATATTCTAATTAATTGGGTAGCAATGATGTATTTCTAGATGCCGCTCATTATTTATAATATTAATTGATTATTAATATGATTAATAATAATTAATATTATTGCCAATTGATTGAGAACCTATAGGGTCACACGCATAGATTAAATGTTCTGAGAATTAATTTAATTGATTAATTAAATATGATTTAATTAATAATAAAATGGGATCAGTTTAATTGATTAATTAAATATGATTTAATTAATAATTAAAAATTGAACATATAGCGTACAGTAGCCCAAATGGGTTAGGTTAAGTGAGTGACAGCTATTAGTAAGTTGTGCACGTCACATAAGGTACACACAACATAGAGCACTCATAACAGCCGTTGTACACCCTTGACTAGGGTGCCCTCTTTTCTCTCTCTGTGTGCCATGCCTCTCCCAATCTTGATAGCTAGCACTACGCTATCTCTGATGTTGGTTTGCTCACATGGACTGAGTAGAGGTATAGCTACTTTGTGATACTGGTGATAGAGAAGCCTTTTCTTATGATGGTTATGGCTGGACAGTGATCGTAATCTTGTGATCTGAGATTCGCTAACCATTGGATCGGGCTAAAATTTGGACAGTAGGTTCGTGACATGTGTTTCTACATCTTCACCGTTCATTTTTTCGATACAAGATCTGGAACGAACGTTATGAGCATCGCAAGTAGCAGCGTTTTTTGGCTAACCGGTGTGGTTGACGCGCTCACAGTGTTCGCGGTAAAGTTACGCTTCAAGAGGTAAACACAATATCCTTGTCATTTATGTGCAATGTGTGGTCTTTTTGTAAAGGGTTTTTTCCGCTCAAGAGGTTTTTGAAAATTGTTTTTGAAAATTATCCCTCTTAAAACACCAACACAGCGGACTTTGACCTACCTTTTGTTTTCTCTTTATGATGCTAGTTTGTTTTGGGTGTTCTCTGCTTATGCCATGTACAAATTTCCCCCAACATGGGGATCTTTTGAAAAATTTAATGAACATCAAAGTTTTTGGACCCACTGTTTGGATTGAACACATGTTCGCACAAATGCAAAAATCTTTTCAGTGTGCTTGATATACTCAGTTTTTAATATGCTTAAAGCACTTGCTGTAGCACTCTGTTAACCTGTGAGATTTGAGCCCAAACAGTAGTTAATTTTGTTGATTGTGTGCCATTCTAGTGTATAATTTTGTTTAGTTTGACTTGGTTCTGATGCATGTTGACATATCTTTGCAGCACACACCCTAGCTAGAGGGACAATTGTTTTTTGTGTGTCCCTTGTTTAGCAGCCTGTTAGCCCACCCTACTGTGATTTCCATTGTGTTAACCTCCTTGAGCTGTAAGCCCTTTATTCTACTGCTGCAACCACATTCTTAGTCACTACCTGAAAAACAAATTGTCCCATCTAGTTGGAGTAGAGGCTATGCTTTCCTAGTGACAATGTTGTAGTTCAAGTTTTGGGTTGCTTGAGGACATGCACCATTTTAAGTTTGGGGGTGCTCAACAGTTGATTGTGTAAAAAGGAATGACCTTTGCTAGTAATAGCAATGTGTCATATATATATATATATGTTGAAAAAAGAAAGAAGAAGAAACAGATAAAGAGGACTGTATCAAGGCAGAAAGGCCCTTAAATGTTGGAAGCTATTCTCTGACTGCATAAAAAGAAAAATAAGGAAAGGAAGCAAGATTAAAAAGAGGAAATCAGCACCCGTCGGTGTAAAAATCTGTTTTGGGTTGTGAAAAAAAAAGGTTAATTGGAAAGAAGGAAAAGTATAGCTAAACTCCACCTAGTGTCAGCTACTCCCCAAATGCTTTCCCCACCTTAACCTAAGCCCGATTTTAACCCAATTAAGTCCTCTAGCTGTGTGTTGCATGGTTTTTGTTAAGTGTGTGTAGAAGCTTGTCAAGCTTAGAAAGAGATGCATGTGAATGATGACTGAGTGTAACCAATGCTGCTATGAGTAAAAAAGAACATACTGTTCTGAGAGTGAAAAGCTGCAGCATGTTGCCCTTTGTTGTTAAGGACTGGATTCCTAAAAATCCACTTGATTGTGATGCATGATTGTTGATTTTGTGAGAGGTTTAATCAGTGGGTTTGCCTTAGTTATATATCTATTTAAGTCAGTGTCATTTGTGTGGTAAGGCTAGTGTGTTAGTTTTCTTCGGTTTTTCTTTTGTGTGTTTTTCTATCTCTCTTGGCATTACTTGAGGATAAGTAATGGTTCAAGTTTGGGGGGGTGTGATAACTCTTAGAAATGAGAGTTATCTATGCTTTCCTAGCTTGAATTTTGGTTGTCTTTGAGTGATTTGTGTTTAGGATGTAAGTGTTTTTGAGTAGTTTAGAGTTTTTATATGTCATTAGGAAAAATTTACTATTTTGATTAGTTTTGGAGCTCTAAAGTGTGTCTTTGGTGCACAATAGGTTCTGGCTTATTGAGTGCTTAAATGGAAATAATGCTCTGGAATATGCTGTAGCATTCCTAGTCAAAGGGTGCCCCTTGGAGGACAAGAACTAATAATTTTCTCTCTCTTGATGACGTGTCCTAAGAGGACTGGCAGCGAGCTTACACATGGCTTTGGACTCTGTCGCTGCTATACTAGGGATTTGGGTCAGGACAAAAGTTTACTAACCTTTTTGGGCCCAAAAGTGGAGGAGAGAGGAATGGGGATTTTACCCTAAAAAAGGAACATTCCTTATCTTCATCATCAGACTTTATTGCAAGGAATAGCAGCTGCGCCTCCTCCATTTCTTTCTCCCATTTTGTCATGTTCTTTGTAACGAACTCATTCTCCATATTACATCTTTCTCTTAGTGTTTGTAAGCTCATCATGAGCTAAATTTGCTTTAGCTATGGATATGATAAATTTGTAATGAAACTCTAGTTGAAGTTATGTTGAAAATATGCTGATGCATTTTCTTTTAAGCTATTTTGTATGTGTTCTCTTTAAGTCTGATAAGCTTATTTAGAACTTGAGCTTTCTGAAACAAAAGTTAATGTAAGTGGACTTGATTAAAAGATAAGGATTAAGTTGCTAATTGGAAAGTTAGTAACGTTGAATGAATTAGGAATAATCTTCAAGTCCTTAGGCTAGCTGGAACGTGCTTAATTTGAAGAGGGTGTAATTAATATGAGCATAGAAATATGAGCATTTAATGAACCTTATCTTATTTGTGTTGGAAAACAAAGCTTTAATTTCCTGGAGCCATATGCTGCAGCATATCCCGAAGCATAATTTACACTAGTTTGAAGTTAAAAAGGAGTCATACCTATAGCTATCTTATTGAGATGACCCGTCGTCCCATTAAAGAATCTAAGATATTAACTAACCTTAACCGTATTACCAATGTTAGCGCGCTCTATTAAGAAAATGAAGCAAAGCGGAAAGATTAAAAGCGGAAACGAAGACAAGACTAAAACACACAATATATCAGAGTACACAGCTATAAGACATAAAGATATATACATGCATCGGTTGCCCCATCAGTAGGGCTACAGTAATATATACACACGAAGTACAGCGATACTATCCATAAAGAAAAGTACATCAAAAGGTAAGAAACCTCTCATGCTAGCAACACACATCATCCCCGCTCAAAATACATCAAAAAGCCATCACATCATACTCCTATGCAAACGCACTGGCGGCATTCTGTCACCGATGACGGCGATGTTCTGAACTACCTTGTCCCCACCATATGTGCATTATAGACCCGCAGGGGTACATACTCTAATGGGGAACTCACATCCTCCTCTGGTACAGAAACTCAAAACCTCTCGAGGTTGGGGTTCGTGGCTCGTCCACCAACATCAGGCTCTCCACAGGGTCTTCCCACAAAATAAAAGAAACACACAAAGAAAAGACAGGGAGATAAGAAACATGCACCATCAAACATGGGAGAGGGGTTGTAGTATGGCATATACACATGTAGCACACAGCAACAGAAAAAATGCAACATTCCAACAGCCATCTCTCGAGTCACATGTCACATCCATCTCAAAAGTCATTCTCTCAAATCAAACCTCTACGAGCGATACTAATCCCTATATGCATGTCAGCCGATTTCATCACGTCGCCAATTGGACATCCCGTTGGGATCAATAATGTTCCCAATTGGAAATCCCCGTCGGTATCAATGAATCACGTCCCCACTTGGACATCCCCGTAATGATCAATAAATCACGTCCCCACTTGGACATCTTTGTAAGGATCGATAAATCACGTCCCCACTTGGACATCCCCGTAAGGATCGATAACGTCCCCAATCGGACATCCCGCCTCGGGATCGGTGGTACACATCTCGCCCCCATTTGTGCATCCCCCATTGGGATCAAATATGCTATGATATGCAGCAAACACCCATTGTGGGTTGATACCGGAACCTCACGCCTAAGCACTCGGCCACAGCCATGATGCATTGCATCCACATCAACATCATCATCAACATCACGACGCCTTGCGTCCATAAGCCACAGCTCGACAGTCAAAACCACGATGGTATCAACCCGAACAATACCACAATCTCACCATACTCTCATCAACATCAACATCAACCAATCAACAATAATAACATCATCATAGAAATAAGCATGCTAATACACATACCATCATATAGGTAGATAAACAAATAATCACATAGGCAATTTAGCATGCAAACCAAATCAACCTCAGCAGCAACGTCGTCTACCCTAGGGTATTAACTTAGCGGTGATAGCCCCAAAGATACCTACACCGAGGGTTTAGGTACTTTGCCACAGGCTCAACCTCTAATAGGGTTTAAGGATCTCCTACACATGTATACATTCTACACTACGCTTGCCTTCACGACAATAACAGTTCCTTTCTCCCCACTTGAAGGATTGCACAACCGCGACCACGAACATAACCACGAACTCAACACCACCACCACCTCGCGGCCAAGCTCTCCACCACCACCACCACCACCACCTCCAGCAGCTGCGGTTGCCTTGCTCCCACGAGCACCGTCACGACCTCAACTCTGCCCTAATTACGGGAACAACGTGTAACAATCATCGTTAACCCTAGGGCAATACCAAAACCAAAGAGATTCAAGGAAAAGGCTAGAAAAACACGAAGAATATGAAGAACGCAAAGTCGATGTGTTAGAGATTCGAGCTTACCTTCGAGAAATGAAGAAATCAATCAGTGAATCTTGAAGTACTCGAAGCCCTGATCCCAGTGGTGTAGTCGGAATCATGATCCGATATTCCAAACTTCTCCTTCCTCAACTTTCTCTCTCTAGGAATCCCCTCACACTCTCTCTACTGGTTCTGGGCTCAAGAGACAAAATGAATTCATGCCAAGTGAAACGAGAGGAGAAAACTTAAGTGATGTCCAGCTGTCCATGCTTGAGCGTGGGAAAACTCCACGCTTCAGCGTGAGCACGCTCTGACATGGAAAAACTCCACGCTTGAGCGTGGAGCGCTGATTGCCACGTCTCTGCCATGCGTCGCGTGCGTGCTGACACGTGCACCCCCATGTGCCCACTCTCCACGTTGAAGTGTGGGATTTCTCCACGTCTAAGCGTTGGACGTTGAACAGAACTGTTTTTTCACATTTTTGCACCCTCTGAGCTCGTTCCAAGGCCAAATTATCCCAAATTTGAACCACGGCTTCCTCAACACATAAGGAACATAATTAAGCCATTAAACATGCTTAATTAATGTCCCACACCTTAATCAAGAAAACGGGGTGTTACGCTTATCATATATGTTCACCAACCTTATTTAATTGCTTTAATATTATCTTTAATCTTGTTACTAGATCACATACCACAATTACTTGTCACCCTTTTTGATATCTTAACTATTTAGAACAATTGGTTTAAAATTGCAAACTAAATACCATTAAACCCTCATGGGAACGATCTCTCTTATCATTTTATTACTTGTTACGATTGTGTACACTTACATATTAACACGTTTTCAACCAACACTCATCTTCTACCCCACCTGTATCCCCTGTTCCAGCACAATACAGGGAAAACTATTCACAATTGCAGACCTTTGAATGGCACCCAATCAGATTCTTGGTACCAACATATTTTGCTGACTTTGGGATACAGCATCAGGTAGACTTTTATTTACGACGAATTGGTTGGGAACGAGTTGTAGAATTTAGATGTCCTACATTTAAAGAGCCAACCCTTGTGTTTTTGGCCATCTGCATATAGATCAGAGCCGATGCAGAGATTAGTGTTTGCTTTCAGCTATTAGGTCGATGGCATGAAATCTCTTTATCCGAGTCCAATGTTGCCTTGGGATTTGAGACCGAAGAAGCCATACAGGCAAGCGATTATGACTAGGGCCTGACTAAGAGCCCTCCCGAGTTTAGGGAGGGAATTTTTTAGCATTCACTCACCGGTGAACATCATTATAACCCCAGTCGCTCCAGAGCTAGCAAACTACGTAATCCAACTGTCAGAGCAGTTCACAGATTGTTATCCTAGTCAATAAATGGGAGGGCCAAAAGTGAGGGGACGGTATCCCGAAACGACTTATTTCTCCTTTGGTGCATGATAGACGGTGAGTAACACCGGTGTAATGCCGGCATTATGCTCCTTCGCACCTGTATCAACTTAGGAAGGAGACTGCAATCCGGAAACAAAGGCCACGTCCTTATTAGCTGATTCATCTCTAGGTTAGCTCAGCATTATGGCTATATGCCCGGTCCGACTACGACTCAGATTTCCATGACAGGCCTAGGATTACAAACTTTAGATGCAATTGGGGTGTTGCGCTGCGATGTTCGCGGTAACTACATTCTTAATGAAGGTGGTATCTCGGTATTGAGGGAGCAAGCATAGCAGAAGAGGACCCAATTCATCCAGAGCAGGGGCGGATTTCTGGGCCCCCAGATTTAGCAGAGCAGTCTCAATCATATTTTGATAGGCTGGCGACATGGATAGACTGACTTGAGCTACACATGACTCAGCGTCTTTATACACAGCATGCCTCCCTGACCACCATTTTACAACTACTTCAGACTCACTATCTCCTCCACCTCAGTGATCCCCCGCTATGATACTTTAAGCGTCTATGCTATTGTATCAGGGATTATTTTGTAAAAATTTCTCTTCTCCTTTTCCTCTCCACTTGTATTTCATGATTAATTGTGTTGCATTGAGGACACTGCATAAGTTACATGTGGGAAGGAAAAATATATTTATATTTTTTATATTGCTGCATTCAATTATTTGGCTTATCTTTTTTTTAAATTAAGGAAACCCCTTACAAATTTTTTTTTTTTGACAAATTGCTTTGATAGTCTCATAAGTATGTTTGAAAAAGTTGATCTTTTGAAAACTAATAATTGGCAGAAAATTCTTTGATTGAAACTTTTCATTAGACTTAGCTTCTAAATGTGAGATTTGGGCTTTTATGGGGTTAAGTTATATTGCCAAATATTCTGATTTTAACCATTTTTCTTTGATGAGTGCGATTCTCAGGTGAATATATTCTAGAACTTGTCCTGAGACTATCTTGAGGCAAATTTGACTTATGCATGTGGAACTCTGGTTGGGGCACTCTTAGGTATTCTTTCTGGCCCGCAATTATTTTGTTAAACACTTCTCCTTAGTTGCCCAATTTTGAGCTTTTATGAATTCTCTTCCTTGGTCCCTTTTCTGAAAATTAAAAAAAATATTTTTTGTGACCCCTTGGAAGTATAACGGAGCAACAATAGGAATGTGTGATGATGTATCCTTTTCCGAAAATAATAAGCTGGCAGTAAAAAGAAAAGAAAATTGCTTCTCTCCTCTCAAAAAGAAAAGGAAAAAGAAAAAGGAAAAATATATATAGAAAAATAAAGATTAGAGAGAAAGCACGAAAAAGAAAGAGCTTATAACAAAAGAAAGGATAGAAAAAGTAGATCCTTGAAATATATTATGTGAAAAAGGTGCCAATGCACTTGATGTTCTTTTATGCTTCTAAGGTCATTACTTTGTTTTATTGATTTAACCATTTGATTATCCCTTTTTCTTCTCTATCTCACCTAATATTAATACATTGGCCTCGTTACAACCCATAAAGGACCCCAACCTTCTTCTGCATGCATGTGGTTCATAATTGTGGAGCTATTGGTCAATGAACAAGCCTATGGTAATATATTTATTTGAGAATCTTGAGTGCTTTAATGTCTTTACCCAATACACTGAGAGATTGCGAGTAGAGTGACCTTGGTCTTTTGAAAAAAGTTTGATTTTAAGGAATTTTAAAGTTTTAATTGGGTAATCTCTTGACTTTCTTTTGAAATTTATAATTGTTTGACTATCTTTGCAATTTTGAAAAACTCTATTTGTTCTGGATTCCCTTGATCTAAAGCTTCTTTTGAAAATCATTTTAAGTCAAATAATTGCTTGAGGACAAGCAATGTTTAAGTGTGGGAAGTTTGATGAACCTCAATTCTGTGCATTTTATAGGGGGTATTTGGGTCGAAATTTGATGCATCTAAAGATAAATATTATTGTATTTCACCCTTTTACTTAAGTTTTGACAAAATTGACTTTCAGAGGAAGCTTGATGAAATTTTGAAGAAAAGTGAAGGTTTTAGAGCTTAAATTGACATAATACTGAAGTTCTAAGGCTAGAACAGTCGTACCATGTGAGAGCACGCCCGTGCCACCGTTCCAAATCCATTCATCCAAACAAAGCCTTACAAAAATACTTAAAGCTGATCTCTGGAGACTTAGCATGGTTGTGTCATGCGAGAGCACAGCCGTGCCACATTGAAGAAAGGGCAGACTCAGAGAAGCAAGGCCTAAAAGAAACTAGCACGGTCCCAATCGCAAAGAGCACGCCCATGCCATCAGGAGAGCATGCCCGTGCTGCATCCCGCGCACCACAATGTTGTTCTACGAAGTTGGTACACCCTGCCATATTTGAGCACGGCCTGATATGCTGAAGAGCATGCTCGTGCTGAATGAAGAGCACGACCGTGCCACCTGATTGGCATGCCCGTGCTAACGACGCAGAAGACCTAATTCAAGGCCCAGTCCACAAATTTTGTTATAAATAGAGGCCCTTTGTGCCTCTTTAGGAATATCTTTTGCATCTCTTACTTCTTTACATCTTGAACTCTTTTATTAGATTTCTAGTTTATAGTTTCTATAGTTTTGATTTCTAGAGTAGGATTTAACACCTGGAAATTAAGTCGGAGACAACTTCTCCCTCTTCAATTATCCAAGGTGCGTTTTCCATTGTTGATTTTGGTTTTCTCTATTAATATGAGTAGCTAAATTCACCACTAGAGTTATGGTGGATCTTGTGTTAGTAGAAACCCTTTTTGCTATGTCTTAGCTTTAATTCAATTCTATTTGGTCTCAAGGTTGCAATTTGAATAGTGTTATTCTGTTGTTCTTCATCCCATACTAGGATTGCGCACCCTTTGCATGCTCTTAATAAATTGATTGATATTTTGGCTATCAAGCCTAATTAAATTGGTAGACCTATAGGATAACCGAGGTTTAATATCTAGATTTGAGAAAACGTGATTTACTCCTTTCAATCATTCAACCTCTTTGATCTTTATACCTTCTAATCATTTAAACTCTTTGCCTGACAACCATTGGGTTCATCTAAGGAAAAGAATATTAGTTACCTGACAAACAATTAATAGTTTTCGTAGAGGGATTGGTATTCGAAAAGTAACTGCAAAATTGAATAGAATTAGGATTTGGGGGAAATCGAAAGCACAAGTGAAACCACAGCTCTAGGCTCTTTACTCTTGGTTTCTAAACTATCTTTTATTCTTATTTCATTATCTTTTACTATTACTTTATCATTGTTTATTTCTTTTGAGTTCTTGATTAGTCTGAATAGCATAAGGATTTCCCTATTCCAGTACTTTATTTATCACTTAGTTATCTAAATTAATCTCTTGGGTACGATATCTGGACTTCCATCCTATATTACTTCTACGACAGGATACACTGTCCTTAAGTGTGTTTTGAACACAACACATACCAACTTCGTAGAATTAGCATCATAGTACACGTGCAGCAACACGGGCGTGCTCAATCTTCTGCACGGCCGTGCTTCCTATATGTAAGGGCGTGCTTGAACAAATCAAACCTTGCTTCTCTGAGTCAGGCCTTGCTTCACTTTTGCACGGGCGTGCTAGTGTCTGGCACGACCATGCTTCATCTTTAGAGGTCAGCTTTAAATCGTTCTTGTAAGGCTTTGTTTGGATGGCTGAGCTGAAAGGCTTGCACGGGCGTGTTATTGTCTGGCACGATCGTGCTTGAGCTTAAAACTTTAATTTTTCCTTCTTTTTAGCTCAGAAACTTCCACCTTTCATCAAATGTTCATCGAACTCCCTCTAAATATCAATTATGTCAAAACTTAAGTAAAAGAGGTAAAATAAAACAATAATCATTATCAAATGCATCAAAATATAACCTAAATACCTCCTATAAAATATACAGAATTGAGGTTTATCAGCCTCTCCTACAATTAATGTACTGTCCATGTATTGTAAAATATCCACTTTCATCTCGTCCTTTCCAATTTCAAACCCCTTAAACTCCCCTAGTGCTACCGCTTTCTTCTCCAACCTACATAAACCCTCACCCACCATTAAAAATAGGAATGGTGCCAAACAGTCTCCTTGTTTTAGGCCCTTTTATATTTTTATCTCCTCGGTCAGGCTTCCATTAACCAAGACCGAGAGGTTTCCAGAGTATATACATTCTCCTATCCACGATTTCCACTTTCCACACATACTAAACTTTCCCATTGTAACGCCCCAATTTTCAAGTTTTATAATTATTCAGTATTTAAGCGTTTGTATTTTATTGGAGGCTAAAGAGAGTGAGATAAAATATTCTGAGAACATAGTGATGCCCTACACAACCATAGGAAGCCATGGTTAAGTTTCGGGCGAAAACTCAAACGGAGCCCGGTCTGCGTTTTTCATTGACAGTAGTATTTTACTACTATCAAGACCTAATTTTGATTCGTGAAGAAAATAGTTAGGTTTTAAATAAAATTGCGAACGATATCGGCGATTTTGAAAAGAAATTCAAAATAAATAAGTTCTCACGACTTTCTTGGGCGAAAACCTAAATCAAGTGAACAACGAAGCTGAATACGGGATTTCCGGAACCCGCTAACGGATAAACATGATGTCACATGACCTAGGAAAGCGTGCCATGACTCATCAGTGTAATGATAACGTTTAGAAAATATCTGGACGTGAAATGACCAAAATGCCCCTGACCTTTTTCATAATTACCATTTGCTCTAGGATGAAAAGATTGTTTTGCCCCTTAGAATTTATGAAATGACCCTTTTGACCCTGTGACTCACCATGTCATCATTACATTTCTAGAAATATCTAGATATTTATAGAGAAAATGACCATTATGCCCCTAGTCCTTTAAGGAATTACAAATTACCCTTTTGGTTATTTACAAGTTTGCCATGACATCAAATAATATCTCACCTTCAGTCTCTCTCTCTCTCTCTTCTCTCTTGTTCTTCATTTTCTCTCATTTGTTCTTCATTCCTTCAAGAGTTCTTCATGTGTGCTTCAAGTTTGATCTTGAGAACTTAGTGATTTTTGGGTGATTCAAGTTGTTTCTCTTCAAGACTTTGAATCTAGGAGGTATAAACTCCATCCTAGCTTTCTTAATCACTCTATTTCATCTCTTGCATCTCCTGATTCATGAAGATCCAACTTTGATTCATGAACTTTGAAAATTCATAGAAAAGTGTAGAAAAATCCTTTTAATACCAAATCAATTTCTATGAACTAGTTCCATCATTCTCTTTCATAATCCAAGAGCATGAAACCAAATAAGTTTTCTAGCCTTTTTATTCAAAAGTGGCTGAAACCTTTACATAGGAAAAGGTTGAGTTTTTGATTCAAGCTTTGAGTAATAAGACTTAATCTAGTGTTCTGTGTACTTGAGGATAATTGATCCAAGAGTTGGAAACCAAATGAGCTTCCTAGCTCATATGGGTTTTCTTGGCCGAAACCTCCATGTATTGATGGATGGGATTTTGGTTCAAGTTTTGGTGTAATAGGCTTTGATCTAGCCTTAGCACACCTAAAAGTTTTGGACATCCCTAGCTATTTTTATGGCTCCATGGCCGAATCCTATATAGGTAGTAATAGGAAGATTTGTGTTGTTTAATATTGATGTTTGGATTGATTATGTGTATGTAGTTGTGATTGGTTGATCGGACGAGGAATCGGGAGAAACCGCGAGCCGATCGGATGACTTTTGCTTGGAGGATAACTACAACGGGTAAGGGGAGTTTTCCTAAGCCATTTTCTGATAACTATATGTTATCCGTGATTGATTTGTGTAGCTCTTTCTGAGCTTCGTTGTGATTGTAATAATGGTCCATGTTTTGGTATGCTTTAGCATATGTTTATGATGATGTTGATTGGATGAAATATGTTTTCATGTATGTTGAAAAACCATACTTTGATCTCTAGATCAAGTAAGGATTTTTATGCTTGATTATGATACAATGATGCATGATTATTGTTTGTCATAATTTTGTGAGCATTTTGAGTCATAACTTGGTTAGTTGGTGAATCAAAATCTTCACATTCCTTGTATGGAAGCTTGCAGCCTTAGTAAGGAAAAAAGGGAAGAACATGAGTTGTTCTTGAGCAATCAAGGTTTTTGAAGTAAGAAAGTATTTTAGTAACTTATGTTTCGAAAAACAATAAGTGATTTTGATCCAAAGATCAATTAAAGTTTCAACATTCAAGTTCACCAAAGTGAAAAATGTCTTTCTACTTTAGCCATAGTTAGATAATTAAATAAGTGTTTTAAAAAGAGAAATAATGAAGTGGTTTCATGAAAATTAACATTGTATGTGTCTTCATTATTAGCAGAATGGCTTATGGATCGCGAGGCGAGCCTTGGTTTCGCGTCGTGAGGCCGAAAGGCTGTACTTAACCGTGCAGGCTGGCCCTCTGGATCGCGAGGCGAGCAGTAGTTTCGTGTCGCGAGGCTGATTTGATGGGATATCACCTTCTTTTTCAAACTAAGTTAGCATTCATCTTCCAAGTGTAAAGAGGACCTTGTCCTCAAGTTTGAATTAAATGAATCATAATTAAGGAAGTTAGATGAGATTACATTTCCTTTCCATTAACTTAGAACATGATTTTACACTAAGCTAGTAAGGAAAATCCTTTTCAAAATAGTTAAGGAACTTTACCTTAATCAAAGTAACAAAGTTCTTTCAAGTCATGAGTTTTCAATCAAAAAGGATTTGGTTTACAAAGAGAGTTTTTTAACTATTAATCGTAAAGTTATACGCGTGAAAACCTAAGTTAAGTAATTAACTTAGAGTTGAAGACAAGGGATAATTAAGTATAGTATGTGGTGGAACAAGACCATGTACTATACCATTGATGACTTAGTACATCAATGACTTCATAAGACTTAAGTGAATCAACATTTATTTCATTGATCGAAAATCAAGGAGTAATATCTTAGAAAGGATCAAAGACTTATCTAAGAGGATTCTCAATCCTTCTTCATAATACTTAGGATTTGAGATGTGATACATAAAACATAAACACAAACATGAAACGTTTTGGGTTTTGAAACAGTCGTTTGATTGTTTCATTCTTGTAATGATCGGGACGAGAAGGACCCTGAGGCTGTGCAGGTATTGGACTGTACAATTGAAGGAATCCTGAGGCTGTGCAAGTATGGGACTGTATAGTTGAATGAAGGCTCATAAGAATTGATTGGTACTACCTGTACCAACAAGATTCGTCTTCTTTTCGGAAGCCCAGAGCGTGCTTGTCTTGGAGCACTTGTAGGATGAGTGTCCATCTGGGAAGTCTCCTAGAAAACGTGTGAGTGAGAACAAAACACGCTGAAAAGACCAGTGTTGGTTTGTGGGGACAGTCGACAATTCTGAAAGCAGTCTGAATCATTCCAAAGGAATCACAAGATATTTATCCGATGGACAAATGTTTTATAATACAAAGACGTGTATAGTTCCTAAGGAATCAAACCTAGCGAATCTTTAAGTTTATCCAATGGATAGACATTGCTTTATCGCATCTGCCTTGTGTAAGCAATGACATTTCATGTGCATAGTTGTAAGGCCTTGAGCCTAGGAGTTGAGCTTACACCTTGATGTGGGTGCGAATCTTACGGTGACGATCTTCAATGGTCTTGAGAGATGTCAGGGTTGGAGATCCCACAAGTGACCAGTTGGTGATTCTTCTGTGTCGTGGTATTTCGTGCACTGCTGTGACATCTTTGACTCGATGCCATACTTTTCATGTTTGGTCGAGAGTGTTTTCCGTAAAGCCAGATACGTGCACGTTACATTTGTTGTAGCACCTTGCCCATGGCTGGCGTTAACCGGAACATGTCCTCCCATTCACTCTCTCCAACACATTTGTTAGCTCCATGGAGTAGAGGGTCAGAGTTTTACCCTTGTGGCATATGGCATTAAGTCATGTACATCTCATTGCATTGCATGGCTGTTGATGATTACATTTACTTATTGTACATCATTATTCTATTTTCGAAGATGTCTTATGCTGCTGATCGATTAATATAATATATTGCAATTTATAGTATGCATGTGGGACATGTTGTTAGTTGGTGTTGTCCTGTGTTACTTCTGTTATTGTGACGCGTTGATAATACATATGTTCATATGTTATTATGTGCATCGTGCATGTAGTTATCGCGTTTAAATCCATATATTGGTTATTCACCCTTGCCTGTACATGTTGGACACCCAGTTATGTGTGTTGTTAAGTATAATGTGATTTTATTATTGTGATGTGTGTATTGCTTTTCTGAAGTTTTATGCCAAAAACTTTTTACACCCAAGTTTTCTGACTTAAAAGTAAATTATTCTTTTTTCGAAAGTAACCGACAATTCTCTTTTAAATTTAATCCCGCACGTGTTAACCATATAATGCCCAAGGGGGGTGTTACACCCATCATCTCATTTAAGAAATTCCAATTGACCGAACCATATGCCTTTTCAAAATCAACATTTAAGGTCATGCAATCTTTACCCGTTCTTTTAGCATAGTCTACCACTTCATTGATGCATACCACCTCATCCAAGATATTTCGAATAGCTCATGCGCACAAAATGTTGTTTTACATAAGTGCGATACTCGAGTAAGATCCAAAAATGAAGAATTTTTTTTTTTTCCCGAACACTCTTACACCAGTAAAGATAGCACGGGAGATCAGCACATAGAACTTTGGGCATCACATGTAGGAAAGTGTGGTGTCCAATGACAATAAAGTTTTAATGTCTGGTAGATTGGAGGCTTCTAATTCTTGTGGTGGTGGTGGTTGCGGTTTAAGACACGGTCCGGATGATAGCATTTTGATGATGGTCATACGGTTCAATTATGAAATGAGTTTTGAAGAGATCTGGTGAGTTTGATATACATCGCAAACAAACTTTGCCCAAAAAACCATTTTAAGATATTAAAGTCCAGGGGCGGCGCTATCTTTCCCCATGAGGTAGCTATGATCAATTTTTTTTTTTCTTTAAAAGAAATTGTCATTTTACTTGTATTTGTTTTATAAAAAATTATTAAGATTGGCTTCCTCCATAAAGATATTATTTATTTTTAACACCATTCTATGAAGAGTTTAATTTTAATATACTACCATAGAATGAGCGGTTGGTCAAATCTAGTATAAATCGTACATGGACAATAGTTGGAGTGGGTGACTCTCCTTGGGTTTCCTAATTTGGGATCTTGGGGAAGAGGATCAAGTTGGACCCTGCGAACAACTTGATGCACTATCTCCAATCAACCCTTTGAATAAAGTACAACAAAAGGAAAGAAAAATCCATGGACCGGTCCCATTGTCTCCATCCCATAAAACTACGAGATTGTCCCAAGGATGTCGAAGGTGTCGCTAAATGAATTTAGAACCATGTTAAAAAAATAAGCAGAACGCATTAGCTATTCACTCATAGGTTGGACAGAAAGGAATGAAGAAGGGTAATCACTCATTCTTAAATTCTTAAAACCTACATTCTTAAGACTAAAGAGTTGAGCAAAAAAAAGGGGAAAGCTCTCCGTTCTCGAGACTCCTAAAGTTTTTTATACTGTCAACCAACTACAAAATCATCTAATATATGACTTTTAATCATTACTATAATAGTTGAGCATTGATAATGATGATAATTCTTGATTGGTTGACAATGTAAAATTTTTTAACACTGATAATGCACAATAATTAAATCCTTTTATAAATGATCTAGCTCCACCCTTCTTAAAATTTGACCTATTTATTTAAATAGGCATTTAAAAAAAATGATAATGTGACCTTTTTGTTAAATGAGTTAAATCTAACTATCTGACTTGTTACCACCCATAACAACATTGAGTATTTGAGCGGAGAAAAAGGTTAAGAAATGAAATAACAATATCAAATAAATATAGATAAATGAAATTTGACAGAAATTATATAAGAAGAAAAGTATCGTCAAACATGTGGTTGGTTCAAGTAATAATGAGTTTGGATCCCTTAAGTAAATAATTAAGGATTCAATTCTTGTCTCTTACATATGGAGAAAACCTGGTTGGGAAGGGACAATCCTTAAATGTTGTTCAGGTCTCCCGACGAAGATTAGTCACTATTTACAATAATAGATATTTCATATCAATAATATGATTATCCAAAAAAAAATACCAAAATTTGAGGTCAATCGGAGAAATCATTGTGTTTTTATTAAAAGGTTGTAGACTCACTTGCCCCACAAAAACTAATGATTGACAACAAGATTAAGATTACCATCAAAAGGGGAATGTATGTCTATAAAAGTGAAAATGATTATGGGGGATTGATCGACCTCACTATAACAGACAAAGATTAAGATGATCTTTCAATGCTGTACTTGCATCATAAGGACCGGGTTTCATTATCAAAAGATAACTAGTGGCATGTTGGTTTCCAAAACTGAGTTTGCTTTAACGAAAAAGCAATAAGTTTTGCTTCTCCTAAAATAATAATGTTAAAATAAAATCCAAATATAAATAACTCAATGTGATTTTATTAAATATATACAAAGAAAGGTAAGATTCAATTTATACATACCGAACTATAATTTAAGAGTACAACAACAGCTGCCTTAAGATTTTGGATGTCCTATATGAATTAAAAAGTTGGTGTACTTATAATCATTTGAATACTATAACATAGTTGGAAAAAAGAATTATGGATTTAGTCATTGAGCGACAAAGAGTCACCTAAAAAAAAAAGAGAAAGAAAATATGTTTAAATCAATTAGGAGTGCAACTATTTAGGTGTATTAATATAAAACTAAAATATATTTCAATAATCATGGATACATACACTTTAAGGAATAATTATTTTTTATTGCTAATACGTAAATTATATAAAAATTATTTTAATATATATATATATATATATATATATATATATATATATATATATATATCTCTTAATATATGGTGCTCCTTAACAAAGAAAACAAATTAATTATATAAATTTTTAACTTTAATATTATCAATTTTATATACTAAGTATATAAAAAAAAAATTGTTGCTCCTGACAAAATGGGATCCTGTGTGGTCACTCCTCCTGCGTACGCTCACGGCCACCATTAAGTACAAACTATAAACCAAACTTGGAACCATTGTTTAAAAGTTTAAGAGTACGTAAGATTATTGAATATATCGAATATCCCAGAGGATATGGCTTGATTTCTAAGTTGTCCTCTTAGAGAGTGTTTGGATAAGATTAAATTTTGTCCAAACAGCTATTTTTCAATGTAAAAGCTGTTTTTCAGTAGAAACTGGTATGTTTGGATAAACTAATTAAATTTCAAAATAGTTGTTTTTATGGAAAAAAAACTGTTTTTAGATAAGGTAGAAGTTTGAATCTTATTTAAAAAGCTGTTAGATTCTTTTGAAACCAATAATATTCTTTTTATTTCACCCCTACAAAACTAACTACCAAATAAATATTATTAAATTATACAAATAACTTCATACCCTTTTTAGCAATTAACTATATATAAGTAATTTTTTTACACAACCTAAACAAAATAAATCATCTTATAATGGCTTTTCAGCAAACACATCCAAACATAAAACTGATTCTATTATAATCAATTATAACAATAATCGATAATTGAAATAATCGAATTTTTGCAGCTGATCCAAACAGACACTTAATAAAAAATGATCATTACATTTGTAATGGGTAAAACAATTTACTCAAACATTAATTACTTTTTAGACTACTACTTCTGTGTTCCGTTCAAAATTTTGATTAGTAAGATCATCAGAAATCACTTTTATATCCTTTAATCATTTTCCTTTACACCGACATTCATTTTGCGACAGATATAGGGAAGCAATGGGTATCAGACCCATTAAGTACCCACAAAAATTATTCATAATGGATAGGATAATTACCTGTTTAATGGATACAGGTGCGAATGCGAGTAATTATTCGCAAAAATTAATGGAAATGGATGCGGGTACAGATACTATAGTACCCACCCTGCCCCATACCTGCACAACTAAATATATATATATATATATATATATATATATATATATATATATATATATATATATATATATATATATATATATATTTTGGTTACATATTTTATATAATTATAGTATATTAAATTAAAATAAATACAAATAACCTGCCCCATCTGTGTTGCTTTTTTCCACTATCTTGGTTTCAATGTCTTTGTTGCATTTAAATATGAGTAATGTAGGGTGTTGCATTTAAATATATATGAACAATATGAATAATGTCACTGTTGATAAATTAAAAATGATAGAGTGTGGTGTATATATCAATGACTATGTTTGGTTTATCATTGTAAATATATGTTTAGGCTCAAATATACATTTGTTCAAAGGACTCTTATGTATATTTTACCTCAAACGTACGTACGTTTGCAATTTCCTAACTATATACCAAACATGAACAATGTCTCTATTGTAGATTTAATATGTATGTTCTTCTCTTTTGACAGTGCAAATTTTTTAAATTGTTTTCAAACATCTACAAATTTCTTATATTAAAATGCGGATAATGGATATAGGTATAGGTATGAGTACTTAAGTACCCAATGGGTAAAGGTACGAGTTAAAGTTGTTACCCACGCGGGTATGGATCCGGATACAGGTATTTTTTTAAAACGCGGGTGTGGGGACGGATACTATATTATCCTATCCATACCCTACCCATTATCATCCCTATGGCTATGTTTAGAAGTGAAAAGAAAAGTATAGGAAAGAAAGTGAAAGGAAAGAAAAGGGGAGAAGAGAAAAAGAAAAGAAAATGAGATGAATATTTAGTTGTTTGGTAAGAGTGAAAATGAAAGGAAAGAAAGTTAAAAAATTTATTTTCTCTTGTTTGGTTGAGTAGAAAGTGAAAGGAAAGAAAAAACATATTTGTGAAATGACATAAGTATCCTTACATGATAATTTTAAAAAATAGAAAACTTGGCTTTTTAGTCTTTTCATCATGTTCTTCCTCAATTTTGTTGTTTTCTGCGCAAAGAAGGAGGAAAAGTTTTGGACATGGGTCCCACTTGCATTTTTCCATCCCTCCTCTTTTTCCTTCATTCCAAAGGACAGAAAATTGCCTTTTCTTCTCTCATTCCCTCCCTCCTTTTTCTTTCCTCCCTCTTTCATTTGAACCAAACCAACTCTATAGGTAGCTGAAGATCATTACCCAAGCAATGATGATAGACCTCTTAGAACTAAGATGCACTTATGTCTATATATACTTGAACTTGGTTGTAGCCTTCTTTCAGTGGCGGAGCTAGGCAGTTGGCTCATGGCTGAGAGCGCATCTTTAAAAGGATTAAAAAAAATATTAAGTTTTTTTATAATAAAAAATGGCATGCAAAGACATGACTATAGAAGAAACTAATCTCACCTAGGTTTGCATCACAACCTCTACCAATCATCTATAGTACATCAAAATATATTCAAAAAATAGAAAAAAGATTACAAAGAAGCATGGGGGACATAAACCAAATCCATGAAAAAGAAAAGCTATTTAAACTTCAGATTAGGAAGGCCTAACCTATTATGGTAAAAGTCTTCCCAAATAAAATTTGAAACTAAGTCTCACCAAATAAACCCCCTATGATTAATCCCATAAGAGGCTAATTTATCTGCACACTATTCCTTTTTCTATCAACATGAGAAACAACAAATTGCATTTGTCTAGTTAAAGCAAGATAGTTCCTCCATCTAGTTTTAAGCTTACAAGGAACCAAACCAAATAATTTAAAAGCAGCTACAACAAGCATAGAATCACATTCTAGCCATAACTTATGCCACCCTTTTTGGTGTGCCAATTCAATAGCTAGCATAGCTGCTGTTAACTCAGCATGAAGAGACGAAGAAATTCCAATTGATTGAGCAAAACAACCTAAAATTGAAGCACTGCTATCTCCGAATAATCCACCACAAGCTGCTAAACTAGGAGATCCCCTAGCTGCTCTATCAGTGTTGCATTTAATCCAACTCTAATATTCTAATAGAGGACCTTCATTAAGCAAAACTTTGAGGGCCGACACTAGATTGGGTTGGATAGATTGTAGAATTTGAATCCTGCTTCTTTTGCTTTCTCAATTTTCTTCTTCTTATACTTTGACAAAACAACTTTAAAAATTGAAGCGTCAGCATCAGCACAAGCTTCTTTCTGATTCGCAGGATCCAAACTATCCTCAACAGGGTCATCTTCTTTCCCATTTGCCCAAAACTTAGATAGAACTCTTAACTCTAACTGGAGTTTAAAAGTTATCACTAGAGGCTGCTACAGCAGAAGAGGATGCATCATGGACATTATCACCTTGAGACATAGAATTAAGATGTTCTGTAGCAAAATCAACATGATCATTAGCACCCTGAGATATAGATTTGTTAAGATGTGTTGCAGAAGGATCCACATAATCATTAGCACCCTGATACATAGAGTTGTTAATTGGAGATTCAAGTGCCTTTCCTTTCCCCTTATCCAACAAACCAGAAGGAGAAGTTGCCATACTTGCAGAAAACTCCTCTTCATTTCTTGATTCAGAACCTATTGAGGGGGACTTTTCAGAAGGAGTTTCAACCACCACAATGGGAGTATCAAAATTTGAAACATGAGCGGGGGATTCTGGATGAATAGACTCATCATTGATGGAATTAGCGTCCTCTTCAGCCTGAGCATCACCTTCTACAGAGTCAAATCTTTATTAGCCTCTAAAGATTTATTTTCTTGAATAACATAATCCATATCCTTATCCTTTCTTGCAGGAACATAGTCCATATTGTTAGGCAAATTTGCACCTTTCTGGTCCAACACTGGAGTATCCTTTGCACCTCCCTACTCCAAAATTAGAGTTTCTTTAACTTTGGGAACATAAACAAGAATAGGAGGTTTATCACCATTAACAATATTGTCTTTCAAGGAACCTTTAGGTAACTCAGAAGCAGCAACTGAAATATTGTTCTTTTTACACTCAACAACAGAATGACCAATAAATTGGCAAGATGTGAGACAACCGCACATACATGAGGTCACCCCATTAGTCTCAAAACATTCTCAATGCTTTGATACCACCAAAATGAGATGACCCCACTTACGTAGGATAATCCCATTAGTCCCAAGCTTATATTATTAACTATACCTTAACCGTATTATAACATTAGCGCGTTATTCAGGAAGTGTAGCAAAAGAAAAGCGATTACATACAAAGCACATACGGAAAAGTATCAAAGCAATCAGAGTAAAACGTAGGTAAAGATAAACTATATACATGAACATGCATAACTGTGGCCCCATCAATAGGGCGCTCGTACTGTATATATATATCATACCAACTATACATCAAAAGGAAAGATGAAAGCATATACACCCAAAAGAAAAAGAGCTCTCACACCTCAGCAGCTCTACCACCCACCCATCGTTCAAAAATACATCAAAAGGCGCACACCTCACACCCTAAGACGTACTGGCAGTATCCCACCATCAGCGGTGTGGATACCCGGAACTACCTTGGTCCTCTCCGTGAGTATGCTGGTAAACCTGCAACGGCTCATACTCAGAAGAAGAGCTAGACACCACCACCTGGCATCGCTTGTAGGTCCTCAAGTACTACTCTGACCTCCTCTGCTGGTCTAACAACACGAACCCCCTACTTACGATTGGATACGTGGGATGTCTCTGGCGCCGCCCACATGTAGTCCCTCTCATGGCGTCTCGGCGAGTGCCACACCTTGGTGAACAGTAGAAACTGTACGACTCTGTAAGGCCCTATGATGTCCTCACGGTATGGAGTCCCACTCTTGAAAAGCAGACTGATCGGCCCACTATAGACCGTCAGAAACATAGAGGGATCCACCCGCCATCCCCGATCATCGTGATAGATGATCTCCAACTCCCCCAGCACTGAAATCCTCAGTGTCGTTGTGATGAAGGGGTATATCCTCGTGTCCATCGTCGATATCAGAAGGCTCGTCGTCTTCATACAAACGAAGAACAGAAACAACAACATACAGAGAAATAGCAGGGAGATAAGAATACGATGCCATAAAATTGGTACGACAACAGTAACATAGCAAACATGTACGACAAGTAGCACATATAGCAGATATAGCAGGTACAACAGATATTTCACACAGCCAAACATTTCTCAAGTCAACATATGCAACAAGCATCCATCAACATAAATCTCTCACTCAGATCAAACCTCTAGACCGGGATACTAATCTCATGCAGCATGTCGGCCGAATCTCATAATACAAAGTTCCACACCGGAACAAGAGTTAGCTTGTCCAAGAAACCGAACCGCTCACCGTGACCAATAAGAGTGCATCCCCCTTCCGAGCCCGGAACCGAGGTGTCTTGGTCGCCTTAGAACGTTAGCCTGGAACATTGAAAGCTCCGGGATTAGTCGAGCAAACCAGACTGGATCAGGCATCACAACACGATAGGAGCAACCCAATCTGTCGTTGTAGATTATTCCCGAGATCGGCAACATCCTCAAGGCCACACACTGAATGCCCCTTCCGCTTTCCGTACCTGCACTCAGGTATAACTAACCTCGCATGACATTGGCAGCCCATACTACCTTCATACAGCTCCACCACTTGGCCACTATGATATGCAGCAAACAACCTCAACGAGATGATACCAGATCCTCACGCCTAACACTCAGCAACAATCCAACACACGATGCCATGCATCAACACGGCCACTGCCACAACGCCACGCGTCCACGAGCAACAGCTCCAAACTTAGCAAACATCTCAGCGGAACCATCCACGGCATCAATTCGATCGCACAACGGCTCACAACCACTCAACAACACAACGCAGGCATGCAGCTGTTGGGGTTTCAAGAGGGATAATTTTTAAAAACAATTTATAAAAACCTCTTGAGAGGGAAAACCCCTATACTAAAGGACCACGTATCGCACATGAATCACAAGGATATTGTGTTTACCTAATGAAGCGTAGCTTTATCATGAACACTGTGAACACGTCAGCAGCACTGGTAAATCACGAAGTCTGCTACGGTGTGAATGGTAACTTGATCTACACAACTACAGAGCAGCAGATCCGAGGAACACTGCTGCTATCACCACAAAGGAAGAGGTTTTTCTCTATCACCAGTATTACAAAGTAGCAATATCTCTACCCAGTCAACGCAAGCAAACCAACGTCAGAGATAGCGCAGTGCTAGCTATCAGGATTGGAAGAGGCGCGACACACAGAGAGAGAAAGGAGGCGCTACTGTCAATAGATTACAGCGGCTATTATCAGTGCTCTGTGTTGTGTCTAGCTTAAGTGACGTGCATAGCTTACTAACAACTGTCACTCACTTAACCTAACCCACTTGGGCTACTGTACGCTATAGGCTCAATGTCTAATTATTAATTAAATCATATTTAATTAATCAATTAAACTTATCCTCATTTAATTATTAATTAAATCATATTTAATTAATCAATTAAACTAATTCTCTAAACATTTGCTCTATGTGTGTGACCCTATAGGCTTTCAATTAATTGACAATAATATTAATTATTATTAATCATATTAATAATCAATTAATATTATAAACAATGAGCGGCATCTAGCAATACATCATTGCTACCCAATTAATAAGAATATTAGTGATACAATTAAAACCATATTGTAACCATATATAATGTGAAGTCAACGTCATTTCGTCACAATGTCTTAATTGAACATAAGGCATAAATGTGTCATCCTTGTTTAAGTCCAATTATTTATTTCTTGATTTAGTAATTGATGTACGATCATGTGGGCCCAATATCTCATATTGTCTCCCCTTAGTATGGCCATGCATTTCTACGTCGCATACCATTCAGAGGGCTATAGACATTACTCCTGTTATGTAGGATGGACGAATCCTATCTACATCACTCACATTCCTCAACATGTTTCATTGCAGACCCAATAACTATCTTTATAGTTATCCTGTTACAGACAACGTTTAATAGTATTGAAGCCTACAACTACATATGTCAGGAATCATAGTGACTTCAAGTCGAAGGACTACTTCACTATGGTCACACTTACATAACTATTATGCAGCGTTCTCATAGCGGGCCACTCCAGTATAAATATTCCACTAATATTTATACCTATGTGAATACTTGATATCTTATATCTTTGACCCGTGAGATGTGGTCATCAGTACACTCACATAATAGTCTCAATGTATTATTATTGTCCTTATTAATAATAATACTTTACTATGGATATTTAAGAATAGTGTTCTATAATTTAATGGCATCTCACGGTCAAGTCGTACTTGACGTTCCATTAAATGAACTACCTATTCTAAGGACTTTATTATGCTTTAAATATGATCATCAAATAAAACATAATAAACAAATGCCTCATATATAAAATATAGAATAAAGTCATGATACAATATATATAAATCATAAATATATATTGGCCACTAGGGCTTACACCAACAATCTCCCACTAGCACTAGTGCCAATTAGGCATAAATCTAATACCCATCGACCTAGTATGAGCGTCATGCTTCTGCTGAGAAAGAGGCTTGGTAAGCGGGTCAGCAACATTGTCTAGTGTATCAACTCTGCATATCTTCACATCTCCTCTATCGATAATCTCTCAAATGAGATGAAACCGCCTGAGTATGTGTTTGGATCTCTGGTGAGATCTGGGTTCCTTGGCTTGCGCGATTGCTCCATTGTTATCGCAATAGAGGTCAATCGGGTCCGCAATGCTAGGAACAATACCAAGTTCAGAGATGAACTTCTTGATCCAAACAGCCTCCTTTGCCGCATTGGATGCAGCAATATACTCGGCCTCCGTTGTAGAATCGGCAACTGTTTCCTGCTTTGAGCTCTTCCAGCTCACAGCACCTCCATTAAGGCAAAACACGAATCCTGACTGCGATCTGGAATCATCCTTATCAGTTTGGAAGCTAGCATCAGTGTAACCTCTTACAATGAGCTCTTCCTCACCTCTATAGACCAAGAATGTGTCCTTAGTTCTTCTCAAGTACTTGAGGATATTTTTGGCTGCACTGGGATCAGATTGGTACCTGCTCGTCATGCTAAAGGCATACAAGACATCTGGTCTCGTACATATCATAGCATACATGATAGATCCAATTGCCGAAGCATATGGAACCTTATTCATGCTTTCTCTCTCATCAGATGTAGTAAGGCACTGTCCCTTGGACAAGTGTATGCCATGTGACATAGGCAAGAGACCCTTCTTGGAATCATGCATATTGAAGCGCCTAAGCACTTTGTCAATATATGTATCTTGACTAAGGCCTAATAATTTTAGCGATCTATCCTTATAGATCCTGATTCCCAATACATAGGAAGCTTCGCCTAAGTCCTTCATCGAGAAACAATTCCCCAACCATGTCTTTACATTTTGTAGTGTAGGAATGTCGTTTCCTATGAGTAGTATGTCATCCACATACAATACGAGAAAAGCAATCATGCTCCCACTAACCTTCTTGTATACACAAGGTTCATCTTCATTCTTGATGAATCCAAACTGTCTTACAACTTTTTCAAAACGAAGATTCCAGCTTCTGGAAGATTGCTTGAGTCCATAGATGGACCTCTGCAATTTGCATACCTTTCTAGCATCCTTTGAATCGACAAAACCCTCAGGTTGTGTCATGTACACATCCTCGAGAAGATTCCCGTTAAGGAATACAATTTTGACATCCATCTACCAGATTTCATAATCATGATATGCAGCAATAGCAAGTAGGATCCGAACAGATTTGATCATTGCAATTGGAGAGAAAGTTTCATCATAGTCTAAACCATGAACTTGCTTGAAACCTTTTGCAACCTGTTGTGCTTTAAAGGTATTAACCTTTCCATCCATGTCAATCTTCTTTTTGAAGACCCACTTGCACCCTATGGTTTTATCCCTTCGAGTAGCTCCACCAAGGTCCAAACTTGGTTTGTGTACATGGATTCCATTTCGGATCCCATGGCTTCTAGCCACTTCTCAGATTCAGGGCCAACTATGGCCTCCTGGCAGGTAACTGGCTCATCTTGATTCATAAGCAGTACATCACCTTCTTGAGTTAGGAGAAGTCCAAATCTCTCAGGCCGTGTACGTGATCTGTTTGACCTATGCGGTTCTTGTGGTACTTGAACCGATTCTTGAACCACAATATCTTATGGAATTGGTTCTTGTTTTGTTGTAGACGAGTCAGTACTCTATGGTGCTTGGATTTATCCAAGTTCTACTATCCTCCCACTGTCTACTTTAGAGATGTATTCCTTTTCAAGGAACACTTCAATCCTGGTGACAAACACTTTGTCATCAGAGGGGTTATAGAAATAGTATCCTTTTGTTTCTTTGGGATACCCCATAAAAGTACATTTTCTGATTTGGGTTCCAGTTTATTTGTGATTAAACGTTTGACATAGACATGACAACCCCAAATCTTCATAAAAGACAAACTAGGCTTTCGCCTCTTCCACATCTCATGTGGTGTTTGTTCTACCGCCTTTGTTGGAACACGGTTAATTGTGAAAGCTGCTACAAGCAATGCGTAACCCCAAAAATAGTCTGAAAGATCTGAGTGACTCATCATCGATCGTACCATGTCCAACAAGGTGCGATTCCTTCTTTCGGACACGCCATTCCATTGTGGGGTTCCAGGAGGAGTTAGTTGGGATACTATCCCACACTCTTTCAGATAGTCATCAAATTCCTGGCTCAGGTATTCACCACCACGATATGATCGTATGGCTTTAATACTCTTGCCCAGTTGGTTTTCTACTTCATTCTTGAACTCTTTGAACTTTTCAAAGGTTTCAGATTTGTGTTTCATTAGATACATATATCCATATCTATTGAAGTCATCAGTAAATGTGACAAAGTAGGAAAAATCACCTCTAGCAGGTTTGTTCAGTGGCCCACATACATCACTATGTATCAAGCCCAAAAGATCACTGGCCCTTTCACTATTACCAGTAAATGGGTCCTTGGTCATCTTTCCCAATAAACAAGATTCGCACGTATCAAATGATTCATAATCAAAAGAGTCAAATAATTCATCTTTATGAAGTTTGGAGATGCATTTCTCATTAATATGGCCTAAACGACAATGCCAAAGGTATGAAGGATTCAAACCATTGGGTTTGATCCTTTTCGTATTTATGTTATATATGGGTACATCGAGATCAAGAATATAAAGTCCATTACTCAATGGTGCATTTACAAACAAAACATTATCCAAATAAAGAGAACAACATTTGTCCTTAACAATTAAATGAAAACCCTTCTTGTCCAAACAAGAAACAGAAATAATGTTTTTACTAATAACGGGAACATAATAACAATTATCAAGTTCCAAAACAAGCCCAGTAGGTAAAGTTAAAACATAAGTCCCAACATCTAATGCAGCAACTTTTGCTCCATTTTCGACGCGTAGGTCCACTTCACCTTTAGTCAATTTCCTCATACTTCTTAGTCCCTACACATTATTACAAATGTGACCACCACATCCAGTATCAAATACCCAAGATTCTGAAGTAGATAAATTAACATCAATAACATAAAAACCTAAAGTGGAAGTCTCCCTTCCTTTCTTTTTCTCTTCCAGGTATTTCTTGCAGTTCCTCTTCCAGTGGCCAGGTTGGCCACAATGGTGGCAATTGCCTTCCTTACCTACCCCGCCCACAGGCTTCAAGCCAAAATTTCTAGGCTTAAACTTTTTTTTGCCTTTGCTCTTATGCTTGCTCCAGGGCTTCTTCTTAGTTTGCTTTCCAGAATCAACCATCATTATGGCTTTACCTTTTCCCTTATTAATGTTCTGTTCAGCAATTCTCAACATGCCTAGCAGTTCTGGCAGAGTTTTGTCAGTGTCATTCATGTTGTAATTTGTGACACCCCCTTCTGGGACATCACATGGTAACCCATTGCGGAAACTGATAACTTTTTATTTGTTATTTTTTTTTTTGAAAAACACTCACTCGAGTGGTTATAAAAATCTGATATCAAAAGCAAAACAGAACAATCATATAAAACAAATTGCCATTCATCCTTTGTAATAATAACTCAACCTCGCCATAAGGCGTACATCATTTTCCCAATCTTTTCATATGCCATACGTACATCAAAAATCCTAAGAGCTGGTCTAATACAAGAACATCTAAAGATGGTAGAGTATACTACCTAGTATACTTCAAACCCATGAGACTAAGCCTCGTTGTCGCCAGTCCACACATCGACGTAAAGTGACTCCAACTTCGGGGTCCCAAAGTGGCCCAGGGATCCGCTGAAATGCATCTGTACATGTATCCAAAAACACAACAGGGTGTCCAACATGTACAGGCAAGGGTGAGATACCAATATATGGATTCAAACATGATAACTACATGCATTACACATCAACAGCACATGGGCATATACAATCATTATGTATAAGATTCTACTGGATAAACAAGTAGTATATCATAAGGTCTCATACCCGATAGTCATTGTCATTTTCAAAAGAAATGCATGACACTTCAATATTCATCATCTAATTCTTTAAGTAATCTCCGGACACCATTATGTAAAAACTGAGTTGATCAGGCTCAAGGTCCATTGGCTCCAGGCACAATGACCAGCACCTAAGTGCTTATTCGGAAGTACATGAACACCATGACATTACGCGATTACATGGAATTACATTCAGCGGTACTTGATAAACTGTAAATGGTCATACGATATTGTCCAACTCAAGGCACAATATTCGTCAATTGTATGACACCATTGTCCATCAAGACACAATGTTACATAATGACTTAAAGTCATCACAGGGTTCCCTGGCATCAAGGTCCCCCTAATCCAGATGGCACGTCTGCCTAAAAACAAATGCATGAGAAAAATGTTTCAAATCTTACCACTTTTCTTTGGGTTCGTTCTTTCGTTGTCGTAGCTCAAAGCTCCCGACTATTCACAATTTACACCGTTTTACAACTTTTCATTGTTAGCATAGGACAAAACGTCCGAGTGCTCAATCGCGAAACTCTAGACCGATGCACCAGCCCAAGTTCCGTGGTAATAGAAAACATCATTCACCTTTAATCATGTTTCCTCATAACAAGAGGACGTTTCCCCATAACAAGAGGCGGACACACAGTCCACAGGACACGCAGTCCATAACATTGTTGCATGGCTTCTCGTGCTATTTTTACAGAACACTAGTATCCCGACGTCTCGCATACTAGGTTCACGTTTTTCATCGTTTTTCACTGTTTTTCGTTCTGTGAAACACAAATCCAAAACGAAATCTCCGCAACTCATCCAAGTTGACAGATTTTATATCGTTGGGAAAACTCGGTCTACAGAAAAACTTTTCTGTTTGGAAACAGCTTTGTAAACCAGTGGATTTCTGATAAAACTTATCTTTTGTTGTAAAGTCCCTTCCCAAAAACTATTTTTGAAAGGAAACAGCTGAGACCAAAATCGTCGTCCCAGAACAGCGTTACTATTTTTCGAAAACGTTTTTCGTAAATCTTTTCAGAATTAAACATCGTTTAGCCTTAAAACGTTCTAAGTTCCAAAAACTTGACTTTTTCCTCATATTGTAGTTTATTCTACAAATTAATTTATTTATTTTTCTTTCTCAAAGTCGGAGAAATTGTATCATAAATATTTTCCAACATTTTCCCAAATCAATCTTTGACGTTTTCGACAAGGCTTTTCAAAGCTTTTATCTTCGTTTATAGATTGATATGCAGCAAGCAACAACCATACAGTCATCAGATCACAATACTATAAGATTACACATAATTCCATACAACATATTTTCACATCAACATAGCCAATCATATCCAGGGCAATGTAGCAATTCATATCAACATGATGCAAACCAAGAATGATGTCCAATTTAAGGCCAAATTGATTTTTGATGAAACTTTATTTTCATTAAAGATGAACATGTCTACTTGTTTTGGCTATATCTCGCGCTACGGATCTCCGATTGATGCATTCCTTAGTGCGTTAGAAAGCTAAGGAAATTATCTACGAATAGTATTTCAATCCTCTTGACCAGATTCGGCTTCTATCATGGTGAAAAACGGGCTGGAAGTTAAGAACGAAATTCTGGACGGATTTGACCCTTTTGTTTTCGGCTTGTATTTAGTTTTTATTTCAATATGATGTGGGGGTCGAATTTTATGACAAGAAAGGAGGTTAACTTTTGGCTTGTATGCCTTGATAACTCCTTGGTAGTTTATGGAATCTTGGCCACTTATTGGAGAGTCATTATGTGGTGGTTATGAAGTTAATAGCCACTCATTAGTGATTTCTTTATTTGGTGGTTTTGGTTTCATTTTTCTTTTACTAGCTTTAGTGGGTTATTTTCTATTTTTATGAGGGAGTTAGTTCACTTTATGGTGACATTTTGTTTGCATCTTCATGCAATCACCCTACTCTATATGTAAGTCAACGTTTATGAATGAAAAGCACTTTTGGTTGTTGTCAATTTGGCTAAGTCCATTTGGAGAGTGCATAGTCTCTCGTAGGTTCTTCATTGAGCCAACCCCCTTTGATCTTATCAAGAGTCCAAGACTTTTGTGGCGATCCTCACCTTGGCTTATCAATTCCCCTTGGAATTGTGGCGCCTACCTTCCATTCCTTATCTTGGCCATTTTTTTTTTGGATTCTTTTTCTTTGAATTTTGATTGTCACTCAAGGATAGATCCGAATTTTTATATTTTCCATTTTGGATCATATCACAACATATTCAACTACATCAACGTTAACATCACAACAACATAACCACATCAGTACACCATCAAAACACTTCAATCAAGAAATTTATCAACAACACTACACGCAGTTATCAAGAATCCCTCAGGTAAACTCCCCTTACCTCTAGTTCCACGTCAGGCCTTTCGGTCTCAAATTCACCCGTTCAAGGATCCAAATTGTCTCTCCGATTCGTTAGGCCACGGTTATTCTCTGATCCTTCATCACCAAGACATAAAATAAGATTAGTTTGGTGAGATAACCTAACATATGGTTTCGGTCATAGCTAGTCGTTTTGGCTAAAATTCTCAAAATTTCACATACTCTTGGATTTATGATCATAGAGTATTCTAGTATTAAGGAAAATTGTCATAAATTGAAAATTGAAACAACATCATCCTCCTCCTCTAGGGCATGAATTCGGTTCTCTCTAGGATCATAGGCTAGGGATTTTATTTTGCTTCAAGCTCTTGGATTCAAGACATCTAAGCATGAGAAAGATGAAATACATGGTTATTTTCTAACAATTGAAACAAAATCCCATCTACCCACACCCTTTAGGTTTCGGCCCTATGGAACAAAACAGGGCAGCCATGTGATTTTGCATTTATGCTCTTGAATGATGAATATAGAGGTCTTAATGAGTTCATAGAAATTAATTTCATGAGCATAGGATTTTTCTACCATTAGTTATGGATTTCTGAAGCTAAAACCCTATAATTGGAAGTAAGTGTTCTTGGCCTTAAATCAAGAAAACCTATGAAGGATTCAAAGTCTCTAGATTAAGATGAGTGAAGTTTACCTCTTGATTGATGAAGATTTTCAAAGGTTCAAGCTTCTCCTTCACACTTCGGTTGAGGTTCCTTCTTGGTTTAGGATGAAAAATGAAGTTTTGTGTAGATAAAGTGAAAAGAAAAGGAGAGTGAGGTTGATGAGGCTAGGCAGCGTGAGAGAGGTGAGAAATGAGTGGAAAAGAGTGTTTTAAGCTTAGTAAATTTTGAGGTATAAGAAGGTAATTTGTTAGAGGGGCAAAATGATAATTTTGTTAAGTTTTAAGGGCATAATGGTCATTTATACTACTAAGCCATGATTACCTTGGTGAGTCACTAGATGACTCACCTAGGTGAGTTGTCCTTGAAAAGGACATGAGCTTTATCCTTTGGCAGTCCTAAAAATCCGTATTCAACTCCGTTTTCAACCAATTTCGGTATAATGACTTATTTATTTTGAAAATTTTCAAAAGAACTAATATCGTTGGAAATAAAATATAAAACCTAATTGTTTCGTTCATGAGTCAAAATTAGGTCGTCTGAGCAGTAAAATCATACTGTCAGTGTCAAACGCAGACCGGGCTCCGTTTGAGTTTTCGACCAAAATTTAACCATAGTTTCCTACGATAGCGTAGAGCGTGACTATGGTCTCGAATTATTTTATTTCACTCTCTAAACCCTCCAATAAAATGCAAACGAATAAATACTGTTTAATTAAAACCGAAAGCTCAGAAGCTTGAAAAATCGAGGTGTTACATAATTCATGATAAATTGACTGTAGCTTTCTGGCAACGATTGCAGAACTAAATTTGTAGCCAACTCTTGGCTCAATGGAAAACCCAATCTTTCAAGGCTCTCAATGTACCCAATCAAAAGGAGTACATGAGGTCCAACTGGGCTTCCTTCTACCAGCTTACAATTAAACACGGCTCTAGAAACTTCAATGCGCTCATGCCTCGCCTGCTTTAAGTAGAGCATTTTGAGACATTCGATCATACCGAACGCCTCCATGTTCTCATGTTGCTTCTGAAGCTCAGAGCTCATGGTGGCAAGCATGAGGCAGCTAACATCCAGGGCATCATCCTGATACTTCTTGTAAGTATCTCTATCAGCCCTAGAAGCATCCTCGGGTAGTTCAGGAGCAGCCTCCTTAAGAACATACAGCTTTTTGTCTTGCCTAAGGACAATCCTCAGGTTTTGGTACCAATCCAGAAAATTACTTCCAGATAACTTATCCTTCTCAAAGACAGATCGCAATGATATATTATTAATTGTGTTTGGTGCCATGGATATCTACATAAAATAAATATGCAAAGTATAAGTATCATGATTTTAAAAATATATTTAATAGGTCTTTATTAAATATGCTCTTACTATTTTACTCAAATCAATGACCCTCATCATTGACTCGAAAAATCTCGCTGAAAGATTTTCTAGTCGGACCAAGATCCATATTTCACCTCGTTCTGAGTCAGCTGTGGCTGATCGCTTAGAACTTAGCTATTTAGGTAGGAAACTCCTATCCAATTACATCCAATGTAATTCTTGGACCAGTTGGGTGAATAACTCCTTATTCTAATCCATCATATGGATTAATGCCCAACCCCATGCCTCTAAGCCATTTCAATCATATTGAATACACTGAGTTAAGTTCAACCTAATGGTTGGCAGTAAGTTATTTCACCTTTTGCGTCTCACTGGAATATATTAAGGTGCTCAGCTGTAGCATGACCCACACTTAAATGATTCTGGCCTTGACGAGTGTCACGCATCAGGAGGCATTTAATAACTTAATTTATTGAGGGAATTTAATAATTAAGCGATCTCACCGGCTTGTTTATCATATAAACATTTCTCATAGCATACATGACATACTAGCTTACATACATTCAAAACATATTAAGCATACAATGACATATATGCTATCAAACAATTTAAATTCTAAATTTAAATCATACATCTCATACATTTCATGCATCACATACATAAACATACAAGACACATAAAAGGTATTATGATTATGGCCTCCTAATGTGCAATAATTAAAACTAATTATTATAATCTTTGACCCTCCAGCAAACTTGCAAAGTTCCTCCCACTGGCGTCATGATCTGGTGTTGCCTCCATGTCATCTCGAACAATTTAAAAAATTTAAAATAAAATAAATAAAGTAAATGTCACAACACGCAGGCCGTATTTATCAAATAAATACAATAAATCACAACACGCATGCCGTATTTACTAAATAAAATTAAACACCAAAACTAGGGCCATAACCATATACCGCACATTTAATAAACAATTTATAAATATACAAAAAGGGATAAAACCACATTCTGTCCATCGGCACGGCCGTGCCAAACAGCGCACGGCTGTGCCAAAAGCTCGTTGATGCTGTACAACATGTGCACGGCCGTGCCAAACGGGGCATTGCCGTGCTGAAAACTCGCTGACGTTGTTCAAAAGTGGCACGGTCGTGCCAAATGGCACACGACCGTACTACGCGTTCACTAACGCTAACTTAAACGTGCATTGATTCCAAGCATTCCAGAAGCGAATCCTTGTTTATGTCAGGAGCACAACCAAGCACACAAAACATGTTCAAAGAGATTTATATCACATACAAATCATACAAACATGCTTTTAAACACGCAAATTATATTTAAAAGCAATAAACATGTTATCATACAATGGCAAATAATCCTAGGATACATGGCAAACTACGACTAGATGCTCTGATACCACTGTTGGGGTTTCAAGAGGGATAATTTTTAAAAACGATTTATAAAAACCTCTTGAGCGGAAAAACCCTATACTAAAGGATCACGTATCGCACATGAATCACAAGGATATTGTGTTTACCTCTTGAAGCGTAGCTTTACCCCGAACACTGTGAACACGTCAGCAGCACTGGTAAATCACGAACTCTGCTACGGTGTGAATGGCAACTTGATCTACACAACTACAGAGCAGCAGATCCGAGGAACACTGCTGCTATCACCACAAAGGGAGAGGTTCTTCTCTATCACCAGTATTGCAAAGTAGTAATACCTCTACTCAGTCCACGCGAGCAAACCATCGTCAGAGATAGCATAGTGTTAGCTATCTGGATTGGAAGAGGCGCGGCACACAGAGAGAGAAAGGAGGTGCTGCTGTCAATAGAGTACAGCAGCAGTTATGAGTGCTCTATGTTGTTTCTAGCTTAAGTGACGTGCACAGCTTACTAATAGTTGTCACTCACTTAACCTAACCCACTTGGGCTACTGTACGCTACAGGACCAATGTCTAATTATTAATTAAATCATATTTAATTAATCAATTAAACTAATTCTCTGAACATTTGCTCTATACGTGTGACCTTATAGGTTCTCAATTAATTGACAATAATATTAATTATTATTAATCATATTAATAATAAATTAATATTATAAACAATGAGCGGCATCTAGCAATACACCATTGCTACCCAATTAATTAGAATATTGGTGATACAATTAAAACTATATTGTAACAATTAAAACCATATTGTAACCATATATAATGTGAAGTCAACGTCCTTTCCTCACAATGTCTTAATTGAACACAAGGCATAAATGTGTCATCCTTGTTTAAGTCCAATTATTTATTTCTTGATCTAGTAATTGAAGTAGGATCATGTGGGCCTAATATCTCATATTGTCCCACCTTAGCATGGCCATGCATTTCTACGTCACATACCATCAAGAGGCCTATAGACATTACTCCTGTTATGTAGGATGGATGAATCCTATCTACATCACTCACATTCCTCAACATGTTTCATTGCAGGCCCAATAACTATCTTTATAGTTGTCCTGTTACAGACAACATTTAATAGTATTAAAGCCTACAACTACATATGTCAGGAATCGTAGTGACTTCAAGTCGAAGGACTACTTCACTATGGTCACCATGAGAATCGCATATGACACTTACATAACTATTATGCAGCGTTCTCATAGCGGGTCATTCCAGTATAAATATTCCACTAATATTTATAACTATGTAAAGACTTGATATCTTATATCTATGACCCGTGAGATGTGGTCATCAGTACACTCACATAATAGTCTCAATGTATTATTATTGTCCTTATTAATAATAATACTTGACTATGGATATTTAAGAATAGTATTCTATAATTTAATGGCATTTTACGGTCAAGTCATACTTGACGTTCCAATAAATGAACTACCTATTCTAAAGACTTTATTATGCTATAAATATGATCATCAAATACAACATAATAAATAAATTCCTCATATATAAAATATAGAATAAGGTCATGATACAATATATATAAATCATAAATATATATTGGCCACTAGGGCTTACACCAACAACGGCCATAACATAACAACATATGCAAAAACAATAACAACAACATAGCAGGCATAGCATATCAACAAGCCAAGTAAACACGTAGGCACGTAGACAGGTAGCAACTATCACAATCATCAACATAGAAGTCATACAACACATATCAACTTAGGGTTCAAACTTAGCAGTGATAGCCCAAGTAAGCTAAACCTAGGGTTTAGGTACTTTATCGGGGCTCAACCTCTAGTAGGGTTTAGGTCTTCCCTACACATAGTAATATCAACAACTACGCTACTCTTGCCTTCCCCACGGCAGAAGTACTCTTTCTCCCCACTTGAATCGTTGGCACGAACTTCAACACGATCACCGGAGCACCACCAACAATCTTGTAGGGCCTCTAACAGTCACGGACAGCCCCGGTACAGCCTCCTAGCTGCGGCCTCAACCTCACTAACCACCTAGAACACGGCTTCGAACTTAGCCCTAATCACGGGAACAACACATATGCAATAGTGTTAACCCTAGGGCAACCTCAAAGCTTAAGAGAAAAGGTAGAAACTCGAAGAAACACGAAGAACACGTGTTAGGGATTCGAGTTTACCATAGACGAATCGAAAAACCAACTGGTCGAAGTCGTAGAGAACTTCGCCACGATCACTTCGGTGTTGTCGAAATCTCAATCTGGTGCTCCAAAACTCTATAAACTCAACTCTCTCACTCTAGAATTCCTATGCCCCTCTCTCTAGGTTCAGAACTCCAAAACTTAGACAAAATTTCATGCAAGTGAGGAAGAAGAGAAAGGAATTCACTTAAGTGATCCTGCTGAGAACGCTTAAGCGTGCAAAACTTAGCACGTCCAAGCGTTCCCACGCTTAAGTGTGGGCTCCTTCCATGCTTGTGCGTGGAGCCTTGTCTCCTCCGCCTTCTCCCTGGTCTGACACGTGTCTCACGCGCGTTAGAACTCACACCAGCTGGCAAACGCACTCAGCATGCTTGAGCGTGCAAGATGCCAACATCCAAGCGCACGCTTGAGCGTGCGCTCTTCCCACGCTTGAGCGTGCTGCTCGGTTGGGAAGAGCCTTCCAAACTTCTGACTTCCCCAGTTTCTCGTGTTACACCTTAGGCAATTCCAACAGTATTCAAGCCTATTCCTTAACTTCCAACTAAGCCTTACAAGAACACACAATCAATCATACAACCAAACAAAGCCCTAATCGAGATTAACCAATTCAATTAGAGTTATAGAAATTAAGGCTGTTACAAGATGAACAAAAGGAAGACAATTTCTGATATTGCACCCCCCACAAAGAAGGCAAAACTTTCCCTTTCAACCAAAATCTGATCATGCAGCTTATCAGAAAGATCAAGATCAATAAGAACCCGCGCGAAGTGACCATAAAGTCTATTATTAGTGGCCTCATCCAACAAAATTGATGTTCCTAAACCCCCTGCAATTTCAAACAGAATTTTAGAATGCCAATATTCCTGAGGCAAATCAAGAAGACACACTCAACATTGAGCATGAGTTTGTCTTTGAACATTAGGATTAAAATCCGGAGACCATAAGAGAAACAAAGAAGGCCAGGGTTCAAATTCCATGCACCAGCTACCCAAACACTCCGTAAATACTCAGGAGAGGAAAAACTAAATTCAAAATAACCCTTTCCAAGCGGCATCATACGCAATTGCCCCAATGGCTTCCATAATATAGCTAAATTGGCTTGCAAGTCTTGAGTTTTGATAGCAACCGTACCCTTTGAGAGGATCAAACGTCCATGAAGATTATTTTTGCACCCTTGAATTCCTTTCAGATTTTCATCTTCTGAAATTTTAATAGATATGGAATCACCTTTCAAACATGGACGAGGCAATTGGCTTAAAGAAATATTGAAATAATTGCTCAAACCTTGAGCAAAGGTTTTGCGTGGAGGAGAAGAGGAAGAAGATGGGATGGAAGGAGGAGAAGCAAGAAACTTTCCTGGGCAAATAGGATTACTTGCGGCCCGAGCCACGACCATACCATCCTAAATGACCATGCAAAGGCAAACCCTAGCAAAGCAAAAGGGTTTCAAAACCCCATTTTTTTCAAGATATTAAGTTGCTCTTTGAAAAAATTGGGAAGAAAGGAAAGGAAAAAGTTGAGGTGTAAATGAGTTGAGTTATATGTGAATGATTCATAATCAACTCGTCATATATTTGATCAAGCTCGTTTGTATAGCTAAACAAACTGCTCAAGCTTGAAGTTATACTCGATTATTTGAATGAGTCAGACTCAAGTTTTGTAGGCATGATATTAATAGCTCGCAAATAGCTCATGTATGTATGTTGCCTAGAGAGTAATGGTTGAAAGTTATGAATTATTTATGTAATGTATTATAAATACAAAATTTTAATTTTATTTCTATTTATATTTTAACTTATAGCATAAAGATGTTTGTTAAATATTAAATTGGTACATTTAAAAATAATTCAAAAAAAATTTTGATAAAGAAAAATAATCAAGCAGTAAATGAGTTCAGCTCCAGCTTCATATTTTTAAGCAAGTCAAACCCAAACTTTAAATTTGGTTATTTTTTTAAATGAACCAAGTTCGAGCAACCTTTTGTTTTCACAAACCAAGTCTAAGCTTCAATTACGTGCTCAGTCTGACTCAACTCATATACGTTCCAAGGTAGAAGCCTCCTCTACCATACACAAGGCACCACCCTTGCCTTCTTTTGTATATGTATCTATTAGTAGAGAGACCAAATTAGTTCCTTGTCCATTAAGGGTCCGTTTGTTTAGGATCTAAAAAAAAAAAAAGTGATCTTAAAAAATGTTTTTTTGGCAAAAGTGATTTATGTAAAACCTGTAACGCCCCGATTTTCACGTTTTCTAATTCTTCAGTATTTTAATGTCTTTATTTTATCCGAGGTCTTAGGAATGGAAATAAAATATTCCGAGACCATAGTCATGCTCAACGATATCGTAGGAAGCTACGATTAAGTTTTGAGTCGAAAACTCAAACTGAGTCCGGTCTGCATTTTTACACTGACAGTATGATTTGACTGCTCAGGAGACCTTAGATGGACCCGTGAACAAGATAGAAGTCTTAGAATTCGATTATCTACGTTTTGGTTAAATTTCATAAAAACTTCAGAAAAATCACTTCCTGACCTTCGTTTGGACGGAATCCGCAATCGGGTGACGAACGGAGCCACATATGGATTTATCGGGACTCGCCAACAGATAATCTTGATATCACATCATCCCAGGACACTTGGGAGAGTATGACCGAGCCGTCATGACGTTCGGAAATATCTGGACGCAAAATGACCAAAATGCCTAACCTTAGTCTTTTACACTTTTACCATTTTACCCTTTTGGGCAAATGACCTTTTTACCCTTAAGTGAGCTCTTAAGAGGCTGAACTCAGCCCCTCACTACATCATTTTCGCACAGCCCTCACCCTTTAGAGTTCCATAGTTGTTCTTGAGAGAAAACTCCATTTTCATCCTTGAAAAGCTTGAATCACTTGTTGGAATCACTTGATTCCTTGAGCAATATTCCTTCATTTCAAGATAAGATCACTTCTATGATCTCTTAGCTTCTTGAATCTTTCTTTATTTCAAGATCAATCTTCATTTTCATGAAAAGAAATTCTTAGATCCAAAACTTTGAAAATCCATAGGAAATTGTAGAAAAATCCTTTTGAGGTAAGACCAAGTTCTTTGAACTCACATCATCAATCTCTACCTAAACCCAAGAGCTTATGATTCAACTCCCATCATAGCCCAAAAAGCACTTTTTGGCCGAACCCTACTTGATGATGATGAATAGTGTTTTCATCAATTTTTGATTTTAACACTTGATTTCATCCTTAGCTTTTCTAATGCCTTTAGATCCATGAAATGGAAAACCAAAACCAATTCTCAACCTTTTTAACCTAGGGTGGCCGAAATCCTCTTTGTTAGAATTGTTGAGATTGGCTTTGATTGTTGTTTAATGTTGGATTGTTGTGTTGTTGTAGTTGTTGACGATTGCCAGGAGGTTGTCGCGACCGGAATCGCGAAGGAAATGGCGAGAAAAAGATTTTATGAAAAAACGTGTAGAGTCGCCACCAATTTTATTTAACTTGGAAAAAATTGGAAAACCTTTAAAGAATGATCTTTGGAACTAAAAGAAAGAGCTCGGGAGTCGTTTGCGCAGAGGGAAGGGTGATGACTTAATCCCACAGCACCCCTAGTGCACCCGTCAAAAAAAACGGTTACCCACATTAATTGTACAAATAATTAATGAATTTTAATGTATTTATTTTACCCCAAAAAAAAAAAAAATTTACGAGAATATAAAAAAACAACTATGAATCAATATTTGCAAAAAAAAGGGTTTAATAAAAAACTTATTTTTTTGTTTAGTGATTGTTGATTTTTGAATTTTAATATTTTAATATTAGCCCTAAATGAGATTGAACATGACACATGGGTTAATAGAGCAACCTCAAATCTAAGGGATTAAGCATGACACTTTTCATAGAGCAATCCCAAGATAGAACAAATTCAAATATTTTAATTATTTATACAATAAAATAAAGTTAATAAAATGATGAATATGTCCTCAGTGAGGTTAAACACGACACATGAATTCATAGGACAACCTCAATTCTAAGGGATTGAACATGACACTCAATTTCATAGAGCATCCCTAAAACGATAGAAGCACAATTATTTACTTAACTAATTAAATCTTATTTTTATAACTGGTCAAGCTAAAAAGATGAAAGGCTAGTTAATTCACAATTAATTTAATGGACAATCAATTAGAATACACTAACAGGGTTACATTGCAAGGATACCATTTCAAATTAAAGGCTTAATTTGGGCATTTTGTGGCACCTTTGCGTTTACCATTGGGGGATAGCTAACAAGAAGCAAAACCTAAATCCCATTTGGTCCTCTACGTCCAACAACAGCGGTAATCATGCAACCAAGGCTTAGTGAGCTTCAAAAAAAAAAAAAAAAATATTTGTAGCATGCACCACACAAGAATTCATTCACTTGACAACTCACGAATTCGCCAAAGGATGTGATGGAAAGAACAGGGCAAACATTAGATTAAATAGCAGAAAAAATGAAGCTTCTTGCAAAATTTCTTATTCATCAATCATGAGTTGCAAGGAAGGAATGAGAATAACATATGATTCAAAACAAGATTAAACTTGAAAGGCTGACACAAGCATTTCAAAATCAAACGAAATGATTCTGAATTCACAGCAATAATAACAAATTCCTCTCAGATGCTAACCATAGAAATTTCATATCAGTAAAAAAAAACATTAACATAATAGCAGCAACGCAAAACCACAAAACTGATGCTACGATTCAACAAAAAAAAAAAAAACTGATACTATTCACTTGGCTGCCTTCTCCATCATAACAACAGGAACCCAAAGCTAATCAGAAGTAGGAAATAGGTTGAAATAACTGCATAAAAACAGCATAGGAAAATTGAAGTGGGTAATGACTCACGCATTTTATCAAACAGAAAACAAGCTATCGAGACTAGTATCAAGAAGCAGTATACCATACCACAAATGAATTAAAAATTAACAAATTCAAGGTGCAAAACACAGAGAATAGAAAAAGGAAAATTATGGGACATCATATTAAAACTCAAAGAAAGAGATGATTTTCATTCCCTCTTATTGCAGCATTACAAAGTCAGGGAAACAAAAGAGAATAAAAATGGAGGTTGCAAAATGGAGACCTTCAATTATAACGAATATCCTCTCCCCCAAGATACGAGAACCCACTCAGAAAAGAAAAAGATACAAGCAGATTTCTCTCAAAACATAACAGTGCCTAAGAACATCCTTTTGTGTTTCCCTCTGTAGTTCGCACTCTCTGTGTGCGTTTTTTTCAGTTCCCCCCTTCATGTCTGCCTCTAGGTTTTTATGGGTAGAATTTTCGTCCTCCTCTGCATTCAATCCCCTGTAAATCAGCAAAACCCAATTAATTTCATGATTGAGAAGCAAAATGGAAAGGGGCGATATTTACCTCATAAATTCTTGTGCTGCAATGCGTTAACCATCCAAGGAAGGAAAGAAATCGCGCCTTCCCCTTTTCACATCTTAATCACGCCCTCCTTGATCTTTTCGAGCACAACTGCTTGTGATATTTTCGGAGATTAGAAAAGATGCATGTCCAGCCAGGGGAGGAGAGTCTTCCGGATTCGGGAGGATTCGTGTTCAGCCAATAAAGAGAAGAAGGATTCTGCTGGCGTGATTGAAGGGGAAGTTGTCGCATGGAGGAGGCTGTTGTGCGGCTAGGGCTTCAAGGGAAGGGGAAGAGCGAAAATGAGGTGGAGGCTAGGGTTTCTGATGGGTGAGGGAGGAGATAGAAGGGTTATAGAGGAGATAGACGGGTTATGGAGGAGATAGACGGGTTATGGAGGAGAGAGACAGGTTATGGAGGAGATAGACGGGTTATGGGAGGAGATAGACGGGTTATGGAGATAGACAGGTTATGAAGATAGACAGGTTATGGAGGAGATAGACGGGTTATGGAGGAGATAGACAGGTTATGGAGATAGACAGGTCATGGAGGTAGACAGGTTATGGAGGAGATAGACGGGTTATGGAGGAGATAGACAGGTTATGGAGATAGACAGGTCATGGAGATAGACAGGTTATGGAGGAGATAGACGGGTTATGGAGGAGATAGACAGGTTATGGAGGTAGACAGGTTATGATAGACGGGTTATGGGCTGAAACTTGATTTATTGGCCCAAAGACATTTTTTTCTTTTATTTTTATTTTTATTTTATTTTTATTTTTATTTTTATTTTTATTTATTTTTTTATTTTTATTTTTATTTTTATTTTTATTTATTTTTTTATTTTTATTTTTATTTTTATTTTTATTTTTTATTTTTATTTTTATTTTTATTTTTTTATTATTATTTTTTTTTTGGATTTCAATAAAAAAAGACTTTTTTATGATTATCCGGTCAAAATGAGGTGTTCACAGAGGTTCACAAGTCGATCAACCGACTTTGATCCGGGAATCTGCTCATCAACAGGTATGGGGAGATGAACCTCATCACACCAAGATGGTGGTGGTAAAGATGGTTGTTTATGTTATGTGTGGGTGAAACCCTTTAGTTTGGGTTCACTTTTAATGGTTAAGTTGTGTTAAGTTCTCTTGGAGAACAATGTGTGATATTTGTAGTTATGCTTGTATGCCTTATCATGTGTTTTATGATGATGTTGTCTAGGTGAGAAAATGATTTCTTGCATGATGAAAAACCTACTTTGATTGCTAGATCAAGTATGGACTTTTGTGCTTATGTGCTTAAGTATGGACTTTTGTGCTTAGGTGCTTAATTATGATGCAATGCTGTGTGTTATTGTTGATCATAATTGTGTAAGTTTTGTGAGCCATAATTTGATTAGTTGGTGAAGTAAAACTTCACATTGGCTCCTACTTGGCTATTAGCTATGATCTTGAGTTGGACAAGTCAAGTTTTGATGTAAAGAAAGTGTTTTCAATAACTTGTGTTTTTCAAAGAAAAACCCTAAGTGACTTTGAATGGAATTAAATCTCAAAGTGTTTTCACCAAAGTGAAACATGTTTTATACCTTATCCTTAGTCCATCTAATTAATCAAGTGACTCAAAACGAGACAAGAAGTGTTTTCATGAAGAGAATTAAAATGGTTCCATAAGGTTAATGTCTTGTTTTAAGACAACTTTTCGCTATGCGAATTTACTTTCGCTAAGCGAAAACAGGAAAAGTTTAAGTTGGGCATCACTGCCTCACTTTCGCTAAGCGAATTAATATTCGCTAAGCTAACCATGCGAGTTTCGCTACGCGAATTAAGTCTCGTCGAGCGATCCAGAGAAGTCTCTAAAGGAGGTATAACCGCCTCCATTTCGCTAAGCGAAATGATATTCGCTAAGCGAAATGATATTCGCTAAGCGGATAAAGTGAAATTTCGCTACACGAATTCTGTTTCGCCGAGCGATCCAGAGGTGTTTCAAAAGAGGTGTAACCGCCTCTATTTTCGCTAAGTGAATACATATTCGCTAAGCGAATACAACACATTTCGCTACGCGATGTATGTTTCGTCGAGCGATACAGAGGAGTTCCAAAGGAGGCATTATTGCTTCAATTTCGCTAAGCGAATGTAATTCCGCTAAGCGAATTCCATGTTTCAGAAAATGCAGAAAAATAGAGTAAGTAAGTCTTTCAAAAGTTGTTTCAAATCAAATGAGTCTTCAATTGAGAAGTTGTTTTGGTTTACAAACGTTTTGGGTTTTGAAACAGTAGTTCGATGACGGACCGGTGATTCAGACCCCGATCAGTCGTTCAATTGTTTCAGTCTTGTGATGACTCAATCCCGGAGGGATCACGAGATTTATCCGGTGGATAAAGGTTTTGTTTTCAAAAGACGCGTATAGTTCCTAAGGAAGAGAACCTTAGTGGAACTCGAGATTGCTTGATCGCATCTGCTTTGTGTAAGCATTGGCATTTCATTTGCATAGTTGTAAGGCCTTGAGCCTAGGAGTTGAGCTTACACCTTGATGCGGGTGCGAATCTTACGGTGACAATCTTCAATGGTCTTTTTGGAGGTATCAGGGTTGGAAGGGCTTACATGTGGCCAGTAGGTAACTCTTCTGTGTCGTGGCGAATCCGTGCAATACACTGATATCCTCTACTAGATGCCATACTTTTCATGTTTGGTCGAGAGTGTTTCCGTAAAGCCAGATACATGCACGTTACGAATGTTGTAGCATCTTGCTCATGGCTGGCAGAAACCGGAACATGTCCTCCCATTCACTCTCTCCGAATGTTTTGTTAGCTCCATGGAGTAGGGGTCAGAGTAGTACCCAGTGACATTGACATTGAGTCATATACATTGCATTGCATTGCATGGCCATTGATGTTTACATTTACTGTTATCCATCGTTGTACTGTTTTCCATCGTTGTACTGTTTAAGAGTACCTTATTTTATGCTGTTAACTGCTTAACATGATTTTATGCTGTCAACTGCTTAATATGTTTGACATTGAGAATTTTAGTAAGCATGTTGGGTACGCTGTTACCTAGTGAGTCGTCCCGTTTTTATTACTGCTGTTTTGTTGTGTTGATGAACAGGAATCTCACCCATATCTGTATGTTTTCTGTTGGTACTTGCTATTGCTGCTTGAACAGATGGACGTGATGATGGTTCAGTCCAGTAGTTCCTTTGAGCCGGAGGAGGACCTTCTTTTTGTGGTTTAGTTTTGTTGTCAGCCAGACTACGTCAGTTTTGTAGTACCTTTTGGGAGCTACGACTCCTAGTACTTATTGTATTTCTTATGTCAGTTATACATTAGACCTATGTCTATATATAGTATTATTTCTGTTTCTATTCTGTGTTTATTATAACATAAATGCATGGCGAATCTAAGTTCGTTTATTAGTATTATTTATCTTTACTAATCCCATTACATCTTTGTGGAAAAAAAATCGTATTTTCTATATTAATAAATATTTTCGGCCTTATAAACGTTCGGGGATGTGACACTCGGGAAAGGGTGTTGCAAAACCAAAAGTTATTTTACATTTTCCTACAAGTGTGAAAAGTGATTTTAACTTGTTTAGGTGTAATATTGAAAAATTGATATGTCTTCTTATGAAATTATAATAAAGTATAGAAAAAAAGACTTTCCATTAAACATGTTTGAAAAAAGAAAAGTAGTTTTTTAAACATTTTAAAAAATAATATAATTTACAATTACTATATTCATAATATTTACTTCAAAATAATTTAATTTAGTAAAAAGTGTTAGGATATTAGTGGTCATTTTATAAAATTTTAAGAGATAATTTAATCAAAAAAATTATAAAGTGATTATCTCTTCTATTTGAAAAAAAGTTTTTTTGCATAAGCTAGAAAATTGAGTGCCCGTTTGTCTAAATGTTTTTTAAAATAAACACACAAAAAAATCACCTATGACATTTTTAAACTTGTTTGGTTAGACTTCTTGAAAGTATCAATTCTTAAAAAAACGATTTTAGGAGAAGATAAATTTTCCAACTTTTGAGAAAAATATCTTTGTTTTTTCCTAAGAAGAGAGAGAATCACTTTATAGTTTTTTGACATTATCCTTTCAAATTTTACAAATTGATCACTAATATCCTCACTATTTTTATTAAATATAATATTAAATTAAATTATTTTGAAGTAAATCTTATGAATATAGTAATTGTAAGTTATATTATTAATTTTTAACATGTTTAAAATATTACATATTTTATCTAAATATGTTTATTGGGAAGTGCTTTTTATGTCCATTAATGTTTTCATAAGAAAAAAATCACTTTTTCAATATTGGACTTAAACAACTTAAAATCACTTTTTTTTTTTTACGTAAAATCATTTTTCAAACTTGTAACAAAACGTTAAATAGCTTCTGATCATTTAACATAAATCATTTTTATCAATAACATTTCTGAGGTTCAATAAAGAAAACATTTATGAAGAATCACTTTTAAATCCTAAACAAATAGGCTACAAGATTGATTAGTTTTAGATAATTAGCCAGTTAATTTTTCAAAGCCTATCTTTTTCAAAGTCCGTATTTATTTAATTAAACCTTCAAATAAGTTTGCCTATTTAAGTACAATTTAACTTTTATACATGTATAAAACTTTTTTTACATTATTATTGAATAATATGTTGTTAAACTATTTAAACGGTTTAACTATTACAACTTAATGAAATATGAAAATGTTTTTTTGAAATGGTATATTTCCACTTAATAGGTTAAAGACTAATTTCTCGAAATACGATTAGGTAAGTCAACGAAAATCACTTCTAATGGTAACCATTTCTTGCACATAGATCCGAGATGAAAATAGTTTGAATCCCTAGAAATGGTGAAAATATTTGAAAAAAAATAGTGATGTAACCTCCATTGACTAAGTAGATTGACTGACTCCATATATCTCATTTCTGATATAAAATCAGTTTGCTGCAGAAGTTTGGTAATGGAAACCTGTAAAAACTGGTTGTGGCAGAGTTGTGAAGACAAATCCACATAGCTCTGAGACATGTATAGGAACTTGCATTTGAGGAGGCCTTGTTGTTTCTCAGGACATTTTTACTCTTGTATTTACCTAATCTTTAGTACAATCGTAAAGAGTAATGTTACGTGTATAATAAATTTAGAGAATCTTTTCGACTTTACTCTTCATAATGTAAAATAAAGTTGTCCCAACATTTTCGAGAATAAATGATCATCAAACATTTTTCATATAAGTAAGTTATCTAGACATGGAGAAAAATTGAAGTATACTAGAAGTAGACCACATGCTAACAGGAAAAAAATCAGGGCAAAGATGAATGAATGAACGAATGGAAATGGTGTACTATGAGAAACTGAGAATATCTGAGATGATTAGCTTGGAAAAATTCAAAGCCTTGAGAAAAACTCGAGAATATTAATCTGTGGTATTTTACGTGTAAAGTTTAACACCCTAATTTTTACTGCTTTTTGTATCGGTAATTTATACAAATACATTTATATTTTATCCGAGAGTTAGAAAGTGAATTTAAATAAACTAAGACCACATTCATACTCTACGTCATCGTAGAGAGCTACGATTAAATTTTGGGTTGAAAATCCAGACAGAGCCCGGTCTGCGTTTTCACTGACAGTAAGATTTTACTGATCAGAAGACCTAATTTCCAACAACTTTGGTGAAATTGGTTTTTCGCACTAAAAAGTGAATTAATATACGTTATACGGGCGAAATCTTAAATCAGGTGAAGAAAGGAGCTGAATACGGACTTACCGGGACCCGCTAACGGATAAAATTGAAGTCACATCAAGTCACATAATCTAGGAAGGCATGCCAGTGTCATCATGAAAAACGAAAATATCTGAACTTGTTCACATTGAGAAAACACCAGATTACCCTTGGTCTTTTTCCTAAATGACACTTTTGTCCCTAAAGGAAAAGACCGTTTTGCCCCTAGGAATTTATGAAAACCCATCCTTGCCCTCACCCTCCTCATTACCTCTAGAAAATATCAAGATATTTATGAAGTTAGAGGAGAAAAGACCATTTTGCCCTTAACCTTTTATTCTAATTCCAATTTTGTCCCTAAGTAAAATGACTATTTTGCCCTTAAATGAACAATTTTTGGACACTTTGGTCCCTCCTTCCCCACGCCTAAGATCATCATCATGAAGTCCATCCACCACTTTTCCTATAACTCCATCATTCCTCTTCAATTTTCTCTCATTTCTCAAAGTAAGAACTTAGCAAAATTTGTGAAGAAACCACTTGATTCTTTGCCCATTTTCATCACTCAAGAGGTATGATTACCCTCTTTGATCCATGAGTTTCTTGTTCATCATTTATTCCTTGTTTTTCAAACTATGATCATCTATGTTTCTAATTCTAAGTCCAATGTTCAAAAATCTCCAGAAAATTCTAGAAAATCCTTTTAATGTGAAATCAATTTCTATGGTCTAGTATCATCATCCTCTATCACTATCCTAGAGCATGTAATCAAATAACATGCCTAGCCTATTTATCTAGAAGTGGCCGAACCCTAAGCTTTTTGGGAAAAATGAGTTTTGCTTCAATTTTTGTGAAATGATACTTGATTTCACCTCTTTCACTCTTATGATCATTGAATCCAAGCGATTAGAAAACCAAATCAAATTCTAACCTATTTTTCTCAATGATGGCCAAACCCTACCCCTGTTGGTTGAAGGGGTTTTGGTTCAAATCATTAACAAGTAATTATGGATTATATCTTTATTATGCTTAAGGATCATTCATCCAAGAGTTAGTAAAGTTTTAACACCTCTAGCCTATTTTTCTAAAAAGGGCCGAACCCTAGTTCATATGAACTAGATGGGTTTTGTTGGATTTTATCAATTTCTGGTTGTGATTTGTTGTGAAGGATCAGACGGTGTTTGATTGTGTGTACGGTTGTCGGTTGCGGAGTCGCAGTCAGAGTTGCACGGGCAAGCACGCGGGGAAAACTGTTCAGGTGGGGGAAAGAACCACTATATCATAGGGGAGGCAAGAATAAATAATTTATTTTGATATACGTAGGGCTACCTAAACCCTGCTAGTGGTCAAGTGACCGATAAGTCGATTTTATGATATATCGAGGTTGCATGCTATGTGTTAGTATGCTTAATATGATATATGTGATAAGTATGTTGTGCCTAGTAACATGTTTAGGATTACTTGAATATTTACCTATGAGTTGATATGCTTACATGAGTAGATATGATGAATATGTTTGTTGAATATGATTATGGTTGCTTATGATATGATGTTGTGATTACTGTTGTATGAGTAGAGATAGACAGTAATTTCTGATAAATTGGGAGATGAATATGTGGTGAGGATTTCGAGGATATATATATATATATATATATATATGTATGTATATATATATATGTTGTAGTGCTCAACGTAGAGATCCTGTTGATATATTTATGTTGAGATATCAAGTTGATACCCGGTTATGCCGGAGAAAGTTGGTTGTAGTTGTGTACAAGTTGTGGTTGAAACACTAAGTCATTGATTCCGAGATGAGTCGGTGAGGTTCATGTTGCATTGTTGTTGTTCATCACTGTGTTGGCGTATGGTCAATCGATCTTCCCCAGATTGATGAGAAGAGAGATAGAGTTCGCTATAGATATCGTACAATAAATTGAACCCATTTCGATAGCACCTTATCGAATGTCTCTAGCAAAGTTAGCGGAGCTGAAGAAGCAGTTGGATGACATGTTGGGTAAAGAGTTCATAAGACTAAGTGCTTCACCTTAGGGAGCGCCGGTGTTGTTCGTCAAGAAAAAGGACGGAAGTTTGAGGCTTTGCGTGGATTATCGGCAGTTGAACAAGGTCATGATCAAGAATAGGTGTCTATTACCTAGGATTAACGACTTGATAGACCAGTTGAAAGGAGCGGTAGTGTTTTCGAAGATTGACTTAAGATTTGGTTATCATCAGATTCGAGTCAAGAAGGAGGATTTACCGAAGACGGCATTCAGGAGTCGGTATGGATACTATGATTATTTGGGTATGCCCTTTGGTGTGACTAATGCTCTGGCAGTATTCATGGATTACATGAACCGGATTTTTCGACCGTTCTTGGATAAGTTTGTAGTTGTGTTTATCGACGATATTCTTATCTATTCCCCTAATCGGGAAGAACATCGGGAGCATCTTAGGATTGCGCTTCAAGTGTTAAAAAACAGACAGCTTTATGCGAAGTTGTCCAAGTGTGAGTTTTGGTTGGAAGAAGTAAAATTCTTAGGTCATGTGATTAACCGAGATGGGATAGCGATAGATCTAGCAAAGGTTGAAGCTGTGGTACAATGGGAAAGTCCTAAGTCGGTAAGTGAGGTACGGAGTTTTCTATGCTTAGCTGGATATTATGGAAGGTTCATCGAAGGATTCTCGAAGATCGCGTTGCCGATGACGCAGCTAACAAGGAAGGGAACATCCTCTGTATGGACGGAGGAGTGTGAGAAAAGTTTTCAAGAGCTGAAGAGGAGGTAAACAATATCACCAGTGCTGACGTTACCAGATTCTTTAGGACAGTTTGACGTATACTGTGATGCGTCATACCAAGGTTTAGGCTGTGTCCTAATGCAAGAAGGGATGCGGCAGCTAAGAGTTCATGAGAGGAATTATCCAACTCATGATTTGGAGTTAGCAGCTATAGTGTTTGCCTTGAAAATATGGCGACACTATCTTTATGGAGCTATGTTTACGGTGTATAGTGACCACAAGAGTATAAAGTACTTGTTCGATCAGAAAGAGTTAAACATGAGGCAAAGAAATTGGATGAAATTCATAAAAGATTATGAATTTAATCTACATTACCATCCAGGGAAGGCAAATGTAGTAGCGGATGCGTTAAGTAGAAAATCCTTGCACATATCTGCTATGATGGTAAAACAGTTGGAATTGATTGAACAATTCAGAGATCTGAATCTAGGTATGGGATTATCTAGAAATAAGATACACCTAGGAATGGTCACAATAACGAGCGACTTTTTGAAAACGGTTAAGGAGAAACAAGAAGTTGATCAATATCTTCAGAAGGTAAAAGAAAAAGTAGCGGAAGGCAGAACTTCTGAGTTTAGGATGAATCAAGATGGAGTCTTGAGGTATAGTGATAGGATTTGTGTGCCAATGGATATAGAACTAAAAAGGATGATCTTGGAAGAAGCGACAAGAGTAGGCTAAGTTTTCATCCAGGAATTACCAAGATGTATCAAGACTTGAGGAAGATGTTTTGGTGGCCTGAAATGAAGAAGGAGGTGGCTGAGTATGTGTTGGCTTATTTGGTTTGTCAGAAAGCGAAGATAGAACATCAGAAGCCCGCAGGGTCGGTACAATCCTTGGATATCCCAGAGTGGAAGTGGGATGGAATATCTATGGATTTGGTGGTTGGGTCCAAGAACTAACAAGAGGCATTATGCAATTTGGGTAATAGTCGATAGGTTGACGAAGTGTGCTCACTTATTACCTATTGGCGAGAGTTATATGTTGGAGAGGTTAACCCAAATCTACATCAAGGAGGTAGTAATGTTGCATGGTGTGCCTTCTAGTATTGTTTTTGACATAGATCCTAGATTTACATCTAGATTCTGGAAGCAGTTACATAAGGCTTTGGGAACTAAGTTGAGGTTGAGTTCTGCTTATCATCCTCAAATGGATTATCAGTCAGAATGAACGATTCAATCATTGGAAGACCACTTAAGAGCTTGTGTTTTGGAACACACAGGAAGTTGGGATGAGTTTTTATCGTTGATTGAGTTCACCTATAACAACAGTTTTCATTCAAGTATAGGTACGGCACCTTAGGAAGCGTTGTAGGGAAGAAAGTGTAGAACACCGTTGTGTTGGTATGAGACAGGAGAAAGTCAAGTGCTAGGACCGGAGGTGGTACAACAGAAGACGAAACAAATCAAGAGAATAAGGGAAAAGATGAAAGTCGCACTGGATAGACAAAAGAGTTACAGACAAAAGAGTTACAGCGATAAAAGGAGAAGACCTTTAGAATTCCAGGAAGGAGATCATGTTTTTCTGAGAGTGAATCCAAGAACTGGAATCGGCAGAGCAATCAAATCTAGAAAGCTTACCCCTAGATTCATTGGACCATCTCAAATTCTTCGTCGAATTGGTCCTGTAGCCTATCATGTTGCTTTACCACCAAACCTATCCAATCTTCATGATGTCTTTCATGTTTCTTAGTTGAGGAAATACTACCCTGATCCATCATAAATCTTAGAACCAGAGTCAACACAATTGAGAGAGAACCTTGAGTATGAGGCTTTAGCTGTAAGTATCGCGGATAGAAGGAGTAAGGAACTCCGAGGTAAAAACATTCCGTTAGTTAAAGTCATATGGGATGAAGTGACAGGAGATGCTATCTGGGAAAGAGAAGAGAACATGCAGCGACAGTACCCGAGTCTGTTCTAAAAGATACTTCGAATTTCGAGGACAAAATTCTTTTTAAGAGGGGTAGTAATGTAACACCCCGATTTTTACTGCTTTTTATATCGGTAATTTATATAAATACGTTTAAATTTTATCCAAGAGTTAGAAAGTGAATTTAAATAAACTAAGATCACATTCATACTCTATGTCATCGTAGGGAGCTACGATTAAATTTTGGGTTAAAAATTCAAACGGAGCCCGGTCTGCGTTTTTACTGACATTAAGATTTTACTGATCAGAAGACCTAATTTTGACTCGTGAACGAAACAGTTAGGCTTATAATCGAATTTCCAAAAACTTTGGTCAAATTGGTTTTTCGCACTACAAAATGAATTAATATACGTTATACGGACGAAATCTTAAAACGGGTGAAGAACGCAGCTGAATACGGACTTACCAGGACCTGCTAACGGATAAACTTGAAGTCACATTAAGTCACATCACCTAGGAAGGCGTGCCAGATTACCCTTGGTCTTTTTCCTAAATGACACTTTTGTCCCTAAAGGAAAAGACCGTTTTGCCCCTAGGAATTTATGAAAACCCATCCTTGCCCTCACCCTCATCATTACCTCTAGAAAATATCTAGATATTTATGAAGTTAGAGGTGAAAAGACCATTTTGCCCTTAACCTTTTATTCTAATTCCAATTTTGTCCCTAAGTGAAATGACTATTTTGCCCTTAAGTGAACAATTTTTGGACACTTTGGTCCCTCCTTCCCCACACCTAAGATCATCATCATGAAGTCCATCCACCACTTTTCCTGTAACTCCATCATTCCTCTTCAATTTTCTCTCATTTCTCAAAGTAAGAACTTAGCAAAATTTGTGAAGAAACCACTTGATTCTTTGCCCATTTTCATCACTTAAGAGGTATGATTACTCTCTTTGATCCATGAGTTTCTCGTTCTTCACTTATTCCTTATTTTTCAAACTATGATAATCTATGTTTCTAATTCTAAGTCCATTGTTAAAAAATCTCTAGAAAATTCTAGAAAAATCCTTTTAATGTGAAATCAATTTCTATGGTCTAGTATCATCATCCTCTATCACTATCCAAGAGCATGTAATCAAATAACATGCCTAGCCTATTTATCTAGAAGTGGCCGAACCCTAAGCTTTTTGGAGAAAATGAGTTTTGGTTCAATTTTTGTGAAATGATACTTGACTTCACCCCTTTCACTCTTATGATCATTGAATCCAAGTGATTAGAAAACCAAATCAAATTCTAACCTATTTTTCTCAATGATGGCCGAACCCTACCCTTGTTGGTTGAAGGGGGTTTTGGGTCAAATCTTTGATAAGTAATTATGGATTATGTCTTTATCATGCTTAAGGATCATTCATCCAAGAGTTAGTAAAGTTTTAACACCTTTAGCCTATTTTTCTAAAAGGGCCGAACCCTAGTTCATATGAACTAGATGGGTTTTGTTGGATTTTATTAATTTCTGGTTGTGATTTGTTGTGAAGGATCAGACGGTGTTTGATTGCGTGTACGGTTGCCAGTTGCGGAGCCGCACTCAAAGTTGCACGGGGAAGCACGCGTGGAAAACTGTTCAGGTGGGAGAAAGAATCACAATATCATTGGGGAGGCACAAATAAAATAGTTTATATTGATATGCGTAGGGCGACCTAAACACTACTAGTGGTCGAGTGACCGATAGGTCGATTTTATGATATATCGAGGTTGTATGCTATTTGTTAGTATGCTTAATATGATATATGTGATATGTATGTTGTTCCTAGTAACATGCTTAGGATTACTTGATATTTACCTATGAGTTGAGATGCTTACATGAGTAGATATGATGAATATGTTTGTTGAATATAATTATGGTTACTTATGATATGATATTGTGATTACTATTGTATGAGTAGAGATAGGCAGTAATTTCTAATAAATAAGGAGATGAATATGTGGTGAGGATTTCAAGGATATGTATATATATATATATATATATTGTAGTGCTCAACCTAGAGATCCTGTTGATACCCAGTTATGCCGGAGAAAGTTGGTTGTAGTTGTGTACAAGTCGTGGTTGAGACACTAAGTCATTGATCCCGAGATGAGTCGGTGAGGTTCATGTTGCATTGTTGTTGTTCATCACTGGGTTGGCGTGTGGTCGATCAATCTTGCCTACAGGGAGATGATCATACCCACAAGTTGAGTTGTTAACGGGCGAATGTCGCGACCTGGCCTGCGGGCGGGCGGATATGTCGTTTCCGATGGCGAATGTTCTAACCTGACCTGTGGGCGGGGGAATATGTTGTTGGCCAAACCTTGCATTATGGGGGTGGCACAGAGATGAATGGGACATCTTGATTTGTTGGGGATGTCGCGTCGTGATCACGTTCATATAGTTGTGAGTTGCATGAGTGTGAGAGACAGTAGCTAAGAGAGCAGGACTTGGGAGATGATTGCTTGATGCTATTGTGCTGTTGTATGTTGCTATCTATATAGCTTATTTTATAGTTGTTTCCCTATCTATGATGTATTGTTGTTTCTTATCTCCTGTATTTCTCTATGTCGTATTTTATTTATTCTCGATCGCACGAGAAGATTCTGTTGAGGAGTTGCCAAAGGAAATTGATGGCATACTGTTGAACCTGATGCTGGAGGGAGAGCCCCGGATCCCAACATTGGGAGACTTTGAGCTGCTCAATGCAGAGGATGATCGTCTCTGGGAGATTGACTACTCTCAGCGAAGAGTAGTGTATACAGGCCCGATTACCGTATACTTTAGAGCTTGGGGGTTCTCGTTACCCTCGTTAGAGTCGTGGTTGGGTAGACAGTCTTAGTGTTGTTATGTCCAGTACATGGGTTTGAGAGAAATGTATTTTTGGTGCCAGGAGAGGAAGTCTTATGTATTTTATTTTGTTGCCATACTTCCAGTTTATATGTGTTGCGTACTCTGAGAGTTTGTAGTTGATATCAGTTATTGTAGTCTCTAATGATGGAACCAGTACTTATATATATATTTGTGGTATTAGTGCTAGTTAATTTAATATTTTCCGCATTTCTATTAATCACGCTACGCTGTAACGTTAAGAAGTTGAGTTCGGGTTACTAATGGGACCTCCGAGGAGGGGCTGTCTCATAAAAGCACTCTAAGCCCATGTCGTTGCAGTTTTGCAAAGTTGTAATACTAATTGAAATCATATTTGGTTCTTCTTGCACTATCAACCAACATCATCATGTTTTAAAGCCTGATCGAGAACTGTCCCACCAGCATCATGGCAACACACACAAGAAAGAGCGAGTATTAGAGGAATGTAAAGTGTACTTTTTTTATATATACAATATGAATGCTAAAGGCACTGATCTTGTACACTTTTTGCCCTAATTCATTCATAGGTTATGTTTGTGTTATAATTTTGTTTATGGTGATTTTTAGTCATAGACTTTTAAAAGAAACTTCACCAAAACTCTCTCATAGAGGCTCTAGAGTTTTTATAATAATCTTGTAAGTGTTAACAATTTCGAAAAGTAAAAAATAATTTCAAACAAATATTTACTGCAAAATAGCAGCAAGAAAATGAGCAAAAATTAAAAGAATTTTCGACAAAAACATAATAAAGATAAATGTGCAAAACTAAAACAAAATAGTCAAAGAAGGCAACAAAATATAAATAGCATATGAGTAAATCAGAAACTGAGTTGATTTCCAAGGAAGTTAACTGCGCAAAAGAGAGAAGAATTTGAGAAAAAGAAGATCAAGAATTTCAATCAACAACTTGAATTAAAAAGAACAGTAAATGAAAAGGATGTCATACTTCAGACTTGAATCCGTCAATCTACTGTGAGATGATATGTGTAGGATTTTGATTGTAACACCCTGTTTTCTTGAGTAATGTTTAACATAAGTTAAGCATGTTTAAGGGCTTAATTATGTTCTTTATGTGTTGAGGAGGCTATGGTCCAAATTTGGGAGAATTTGGCCTTGGAATGAGCTCAAAAATGGCAAAAACATTAAAGAATGGGTCAAATCAGTGTCCAACGTTTGGATGTTGAGTAACGCAACGCTCAAACGTTGACCGTTGATATAACACCCCGAAAACTCTGTATCTGTTAATAATTAATTCTATGAATAAATTGCTTGATAATGCAACTAATCAATTATAAATAATGTTAAATGTTTATAAATGAGAATTCATCCGAATTCGAGTTAAAAACTCAGATAGAGACCGGACTGCATTTTAGCAGACAATAGGAATTCACACTGTGATCTGTGAACCCTAATGACCCGGGGAGAAGTCTGAGTCCAGTAAATCATAATATAATTGTTTGAGCCCTCTATGATGCTTCGTGATGGAGCTGGTAAAAATATTATTATTTTGATCGTGTTTGTCGAGTTTTGGTTTTGGGCCTGGGGCCGGGAAAAATATTCTGGCCCGAAGCTGGGTCAGTTCATGATCATCAATTACCTTAATCATCTTCCTAATCAAGATTAAGTCACTATCACCTTTACACAAAATATCTTCACCTTTTTCCTTATTTGGAGAGTAGACAACTTTACTTTATGAGAATGTTTTATTGTTCCCTACCAAATCAAGTGAGATTTGCCCTATTGCATCACAACCCTTCATCACATCACAATTGCATGACAAGCTTCATTTTCCCTCCCATTCTCTTCATCATTTTCGAAATCACCAAACCAAGGGAGACCAAAGTTCATTTTCTCTCTTCTCTCTCATCCATCTTCATCTTCTTCAAGGCAAGAACCCTAGAATTCTCTCTTCTCTTCCTCCATTGATGACCTTCGAAAATACTCACCATCCTACACCATTCCTATTCATTTCAACAACTAACTTCATATCCCTAATCCTTTCTTTATGATCTTCATCTTTAGTAAAGAAGATTTCTTCATTGGAGGACCTTGAGTCAAGTTTCAAGAACCATCCCCTTCTCCTTTCCAAAAACAAACACCGTATTTGCGTTCACCTGAAACTCTGCTACAACTTTGGTGAAGGAAGTTTCTCCATTAGAGAACTTTCATTTTTGGGTCTTCAAGGGGTACATCATCCTCTTATCTCCTAATTTCAAGAGTAAGTATCACACTTGCCTTCTCTTTTCTTTTACCTCTTGATGCTGACGAAAATCATCACTTGTTGATGATATGATTTTTGAAAATATGCTTGTCTCTACATTTCAATGACATAGCCTTGCTTGTCTTGATCTCTTTTCCATCTTTGGTGAAGGAAGCTTTTGATTTGGAGTAACCTTGTTCTTGAGCTTCAAGAACTCAAGAACATCAACTTTGTATTCTTCAACAAAGTGAGCTTCTAAACCCTTTCCACTTCATTTCCTTTCACTAAATCATGAAGCCATATCTCCTAGCTCATGATTATTGTAAAACATGTTTCAAAACTCTATGTTTTTTATCTATATAGGTTCGTCCATCCCTTTCTTGGAGGACTACCCTTGCATCTTCTTTTTGGAGGCTTCATTAAGGTAATGGGGAGTGAACCTTTCATCTCACCTCATAGGTGGATGAAAATGGTTTCTAGTAGGGTGAAGACCCTATGTTTGTTTAGATAGGTTTTCCTATCTTGTTTGGTTGTGTATTTGGTTACTTGGTTTGTAATAATCTTAGCTATATGCCTTATATGTTTGTTCGATGTTTAACATGATGATATGCTTTTGAAAATGATGAAAACCCTAACTTTGACCATGGTCAAGGTAGGAGATTTTGATTGTATGTTTAGATCTATTACGTTTATGAGTTGTTCATCATATTCATATGTTTATCATGCTTATTATGAAGATGTGTTGGTGAAGTAGAGCTTCACTCCTAGCCTTGTGATGGCAAGATTTGGTTGAGTGTGTGAAAGGGAGAAAACCACACCATTAAACCTAATGAACTTGTGAATGATCCAAAGATTATGTTTTTGAACTTATGATGTTAATGGATAGTAAGTTTTATGAGTTTTTAGAAGGGATCACGGCCTAGCCCTGATAGGTATCACGGCCGTGATGCCCCTAAAAATGAGGAACAGAACATATCACGGCCTAGCCCTGATGTGGCTCACGGCCGTGATAGCCTATCACAGCCTAGCCCTGATAGAGCTCACGGCCCTGACAGGCAATTGAGTGTTTATACACCTTTTCCCTCTCTTCTTGTGTTGAACTTGGATATTGAAAGGAAAATGGTTTTGAACCTTAACTTAGTGACTTACAACTTCAAACCGTTTTCAAATCAAAGTGAATTAAGATGTGCAAACACGGTTTAGGCTTGGATGGACCCTCTAGGAGTAAGCTTGTTCTTGCTCCCCATATCCATTCATTAGATGACTTATGTTCACTATCGCTCAATTACTTTAGGTTTTGAGTTATGATAAAGGATCATGTACATTTAGAACTCCTCCATCTTTTTGATTAAGTTTATTAACTATTTGAGTCATAGGATTCGTGGAAAGGAACCTCATATCAAAACATGGAGGCTTTGAACCAAAGTTGGGAAAAGTAAAGGAGTCATGTTACAAAACGTTCTCTATGAGCTTTCAAAGGATTTGTTTATGGTTTTGGTATCAATGTACCTAAGTGATGGTACCCTTTTTATTCAAAGGATGATTGTGAAAGAAAAACCCTTTTTAAACTATTCTAAGTGTTTTCAAATGTTTAACGATACGTCACTTCAGAACACTTGAATTTCTAAATTTAAGACAAGAGTTTTGAAAGTATCCAACTTACAGACGCAAGTATAACTACAGTATTTTGAAACTAAGGGTACCTAAATTATTTTGAAACTATGTTTCCAAATATTAATTAAGACCTTGGGTAAAAACACTAAGACACTTACTAGAGCATAAAACAAACGAGTTTACGCATTTATCTATCTTTCAACTAAAAGTTATACATTTAGAGTAACATTTGAATGAAATGAGTTTTGAAAGGAAAAACTCTTCAAATCAACATAATTATTTTATATAATCATGGTGAAGTTTTATAAAGTTAAAAGTATCCCAACTTAAAAAAGGATGAGATTCTAGTAAAAGACATAAAGGAGTATATCTACTCAAAACTAAAGGTTTTCCCTAAGTAATAACGCTAAGTCAAGTAATTGGCTTAGAGTGGAAGAAAAAGATAATAAAGTGTAGATTATGGTGGAACAAGACCATAAACTATATTATTGATGATTCATTCATCAATGGATTCATAAGACTTAAATGAATCAAGAATTGTTTAGTTACTTGAGAAACAAGTGATTTTGTAACTTAGAAAAGATCTAAAAAATTAACGATGGGATCTACCAATCCTATTTCATAATGAAATTAGGACTTATGTAACAATATCATAAAAGACATGAACACAAACATGAAATGTTTTGTTTAAGACAGTAGTTCGATGACGGGCCGGAGGGTCGGACCCGAGAACATTGCCTATCTATAATCGTCTTGTGATGACTCGATCCCGGAGGGATCACGAGATTTATCTGATGGATAAAAGATAATTAATACACTTGAAATTGTGTAAGAGACTCTTAATGAGAAGATTCATATGGAATCACGAGGTTTATTAGGTGGATAAACATTTATCGCACCTGCTTCTATGTGTAAGTATTGGCATTGTTTGCATAAGTCACTTAAGGCCTGTGAGCCTAGGAGTTGAGCTTACACCTTGTGCGGGGTGTGAATATAGTGGTGACGGTTGGTTTGACCTAGGGGACGTTTGGGTGTGTAACTCCACATGTGGCCAGTTGGTAGCTCTCTTGTGCCGTGGTAAATCAAGATCCCACACCAACGCTCTCGACTAGACACTACCTTGTTCGAGATTGGTGTAGAGCGTCTGTGCATAAAGCCTGTGTACACCCATGATTTCGAATGTCTTAGCACATATAGTCGGCTGACTGGCGCAAACAAATGATGTACTCCCGATCACTCTCTGCGACGATTGTTTAGCTCCATGGAGTAGGGGTCTAGTCATACCCATTGACATAGTAAATGCATCATGAACATTGCATAGTACGACATGGTTTTGCTGATACTGTTATTTGGCATAATTGTATTGCTCCCTATTTAGTGATTCATGATAATATGACTTAAGCTGTGATTCCTTGTGTGTTGTATTATCTTCATTTTCCATATGTTGTGTTGATGATTGGGGATCTCACCCATTAAATATATTATCTAGACATGTATCCTCGTTGTTCCTAAGGAGATTGCCATGTCGGGTCTTCATTTGACGCTTCAGGCATATCTCCTCACTACTTCGACTGATCAACCGGAGGGATGAATGTTGGGACTCGAGGGCAGATCGGTAAAGCCTCTTGGAGATGTTGTTCTCACGTGCCAGACGGTCTAAGGTTGTGGCGTGTATGCTTTTATGCTGTCTTTATTTTTCCTTGAGTCGTGAGTGTCTGTAGATGGTTCGTGGGTTATTGGTTGGTCTGATACCCCGAACCATTCCATGCCTTTTCCTCATGGTGGACGGGAAAACGTAAAGGTAGAGTTGTTTATCGGGCTGTCCTATCCAATTCACTCTACCCTCATTTGAGGAGGGGTTAGAGTAAGGATCTAGGGGTTACGCCGATAGGCGGCTTTTCCGTTTAATGTCTTTTGGCCAGCTTATGATGTCTGTGTTTTATTTATCCTTTGCGGAGCTGCGTCTCCATGCTGTTTATGTTTAGGAGCTGCGTCTCCAGTTCTTTATGTTGAGTCTGTATCTTCTATATTTCTTTGTGATCGGGTTGGGCTTTATGTAAGTCTCTTTTAAACTTATGAACCCTACATTGTGAAATGTTTATCATTTACCTTACTTGGGTAATGAACTACTAGTCCTTATATTTATGTCTTGCGAAAAAGAAAACTCTTCCTATGTTTTAATAAGAAATTTAAATTAACCCATTTTCGGCCTTATAGTTTCCTAAAAATGTCACTAAAAATGTAATTCCCGAGAAAGGCGTTACAGTCGACGCTCGAGCGTGGGATTAGGTGCACGTCAAAGCGTGGAGGGGTGTGTTAAGTCTTCGTTTTACCTTTAGGATTGTTAATCCAAGGTTTTGATGAATACAAACAAGACGAGTATGATTAAAATGAACCTGATGAATATTGCTAATATTCTTCTCTAAGTGTACAGTGCTAAACAAACAAGTGACCTCTATCTTAGAAGTTGATTCCTGATATGAAGCGTCTGAATCATTAGAAGTCTATCTCTCAAATAGGCTTCAAATGAACATGACACGTCTTTACGCTTACACTTCTCACCAAAGTCAAAGACCAAGCGTTCAAGGTCAAAGATCAAGCATCTAAAGATAAAAAGTTTAACCATGAGAATTTGTTAGAGATAAAGCATCTAAATGTCTCAGACGCCTGCATCTAATCTATCAAAGATCTCTCTTAAGATACTCATCTGAGTTAGACAAATCATCACGCGTCTACAACAATCGTCTTATATGAAGAAGCTCGCAAGAAGACTTCTGAAGAAAACACTTTGATATTTCAAGTATCAAGCATCAATCATATCAAGCTACATCCAAACTCAAGAAGAATCTAATCACTAGACAAAAGGATATTCAAAAGGATTCACAAAGTACCAAGACAAGTGAAGAATGTGTTATAAGTATGGATGCTCATCTTACAAACGCATCCAATGAAAAAATCTGAAGAAGAAGTGTTAAAGCTAAAAGACTTCGTTTAAAGAAGATTCTTTCAAAGCTCAAATAAAAAATCTGATGAAATCAGCTTTTTAGTATCAGGAAACGAAGTTAGCTATATTTGGAAGTCTGTAAGGAGACTTTCTCTGAGACGCCTACTGTAACACCCTGTTTTCTTGTTTAGTGTATAAGACATAATTTAAGCATGTTTAAGGGCTTAATTATGTTCTTTATGGTTTGAGGAAGCCGTGGTCCAAATTTGAGACATTTTGGCCATGGAACGAGCTCGGAAAGTGCAAAAACATGGAAGAACGGGTCAAATCAGAGCTCAACGTTTGGATGTTGACGGAGCCCATAATCAAACGTAGACTGTTGACGCTCGAGCATGGGGTAGGTGCACGTCAAAGCATGGAAGGGTATACATGTAAGGATACGCGTGTCAGTTTGCATGCGCTCGTGGCACGAGAGGTGGCGACCGGCGCGCCACGTTCAAGCTTGGAGGAGTCCCTCGCTCAAGCGTAGGGATGTGATGTCCCCAAGTTCCGCTCGAGGAAGCCCCATTATCCCGCTTACTTTATTAATTACGTCTTAACGATATTATTACGTGCTTATTAAAACAAACATAGCAAGGCCATAAAAAGTACAACATAAGCATGTATAGAGCATACATCATAGTTAGGCATGGCAACGAAACCCGAACCCATGGGTACGCGCCCAAACCCGCCCCGTTGGAACGGGGAAAATCCGATATTTTTGGGTTCGGGTTCGGATTTTCCCCCCTTTTCATAGATGGGGGCGGGGACGGGGATGGGGATACTGATAGCCATCCCGAACCCGCACCCGAATTCGCCCTGCTATTATGAAATTACTAAAATACCCTTGATTATAGCTTAGGGTTATGTAGTTTACAACATTTCATATTTTCATTGACCCATCCCTGTCTTCAATCTCCATTGCACTCAGCAGCCGCACTGCCATCGTCTCTATCCAGCAGCCGCACGACCATCGGCCACCACCGTTACGCGAAGGTGAGGCGACTAACCACAGCGACGCGAAGGCTAGGCGAGCCACCCTGCATAGCATGACCACCATCGCGACCCACCCAGCGAACGAGCCACCCTGCGAACGCAAGCCACCACCACGACCCACAGATCCGCTTCTCCTTTTTTCGTTTGACCACCGCGAGACAGTGCTTCTTTTTCCGTCATGTTTTCCGGCACGACCACCACCGCAACTCCACGAGCCAACTAGCTTGACCATGCGAACGCAAGTCACCACCGCGACCCACAGATCCGCTTCTCCTTCCGTCGTGTTTTCCGGCCACCGCGTGAGCGGGTCCTTCTAGCTTCGGCCACCACTCGAGACACTGCTTCTCCTTCCTGAAGGTAAACATGTTTTATTCCATATGGTTGAGCGTTTGCAGCTATTGGGGCAGGGGCGGGGCGGGGCGGGGATGGGGGTATTTTTTTCACCCCCAACAGGGATTTTGGACAGGTGCGGGTTTCGGGTATTCAGTTGGGGACGGGGATGGGAAAGGCAAAACCCGCCCCCGCCCCGTTGCCATGCCTAATCATAGTACAGTGCAACAGGAAAAGATAAATCATGCTCATGCAATAATATATATATACTTGGTTGCCCCATCAGTAGAGCTATAGTATTGTATACATACAACAGTAAATAAATAAACTGAAAGTAAAACATATACATCAAAGGAACTCAAACACTCATACTCGCAAGCTCTCCCCACTCCTCTCAAAATACATAAAAAATATCTCATCTCACACCGTATAGTAGACGCACTGGGGAAATCATGTCCTCAGTGACGTGAAAGTCAGGATCTACTTTATCCATCTCTATACGTGCGCCTATAAACCCGCATGGGCATGTAATCGAAAGAGGAAATAGACACAATGACACATCTGCGTCGGGCGATTCTCAGATACTGCTCCGATCTCCTGCGACGTCCTCACAGCACGAAGCCTCTGCGACTGATAACGTGAGATGATGCTGGGGCTGCCCACATGAAGTCTCGCTCATGCTGCCTGGGTAGGTGCCACGTCTGTGAGTAAGGAAGAAACTGCATCACTCCGTACGACCCAATGATGTCTGAACGAGATGGAGTATCGCTCCGAACAGCAAGCTAACTAGTCTAGTGTACACGGTCAAAAATGTAGAGGGGTCCACCAGCCATCATGATAGATGATCTCAAGCTCGCCTAGCACCGACATCTGCGGTGCTGCCTAGAGGAAGGGATGCATCCTCGGGTCCATAGCCGTCCTCATCTAGCTCGCCGTCTACTCGTAGATCGAACAACATAACATACAGAGAAGAGCAGGGAGATAAGATATACAACATGTTACCAAAAGGAATAAAGCAAAGCAGAATATATAACAAACACAAACATCTCCCGAATGTCTGACATTACTTTCAATTCCTAGCTAGATGTACACGTACTCTTTCTATGCATGCCGACCGATACTAAACGTCCCCCTTGGACAAATATATCTGATACGTCCGCTCATCGAACAAGTTGGTTTGTTCCGGTAATCCGTTCCACTCGCTGTGACCCAAAAGAGTGCATCACCGCTCAACTGTGAAGGAACCTATTTGAAACACAAGAAGGGGGTTGAATTGTGTTTCTTAAGTTTTTAAAAACTTTTTCGCAAGCAGATATATTTTCGCAAAGGATTGGACGGAAATATGTTAACGGAGTAGAGAGCGTGTACAAGCAAAGGTTGGACATTGGCTGTGAATGTTTACTTTTAAAGAAAAGTGCGTTAAGAAAACAATTCAATCCCAAAGAGTTAGTTATAAGTAAACTAAAACAGATATAAGGGAAAGAAGAAAGACACAAAGATATTATCCTGCTTCACTCTTTACCAAAGAGCTACGTTCAGTCCCCTCTACTTGAGAGCCTTTTACACTATAACAAAAACTTTGTTACAAGTATTCAACACCTCTTCATGCAGGTATTCAACACCTCTTCTGGCAAGTATAAGTATTCTTTACAGACAAACCTCTTCAGGCTCAACCAACAATGGGTTGAAAAGAGTTTTGTTCTACTGACTCACTATGTGTGAGGGTTTGAAACTAAAGCATAGAACTCAGAAAACAATATTCAACTCTACACAGAGAGTGATATGAAAAATGTAAACTCAGAAAGAGCTAGTAAGCTTTTGTTTTCTTTTGATTGCTTGAGATTGCGATTGCTTGTATGCTTGTGTGTGTCTCTTCATTTTGCTTTTTCAAAGATGAGTATTTATAGCCTTGAGTCTTTGAGCACACTTGAAACTTCAACGGCTGGTAAAAGAGTCGTTCTAATTGAGCATTAAATGCATATCCCGTTGAGTCTGATAACTTGTGTGAGGTTTTCTGAAATTCAGACTAGACTATCAGGTTGATAGCTTAGAATGGCACTGACATCTTTTCATTGTACTCGAAAATTGCCTTTTGTCTTTCCTTTTGGAGATAGTCAAATCTTTGTGTCAAGAGTAGACTGCCTTCAGCCCATTTGTTGGTATGAAGATTACAAGGAATATTTGTCTAAAGGATATAAGACTTTTACACGAAGAATAATAAATCCAAACTATTATAAGTACAAGTTCACTCTAATTTAAAGTCCAGATTATAAAAACTGATGGGCTATTACATTGGACTATGTAAAAGAAACTTTTACGGAAGGGAGTCTTTGGACTCAGATAAAAGATTAAAGATTTTAGTCCAGCGTGAGCCAGAAACTAGACTTTGGGCGGATTATAAGTCTTTGGACTTAGAATCTCCTGAACACTTAAGATAAACGCTTCAGTCCATAACAAATCTTTGTTCACTTAAATTAGTCTTTTGTTAGCGTCAAAATCTTTAGGAGTTTATCGACTATAACTAGTTTAGTTCCAACAATCTCCCCCTTTTTGATGATGATAAAACACACTAATTTTGATTGAACAAAGTTTTCCTAGATAGCCAAAAGGCTCCTCCCTAAGAAAAGGCTTCTATCAAATATAGCAATCATATCAGTAAAAACGGATGGGACTTTAAACATATGATATATAGTTATATCTAACAGTAGGCATCAATCTAAGCATATTCATATATCAGATTAAAATGCAAACTTCAATCAAATTAATTCCCAAGTCTTTCTCCCCCTTTTTGTCATCAGACCAAAGGTGAAGTCGGACCATCATAGTCAGAAAAGAAAAAGAAATATAGAGAAAGAAAAGGAAATTTTCAAGAAGAAGGAGGAGGTGGAAGAGGGGGCTGTTTAAGAAAGTTCTGAAACACTTCTACCATTTGCTTCAGCAGCAGAGCATTATTGGTTTGAGGTGCTTGTTGGACGTAGTCTTGGACTTCTGGAGAGACCAAAGATACTAAACTTTCTCCAGTGGCCCTAGCTGCCTCGGGATTCTGATGTCTAGGAACCATACTGAGTGCATTGGACGAAGAAGGTTCAACCGAATGAACAACTGAGATAGGATGGGGCTGAGTGCTTGGATGCTTAGATGCATTATGCTCAGACTCTCCTACTTGCTCTTGCATAACAGATGGGTTTTCCTCCTCAGGCATTGGAATAGGTTCACGAGCAACTTCCTGAACAGGTAGTTCAATCCATGGAAGGTCATCAACTTCCTTAATGTAGATGGGGTACAAAGGGATCCCAAATATGTCATCACTCAAAATCATGAATGTGGCATCCGAGATTTTGTACCTCCCATGGACGATGGGAGTTTCTGACTTCTTTTCTTCAGTCTGACCAGAAGATGATGCTTCAACCGCACACTTCCAGTTGTGGCTTTCCAAGACGATTCGAGCATCATTGTCTCCATTCTGCCAAACATGTTGCCTCGAGATAAGTGGAAGGACCTCATGATCTTCGCGAGGTATTTGCCAAAACAGAGGATCAAAGGAGAAACGGTATGGCTTCTTTTCCTTGGACCATCGTTTTCGCGCATTCTTGTCCTTGATCATGTCTAACATCGGAATTCTTGGACATGCCCTGGGAGGTACCACTCCAACTAAGGTATTTGCTATTCGCTTCCAAAAACTCTTAGGAAGATTGTGATGAATCTCTGCTTCCCTGGTTATCTCACATTCCTTCTTATAGGCATAGAAAGGGAGGAAATCCCTGACATCTGAATACTCTTTCCAGTCAGATGGATGGCTGGGAATGAATTTCACGTCTCAATCTAAGACGAACTTCTTTTGTCCGAAGGTTCTTGACCTTTTATGCTCAATGGTTTTCCATCCTCTCTTCTTCTCATGAGGAGGAATAACATGACGATCTACATTGTAATGGCACCATTGAAAAGCTTATCCATGATTAGGTCTGGATAAATCTTTTTAGGTGAGAACCTCTTCCGTTCCAGATGGATGAGTAATGGTCAATTGGAATTAAAACTTTCATTGGGAATGGGCGTACCAGAGGGTTGATAAAGTTGAGGGCTATAACTGATGGGGGTAGGCAGAGACTCAGGTTCGTACTCTTATTTTGGTAAAGGGAAGGTGGTCAAGGGGTTGGATAATTTGTGGTATGACTTAAGAATAAAACATGCCAATTTATGACAATGTCAGCTTGAGTTTCGGTCCGGCTTTCTATGAATGGGTTGGGATCGATGTATGGAAAGGTTTGTCTTTTGTATCTAAGGTTTCGATAGACTGCACCATAGGGTTGGAAGGATTTATCTCCCCAAGGTGTGAACTCGTTTTGAGGTTCAGATGTTGAAGGTGAAGATTGTAAGGTTGTATCTTGAGAAGGTGAAGATAAGATTTGAGGTGAGAGGTGAGAGGTGAGAAGAGTGTTCTAGTGATTGGGGAAGGAGTGAGGAACCCAGTGATTGTCTTGTTCTTCTTGTTACTCTTTCAACCACAGCGGGTTGATTAACAATAGGTACCAGAACTGAACCATCAGGAGATAAGAGTTCAGTGTTACCTATAAAAGAGGGAGGGAGCTGAGCTCTTTGATCTTGAAGACCTTGGCCTTTTCAATGGCAATTTAGACCTTGATCCTTCAGTTTGACACTTGATCACCTTGGCAATAGGTTGATCATCATCATCATCATCATCTTGGACCGTCTGAAGAACTAGCCTTCTTTTTCTCTTCTGTTGAGTTGCAGAAGCAGTTGGATGGACCGATGGTTACACGGTTGTTGGACGGACATACTCCTTTGAACGTCCAGCAGAGGGTGCTTGTTCAGACGCTTCTTTAGCAACTTGCGTCTGACCCTTCTGTGCACCTTTCTCCTTTTCTTGCTCCTTCTTGGACTTTTCAAAATCTTTATTAAGCTTTGTTTGCTAAATTCTGGTTGAAGCACACGATCAGATCCATGAACTCCAATATACTTGAATTTCTGCTCCTGAGTCAGGGATTTGAGATCATTATAGACATGATGTTTCTCAAAGATCCTTGAAAGGAGAGCAGCAAAGGGAATGGTTGTGTTCTTCCCAGAACCTTCAATAGCAAACTTCAAACTTCCAAAAGAGAGATGAGGAAGATTAACTTGCTTCTCCAGAATGAGATGAACAAGGTATAATTGATGCGCCTTGGAGACAGAGTCCTTGAAACCAGCCTTGTGAAGGATAGACTTGTTCAAAATTTGATGAAGAACCCTAGCCTTGTCTTTCATCTTAGAGGCTATCAACTTGTCAGAGAGATTTTTCAGCAAGCAACCTTTGATAGTTTCCATTCCACCCAAGTCCTTCTCCCATTTGTCTTCATAGGTGATTCCAGACTAAGCACACCCAATTGCGTTAGAGATGGTTGCCTTAGAGACAATTACCTCAATATTCACAACCTTGTTTCTGACTTCCGTTGCTGAGATGGTAGGGTTAGTCCAGAGCTCCTTTATGAGGGTTGGGTAGATCACAGAAGACCCTTCCAAAAAACTTGACCAACCAGCAGCTTGAATGTGGGATGAGATATCTATTCATTGTCAGCAAAGAACTTTAGACTGAATTTGGATTCAACCAAAATTTCAGTGGTCTTAATATCAAGATTCTTTCCCTTTTCCTTTTGTGGAAGCAGAAGCAGAAGCAGCCATTGTTTCAGAAAGAAAGCATTTCGTAGAAGAAGGTTTTTCAGAGAGAGAGAGGTTTGAAGATGAAAGGGTTGTAAAAAGGTTCTACCTTTAACAAAAGGACTTTTAGGCGAAAACGGTTCATATTTTCAAATAAATTTTATTTAAAAGAAAACAAAAGAGGTCAGGCGACATGCACGTTAAATGTATGACACACATTCCAGTTTTGAAACCGTAAAAAGCAGTTTTGCAATTATGAAAACGAAATTGACTCAATTAGGGAATGTGAATTAAATTTGTCTTTCGACAAAGATTTAGTTCATTTCATGTGTTGGACGAACCAAATAGCACATATATTGGACTCACATATTGAACCTTAACAATTATTGGACGCATGCATTGGACGTATGATCAATCAATGAAATGCATGTTCAAATGTTTTCTTGTGAATGTGAATCTATCTTCAGCTAGAGGTTTGATGAAGATATCTGCCCACTGATTGTCAGTATCAACAAATTGAATATCAATTATACCTTTTTGCCCATAATCTCTAATAAAATGATGCTTAATTTCTATTGCTTTGCTCTTGAATGCAATATAGAATTCTTTGAAAGATTAATAGCAGTTGTGTTATCACACATAATTGGAATATTACTCACAAATATATTGTAGTCTTCCAACTGATGTTTGATCCATAGAAGTTCTGAGCAACAGCAATGTACTCAGTTTCAGCTCTTGATAAGGCAATAGTACTTTGCCTTTTGCTCGACCATGAGACTAGGTTAGCTCCAATGAAGTGGCAACCTCCATTGGTGCTTTTTCTATCTATTCTGTCTTCAGCATAGTCAGCATCACAGAATCCAACTAACCTGTACTCATCATATTTCTTATATAACAGACCCAGATTAGTAGAACCTTTAAGGTATCTAAAGATTCGTTTAACTGCTGAGAGATGAGACTCTTTTGGATCAGATTGAAATCGAGCACATAAGCAAACACTGAACATGATATCAGGTCTGGACGCAGTTAGATATAAGAGGGAACCAATCATACCTCTATATACCTTTTGCTCTACCTTTTTGTCTTTGTCATCTTTGCTCAGTACGGACGTTGGATGCATTGGTGTATTCATTGGTTTGCAATCATCCATTTTGAAGCGTTTCAGAAGCTCCTTTGTGTACTTCGTCTGATGAATGTACACTTCATCCAATGTTTGTTTGACTTGCAGTCCTAGGAAGAATTTTAGTTCTCCCATCATGCTCATTTCAAATTCTCTCTGCATAAGCATAGAAAACTCTTGGCAAAGAGATTCATCTGTTGCACCAAATATTATATCATCAACATAGACCTGAGCAAAAATAAAATCGTTTTTATTAGTTTTTCTGAAAACAGTTGTATACACTTTTCCTCTTGAGAAACCATTCTCCATTAGGAAAGTACCGAGTCTCTCATACCTAGCTTTAGGAGCTTGTTTGAGTCCGTATAAAGCTTTCTTAAGCTTGTATACATGCTCAAGATGGTTGATCTTCAAAAGTCGGTGGTTGTACAACATAAACTTCTTCATTTATAAAATCATTTAAGAAAGCACTTTTTACATCTATTTGGTGAAGCATGATGTTATGATGTGCCACATATGAAAGTAAAATGCGTATGGCTTCTAATCTAGCTACAGGAGCAAAAGTTTCAGTATAGTCAATACCTTCCTCTTGTGAGTAGCCTTGAGCAACTAACCTTGCTTTATTTCTTACTACTTTGTCATTTTCGTCCAGCTTGTTTCTAAATATCCACTTAGTTCTAATGACAGACTTATCCTTTGGCAGAGGAACCAGCGTCCAAACATCACTACATTGAAACTGGTTGAGTTCCTCTTGCATGGAAAGGATCCAACTTTCGTCCATTAAGGCTTCATCCACCGACTTTGGTTACAGTTCTGATATAAAGGCTGATTCTGTAACGCCCTTTATTACATTAGTAACCCAAAATAATAATTTAAATAAAACAAGGTAAAAAGAATTTTTCTTGAATAAATATTGAATAAAAACTTAACATAATAATAATTCCAAAATAATTGTTTACATCAATTCAAAAATCGAAATAACATAATAAGTTTTGAAGCCTCAAAATCGGGCGTTTAATACATCTCGCATAAGAAAAGTATCTAAACGATAATAAAGGTCTTCCTGGCACATGTCATACAATACTAATCAAGCTAAACTACTAGAATAAAGTCTTCAAGCGTCTGGCTGCTCAACAAGATCGTCCTCATACTCTGAAAACTACATTAATAATGAGATATATAATCTCAGTGAACAAAAATACAGTTTTAAAAGGTTTTCACAAAAGTATTGTTCTCAGCCGGTGCGATAATCGGAAAAACTGTCCATGATACCGGCTATTTTAAAAAATAATAATTATTAATTATATACATTAGTATTAACAATAATCATTCATCATCAACACATCATAAATCAAGTATGACAAAATCACATATATCAAATAATCCCAATACCCTTATATGTCATATGACTATCAATCTGCAAATAACATTGGCATCTTATTGCCTACGTTACTCATGAAGGTATTTCGATGTCACCTTCTCTTCAGTGACATTACTCATTTTCGATACCAACCATTGTACACTAGTGGTATTACTCATTTCGACATCCCAACGTGTAGAGATGTTGCTTTCGATAACCTATTATGGCGGTATTTCATATTTCGACATTCCAATTCATTGACGATGTTACTTTCGATACCCTATCATAGGCGGTATTGCAGCAAAAATCCATCACATATAAGAGTTAATTAATCAGGCCAATACCACATATATCATCATATAATCCAAATATAGCATGTCAATAAACTAAATCATGTTTAAAACATATATATCATAGCATCAATTTCAATAATAAACACATATATCATGGCAAGAATACTTTAAAGGAAAAACCCCTAAATTATAAAATTAGGATTTGACTAAAGACAAGAATGTTTTCCAAAAACCATGTTTTGAACGCATATCCCAACCCCAAGACAAATTGCACCATGGAAAGGGTGAGAAAGAGTATTTCTACTCACCTCTTGAAGACTTCCAAGAAGCTCCAAGCGTTGGTCACGAACGCGCCAAGAAACTTCTTAAGAATCTCCCCCTTTCTTCCTCCTTTAGGCTCCTTCTATTCTAGAATTGCCTTCTCCAAGCTCTTTAATCCTCAAAGGCAAGCAAGAGAGTGTTTTAGGGTGCAAAGAGGGTTTCTAGCTGCACTAGGGTATTATAAGATGTATATATATAGTGTTACCCTACTTCCCTGTTTAAACCCTCGTGTTTCCGACGTTACTGACATCGAGCAAGGGCGTGCTCCTATTTAGCACGGCCGTGTTCTTTGTTTAGCATGGACGTACTAATTTGAGCACGGGCGTGCTCCCCTTGAGCACGGTTGCGCTTACTCGAGTAAGGGCATACTCACACGAGTAAGAGCGTGCACATGAGCACAGGCGTGCTAAAAATGAGCACGGGCGTGCTCATGCGTTAGGAAGTGAATTTCCCTAAGAAAATCATTCTTACCCAATTTTAATTATTTGTAATCACTTTTTTTTACTTCAAGGGCTTAAAACATGCATTCTAAACCACCCAAAAACTCTGTAATATTCCTCATATTATTTTCCCTAATTATTTTATTTTCGAGCACTGTGAAGCTTGACCTTGTCCGGACTCTATCATTTGGTTTACCAACGATTTGATCCTTAAGATGAAAAATCCTGAATTGCCATGAACGTGGAGTATTAGCAACTTACTGAGACATTGAAGCGTCCGATGCGTTTTGAGTTGCGTCTAATGCACCATCCTCTTTAATCGTTGGACGATCTTCTACATCGTTCAGATTTATATCTGCAACCACATGGATGTTTGTCATCAAACTTAACATGGATGGATTCTTCAACAATTAAAGTCCTAGAGCGGTACATTCTAAAAGCTTTAGACATTTCTGGGTATCCTAACAGTATTCCATTATCTACTTTGGCATCAAACATACCAAGTTGATCCTTAATATTTAAAATGAAACATTGACATCCAAAGGGGTGGAAATAAGGTATGTTGGGTTTACGTCCTTTCCACAATTCATAAGGAGTCTTATTCAAAATAGGTCTTATCTATATTCTATTCTGAATGTAACAGGCAGTATCTACAGCTTCAGCCCAAAAGTGCTAGGAGACTGAATTATCATTGAGCATTGCCCTAGCCATCTCTTGAAGAGATCGGTTCTTTCTCTCAACAACACCATTCTATTGTGGTGTTCTAGGAGCAGAGAAATTGTGATGAATACCACTTTCATCACAAAACCTTTGGGAAAGCCCATTTTTAAATTCACCTCCATGATCACTTCTGATTGAGCTTATACATATGTCTTTTTCATTCTGAACACGTTTGCAGAATATAACAAAGCCTTTGGACGACTCATCCTTGTGGGCAAGGAACTTAACCCATGTCCACCTTGTGTAGTCATCTACTATGACAAGCTCATATTTCTTACCACTGATAGAAGCAGTTCTTGTTGGACTAAACAAAACAAGATGTAACAGCTCTAGTGGCCTTGAAGTACTAACAATGTTCTTGGACTCAAAAGAGTTCTTAACTTGTTTTCCTTTCTAGCACGCATCACAGAAAGCGTCTGATCTTTAAACAATCTTTGGTAGACCTCTTACGAGGTTATGCTTGTTTAGTCTTGAGATTAATCTCAGACTTGCATGACCAACTATTTTGTGCCAGATCCATCGCTCATCTTCAACAGACATTAGGCATGATACACTCTGATTTGAGAGTTCCCCCAAGTTAATCTTATAAAGATTATTTTGCCTCTTGGCAGTGAATAAGATGGACCCATTAGGGTTCTTGACTATACACTCACCTTTATTGAAGGAAACATCGGACCCAGTATCACATAATTGGCTTATGCTAAGTAAGTTGTGTTTTAACCCTTCAACTAGTAAACCGTTATCAATAGAAGGAAAGGGGTGCTTACCTACCTTACCTATTCCGCTTATCTTCTCTCTCTGGTTATCTCCAAAGGTAACCCATCCACCAGCCTTATTGCGGAGGTCTTGGAACATAGACTTTTCTCCCGTCATGTGACGTCAGCATCCACTCTCCAAGTACCAGGACTGGGGTTTCCTTTGTGTTGCTAAGCAAATCTGCAACAGTTATTATCATATTTTTAGGTATCCAGATAGACTTGGGTCCTTTCTTGTTAGTTTGAGAACTTCGTCCATGCATAAAGTTTACCAGAAATGTTGCAATAGGTATTGAATGCATGAGATTTGGTTTTTTTTGGGTATTTATTAAACTTAGAAACCTTGTGATAAGACTTTGGTTTTGATACCTTGTGAGATACTTCTTATTTCTCATAGCCTAGGCCAGACTTATCATGAGGTGATCTAGTGTACCTCAGTATCAAATTTAGCTTCTCTGATCCTCCAACCAACTTAGATATGCTCTTAGTTAGGTTAGATACCTCTTGTTGAAGTCTTACAACTTCACAAGGTGCATTGGACTCAGAGGAGAGTTTGTCAGTAAGACTGACATTCTCAGCTTTTACCTTATTATTTTCTTCAATAAGCTCTTTATTTTGATTGCAGGTATTTTCAAATTCTCTGCTCATTTTGGAAAACTTCTTTTTAAGCAATATATATTAATGATGCAGTAAAGAAGAATCATTAAGAAGCTCATCATAAGCTTCCTGTAAAGAGTCAGAGTTAGATACCTTATCTTCGTCTGACTCATCATCCGAAGTATCATTGGCCATCAGGCAGAGATTGGACGTAGGAGGGCTCCTTGGTCTGTAGAGGGCATCTAAGGTTGCCAGCTTCTCCTTTGCAGTTTGGAACTGCAACACCATCTCCAATCTTGGCTGATCCAAGGCATTCATGAGACACCAGTTAGCATGAGCATTCAAGGAGTACCTTCTAACATCTTTGTTCGTCCAGTTAGCTTCGGGCTCAGACGTTGTTGAGCCATCTTCAAGAATTATTGTTGGACGATGATCACCATAAATGAATATATTCCATAACTCAAAGTTTTGAGCTTGGACGTATATTTGAAACACGGATCTCCAGTAAGGATAGTCAGTTCCATTGAAAATGGGTGGAACATTCCAACCTCTTTCAGGAGTGACTTCCTGAGTTCTCTCTTCAGGAACAACAAGTTGTTCATCGTTCGAAGAGTCTTCATTTTGCGCATTTGACCAAAGAGAGAGATTTGCTTCCTCATTTGCTTCTTCTTCTTCTTCAGAAGAATCAAGGTCTTCCCAAGTGGCCATAAAGTTCTTTTTCTTCTTTTTGAAGAACTTTTTCTCGTCCTTTAACATAGGACAATCAACTTTGAAGAGGCCCGGTTTGTTGCACTCGAAGCAGACCATCTAATCTTTGTCTTTGGACTCAGCATGGTCCTTGAAATTTTTCTTTTGGAATGGCCTTATTTTTAAGCCATTTTTCTTTCTCCACATGTTTTGAATCTTCCTGGATATGAAGGATAGCTCGCCATCGTTGATGCTTCATTATCAGATTGATCAGCATCATCGCTTGACTCATAAGCTTTTAAAGCCTTTGAGCTATTTGATTTTTGAGCTTTTAAGGCAATCCCTTTTTTTTTTCATTCCTGGATTGTCAAGACTGAGCTCTTGCTCATGTATTTGTAATGTACCCACCAGATCATCCAAGGTCAAAGTAGAGAGATCTTTGGCTAAGGTGATTGCAGTAACAAGTGGCTTCCGCTCCTTAGGCAAGCTCTTAAGGATTTTAGTGACATTCTCCTTGGTAGTATAGACTTTCCCAATGGACTTCAAGTTGTTGATGATCGTCTGAAAATGACCCATCATGTCTAGAATGGACTCTTCTTCAGCCTAGTGAACATCTCATACTGGCCAACCAGCATGATACTTTTTGAATCTTTCACATGCGTGAATCTTTCACATCTCCTAGATTTTTTTGTTGATTCACATGCATGAATCTTCTGGAATTCGTCTGGACTTAAGGCGCACATCAAAGCATATCTTGCTTTGTGATTTTGTTCTATTTTAGCCCTTTTAGCGTCAGTCCATTATTCTTCAGCTTTTTCTGAACCATCAGCATTGAGACACACGTTTGGACCATTTGTTATTATGGTCGAGAGAGCAGAGTTTGTACTTAGGACGAATCCTTTGAATCTCTCCTTCCAATAGAGATAGTGAGTTCCGTTAAATAACGGAGGTCTGGTCATGGAAGTGCCTTCCATAACTGGTTGACTCTCGCTTGGCATGCCTTGTCCTACCATATCTGATTTAGGATCTTTCCTCTAACACGGCTAAATGCTCAACCCAGAGGCTGAACTCTGATACCAATTGAAGGAACCTGTTTGAAACACGAGAAGGGGGATTGAATTGTGTTTCTTAAGTTTTTAAAAACTTTTTCACAAGCAGATATATTTTCACAAAGGATTGGACGCAAATATGTTAATGGACGTAGAGAGCGTGTACAAGCAATGGTTGGACACTCGCTGTGAATGTTTACTTTTAAAGAAAATCGCGTAAAGAAAACAATTCAATCCCAAAGAGTTAGTTATAAGCAAACTAAAACAGATATAAAGGAAAGAAGAAAGACATGAATATATTATCCTGGTTCAATCTTCACCAAAGAGCTACTACGTCCAGTCCCCTCTACTTGAGAGCTTTTTACACTATAACAAAAACTTTGTTACAAGTATTCAACACCTCTTCAGGCAAGCATTCAACACCTCTTCAGCCAATTATAAGTATTCTTTTACAGACAAGCCTTTCCAGGCTCAACCAACAATGGTTTGAAAAGAGTTTTGTTCTACTGACTCACTATGTGTGAGGTTTGAAACTAAAGCACAGAACTCAGAAAACAATATTCAACTCTACACAGAGAGTGATATGAAAAATGTAAACTCAGAAAGAGCTAGTAAGCTTTTGTTTTCTTTTGATTGCTTGAGATTGCGTTTGCTTGTATGCTTGTGTGTGTCTCTTCATTTTGCTTCTTCAAAGATGAAGGTATTTATAGCCTTAAGTCTTTGAGCACACTTGAAACTTCAACGGATGGCAAAAGAGTCATTCTGATTGAGCATTAAATGCATATCCAGTTGAGTCTGATAACTTGTTGAGGTTTTCTGAAATTCAAAGTAGACTATCAGGTTGATAGCTTAGAATGGTACTAACATCTTTTCCTTATACCCGAAAGTTGCCTTTTGTTTTTCCCTTTGGAGATGGTCAAATCTTTGTGTCAGGAACAAACTGTCTTCAACACATTTGTTGGTACGAAGATTACAAGGAATATTTGTCTAAAGGATATAAGACTTTTACCTGAAGAATAATAAATTCAAACTGTTATAAGTAAGAGCTCATGCTAATTTAAAGTCCAGATTATAAAAACTGATGGACTATTACATTGGACTATGTAAAAGAAACTTTTACGGAATGGAATCTTTGGACTCAGATAAAAGATTAAAAGTCCAGCATGAGCCAGAAACTAGGCTTTGGATGAACTATAAGTCTTCAGACTTAGAATTTCTTGCACACTTAAGATAAACGCATTAGTCCATAACAAATCTTTGTTCACTTAAATTAGTCATTTGTTAGCATTAAAATCTTTAGGAGTTTATGGACCGTAACCACTTTGGTTCCAACAAACTGTCCCCGATAGAGAGGGCTGTCTGGGCCTCCTCGGAAGATCCACTGGCAACTGGAAAGACTCAGGGTCCAGTCGGGATAACCAGACTTTACCAGGACTACCATGACACGATAGGAGCTACCATACCGGTCTCATTGGGCATACCTGTGTCCAATATATCCCCTAGGTTTCTCAGACTTTCCCTTCTGTTTTTCGCACCCGCACTCGGTGTACCTCGTGTACCTCACGCCACATGGCTCGCCACTTGGCCAAATATGCAGATGCATGTCATCCATCCTCTTGAGCTTATATCGCACCATATGCAACCTTGATCCACGCGCCTAGCGCAACTCATCATCACGTGCTCACAAGCACCTCAGGCTCATAACCACAACCTCAAACACACAACTACCAGCTCAATCACCAACATCGGGTTCTTAGCCCATGCATTCACGCCAACCAAGGCAACAAGGCAGTTCAACGATATCATGCTCATAAAGCAAGAAACATAGCAACAGTCTAACATGCCATCACAGTTATCATGCCTTACACATATTATCTTTCATACCACAGTTAGCAGTTATTCACATAGTAGCATATAACACATATTAACAAACATCATAAAATCTGCTAACCTAGGGTCTCAAACACAGCGGTGCTAGCCCAAATTAGACTAAACCTAGGGTTTAGGTACTTTGTAAGGGCTCAACCTCAAGTAGGGTTTAGGGTTCCCCTACACAACATAATGATACACAAACATTTATATAAACTACTCTTGCCTTCCCGACGTGTGTAACTCTTTCTCCCTACCTGAACGATTCTAAGCGCTTTCCCGTACAACTCCTGCCTGCGACTCCGCAACTGGCAACCTTGCACGCTTTTCAACGAACACACAACACAGCCCCTTACACTAACAAAGATACCCCCGGCATGCACGTTGGGCCAATAATCACCCCGAGTACACGAACGAGGTCCAGAAACAACCAAAAACTCAGAAACGACAATAGAATCAACGATAAATGCTCGAAGAACAACGAATCAAGAACTCTAAGCATGCAGCCACGAAATTTAGAGAGGGAAACTCACCAAGACAGTGGCTGCCTCGCAGCCCAAGCACCAAACACAATCTCTCATGCGACTCCTCGAACGATCAATCGAGCAAAAACACCCGTAAATGCCGAAAACACACTGAAACGATGTCGGGATTAAGAATGAGAGTAGAACGAACTTAAAGAGCTTAAAAGGAACAAAGGTCGACATTAAGACATCCCGACTTACCTCTAGGAAACTCACATCCAATGATAGCAGCACGAAGGTGTCGCAGCTACGAACCTGAATACGCGATCGGTTAAAAATTTTGATGATCGGAACCGCCTTTAGTACCCAACTTCAAAGTCTTCAAGAATGGAGTTTTGGAGGTGAAATTATTCAATTTCTCTTGTTGGTTCGTGCACTAATGAAGTGAATAAGATGGAGCTAGTTTAGTTTAGTTAGTTTTATTAGTTTTAGGAATATTTTATTAGGTAGTGGAATTTTGAGGTGTCTTAGTAGGCTAGGTGGCATCCATAGGTTTAGTTAGAAAAATTAGTGGAAAACATGTGTCACTAGGTTAGGTTAGGTGTCTAGGTCTAGATTAGGTGTCACCATCCTCCATGCACCATGACACATGTCCTATTGTGACACATGTCACTCATACGTGTTGCCGCGCGTTGTCTCATTGTCACGCCCAGGTGTTTTTTTCTGCATTTTCCCACGTAACCCACTACCGAATATTTTTCTATATTATTTGTAGGTTGTCCCTAAAAGCCTATTGTACTCAAGTTCCTATCTAATTTTAATATGCTAACCCTCCATTAATTAATTAATTAATCGTTCGATTAGCATTTTTTCGCGTTCTAGGCCCGTTATTCAATGTTTTTGCACTTTCTGAGTTCATTCCAAGGCCAAATTGTCTCAAATTTAGACCATGGCTTCCTCGACCCATATGGAACATAATTAAGACCTTAAACATACTTAAATTATACCCCACACATACAAGAAAATAGAGTGTTCTAGGGGACACTTGAGTGTCCAGCTTTAGTAAGTCAAAGCGTGCTCAGCTAGATAGCAAGACTAAAAGTCTTCACTTCATTTCCTCCATGCAAAAAATATTTACATATCTTGCAGTTCAGAGAGAGTTAAGAGAGGAGGCAGAGGTTCTACAGAGATAAAGTTGAGATAGAGGATGACCGTAGCATCGGGTCGTGATTTCAATAACACCACAGCGATCAGAGCTTCGATATCTTCGAATTCAATCGATCAGTTTCTTGAGTCCTCGAAGGGAAAAATTTGAGGACGTGGTTGTGCTAGCTTTTGTAGAAGAAGGTTGCGGTTGTGTTGATGGTTGACATGAGACCGCTGTTGGTGTAAGCCCTAGTGGCCAATCTATTTATTAGATTTTAATTTGTATCATAACTATGATTTATATCATTTTTTATATAAGACATTTACGTTTATTATGTTATCTCTTTTGTACATAATAAAGTCTTTAGAATAGTAAGTTCAGTTCAATAGAACATTAAGTGGGACTTGATCATGAGACCCTATTGAACATTAGAACACTATTTTTAAAATATCTGTAGTTAAATATTATTGTTATATAGGTCAAAAATAATATATCGAGACTATTATGTGAGTAGACCGATAACCACATCTCACGGGTTATGGATATGAGATATCAAGTATTCACATAGGTATAAATATTAGAGTGATATTTATATTGGATTGACCCATTATGAGAACGCTACATAATAGTTATGTGAGTGTCATAAACGCTTCCCATGGCGACCATAATGAAGTAGTCCTTCGACTTGAAGTCACTATGATTCCTACATGTGTAGTTGTAGGCTTTAATGCTATCAAATGTTATTCGTAACAGGATAATCATAAAGGCAATAATTGATCCTGTAATGAATCATGTTGAGGGATGTGAGTAATGTAGATAGGATTCGTCTCTCCTACATAATGGCAGCACTATCATGGGCCTCTCGATAGAGTGAGATGTGAAAATGCATGTCCATGCTGAAATGGGCCAATATGATATATTTGGCCCGTTTGTGAGTACACATCTACTTGGAGATTGAGGAACATATAATTGAACTTAGCAAGGATGACACATTTATGTCTTGTGTTCAATTATGACATATGGACGAAGGGATATTTACTACACAATAAATTTGTTCCAGTAAAGTTAAAATTGAATCATCGATTTTCTCATAAATTGAGTAGTAGTGATGCATTGCTAGATGTTGCTCATTGTTTATAATATTTGATATTATAATTTATATGCGATATTGTTATAATATTTAATATTATTGCCAATTTAGTGGGAACCTATAGAGTCACATGCATAGAGCAAATAGTTGGAGAATAATTAAATAAATAAATATGATTTAATTAATTAATTCCAGTTTAAGCTTATAGTGTACAAGCCCGTCAGGGTTATGGCATGTAAGGTGAACGAGCGCTACTCTTCAAATAGATAACGCGTCTCCTTCACCGCTTACACTAGACATACTTTACATCGTGCCAAATTCTGTAGCCGTTAGCTAGTACAAGATGCATTCCTCCAACGAACCTTTGCTCGCGTGAACTGAGTAGAGGTGCTGTCCCTGTCGTGACACTGGTGATTCAGAGCACGCTTCAAGGAATGTTTTGAAAGCACGTTTCAAGAGGTAAACATAACAACTCTTATGTGATTCATGTATTTAATGCGCGATCCATGGGGTATGGTTTCCTACCGCCTTTAGACACGAGTTAAAGATGATTGTCTCATGAAAACCCAACAGTGGTATCAGAACGTATGGTCGTTATTACCTTGAATTCTAAGTGCTTGTTTGCCTTGGTTGATAACATGTATTATTGCTTTGAATGTGATTCAATTTTATATATGTTATCGTTTTATGAACATATGTATGTTCTTAGCATTCTTCATATCCTCTTCATGAGCACATGATTATTCTTTGAGAAAGCTTGTTTTTAATTTATATATATGATATGCATTTTAAAGACATGTTCTTTTTGAAATTGATTTCCCTTTTTAATTTGGTAAATCTATAGATTTGAAATTTATTGCCTTTTTTTTTTTGGTAAATCTATAGATTTGAAATTGATTGCCTCTTTGATTTGGTAAATCTATAGATTTGAAATTGATTTCCTTTTTGATTTGATAAATCTATAGATTTGAAATTGATTTCCTTTTTTTTTGGTAAATCTGTAGATTTCAAAATTGATTTCCCTTTTGATTTGATAAATCTATAATTTTGGAATTGATTGTCTTTTAATTTAATCAGTTTAAAATTATTTAAAGATATTAATAATAATAAAGGATTATTATTATTTATAATTAAATAATTTTAAACGTGCTGAAACATACTCAACATTAGTATAGGATTGGATTAGACAAGCGAATAATGAGGAGGTTACTTTTTACACCACAACTATTTTTAATACACCACAAAAAAAATTTAATATCCCAAAATACCCTTATAACCTCCTTCCCAACCCTTCATATTTCCGGTTCCTCTTGGAATCTGTCTCCTCCACAAACCCACATATGGAAAATGCTCATGGATTATGATTATCAATTGGCATGATATGAAACCAGTTGGGCTAGGCAACAGACATGGGAATAGACACGAAAATAGGCTAGGCAACTTTGTAATCTAGCCAACGCCCTCAGTAAAAACTCCTTCCACCATTATCACACCCTCCATAAACAGACACCAGTACATGTCTAGAAAACGTGCCATCACTGAATTTCAGAAGGGCGAGATGTGAGAAATGTGTTTCCAGAAATGAGGCGAGGAAGAAAGTTCAAAATGCACCATTCTAAATTGTTCAACAACACAGTTCGCTTCTCTCTAAAACAAAAAGGAATTGTTCCGCAAAGTTGAGAATAAGAAATTCCGGAAGAAGGAAGTGTGTTTCGTGAAATTATTAGGGGTGTGAAGAGAGAAGAAGAGTGGAGGGGAGTGGTGTATATGGGATATATTAAGATAGTTTGGGATATTTTATGGATATTCAAATGTTTTTAAAAAATTTGTGATGTATGAGAAAAAATTGTGATGTAAAAGCAACACCTAATAATTAAGCCGAGTTATAATTGGGCTTGGTAGGACTCGACCCAGAATAAAATGTTGGCCCAAACCAAAGATGTTAGTCCAAATCAGCTAGGTCAGCTTGATTTAATACCTCTTGTAAAAATAAAAAGTAATTCAAAAGAAAGAAGTCAGACAGCAGAAGGCAATAAGATAGAGTTGGGCAGTGTCCCTTTACTGACATTTAGAAAGGACAGAGCGGAGAAGAGAAGAGAAGAGAGTAGTCGAAAATGACGATGGACGACGAGTGCTCTATATATGTTGGGGGTATACCCTACGATACCACTGAAGATACTATCCGCACTGTCTTCAATTTGTATGGTGCCATTCTTGATGTCAAGGTTCTTCTTCTTCTTCTTCTTCTTCTTCTTCTTCATAACTTTTCTAGTTTTATATATTCTGTGATTTAAATTAAATTAGTATCTGGAGAATTTTTTCAATTAAGTGATTTCAAATTATTTGGCAGATTATCAATGACCAACGCACTAGGGGCAAGTGCTATTGTTTTGTTACTTTCACAAATCCTAGGTCAGCCATCGACGCAATCAATGACATGAATGGCAGAGTATGTAATTTTTCTACTTCTATCAATTCGAAGGAAGGGCTAATCTTTTGTTGCTGTTTTTGGTTTAGAATTGTATACTTTTTTTAAATAGAAAATTTGACACTTTTTCTCTGCGAATCAGACCATTGATGGGCGTGTAGTTAAAGTTAATGGGGTGAGGACTCGTGCTGGTAGATCAAGTTTCGGTAGAGAACATTATCGCCGAAATATGGAGAGGGATGGAGACTGGGATCATGGTAGAGATAGAGACCGATATTATGATCATGATAGGGCCATATACAGGGATCGAAACAGAGATAGGTCTCGGGAGCGTGATAGGTCTCGGGAGCATGACTGTGACAGGGATAGAGGATTTGAACCTATGGATGATTATGATCAAGAGAAAGAACCTTTTCTAGATAAAGATCAGAGTCAGGACAAAGATCGGGTGGATAATAAACACGAACACAGCAAGCCACGTGGTCAAAAGAAGGAAGGAGAACAGAACTTAGACTTGGAAACATGGAGGAAGATAGATAGGACCTCTGATCCTGAAAGAAGTTTTGGTGAGGACCAAAATGAACATTCAAGAAGATCCAGTGGGTAAGACCTCCTCCCTCTATGATTGTGTAGCTTATCTGTTTGCATATGCTTGTGCATTTGTATTTAATGTTTAACACGAAGATTCTGTAATTTTAGTATTTTTTAAATATGGCTTCAATGTCACATCATTTATGAACGCTCAACGTTAGTTTCCTTCAATCTTTTGGCGGATACATATCTTTCAATGTTTCCTACTCCTAAATATGAAAAGAAATTAGCTTCTATGGCATGGTATTAGGCAAAACTCTAGAAGAAAATGAGAAAATTTTATGGTAAAAACTTTGTAATAATGCTAGATAATTGCTCAAGATACCTTAGTTATTTGGGGAGAATCATTCATACTTTTGATTGATGTTTCAATAACAGTTTTTTAATAATTAATTAAATTTTCATCAGCAATGACCAAATTTTTTGTGAAGCATATCTAAATTCTAATCTGCTGGATGTATCAATTAAAGTGCTTTGGTAGTGTTGTCAATACTCACATGGTTAAGTGATAATTTGCAGAACAATTTACTTAATTTGTAATAAACGGAGAGTTGTATCATTGTCTGGCATCCATAAAACACTTGTCTTTTTTTCTTTTGGGGGGGGGGGGATAATATACATCTCCCCTGAACTTTGACCCTTTGAAGCCTTCGTATTTAGTCCCTAAACTATAACTTTTCCACCAACAGGTTCTTCCAACCACTGGTCGTTAAGTTACCAACAAAATTCTGATGTGGCTACATCCTAGTATTTTATTTGTATGATATCTAAACCATACATTAAATTATTTATTAAATTCCTATTTCACATATAATTTATTACTCAAAAAATAAAAAAAATTATCTTTAAATGAAAGAAAAGATCAATGACCACATACAATCGCGTGGTCAACTGGTCATCTTCCAGGCACATTGTTTTGTATTGCTTGGCTTCCATTAAAATACTCATAGTGGCATTATTATTTTATAATTTTTCCTGTAAATCACCTGTAACGATATAACAGCAACAACCTTCCTCTTGGCCCTGTATAACTACATATCCCCTGCATCCTCTTCCAATTGCCTTTTCTCTGTTTTCCTCATTAAGTTAAACTTCCAATTGGGTGTGTCATAGCAATTGCCTGCACTCCATTCATCCTGTGGATGTATGTTCTTTTGCACTTTCATTTGGTGGACACAGTTTACTTTGAGGAAGTGACAACATGATTGTACATGGTCTACCGATCCTTTTCATTTTGTTTTAAAATAAATTTTTTTATTTTTTTTTATCAGAAATAAAGTATATGTGACATAAGGATTTAATAAATATTCTAATGAGTGGTGTAGATATCATAGAGATGGAAGATTAGGATGTGCCCACATTAGAATTATGTTAGCGGCTTAACAGCTACTAGATGGAGAGACCTATTTGTAGAATAGTTATAGTTTAGGGACTAAATAGTCAGTGACAGTTTCAGAAATTAACTGGTGAGGGGACCATGTATAAAAATATTTTAGTCTTCTACAATATAATTGACATTACATTTTTTTTTGTCCTCATTTTATAGGAGACATCAAATTGGTTCTCAAATCTCAATGAAAATTATCGTCACGAGTTTTATTCATTGAAAGATCAATTTTAGGGGAACTTGAAGGACCATTTTGATGTCACCAATTAATAGAAGACCATAGTAGTAAATAGCGCGCTATAGCGGAGTAGCGGAGCAGAGCGGCTCCTCCACGCTATGGAGTCTGCATAGCGTAGCAGTTTTTCATAGCGGCGATAGCGGACGCTATTTGCTTGAGAATCGCGTGTTTTAGCGGCAAAAAGCAGAAAAAAGCGGCGCTACTTAGATTTGGGAATTTTCTGCCCAAAAACCCAATTTTACCCTCCCATAATGCACGCCTAACGACAATAAGTGGGGGTATTTTTGGGGTTTAGGTCACTATTACACTCTTCATAAGTGCACAACTGCACCGCTTCACTTTGTTTTCTTTCCCAAGTGCGACTCACTCCACCGCTTCACTTTGCTCTTCGTAACTCAACTCCACCGCTTCACTCTGCTCTGCGACTCACTCCACCGCTTCATCCTCCAAATCTTCCACTCGTTGGTGCCATCTTTTCCGGCCACCTTCTTTCTTCAACACAGGTTTGGACGTCTTTTCTTATGTTGTTTCTATTCTTTTCTTCTTTCCTTCTCTGTTCTTTTCTTCCTCCTTTTAATTCTTTCCGTCTTTTCTTCTTTCTTCTGTTTTTTCTCTGTTTTGTTCCTTCTCTTATTCATCTCTGTTCGGTTTTTCATCTCAGTCATGGCTGCTTCTTTCGCACAACCATGAGCCAGCATTGGAAGATTTGGAGGATGATTAGAATCTTCGTATTTGATAGTTCTTTGATTCTGTTTGCAGTATTAACAGTCTACTTTTTGTTGGTAGCATTAGTCTACTCTCTACTTTTGTTTGCTGAATTAGTCTATTATGATAGTTCCTTGATTTTGTTAGCAGCATTAGTCTACAGTACAGATTATAAGTTATGAATTATTATGAATATATATTATGAGCTTGTTTGCATTATTGGGTAATTTGTTATGTTTTAGCATTTACATATGTGTATATTTAATTTTTTATCTTATATGTCTATACTTTCAAATAGCGGTCATACCGCTCTTGCTATCCCGCTATAGCAGTTTTGGGGGTCGGCCGCTACGCTTCGCTATCCGGGATTGATAACATAGTAGAAGACCAATGTGAGGCCATGTTAACTGGTGAGGGGACCATGTATAGAAAGATTTAGTCTTCTACAATATAATTGACATTACATTTGTTTTTGTCCTCATTTTAAAGGAGACATCAAATTGGTTCCTCAATGAAAATTATCGTCACGAGTTTTATTCATTGAAAGATCAATTTTAGGGGAACGTGAAGGACCATTTTGTTGTCACCAATTAATAGAAGACCAATGTGAGGCCAAGTAATTTAAAAATGTATGTTTACTTTATAAGCTAAAATATTTAAATAAAATTTCCGTAGTTTTAGAAATAATGTATCATACACAGCGTAGTCGGAATCTGTTACATGGTTTGCGGTACAATTTGGTACATGGTATGGGTATGTGATACAAGACTTTTCTAGGAACTGGGGGCAGGGGGTATACTTATTCAGTTTGATATTTCAGATTGGAACTCATTTAGCATTGGATCGCTATGCATAAACTTCAAACTATTCTAAGTAGTAAAAATTTGAAAAATGTACAGCACAAGTTAGAAAATAACATAATGCCCAAACACTTCCATAAAGTCATAAAATAACAAAACTAAAAACACTTTCATAATTCAAAAACTTAAATATCTATGTTTTTAAATTCAAATTCTAGATACTATGGACCAGTCTTCAGTCATCTTTCCTTTGCCTTTTGGTTGCTCTTCCTTTTGTCTCTTTCTTTTCCCAAATGCCATAGCTTAAGCCATAAAGCTATGTTCTATCTGTAAGTGTGACACACAAGGATTAGTGGGTTTTGATTTACACTATTGGCTACCAAAATAAATAGGCAAGCTGTGTGAGTGTGACTGTTGCTGGCGGCAGCATTAATGCATTTTATTTTACCTTATTGCTAATTGTAATCCTGTTAGAAATAGGCAACCTCCACTTATTGTTATCCCATTCACTTATTTTATTATTTTGATCCACTAATTGAATAGGGCCAATGCCCATAGTCTTTTCACTGTTTCTAGTTGAGGTTGTGTGCTTTACACACTGCATCAATTAGGCATTATTTTCTATATTTCACTCCCAATGTTTTCTCTCCCCCTGTGGCCTTCTGCCTTCTAAAAAATTCTGCACGCTTGAGTAGTGATGCAGTGTCGCTTGACCTTTCTGGTAAGCCCTCTTCCTCTGCTACAACATTAGTCAATTCTGGAATGCTACTGTGAGCGATTTTGGTCGCAAATGACCCACGTTTGGGAAAATGAGAGGCGAGACATATCAACGATCCATTTCACTCTGGTCCGAACAGCATGAATCGTGATTTGATTCATGCAATTCGATGTGATCTTCATCCAATTGATATAGGTTGCATGGAGTATCGTTTTGTCACCGGAATTGCTTGTTGAATTGCTGGAATCACATGAATCTTGATTCTGCTGCAATTCTGGCAATACAGATTTTGTAGGGATAATGAGCCAAACAGCCACTGTGGGGCAATGGACCGAGGTGGTGATGGCTGAGTTATGTGGAGTTGGCAGTTGGAAATTGGCTGAGATGCACTGTCACTCGCTGCCCAGATGGTTAGACACAGCGAACCAACGATGAGTGTGTTGGGGTGTGTGGCTGCTCCAGCGACGGTGAGCCTTTGGTGTTCAGACAGTCCAGCACTGGCAGTGAGGGTGGTGGGGTCAGTGGAAGGTGAAACACATCTTACATTTATGAATCTGAGATGGGCTACAGAGGAGAGAAACTAAAGAGGTCGCTGAAAAAAATAGGACTTTTCTTGCTAGGTTTCAGACATATGAGAGAAGAGTGTGGAAACACCTTAATAATTAGTGTGCATAGAAATTAAGGAAATAAAAATGTAATGAAATTAATATGCATAGACTAGGAAATAAAAATATGAGGAAATTAACATGCATTGTGAAGGTAATTAGAAAATGATTTATTTCTATACTTATTTTTAGTTTTATTATGCAAAAAATATGTTTTGTATTATTTTTAATAATTGATCATGAATCTTATGATTCATCATATGTTTCATGATTTGGAAAATGGGCTTTCTGATTCACAGTTCCATTCTCGATTTTATAACCATGATCATACATTCATCAAAGTCAAGCACAATGCTCTTTTTTTTGTCTCTCTTCTTTCTGTAAAAACTTATTTTATTTATTTGATTGAGTTATTGAACCAAATAGCATACAAAATATGAACTTATTAACCTAAGGACTTTTTTAATTTGTAAAGTATAATAGGGGCCAATTATAAGTTAGTGCAAGGGCCTAAATATTTAACATGAAGACCTATTACATGTAATTTGTAGGAAAGAACACATTGTTGGGGAACCTTTGAAATCGTCCGTGTAAATAGAAAGATAAGGTTTTAAAGTTCATGGTGGCAATTTGCAAAAGGGTCAAAGTTCCAGGGGTTGTATATTCTTTTTCCTTTTTTTAATTTTTATTATGTGATGGGTTTGCATTCGATGTCTGATGAGATGCTTTAAAATGTACCTGTGCTGTATTGATAACTTGACAGTAGCCTTTTGAATATTTCTTGTACAGTGTTTTGCTTTTTTAACATTGTATGTATTTCACATCAGTTGATTTCCTACTATTCCTCTTTGTTTGTCAGTTATGAGGAATAACTTAATTTCCCTATGCTGCTTGCATCTTCCTTTCATCAGATTTGTTACTGTTTTCCCTGCAGTTTGAATGTTACGAATCAACATAGCATGGATCCTTCATCAGATTCAAACGGTAATCACAATGAACAGGTAATTTTGGCATTTGTGAGAAGTTCAGATGACAATGCTTGAATAAACTTATGCTGATGTCAGTATATCTTTATTTTATTTTTACTTGTTTGTGACTTTTTGTGGATTTCAGGTTGAAGATCAATTAGAGAGTTCAACTCAAAGGCTTGGTCAACTGAAAAAGGAGGTGTTTAATCACTTCATTTTATAACTAAAACGAATAATTTATGTCAAATTTGTTAAATGCTCATGTCTAAACTAGTAGTTGGCTTTATGGTAGTGTGACAAATTATGTTTTCTTTTGAACAATTTCATGTTCTGAAAGTACTTTCATATGCATACAAGGGCATCACATACAGCGATTGCTAATGCCGAGTTAGGATATCACATATTTGATGGCATTAAGAGAGCCTTCCAACTCATCCTTTAGCCTTTTATTTGTTATTCCTCTGCTGTGTTGATGGTGCTGAAAACTGGAATATGTTGGCTTGTCAGGTTTCTCAGATGGAAGAGGGGTTGGAAGAGAAACGGCTTCTTATTCTGGAGTTACAAAAGAAGTCTAGGGTAACTTCCCACTTACTTTCAAGCATCAAATTTTGAGCTTGCTTAATAATACACTTTTAAGAGTAAATCATCATTTTGGTCCCTGAAAGTGTGAGGCGTTGTCAATTCAGTCCCTGAAAGCAGTTAAATTACGAAAAAGGCCCTGAATGTTAATTTCCTTAGTAAAATTAGTCCCTGACAGGGACTAACTTGATTAGCGAAATTAACATTGAGGGACTAATTTGACTGACAAAATTAACATTGAGGGACTTTTTCATAATTTAACTGCTTTCAGGGACTGAATTGATAGCGGCTCATACTTACAGGGACCAAAATGATGATTTACTCTACTTTTAATTGTTTGTTATACGAAACATGAAATCTGTTTTCTGTTCTGATCTGGAATGTCTTTACTGCAGAAACTAGAGGATGCACTGATCAGTGCAAAGAAACAAACCTCATATCGTCAGGTGCAGTTGGTCAAGGTAATAACTAATATCACAGTTGTACATTAGCTACTTGGAGTTCTCATTCTGACATCATATTTGTGCATTCTGACATTGACATTGGGTTTGGGCACTTAATCTTCAGCTGCACAAATGTGTTCTGCAAGTGAAAGATTACACAGAAAGACTTAAAGCCTCAGAAAAAGAACTTCAGGTTAGTGTAGTGTTTGACACCTTTTACTTCTGATTTATATTTGAAACCTTGCAACTTATATCCTTTGTTTTTTTGAATGCGTACAATATCTCTCTGCATACCTTTTTTTACTTGATTTAATGCATTTTTTAAATGCATTTAATGCAGTCTTTTGTGACACATTATCCAGTTATTAAATTTTTGCTTGACTCTTGTTCTTCCTTGAATTCTGCCATTGTAGATTACATATATGGTGCAGTTATATGCGTGCAGTTATATGCAGGACTTCTTTTCATAAGATTCTTTTTCCATCTCTTCAATTTGTTTATTGCCCCTTTGTTTCTAATTATCTTTTCCATTGAGGTGACATTCTCTGTCTTCCGGGAAAGTTGTTCCTCGGTTTTTTTTAACTCTGGCTTTCTATTTTTCTATCCTTAAAATTAAACTTGTTATCTATCTTTTTTATATGTTTTTATTTTTCATTTTTTGCTATAAAAGTTATGTAGGTATTTACTCCCAGAACCACTATAAACTGTTAATTTTAACTACAGAAATTTTATTAGAGAAGAAAGGTAGGAAAAGTAAAAGTGCAAAGTATAGAATATTTTTCTAAAGCCAGAAGAAACAAGAGACGCACTAAAGCAATGTCTGCTCCTTGCTAAACTTTTTAAAGAGGCCAAAGAAAACCATTTTATACTAGTAAAGATTTCATACAGTGCCAAAAAAGGCGGAAATAAATTCATGGGGTGTAAACTGTAAAGAAAATGGAAGAGAAGCTGGATGTGTATTTGTTATCAAGTTATAATAGTTGAAATACGCCGCCACTGGTATTTCAAAGATCTACATGTTTTGCTCATCATTGCTATCTAGTTGTACTTGTGAACAGAGTAGTGAATAGCGGGCGATCGCGCCGCTATAGCGGGTTCGCGGCGCGGAGCGGTTACGGCACGCTACTGGCCCTCCATCGCGTAGCAGTTTCTGGGAGCGGCGATCGCGGCCGCAAAACGTGCCCGAATAGCGGGTTTTCGCGGCCAAGAAGCGCCATTAGCGGCCGCTATTGGTTGAGTGGGTTAAAACCCGACTTTACCCTCCCCAACTATGCATGTAACGGTAATATGTTAGGGTATTGTCGGGTTTTCAATATTTAGGGTAGATTCTTTCCTTTATATTACTCCCATGCTTCAATTCAACCAATATACACGAACTCTGTCTCTCTTCGAACGTGAGGACTGCCATCGTCTTTGAAGATGATACTTTAACTTGGGGAACTGTTGCTAGTGTTGCTGGGGCTAGTGAGCCTTTAACATAAACTAGGCGGCAAACCAGGTTGAAAGAACAAGCTACTTCTTCAAGACCTTCAAGCTCCAGGAGAAAGGGAAAAGCAAAGGAAATTGTAGAGGTTGAAGAGGAAGAAAGTGATGAAGAAAGTGATGAAGAAACTGAAGAGGCCGAGGAAGAGATCTACAAGTATAGTAGTGATGAAGATGATGATGAGGCAACATTGGAAGATTTGGAAGATGATTAGAATCTTAGAATTAGATCCGGACTATATAGTTTGATTTTGTTTGCAGCATTAGACATTAGTCTACTTTTGTTTGCTGCATTAGTCCACACACATTATGACTTGATTTTGGTTGCTGCACAAGTACTTGATTTTGTTTGCAGCATTAGTCTATAACTTATGAATTATGATTATATATTATGACTTTATGAGTATGTTTGCATTGTTCAGTAATTTGTTATGTTTTAGCATTTACATATGTGTGTATTTAAATTTTTTATCTTATATGTCTATACATTCAAATAGCGGCCATACCGCTCCCGCTATCCCGCTATAGCGTTTTTGGGGGTTGGCCGCTACGCTCCGCTATCCGGGATTGATAACTATGCTTGTGAATATGGTGGTAGAGTTCTTTTCTTCTATGTTATGTTTATAGGGAGTTCAGTTGCTCCTAGAATTCTAGTTGCTGATTCTTGCTTCTTTTTTAACTCCTTGTGCCCGAAATGAAACCTCTGCTAGTAGCTTATGCTGTTGTTTTGCAGGCTCTAGTTGATACGACAGTTTTAGAGAATGATGCTATTAGCTAAAATGATGGACAACTGACATGGAAGCTTGATGCTAGATAGAAATGAATTTTTCGAGGTTCAGATTATGTCAGTGATGCTTAAGATGGGTTTAGCACCTGGCATATTATTCATTTAGTATGAATCGTAATTGAATTTTTTTACTGTATCTCAAGCTAATGGTAAAATCGGTTTATTGTAAATCTTAGTTGTATAAATTTTGACTAGATTAAACGAGCTGCGTATGGGTGTGATAACCTGGTAATCAGAGTATTATTTATCCAAAAAAGGAGCTCGGCTCAGGCCTCCGGAAACCCTCTTTGAAAAACAAGAAAAATACTTAGACTGCAATGATAAGATTGTTATTTAGATACACCTGTGCTCATTTTAGAGGTAAATTTACTTTAGGGGAACTTTTTGCAAATATAAGGATCTATTTTGTTTCACTGTCTGTTTCCATTTTTCAAAAAAAAATAGAAAATGTAAAAGTAAAAATGTTTAGTTGGTCGTCTTCGATTTCAATTTCATGAAATTGAGTCCATATTTTTCGAAATATCGGAAACAAGTACCATTTTCATAAAAGTTGTTGCAATTTTGTAATTATAACAAAATTTCATCTACTTTATTTCATTTCTCCTATACAATTTGTATATGACCTCTGCCTATCATTTTCTGCTTCCTCCCCGCTCCCATCGGGGGATTTGGTTCAATTACTTGGTCATTGACACTAGCTGAGCAAGTGAGATGGGAATTTGGATTTTAGGGAGAAATCTGGTAAAATCCGGTTCAAGCGGGGACTCCAATGGTTAGAATGGAATTCGGTGCAAAAGAGAAAATATGTGTGGAGAGAGTTTAGAGTTTTAGAGATTATATTTCTGAAAATGATGGATGATTGATTCATCGGACACCTTGGTCATACTATAAGCAGGAGCAATTACAATCATTAGCAAAAGGGAATCTATCCTTCCTTATTGCTAGCTCAGCAACCACAAACAACAAATACAAATAAAAGCAAAATGCTGACTTGATGATAATTTAACCCATTGAAGTATGGAAAATACTGTAATAATACCCTGCAAGACATCCTTTTCCTCAAGGATGAGCACTCCTAAGTGCCATGTTCAGGGGGTAAAGCCTTCCATTTGAGCAGAACCTTAGCAGCTTGAACACTTCCCCGGTGAACCATTTTCCTATGCAAAACAACAACATATTTTTCTCTTTTACAGGCTAGCAAAAATCTTGGGCAGTAGCAGATTTGGAGTTGCCTTCTGCAGTAACAAGAAGTGTTCTACCAATAAGAAGAATTGCCGTGCCTTCGACTAGTGCATCCTTTGTAGGATCCTGCACGAAATAATCTATTAAACTGGTTGCATAAGTTTGAATTGAAAGTTCAGGTGCATGAGTGCAGTAGACTTTTAATACTGACTGATTGGTATACCAAAATATGGTGTAAGCAACAGTTTCTCCATGTTGTTTAGCAACATCAGTTAATGCATTAGTATTGGGCCTTGATTCGTTTTTCCTTTAAAAATTCCAATGGCCTTGCTGCCTGATAGTAACTACTCATCATACTCATTATCATCCTGTCCAGATTGACATAGTGAATAAACTTATCCGTATTTCCAAACAATCGAGGTTGATATTGATTGGTTTCTTGGCCAGGTGCATTAGTAATAACATTCAGAATTTGCTCCCTAGGAAACACAATCAATAAGGGATACTCCCTAACCTCATTCTCATCATTGCGGAACAACTAGTTCTTGCTTCGTTTCTCAAGGTTTCATCAATAAGGGATTAAGACCTAGATTTGTAAAGTGAGTATGAATCATCTATAACCCTTGTCCCTTCAAACTTATCACTATTGTGACTCAATCCCATCAAATGTTCACTTTGCGTCACATTTGGGGAAAACGAAGAGTTGGTGAAAAGAGTGAATGTGAATTGGAAGTGGTGGATCTGGGTCAAATGGTCCGATGTGTGACCGGCACAGCCACTGTGGAAGTGGCATCATCACCGAGGAGACGGAACGAAGTCATGGTTGGCGATGATGGTGCGGAATTGCGCAAATGGGTTTTGGGATCGATCGACGTGGCTGCTAAGAATTTTGAACCAATGGAAGGAGAACAAAGGGTGTCAGTAAGATCATCGAAGGCGGTAGAGGCATGGTCGGGACGATCCAGAACCGTGTTGATGTCCGAAGTTGGATCTGCGGCGGGGTTTTCTTCAATATGTGATTTCTCTATGCCATCTTCACCAATCAATGGCGGATCGAAGACAAATGAAGATGAATCGCATGGGAATGGGGTTTTGGCTGAAACCGTGGTTTGGGCCGAAACTGTCTTCACTTGCCAACCTTTGTCTTCATGATCCCTTGTGTCAACCTTCAACCTAACCATTCTGGTGAAATCAATTTCTAAAAACCTTGTTCCCTTGTGATTCTGGGTTAAGCTTGTGGGTTTCTGGTTACAAATGGACGAACCCTCTTGTTGATAGTGTCCCCATCGAGCTCTGACCAAAGCTTTGACCTCGTCTAAGCTTGCCACAAGTTGATCGAGCTTGGTCAGTATTTCTACGTTGTAGTATTCCGTGATCTTCCGAGACAGACGCTCTACCGCTTGAATTTCTATTCGATCCTACATCTCATCCTCCATAGGTAAGCACCAGGTCGATGCTTTGATACCAATTGAGACGGGAATTTGGATTTTAGGGAGAAATCCGGTAAAATCCAGTCTCAAGAGCAGGGATTCCAATGGTTAGAATGGAATCCGGTGTAAAAGAGAAAATGTGTGCAGAGAGTTTAGAGTTTTAGAGAGAAGGTTATATTTATGAAAATGATGGATGATTGATTCATTGGACACCTTGATCAGAATATAAGCATGAGCAATTACAATCATTAGTAAAAGGGGATATTCTAACAAACTCTACCCTTCCTCACTGCCAGCTCAGCAACTACAAATAGCAAATACAAACAAAAGCATAATGCTGACTCGATGATAGTCTAACCCATTATAGTATGGAAAATATTGTAACAGCAAGAACCACTGATTGACCACCATTGTTGCCCCTCGAACTGCCACCGACAACTACCCATAGCCATCATTGGACCCATATACTACTCCACACCAAGCCATTCAACCACCCCAATACCTCTCCTCGAAGCTGAACCTATATATTGTAAGTGTAAGTCCTAGTGGCCAATCTATTTATTAAATTTTTACTTGTATCATGACTATGATTTATATCATTTTTCTATATAGAAGGTATTTCAGTTTATTATGTTATCTCTTTTGTATATAATAAAGTCCTTAGAATAGTAAGTTCAATTCAATTGAATATCAAGTGTGACTTGATTGTGAGACCCTATTAAACATTAGAACACTATTCTTAAAATATCCGTATTCAAGTATTATTGTTATTTAGGATAACAATAATACATCGAGACTATTATGTGAGTAGACCGATAATCACATCTCACGAGTTATGGATATGAAATATCATGTCTTTCACATAGGTATAAATATTAGAGTAATATTTATATTGGATTGACCCACTATGAGAACGCTATATAATAGTTATGTAAGTGTCATAAACGCTTCTCATGATGACCATAGTGAAGTAGTCATTCGACTTGAAGTTACTACGATTCTTACATGTGGAGTAGTAGGCTTTAATGCTATCAAACGTTATCCGTAATAGGATAATCATAAAGGTACTAATTGGGTCTGCAATGAATCATGTTGAGGGATGTAAGTGATATAGATAGGATTCGTCCCTCCTACATAACATGAGCAATGTCATGGGCCTCTCGATAGAGTGAGATGTGAAAATGCATGGCCATGCAGAAATGGGCCAATATGAGATATTGGGTCCGTTTGTGATTACACATCTACTCGGAGATCGAGAAACATATAATTTAACTTAGCAAAGATGACACATTTATGCCTTGTGTTTAATTATGACATATGGACGAAGGGTTATTTACTACACAATAAATTGATTGCAGTAAGGTTAAAGTTGAATCACCGATTTTCTCATAAATTGGGTAGCAGTGATGTATTGCTAAATGTCGCTCATTGTTTATAATATTTGATATTATAATTTATATGTGATATTATTATAATATTTAATATTATTACCAATTTAGTTGAAACCTATAGGGTCACACGCATAGAGCAAATAGTTGGAGAGGAATTAATTAAATAAATATGATTTAATTAATTAATTCCAGTTTGGGCTTGTAGTTTACAAGCCCATCAGGTTATGGCATGTAGGGTGAAGGAGCACTACTCTTTAAATAGATAACGTGCCTCCCTCACCGCTTACACTAGACATACTTTACGTCGTGCCAAATCTTGTAGCCGTCAGCTAGTACAAGACGCATTCCTCCAACGGACGTTTGCTCGTGTAGACTGAGTAGAGGTGCTGCCCCTGTCGTGGCACTGGTGATTCAGAGCACGCTTCAAGAACTGATTTGAAAGTACGCATGAAGAGGTAAACATAACAACTCTTATGTGATTCTTGTTTTTAATGCGCGATCCAAGGGGTATGGTTTTCTTCCGCCTTGAGACATGAGTTAAAGAGGATTGTCTCATGAAAACCCAACAGTGATATCAGCGCATGTGGTCGTTATTACCTTGAATTCTAAGTGCTTGTTTGCCTTGGTTGATAACATGATTTATTGCTTTGAATGTGATTCAATTTTATGCATGTTATCGTTTTATGAATATATGTATGTTCTTGGCATTCTGGATATCCTCTTCATGAGTACATGATTATTCTTTGAGAAAGCTTGTTTTTAATTTATATATATGAGATATGTATTTTAAAGACATGTTCTTTTTGAAATTGATTTCCCTTTTTGATTTGGTAAATCTATACATTTGAAATTGATTGCCTTTTTATTTGGTAAATCTATAGATTTGAAATTGATTTCCTTTTTGATTTGAAAAAGCTATAGATTTGAAATTGATTGCCTTTTTATTTGTTAAATCTATGAATTTGAAATTGATTGCCTTTTTGATTTGGTAAATCTATAGATTTGTAATTGAATGTCTTTTTTTTTTTTTTTTAAATCTATAGATTTGAAATTGATTGCCTTTTGATTTAATCAATTTAAAATGATTTAAAGATATTATTAATAATATAGGGTTATTATTATTTATAATTAAGTAATTTTAAATGTGTAGTATATAGTTGTGGCTTTAAATTATGGTGTTTATTTATTTTGGTTAAATACAACCTGCGTGCCATGATTTATTTATTTATATATGGCATGCGTGTCGTGCCTTTATTTATTTATTTTATAAATGATGTAATTGCTCGAGTTAAAGAGGAGGCAACACCATATGATGACGCCATAGGAGAGGATTGAGAAGCTTGCTCGAGGGTCAAAGAATTGTAATAATTAGTATTTAATTCTTGCACGTTAGGAGCCCATAACCGCTATACCTATCTTGTATTTTTATGTATGAGATGTATGTTTATGTATGAGATGCATGAAATGTGTGTTTGTATGCATGTATGTCTTGTATGCTCTATACGTTAATTAAATGTATAATAGCATGTATGTCATGTATGCTGGGAGACAATTTTGTATGATACAATGCTAGTGAGATCACTATTAAAAATTCCCTCAAATTAATATTAAGTCTTAAATGTCTTCCGATGCGTAGCACTCATCAAGGTCAGAATCAAATGAGTGTAGGTCTGCCAAAACAGGGCACCTTGATTTATTTTGGTGAGGCGTGATGGGATAATAGTAATATCCAATTGCCAACCATTGAACTTGACTTAACTGAGCCAAATTCAATAGGATTGAAAGGCTTAGAGGCAAAGGAGTTGGACATCAATTTATTAGATAAATTAGAATAAGAGTTATTTACCCAACTGATCCAAGAATTACATGAGATATAATTGGAAAAGACTTTCCTACCTAAATAACTGAGTTTTGGGTTATCAGCCAAAGCTGACTCAGAACAAAGTGGAATATGGATCTTAGTCCCATTAGAAAAATCTTCCAACGGGATTTTCCGAGTCAATGATGATGGTCATTGATTTGAGTAAAATAGTGGGAGCATATTTAATAAAAGACCTTATTGAATATGTTTTAATGCATGATACTTATACTTGCATATTTCATTATGTAGATACTTATGGAATCTAACAAATCTAGTAATTTATCATTGCCATTGGTCCTTGAGAAGGACAAACTATCTGGAACGAATTTTCTGGATTGGTATAGAAACTTGAGGATTATCCGCAAACATGAGAAAAAGCTGTACATTCTTGAGGAACCTCTATATGAGGAGCCACCAGGTACGAATGCTTCTAAGGCTGAACAAGATACTTATAAGAAGCATTAGGATGATGCCTTAGATGTCGGTTGTCTTATGGTTGCTACCATGAACTCTGAGCTTCCTAAGAAACATGAGAACATGAAGGCGTTTGATATGATCACACACCTTAAAATGCTCTATCAAGGGTAAGCAAGGCATGAGCAATTTGAATTTTCCAAAACCCTTTTCCAATGCAAATTGGCAGAGGGAAGCCCTGTGAGTCCTCATGTGCTTCAGATGATTGGGTACATTGAGAATCTTGAGAGGCTGGGTTTTCCTTTGGGCCAAGAGTTGGCCACCGACTTAGTTCTACAATCGTTGTATGAGAGCTATAGTCAGTTTGTCATGTCAATATGAATGGTGTGGACAAATCCTTTCTAGAGCTGTTAAGCATGTTGAGAACTGTTAAACAAAATATTAGCAAAGGAAAGGGGAAGGTTGTAACACCCCGATTTTCGTGCTTTCTAACATCAATAAATTATATAATTGAGTTTATATTTTTATCTGAGGTTTAGAAAATGAATTAAAATAAACTGAGACCATAGTCACGCTCTACGCCATCGTAGGGAGTTACAATAAAATTTTGGGTCGAAAACACAAACGGAGTCCGGTCTACGTTTTTCACCGATAGTAGTGTTTTACTACTCAGAAGACCTAATTTTGACTCGTGAACGAGACAGCTAGGTTTAGAATTGAATTTTCTACCTTTTTGCTAAAATTGGTTTCGCGCCTTAAAAAGCCGAATAATATAAGTTATTCGGGCGTATTCTCAAACCAGGTGACGAACGGAGCTGGATAGGGATTTACCGAGACCCGCTAACGGATAAACATGAAGTCACATCAGGTCGAGTCACCCAGGAAAGCGTGCCAGTGTCATGATGACTATAGAAAATATATGGACGCGAAAAGACCAAAATACCCTTGGTCTTTCTCCTAACTGACATTTTCGTCCCTGAAAGAGAAGATTGTTTTGCCCCTAGGAACCTATGAAAAGACCATTTTGCCCTCACCCTCATCATGACATCTAGAAAATATCTAGATGTTTTGGTTACTTTAAGGGTGAAAAGACTATTTTGCCCTTGGTCTTTTATTCTAATTCCATTTTTGTCCCTAGGTGAAATGACTATTTTGCCCCTTAAGTAAACAAACTTGGACCATTTTGCTCTCCCATTCTCATGCCCAAAAGGCTCCACGAGAAGCCATCTTCACACTTTTCTTATAACTTCATCTTCCATCTTCAACTTTCTCTCATTTTTCTCATAAGGAAACTTGACAAATGTTGTGAGGAAACCACTTGATTCTTGGCGCATTTTCATCACTCAAGAGGTGTAGTTACTTTCCTTGATCCATGAGTTTCTTGTTCTTCATTCTTTCCTTGTTTTAAAGCCATGGTTCCATGAGCTTCAAGTTTAAGCTTCAAACTTCAAAAATCTCTAGAAAATTGTAGAAAAATCCTTTTAATATGAAACCAATTTCTATGGCCTAGTATCATCATCCTCTTTCATTATCCAAGAGCATGTAACCAAAATATTTCCCTAGCTCAAATATGTATGAATGGCCGAAACCTATACCTTAGAAAATGATGAGTTTTGCTTCAAAGTTTTTGAGTAAAAAGGCTTGATTTAGTGTTATGTATGCTTAAGGATCATGGATCGAAGAATTAGGAATTTTTAGACATCTCTAGCCCATTTTCCATGAAGTGGCCGAACCCTAGCTTGTGTGAAAACTATGAGTTTTGCTTCAAGTTTTTGGATAATGAAACTTACTCTAATGTTGTGTATGCTTAAGGATCATTCATTCAAGAGTTAGAAATTTTTAGACATCCCTAGCTATTTTAAGTCACCTTGGCCGAACCTAGACCCTAGGAGTCAAGGAATGATATTTTGTTAATGTTAAAGTTGTGATTTGTTGTGAAGGATCAGACTGTGTTCGATCGCCCTAAAGCGTGCTAAAGTGCCGGTTGAGGAGCTGTGTTCGGAAGTTTGGACGAGAAGGTGAGCGTGCGTAGCAGTTTCAGGTTGGGAGAAAGAACTTTATTGTCAGGAAGGCAAGCGTAGTATAGAATATGAATATATATATATATATATATATATATATATATATATATATATATATATATATATATATATATATATTGTGTGTGTAAGGGAACCTTAAACCCTACTAGAAGTTGAGCCCTGGACAAAGTACCTGGACCCTAGGTGTAGGTACCTTTGGGCTATCACCACTAAGATGATAATCTAGAAGATGCGATTGATTGAGGTTGATATGTTGAACTGCTTATGTGCTTATCTGTTGATCTGTTATATTGAACTGCCTATGTGATTAGCTGCTTATCTTTCAACGTGATGATATTTATATTGGCATATTTATTGTTGTGATATTTTATTATTGTGATTGGCTGGATGATTGTTGATGAGAGTATGGTGAGATTGCGCTGTTGTTCGGATTGATATCGTCGTGGTCCTGACCATGGAGTTGTGGCTCGTGGTCGCAAGGCGTCGTGATGTTGATGTTGATGTGGATGCAGTGCATCATGGCTACGGCCGAGTGCTTAGGTGTGAGGTTCCGGTATCAATCTGTGATGGATGTTTGTTGTATATCATAGCATTTCATACCATAGCATATTTGGTCCTAAAAGGGGATGTCCAATTGGGGACGTGATGTTTTTAATCCCGAGGCGGGACGTCCAATTGGGGACGTGGTGTTTTTATCCTTAAGAGGATGTCCAATTGGGGATGTGATGTTATTAATCCCGATGGGGATGTCCAACTGGAGACGTGATGATATCGGCCGACATGTGTAACACCTCAATTTTTAAGTTTTTCCTAATTTAACAGTATTTATGTATTTGTATTTTATTGGAGGGTGTAGAAAGTGAAATAAAATAAACTAAGACCTAGTCAAGCTCTATGATATCGTAGGAAGCTATGATTAAATTTTGGGTCGAAAAATCAGACGGAGCCCGGTCTGCGTTTTTCATTAACAGTAGTGTTTTACTACTATCAAGACCTAATTTGGACTTGTGAACGAGACAGTTAGTCTTAGAATCACGTTTCCTATATTTTCGAAAAAATGGGTCTTGACCTTTAAAAATAAAAATAATATAAACTATTCGGGCTAAAACTCGAACTGGGAGCTAAACGTAGCCGAATAAGGATTTATCGGGATCCGCTAACGGATAAACACGAGGTCACATCACCTCCGAAAGCGTGCCATGACTCGCCATTGTCATAATGACAAACGAAAATATCTGGACGCGAAAAGACCAAAATGCCCCTGGTCTTTTTCCTAAAGGACATTTATGTCCCTAAAATATCTAAAAAGTGCATGACCTTACCCTCTCTCTCTCCTAAAGTTCGGCTGCCTCACTCTCTCTCTCCCCTCCATCTTCTTCTTCTTCTTCCTACATTTCTCCATTTTCTTCCTCACTTTACCTCCATTTTTCTCAAGCTTCCACAAGGATTTTCAAGAAACTTTGTGAAGCAAAGTTGATCACCTCATCCTCCTCTATCATCTAAGAGGTATAGATTTCACTCTTGAGCTCTCAATCTTCATTTTCCTTCATTGAAAGTTCATGACTTCAAGTTTGATGTTCAAACTTCAAAAATCTCTAGAAAACTGTAGAAAAATCCTTTTAATGCCAAACAAATTTCTATAATCTAGTTTCATCCTCTACTATCGTAATCCAAGAGCATGAAATCAAATAAGTTTTCTAGCCTATTTAAATTAAAGGGGCCGAATCTATACATTTTGGGGGAAATGGGTTGTGGTTCAATTTTTGTGAAATGATTCTTGATTTCACCTATTTCATTCCCTAATCATGTAATCCAAGTGATTAGGAAGCCAAATCAAACTCTCACCTATTTTTAGAGGTGATTGCCGAAACCCTAAGTTCTTGGTTGAAGGGATTTTGGTTCAAATCTTTGACAATTGATCATGGATTATGTCTTAGGTATGCTTAAGGATCATTGATCCAAGAGTTGGTAGAATTTCAACGTCCCTAGCCTATTTAATTAAATAGGGGCAGTAGCCTAATACTAAGGATTAGGGGGTTTGTGATTTAACTGTATTAATTTCTGATTGTGTTTTGTTGTAAAGGATCGGACAGGATTCGAACGTTTGACTGCGCACCCGATTGACAGTTGCGGAGCCATAGTCGGAATCGTACAAGAACATCACTAAGGTGGGGGAAAGAACCACAATATCGTCGGGGAGGCAAGATTTAAAATAATATATATTGATATGCGTAGGGTGACCCAAACCCTACTAGAGGTCGTTTGGCCGATAGATTGATAATTGCTGTATATTGAGGATGTATGATCTGTGATTGGATGTGAATATATTATATGTGATATGTGTATATGCCTATTATATGTTTATGATTACTTAATGATTTACCTGTGAGTTGATTTTATTGTCGAATCTGTTTCTGGTTGTTATTTATGCGCTGTTGTGACTGCTGATGTCTGAGTAATGCTAGGCAATGATTTCTGATAAGTTGGGAGATGAATGTGTGGTGAGAAGGTCGAGGATATATATATATATATATATATATATATATATATATATATATATATATATATATATATATATATATATATATATATATGTCGTAGTGCTCAACCTAGAGATACAATTGATCTGTTGATGTTGTGTCGATACCTGGTTAAGCCGGAGGAAAGTTGGTTGTGGTTGTTTATAAGTCATGGTTGAGGCACTAAGTGTTGATCCTGAGATGAGTCGATGAGATTCATGTTGCATAGTTGTTGTTCATCACTGTGTTGGCATACCGGCAATTCCGATCTTGCCTGCGGAGAGATGATCGTACCGATTAGTTGTTAACGGAAGGGTGAATATCCCAACCTGGCCTGCGGGCGGGGGCATATGTCGTTACCGTAAGTTGCGTTGTTGACGGGCGAATATTCCGACCTGGCCTGCGGGCGGGGGAATATGTCGTACCCATGAGACGAGTTGAGTATGCGGGCTGTTGGCCGAACCTTGCATTACCGGGGGCTGGCACAGAGATGAACGAGACACCTTGATTTGTTGAGGATGTCGCGTCGTGATCGCGTCCATATAGTCGTTAGTTGCATGAGTGTGAGAGACAATAGTTAAGAGAGAATCATCTGGGAGTTGATTGGTTGACTCTGTTGTGTTGTTGAGTGTTGCTATCTATATAAATTATTTTATATAGTTGTTTTCCCATTTATGATGAATTGTTGTTTCTTATCCCCTCTATTTTCCATGTCGTATTTTATTATTCTCGACTGTACGAGAAGATCCTGTTGAGGAACTGCCGGAGGAAATTGATGGCATACCCGTAGAACCAGATGCTGGCAGGAGAGCCCGGGATTCCGGGGTTGGAGGACTTTAGACATTGGGGGTTAGTAGTTGTAGTTGTTATGGCCAGTATATGGGTTGAGTGACATGTATTTTTGGGGCCAGGAGAGGAAGTCGTATGTACTTTTATTTCTGCTGCTATGCTTTCATTTTATTTTCTAGTTGGGTACTCTGAAGTCTTTTATAGTTGGTATCAATTATTGTAGGCTCTACTGATGAAATCAGCATTCTTATGTCTGGATATATTATCATGGTATCAGTGTTTTGTTTGTTTTATATATTTTCGCATTTTATATCGCTACGCTACGCTGCAACGTTAAGAATTCGAGTTCGGGTTACCAATGGGACCTCCGAGGAAGGGGTTGTCTCAACATGCATATAGGAATGATGACATGCATATGGGGATTAGTATCATTCGTAGAGGTTTGATCTGAGAGAGTGACATTTGAGATGGTTGTGTTGTGTGACCTAAGAGATGGTTGTTGGCGTGTTATATGTTTTCTATGTGTTGTGTGCTGCATGTCTATATACTGTACTATTGGCCCTCTCCCATATTTGATGATACATGTTTCTTATCTCCCTGTATTTTCCATGTGTGTTTATTTTGTTTTATGGAAAGATCCTGTGGAGGAACCCGTTGCTGAGGAGTTGGAGGGCACTCCTTACGAGCCTGATGCCGGTGGGCGAGCCACGGACCCTGGCCTCTAGAGGCGGAGGTGGCAACCGCTGTTAGTTGAGAGTCTTCTCTCTGTCTTTTGACGTACTTTACTTATAGTCTGTACTGATGTACTCTCTATGTATACATCACTACTGTAGCCCTACTGACGGGGCAACCGATGCATGTATGTATACTTTAAGCTTAAATTGCGTTACTCTGATACATGCGTGATTTGGCATAGCCTTAATATAATTTCGTTTTCGCGTTTTAATCTTTCCGCTGCGTTTCGTATTAATAAAGCGCGTTAACGTTTATAATACGGTTTAAGGCTTAGTTAAATATCTTAGGTTCTTCAATGGGACAGCGGGTCGTCTCAAAGGCCATTATGATGGTCCAAGTTGGAAAGGGCAAGAAGCAGCCCAAGAAGCCCATGAACAAGCAAAAAGGTAAAGGCAAAGGAAAGTCCAAGCCTGGAACTTCTGCCTTGAAGCCTAAGAGCGGGGTGGCTAAGGAAGGCACTTGCTTCCATTGTGGTCAGACTGGTCATTGGAAGAGAAACTGCAAGAAATACCTAGAAGAGACCAAGAAGCAGAAAGGAAGTGAGACTTCCGCTTAAGGTATTTATGTTATTGAGGTTAATTTATCTACTTCAGCATCATGAGTATTGGATACTGGATGTGGTTCTCACATTTGTACTAATGTACAGGGACTGAGAAGTAGTAGAAGACTGACCAAGGGCGAAGTTGACCTACAAGTGGGAAATGGAGCAAAGGATGCTGCATTAGCTATAGGTATTTATGTATTGACTTTGCCATCTGGGCTTATTTTAGAACTTAATAATTGTTATTTTGTTCCGGCTATTAGTAGAAACATTATTTCTATTTCTTGTTAGGACAAGAAAGGTTTTCATATTATGATAAAGGACAAATGTTGTTCTCTTTATTTGGATAATGATTTCTTTGCTAGTGCACCTATGAGTAATGGATTTTATATCCTTGATCTCGATATGCCCATATATAACATAAATGTGAAAAGGATCAAACACAACAATTTGAATCCTTCATATCTTTGGCATTGTCATTTAAGCCATATAGGTGAGAAACGCATATCCAAGCTCTATAAGGATGGGCTCTTGGACTCTTTCGATTATGAATCGTTTGATGTATGCGAATCTTGCTTGTTGGGGAAGATGAGTAAGGCCCCATTCACCAGTCAAGGTGAAAGGGCTAGTAATATGTTGGGTTTAGTACATAGTGATGTATGTGGGCCCTTAACAAATCTGCTAGAGTTTGAAATAGACAGATGCAAAAACTAAAAGGGGGTTGAATGGTGTTTAACAAATTTATGCGGAGTTTAGAAACATTTTCGCAAGCACAGACGGGTTATGATAGACGAGTAAACACAGACAGGTCAATCAGACTAATAACTAGCCTGAAGGTTTTCACAGAAAACACACAATCATGCAAGATAAAAAAAGGTTTGATAAACACAATTATAAACCCCTTTAGTTAGATGATAGTTAAGACAAATAATCAAACTAAAGAGTTAAGGGAAAGAGAGATCACTCAGCAAGTTTTATCCTGGTTCACCCCTTAACAATGAGGCTAAGTCCAGTCCTTGGCAGCACCAAGTTTTCTCACTATAACTGATTTAGGTTACAGGATAGACAAGTATTATTTTCACACCTAGCCTCTTTAGGCTCCAGATGAGTATTGTTTTCACACCTAGCCTCTCCAGGCTCCAGACAAGTATTGTTTGCACGCTTAGCCTCTTCAGGCTCAGACGGGTTTGTTTGAGAGAAGTTGTAAAAAGATTACAATTTGCAAGTCTTTCACAAGCACTCAGACGAGTGTATTAAATGTGAAGATCTAAAAGATTGCGTAATAATTTCAAATGATTGAAGAATAAATAATGAAAGAATGAAGATATGAATGCACAGAGTAATTGCTCTTGATTGCTTTGATCGTTCTCTTGTATTCTTGAATCTTAGAAGTCTTCTTCATTAAATAAGCTTCAAGATTTTAAAGCCGTTAGACACAAAGTCTGAAGGCTTGGCTTCTTGCAGATCTTCAATAAATGCAATAGAGTCGTTCTGATAAGCCATTAAAGCATATGGAACTTCACTTGTTCTCTTTCATCAGAGTGATACTGACTTCTAATATACCTTTGATCTCAGCAGGTCTGTATACGTGCTTTTTGTTTGCAGAGGGAAGACTTTCCCTTTTGGTGTAAGATGCAGTTGTGTTCAGGCAAAGAACTTTGTTGAAGTTCCTTATCAGAGTCGAGACAGCTTTCATCCAATGTATTCTTTAATGTTAGTCTTTAGACGGATGAGTGACTTCATTAGATGGGTTGACTCTTTAACAAAGAGATGACTTCAATTGCAAAGTCTTTTAGACTGGTGAGTCTTCTTTTGATCAGATGGTTGAAGACTTCATTAGACGAGTGAACTTCTCTTAGTTCAGACGAGTGAACTTATCTCAGTTCAGACGTGTGAACTTAAGTTAGTTCAGACGGGTGAACTTATCTAAGTTAAGACGAGTGAACAGTTCATATAGACAGTTAATGTTATAATCTGCACACTAAGTAGACGAGTTAAATACCACAGATGGGTTCAATTAAATCATTGTTGTGTAAAATAGTGATATGTGCAAGTGTACACAATCGTAACAAGTAATAAAGAGTGAGTAAAAATCGTTCCCACGGGGATTTAAATGTTTTGAATACAAATTTTAAATTTACTTTTTCTCTTTAGCTGAATAAAATAACGATTGATTGACAACATGTAAATAAATGGAGTGATGAGGTATCCGAACAGTAAGTAAGAAACGCAAGGAAGTAATAAAAACAGCAATTGGATGTTTTTAACACAGAGATAAAAACAGCTAGGATTCTAATCCTTTGTAATCTTAACTTCAGGGTAATTTATGCTTCAGGATGCTACAACATTTAGTTCAAGAATTATTGTTTGCTTTCCAGCAGTAGAACTGAGTTCATTAAAAGCTTCTTATTCCTAAGTTCAAATTAATTTCCCTCAGCTATCAATTAAGTACGTCCAGCTACTTAAAGATATGAAGGCTATTCCTAGCTCATTCAACACAATTAATTTTCCAATTAATAGCTCTATCTTTATCTTCTAATCAAGCCCACTAACTTGGTTTTTCCAAACTTAGTTAGCTAGTAAATCAGGTCAGTTGATCAAGCTAATCTGACATTAAACATAAAAAAACAGAATAGAAGAAAATGAATATCATCCATAACATTGAATTACCCTTCAGTATAATTACAAATTCATAGAATCCTAGCTAAAGGAAATTAGCTCATAATGAGCTTGAAGACAAAACAAGCTAAAGGAAGGGAAAAGAAAGGCATAAAGCGTAAAAAAATGAAATTACAGAGGGGACAATAGAGATGACGGCTGCTGCAATCGTACCCAGCTGTTTAAAAGGATGCTGACCCCTCATTATTTATAGTAGTGCTCCCCAAATAGGTTTTCCTTCCTTTTCTCTCATGCACTTTTGGGCTTTTACAAAAAATTCAATAATAAAATAGTCCTTGGCCTAATTCCCAAGTACATCCAGCTGAAGTCTGCAATTATCTTTCTTCGTTTAGGTCAGCACTTCAGGTTTTTTTGCTGAGTTGGCAACTCTTTAGTCTTGTAGTGATTCTGGTCTCAGAAGTTGCAGCATCCCATAGCAATTCCTAATCAGCTCTTTTCAACTCACATACCTGATTTCCTGCTCAACACTTCAACATATTCATAGTTATCAAATTACAAAATTAATAACCTTTTCAGCAATTGAATAATTCTTTCAACTATGATTTCATTCAATCAAGACTTGACTTTAATTCTCAAAATTATAAACAAGGACACTGATTTAGTTAAAAGAAATAGTAATAACTCTTATTTCTAAGAGTTATCACACCCCCAAACTCGAACCATTGCTTGCCCTCAAGTAATGACATTCAGCAAGCCAGAACAAAATGTGAACAATGTAAGCAAATTCCATGGCATTCCTCAGATGCATTCAGAAACATGCTCAATACAAGATACCCTTAAATGTGCGTGTATGCTCCCTAAGCTGCAACTCAGTTTCAGCAAGGGACTTCAACCAAATCACCCTTCAACCAAGTTTTATGCGCATCTTCCAAATATCCTTTAGATTAAGGGTGATTACTTACCAGATTATCTTCCTAAGAACAGGGATTCAGCATCTTGGATTTGCCATAGCACTCAATTCACTCTTCATTATGTTCTGTTTTGGTGTTTCACTCGATCTTCATTCACATGCAACTCTATCATAGGCTTGACAAATTTCTAACAATCAAAAACACAAATACCACATGCACACAGCCAGAGGACTTACTAGGTTGTAATGGGGCTTAGGTTCAGGTTTGGTACATCTCGGTCCGGAGCTTAATTAGGTGGAGTTCAAGGTCTTTTGTCCACATCACCCCCTTTCCCCCAAACTTGGGCATTTGCTATTGCTGCCCCCATTTCTGATGACAAAGAGGGATATTCACTGGAGTTGCTTTCTTGCCCCCATATTTTATTTATTTATTTTTTTTTTTTTGTGATGAACTAACAACTCAGATTTCCACTGTTTCTTTGATGTGTTTAGTCCTTCCTTCATTTGTTGCATATGTACCCCCCAAACTTGTATCAATGGGTGTCCTCAACCATGTATCATAGATTAGCTGGACAACAGTCCCCAAACTCCACCTAAAAAAAAAACAGGATGACTTGGTTTGGCAGGGAAATAGGGCTTGTTATGTGGGGGAAGCCAACAAAAAGGGCTCAGGCTCAAAGGGGTGCATAAAGGGGAATAGGTCAGGGTTGGCCGTTTAAGCTGAGTAGTTAAAGCAACAAAAGTGCCTCAGGCCAATGTGTGTGCAGCAGTGATATAGGCAATCAATTACAGAATTAAGGCAAGCCTTGCAGAGGAAACACATGAATGGAATATACAATGAATGAATCTTCTGAAGCCCAAAACCTCACAGGATTGATGTTGTAGAATGCTACAACATCACATTTAATTGCACACACCTCCCCAAACTTAGGTTGAAATCTTATGTAGGTCTCACCCTCTATTTCATGGATAAGGATGCATGCCACCCAGTGCCCCAATTGACTGAGGACATTGGTTGAAGTCCCGCTCGTGGATGGGGACATTGTAATAGCAAAATATTGATGCAGGGTATCACAGTATTGAACATGCATGGTAAACACACAGAAATAACTGATCGTCATCAGGTGCACATGGACAAGCAAACATAATTCAATCATGTAACAACCATTTCTTTCAAAAAAGGCCCCCACTACACAGGCAAACAACAAACAAAAACGAAAAACACTAAACTAAATACTGAAAATTAAAAAGAAAGGTCCTGTTCAAAAGATGCGGCAGCATGGCGCAGCAATTAGTGTGGGACTGCAGCTCAAGGCTGAGTCAGTCTGGCACTGCTTCTAGTCTTGCCTCCCTTTGTCAACTGCTGCATTATTGGCCTGCCAGTTGCTGGATTGGCTTTGGTGATCTCCACCTCATCAGTGAGGTCTTTAGTGGCAGGCCCAGCATCACCTCTTCTCTGTGCGTGAGCTGTGGCCTTTAAATCTTCCATTTTTCTGCTCAGAGGGACATCATCCTCTGAGCTCTCGCTGGGGGTCTCCGCAGCCCTCTCTGCTTCCCTCTCCTCTCTAGTTTTTCTCTTTCGAGGGGGGCAGTGTGCTTGATCCTCCCTCTCTTTAGTGGGGGAGGGGCAGGGGGTTCAGTCTCAGCCAACGTCCTTTTGCCCTTGGCAATAGGCGATGGTTGCGCTGGTGCTGGGTCTCTGGGAGGCCCGGGAGGCGTCCATTCAGAACTGATGTCATTGTTATTCAATGAATGTTCACTACCAGTCGGTTGCATCGGGGGATGGTCAGGCTCAGTGGCAGGTACATCAAGGTTGGTAGTTGGGATGCCAGAGTCGTTCTCCGGTACAGGAGAGGTAGCAGGCGGATGCTCCCTTGCAGGCTCAGTGGGTATTTGGTTAGATGGAGAGTACTTAAATGGTTCAAATAGGGCTTCAGGGAATTGGGGAGGAAAGCTGCCTTGTCTAAGCTTGTTAATGCCAAAGGATCGTTAGATCCACAAATTCTGCTCTTTTGAAAACTCCCAGAAGAGTTGTTGTTGCCTCAAATTATGCTGCAGCATTTGGTAGCAAAGATCCAATTTTGGGTTTACCTCAGCTGGGTAATCCTGCTGCCCAGAAGGAGGAACCGACCCCTGTACCTTGGATGTGGATGCGCCGAATCGCTTGATAGCCAGCCAATCTATGGCCCCTTTGTTGTCTCTGACTTCATCCTCTGGTAAGGCCTTCACTCCACATTTTTCGCAAAAGGAAGTAATGAGGGAAGAGAAAAACAGCAAACCCTTCTTTTTAAAGGCACAGGAAATGATTTCCCTCTCGACCAACTGGCCCACATCCACCCTCTTATTTTTCAAAATACAATATAAGAGGACTAACTTTTCCTTATTTACTGTTTCCATGTGAGCAGTGGGTAGAATTTTGGTTCTGATAACATGGTACCAGACCTTGGCCAAGTGAGTAAGATCAGGTCTTGCTATTTTCCAGTTCTCATCATTTTGAATCCATTCCGCTCCCTCCATGATCATTTCCCTCATCATATCAGTCAACTCGGCTTCTTCCGCATTCTTCAACAAGTCGAGGTATTCATCTTGAACATCCCGTAAACCCCACCTTCTGTTCAGGTTAGGTGCAGAGAAGGAAACTTTACAACTTCTCACTATCACATACTTCTGTTGGGGTGAAGTGAGATTCGCATAAAACTCTCAAACAAAAGGGAGGATGGGGTCTCTTGGATGAGCAACGAACTTTTTACAGTTGTGGTAGTCGATGAGCTCAGCGACCTCTTCGGTTAACCCATAGTATGGGGAGTCGAGGAGGAAGAAACCCTTTTCCAAATGAACATTCCGTCGCCTCACCTCTTTTCCATACTTCATCCGGCCTTCCTCATCCACAAACCGTGTATCAGCCTCCTCACCATAAGGGGAGGAGAGGGGGGTAACCGGCCGCTTGGACGATTCCGCTCGGGTTTTGCCCATGGTAGTGGATATGACAGAAAGAGGGTGGAGTAGATGGTGATAGACAGAGATGGTTGAGACAGACAGGGAGAGTTGGATTTTGTTTTTTTTTTTTTGCGTGAGATTAGGGTGAAGGACAATACTTTAATAGGCTGAGGAGGAAATGAAGGATGAATGGGAGAGATGGAGAGAGTGGTGGCATTAGGTGCGTGGCTGCGGACCGGTCACATTCCCCAATTTTTTTTTTTTAAAAAAAAAACAAGCAAACGGATAAAAGCCTGGGCTGCCTCCCAGTAGCGCTTGGTTTACTGTCCTTCAGCCTGACTCCACACTGGTGGTTAAGGGTCTGTGAGATGAATGGTGGCTTTGTTCCTTTCATAAGGCTCACCCCAGTATTGTTTCACCCTCTGGCCATTCACCTTGAACTCCCTTCCAGACTCTTCATCCAGCAAATCCACAGCTCCATGAGGATATACCTTGATCAACTTGAAAGGTCCAGACCACCTCGATTTTAACTTCCCAGGGAATAGTTTTAATCTAGAATTGAACAGGAGCACTTTCATTCCTTCAATCAGTTCCTTGGGCTGGATTTTCTTATCGTGCCAGGCCTTTACTTTGCTCTTGTATGCTGCTGCATTTTCATAAGCAGACAGCCTGAACTCTTCAAGCTCATTTAGCTGTAACAGTCTTGCTTCCTTAGCCGCTTGTGCATCAAAATTTAACTTCTTCATGGCCCAGAATGCCTTATATTTCAGCTCGATGGGCAGATGACAAGCCTTGCCGTAAACCATTCTGTAGGGTGACATGCCAATAGGGGTCTTGAAAGCCCTTCTGTAAGCCCAGAGGGCATCATCTAAGTGCAAAGACCAGTCCTTTCTTGTGGGATTCACCATTTTTTCAAGTATCCTTTTTAGCTCCCTGTTGGATACTTCAGCTTGACCGCTTGTCTAAGGGTGATACGCAGTGGCCACCTTGTGTTTCACTCCATATTTGGCTAGCATATTCGCAAACAGCTTATTGCAAAAATGGGAGCCCTCATCACTGATTATAGCTCGCGGGTGCCAAACCTGGTAAAGATGCTCCTGGCAGAAATTTGGTGACTGCTCTGGCATCGTTGGATGGCAAGGCTGTTGCTTCCACCCATTTAGATACATAATCAACTGCTACTAGGATAGCATTTCCATATGAAACCGGGAATGGCCCCATGAAGTCTATCCCCCACACATCAAATAATTCAATCTCCAAAATAGTGTTGAGTGGCATTTCTTGTTTATTGGAAATATTCCCCACCCTCTGACATCTATCACAGCTCTTGGCAAAGGCTTGGGCATCTCGAAACAGAGTGGGCTAGAAGTACCCGGATTGTAGGACTTTAGCAGCGGTTCTTTTTCCACCAAAGTGGCCTCCGTATGGGACTGCATGGCAATCATTGAGAATATCATGCATTTCTTCTTCAGCAACACATCTCCTCATAATCAGGTCTTGGCATTTTTTGTACAGAAAAGGTTCATCCCAATAGAAATGTTTGACGTGATGGAAAAATCTTCTTTTCTGTTGAGCATTCATTTCCACAGGGATGACCTTACTGACCAGGAAATTTACAATGTCAGCGTACCAGGGTGCTGCAACATTTTCAATCATTAAAAGGTGTTCATCAGGAAAATTGTCTTTGATTTCTCCTTGAAGCTTGGTTTCTTTTTCTTCAACAATTCTGGAAAGATGATCAGCTACCCGATTTTCAATTCCCTTCTTGTCTTTGATCTCCAAATCAAACTCTTGAAGTAAAAGCACCCATCTAATAAGCCTTGGCTTTGCATCCTTCTTGTCAATGAGATACTTGATAGCTGCATGATCCGTGTATACCACCACCTTGGTGCCCACCAAATAGGGTCTGAATTTGTCAAAAGCAAATACAACTGCTAGCAACTCTTTTTCTGTAGTGGTGTAGTGGATCTGGGCATCAATGAGGGTTTTACTAGCATAATAAATAGTATGGAAAACTTTGTTATGCCTTTGGCCTAGCACAGCTCCCACTGCAAAATCACTTGCATCACACATCAACTCCAACGGTTGTCCCCAGTTTGGAGCCACTATTACAGGGGCAATGATCAACGCTCGCTTCAGAATTTCAAAAGTTGCTAAGCATTCATCGGTGAAGTCAAATATGCTATCATGTTCCAGCAACTTGCACAATGGTTTGGATATTTTAGAGAAGTCCTTGATGAATCGCCTATAGAAGCCAGCATGTCCTAAGAAACTTCTAATGCCTTTAACAGAATTGGGTGGAGGAAGTTTGTCAATCACCTCAATATTAGCTTTGTCCACCTCTAAGCCTTTCTTTGACACTTTGTGGCCTAACACAATACCCTCTTTAACCATGAAGTGACACTTCTCCCAATTTAGAACTAAATTGGTCTCTTCACATCTGTCCAACACTTGCTCTAAATTGGCCAGGCATCCCATGAATGAGTCTCCAAACACTGAGAAATCATCCATGAAAATTTCCATAGTCTGCTCAATAAAATCAGAAAAAATGGCCATCATGCACCTTTGAAAGGTTGCTGGAGCATTGCAGAGCCCAAAAGGCATCCTTCTGAAAGCAAATGTTCCATATGGGCAAGTGAATGTGGTCTTCTGCTGATCTTCGGGTGCCACTGCTATCTGATTGTAACCTAAATAGCCATCTAGGAAACAGTAAAATTCTCTCCCAGACAACCTATCCAGCATCTGATCTAAGAATGGTAAGGGAAAATGGTCCTTTCTTGTTGCCTTGTTCAGTTTTCTGTAGTCCATACATATCTTCCACCCTGTAACTGTCCGTGTAGGAATCAGCTCATTCTTCTCATTTTTTACCACAGTGACTTCTCCTTTCTTTGGAACACATTGCACAGGACTTACCCACATGCTATCAGAAATAGGGTAAATAATTCCTGCATCTAGCCATTTGATTGTCTCTTTCTTCACCACTTCTTTCATTATCGGGTTCAGTCTTCTCTGACCTTCAATACTGTTTCTAGCATCCTCCTCCAATAAGATTCTGTGCATGCAAAAGCTAGGACTGATTCCTCTAATATCTGCCATTTGCCATCCTATAGCTTTCTTGTGCCTTTTTAAAACTGAAATGAGATGACCCTCTTGCTCGGAACTTAAGCAAGAAGAGATGATGATAGGAAGAGTTTCTTGTTCTCCAAGATAGGCATACTTCAGATGCGAAGATAGTGGCTTCAATTCAAGGATGGGAGTTCTTTCAATAGAGGGAACATTCTCTTTGAAGGTGTCTGCCGATACATCTAAAGATTCATATTTTTTATTCCAAAATCTGTGTGGCAAATTCCCATCTATTAGAAGCTTCAACTCTTCATTTCCCAAATCTGCTTCCTCATCCCATTCCAATTCCTGCCCTGAGACTACCATGTGCTCTTGCACCAGAGATTCAATACTGTTGAGAACGGAATAGCTTTCCATTTCCTCATCAGGGTAGTGTAATGCATTAAAAACATTGAAAGTCACTTGCTGATCATTCACCCTCATAGTGAGTTCTCCTTTTTGCACATCTATCAGTGTTCTTCCGGTTGCAAGGAAAGGTCTCCCAAGGATAATTGGGACTTCCTTGTCAGCCTCAAAGTCAAGGATAATGAAATCAACTGGAAATACAAATCTGTCCACCTTGATTAGAACATCCTCTATTTTTCCTTCTGGGTAAGCAATAGACCTGTCTGCAAGCTGCAAGGTAACAGTGGTAGGTCTGGCTTCACCAATCTTCAATTGCTTGAAAATGGACATAGGCATCAAATTAATGCTAGCCCCAAGATCACACAACGCTTTTCCACAATAAGTAGTTCCTATAGAACAAGGAATCGTGAAACTGCCCGGATCTTTCATTTTCTGGGGAACCTCGTTCTGCAATAGCTGGCTGCATTCCTTTGTCATTGCTACTATCTCAAATTTCCCGAATCTCTTTCTTTTTGTTAGGATATCCTTCATGAATTTGGTGTAATTGGGCATCTGCTGCAGGGCTTCAATTTATATGCAATTGCTTCAGAATTTCCAAAAACTTACTAAATTGCTTTTCTTGGGCTGCCTTCCTCAACTTTTGTGGAAATAGAGGAGGTGGTATCTCTAGAGTCAATTTATTCTCTTTCTGCTTAGGGATAGTCTGCATTTCATCTTCAGTTATTGGAATTACCTCAGGACTTTTCTTTCTTGTCTCAGCTGTCTCAGTTTTCCTTGTTGCTGGCTGCTTACATGCTACAGCATCTGGCAGCTCCTTACCACTTCTAAGATTTATGACCTTAATATGCTCTTGGCCTACTTCAGTGGACGAAGATGGGGTCTCTGTAGTTGCAGGAAGGGTACCAGCTGGCCTATTAGTGAGTGCAGTTGCCAACTGACCCACTTGATTTTCCAGATTCCTCATAGCTACTCCTTGGTTCTGAATTTGCGCCTTAGTTTCAGTCATAAAGGCCTTCAAAATGGCTTCGAGGGAAGGTTCTTTAATAGGGACTTGAGTGTGTTGCTGAGTGCCCTGGCCTTGGTATTGATTCTGCTGTGGGACTTGGCCAGAAGGTGGATTCAGAATGTTATTATGATTGCTGTAACTGAAATTTGGGTGAGGATGCCTATATCCAGGGTAAAATTGTTGGAATATTGACTTCCCCTATTTCCCACATAATTTACTGAAACTGGGTTGTGGGGACATTCTTCAAATAAATGCTTTTCACCGCAGAAAACACATGACACTGTCTCTACTGCGGCCACTGGTTCAGTCATGCCAGGTTCTTGGCTTGTATTTGCAGTAGTCAGGTTCATCAACATATTTGTAATCGTAGCTAACTGAGCAGACATCGCAGTTATTTCCTTAACTTCATGCATACCAGCTGCAGTTTTGGAAGAATTAGTCCTCACCGTAGGCCACTGATAGCTATTAGCAGCTATGCTTTCAATCAGCTCAAATGCTTCATTGTAAGATTTAGTCAACAGGGCACCTCCTGATGAAGCGTCTAACATTAGTTTTGAAGGAGGTGCCAACCCATTGTAAAATGTCTCCAACTGAATGCAAGCTGGTATTCCATGGTGTGGGCATTTTCTCAGCAAACCTTTGAATCTCTCCCAAGTGTCATATAAAGTTTCATCGTTAGTTTGCCTGTATGCAGTGATATCCCCCCACATCTTTGCATTCTTGATGGGAGGAAAGTACTTAATCAAAAACTTCTCAGCTAGGCATTCCACGAAGTAATGGAATTGGGTTCCAACGAATCCAACCAAGTCTTAGCTCTATCCCTAAGAGAGTAAGGGAAGAGCCTCAACTTGAATGAATCCTCTGTCACTCCAGGGGTCCTGAAATTGTTCGCCACTTCCAGAAATTGCCTCAGATGTAAATGAGGGTCTTCAGTAGGTGCTCCACTAAACTGCCCAACAGTTTGTAGCATTTGAAACATCATGGGTTTAAATTCAAACTGTTGAGTGGTGATTTCTGGCCTCACTATGCTAGTGTTCATGGTCTGAGGATCAAACACAGCATAGCCCCTGATGGGCCTATCCCTGTCATTAGCCATTTCAATCATTCCAGGTTGCTTATCCTTATTTGCTAGAATATGAGCCATGAAGCCTAAGTCAGAGTGGTGATGTCGAGCTCTTTGTTCTGTAATTCTCTTCCTTAGCCTCTTAGCTATTTTCTCTATCTCAAGGTCAATTTGGAACTCAGGTGTACCTTTGCTGCGCATACAGATTTAGTACCTGCTGCTGAGCAAAGCACACAACACTTTTCAGCACTAGCTAAATAGAAAAGTAAACTCAAAATTTAAATATTCAACACCATTGTCAATCCCCGGCAACGGCGCCAAAAACTTGTTGTGTAAAATAGCGATATGTGCAAGTGCACACAATCGTAACAAGTAATAAAGAGTGAGTAAAAATCGTTCCCACGAGGATTTAAATGTTTTGAATACAAATTTGAAATTTACTTCTTCTCTTTAGCTTAATAAAATAACGATTGATTGACAACATGTAAATAAATGGAGTGATGAGGTATCAGAACAGTAAGTAAGAAACGCAAGGAAGTAATAAAAACAGCAATTGGATGTTTTTAACACAGAGATAAAAACAGCTAGGATTCTAATCCTTTGTAATCTTAACTTCAGGGTAATTTATGCTTCAGGATGCTACAACATTTAGTCCAGGAATTATGGTTTGCTTTCCAGCAGTAGAACTGAGTTCATTAAAAGCTTCTTATTCCTAAGTTCAAATTAATGTACCTCAGCTATCAATTAAGTACGTCCAGCTACTTAAAGATATGAAGGCTATTCCTAGCTCATTCAACACAATTAATTTTCCAATTAATAGCTCTATCTTTATCTTCTAATCAAGTCCACTAACTTGGTTTTTTCAAACTTAGTTAGCTAGTAAATCAGGTCAGTTGATCACGCTAATTTGACATTAAACATAAAAAAATAGAATAGAAGAAAATGAATATCATCCATAACATTGAATTACCCTTCAGTATAATTACAAATTCATAGAATCCTAGCTAAAAGAAATTAGCTCATAATGAGCTTGAAGACAAAACAAGCTAAAGGAAGGGAAAAGAAAGGCATAAAGCGTAAAAAAATGAAATTACAGAGGGGACAATAGAGATGACGGCTGCTGCAATCGTACCCAGCTGTTTAAAAGGATGCTGACCCCTCACTATTTATAGTAGTGCTCCCCAAATAGGTTTTCCTCCCTTCTCTCTCATGCACTTTTGGGCTTTTACAAAAAATTCAATAATAAAATAGTCCTTGGCCCAATTCCCAAGTACATCCAGCTGAAGTCTGCAATTCTCTTTCTTCGTTTAGGTCAGCGCTGCAGGTTCTTTTGCTGAGCTGGCAACTCTTTAGTCTTGTAGTGATTCTGGTCTCAGAAGCTGCAGCATCCCATAGCAATTCCTAATCAGCTCTTTTCAACTCACATACCTGATTTCCTGCTCAACACTTCAATATCTTCGTAGTTATCAAATTACAAAATTAATAACCTTTTCAGCAATTGAATAATTCTTTCAACTATGATTTCATCCATCAAGACTTGACTTTAATTCTCAAAATTATTTAAAACAAGGACACTGATTTAGTTAAAAGAAATAGTAATAACTCTTATTTCTAAGTGTTATCAATCATTGAATAATTGTTTTAATCTCATCAAAACTAAGGTAAATGCACATCAGACATTTGGAGACTCAACAATTTCCCCCTTTTTGATGATGACAAAACATGTTAAATGATTTAATGAACTTAAGAAAATTCACATAAATCAGTCATGTATATGATCAGACAGATTAAAAACATTGTTCCATAATTATAACATACTCAGACAGATAAGCATTTAACTTTTTATCTTAGTCTAATCTTAGTATTTTCTCCCCCTTTTGACATTATCAAAAGCAATAGAATATAGACAGAGAGAAAAGAAAAGGTACATCATATTTAAAGATAAACATTTGTTCATATCAGACAGTTGTAACATTAAGGCATTTTACATTTAACTTTCTCCCCCTTTTGTCATAATCAAAAAAAGAGAAATAGAGGAGGTAATTTGTATTTGACCATCATTGGCTGTTTACAAGGTACTTTAAAAAGAAAATTACAAATAAGGTACTAAGAGAACAAAAAGAGTTAAAAGCAAGTTTGGCCTTTGGTTTTGCCTAAAGGCTTCTTCAACTGCTCCCCTGAGCAGATGCATCCTCTTTGATGGTTTTACAAACAAAGAGAGAGAGATTTGAAAACGTAAGAACGAAATACCCTTAAAAAAAAAAGTTTTTCCTTTTAAAGACCAAAGACAGTTGTAATTTTAAATGAAAACAACAAAAAAGATGGAGGTTTTAAAAAAAATTGATTTAAAATAAAAAGAGCCATGTACACATTTTGCCTCAAAGAAAGAATTGACATTAAAGATAATAACCATTTAAAAGAAAATATTTCAAATAAAGAGTATGATTCAAAGAGTCAGAAGGTTAAACATAGACGGGTATCATAAACACTCATCAGACAGGTTACTCAGCAAAGCAATATATATTCAAGTTGTCTCTTATAAACTTGAACCTATCTTCAGCTAAAGGTTTTGTAAAGATATCAACCCATTGATTTTCAGTTTTAACAAACTTAACATCAAATACACCTTTTTGAACATAATCTCTTATGAAGTGATGTTTGATTTCTATGTGCTTAGCCTTAGAATGTTGTATGGGATTCTTGGTTAAGCAAATAGCACTAGAATTATCACACCAGACAGGTATATTATGCTCAAATATAGAGTAATCTTCTAGTTGATGTTTTACCCATAATAGCTGTGAGCAGCAAGTTGCAACAGAGACATATTTTGCTTCTGCAGTTGAGAGTGCGATAGTCGTCTGTCTTTTGCTTGACCAGAAGACTAAGTTTGCTCCAATGAAGTGCCATCCTCCACTGGTCTTTTTCCTTTCAATTCTATCTCCAGCAAAGTCAGCATCACAAAAACCAACTAATCTGTAATCTTGTGTTCTCAAATACATTAAACCAAGATTAATGGTTCCAAGCAACTATCTAAAGATTCTTTTAACAGCCTTAAGATGAGATTCTTTGGGATCAGATTGGAATCTAGCACACATACAGACACTAAATTGAATATCAGGTCTGCTAGATGTTAAGTAAAGAAGAGATCCAATCATACCTCTGTAGACAGTTTGGTCTACCTTTTTACCTTCATCATCTTTGCTTAGATTAGCATTAGTTTGCATTGGAGTTTCATAATCTTTGAGCTATCCATTTTGTACTTCTTTAGAATCTCCTTGATGTACTTTTGTTGATGGATGTAGATTCCATCACACGTTTGCTTGATTTGTAGTCCAAGGAAGAACTTCAATTCTCCCATCATGCTCATTTCAAATTCTGCTTGCATCAACTTAGAGAATTCTTTGCACAATTTTTCATTAGTAGCTCCAAAAATAATATCATCAACATATATTTGAACTACTATGAAGTTATCTTTTGAGCATTTCTTAAACAAAGTTGTATCAACTTTTCCTCTTATAAAACCATTATTCATAAGAAAAGAACTAAGTCTATCATACCATGCTCTAGGCGCTTGTTTTAAACCATATAAAGCCTTTTTAAGTTTGAAAACATAATCTGGTTTTTCATTATCTTCAAAACCAAGAGGTTGTTTAACATAAACTTCTTCAATTATTCCATTTAAAAAAGCACTTTTTACATCCATTTGAAATAAAGTAATTTGATGTTGTGCAGCATATGACATGAGTATGCGAATGGCTTCTATTCTAGCTACAGGTGCAAAAGTCTCAGTATAGTCAATACCTTCTTGTTGGTTGTAGCCTTGAGCTACTAACCTTCCTTTGTTTCTGACAACTTTGCCATCTTCATCTAGCTTGTTTATGAAAACCCATCTTGTTCCAATAACAGACTTGTCTGTTGGTTTGGAGACAAGTTTCCAGACATCATTCCTTTTGAACTGATTAAGTTCCTCTTGCATAGCAAGAATCCAGCTTTCATCTTCAAGAGCTTCCTCAATATGCTTTGGTTCAATTTCAGATAAAAAAAGCCATATTGCTTGACTCTCTTAAGACAGATCTGGTTCTAACACCTTCAGAGGGACTTCCAATGATAAGATCTTCAGGATGATGACCTTTGAATTTCCAGTCTCTTCTGAGATCATCATTCTGATGTTGACTTGACTGATGACTCGTCTGCTCCACTTGTCTGACAGATTCCTCAGCAGACTCAGTTTTTGATATGTCTGACTGCTGACTCGTCTGCTGGGTAAGATCAAGTTCTGCAAGATCATCTTCTAGATCTGATAGTTCCCTATCAGTCTTTAGATTATCATTGAATTTTACATGAATGGATTCCTCAACAACAGAGGTTCTAGAGTTAAAAACTCTATATGCTTTAGACACTTCAGAATATCCAATGAAGATACCTTTGTCTACCTTGGAATCAAACTTTCCAAGTTGATCCTTGGTATTTAAGATGAAGCATTCACATCCAAATGCATGGAAATAAGATATGTTGGGTTTTCTACCTTTCCACAATTCATAAGGAGTCTTCTTTAGGATAGATCTTATAAGTATTCTATTTTGCACATAACATGCAGTGTTTACTGCTTCATCCCAGAAGTACTTAGGGAGATTATTTTCATTGAGCATTGATCTAGCCATTTCTTGCAGAGATCTGTTCTTTCTCTCAACCACTCCATTTTGCTGTGGAGTTCTTGGTGCAGAGAAGTTGTGAGAGATTCCATTCTCTTCACAGAACAGTTTGAATTGCTCATTTTCAAATTCTCCCCCATGATCACTTCTAAGGGTAGAAATACAGAAACCTTGCTCATTTTGTACTTTCTTACAGAATACAGAGAAGGCCTTAAAAGACTTATCCTTGTGGGTTAAGAAAAGTACCCCAAGTAAATCTAGAATAGTCATCAACAATGACAAATCCATATTTCCTTCCAGCTAAACTAGCAACACTAACTGGTCCAAACAGATCCATGTGTAACAACTGAAGAGGTCTAGAGGTTGATACAAGGTTTTTTGATTTGAAACTTGATTTTACTTGTTTACCTCTCTGACATGCATCACATAAAACATCTTTTTTAAAACTAATATCCGGCAATCCTCTCACAAGGTTATCCTTTTTCAATTTCGAAATAAGTTTCATACTAGCATGTCCTAGTTTCTTATGCCATAACCATCTTTCATCCTCTTTAGACATCAGACAGGGTATACTTTGATCTGAGAGTTCAGTTAGCTCAATCTTATAAAGATTTTGCTGTCTATTAGCTGAAAAGAGGGTCTTGCCACTCTTGTCTTTGACTATGCATTCGTTCTTAGTGAAGGAGACATCAAATCCACTATCACATAATTGACTTATGCTAAGTAAATTGTGTCTTAGTCCTTCAACCACAAGTACATTTAAGATAGAGGGAAGAGGGGGTTTACCACCAATTGTACCAACACCAATTACTCTTCCTTTTTTATTGCCTCCAAAGGCAACAAATCCACCATTCTTAGACTGGAGGTCTTGGAACATAGACCTTTCTCCTGTCATATGTCGCGAGCAGCCACTGTCCAGGTACCAGCAAAGGCGTCTGCTTTGTCCAATTAAGGATGTTTGCAGCAGAAATTATTTTATCTTTAGGTACCCATATTTTTCTGGGTCCTTTTCTGTTAGTTCTAGGAGTCTGTGAAGACTTCCTCTTCTTCTTGTGAAAACACTTAGACATAACATGTCCAGCTTTTCCACAGAAGTTACAGACGGGTCTAAGTCTAACTAGAATGGGTTTAACATAGACAGTTGAAGATTTTGTTGATACTTTATGTTTAGCTTGATGATCATATCCAATGACTTCTTTGTTAAGAGAGTGTCTCTGACATCCTAGCAGCTTTTTTAGATTATCTCTGCCATTAACAAATCTAGCAAGATCAGAAGTGAGCTCCTTCACTTTCTGTTGAAGTGTGACCACTTCTTCAGAATGTGATGTTTCACTTGAGATCGAAGCTTCATCAGACTTTTCAGTCCTTAGCTGGCTATTCTCTTTGGCCAGCATCTCACACTCTTGAGATTTTTGTTTATGCTCACTGAGGAGTTTAACATAATCTCTCTTGAGGGATTTGAAGGCCTTAGATAAGCCTTTGGATTCCTCTACCAGCTCAGCATAAGTATCATGCAATTCCTCAAGTTCAGAATGTACCTCAGTTTCAGGTTCTGAATCTATATTGGCCATCAGACGGAGATTGGCTTCCTCTTCTGTCTCTTCTCCTTCAGAAGATGAGCATTCAAGATCTTCCCATGTGGCCATCATTCCTTTCTTCTTCTTTCTGAAGAACTTCTTTTTCGAAGCTTTCTTCAAAAGAGGGCATTCAGGTTTGATGTGACCAGGCTTCTTGCACTCATAGCAGACAACTGGACTCTTGTCTGTTGATGTGGATTCTTTGTGGGATTTTCTGAAAGGCTTCTCCTTGTTGAGGTTCTTCTTTCTCCAAAGCTTTTTCATCTTTCTGGTCATGAGAGAAGTCTCTTCATCATCATCAGAATCCTCATCATCAGACTCGTCTATGTCACAATCAGACTCGTCTGCCTTTGAAGCTTTTAAGGCTTTAGCTGCCTTTAGATCAACTTTCAGAGCAACGGCTTTGCTCTTTTTGATTGACACATCTTCATTGAGCTCTTGCTCATGAACAGTGAGTGTGCCAAGAAGTTCATCCATAGTAAAGGAGGTGAGATCCTTAGCTTGAGAAATAGCAGTGACAAGAGGTCTCCACTGCCTTGGAAGACTTCTAAGAATCTTAGCAACTTTCTCAGCATTTGTATATGTTTTACCAAGAGATTTCAAACCATTAGTAATAGTTTGGAATCTACCAATCATTTGAGCAACAGATTCACCTTCATCCATGGTGAACAATTCATATTTTCTAACAAGAATAGAAATTTTAGATTCTTTTACCTTTGCAGTTTCTTCATGTGTGACAGATAAGGAGTCCCACATTTCTTTAGCAGAATTACAAGCACATACCTTTTCAAACTCTTCTGGACTGAGAGCACAGATTATAGCATATCTGGCTTTATGGTTTAGATCCCATCTTGTCTTTTCTGTTGGTGTCCACTGAGCCTTAGGCTTGTCTGAGCCATCATTATTTTGAGGAGTGTAAGGACCATCAGTAATGACATCCCATACATCAGAATTTGTTGACAAGATGAACCAGTGAAACCTTTCTTTCCAGTAGTTATAATTTGAACCATTGAAAAAGGGAGGTCTGGTCATAGAGCCTCCTTCAGGTTGGGGATTCCCACTTGAGCTTGCTCCAGAATTCATTGTCTATTCTTCAGGATCTTTTCTCTACACTGTTAGGTGCTCAACCCAAAGGCTGAGCTCTGATACCAACTGAAATAGACAGATGCAAACACTAGAAGGGGGTTGAATGGTGTTTGACAAATTTATGCGGAATTTAGAAACTTTTTCGCAAGCACAGACGGGTTATGATAGACGAGTAAACACAGATAGGTCAATCAAACTGATAACTAGTCTGAAGGTCTTCACAGAAAACACACAATCATGCAAGATAAAAAAAGGTTTGATAAACACAATTATAAACCCCTTTAGTTAGATGATAGTTAAGACAAATAATCAAACTAAAGAGTTAAGGGAAAGAGAGATCACTCAGCAGGTTTTATCCTGGTTCACCCCTTAACAATGAGGCTACGTCCAGTCCTTGGCAGCACCAAGTTTTCTCACTATAACTGATTTAGGTTACAGGACAGACAAGTATTATTTTCACACCTAGCCTCTTCAGGCTCCAGACGAGTATTGTTTTCACACCTAGCCTCTCCAGGCTCCAGACATGTATTGTTTGCACATTTAGCCTCTTCAGGCTCAGATGGGTTTGTTTGAGAGAAGTTGTAAAAAGATTACAATTTGCAAGTCTTTTACAAGCACTCAGACGAGTGTATTAAATGTAAAGATCGAAAAGACTGCGTAATAACTTCAAATAATTGAAGAATAAATAATGAAAGAATGAAGATATAAATGCACAGAGTAATTGCTCTTGATTGCTTTGATCGTTCTCTTGTATTCTTGAATCTTCGAAGTCTTCTTCATTAAATAGGCTTCAAGATTTTAAAGCCGTTAGACATAAAGTCTGAAGGCTTGGCTTCTTGCAGATCTTCAATAAATGCAATAGAGTCGTTCTGATCAGTCATTAAAGCATAGGGAACTTCGCTTGTTCTCTTTCATAAGAGTGATATAGACTTCTGATATACCTTTGGTCTCAACAGGTCTGTATACGTGCTTTTTTTTTTTTAGAGGGAAGACTTTCCCTTTTGGTGTAAGATGCAGTTGTGTTCAGGCAAAGCACTTTGTTGAAGTTCCTTATCAGAGTCGAGACAGCTTTCATCCAATGTATTCTTTAAAGTTAGTCTTTAGACGGATGAGTGACTTTATTAGACGGGTTGACCCTTTAACAAAGAGATGACGTCAGTTGCAAAGTCTTTTAGACGGGTGAGTCTTCCTTTGATCAGACGGTTGAAGACTTCATTAGAAGAGTGAACTTCTCTTAGTTCAGACGAGTGAACTTATCTCAGTTCAGACGAGTGAACTTTAGTTAGTTCAGACATGTTAACTTAAGTTAGTTCAGACGGGTGAACTTATCTAAGTTCAGACGAGTGAACAGTTCATATAGACACTTAATGTTATAATCTGCACACTAAGTAGACGAGTTAAATACCACAGACGGGTTCAATTAAATCATTGAATAACTGTTTTAATCTCATCAAAACTAAGGTAAATGCACATCAGACATTTGGAGACTCAACAGAGTTGGTTTTCCATACTTCGTTACATTTACTGATGATTTCAGTAGATATGGATTTGTGTTTCTTATGAAACACAAGTCCGAAACTTTTCAAAAGTTCGAAGAGTTCAAGAATGAAGTGGAGAACCAACTTGGTAAAAGTATTAAAGCCATACGATCAGATCGTGGTGGTGAATGCTTAAGCTAGGAGTTTATGACTATCTAAAGGAGTGTGGGATAGTATCCCAACTCACACCACCCAGGACACTACAATGGAATGGCATGTCTGAAAGGAGGAATCGCACCTTGTTAGACATGGTACGATCTATGATGAGTCATTCAGACCTTTTAGACTCTTTCTGGCGATACGCTTTACTTACAGCTACATTCACTCTTAACCGTGTTCCATCTAAGGCGGTTGAAAAGACTCCATATGAGACATGGACGGGCAGAAGGCCTAGTCTATCATTTATGAGGATTTGGGGTTGTCAGGTTTATGTAAAACGTCTGATGACTGATAAACTTGGACCCAAATCGGATAAATGTATTTTTGTGGGATAACCTAAGGAAACCAAATGATACTATTTCTACAACCCCTCTGAGGACAAAGTGTTTGTCACTAGGACTGGAGTGTTCCTTGAGAAGGAATACATCTCCATAGGAGCCAGTGGGAGGAATGTAGAACTTGGAGAAATCCAAGTGCCATAAAGTATTGATCCGCATGCTATGGAACACGAACCGGTTCTGCAAGATGTTTTAGTTCAACTAACGGTTCAAGTAACACAAGAATTGCGTAGGTCTTACAGGCCACGTCACTAACCCGAGAGATATGGACTTCTCCTGACTCAGGAAGGTGATGTGCTGCTCATGGATCAAGATGGGACTGTAACCTACCAGGAGGCCATAATTGGCCTAGAATTTGAGAAGTGACTTGAGGCCATAGGATTTGAGATGGAGTCCATGTACACTAAGCAAGTATAGACCTTGGTTTAGCCACCCGAAGGGGTAAAACCCACAGGGTGGAAGTGGATTTTCAAAAAGAAAACTGCCATGGATGGTAAAGTGAATACCTTTATGGCGCGACTGGTCGCGAAGGGTTTCAAACAAATTCATGGTGTTCACTATGAAGAGACCTTCTCCCCAATAGCAATGCCTAAATCCGTTCGAATCGTACTTGTTATTGCTGCATATTATGACTACGACATCTAGCAGATTTGCAACACCCTTTCCCGAGTGTCACATTCCCGAACGTTTATAAGGCCGAAAATATTTATTAATGCGGAAAATACGATTTTTCTTTTTCTTTTCTTTTCATAAAGATGTAATGGGATTAGTAAAGGTAATAAATAATACTAATAAGTGAACTTAGGTTCACCATGCATTACTAGGACATACATACAGTATTATAATACAGAAAACAGAAATAACAACATTACTATATATAGACATAAGTCTAATGTATGACTGACATAAGAAATACAATAAGTACTAGGAGTCATAGCTCCCAAAAGGTAATACAAAAACTGACATAGTCTGGCCGACAACAAAACTAAAACATCAAAAGAGTCCACCTCCGAACTCAAAGGGACTGCGGAACCGAACCATCGTCGCGTCCATCTGTTCAAGCATCAACAGCAAGTACCAGCAGAAAACATACAGATATGGGTGAGATTCCCGTTCATCAACACAACAAAACAGCAGTAGCAAAAACGGGACGACTCACCGGGTAACAACGTACCCAACATGCTTACAAAGGTTCTCAGTATAAATCATGTTAAGCAGTTAACAACATAATAGCATGCTAAACATTTAACAGCATAATATAAGGCATCCTTAAACAATACAGCGATGTATAATAGTAAATGTAAACATCAATAGCCATGCAATGCAATGTATATGACTCAATGTCAATGTCACTGGGTACTACTCTGACCCCTACTCCATGGAGCTAACAAAACATTCGGAGAGAGTGAATGGGAGGACATGTTCCGGTTTCTGCCAGCCATGAGCAAGATGCTACAACATTCGTAACGTGCACGTATCTGGCTTTACGGTAACACTCTCGACCAAACATGAAAAGTACGGCATCTAGTAGAGGATATCAGTGTATTGCACGGATTCGCCACGACACAGAAGAATCACCAACTGGTCACATGTCAGCCCTTCCAACCCTGATACCTCCAAAAAGACCATTGAAGATCGTCACCGTAAGATTCGCACCCGCATCAAGGTGTAAGCTCAACTCCTAGGCTCAAGGCCTTACAACTATGCACATGAAATGCCAATGCTTACACAAAGCAGATGCGATAAAGCAATGTCTATCCATTAGATAGACCTCAAGGTTCACTAAGGTTCTCTTCCTTAGGAACTACACACATCTTTGTTTTATAAAACATTTATCCATCGGATAAAACAATTATCCATCGGATAAATATCTCGTGATTCCTTTGGAATGATCCAGACTGCTTTCAGAATCGTCGACTGTCCCCACAAACCAACACAAGTCTTTTCAGCGTGTTTTGTCCTCACTCACACGCTTTCTAGGAAACTTCCCAGAAGGTCACCCATCCCATAATTACTCTAAGTCAAGCACGCTTAACTATAAAGTTCTTATGTTCTAAGTTCCCGAAAAGAAGATAAATCTTGTTGGTATGGGTAGTACCAATCAATTCTTATATGCCTTCCCTTAACTATACAGTCCCATACCTGCATAGCCTCAGGATTCCTTCCACTGTACAGTCCCATACCTGCACAGCCTCAGGATCTCTCTCATTCCAGTTATCACAAGACAGAAACAATTGAACGATTAACCTGGATCCGAATCATCGGTCCGTTATCGAACAACTGTTTCGAAAACCAAAACGTTTCGTGTTTGTGTTTACATCTTATGAATTATGTCTCAAGTCCTAAGCATTATGAGTAAGGATTGAGAATCCTCTTAGATAAGTCTTTGAGCCTTTCTAAGATATTAATCCCTTGTCTTTCAATTAAGGAAACAAGTGTTGATTTCACTTAAGTCTTATGAAGTCATTGATGTACTAAGTCATCAATGGTATAGCACATAGTCTTGTTCCACCACATACCATACTTAATTAACCCTTGTCTTCAACTCTAAGTTAATTACTTAACTTAGGTTTTTCACGCGTAAAACTTTACGATTGAGTTAGAAAACTCTTTTTGTAAACCAAACAACTTTTACGATTGAAAACTCATTTGATTTGAAACAACATTTGAACTACTTACTCCACTTCTAGCATTTTCTAAAACATGAAATTCGCTTAGCGAGAGTACATTCGCTTAGCTAAATTAAGGTAGCGATTCCTTTCTCGCGGGGCGAACAGAAGTTTCGCGTCGCGAGGCTGAGATATATATTTGCTCCTTATACAAATCCTCTGTATCGCGAGGCGAATATTGTCTCGCGTCGCGAGGCAGAGAACTGTATTTCAAACCGACCTTCTGCATCGCGAGGCGATAATTGTCTCGCATCGCGAGGCAGAGCTGCAATTCTTCACTGCTTAGGCGGTTCGCGGGGCGAGAACTACTTCGCTACGCGAGGCAGAGAAGCTGCATCTTTGCTGCTCGGGCTAGTCCACTGTCTCGCGAGGCGAGGCAATGTTAGCCTGGCGAACGCCTTATCCTCCCTCTGTCTCGCGAGGCGAGACGGGGTTCGCTGGGCGAGTGCCCTGTTTTCACTTTTCCTTAACTTCTTCATTAATTCTCTTTTGAAACACTTAGTTTGATTAACAAACCTATGGCTAAAGAAAAGACATTTTCCACTTTGGTGACACACTTAAAAGGTTAAAACTTCATTTGATCTTTGGATCAAAATCACTTTTGTTTCTCTTTGAAAACATAGGTTATGAAATCATGTTTTCATGTTTTTTTCTTACTTCAAAACCTTGCTAGATCAAGAACAACACATGTTCTTATATTTTCCTCTTACTAAGGCCACAAGCCTACTCCAATACAAAATGGAGACTTTACTTCACCAACAAGGTAAATGTAGCTCAAAAGCTCACACAATTATGGTAAACCACAATACACATTACTACATCATAATCAAACATATCCATCAAACATCATAGTCTCATAATCAAACAATAAAAGTCCATACTTGATCTAGTGATCAAAGTAGGTTTTTCAACATACATGGAAATGATTTTTATTCAATCATATCATCATCAACATATGCTAAAGCACACTACAACATACTAAAGCATACACTTATCAAGACAATCTTGTTCTCCAAGAGAACTAAACAAAACTTAACAATTAAAAGTGAACCCAAACTAAAGGGTTTCACCCACACATAAACTTAAACAACCATCTTCACCACCACCATCTTGGTGTGATGAGGTTCTTCTCCCCATACCTCTTGATGAGCAGATTCCCGGATCAAAGTCGATTGATCGGTTTCTGAACCTCCTGATAATCGTCAACAACTACAACAACACAACAATCCAACATTAACCAACAATCAAAGCCAATCTCAACAATTACAACAAAGAGGGTTTCGGCCACCCTAAAGAGAATAAAGCTAGGAATTGATCTTGGTTTTCCATTTCATGGATTCAAAGGCATTAGGAAAGCTAAGGATGAAATCAAGTGTTAAAAATCAAAAATTGATGAAAAACACTATTCATCATCTTCATATAGGGTTCGGCCATATTGTGCTTTTTGAGCTATGATGAGAGTTGAATCATAAGCTCTTGGGTTTAGGTAGAGATTGATGAGGTGAGTTCAAAGAAATTGGTCTCACATCAAAATGATTTTTCTACAATTTCCTATGGATTTTCAAAGTTTTGGATCTAAGAAATAATTTTCATGAAAATGGATCTTGATCTTGAAATAAAGAGATATTCAAGGAGCTAAGAGATCATAGAAGTGATCTTACCTTGAAATGAAGGAAGATTGCTCAAGGAATCAAGTGATTCTAACAAGAAATCAAGGAGCTTCAAGAGTAACAATGGTGTTTCTTCAAGAGCAACTATGGTGTTCTTCTATTTTTGAGAGGGCTGTGCGAAAATGAGAGTGTGAGGGGCTGAGTTCAGCTTTAAAACAAGTCACTTAAGGGCAAAAAGGTCATTTGCCAAAAGGGTAAAATGGTAAAAGTGCAAAAGACTAAGGTTAGGGGCATTTTGGTCATTTCGCGTCTAGATTTTCCTGATCGTCATGACAACTCTGGCATACTCTCCCAAATGTCCTGGGATGTTGTGATATCAAGATTATCTGTTGGCGAGTTTCGGTAAGTCCATATGTGGCTCCGTTCGTCACCCGATTGAGGATTCCGCCCGAACGAAGGGCAGGAAGTGATTTTTCTGAAATTTTTACGAAATTTAACCAAAACGTAGATAATCGAATTCTAAGACTTACTGTCTCGTTCACGGGTCCATCTGAGGTCTTATGAGCAGTAAAATCATACTGTCAGTGTAAAAACGCAGACCGGACTCCGTTTGAGTTTTTGACTCAAAACTTAATCGTAGCTTCCTACGATATCGTCGAGCATGACTATGGTCTCGGAATATTTTATTTCTATTCCTAAGACCTCGAATAAAATAAAGACATTAAAATACTGAAGAATTATAAAACGTGAAAATCGGGGCGTTACAAGATGGATGTCAATACTACATTCCTTAACGGAAATCTTCTCGAGGATATGTACATGACACAACCCGATGGCTTTGTCGATCCAAAGGATGCTGGAAAGGCGTGTAAATTGCAGAGATCCATTTATGGATTAAAGCAAGCTTCCAGAAGCTAGAATCATCGTTTTGATGAAGCTGTAAGACAATTTAGATTCATTAAAAACAAGGATGAACCTTGTGTGTACAAGAAGGTTAGTGGGAGTGAGATTATCTTTCTCGTATTGTATGTGGATGACATACTACTTATCGGAAACGATATACCTACACTACAAAATGTAAAGACATGGTTAGGGAATTGTTTCTCAAGACTTAGGTGAGGATTCATACATGTTAGGACTCAGGATCTATAGAGATAGATCGTTGAGGTTGTTGGGCCTTAGTCAGAGTACATATGTTGAAAAAGTGCTTGGGCGCTTTAATATGCATGATTCCAAGAAGGGTCTCTTGCCTATGTCACATGGCGTATACTTGTCCAATGGACACTGCCCTACTACATCAGATGAGAGGGAACACATGAGTAAGATTTCATATGCTTCGGCAATTGGATCTATCCTGTATGTCATGATTTGTACTTGACCAAATGTATCGTTGATGAGCATAATTTAGGAATATTGTTTAACCCTCATACTTATTGTTTTAAACATCATTTGTGCTAAATTGTTGGGTTTTGAGTGCATTTCATGACTTTGGGTATTAATTGGGCCTAATTGCATTTATGGCATAATTGGCACATTGACACTGCTTCTGTATTTTGGGCATAACTTTAGATGTAGTTACTGAAAAATTGTGATTTTAATTTTGTCGGAAAGCTAAGAACATTATATACAACTTTCATGGAGATCTTGAGATCCAATTCTGAGAATAAAATGGTCAAATATTGGCTGAAAGTATGATCAGAGGTGCTGTTGCGGGTGTTTGGACAGAGAGCAGTGTTTTGGCCATAACTTGAGTTATAGAGGTCGTATGCACTTGAAACCAAGACCCATTTTAAGAATACACATTTGGCTACAACTTTCATGAAGATCACCTGACCAATTGATGTCATTTTGATGGTGTAATTCGCTTTGGAATGTCAGCCTCGGATCCTGAAGTATCTTGAAGTAATTTGGGCCTAACTTTCTCATTAGAGGTCCAAATGGGGCATTTTTGGTGGCCAATTGAAGCTCGGCTCATGGGGCATGAAGGGAAATAGTTAATTTGTTAATTAAGTCAGCTTTAAGCAGTGAAAAATAGGAATAGAACAGGAGCACGAATTTGTAGGGTTTATGAGAGTTTTTCTCTTCTTCTTCTTCTTCTTCCCCATTTCTAGGTTTTCAATGTATTCCCTTTTTATGAATTGTTTCTCCAAAACAATGGAGAGCTAAACTCCTTTGACCAATCCTTGGGTTGACATTGTTATGGGTTTAATTTTGAAATCAAGTTATGTTTTGGTTAATTACATGTGTTAATTTTGTTTTTCTGTTTTCCCCATTTTAATTCTTGATTCTATGTTTGTTTGCTTAAATGAATTGGAGTCTTGGATTTATGAGTTGATGGCTTCATTGATTCGTTTTTGAAAAAGGGGGGAAAATTTCTAGGTTTGTGCATTGAAGGTGTTTGATGAAATGCCTTGCTTGATTGAATTTCGGGTTTAATGTTTAATTTTGGTTTTATGAATGCTTAATTCGTTTGCCTTAATTAATCAAACTCTAGATGTTTTTCTAGTAGGAAATTCATGGGTTCCTTTTAGGCTTCCAATTGGAATTTGAAATCAGGGGCTTAATTAACATATGTATGTTCTTTAGTAATTAAGAATGAATTAAACCCGGTAATTGTCATTCCCTTGGATTGGTTATCCTTAAATATCTGTTTTCAGTTTTTAACAGCTTCTTCTACTTTAAATTTCTTTTTATAACCTTCAAAACCCCCCAACCTTGTAATTAGCTTGCTTAATTTGATTAAATCTCTGAGTTGGTCAATCGGGAAACGATTCGGGTCAACACCCTTGCAACTGTAAGGTTGTTATTCGGTTTTATTAATTTTAGTGGGTTCGACACCCATCAATCGTATGCTTTGAGCATGATGAGCAGGTACCAATCTGATCCCGATGAAAGTCACTAGACTGCAGTCAACAATATCCTCAAGTACTTGAGAAAAACTAAGGATTCATTCTTGGTCTATGGTGGTGAGGAAGAGCTCATTGTAAATGGTTACACCGATGCTAGCTTCCAACCTGATAAGGATGATTCCAGATCGTTGTCTGGATTTTTGTTTTGCCTGAATGCTAGCGTTGTTAGCCGGAAGAGTTCAGAGCAGGGAACAATCACTGATTCTACTACAGAGGCAGAGTACATTGTTGCCTCCAATGCATCCAAGGAGGCCGTTTGGATCAGGAAGTTCATTACCGAACTTGGTATTGTTCCTAGCATTGCGGATCCGATTGATCTTTATTGTGATAATAATGGTGCGATCGCGCAAGCTAAGGAATTAAGATCTCACCAGCAGTCCAAACATATACTTAGGCGCTTCCATTTCATTCGAGAGATTATTGATAGAGAAAATGTGAAGATATACAGAGTACCAACACTGGACAATGTCGCATACTCGCTAACCAAGCCTCTTGCTTAGCAGAAGCATGATGCTCATACTAGATCATATTAGATTTATGCTCGATTGGCTCTAGTGCTAGTGGGAGACTATTGGTGTAAGCCTTTGTGGCCAATCTATTTATTGGATTTTCATTTGTATCATGACTATGATTTATCATTTTTTATATAAGGCATTTCAGTTTATTATTATCTCCTTTGTACATAATAAAGTCCTTAGAATAGTAAGTTCAGTTCAATAGAACATCAAGTGTGACTTGATCATGAGACCCTATTGAACATTAGAACACTATTCTTAAAATATCCATAGTCAAGTATTATTGTTATTTAGGACAACAAGAATACATCGAGACTATTATGTGAGTAGACTGATAACCACGTTTCACGGGTTATGGATATGAGATATCAAATCTTCACATAGGTATAAATATTAGAGTAATATTTATACTGGATTGACCCACTATGAGAATGCTACATAATAGTTATGTAAGTGTTATAAGCGCTTCTCATAACGACCATAGTGAAGTAGTCCTTCGACTTGAAGTCACTACGATTCCTACATGTGGAGTTGTAGGCTTTAATGTTGTCAAACGTTATCCATAACAGTATAATCGTAAAGGTAGTAATTGGGCCTGCAATGAATCATGCTGAGGGATGTGAGTGATGCAGATAGGATATGTCCCTCTTACATAACAGGAGCAATGTCATGAGCCTCTCGATAGAGTGAGATGTGAAAATGCATGGCCATGCTGAAATGGGTCAATATGAGATATTGGACCCGTTTGTGAGTACACATCTACTCGGAGATCGGGGAACATATAATTGAACTTAGCAAGGATGTCACGTTTATGTCTTGTATTCAATTATGACATATGGACGAAGGCATATTTACTACACAGTAAATTGGTTGCAGTAAGGTTAAAATTGAATCACCGATTTTCTCATAAATTGGGTATCAGTGATGCATTGCTAGATGCCGCTCATTGTTTATAATATTTGATATTATAATTAATATGTGATATTATTATAATATTTAATATTATTTTTAATTTAGTGGGAACCTATAGGGTCACATGCATAAAGCAAATAGTTGGAGAGGAATTAATTAAACAAATATGATTTAATTAATTAATTAATTCCAGTTTGGGCTTGTAGTGTACAATCCCATCAGAGTTATGGCATGTAGGGTGAAGGAGCGCTACTCTTTAAATAGATAACGTGCCTCCTTCACCGCTTACACTAGACATACTTTTTACATTGTGCTAAATCCTGTAGTCGTCAGCTATTACAAGACGCATTCCTCCAACAGATGTTTGCTCGTGTGGACTGAGTAAAGATGTTGCCCCTGTCTTGCCACTGGTGATTCGGAGCACGCTTCAAGGCTTGTTTTGAAAGCACGTTTCAAGAGGTAAACATAACAACTCTTATGTGATTATAATGTTTGTAATGCGCGATCCATGGGGTTTGGTTTTCTTCCGCCTTGAGACATGATTTTAAAAGAGGATTGTCTCATGAAAATGCAATAGCGACCACCTTGACCCAAACCAAAGTCATCACATCCAAAATTAATCCAATCGAATCCATCTATAGATTCTTGCCACCAAATTGATCACTATAATTGAACCATCAATATCAATCTCCATTACTCCATAAGGACCTATCAGCCATGCACAAACTATCACATGAACACATTGTCACTGACCTCTCCGCATCGTTAGTAACTCTGCCTATAGTCATGCCTCTAAGTACCTTTTTTGTTTTTCGGTTCTTTCTTCCCTTTTGTTTAAAAGGTAAAAAAAAAAAAAAAAAAAAAAAAAAAAAAAAAAAAAAAACAGAATTACTTTTTGGTGAAGGTGGATTTTGGTAGACCACAACATACCCATGAAGAAGCAGCTCACTAATCTCAGCAACAAGAATGATGAAGCTAAGTTAAAGTTAAACCTGGCTGCCTATTATAAAGCTAGAATCTTTGGAAGTTTTCAAGCTTTTTTGTATGGCAAAACTTAGTTATTAAGAAAGGAGACAACTTGAGTTCAGTTGTCAACAACCAATCCATAGTTGTTGCCTTGGTGTTATGTCGGTTTTGACGTTACAAACCGGTCTAGACCTTGTATAAGGGCGAGTCTTTCGTTTACTATATATGTGTGTCTTGAATTGAAAATACACGAGGGGAGGGTTCCAACAAGTCATTGTGTTTATTGGTGAGAATAGCCATTAACAAAATGCTAAATTGAGTTTGAATTCAATAATATTTTGTGTTTGCAAGGATTTTTCTCTTTAATTGCCAACATCTGGTATCAAAGCTGGTCATACCAAGATGACAACAAGTTCAAGCACAGGAGCACACCAAATTTAATAGGTTCAATCATTAATTTTGAAGTTTGATGGAAGAACTAATTATGTTAAGTCAAACCGCTTGATGGAACCGTGTTTAAAAAGCAATGTTTATGGATAAATTTTATAGAAAGGTTTTGTTGAACCAACACAACAAAAATAACTATCAAAAGCTGACAAACAGTAAACAAATCGAGATCGTCTACTTAATGAAAAAGCTTAGTTTTAAATTTGTCAATCTATGGAGCTGCATGTTCTTGAAAATATTTTTTCATGCTAAAACGACAAAGGAAGCTTGGGAAATTATGATCAAAACATATGAAGATGCAGATCCAATCAAGCAAGCAAGGTTACAAGGTTTAAAGCGACTATTTGAACTGATAGAACAAGGGAAAGATGAAAGTATTCATGATTATTTTTCACGAACAGATAAGCTTTTCAATGGTATGAAAAGCAATGGTGATAATATAACAGAAAAAGAAGTCATGGAGAAAATTATGTGTACACTCACAAACTGATTTGATTACGTGGTAGCAACTATTGAAAAGTCAAAAGATCTCAACAATGAACTTGAATGATTTGCAAGCATCCTTGGAGTCACATGAAATGCGTATGAATGAAAGATCAAGTAGCACGATTGAGCAAGCATTAAAAGCCCAAGCAAATGTGAGAAACAAGGGACGTGTTCAAAGAAAGGTGGAACACAATTAAAGAGGTCGAAGTTTCAGAAGAAAGGTGAAGAATTCTTAGAACTGACTCAAGTCAGTCACAAGAGATAACGGCTCTACTAAAAATAAATCTAATATTCAATGTCAGAAATGCAACAAGTACGAACATTTTAAATCTGAATGCAAATCTCATTCAGTGCCATGACTGTTAAAAGTATGATCACTATAGCTGAGAATGTCATGCGAAAATTGTGAATATTAGAGAGAGTCATGCTCAATTAACAGAAAGTGAAGATAATATGAAGACAATTCTAATGACCACTCATGCAATTGCTGATAAAAATGACTATCAATGGATACTATATACAGGTTGCAATAATCATTTAAGTGGGATAAAGAAATATTTTCTTACTTGGAAGAAAACTTCCAAGTTACAGTCAAGCTTGGTGATAATTAAAAACTTTCAGTCTTAGGGAAAAGAAAGATTACCATCAGATTGAAGGACGAAACTTTGAATTACATTTCTGATGTATTTTATGTGCCTGGTATATGTTAAAATCTCTTGAGTGTGGGACAACTAGCTGAAAAAGGCTAGGACTTGCAGTTTAATAAGAAAGGTTGTGCCATTAATGATGTAAAGATTGAAATAACCAAATGTAAAAATGAGAAGTGGCATTGAATTGCGTTTACCTAAAACTATTTGCAAAACAGAAGATCTTTTGAAAACATAGAGAAGAAGAGGCTTGAAAAAGCTCAATGATGCTTTGATGCGTGTGTGTAATAACTTGTATATTGAATACAAATGATTGAGAGAAGAATAAAGAATGAAAAAAATGAATAATTAATTGCGCAAAGTAATTGCAAGCTTTTAATGACTGTTCTTATTCCAACAATTCTTCAAAAACTTCTTTATATAGGCTTCAAGCAATAAATCTGTTGAGAAACATTCTTCCCTAGATTGTTGCTTTTGTTCAAACAGTTTGAATCTCCATTAATTCAATAGAGTCGTTCCAGTCAGCCATTTAATGTAGAAAAGCTGTTAGGGAGTTTTACCTTTATTTCGTGTAAGCTCTGAATTTCTCCCAAGCTAGTTAGTGAAGAACTAGTGTTGGTTTGAGAATGTTGATAAGCCTGCAGAGGCTTGGAAAAGAATACTGTTGTAAGGCCTAAAGAGGCGGAATGAAGAATACTTTAAGACAAACTTAAAGAGGCGGAACGAAGAATACTTAAAGACAAGCTTGAAGAGGCGGATTGAATAATAATTCTGGAATGCCTGAAGAGGCAGATGCTCAATGGAATCAAAGAAGTCAGGGGGGAGGACATTCTCTCCAACTTGGATAGAATGAATGGTACATTTTATTCCATCTTATTCAGGTCATCCTCTCTCATTGTTGCAGAGCACAAATCTTTAAAGAATTGACTCATTTCAGTGAGAGGATTCAAAACATGCACTGACAACGAACTAAAGGCAATAGGAAGTAAACACACCATGAATACATGAAAATCATGACTTTTCATCCCATGCATCCTTCCCCTGTCGACATCGACACATCTTGCCAAGTTGGAAAAATAACCGCCATACATCCTGAGTTCTTTTATCCAACAACAAACTGACCTTGCTTCCTCGGTAGTTATAGTGTAATTGGATTTTGGTTTTAACATATTCCAATTAGGCCGCGGGTTCATCTTTAAGTCCTTTCGCCTATAGTGCAAAGATAAATCCACTCTTGTCTTTTCGTTATCTTTAGTCTTCCCACTAACGTTCATCACCGTGTTGAATATATTGTCAAAACATATTTTCCCGATATGCATAACTTATAGGTTGTGTCTCAAGAGATTATCTTTCAAGTAGGGGAGATCCCAAAAAATACTTTTTTTTTGTCCAATTATGCCACTCCCCGTATCCTTGTATTCTGGACACCCCACCATTGTCTATCACTTTTGGAAATTCCATTATTCTATGCCAAACTTGTTCGGATGTCAACCTAGGTGGCACCCATCTGTTTCAACTTCTCCGTTTTTGAAGGTGTAATTGTTCCTTCTAAATGCATGATTGTTTGGTAAGAACCTACTATGCGAGTCAAACCAGGAACTTTTCCCCCATATTTCAAGGTAAAGGCACTTGTATGCTCCATGCAATGCGGACATGCCAATTTACCATCAGTCCCCCAAGCAGACAACATGCCATAGGCAGGGAAGTCATTAATGGTTCACATCAAAGAAGCCCTCATCATAAAATTCTACTTCCTTGAAATATCGTATGTCAAAACACCATTTCACAATTTCTTTAGGTCGTCAATCAGAGGCTATAAATACACATCAATACTGACCTTTGGATTAGATGGGCTTGGTATGAGACAGGTAAAAAAATATAAGGTTTTGGCATGAATATCTCAGAAGGATGATTATACGGGGTAACAATTACTGGCCAACCAGAATATGGAGAAGCCAACGCTTGGATATATGGGGTAAAGCCATCAGAGCATAACCCAAGTGGTACATTACGTGCATCTGCGACAAATTAAGGATCTACCCGATCAAAGTGCTTCCATGCTTCGCCGTCAGACAGTTGGCGTAACACGCTGAAACTTCGTCTGTTCTCATAGTGCCACGTCATTTGTCTTGTTGTTTGCATTGATGCATACATTTTTTTTAACCTTGGCATTATTGACAAATAGAACATGGTCTTAACTAGAACTGGTTTCTGCCTACTTGTCCCAGCATTGCGGCCACGATACCTCGGTGATTGACAAAATTTGCATTTAACCAGCGTGTCACCATTATCTTAAAAGAGCATACACATGTTCACATAATAGTCAATCCTCTTAGCTTCCAGTCCCGGCTTGGATACTAACCTCTTCACACCATAATAATTTTTTGGTAAACCCCTTTTACATGTGTCACGTCCAAAAGCATTTTGGAAAAATAACCCAAACACGAGTCGGAAACATTCCAATTGGACTTGCAAGCTAACAGTCTCATGCATATTAATAATTTAAAGTCCGAGCTACCTTCATACAATGGCTTATTTTTCTTAATCAAAAGATTATAAAATCTATGTTCTTCCTTATTCGGAAGATCTTCTATGTTATCGAACTCGTGCGCCTTATTCATCCTGAGAGCGTCACACACCATCTCCTACATTGACACAAACTGTTCACCATATCCCATATCGGTGCAACTGCTTGAACCACCCATGCAATTCAAGTCAACCCCTAAATCAAAATGTGCCACTTCTTCACCATGATCAGTCCAAATCCAATAATTAGGCTTGAACCCAACTTTATACAAGTGGACCCTCACATTGTCATCACCATTAATAGTTTGTACACTCGCATTTAATGCACAAACATCTAATCCCCCTCGTTGATATAATGGTACTGGTGACTTGCTTTGGTAACAAACTCATTAACACCGTTTATAAAAGATTTTTTCAAACCCATTCTGGATATACTTGACCACGATAAGACAATCAAGTTTGCAGCCAGAGAACAAAAGAAAATGTATTGGACCGAAATTTTATCGAATATAAGGCATGAGAAGTAAGAAATAACTATTATACGAGTGAAGAAATTTTTTTCCCCAAACTATCCTCCTTGGAGCGGCACCTTCAAAGAAGACACGTGTTCAATAATATTGAACCTCAAACGGAAAGCTAAAGTTTTTCTCAAGTATGAATTCGCCTAGAAAATAAAACTTTAATCGTACGAGGCAAATTTACCCTTTGTACTTTATATTCAAGTTCATAGGGAAAATGCAATTGTCCAAATCCCCGCACTTTAGCAACATAAAGTGCATATGGACTAATAAAATTGTCAAACATACACATAAGTAACTATTCTAAAATAATTATTCATCTAAAATACAATTTCATGCTTTAAACAAGTGTTATTAAAATTAAAATTTTATTAATTATTTAATAATATTTAAGTTTTATGAGGCTTAAAGCCTAATTTAAATGTTATATATTTTCCCACGTAATTATTATTTATTTCTTGTTTTAAGTCCTTTGTGTCAAGGTATAGTGCATTATTATTTAACTTTTAATTTATTTATTTACATTTTTTTACTTAATTTCATTTCATTATTATGTAATTAAATAATTATTCAAAGGATAGTTTTCATGTCTTATTGGTATATAAGACACAGTGGACGAAACAACAGTCGTTGTTGTACGAAATTTCGGCATCTAGAAAGCAAATTTCTCTCTAGTGTCAGCACACAGAATAATGATAACTTTTATTGGTAATTTTTTCAGTCATATGAGACTTAACACCTATTATAAGTGCTAACAGAATTTGCTATTCTATTTATTAAGTTTAATTTTCAAGTACCAAATTGTTTATTATATTATTATTTATTTATTCATGCACCAAATAAAATGTTTGTCGTAAATTAGTCCATAGAACCAAAAAGGGGAAACATTGGTAGAAATGGGCAACAACATTTGCAGAGAATCAATACAACACATTTGCAGATACATTTGCAAAGTTAAATCCCTAAATCAATACATTTGCAGAGAATCAATACATTTGCAAAGATAAACCCATATGTCAGTCCAGATAAACCCCTAAATGAATGCAACAAAATTAAAAATAAAAACTCAGCAACATGAACATGAACCAGCCCAACATCCCCAAAATGAAAAAAACACTTACCTGATTCAAGTAGATCAACAATGGGTGAGACAACCCTTTCCTCGGAGGTCCCATTGGTAACCCAACTCGATTTCTTAACGTCGCAGCGTAGCGTGGTAATATAAAAATGCGGAAATATTTAAAGCAATCAATATACTGATACCATAACAACTTATACATAAGCAAGAGTATTGGCTCCATCAATAGAGCCTACAACAACTGATATTAAATATACAACCTCAGAGTACGCAATTAATAAAAAACTGAAAGCACAGCAGTGGAGATAACAAACTAATACTACTAACCCCAAGACGACCATAATAAGGGTAATGAAAAACCCCCAAGCTCTAAAAGCCTCCAGCGTCAGGATCCGGGGCTCTCCCGCCAACATCTGTTTCAACAGGGATGCCATCGATCTCCGCTGACAACTCCTCAACAGGATCTTCTTGTGCGATCTAGAAATAATAAAATACGACATAGAAAAATATAGGGGATAAGAAACAGCAATTCATCATAAATGGGAAAACAGCTGTATAAAATAATTTATATAGATAGCAACACTTAACAATACAACAGAGTCAACCAATCAACTCCCAAATAATTCTCTCTTAACTATTGTCTCTCACACTCATGCAACGAACGACTATATAGACGCGATCACGACGCGACATCCCCAACAGATCAAGATGTCTCGTTCATCTCTGTGCCACCCCCCGTAATGCATGGTTCGGCCAACAACTCGCAGGCTCAACTTGTTTCATGGGTACGACATATTCCCCCGCCCGCAGGCCAGGTCGGAATATTCGCCCGTCAACAACGCAACTTACGGTGACGACACATCCCCCCGCCTGCAGGCCAGGTCTGGACATTCGACCGTCCGTTAACAACTAACCAGTACGATTATCTCCCCGCAGGCAAGATTGGAATCGCCCGTATGCCAACACAGTGATGAAAAACAACTATGCAACATGAATCTCACTGACTCATCTCAGGATCAACACTTAGTGCCTCAACCACGACTAATAAACAACTACAACCAACTTTCCTCCGGCTTAACCGGGTGTCGACTTCAAATCACAACATCAACAGATCAATTGTATCTCTAGGTTGAGCATATATATATATATATATCCTTGACTTTCTCACCACACATTCATCTCCCAACTTATCAGAAATCACTACCTAGCTCTACTCAGACATCAGCAGTCACAACAGCATATCAATAACAAACAGAAACAGATTTAACAATAAAATCAACTCACAGATAAATAATATTTAATCAATCATAAAAATATAATAGGCATAGCATAAATATCACACATATCATATTAAACATCCAATCACAGATCATACAACCTCGATATATAGTAAAATCTACCTAACGGTCAAACGACCTCTAGTAGGGTTTGGGTCGCCTTACGCATATCAATATATATTATTTTAAATCTTACCTCCCCGACGATATTGTGGTTCTTTCCCCCACCTTAGTGATGTTCTCGTGAGACTCCGGCTACGGCTCCACAATCGTCAATCGGGTGCACGATCGAATGTTTGAATCCTGTCTGATCCTTTACAATAAAATACAACCAGAAATTAATATAGTTAAATCATAAACCCCCTAGTCCAAATGACCAAGGTTCTGTCCCTATTTAATTAAATAGGCTAGGGATGTTGAAATTCTACCAACTCTTGGATCAATGATTCTTAAGCATACCTAAGACATAATCCATGATCAATTATCAAAGATTTGAACCAAAACCCCTTCAACCAAGAACTTAGGGTTTCGGCCATCACCTCTAAAAATAGGTGGAGTTTGATTTGGCTTCCTAATCACTTGGATTACATAATTAGGGAATAAAATAGGTGAAATCAAGAATCATTTCACAAAAATTGAACCAAAACCCATTTCCCCCAAAATGCATAGATTCGGCCCCTTTAAGTTAAATAGGCTAGGAAGCTTATTTGATTTCATGCTCTTGGATTATGATTGTAAAAGATGAAACTAGATTATAGAAATTGGTTTGATTTTAAAGGATTTTTCTACAATTTTCTAGAGATTTTTGAAGTTTGAACCTCAAACTTGAAGTCATGAACTTTCAATGAAGGAAAATGAAGATTGAGAGCTCAAGAGTGAAATCTATACCTCTTAGATGATAGCGGAGGATGAGGTGATCAACTTTGCTTCACGAAGTTTCTTGAAAATTGTAACACCCCCCTCTCGGGTGCTACGCACTCGATCTCAATGCGGAATAAAACAAGAAAATAAAACGCTGGTTGCTTTTAGAAAATACTTTAGTTAAGTAGCTACGTTCAAAAACGCGATTCCAAAAATTTTCTACATGCATAGGCAAACAACTAAAGACGAAGAAATAAATTTCACATCACACATCGATATTCACTGTTCATAAAAACATAAACATAACGTAAAACCTGGTCTAATGTATAACATATTACAGATTTAGAAGTAATATCAACATGCGTGCAGTAATATAATATAAGACTGTTCAAAGACAAAAGACTCCTAAGCTGGTCGGCTAAAAGTAGCCATTGGGGTACAACCCAATGTCGGCTCCTTCAAAAGTTTCCATCGTCCGAGTCCTCACGTCTCCGCGGGGACCTATGATCAACATCTGTACATGTGTTCCAAAAACACAACAAGGTGTCCAACATGTACAGGCAAAGGTGAGATACTCATATAAAGTTATCACGATAGCCGCACAAGCGACAAACAACAGTGTAAACATCCACAGATAAATACAGTTATATGGACAATTATTTATATAATACAGTACGACATCCCAAACACTATCATCAGTTATAATAATGCATGAGACTTCAATATTATCTTTCTAATTCATGTACTCCGGAGGTTCTAACTTCCCAACATCGAGCGATAGGCCGTAGTAACACCCGTAACACAATTGTTCTCATGAGTCGGCCTCTCTATTTAGGTCCGAACTCCAATTGTTCCAGGGTACTACGTCATAACCATATCCTGAATACGCCAGTCTCTGATCGAGTTCATTCGTGTTTGGCAGCCGCTTTACCATGTCACGGGGTTGCTATGCCACCAGCCACTTGTGGGATCTCGAACACAGAATGTCCCTATAGACCTAGTGGTCTTGACTGATTTTATTCTCAACTACTAGAGTTGTAGCTCGGTTTCAAAAGCACGTCTGCCGGTTCATGCATGTACACAGAAAGTTTCCTGTTTTCTTTGCATTAATTCTTTCAAATGTCGAGACATAAAGTCCACGACTCGTTTTTCAAAAAGGCATTAAGCCCACTCAAATCAAAACACAAGACACTAAGTCCGAGTGCTCAATCCACAAAACACTAGCCCCGACGTCTCGGCCACTAGGTTCGGGTTCATCTCAAAGGTTCATCATTTTTCCTTTTCGTTCAAACTTTCTCAAAACAACCTTGGGAAACAAAATACATTTTTGTTTTCTTGAAATAAAACATCTTTTTAATCAAGGGAACATTTTCTGGGGAAAAACACTTTTTCGGAAACAAAACCATTTTCTAAAGGTTCCACGTCTTTTTAAAACGTTTTACTGAAACGAAACACTTTTCACACGACTTTCCACAAAATCATTTTTCCTTTTCAAAAGAACACAACTTTTTCAAAAAGGGATCTTAAATTTTCTTGAAAAGCAACACATTTTCCAAAAAAAACACTTTTTGATTTAAAAACACGGTTTTCAAAACATAGATTTAGGATTTCGATTCTTTTAATAAATTATCGAGACATAGCCAGTCTTATGCTCATTCAGGATATATATATATATATATATATATATATATATATATATATATATATATATATATATATATATATATATATATATATATAGACATCAACAATCCATAATCATCATCATAATATCAACTAAGGCATCCATGCCACAGATTATCAACAAGTGTGCAAATATGTTTCATTAAGTAAAACAACTTCAAATATCATTCAACACATCTCCAAATCATCACTCAAGACATCATAACACATATATCAAACATGCACTATGAAGCTACTCAAACTTAAATGACTACCTCCCTTTACTTCACAGAGGAAGTTCAATGCAAACTCGATCGGTTCTCGGCTCCGGCTCCGGTTCCGTTTGCGTCGTCTAAAACAATCAAACACAACTCAATTCAAACAACAAATCAACATCAATCTATAACATAAGAACACAAGTTTTCCTTCCCCTAAAAGGTATAGGGTTCGGCCATGAAAGGTAAAAAGGGTTAGGGATCTCATTTGGTTACAAACTTTTGGATGGTTGGTTCATGAACTTAGTTAACACCATTTCAAGTCCTATGACTCAAAAATGTGAAACAACACTAATGGATTTTCCCCATGAAGCTCTCAGCCATATTGGGAAATTTAGGCTAGGAATTGATTTGGTTTTCCATCACTTGGATTCAAGGACACTAGGAAAGCTAAGGATGAAATCAAGAGTTAGAAATAAAAAATTTGATGAAAAACACTATTCATCATCACTCTTAGGTTTCGGCCACTTTGGGGTTTTAGAGCTAGGATGAGACTTGGATCATGAGCTCTTGGGTTTAGATAGAGGGTGATGAGGTGAGTTCAAAGAACTTGGTTTAACCTCCAAAGAATTTTCCTACAATTTCCTATGGATTTTCAAAGTTTTGGATCTAAGAATGAGTTTCATGAAAATGGAGTTTTGATCTTGATATTGAAAGAGATTCAAGAAGATATGAGACCATAGGAGTGATCTTACCTTAAAATGGAAAAAGATTGGTCAAGAAATCAAGTGATTTCAACAAGTGGATCAAGGTTTTCAAGGAGGAAAGGATTTTTCTTCAAGAACAACAATGGAGTTCTTGTTTTGGGAGGGCTGGCTGCGTGATAATGGGGCTGGAGGAGGCTGTTCCAGCCTTCTAAAGAGTTCATTAAGGGTAAAAAGGTCATTTGGTTCAAAGGGTAAAATGATAAAAGGTGAAAAGGCTTAAGTTAGGGGTATTTTGGTAATTTCACGTCCCTAAATTCCCGATCGTCATGACAACTCCGGCATGCTCTCCCAAGTGAGTTGACATGATGTGATATCAAGATTATCCGTTGTCAGGTCCTGGTAAGTCCATACGCGGCTCCGTTCTCCACCCGATTAAGAATTTCGCTCGAACGGAGGTCAGGAAATGATTTTTTTGAAATTTTTGCGAAATTTAACCAAAACGTAGAGAATTGAATTCTAAGACTGATTGTCTCGTTCACGTGTCCATCTGAGGTCATGTGAGCAGTAAAATCATACTGTCAATGTAAAAATACAGACCGGACTCCGTTTGATCTTTCGACTCAAAACTTAATCGTAGCTTCCTACGATATCGCTGAGCATGATTATGGTCTCGGAATAATTTATATCCCTTTCTAAGACCTCGAATAAAATATAAGTTCATAAATACTGATTAAAAAGGAAAACTCGAAAATCGGGGTGTTACAAAAATCCTTGTGGAAGCTTGAGAAAAATGTAGGTAAAGTGAGGAAGAAAATGGAGAAATGGAGGAAGAATAAGAAGTTGGAGGGGAGAGAGAGAGACTGAGGCTGCCGAACTTGAGGAGAGAGAGAGGGTGAGGTCATGCACTATTTCGATATTTTAGGGACATAAATATCCTTTAGGAAAAAGACCAAGGGCATTTTGATCTTTTCGTGTCCAGATATTTTCGTTTGTCATTATGACAGTGACGAGTCATGGCACGCTTCCCGAGGTGATGTGACCTGATGTGACCTCGTGTTTATCCGTTAGCGGGTCCCGATAAATCCCTATTCGGCTCCATTTGGCTCCCGATTCGAGTTTTCACCCGAATAATTTATATTATTTTTATTTTTGAAGGTCAAGACCCATTTTTTCGAAAATGTAGGAAATGTGATTCTAAGATTAATTGTCTCGTGGACGAGTCCAAATTAGATCTTGATAGTAGTAAAACATTGTCAATGAAAAACGCAGACCGGACTCCATCTGAGTTTTCGACCCAAAATTTAACCATAGCTTCCTACGATAACGTAGAGCTTGACTATAGTCTTAGTTTATTTTATTTCACTTTCTAGTCCCTCCAATAAAATGCAAATACATAAATACTGTTTAATTAGGAAAAACTTGGAAATCGAGATTTTATAATGGGTGAGGGAGAATATGCCTCTGAGACACGCAGATTAACAATGGTGGGCAAAGAGATGATTTTTTGTTTTTTGTTTTTTTTGCAAACAAAAGGGGGAGGCATAGAGATATCAGAGAGACAGTGATCGGTGGCCGGAGACAGCGACAAACCCAGTGGCAGGAGAGGAAGAAAATGCCTATAAGACGTGCGGTGGCCGGTGGTAGCGTTCGCGGCGGTGGGAGAGGAAGGGAGACTGAGTGGGAGAGGAAGGAAGGCAGGGAGCGATGGCGGTGGTGACGTTCGCGGCCTGGTGGCGGTCGTAGCGACGTTACTTCTATTGAGAGAGTGAAATACTGAGAAATGAGGGGGAAGGCATTCGTGCCCGCGTATTTGTTAAACTGACCAACGGCCATAGCCATTGGAACGTTAGTTAATCCATTACCGACGGACATAGTCGTTGGTAATCCCTAAGGCCAACAGTCACTTACCGACGGTTTAAATTTTCGGTAACGACGCTCACAATTACCGATGGGAAAAGCCGTCGGGAACACCAAGAAGAGACGTTGCGTCTCGTAACACCAAAAGAAATTACTGACAGAAGCCGCTGTCGGTAATGAATTAACTTATATTCAGACAGCTATACCGTCAGAAACGTTGCGGGCTATATTTGGCACAAATGTGTGCCAAAGTTATCGAGAGATTTACCGATTGTCGGTATGGACAATATTCATTACTGACGATCATGACCGTCGGTAATCAGGAACATAACCCACTGCCACATTACCGATGATTTTACCCTTCGATAACCACAACATTAGCGATGGCTTCGAAGCCGTCGGTAAATCAGCGATTTCTACACTACAAAAAAAAAGTTATTTTTGCGACTAAGCATTTAACGACCACACTTAATCGGTCGCTAAATCGGTTGCTAAATGGTTTAGCGATCGATTTTGCGACCACTAAATGATTTAGCAACTAGACAATTTGTTACCACGTTTGATGGTCAATAAATGGTTTAACAATCAAATTTCCACATTTAGTGACCAAATTTGATGGTCTCTATACACCTCTTTTTTTTATAGTGTGCAAACCTCCGGTTTTGACCGATTTTGCTGGTCTTGCACCGGTTCAATTGGTTTGTGGCCGGTTTTTAAAAGCCCGGTTATAGGTGACTTTTGGACTGACTACTTAGCCGGTTCACCGGTTGAACTGGTCAATCTGGTCCGATTTTAATAACCATGGCATATACTAATTAATTTATATATGTATAAAAATCTTAATATATTTTTGAATAAAAAAAACTCTTAATATATTTATAACAAGGCATATATGTATCTTATTCTATAATGTTAAACAAGAACTGTAATATAAAAAAACAATTAATGTTTTCCCTCCAAACACCTAATAGAAATGACATTATTAAAACAAAACTCATTTTCTCATTGATCTAAATAGTAAGGGTATCGGTGACCTTCGAAATAAAGTGAGCACAAAAGAGCAATACCCAATATATAATCCAGAGAACTAGAGAAAATGCTTAGAGCCACAGAATCCAATTCTTTTTCCTCCCATAGTAATATATATACGCCGTTAACAACATGAATGCGTACAAAGCAAAACAAAACAAACGCTCACTTTAATGCCCTTCTTATCCTCTCCGGTTCATTCATTACTACACAAACATATATCTCTAAAAAGTACAATATAAGGATATCTTATACTTTGTTTTTTTATCTTCCCTTCCACTTGTTTAATGAATAGTTGAATATGGGATTCAAGGAAGCCAGAAAGTTGAAAAGAAAAAGAAGACCTAGTTCTAAAAATAATACTCACAATAACCATAAGCCCTAGAACTTGAGAGTGACCTCACTCCCAGTGCACTCCTCCCCTTCTTCTCTAAGTGCAGCCAACCCTTTTCTCTCTCCTTCCTTCTCACCACTCTCGCCCTTCCAGCTACTACTCTCCGACTTCCCGTCCTCGATGCTCTCAGACCGGTCGCCGCCTCCCCCGAGGTCAGATTCAGGAGAGCTTTGGGTTTGTTGCGGCGCCGTGTACATTTGAAGGTGGTGGTGGAAGGCGTGGTGGTGTGGCGGTGGCAGCGGTGGAGACTGCAAGGGTGTAGCAGTGTAGAACTCTTGGTGTATTGGAGGGACAGCACAGTAGTGTGGTGGCGGCGCGTGTGAGGTAGGGTGCGGCCCATAGAGGGCTGGTGCGCCAGTGTGAGCTGAGGCTGCTGCCGCCGAGGTGTATTCCGGTGGGACCCAAATTCCTCCTACGACTACTAGCTGGGGTGCGGGTGCACCTGTTTGTGGGCTTGGACCGGGTCTTCTAGTGTGAAGCCTATATTTCTGTAAACAAATTAAGCCGATGATGAGAAAGGGAAACAATGCAAGCAACAACCAAACTAAAATAATAATAATAATAATAAAAATAAAAATAATAATAATAATAGTTTCAGTCAAAAAAAAAGTAATAATAATAATAGTAATAATATTTGTTTTTTAATATTTTAATATAAAAAAATAAGTGATATAAGGATGATGGAAAGCTTTTTATTTGAAAATTTATTACTCTCTAACCAAATTTTGTAAAGTTTAATTTTTATATATCGTCAGTTTAAAATTTTTTACAATATCAATTAATCATAAATCATAATATGAGTGATATTTAAGGTAACTAATACATAAAAGTCAAACATTTTACTAATATGTTAATTTATGATTGATTGACAGTGTAAAATTTTTTTCATTAACAATGCATATCAATTAAATTTAATTTTGTATTAGTTTATTATCATCGTCATATATAAATTTATTATTTGACCATTCAAAATTATATAAATGTTCAAATAATAAAATTGTATAGGCGGATGAATGGATGATAATATACCAATATAAAATTTGGTTCGACAGTAATAAATTTTCAAATAAATAGCCTTCCATCATTCTTATCACTTATTTTTTTTTATACTAAAATATCAAAACAAATATTTCAACATATGTCCTCTTCAATTTTTATTTTCCTAAATAAGAATTTTTGATAGAGCCGTCTCTCTCTCTCTCTCAACCTTCCTTTTACTCCTCTCTTCCTTCTTCCTCATCCACCGGTGGGGGGTGGTTTGGGTCATTTTTTGGTCTGATATCACCCCTCTACATCGTTTTTCTCTCCTTTTATCTAAATTAGTTGTTTTTCCACATAGATCTGATTTTTCTTTCGTGTTTTTTCGTAATTTCATCGTCTGAGTGCGGCGTTGTTTTGTTCGTCGTCTTGGTGCGACGTTGTTTGGTTTCCCGTCTTATTGCGATGTTCGTTTGGTTCAGATTGACAGATCAGTTTCATTCCATTACAGATTCAATCAAGACTTGGGCGTCAACGTTACAGATTCGGAGGCCTGGATATTCTGATCACTTTGATTTTGTCATATTTGTAGCCATTTTACCGTTTTATGCTATTAACCTGGGTGTTGTGAGTTTGTTCGCAGATTCATCCTTTTCGATTTTTAGTGATGTTGAATTTATATTGTTTTGGATGTATTTTACCAATTTGAATGAATGAATATCTTTTAGTCAAAAAAAATATATGAATTTTTTATATATGCGAATAAAATCATTGGCTTCAAAATGCACGATATACTATAGTACCTTACTCATATCTCACCCATCACAATCTCTAATAGTAGTACTGCGAGAGTAATTTTTATGGGAGAAGTTCTCACTTTAGTTCTACAAATTATCTTTTAACATGTATAAAATTAGGGTATTGCTTCAGTGCCATAAAAAATCGATAGGCATCAATGCCTTGTCCATGTGGTTGTATTATCTCTTTACACATGTCTCACTAACTCCACGTCAGGTAATTGATCTTTTTCTTTTACTACTGCATTTCAGTCCTTACCTCATTTCTGTCTAAACTATTGCATTTCACTTAGCCTATATTCTTTATTCCTTCCACATTATTTTTCCACCTCTACCCATTGTCAGGTAAGTTTGAAAATCAAAAATGGATTTGGTGTAAGGATAGCTTTGTGAACATGGACGGGTGAATATGTGGAAGCAAGTGAAAAAATTTGTTGGTGGAATTGGTTTAATTATAAACCCATCAAACCTAGCAGGCGGCCGTCGCACATATTTTGGTAAGATAATAATCATGATTGTAGTGATTGAGCCTCCAAATTGAATGTAGAAATGAAATCAAGATTCAGGGTAGTGATTTTCGGTAATTTTAGTTGACAGAAGGGAGTGATTTTAGTGATTTTATTTTTGATCTGCTCCATATTGTGTGAAACGAGAGAAGAGAGTCGGTATACGGTCTTTTTATATTATAAAAAAAAAGTATATGGTCTTTTTAATCTAATTTTATTTTAGTTTAACCAAATCTTATTTAATTTAATATAATTTAATTTAACTTAATAAAATTAAATTTAATAATTTAATATAATATAAATTAATGTAATATTAAATTGAAATATAATATTATTTAGGCTTAATTGCACTTTTAGTCCATCTATTATTAGTCATGTGCGATTTTAGTCCTTAAAGTTTGCTTGGTACACATTTGGTCCCTCTATTTTTTCAATGTTGCAAATTCAGTCCTTCCATCCAATATCCATCAATTTTTCAATGATTAACATGGAGTAACAATTGCTCAACGCGCATAGAACCTTCGGTTGAGCTTCTGTGGTAAAGGATCTGTGGTAGAACTAAAAAAAGGTCCCGAAAAGAAGGGACAAAACCAGTAAATAGCATAGAAGAACCATTGAATCATGTTAAATTGCCAGATGAGGGAGAACTTCAACCAAAGATTTTGTACGCTTAGAGAAGTGGTTCCTCTATGTTGATTATTGAAAAAATTGACCGACATTAGATAGAAGGATCAAATTTGCAACATTTAAAAAATAAGGGGACCAAATATGCATCAAAAAAACTATAGGAACCAAAATCACACATGATCAATAATAGGGGAATCAAAAGTGCAATTAAGCCTATTATTTATTTTATTTTAGTTTAACCAAATCTGATTTAACTTAATATAATTTAATTTAACTTAATATAATAAAATTTAATAATTTAATATAAATTAATGTAATATTAAATTAAATTAAGCTAATTTAATTTTATTATTTTCATTGATGTATTATTAAACCAAATTAATCAAATTTAAGGATTGAAATGCAATAGTAAAAAAAAAAAAAAAAGAGCAGACGTGAAATTAATGAGACATGTGTTAGGAAATAACACAGCCACATTGACAAGGCATTGATGCCTTTCAATTTTTCATGGCAATGAAGCAATACCCATAAAATTATGTGGATTATCTTATCTCTGTTAATATAACTTTAAATATTTTAAGGATTAAAGTAGTATATATTATCAATGTTCACTGATATGCATTAATATTTTGACATGTGTACTTTTATTTTAATAATTAAGAGAGAAAATAATAATAATGTTGATTTGTTAAGATATTAGTGGATGTTCAGTCAAAAAATAAATAAAAATATTAATGGAGGTTAGTGTAATTTTACACTCAGTGTTCATAGAATTTAAACTCATTTTAAAATGTAAATGTGATTTGGACGTAGAACTTCGGACCGAAAAATTTCTCTCGTACTCACGAGGCAATTATAACAGTTCAAAAAGAAAGTGGCTTTCATGCTGTCCGCGTTTACAATCTAGAGAGAGAAATACCTGGAGGTGGCTTTTAACTTCATCATTGGTCAAACCGTCAACCTTCATGAACTCCCTAATCTGTTTTGGGGTGGCCACTATAAAATGAAAAAAAAAAATAATCAAACATAGTTAGTGAATGATTATAACGTTGTATGTGTGGATTAGTTAATGATTAAAGTATATATTTGGATTGTATGTAATAGTTTTGTTTTGTACAAATGTTCTTTTTGTTTCTTTCTCTTCCTTAATTAATTTTTTTTAAAAATAAATTAATCTCTCTTAAAATTTGATTTAATTACACCGATTATTCCTTTTGTTTTAAAAATCACATCAATGTTTTTTTAGGTTTATGTTAGGGTTAATTGCATTTTTGGTCCTTTTATTATTGGTCATGTGCGATTTTGATCCCTTTGATTTTTTTTAGCACATTTTGTCTCCTTATTTCTCTAATGTTGCAAATTCGATAAATGAAAGAGGAAGCATTGAATCATGTTGAAATGGAGAGGTAGAGGAGGGAGAAACTCAAGAAGAGGTTCTATGCGCTTAAAGCAATGGTTCCTCTCTATTGATCATGGAAAAATTGACGGATATGAGACTGAAGGATCGAATTTGCAACATTGAAAAAATAAGGGGATCAAATGTGCTAAAAAAAATCATAGATACCAAAATCGCAGATGATCAATAATAGGGGGACTAAAAGTGAGATTAAACCTTTATGTTATTATTACAATTATCTTCTAAAAAAATGAAATTACAAAGTAACCCCTTTCTAAAGAAAAAATAATGTAATTTTTGAAAGAAAATTAAAAATGAAGTTTTTAAACGTCCAAACACATCATAAGAAAAATATTTGGAGGCCTAAAACCAAAACGGTCCCTATTTAAATGGGTTAAAAAGTTCATTAAATCTTAATTTTTTCACAGCTGCAAATAGTGATACCTTGAGATCCACCAAGCATTTGAAGAGCATTAACAAATCGGCGATGTAAGTCGGGTGACCAGCACCTTCTTGCTTTCCTATGAGTTTGGCCAGTGGTGGTGGTGGTACTTGTTGTTTGTGCCTCAGATGCAACTGCAGCAGCACCTTTTCCTTGATCAATAACCGCTCCACCGTTCCCCCCTTTGCCTGAATTCTCCCTCTTGGAACCTGTCTCTGCCTCTGCACACTTCTTTTCCTCCATTTCTTTCTCAGCAGAAGCAATTGCCAACTCAGGAAGAGCCTTCAATGCATAAGAGCCTTGGCAGGAGTTTCGTTCTTTTGAGAATGGTACAAAGGCTCCTCCATGCCTATGTTTGTTGTCTAGAGCTAGCTTAGGGCTTAAGCTAATGAAGCCAATATGATCAGATTCTGTAGGGATTGAAATTGTTGACTGTGGTTTTGTTCCTTCGCTTGCTTGGCTCCATAGTTGAGCAGATGTCATCCAATTGGCCTTATCAGATATGTTTGATGCATTCTCAAAGTTTTCTTGAGAGTTTTTTGATTGCTTTATGGGTATGAATTCTTCTAGAATAGGCCTTGTGCCTTGATTAGATCTGAAGGCAAGAAGTTGCTGCCTTGAAGCCTCCATGGCTGTCCCAACATGCAAAAAGAAATTATAAGGGTAACCAACAGTGAGGAGCATGAACCAAAAATTTGAAAGAGGTAAAATACGTATCTAGAATATAAATTAAACATGTAATACTGCAAAAAGAAAATACATCTATATATAAAATATATTTTTTAAGGTTTTTAATTTTTTTTAAAAGTATGGGGGATATAACTTGGCCGGATATGTAAATACTAAAATCTTTGCTATGTAAATATAGAAGATTGAAACAAATTAAATTTGCAACTTTGCACTCAAAGGAAAAGTTTGGGATGATTGTGTATACAGAGAAAAGAAAAGAAACGAAGCTATCTCTCACTTTTATATGAGGAAGGAAAAGCAAGAGAAGTTAATAAAGGGATACGGTGAAAAATAGGAAAAACAAAAGACCATAATTATACTAGCCATTATTTGGATTACCATAAAAAAAGAGTATACCGAGTGTGATAGTATATATATATAATATTTTCTTCATGGTGTTGAACGTTGATGAATATTTATAGGTTTCGGATACTCTGGGTATTGATTAGTTTATTGGAGGATTTTCAATCATGTTTGTAAAACAATGACGATTTCAAGGTATACCATTCGTGAGGAGTTGCATGCACAGAGGAAGCTCACGCTTGAAAGCATCAATCTTGAGACGTTCTTCCTCTAAGCGTGAAAGGAACTCTTCCAGCTTGTAGGTCTGATCGGTTTGATCTCCAAATGATTTCAACAGCATGGAATAGTTATGGGTCTTGTAATCAAGGCTTAGTTCTGCTGGTGAAGCCATTATTTAATTCACGTGTATGACGATAACAAAACAACTAACAAGTAGTAGTAGTAGTATTTAAGATGATAATATGTTAATGCCAAAATTGCAGGTATGTAGGAACAAACAAGAGGAAAAGAGTGTGTTTGGCTTCTTCCTTTCTAGTTCTGGTGGGGGAGAGAGAGAAAAGGGATTTGATGTTGTTTGTGAACAAGGAGGATCAAGGGAGGATCGTCTTCTTTTTAGGGGCGAGTTCAATGGAATAAAGTAGGGTTTAGGAGAGAGAAAGACAAAAGAAAAAGCAGGGGATAAAGCAGAGGGATATAACTTCCTATAAAGAACCAATGCAGAAAAGTTAAAATAATAATAAAACGAGAGAGGTGCTCTGAAAGAAGGAATCAGAATCTGGCATTAGAGGTCATGCGCTTAGAGCCTGGTTTTAGAACCTTTGATAGTTTGATAGTTATTATACCAATTCAAATCACCAATATGAAAAGATAATTCTTCTTCTTAGTGTTACCCCTTTTTTCCTTTATACTCCTTTCTTTTCTTTTTTTATCCCCCTTGCACCCCTTTTATTTTTGCTTTCTATTCGTAAGATTTATGTGCAAATGAGACGCAGATTCGCATGCAATTTTAAGTCGAACTTCATTAACATTGTGTTATCTTTCTTCCTTTTCTTTTTCTTCCTTTGTTTTTCTTTTTCTTTTCACCTGTGAATTTGCTTTAACGGATATCCATGAGTTTTCGGTTGGAAGTTCTCTTTGTGTATATGAAATACCACAGGATAAGCAGGTGGGGTAGTTGTTAATTGTATAGTAACTAAAACCGGGTATACGGACCGGTCCGGTCCAGTCCGATCCGGTCCACATTAGTCCGTACTTAGACGGATCGGACCGGAATAGTCCACAAAATAAATGGACTTGTATTAATTATCAAGTCCGCGTCCAGTCCGCATAGTCCATGGGTTAAATGGACTGGTCCACAGATTCAAAAAAACGTAGGAGCAAATTTTGTAGGCCAGTTCTAAATTTTATGTATATATTTATTTTCTTTAGTTAAAACCTTTTTTATGCTACAAAGACTGAAATTGGTAAATGCAAAGTCTGAATATGACTTGCTTTAATAGCTTGCACCATTTTCATGCAATTTTTCTAAAAATTCTCAAAAGCAAGTAATATTTGACTGAAGTGCATCAAACATGAGTACATTAAACACAATCCAAAGCAATTTGGTGGGTCACAAATTGGGCCCTAAATTCTTGGGGCGCGTAAGTCCTCCTAATTCGGGATTTTTTTTATATTGTGTAAGTCCGCGGACTGGTCCGAGAGTCCGCGGACTAAGTCCGTTTAGTCCACAGGTTAAACGGACCGAACTTAAAAAGCCCGCATTTAAATGGACATGAATTTTGTCTAATCCAAGCTCGCGCGAGCTGCGCGCTAAACAGACTGTCCGCAAACCCAGGTCCATATACCCAGCTTTAATAGTAACTCTAATTATTCTAAAAAATTTAAAAGTTGAATTTTTTATGAGTTTAATTGTTATACACTGTCAGTGTAAAGTTGTTTTACACTGACAACCAATCAGAAATCATGGTGTGTGTGACTTTTAAGGTAGTTAGGATAAGAGTCAAACACTTTAGCTTATGTGGCAAATTCTGATTGATTATTTGTGTAAAAAATATTTACACTGACAGTGTATACCAATTAAATCCATTTTTTATTTATAACTTTTTAAAATATAAATTTTTTAACTTGACCTTAATAAATAAAATATTGTTTTTTAACTGACTATATATATAAAAAAAAAAAAAAATTAACTCCATCCCCGAATATGGATCGATGCATACATGTCATGGACAAAATGGTCCTTCTCCACACGGGGCAAATGCATGTTTGCATAGATCCAATTTATATTATTTCATAGGTTTAATCGTCGGTATTAAATAAGATCTATAGCTATATATATCTACCAATATCACTTATAATATTTTTTTGATCAACATCTCTATCTTTTTTTGATCATCATATCACTTATAATATGAATCTCTTTGGTGTGTTAACTATTATGATTAAATATACGTACTGAATAACAGTATATTGGTTCTTAAGGAATCAAAGAAGCAGAAATTAAATATGGTAATATGGTTTCCTAATTCCTATGCTAGCTATATATGGCTCATGTTCAAGAAGTGACCTGAAAAATAATATATGAAACCAGCAAGGTGCCAGATGTTGGCCACGTGTAGGGCAACGTAGTACTTGTGGGTGTCCTTAACAATGTATGATGTTGCTGTTAAAGCAGGATTTAATGATTCTACCATGATTTTTAATTTATATAGGAAGTACTTTGTGGGGAAGCATATACCATCAACGTAATTTTTACCACCACATTGAGAAGAGAGAAAGGGGGAAAGAGGGAGAGCAAAAGCACATATTCAAATATATAGGTTTTAGTATCAATCCACCTTGCAACTTTCTTTTTGAGCCCAAAAGTTGCATAATTGTTCTCAATTTGAGTGCATTAAGAGAGAAGAGGAGGAATATCTGATCTGAAAAACGAGACATTCATCATATAGAATAAAATATTTTCCTCCAAGGAAGGAATATCTTAGCCCCAATTCTGTGACTCTAAATTAAGGGAACACAACCCATGAAGCTTAAAGAGGGCAAGAAAAGAAAATCACTCCCAAAAAGAGTGATAAAGGAGACTAACAGCGGAGAATCTTCTTCTGCTACTATCTTTAGTGAAGTGGGTACGAAGCTAAGAAGATTCCCCTTTACATTATTAACAATTTTTTACTCTTTTGGTTGAGTTCTAATATTTTGCATACTATTTTTTGGATATTAATATCATATTTTATAATTTATTATACGTGTTTAGATACTTTTTTTCTCATCCTATCATATCACGGGATAAAAAAAGTGAAAATAGTGAATCTTAATCATTAAATCTTATTTGATTGGTCAAGATTAATAGATAAATACATGTGATTTTTTTAGATGGTCTCATGTGACCATTCAACAACTTTTAATTTTAAGGATCCGAGTATGATTGTATGGTGAAGTTTTTGCTTTTCTCACTTTAAAATATAAGATATTCTTACTAGATATCCAACAACTTTCATCACTTTTAATGACATGATTTAACGTTAGTTAAGTTAAAACGGATGTTAAAAAAAGGCGGTGACAGTACCGTAAATAATTTGTTCATTATAAGCACTTTTAATGTCGGTTATTAAGATAACAGACGTTAAAAGTAAAGCAAAGACTTTTAATGTCTGTTATTCTAATAACTGACGTTAAATAATGACTTTTTAACGTTGGTTATTAAAATAACAAACATTAAAAGATGTTTTTAACGTCTGTCAGAAATCGACGTTAAAAGAAGTTTCTAAATTTTTTAGAACGTTAAGTCCTGCCCGCGTGTCCTCTTCACCTTTCACTCCTACAATGTCTCTCTATCTCAAAACCTCACTCTTTCTGCCACCGACACCATCGTTGTTGCTATGACAGTCGCAACACAAGGTATGCTTCTTGTATCCTTTCTCTGATCCCTCTCTCTTTTCTCCTTCATCTTCCCTCATATTCTCTTTTCTCATTTAGGTCACTTTCATGCTTCAAGCAAAGGCAAGACTGCAATCCTCACCGTCGTCACTCTTCCGGCCACCATCGCCTCTTCCATTTGATCTAGCTTCTAAAGGTAAGCTTCCATTAAAATCTCTTATTTCTCATTTAGGTTTTGCTTAGGTTTTGCTTCTGTTTTGCTTTTGATGTGAATAATAGGCTTGGCTTAGGGTTACACTTTGCTTAGGTTTACTTCTGATTTGCTTCTGTTTCATTTGCTTCCATTAAAATTTATTAGGTTTTCAGTTTAGGGTATTAACAATGTATCATGGATTATTCCAATCAAGTTGAAATTATATATGCTAGTTTCCAATTAAGTTGTTAATTAGTGTTGATTTTGATATTTGCTTCTGTTTAATTTCCTTGCATTAAAATTTATTTAGTTACTTTTATTAGGTTTTCAATTTAGGGTATTAACAATGTATCATGGATTATTCCAATCAAGTTGAAATTAGATATGCTAGTTTCCAATTAAGTTGTTAGTGTTGATTTTGATGGTTCAAATTTTGTGCACTATTTGGATATATAGGTTAGGTTATTAGGGTATTAAAGGTTAGGTTTTGTCTTGAGCATAAGGATAGGTTAGGTTATTAGGTAGGGTATATATGATTGTTAGGTTTAGGAAATATTGCCATGAAATTGTCTTGATTTATAGGGTTCAAATACTAGTGCTTTTCCAATCTCCCCTATTGTGCTTATATTGGATTTATGTGTGTATATTTACAGAACCTATCTAGTTATAGATCGTAGTTGGATGGTTAGTAAACGCACAAGTGATGAGTATCGGAAAGGAGTGGAAGAGTTTATAAAATTTGCTCAAAGAAATGTTTCTGATAGTAATGGAAAGTTTTGTTGTCCTTGTGTCAAATGTTTGAATATAAGGAAATGTGAAGTTAAGGATATGCATAGTGTAAGTTTCATTTTTTTATCCATGTTAAAGTAGGCTTATATTTTTATTTATCCATGTTAAACTATCCATTTTTATTTATCCATGTCATTAATCCTAATTTATTACTTTTTTGTCTAAACAGGCATATGTATGGCTGATTCAGCAGGCTCTCATTCACAGAGCGGGTCAGGTAGTCTGTCTTCCAAGAAAAGGGGTAGATCAGCCATAACTTTGAAAAAGTTGATCCTAGCTAGGATTAATGACCAAAGGCTTCAGATCCAGTTTGATGAACATGGGGAGCCCATGGGAGATAATGTTAAGAGTTTCACCGATAATTATGTGGTTGTGCAAGCTAAAAGCCATGCTAGCATTCTGATCGATGATTGAGCGTCAGTACCTCGTATCGTGAAGGATCAGATTTGGGAGTCAATCACGATATTTTACTTTTACCCTCTTTGTTTGTATTTACATTATTTAAGCATATTATCATCCACTAATTCCTTATTTTTGTTTTGTAATTAATGTAGCTCACGTGGGACTTGCTGAGTACTCCTGCAAAGAAGAAACGGCTTTCTTTTGTAGCTAAGCGTTGGACGGGGTTTAAGTTTTTTTTTGGGTAAAAAGTACATATTTGGAGAGAAGGCCGGCGAATCTCCTCTTGAGACTTACTCATTTCTTGATCAGGAGACATGGGATATGTTTGTTGCGAGCCGAAGCGCTCCTGACTATCTGGTTAGTTGAAGTTAATTTTTTTTAATTAAAAGGCCAACCTAATTAATTTCTTTATTTAACTAAAGTGAGTATGTGCTATTTGTAACAAGCGAAAAGGGAAAATGCTAAGGTGATCTAGAAAAAGAATGTCCACCCCCACACTATGTCTCAAGGTTGGTATAGATTGGTTCAGAAGAAGATGATGGAGGAGAAGTTAAGAAAGAGACAAGAGAAGTTGAAAGAGCAGGAAGAAGCAGGAGAAGCAGGAGAGGAAACAGTTGTTGATCCTCCATCTCCACCCTTTCCACCCCCACGCGAGGACACATGGGTGGAAGGCCGAAAGACTAAATCTGGAGGTTTTAAAGTTGAAGCCACACGCATTGTTGCTGAAAATATTGTAAGTAACAAACTAACTGCCTTTCTACATGTAATTGTAACAAACTTATTAAGCACACATTGTCTTACACATTTTTTTGAATTTCGTCCATGTAGGTTTTGCTGAAGGATCAAAGCTCACAAGGATCCTTCGTTCCACAGGAACGTTTGGATATCTTGGCCGTTGCCCTAGGCAAAGACGACCACCCTGGTCGTGTCCGTGGTGTTCCATGGACAGTGGGCATTAAGAAATTCCATGGATCACGCGGGTCAAGTGGGCGAGGTGAGCAGGCGATGATCAATAGGGAGGAGCTTAAACAAGAGCTTAAAGAGGAGATTGAAGAGGAGCTTTTGTGTTTTCTTTCAAAGGACCCAAGTCTTATGTGATCGCTTTTGAAGGAGTTTTCATCTATGCAATCCCAAGAAACCCCAATTGTCCAACCTTCACATGTGAGCACCAAGGAGAGTTGTCCAAAGACACATGTGTAGGTTGATGATGAGGAACTGAAGTTGTCCAAAGACACATGGTCCCAGGTATTCATATTCATTAAATTAATTAATTATGTATTTCTCTATTTACAATTGATATGACTTGACAATATTTACTAATGTTTTATGTTTGTTAATTGTTTAGGATATTGGCAAAATTGGTCCATCGAAGCTGTCGCAGAAGGGAGGGAAGTCTCCTTCTTTATCCCAGGTATTCATAATCATTCAATTACCTATTTTTTCTTAATTATTTACAATTGAAATAACTTAACCGTGTTTAATGTTTTATTTATGTTGTTAGGACAATACAACTCCATTGAAGCCGAAGCCGAGAAGGCATCGGTCTTTGGTAGCTCGCTTGGCTGCATTTGGTTTGGATTATAAAAATGAAGACATTATTATGTCGTTGGAACACGATGGCGCTGTGAACACCTCTATTTTTGCCTTCACTAGTGAGGATATGGGACATATATGTGTTGATGGTCAATGGATAGCCAATACGGTTCTAAGTATCTGGTGCATGTAAGTACATTTTGTCACCTTATATTGCATCTTAGGTATTTCAATATTATAATTTATTTCAATATATTACGTAATTAACATCAACTTATTTCATATCTTAGGTATCTGCATCGCCTAACTCTTGAAAGGGGCAATGATACTGTTTATGGATTCTTAGACCCCGGCATCACTCTGGATGATTTCTGCATTAATCACCAGGCGATCAGTGGATACATGCAGAACCTACTTGACTTCTATCGTAAAGAGATATATATGGCACCATTTGTAAGGAATGGCCATTGGCAATTGCTCCTACTTATTCCTAGCCAACATACTGTCATCTTCTTATGCTCGTTGCACCGTGAGCCGGTGAAGGAGGTGAAGAACGCAATGGATACATACATGAACTTTAATTTAATATAATTTGTAACATTTGCTTTTATTTTATTACATGAACATGTAATTGACATGAATTTTTTTTTTTTTTTATCACAGTGCTATGATTGCATGTAGCTTGGCTTGCGCGAATGGGAAAAGTAGGACTGTCAGGTCAAAAAGAAACCCTGATTGGATTGTCCCAAAGGTAAGTAGTTTATTAAATAGTAATTATTAGGCAAAATAGGTTGATTGGTCTTATATGTTTATTTAATTTTTCACATCGGTCCTATAAGTTTTTTTTTTTCAAATTGGTCCTACACGTTTTATGTTTCGTTTCCACGTTAGTCCTTTTTGTCAATTGCGACCTTACAGTGTCAGATCAAGAGCCACGTGTTGCACTAATATCATGGTCACGTCAGCTCAAAACTAACGGTGTTAGGTCAAAATTGACGGAAAGGACTAACGTAAAAACAGAATATAACGTGTAGGACCAATTTGAAAGGAAAAAAACTAATGAGACCGATGTGAAAAATTAAATAAACATATAGGACCAATCAACCTATTTTGCCTAATTATTATTATTACTATATTTATATATTTACTACTTGATATTGATCAATTTCATATTCATTTGTAGTGTCGTCGTCAACAAGGCAGTTGGGAGTGTGCATACTATGTGATGAGCTATATGTTGACCATTGTCTCCGCGGGTATTACTGACGGATGGAAGAAGGTAATTAATAGATTTTAACATGTTAATTAATTATATTTTGTTTTTGTTGATGATCACTTAATTTAATGTTGAGTTTATTTAAACTTGTGCAGACTTTCAACAATCAGTGTAGCCTCACTGATAAGGAATTCACAGACTTGAGGGAGCGCTTTGCAACCTTCTTTTTTAAGTATGCTGCAGAGAAACATGTAGATATAGATCTCGAGTACTTAGAAGATATTGATTAGTTCTTGTGTATTGATGACAACCAAATGGTGTGGTTGCCTTTTAAAGATCTTATGGTTGAATTCAAAGCATATCAATTTCGTGCTCTTCTTATGGAAACAAAATGAAACAACATAAAAGTGAAGAAAATAAGAAAATGGGAAGAAAGAGATGATGAGGTGCCACAAACCAAGAAGGTTTGATAAGCCAAGTGATGTTCGCCACAAGAACCTTGGATTCTTGATAAGAACTAAGCTTGGTTCAACCAAGAACCTAAGAGAACAATACTCTCACAAATGGAATTGATCCAAAAATTAACATCAAAGTTGTATTTCTCATGGTAGTAGGCGCATACATATAGTTGTAGTCATCCAACTTTTGGCATCCAAAGACAAGGTATAACCTCCACTTTGAATGGCCTAATTCCTAACTTAAATGACCAATAAACAATTCAAGACAGCCACCAATACACTTCAAGACTCGCCTACCATCTCTTCATTTTGGGTTGTTACATTTGCTTTGCAAATTAAAAGTGTAACACCCAAACAATTGAAAGCAGCCACCAAGACACTCATAACTCACCATCAAACAATTGAAGTCAGCTACTAAACCCCCTAATTATCACGCCTATTATCTCATAATTATGGGTGATTATACTTGCTTTTCAAATTAAAAGTGTAACACCCATAACTTACAATTTATTCACACAACTAAATGAGGAGTTTCTTATAGCATGCAAGCTAAAGATTCCCTCCTCTAAGACTCTCTAAACTCGTGTAACACCATGGGAAATATGGGCTTGACCTTCATGCAACTCTTAGTGTAGCTCACTAACAAAGTAGCCAAAATTGGATCCACTCACATAACCCATTAAACTTATTGAATTGAAAATAAAACAAACAAATAAATGATGCTATGCACGCCCCTTGTCATCATCATGGGCCTTCTAGTTGACTAAGATACGTCACCAACTTAGGCTCCATTCCTTCTAAGCTTGAGTTTGGGCTTGCTTCCATCAAAGTAGTCACCATTTGTTCTAGAATTTCGTGGGCTATCTTAGCTCTTGATCTTGTCATAGGCCCTCCAAGTCTTTGTAGTGCTTCTTGATCCATGTTCCTTAGTGCGCTCATATCATACCCTCCTTCTTTAAATGAATTCAACCTCAAATTCACCTCCTTCATGATCTATATGAAGAAAAAATGAAAGTTAATCACATGGAGAACAATGTCAACCCTTCCACCGGGGTCAAATGGAAATTGAGAGAAATCACCCAATGTAGCAAGTAGGTGACACACATGTTCATCTTGTACAATCAACATCCCAACACATTCACAGCCAAGGTAAGGAATTTTAAAGGTAATCATAAAGTTATACCTCCTTGAGTTGACATATATGACCAAATGTAACTTCCTAGGCTTGAACTTGGTGACAAAAGAGAAAGCACTTTGTCTTTGCAAAGACTCCAAGGCAAGTTGAATCTCATTGATATTCTCCTCAACACAAACAAAAGACGGTTCTTTGTGAGACAAAACAAGCCCCTCAAACACATTAGGAGCATCATATGGAAGCTTAAAAGAATTTACAAGAATAGGTAGAGTAAGAATGGGTATAGTAGTGAACCCATCAATTAATGCCACATGCAAACCTTTAGTGCTCATAACAAACCTCAAAATGCTAACTTTATTTTGAACAAAAGAGTAAGTGGCCATGTTAGCAAACAAGCTTTCTCATAGAAATCCAACATATCCTTCAAAATTGTTGTCATGAATCATGTGAACATTAGAAAGCACAACAACACATTTCTCAAGGAATTCATTCAAGTCTTGACTCATAATCCTCAAATCAAGTTTAGAAGAATAGTTTGTATTAAACACATCATGCCTTACCATTTCAACACTTAAACTAGATTCAAGGAGATAACACAAATTAGGCATTTTAAAATGCAAATTTGCAAATCTAGCAAGCATAGGAGGAAGGCACTTCCCAAATTTAACAAGAAAGATATCAATTAAAGAAGTGGAAGGCTCAAATATGCAAAGGGTTAAACCGAGAAGTGTTTCACTTGATTCAACTTCTTCAAGACCCAAAATAGCCTTGCAAGCATCCTTTTGAGGAACCTTTGGAAACACATCACCAAATTCCTGCAAAAGATTTTCAACACCACTAGGCAAAGAGAGTTCATTAGGAGCATTAGCATTCAAACAAAATTCCCTACAATAGAGCATGTATAAGGGCTGCCTTGAGACCAATGCACTCTTTACCTCACTCTTTGTTGCAAGAAAGCTCTCTTTAGTCTCTTTTTCCACTCGGTTTTGTACACTTTTTTTCTTATGATTTTTTTTTTTTGATTTTTCTTCACTCTTTTTCACTCTCTTTTTCTTTTCTCTCTTGCTCTCTCTTTTCTCTCATTTTTATTTGATCCTCACTGACTTGCTTTGGAGATAAGTGAGAAAGTATGACCTTTCGGTCTTGATACATGAGAGTATACTTATTTGAGAACCCATCATGGATGGCCTTCTTGTCATATTGCCAAGGCCTTCCCAACAACATATGGCTTGCGTCCATAGGCACCAAATCACAAAGTACACAATCGTCATACTTCCCAATTGAGAATGGGACCTCAACTTGTTTGTTCACCACCATTTCTCCTACCTTACTTAACCATTGAAGCCTATATGGTCTTGGATGTGCCTTGGTTACAAGATTTAATTTTGACACCAATCTAGTACTCACAACATTGGCACAACTTCCTCCATCAATGATTAGAGAGCATAGCTTTCCTTGAATTACGCATCTAGAATGAAATATATTCTCCTTTTGACTTGCTTCATGATCTCTCACTTGACTCCCCAATAGCCTCCTCACCATAAGTAAATCACCATCCGACATGAACACATCTTCTTCATTTTCCACCTCACTTGAAGCCTTGGATTGTGATACCACTTCACCATTCATGGTCACCAAGGTTCTCTTTGTTGGACATTGGGATGCTATGTGTCCATGGCCTAGACATTTGAAACACTTCACTTCACGGCTCCTAGAGGTTGTCTCCAATGGTTTCTTGCCTTGAGAGGTGGTCACGGCCTCCTTGGTTGGTGCACCCTCCTTATTTTGCTTGTCCTTCCAATTTGATGATGGAAATTTAGAAGATGAAGAAGAAGAATATTTGGACTTCCTCCTCTTAATTTTTTGCTCCACCTTGATTGCTTGTTGAACCAAATCTTCAAGCTCCACATAATTTTGTAATTCCACTATGTCTTGAATATCTTGATTCAAGCGATGTAAGAATCTTGCCATGGTAGCCTCCCTATCTTCTTGAAAATTTGACCTAAGTAAGGCCAACTCCATCTCCTTGAAATATTCATCAACGCTTTTGGTCCCTTGGGTAAGTCTTTGTAATTTGTTGTGAATGTCCCTTTGATAATGATTTGGGACAAATCTCTTCCTCATGACATATTTCATTTCCTCCCAAGTGTCTATGGGCTCTCCTCCATGTCTCCTCCTTTCTTTTTGTAATTGGTCCCACCACACTAGGGCATATTCCTTGAACTCAAGGGCAGCTACTTTCACCTTCTTGTTTTCATTGTAAGAATTACAATCAAAGACTTGTTTAATATTTAACTCCCACTCTAAGTAAGCCTCCGGATCATTCTTCCCAAGAAAGGGAGGAACTTTGATTTTAATCCCTTCAAGCCTTTCATCACGCCTCCTTCCCCTAAGTCCTCCTCCTCTAGGCCTTCCTCTTTCACTTTCATATCCACTAGAATCATCTTGATTTTGAAGGTTGGCAAGTTGTTGATCATAGTTGGCTTGCACGGTCTCCATTTGCCTTTGAAGGGCTTGCACTTGAGTAGTCATTCGTGTAAGAATAACGGCGGACCATGGTGAAGGTGGTGGACTTTCTCCATTGTTTGCCATGATTTGTGTTTCCTCACTACACTCCCTCACTTGTCACACAAATGAATTTTCACTCTTTGGCTTTTTCCACACAAGATGTAATTTTACACTTTTGCCTTTTTCCTCTCAACTGTTCTCCTTTAGTTCTTAGAGGAATCAAGTATAAAACACAAAAATACCAAAATTCAAGTAACAAAATCACAAAACTTATCAAAACAAGGACAACAAAGAAAAGGCTAGAAAAGAAAAGGTTTAGAAATAAGAAACAAAGGAAGAAGGGAAAATACTTTCAAGACACAAATTGTTTAATTGAATTTTTCTCTTCTCTTTTTTTTGATCACACAACTTTGCACGATTTTTTTTTTTTTATAATCACTGGTTGAAGAGAATCACCCTTGAAAACTTTGGTTTTTAGGAGCAATAAACAACAACCACGAAATTTCCCCTTCAAGACTAGAATCAAAGTAAATTTTGTTTTTGGTTTTGGGAAGAAAATAAGAAAGGGTAGAAGATGAAGAACAAAGCTAGATTCAAGAACACAAACACAAATTCAACCAAAGCCTAAGCTTTGATACCACTTGATGACAACCAAATGGTGTGGTTACCTTTTAAAGATCTTATGGTTGAATTCAAAGCATATCAATTTCGTGCTCTTCTTATGGAAACAAAATGACACAACATAAAAGTGAAGAAAATAAGAAAATGGGAAGAAAGAGATGATGAGGCGCCACAAACCAAGAAGGTTTGATAAGCCAAGTGATGTTCGCCACGAGAACCTTGGATTCTTGATAAGAACTAAGCTTGGTTCAACTAAGAACCTAAGAGAACAATACTCTCACAAATGGAATTGATCCAAATTAACATCAAAGTTGTATTTCTTATGGTTGTAGGCGCATACATATAGTTGTAGTCATCCAACTTTTGGCATCCAAAGACAAGGCATAACCCCCACTTTGAATGGCCTAAATCCTAACTTAAATGGCCACTAAACAATTCAAGATAGCCACCAATACACTTCAAACTCGCTTACCATCTCTTCATTTTGGGTTGTTACACTTGCTTTGCAAATTAAAAGTGTAACACCCAAACAATTGAAGGTAGCCACCAAGACACTCATAACTCACCATCAAAGAATTGAAGTCAGCCGCTAAACCCCCTAATTATCATGCCTACCATCTCATAATTATGGGTGGTTTCACTTGATTTTCAAATTAAAAGTGTAACGCCCATAACTTACAATTTATTCACTCAACTATATGAGGAGTTTCTTATAGCAAGCAAGCTAAAGACCCCCTCCTCTAAGACTCTCTAAACTCGTGTAACACCATGGGAAATATGGGCTTGACCTTCATGCAACTCTTAGTGTAGCCCACTAACAAAGTAGCCAAAGTTGGATCCACTCACATAACCCATTACACTTATTAAATTGAAAATAAAACAAACAAATAAGTGATGCTATGCACGCCCCTTGTCATCATCAAGGGCCTTCTAGTTGACTAAGATAAGTCATCAACTTGGGCTCCATTCCTTCTAAGCTTAAGTTTGGGCTTGCTTCCATCAAAGTAGTCACCATTTGTTCTAGAACTTCTTGGGCTTTCTTAGCTCTTGATCTTGTCATAGGCCCACCAAGTCTTTATAGTGCTTCTTGGTCCATGTTCCTTAGTGGGCTCATATCATGTATATTGAATTGTGGACTTATATAATTATGCATATTGAATAATGGGTACTTATATAGAATTCTGGATATATGTTTGTATACATGTATATATAAATGATGAGTGTGTGGCGTATGTTCAATTCTGGATTCTGGACTTCTTTGAGTAATGTTGAAAAGTTTGGATTTATTAGATAATGTGTTTGTAGAATTCTGCAGGGAGCTGGGAAAGGGATTCACTATAAAACAGAAATTTTTTTAAAAAAAAATTACTGTGAATGTTGGTTAAATAAACCAACAGACGTTAAAAGATACTTTAACGTCGTTGGTTGTTGAAAGCAACAAACGTTAAAAGTATGACTTTTAATGTCTGTTGTTTTATTCAACCAATGTTAAAAGTATATTTTAACGCCGGTTGGAAACCGACGTTAAAAGACACACTTTTAATGTCTGCTGTATTAACTCGCCTTTATAACTGACGTTAAAATCCTTTTTTAACAGACGTTAAAAGGGTTTCCTGCACAGTGTCATCTTCTAACGTTGAAAAGTTAATTAGATAACGTTTCTTTATTGTAACTCCATTAGATCCTTTAGCTCTATTTCTTTTTTTGGTTGTGGCTGAGGGGTTGAGTGGTCTGATGAGACGAGCAGTAGAAGTTGGTGGTTTTTCTGGATTTTAGGTTGGAGATGGATGTGTACGTAGTATCGATGTTACAATATGCCGATGATACGATTATAGCAGGGGAGGCAAATATGCAAAAAATGTGGCTGTTGAAGGCGGTTTTTAGAAGCTTTGAGATGGTTTCTGGTCTTAAGGTTAATCGAGCTAAAGGATCTAATGGAGTGCGTTATAACCAAACTCGTCTCATCAGACCACTCAACCGCTCATCGGGAGGCAATGCTATAAAATAATGTGTGGAAATATATAATAGCGCTTTCCTAAAGAAACAGTATTAAAAGATATATCTTTAATAGCATTTACTCAAACAAGCATTATGTTTTCCGCATTAAAAAAAATAAAAAAACGCGCTCCACCTTTAATAGTTTCCTCAAGGAAGCGCAATTAAAGAGGATACCTTTATTAATAGCACTTCTTCGAAGAAACTCTACTAAAGGAGATACCTTTAGTAGCGATTACTCAAAGAAGCGCTACCTTTTCCCAATATTTTTTTAAAATAAACACACTTCACCTGGATCGTGTATCCATATATGTTCGCACTTCCTTGTTGCGTTTTCAGCTGCTAGGGTTTTTATAGGACTCAATCGCATCCTTTGGCTCCTTTCAAAGAGGTAAGCATGAGTCATTTCCTTTTTAGTTTTCAAATAGTGATATTGATGAAAATTTCTTTTTAGTTTCAAGTCCAAAGACGCAAAGTTTGGGGTTTCGAAGAGCAATGTTACGATTCCTTTCCATTTCCATGTCTTCGTTTGAAGAAGGCGAGTACGAATCTTTTGCTTTTTAGTTTCCAAATCGTGATAATACTGATGAAATTTCCTTCTCAATTTCCAAATCCACAGACGCAAATTCGGGGATTCTAAGATGAATGTCGCGAGACGTCCCATTGCCTCATTAAAGAACCTAGTTAACTAATCCTGATAACGTTATTAATGTTAACAAGCATTATAGCATATGAAAGAATTTAAACCTTAAACATATATCACTGATACCAAACATATATATATATATATATATATATATATATATATATACATGAAATGGCTCCATCAGTAGAGCCTATATCATCGTCACTGACATTATCAGAGTACACAACGAAAACAGAAGCATGGTAAAAGAAAAGATACATAAGACTTCCTCTCGTCGCCCAAAATACATCAAAAGGAGGAGACTCACTAACCATAGGTATACTGACTCAAAACTAATCTAAAACTACCACGGGTATTGGGAACTCCCCACTGATACTCACTAACGTCGCCGGTACATCTGGAGGGCCTCATAGCTTGGTCACACCACTAGACACCACTACCTGCTGGCGCGTAGCCTCTCTCATTTGTCTTTAAGCCCAAGCACGTCTTCCTCTCGCCACGAATCCTTTGCGAGATGTAGCGTGTGAACACCATCCAAAGTTTGAATCCTGATAGTACTCCTATGGTCTCTGCCACATCCTCTCAATTGGCAACCTCTGTGTAATGCGGAAGTCTCCTATCATACCGCCCCTAGATGATCCCCATGCATCGAAGTAAACAGTGATTGGTCCTCTATGCACAACACGATATCGAGAGTAGTCGAACTGATTCCAATATATGTCATCGTCCTCGTGATAGACGGACTCAAAGTCTCCTAACACAGGGACCCGAGGCTCGCCCTCCAGCATCTGGCTCATAAGGAACACCATCTAACTCCTCAGGCTCAGTCTCCTCAACAGGGTCTTCTCACGGGTAAAAGTAAACATAGAACAACACATAGAAGTAGAAGATAAGAACTACAACACGTCATAAGATAAGGAATATAAATAAAGCATCATACATAGATAGCACAATCACACACAATCATTACATCAATCATCCTCAGGGTTCCTTTGACTTAACTATCTACCTTCCACTCTCATGCACCTGAACCTACATGGAGACGTGGCTACTTTCCTAAGTCACAACGTATCCTCTACCAAGCAGGATACTTATCCCCTACCAAGCAAGATGAAAGCTAGTCGTCTGAGTAACAGATTCCATTACACTCACAAGTACATTACATCCCCTACCAAGTAGGATGACACTATCCTTCATTCTCGATAAGGATAGCTGCCTTGATGTCGGAATCATGCATTAAGGACTGCGGAGTCTCACCGTAGACCTACCGAGCATCTATCAGTGATATCCGGTACCCATATTCAGGTACTCTAACCTCGCGTAATCCAATATCTACACAATTGTGACATCACAACACAACGCAGTCTAGCATGAATGCTCACAACTCATACTGATCCACAACTTAGTAACTCAACCTCGTCACTTGACACACTGAACACCAACACTCTCTACAAAGCAGAGTGTTCATGACTAGTCATAGTCCTCCATTATTTTGTCAGGTTGAGTACAATAGCTTACACCATCAAATCAACTCACCATACACATCACCTGATCCATAGTGATCATCTCTTAGCTCTAATCATACCAACAACATGTTATCATGGTATTCATCAAGACATTATACAGAGGAAATAACGCATATTATCCATGTCACATATTCACAAACACATCATAGTTAGCATATTAGCATGTTAAGCATACGACCTCGATCAACATATAATCCACCTATGGTGATAAACCTACAATACCTAAACCTACATTGGTACCACTTTAGGATAATCACCAATGTGGACTTAGGTGTTGTCGGTTACTCAACCACTAGTAAGTTAAGGATCCCCTGCGCACATCAATATACTGTATTCTACTCTTGCCTTCCTGACGGTTTGTGATTCTTTCTCCCACCTGGTATCGGGTACATGATCACGAACACATGAACACAACCGCGAACACCACCCCACATCCGCACACCTCCCAACACCACCATGGTCTGATTCTGGTTCCTCAACAACGAGCATTCTCGTTGCTTCGAACTTTTCCCTAACACTACGCCAGAAAAGAGATTAAATAACGCACCTTTAATAGCGTTTTTAAGTGAAACGATATTAAAAAAAAGGCGGAGGACTTTAGATAGCACTTCCTTGAGGAAGCGCTGATATAACCTTGACTTTAGATAGCGCTTCCTTGAGGAAGCGCTATCTATTCCTCATCCCAGAAATAGATAGGGCTTCCTTGAGGAAGCGCTATCTATTCCCTTTTCATATATTAATTTTTAATTTATCAGTTATATATAATTCCCTCCCCACTTTCACTTTCCTTCTTCTCGCTTTCTCCCTAATTGCCTCACCGCCTCACCGCTGCTTCCAACCCTCTCCCCTTCACAAAACACACCTCACCGCTTCCCTCTGCCCCCAACCACCTCCGCGACTGCTGCCTCACAAAAAGCTCACTTTATTTTCCTTTGGTCCGAGCACTGTGCCCCATCCCTGACTGCCCTTCACACCATTCTTTCCCTTTGGTCCGAGCAACTCATCGATTCTAATCTAAGTTATAGAGTATGGCAATAAAGTTCCTCTCATTCCCCCATCCATAACTCATCGATTCTAACCTATGGAGGCGAGGAGCTCTAGGCAGAGTTCATCCTCGAGGTTCAGTTCACGTTGCAAGTCCAAGATCTGGTCTTCTTTTTCTATGTCGGAGACTACGCTGCGACAAATCGAACTCATTTGCATCTGCGAAAAAAAAGAGCACATGAATCTTTGATATTCTGATGGAGAGGAACAACATCTTGAACATAGCTGCAAAGTGCTCGATAAAATGCTCAGGTGATATATTTTTTTAATCTTATGTTTGTGCGTAGTTTGATCTAAAATCTTGTGGTATGAATATGAATTTATGTTTAAAGAATGCGAAATGTAATAGTCTTACAGTAGAAACGAGAATAGGGATTTAAAGAAATTAAAATTAAGGCTTAATTGCACTTTTGGTCCTTCAGGTATCACGATTGTGCAATTTTGGTCCCCCGGATTTTAATTGCGCCAATTGGGTCCTCCAAGTATCACGATTGTGTAATTTTGGTCCCCTAAGTTTCAATTGCGCCAATTGGGTCCCCCAAGTATCATGATTGTGCAATTTTAATCCCTCAAGTATCATGATTGTGCAATTTTGGTCCTTCAAGTATCACGGTTGTGCAACTTTTAACATCAATAGCCTACGAAGCACATGTGCGACTAATTTGACACTTAATGAGACTATGTTGGCAGCTTACGTGTCATTCTTATGTGACACTTAATGATGTGCATTTGAACAATGATGTCTTATAAGAATGTCCCGTAAACTGTCAAGTTGACTTCACTAAGTGGCAAATCAGTCTCACGTGTCCTATGTAGGCTACTGATGTTAAAAATTGCACAATCGTGATAATTGGGGGACCAAAATTGCACAATCATGATACGTGGGGGACCCAATTGGCGCAATCGAAACTTGGGGCACCAAAATTGCACAATCGTGATACTGGGAGGACTCAGTTGGCGCATTTAAAACCCGAGGGACCAAAATTGCACAATTGTGATACCTGGGGGACCAAAAGTGCAATTAAGCCTAAAATTAAATATCAGCACATAATAGGAAGAAGTGATGGTGCTCATCATATTTGTGTATCATGAAGCACACCAAGTGCTTGACAAATTGCGCAAGTGATATTGTTCTTTTGGTATTCCAGTTTCTTATAGTAGGATATGATTATTTTATGTTTAATTTGTTCAATAGAATCTGCCATGGCTCTGTCATAGGATCCCTTTTTTTTTAACTCTGCCTACATGACTTCAGCACTGGATAACACACTAATTGTGATATTTTGTTAACTGAAATGTGCTATCAGCTTGATCCTTTGGCTATCGGTTTGTCATGTTACATGCTAAATTCTTAATCTATTGGGAAAAGGTTTACTGAAATGACTAATTCAGCAATTATAATGGCTCTATATATTTGAACTATTGCTTGAGTAAAGGCAGATTGAGTGATGAGTGACAACTTGGTAAGCACTAAATGATTTTCTATTTAAGTTATGAGGTGAAAAAGTATAGGTAATGAAATTAAGTTACCGGAATGACAAGAGCAACAATGTAACATCCCAATTTTCAGATCAGTAAAGTATACAAATCTTATCTAAGGCATAGTGGCAAAGTTGTAAATATCAAGATATTTTGGAGAAGTAATCATGACTACTTTAGAAAAGTAATCATGACATGGATGACTCATGATGATGAGTCATGGTGGAGTAATCATGATGGTGATAAGTCATGGTAATGACTTATCCATTGACTAATCACACTCACGAACCACGTCTCTCGTCCGGTGTTTGATTTTATTGCTATGTATCCACTTTCTGGATACAACACAGATATTGTTTTACTCTACATTACTGGTAGAGAATTATGGTTAAGGTTTGGGTTGATGATTCAAACAAAACCCGGTCCGCATACGAGATTGCCGAAACCGGTAACGGATAAGCATAAGGTCGCTTTCAAGGGACACCTCATCTTATCCTTTCTAAAAGTAATGATTACATGGGTGACTCACCTAGGTGAGTCACCATGCTAATAATGGCCAAGGGTGAGTCACATGGGTGACTCACCATAGTAATGACTAGGGTGTAGAAATTACAAATTTGCCCCTAAGAGGAAATGACAATTTTGCCCTTAAGTGTTTTTCTATCAACCTTACCCTTTCTTCATATATGTTCCACGCCATTCATAGATATATTTACCCTCTCATATTTCTTTCTCTTCCACTTTATTCTTTAAGTTCAAGTATTGAAGTTTCTATTATAACTTTTGATGAAATTCCAATTTTGTTCTTAAATGAAATGACCATTCTAATCTTTATCTTTATCCTATCCTTATCCTTTCCTCCCTATATATATACCTTCCTCACGCCACCTCTCTTCCATTTTCTTCCCTCATTTTCGTTCTCCCTCAACACTTCAAGTCTTCTCCATTTGTTCTTCATAACACCTTCAAGCTTCTACCTCCATTTTCTCTCCATTCTTCAAGGATTCTCCAAGAGCTTTGTGAAGCAAACTTGCTTAGAATCATCTTCTCCATCATCTAAGAGGTAGATATCTCTTCTTTGAGATCTTAATCTTCATTTCTATCCATTGAAACTCTATGTGTTCTATGTTGAGCTTAAACTTCAAAAAGTCATGAAAAATTGTAGAAAAATCATATTGATGTCAAACCAATTTTCTTGATCTAGATTCAATGTTTTCTATCATAATCCTAAGAATTTGTACTCATAAAAACTCTCTAACCCACTTGGGTATGACATGGCCGAATTACCCACTTGAGGGAATCTATGGAGTTTTGTTCAAATTTTACTTAAGAAAGTGTTGATTTGATCCTAGCACACTTAGATGTCTTTGAATCTCCAAAGAATTGAATTAAAAACCTTTCCTAGCTTCATATACCAAAATAGGGCCGAAATCCTTCTTGTCCCAAATCAAGAGTAATGTTTCAAATTCTTGAATTCTATGACTTACAGGAGTGTTTTCTATGCTTAAGGATCATAGATCCAAGATTTTGTGAAATTTTGACACTCTTAGCATTTTCCTACTTAAGGGGGTCGAACCTAGTTCATAAGAGTTAGGTGAATTTTATTTGATTATATTAACTGTGATTGTGTTTGTTGTGAAGGATTAGACCGTGTTCCATTGTTCTAAAGCGTACACGGGTACCGGTGGAGAAATGGGGCTGCGGCCGTGAGCAAGTGCTCGTGAGTTCGTGGTAGTTGCTACATTGCTCTAAGGTGGGGAGAAAGAGTACACACATTGGGAGGCAAGAGTAGCTTATATAGCTTGATTGTATAGTGTAGCGGAACCCTAAACCCTACGTAAGGTTGAGCCCGGACAAAGTACCTAAACCCTTGGTGTAGGTATCTTTGGGCTATCACCATTAAGGATACACCCTAGGATAGATGACAATGGTTGGATGAGTGATTATTATGTTTGGAATAAATGTGCTGATGTACTCTAACCGAGTTACTTGTGAATATATGCATTATGTGCATTATGTGCTTATGTGCTATATGTGAATTAATCGTGAATATGTGTTCTACATGTTTGTGTGTTTATAAGTTTAGAATGACATGCCCAATATGATGTTATATGTTGAAATGGTATGTGGAGATATTGAATATCATGTAGGCATGATAAATATGTTGATGATGATAGCATGTGGTATATTGATATGGCTATTGTTTTATTGAGCATGAACATGGTGGAATGTTGTATTGCCTTGAGAGGTGTGTATGTATGACAACTTGGAGGTTTAGCTTGTTAAGATTTGTTTTGATCCCAATATGGATGTTTGAGCTGATAGTCAAGATTTGAGGTTATAGTGGGAGCTTAGAGCTCGTAAGTTATAATGGGAGCTTGGAGCTCATATGATACCGTGGAGCTTGGAGCTCATATGATACAATGGGGCTTGGGGCTCATATGACAAATGGAGCTTGGAGCTCATATAATAAAATGGAGCTTGGAGCTCATATGACACAATGGAGCTTGGAGCTCATATGATGAAAATGGAGCTTGGAGCTCATACGGTACATTTGGAGCTTAGAGCTCGTGTTGCTTAGAGCAAGTTTGCATGTGTTACGACATCAGCTCAAGAGAGATGGATGACATGCATAGCATATGCATAATGATGCCAAGTGGCGAGCCGTGTGGAACGGGACACACGAGGTTGGTGCACCGAGTGCGGGTGCGAAAAACGGAAGGGAAGGTCTGTGTGACCTAGGGGATATACTGGACACATGTGTACCCACATGAGACCGGTATGGTAGCTCCTACCGTGTCGGGGCGGTCATGGGCACGTCCTACTATCCCGACTGGACCCTGAGTCTTTCCAGTTGCCGGTGGATCTTCCGAGGAGGTCCAGATAACCCTCTCTGTCGGGGACAGTTGAGCGGTGACGCACTCTTATGGGTCACGGCGAGCGGAACGGATTACCAGGACAAACCAACTTATTGTCCGATATACGGACGAGATTTGCCCTTAGGAGGGTGTTTAGTACCGGCCGGCATGCATTTAGAAACTAGATGCATATAGTATAAGCGTTGATCCTGTGTGACCTAATTGGGAGATGGTTGTGTTTGCTGTTTGCTATATATTCTACATTGCATCATCCCTGTTATAAATGTGCTGTATATCTTATATCTCCGTTGTTTTCTTGTATGAATGTACGTGCCCTATTTCTACGAGTAGACGAAGAGCTAGCAGAATCAGACTACAACGAGCTGGATGGAATCCCGTACTAATCCGATGCTGGTGTAATATTGAGGACAAACGAGGAGTATCCGCTGTCCAGGCTGGAATGAGTTTGTTAGTTTGTTAAATATGCACGGCCAGTGTATCTGACTTTTAATGTATTTTGGAAAAAAAGAGGAAGTCATTTTTATATGTTTATGCCATGCTTTCTTTTAAAGTTGTGCACTCTGATATTGTATATGTATAAAGTTTTAAAATAAGTTTGGTTCTTTAATGGGATTATCCTACGTAAGTGGGGTTGTCTCATTGTGGTGGTATCAGAGCAGTTCGGTTCTACAACTGGCCTTGAGGGTTGTTGAGGCCACACAGTCCGAGTTGGAATTGAAAACTGTGGAGTCTGGAACCATTACTGCTAGTCTAGGAAGTTGTTACTGGCCGTGTCTAGTCGAACCCGCATTGGGTATTGATTATGTTTAGAAGCTGGGTAGAGTGTTCGATACGCGAGTTATCGAAAGAGATAACTGTTTCAAGCATTTGTAAGGCATATAATGCGTGTATTTGATAATATAGTGTTGTATATCTTACAAATGTTGGTTGATAATTTCTTTTAAAGAGAAATTAATGGCTCACGGACGAGGTAGAGGACGAGGCAAAAAGGCCACGGAGGGTACCGTTGAACCTAGAAATGGTAATAGTGAAAATTCCCATGTTGGGGGTGGGACAGAGTCAACTCAAACCCTAAGGACAGTTAGAGCGCTGACAACGACAATGCTGTAGCATGTGCAGCAAAATGCTCAACTGTTGCAAGTGACTATGCAACAGAGAGACGAAAGATGTTGAATTGTGTACTTTTCTGAAAAAGGAAGCCTCTACAGTTCAATGGTGCCTTCAATCCGGAGCGAGCAGAACTTTGGATGCAGGAACTTGAGGAAATCTTCGTGGCAATGCACTATTGTGAGGTGACTTAGAGGCCTTTCATGCTGTTGGGAAGTGCAGAGCTATGGTAGAAAGGTAAACAAAGCGTGCTTGAAGTAGAAGGAAGAGTTATCAATTGGGGACTGTTTGGGGAATGTTTTCGGGAGAAATATTTCCCAAGATAGATGAGGAGAAAGAAAGAAAAAGAGTTCATGGATCTAAAATGAGGAACCATGTCTGTTGATGAGTACGCTACAAGGTTCAAAGCGCTACTCAAATTTTGAGTTTTATCAAATGTTTCTGGATTTAGAAAATTTGAAAATGACCTGAAGTAGAATCAAAAGGAAAGATGTTCGGTCATTGAAAACATCGATGAGAAAAGAAAATTACAACAGGGCAGAATTGGAAGACTTACTCGGAGGTTCAACCACAAAGGTAGTGGGTAAGTAAGAATCAGAACATTTGAGTCTTGACTGCTACGGAATGTTATTTGTGATATTGGTGAAAATCAACAAGTTTAGATGAAATTTGGAATGGTACTCAAAGTGAGAAGCTACTCCTTTAAAGAAGCGATCTATTCTAAGTACGCTGACACTTTGTCTTGGGTTGCAAACCACAGAAGGTGGAAGCTGCAATCCATGACATTCAAGCGTCTAAGTTGAAGGCGAAAAGGAAGAAGTTATGCAGTGAGTAAAGTGGAGGCTTCACCAATTGATTTGATCATTGCCATTCCATCACAAAACTTACTCCTCATCGCTTTAGTTGATTTGATATTGTTTTGGTGTTCAAATTAATTGCCTTGTCTCATATAGATGTTATTGTGGAAATGGACTGGTTATCTTTCAATCATGTCCTTCTAGTTCGTTCTAGTAAAACTCTGACTTTTCTAAAGTTGAGAACATCGGAAACTTCGATTGTCAACCGAGTAATAAATCTTGGGAGGAAGGAACTCTAGTAGAGTTGTGATTGTGATTATGTAGCCGGCCATTCTCACAATCCATACCCTATTGGAAATCCTTTTTGAGGTATTAGATCTCCTCTCATATCCTTAATTTGGTCAATTTTCTTTTGTAACGTAAGACCTTTACATATTTTCTTCTTCCTTGTCATTCGTTAATGTCTTTCTTTATGATTTTCTCTTCCATTCAAGAGATTGCGAGAAACAAGTGGAACGACTTCAGATGATCCTTCAGATCTTGCAAGAAGGATAGTATTTTGCCAAGTTGGGACAAGTAGTTGAAGGAATAAATTTTAGTGAATTCTTTGAATATGGAAGTTGGATGTTAATAGGCTTGACCAAATGCAATAGCTGAATTGACCAAAAAGGGGCGAAGCATATTCAAGGAAGGAAGATTGTAGATAAAGTTTTCGAGAGTGGAAAGATAGAATATTTATTTCAATTGTATTGGAGCTTCCAAATTAAATGGATGTTTGAAAAGTACCAGGATGCTTTGCATCAAGGATTGAGTTACATGCTGATGCAAGGTAGACAAGTAGAGGTAGTAATCCAGTGGGAAATCCCGAAGACGGTTAGTGAAGTGAGAAGTTTTCTTGGATTAGCTGGATATTATAGGAGATGGATTAGCTGGATATTATAGGAGATTCATAGAAGGCTTCTCGAAGATTGCGCTACTTATGATGCAATTGACAAAGAAAGGTGTGACATTCGAATGGACAGCGGAATGTGTAGCCAGTTTCCAGGAATTGAAGAAGGAATCGACAATGTTGCGAGTGTTGGTCTTAACTAACCCTATGGGGCAGTTCGAGGCTCACTGCAACACGTCATATCCAGGACTAGAATGCGTGCATATACAAGAGGAATAGTGGTAGCTTATGCGTCTAAACGATTTAGAATTCATGAAAGCTCAGCGATTACAAGTGCTTAAGGTACTTGTTTGATCAAAAAGAACTGAATACGAAACAGAGGAGGTGGATGGTATTCACCATCCGGGAAAGGCTAATGTGGTGGCATCTGTATTGAGTTGGAAATATTTACTTATGTGAGGTAGAGTAGTGGGAATAGTTTAAAGACCTAAGTTTGGGAGTGAAAATATCTAAGGATAGAAAGTACCTAGGGATGACCACAGTGACCAGTGAATTCTTAAGGATGGTTAGAGAGAAGCAAGAATTTGATTAGTATATTCAAAAGATGAAGGAATTGATGGAGCAGAGTAAGGCTTCTATGTTTAACATAGATGGTCATGGGATTATTAGATATAAGGAAAAGAATCTATGTGCTTGATGATATAGAAATTAGATGATCATAGAGGAAGGCCACAAGAGTAAGTCAATCTTTCACCCCGAAGCAATAAATATGTATTAAGATTTGAAAAAGATATTTTGGTGGTCTGAGATAAAAAAGAAGGAAATAGTAGGATACGTTTTATCTTGATTAGTGTGCCAAAAAGTTAAGATTGAGCATCAGAAGGCGGCTGGAATATTACGATCTCTAGATATCCCAGAATGGAAATTGGATGGCATAGCAATGGACTTCGTAATGGGATTTCTAAGGACTTCAAAAGGACTTGATGCAATTTGGTTAATCATGGATCGGTTAACGAAATCTGCATATTTCTTAGCCATCATTGAAAGATATTCCTTGGAAAGACTAACCCTGATTTGTATCAAAGAGATAGTAAGGTTACATGGAGTGCCTTCAAGTATCAAGAATTATATCAAGGTTCTGGAGGAATGTACAAGGAGCATTGGGGACAAAGTCAAGGTTGAGATTATCAACGAACAATTCAAGCAGTGGAAGATCTATTAAAAACTTGTGTGTGGAAACAGACAAGAAGTTGGAACCATTCCAGTGTTGGAATGACATCCTTTGAAGTTTTGTATGGATGAAAGTATAAAAAACTCTGTTGTGTTAGTACAAGACGAGAGAGAGAGAGAATAAAATCTTAAGACCGGAAGTGGTACAGTAAAGGACAGGACAAATAAAGAGGATAAGAGAACAGATGAAAGCCAAATAGAACAGACAACTACAGTAACTGAATCTGTTCTAAGAGATACATCGAATTTCGAGGACGAAATTCATTTTAAGGGGGGTGGTAATGTAACATCCCAATTTTCAGATCAGTAAAGTATGCAAATTTTATCTAAGGCATAGTGGCAAAGTTGTAAATATCAAGATATTTTGGAGAAGTAATCATGACTACTTTAGAAAAGTAATCATGACATGGATGACTCATGATGATGAGTCATGGTGGAGTAATCATGATGGTGATAAGTCATGGTAATGATTCATCCATTGACTAATCACACTCAGGAACCATGTCTCTCGTCCGGTGTTTGATTTTATTGCTACGTATCCACTTTCTGGATACAACACAGATATTGTTTTACTCTACATTACTGGTAGAGAATTATGGTTAAGGTTTGGGTTGACGGCTCAAACGAAACCCGGTCCGCATACGAGATTGCCGGAACCGGTAACGGATAAGCATAAGGTTGCTTTCAAGGGACACCTCATCTTGTCCTTTCTAAAACTAATGATTACATGGGTGACTCACCTAGGTGAGTCACCATGCTAATAATGGCCAAGGGTGAGTCACATGGGTGACTCACCATAGTAATGACTAGGGTGTAGAAATTACAATTTTACCCCTAAGAGGAAATGACAATTTTGCCCTTAAGTGTTTTTCTATCAACCTTACCCTTTCTTCATATATGTTCCACGCCATTCATAGATATATTTACCCTCTCATATTTCTTTCTCTTTCACTTTATTCTTTAAGTTCAATTATTGAAGTTTCTAGTATAACTTTTGATGAAATTCCAATTTTGTTCTTAAATGAAATGACCAATCTAATCTTTATCCTTATCCTATCCTTATCCTTTCCTCCCTATATATATACCTTCCTCACGCCACCTCTCTTCCATTTTCTTCCCTCATTTTCGTTCTCCCTCAACACTTCAAGTCTTCTCCATTTGTTCTTTACAACACCTTCAATCTTCTACCTCCATTTTCTCTCCATTCTTCAAGGATTCTCCAAGAGTTTTGTGAAGCAAACTTGCTTAGAATCATCTTCTCCATCATCTAAAGGTAGATATCTCTTCTTTGAGCTCTTAATCTTCATTTCTATCCATTGAAACTCTATGTGTTCTATGTTGAGCTTAAACTTCAAAAAGTCATGAAAAATTGTAGAAAAATCATATTGATGTCAAACCAATTTTCTTGATCTAGATTCAATGTTTTCTATCATAATCCTAAGAATTTGTACTCATAAAAGCTCTCTAACCCACTTGGGTATGACATGGCCGAATTACCCACTTGAGGGAATCTATGGAGTTTTGTTCAAATTTTACTTAAGAAAGTGTTGATTTGATCCTAGCACACTTATATGTCTTTGAATCTCCAAAGAATTGAATTAAAAAACCTTTCCTAGCTTCATATACCAAAAGAGGGAAGAAACCCTTCTTGTCCCAAATCAAGAGTTATGTTTCAAATTCTTGAATTCCATGACTTACAGGAGTGTTTTCTATGCTTAAGGATCATAGATCCAAGAGTTTGTGAAATTTTAACACTTTTAGCATTTTCCTACTTAAGGGGGGCCAAACCTAGTTCATAAGAGTTAGGTGAATTTTATTTGATTATACTAATTGTGATTGTGTTTGTTGTGAAGGATTAGACCATGTTCCATCGTTCTAAAGCGTACACGGGTACCGGTGGAGGAACGGGGCTGCGGCCATGAGCAAGTGCTCGTGAGTTCGTGGTAGTTGCTACATTGCTCTAAGGTGGGGAGAAAGAGTACACACATTGGGAGGCAAGAGTAGCTTATATAGCTTGATTGTATAGTGTAGGGGAACCCTAAACCCTACGTAAGGTTGAGCCCGGACAAAGTACCTACACCCTAGGTGTAGGTATCTTTGGGCTATCACCATTAAGGATACACCCTAGGATAGATGACAATGGTTGGATGAGTGATTGTTATGTTTGGAATAAATGTGTTGATGTACTCTAAATGAGTTACTTGTGAATATATGCGTTATGTGCATTATGTGCTTATGTGTAATACGTGAATTAATCGTGAATATGTGTTCTACATGTTTGTGCATTTATAAGTTTAGAATGACATGCTCAATATGATGTTATATGTTGAAATGGAATGTGGAGATATTGAATATCATGTAGGCATGATAAATATGTTGATGATGATAGCATGTGGTATATTGATATGGCTATTGTTTTATTGAGCATGAACATGGTGGAATGTTGTATTGCTTTGAGAGGTGTGTATGTATGACAACTTGGAGGTTTAGCATGTTAAGATTTGTTTTGATCCCGATATGGATGTTTGAGCTGATAGTCAAGATTTGAGGTTATAATGGGAGCTTAGAGCTCGTAAGTTATAATGGGAGCTTGGAGCTCATATGACACAATGGAGCTTGGAGCTCATATGATGAAAATGGAGCTTGGAGCTCATACGGTACATTTGGAGCTTAGAGCTCGTGTTGCTTAGAGCAAGTTTGCATGTGTTACGACATCAGCTCAAGAGAGATGGATGACATGCATAGCATATGCATAATGATACCAAGTGGCGAGCCGTGTGGAACGGGATACACGAGGTTGGTGCACCGAGTGCGGGTGCGGAAAACGGAAGGGAAGGTCTGTGTGACCTAGGGGATATACTGGACACATGTGTACCCACATGAGACCGGTATGGTAGCTCCTACCATGTCGTGGCGGTCTTGGGCACGTCCTACTATCCCGACTGGACCCTGAGTCTTTCCAGTTGCCGGTGGATCTTCCGAGGAGGCCCAGATAACCCTCTCTGTCGGGGACAGTTGAGCGGTGACGCACTCTTATGGGTCACGGCGAGCGGAACGGATTACCGGGACAAACCAACTTATAGTTCGATATACGGATGAGATTTGCCCTTAGGAGGGTGTTTAGTACCGGCCGGTATGCATGTAGAAACTAGATGCATATAGTATAAGCGTTGATCCTGAGTGATCTAATTGGGAGATGGTTGTGTTTGCTGTTTACTATATATTCTACATTGCATCATCCCTGTTATAAATGTGCTGTATATCTTATCTCTCCGTTGTTTTCTTGTATGAATGTACGTGCCCTATTTCTATGAGCAGACGAAGAGCTAGCAGAATCAGACTACAACGAGCTGGATGGAATCCCGTACTAATCCGATGCTGGTGTAATATTGAGTACAAACGAGGAGCATCCGCTGTCCAAGCTGGAATGAGTTTGTTAGTTTATTAAATATGCACGGCCAGTGTATCTGTCTTTTAATGTATTTTGGAAAAAAAGAGGAAGTCATTTGTATATGTTTATGCCATTCTTTTAAAGTTGTGCACTCTGATATTGTATATGTATAAAGTTTTAAAATAAGTTTGGTTCTTTAATGGGATTATCCTACGTAAGTGGGGTTGTCTCAAATAATATATATTATCAATTGCTTTTATCGGAATTTAATGCATCAGTAGGCAGTAGTTTTATTAAATGCCTAATATATTTAAGTTATGCTTGCTTTTAGATATGTTTTTAAATATATCAGGTTGGTGCTTCTTGAATTCTTCTCCATACATTGTGATAAGACCATTCCTTTGAAGGAATTATAATATACTTGCCAACATATTGGTTTGACTTGTAACGGCCAGTCTTTAAATTTTGGCTTGAATATTTCTGATTATCTTGTTAGTTAATTGAAAAATGTATGATTCTATTGTGGCAGGTTCAGGGTCATTTGAGTGGTTGGAGAACTCTTCCTCCTAGCGCTCCTATTACTGCTGTGGATTGGCATCCAACCTTGCCTTGACTGGATCAGCAGATAACTCTGTCCGTGTAACATCTTTATCATAATACCACATTGTATCTTGGAGTTTTTATTCTTTCTTTAGTAAGCAATTAAGTAGGTTTTATTGGATATTATATGTTGTAATATATTGGCGTTTTCTTTCTATATTAAAAAAAGAAGATATGTTCCTAGTGATACTTTCAATTGTCTATTCACATTTTTCATTAGTCATTCATAATTTTTTAGAAATCAGAACTAAATGATAAGTGAGGAATGTAAATAAACATTCAAGAGTTTTAATAGCCTCATCATTTGCTGATATGCTGTCAATATATTTCAGTGAGCCAGCACAAGGGATGTGCATATGTGTGCAATTGGCTTGTTTGTATATTTAATTATACTTTTCAGTGTAGTCATTTCTCGTGTACGAAATTAAATGTACAAATTTTGGCATGAGGGCCAACCATCTTTTGGAGAGAAAAAGACACAATTTGTGTGAAATAAAACTAGTGGATCGTGTAGTTTATTACTAATAATAAAACTAGTGGACCTTATTAGTACATAGTAGTGTTTATTGTAACAATATTATTAATTAGTACATACTTTTTTATTGTGTTCATGTTATAACATTTGTAATGAATGAATTTATGTATACTGTGCCAATTATTGTCCCAATAATTGTTTATATTGTCTGGGTTTTGGTGAGTGCAGTGAAGAGTAGGAGAAAATTAAAGTATATTATTAAAAAATATATATAGGAATAGATAGCTTCCTCAAGGAAGCGCTATCTAAAGCAGGAATAGATAGCCTCAAGGAAGTGCTATCTTTTCCTGCTTTAGATAGCGCTTTTTAAGCGCTATTGTTTCTTCAACCTTTAATAGCGCTTGATTTAATAGCACTTAAAAGCGTTATTAAATGCAAAAAATAAACGCTATTAAAAGCCTTTTCTGTTGTAGTGTAATAACGAAAACAACACGTATATACCATTAACCCTAGGATGAAGCGAAAAGAAAGATCAAAGCTTGAAACGAACGAGGAACAAGCTAAGCATGTCAATGTCGACAACGTCGACATATACGTAAATGCGTCATACCTTCGATGATACAAAGAAACAATCGGGTAGAATTAAATCAGACTTCGATACGAGTCGAATGACGCGATCGAAACTCGAAACTCGAAACCGATGAATGGATTGATTGAAACTCGAGCCGAAAGATCCAACCTCACTCTCTGTACTCTCATCTCTCTCTCTCTCTCTCTCTCTCTCTCTGTTTTCACTATTGAAGGTCGTGAAAAATTCGTGCAAGGTGAAATGTGAAGCCAATTTATAACCTTGATGTAACCCTGAGCACGCTTTAGCGTACAAATTTCCCACACTTGAGCGTGGGCACGCTTAGGCGTGAAACATCCCCATGCTTGAGCGTGGAACGTTTCTGCACTGCTAAGGCACCACCCTTTTTTGACATGCTCGCATGCCGACTGACACATATCCTTCCACGTGTGTACACTCCACGTTTTGACATGCCAGGACCCCGCGCTTGAGTGTTGGCTTCCATGCTTGAGCGTCTGGTTGTCCAACGTTTGAGCTTCTTGTCTTGATCTTGACCCGTTCTTTCGAGTTTCTTCGTGTTCTGAACTCGTTCCAAGGCCAAATCCACTCAAATTTGGACCAAAGCTTTATTATAACATTAAGCACATAGTCAAGTACTTAATTCACATCTTAAAAAAGTCTTGATAGAATGAGGATGTTACAAGTCATTTTGTTTTTAGTTTCCAAATTGTGATACTGATGGTTTTTTTAATTTCAAAATCCAGAGATGCAAAATCTAGGGTTTCCAAGAGGAATATTACGATTCCTTTTCATTCATTCATATGTCTTCGTTTGAAGAAGGTTAGAATGAACCATTTCCTTTGTAGTTTCCAAATCCTGCAATACGGATTAAACTTCCTTTATAGTTTCCAAATTTAGAGACGCAAAGTCTGAAATTTCTAAGAGGAATGTCATGATTTCTTTCCGTTCTTGTTTCTCCATTTGAAGAAGGTAAATATGAATCCATTTCTTTTTAGTGTAAGCATTATGCATTCACCAATTTAATTGTTATTTACATTTTCTTTACCATATGTGTCCCCAATAGAAATTCAAAAAGGCAATCTTCAACTTAAACAAAAGCACTCGCACTTTGTAGATGCCCTGACAGTATTGTTGAATTTGCTTTTGGTGGTGAACCATGATGAGGAAGCGTGATGAAGCATTAGAAGGTTCGGCAAATAAGAGGAGGGATCCCTACAACTTGCTTGGATGCACCCTTTTGTTAATAATAAATTAATTTTCACCAGAAACAAAATGATCTTTTATAGGCTTGCTAATAATTATCACTTGTTTGAAGTATTTATTAGTGAAAGTCATTTATATAAATAATGCTTTGCCTGATTTGACTTGCCAATATTTAGATATATCTTGTTCTATGTATCTTTGTGTTTTGCTACTTACTTTAACCTCATTGCCACACATGTACTGAGATTTATATTTATATTCTTTTAAAAGGCGTAGAGAGATTTGAAGCTCTTGCTATGGGTGCTGATTTAATTATCATGACAATGAGTACTGATGAAGGGTGGACTTCTGAAAACACCAAACTTTTAGAAAGGATTCAATCTACTAAGGTGTTACCATATAATCCTCTTTCTTTCTCCTTTTTCTCCTGCTATTGGTCATTATATTTAATATTATTTTGATATAGATAGAAATACAACCTTTCATTTGATGGAGAAAAATTCGAGAGATACAAGGGTTAGCATAAAGATATTGCTGCTAAATAGGCAGCATAGAACTAGATGGGTTGCCACAAAATATATCTATCTTTTGTCGAGGCTTGTAAATACAGTCTCAAGAAGCTTCAGTTAGATTATCTGGATTTATATCTTGTTCACTTTCTTGTAGCCACAAGGCATACTAGTATATCAGTGTCTTATGTTATGCTTTTCTTGAATTTGTCTTTTTCCTACATATATAGTAATTATTAGAGTTGACGTCTTAAAATGAATGATCTAACTGAGCACAATGTTTTAACATTGTATACTGTAAATACAATGAGCCTTGACTCCAAATACATGAGGTTAGAACGTAGAATCAGATAGTCAAAATGTTTTTGACCTTTTTATCTAATCTCTCTTTTTCTCAGATGGTTCATCTCTAATATCTAATTTTGTCATATTCAACATGCATGCAGGGGTTGGTTCAACTGATAGTGCTTTGGGAGGATGTGGTCCTGAACATAAATACAACCATATACCTGGAAACTACCTGGAATGTGATGGAAGAACTTATTTCATTGGGTTTGGTTCGAAGCATAGGGATCATGTGCAATTAGTGCTGCAAAAAGATCCTTTTTATGATTATGACTACAGTTTATGTGATAAGTTTGATCTAGTCATGTGAGATATTAAAATCAAGATTGAATATAAAACAACCAATCTTGTTAAGCTTGTGAGTGTTGGCAACTTTGGCAGTCTCTGATTACTTGTTATTCACACATGTTTGTTAAGGCACCCTCTAACTCCTGCATGCAATTTTTGTGGGATGATAATAAGTTGCAGCCAAGTACCTTTGCAGCCAAGACTTGTTATGTACTCGTTTATTTCAACCAATTGATGCTAATCTTGTGAAGAATTCCTTTTTCGACCAAAAATTATGATTATTTTTTTAAAAACAATGGGGGAAAAGATAGCTTCTTTGAAAAAGTGCTATTAAAGGGGATATCTTTAATAGCGTTTCTTTGAAAAAGCGCTATGGTAGGTACCCCTATGATAGCGCTTCAAAAATGCTATCTATGGTGGTACCTTTTAGTGTTCGTTTGGCCTAGCTTTTTTTGAGCTTAAAAGCTACTTCAAAGGGGAAACTAGGAATAAGACCTTTAAAATTAAAAGCTAAACTTGTTTGATAATTTCATTTTTTTTTTAACTTAAAAGCTAGTTTTAAGCTAAAAGTTGTTTGGCATAATTTTTTATACTCCTTTTAAGCTTTTGGTTTTATGTAAGATTAAAATATAAGGCATCAAATTACAAAAATTCTACATTTTACTAATAAATGAAATATTTAAAATAATGAAGAAAATGCATCAATAAAAAAAACAAAATATTTGAACAAATATTTTATAAAAATTCAAAAACAACCATAAAGTGGTATGATTTTATTTTATTTTATAAAATCTATTATTTCATTCAATATCATAAAATGGGATATTAACATTTCTATTTTCCATCAATACCGACTTCTATTAACGATTTCCATTCAATATCATATTTTTTTTTGCTGTTTGATCAAAGGATTCTGATAGCAGCAGCAACAGCAACAGCAACAACAACAGCTATTGGGTGTTAAGTGTCACTTGGAGTGTCACTTGAGTTGGGTGTTTCAAGGATCTTAGATGCAGAAAAGGACATGGGTCACTCATTGTTTGCAACTTGTACGGGAAGGGGTGGGTGAGATGATCTCCTTCTTTCTTTTTCTATTCCTAAATTATAAAAATTAATTAATACTAACATGGCAGTACCAAGACAAGGAAAGGCGTATAGAAAACAAAACAAGCAGCGGTCCTATTCGTGGGGTCGAAAAGTAAAGCGGGTAGCGAAATGAAATAGTATGCGTAGACGGGAAACAGAAAAAAAGAGAGGAAAAAAAAAGGAAGCAAAAAAAGGGTGTTACGACACAGATGGGAATCGAAGAGTGTGTTGATGAGTTAAAAGCTTCGCACAAGCTTGTGAAAAGCTCCCCTGAATGGCTTTTATGAAAGCTCCTTCTTTTTAATAAAGTTAAGCTACTTATTTTTTTTTTGTAGAGTTTTTAATTGGTATATGTTTGGCCCAGCTTCTCCTTTTAAAGAGAAGAGAAACTAAAAAAAGCTAGGCCAAACACAATTTTAATACCGCTGAGATAGATAGTGCTAAGAAATGCTGTTAAATGCAAAAAAGATAAACGCTATTGAAGGTCTTTTCTATTGTAGTGTACCACATCACAAGATAAAAAAGGTTAAAATAATTAAATCTTATTTAATTTGAATAATCAAGATTAGTAGATAAATACTTGTGATTTTTTAGATGGTCATGTGACCATTCAATAACTTTTAATCTTAACGATTTATGTATGATTGTATGGTGAAAATTTGCTTTTCTCACTTTAAAGTGTAAGATATTCTCACTAGATATGGCTATATATATAGTGTCCTCTGTAACTTCCTCATTTTCATCACCTTAATTAAATGCATGAAATATGTTGGTTTGATGATATGCTTAGGAAGGATGTTGAGAGTTAGGGTTAAATTGGATTAGAGAAGGATGAAGAGTGTTTGTGACTCTGGGCAGAACGCTCAAGCGTGGAGCAATGGAACGCTCAAGCATGATAACGCTCTAGCGTGGAGCAAGGTGGACGCTCAAGCATGGCCACTCTGACCAGTTGACTGGCAGTGATGGAATGTAAAGTGACACGTGTCGGTTACGCGTTCCAGCCGGCACGTGATGGGCAGTGCCTTGGCGGTGAGGAAACGTTAACGCTCAAGCATTGAGATGTACAACGCTCAAGCGTTGGAACGCTAAAGCATGGAGTTTTGTCAATGCTAAAGCGTGGACAGAAAAATCTATGCCTATATATAGTTCATCATTTTCACCGAGGGAAGAATTTTGCTCTTCCATTTTTTTACAGAGACAGAGAGCTCGAGGTTGAGAGGTCCAGGGAAGGTTGAAAGCTTTGATCCAAGTTTGTAGTTCGTTCGTTGATCCGATTGTAGTTCCGTTGGTGTATTCGTGATCAGCTCGATTTTTACTACAATTCTACCGGTTTGCTTTTGTGATTCGTCAAGGGTAAGCTGAGGTTCCGTATCTACCTACATTGTAGCTATACAATGTTCTTCTATGGTTTAAGCTTCTATTCACGATTTTAGCTTCGTATTAGGGTTAATGTTATAGTCTACGTGTTGTTTCCGTGATTAGGACAAGGTTGGAAGTTGCGTTTGTGATCCTTTTGGGAGAAGGAGGTTGCGGCTGTGAGGGAAGTTTGGAGAGTTTGTCGAGCTCGTTAAGTTCGTGATTGTTGCTACTTTTACTAGCAAGTTTGAGAAAGAACCACAATATCGTCGGGGAGGCAAGAATAAAATAATATATATTGATATGCGTAGGGCGACCTAAACCCTACGAGTGGTTGAGTAATCGACAACACCTAACTCACATTGGCGACTACTAGTTGGTGGTATCGATGTAGTTTTAGGCATTGTAGGTTTATCGCCAATAGGTTGATTTGATGATATGTCGAGGTTGTATGCTTGTATGTTAGTAGGATTAAAATGATACCTGTTGATATGCTTGTATGATTAGTAACATGCTTAGGGTTACTTGAATATATGCCTATGAGTAGATATAATGAATATGATTATTGGGTATGATTATGATTGCTTATGATATGATGTTTATGATTACCTGTTGTATGAGTAGAGATAGGCAGCAATTCCTGATAAATTGGGAGATGAGCATGTGGTGAGGATTTCGAGGATATATAGATATGTTGTAGTGCTCAACTTAGAGATCTTGTTGATACATTCATGTTGATATATAAAGTTGATATCCGGTTGTATCGGAGAAAATTGGTCGTAGTTGTGTACAAGTTGTGGTTGAGGCACTAAGTTGTTGATCCCGAGATGAGTCGGTGAGATTCATGTTGCATCGTTGTTGTTCATCACTATGTTAGCGTACGGGCGATCAATCTTGCCTGCGGGAAGATGATCGTACCCATCAGTTGTTGACGGGCGAATATCCTGACCTGGCCTGCGGGCGGGGGGATATGTCGTTGCCGTGAGTTGAGTAATTGATGGTCGAATATTCTGACCTGGCCTGTGGGCAGTGGAATATGTCGTACCCATGAGTTGAGTTGAGCCTGAGGACTGTTGGCCGAACCCTGCATTACGGGAGGTGGCTCAGTGATGAATGAAGCATCTTGATCTGTTGGGGATGTCGCATCGTGATCGCGTCCATATAGTTGTTAGTTGCATGAGTGTGAGAGACAGTAGCTAAGAGAGAATGGCTTGGGAGATGATTGCTTGATACTGTTGTGCTGTTGGATGTTGCTATCAGTATAGCTTATTTATAGCTGTTTCCCTATTTATGATGTATTGTTGTTTCTTATCTCCCGTATCCTTCTATGTTGTATTTTATTCTCGATCGCACGAGAAGATTCTGTTGAGGAGCTGCCAGAGGAGATTGACGGCACATCTGTTGAGCCTGATGCTGGCGGGAGAGCCCCGGATCCCAGTGTTGGGAGATTTTGAGTTGCTGTACATGGACGATGACCGTTACTGGGAGATTGATTACTCTCCGCGATGAGTAGTGTATACTTTAGAGCTTGGGGATCGTCCAAGAGCTACTAAGTAGGAGACTTCCACATCGCATAGAGACTGCCGTTGGAGAGGCTGTGGAACAGGCCATGGGACTATCATCATGACTTAGATTGTGGTTGGAGATCTCACGCATCCTCTAGGGCTGGTTATGTGACTCGAGGCCGACGTCATCGTGCTGAGAGGAGGATGATGGAGTATCGTTGTCGTCAGACCGTGATGTCTGAGAGTGAGATCGAGTATGAGGCATTGCAGACTTATCGCCGGAGACAGCGAGCATCTATGGGGAGTTCCCGTTATCCCCGTTAGAGTTGTGTCAGGGGTAGTGGTCGTAGTAGCTATGGCCAGTGAGTCTCTTCTTTTTGTGAGCATATCTACTTTGGGTGTAAGGAGAGGAAGTCTCATGTACTTATGTATTTTGATTTTGCTACCATGCTTTCCATCTGTATATGTTATAGTAGTTGCGTACTCTGATGACAGTCGAGGTTGGTTGTTGTAGGCTCTACTGATGGAGCTAGTACTTTGATATATGTATGATATGTATATGGTTGTGGTATCAGTGTTGGTTGTTTTTAATATTTCGGCATTTTATATGATCGCGCTATGCTACAACGTTGAGAATATAAGTTCGGGTTACTGAATGAGACTTTCGAGGAGGGGTTGTCTTATCCTCCAATGATTATTATTTATTTGTTCAGATTGATCCTCTAACTTTTTTGAATGAAACTCATCTTCTCACATTGAAAAGTTAGAGAATGTTACTTTGTTTCCATTAGATGTGTCTTATGACGTAATGAAAAGTCTCATGCATGTAGCACATAAGTTGGACTAATTTGACTATGTTGGCAATTGAGGTTCAAAAGCTCAAAAACCATATTTCTCATGTGATTCTCGGCCAAGGAACAAATCCTAACAAAAATGGATGTAAATCCATGATTAATAAAAATGATTCTAAGATATTTTTGTACGTAGAAAATCCATTAATGAGTTTTTGGAAAATCAACCTAAAATAACCTTAATACGAAGCTAAAACCGTGAATAGAAGCTAAAAGCATAAGAGACCATTGTATACCCACAATGTAGGTAGATATGGAACCTCGACTTACCCTTGGTGAATCTCAGAAGTAAACCGATAGAATTGGGGCAGAAGTCGAGCTGATCACGAAAACACAACCGGAACTGCAATCGGATCAACGAACGGATCACCTCCTCGCATCAAAGTTCTCAACCTCACCTCTGTATCTCTCAGCCTCGAGCTCTCTGGACTTAAGTTCTCCAAAACTCCTCCCCATGGTGAAAATGAAGGCTATTTATAGAGGTTACATTCGGCTGACAACGCTTTAGCATTCAGAATCTCCACGCTTTAGCGTTCCAATGCTTGAGTGTTGGCTTCCTCAACGCTTGAGCGTTGGCTTCCTCAATGCTTGAGCGTTGACGTTTCCTCACCGCCAAGGCACCGCCCCTCACGTGCCATCTGCGACGCGTAACTAACACGTGTCACTTTACGTCCCATCACTGCCAATTAACTGGTCAGAGTGGCCACGCTTGACCTTCCACCCTGCTCCACGCTAGAGCATAGCAACAACAGATTCAGCAAAAGTTCTATTTTTTCTTTCAGCTTTCCATTCATTTCAGGAGAATAAGGTGCAGTTTTCTCATGAATTATTTCATGGGAATTGTAAAAATCATTAAAAATTTCAGAATCATATTCCGTTCCTCCGTCACTTCTAAATCTTTTTACTTTCTTATTTAGTTGATTTTCAACTTCAGAAACAAATGATTTAAACATTTCAAAAGCATCACTCCTATTTTTCATAAGGTATACATATGTGAAATTAGAGCTATCATCAATAAAAGTAATAAAATATCTTTTACTATTTCTAGTTAACACTCCATCAAATTCACATATATCAGAATGTATTAAATCAAGAGTTTCAGTTCTCTAATTACCGACTTATGAAGAGTCGTAGTCATTTCAGCTTGTCTACAGAATTCACATTTTTCAAAATCATTTATATATAGTTTAGGAATTAATTCCAAATCGCTCAAATTTTTAACAATGCGTTTATTAACATGACAAAGTCTAGAATGCCAAACATTAAAAGAGCACAGCATATAAGAAGAAATAATTTTATTCATCTTAATGTTCAACTTAAACATGCCATCAGTAGCATAACCCTTTCCTACAAAGACATTGTTCTTTGTAAGAGTATACAAATCAGCCCCAATGGTCTGAATAAACCTAGCCTTGTTAAGAAGATAGCCCGAAACCAAATTCTTTCCCATCTCTGGAGTATGCATATCATCCTTAAGAACCACAATCTTTCCAAAGGTAAACTTTAATTCCACATCTTCTGTCCCAGCAACAACAGTGGTGTGTGAATCACCGAACAGTACTTTCTGGTTTTCAGCAGCAGAATAAGACTTAAACAAAGACCTATCACAACAGACATGGCGTGTTGCGCCCGTGTCTGCCCACCACCCCTCGGATCTGTAACACCCCCTTGGGCATTACATCTTGAACACGTGCGGAATTAATTTTAAAAGGGAATTGCTGGTTGCTGTCGGAAAATAATAATTTACTTTAAGTCAGAAAACTCGAGTGTAAAAATTTTCTACGTAATACTTCGAAAAAGTGATACACACATCACAATAATAAAATCACATTATACTTGACGACTCACATAAACTGGGTTTATTCATAAATCATTTCACCATCACATATAAGCTTTCCTGAAACTGTTTTTCATTCGGAAGTTCCAAACCATACAAACGTTTTCAAAACCACATATACCGACTTTCTCAACTTAAACATTGAAATCCTAAGAGCTGGTCTAATAAAAGAACTCTAAGAACAATAAAGCATACTACCTAGCATACGTCGTACAAATGAGACTGGGCCTCATCGTCAACAGTCCACACATCTTTGTCGGCTCAAGCTACAGGGTCCTGAAGTGACCTAGATGACCGTTGGGAAGTATCTGTACACGTATCCAAAAACACAACAGGGTGTCCAACATGTACAGGCAAGGGTGAGTAACCAATATATGGATTTAAACGCGATAACTACATGCACGACACACAAAACAACATATGAACATATGTAGTATCAACACAGCATAGTAGCAGAAGTATCACGAGACGACACACTAGGTAACAACATGCCCAAATGCATACCATAAATCGCAATATATCATGTTAGTCAATTAGCAGCATAAGACATCTTTGAAAACAGAATAGTGATGTACAATAAGTAAATGTAATCATTAATAGCCATGCAATGCAATGCGATGTACATGACTCAATGCCATATGCCACAAGGGTAAAACTCTGACCCCTACTCCATGGAGCTAACAAAACGTGGGAGAGAGTGAATGGGAGGACATGTTCTGTGTATGCCAGCCATGGGCAAGATGCTACAACATTCGTAACGTGCACGTATCTGGCTTTACGGAAACACTCTACACCAACATGAAAAGTGCGACATCTAGTAGCGGAGATCAGTGTATTGCTCGGATTCGCCACGACACAGAAGAATCACCAACTGGTCTCATGTCAGCCCCTCCAACCCTGATACCTCCAAAGACCATTTAAGATCATCACCGTAAGATTCGCACCAGCATCTAGGTGTAAGCTCAATCTCCTAGGCTCAAGGCCTTACAAACTCATGCAATGAAATGCCAATGCTTACACAAGGCAGATGCAATAAAGCAATATCTATCCACCGAATAAACCTCAAGTTTCACTAAGGTTCTCTTCCTTAGGAACTATACGCGTCTTCGTATTATAAAACTTTTATCCACCGGATAAATATCGTGATCCCTCCGAGATTGAGTCATCACAAGACTAAAACAATGGAACAACTTTTCTTGGATCCGGACGACCGGTCCGTGATCAAACTACTGCTTCAAAACCCAAAATGTTTCATGTTTGTGTTTGTGTCTTATGAATTACATCTCAAGTCCTAAGTGTTATGAAGAAGGATTAACAATATTCTTAAATAAGTCTTCGATCCTTTCTAAGATATTAATTCCTTGAGTTTCAAGTAATGAAAAGAGTATTGATTCACTTAAGTCTTATGAAGTCATTGATGAACTAAGTCATCAATGGTATAGTGCATGGTCTTGTTCCACCATATACTATAATTAATTATCTCTTTTCTTTTTCTCAAAGTTAATTACTTAAGTTAGGTTTCCATGCGTAAAACTTTACGATTTGAGTTGAAAACTTTCGGTTTTAAGACTTTGTAAGCCAAAACCTTTCTAATTGAAAACTCATTTGATTTAAGAGAATTTTGATACTTGCTTGAAGTAAAGTACCTTAACTAATTTGAAAAAGGTTTTTCCGTATTAACTTAGTATAAAACCGTGATCTCAGTTAGCATAAAGAAATGGAATTTTATTTCGTTTTCAAACTATGATTCAATTAAATCAAAACTTTAGGACAAAGTCCTCTTTATACTTTGAAGGTTGAATGTTAACTTAGTTTTTAAAATGATTGTGACATCCCATTAAGCCTAAGATAACTTCATATTAATTTTACTTTCATGAAATCACTTTCATCATTTTATTTTTAAAACACTTATTTAATTGAATAACTATGACTAAAGTGAAACATATTTTCACCTTAGTTAAAACAGCTAAGGGTCGAAACCCTAGTTGAACTTTGCACTGGTGGAAAATAAACTTTTCACGTCAGGGATTGAACATCTGTTAATGATAAACAGATGTTAAAAATGGACGTGGTGGAAAACTTGAAAATAAATTGTGCATGGAACACACTTTTTGGTGATGGAACATAGAGGTCTTGAAGAGTTCATAGAAATTGGTTTCATGATGATAGGATTTTTCTATGACTTTCTAGAGATTTTTGAAGAAAGTTTCATGAAAGTGGATGATGATGATTCATTGCATAATCTTACCAAATGCATGAAGAAGAGCATATAATTGATCTTGGAGAGAAGAGATTACCTCTAGAATGATGGAAAATTGAAAGGATCAAGCAAGTTGTGCTTCACCAAATTTCTTATGGATCACTTGAGAAAATGAAATACATAGATGTCAAGACAATGAAGCAAGGAACAAGTTTACTAACTTGAGTAAAGAGAGTTTACCTTTTGATTGGTGGGAAAATGGAGAGAAAGTGAAGAACACTCAAGAACACCAAGAACAAGGGAGAGAAAACTAAAATTCTAACTTTGATATTGAAAAATCATAACACAAGAAAGGTTTTTGTGTTTGTAGCCAAAATGAGGTAATGGAGGGTTAGTGAGGGCTATATAGGCGTGGGAAAACAAGGGACAAAGAGGTCCAAGCTTTGCTCATTTAAGGACAAAAGGGTGAATTCTCTTAGGGACAAAATTGTCATTTAAATAAAAGACTAAGGAAATAAACGTCATTTCATCTCTAACGCCATAAATATCTAGATATTTTTCTAGAGGCAATGATGATGGGTGGTGAGTCACAGGGCCAAAAATGTATTTTCATAAATTCCCTGGGGCAAAAGAGTCATTTCATCTAGGGACAAAATTGGAATTTCATCAAATGGTTAAAGACATAATGGTCCTTTCACCTTGTCATCATTTATGACCTTGGTGAGTCACTTGCATGACTCACCTAGGTGAGTTGTCATTGAAGTGACTTCATATTTATCCGTTAGCAGGTCTCGGAAATCCCGTATTCAGCTCCGTTGTTCACACGATTTAGGTTTTACGCCCGAATAACGTATAACGACTTATTTATTTTGAAAATTTTCAAAATAACCAATTTTGTTGGAAATTCGATTTAAAACCTAACCGTTTCGTTCACGAGTCCAAATTAGGTTTTATGATCAGTAAAATCTTACTGTCAGTGAAAACTCAGACCTGGGTCTGTCTGAATTTTCAACCCAAAATTTAACCGTAACTCTCTACGATAATGTAGAGTATGAATATGATTTTGGTTTATCCAAAATCATTTTCTAAGTCTCGGATAAAATATAAACTTATTTATGTAATTTACCGATCTTAGAAAGCAGCGAAAATCGGGGTGTTACGTTCCTACCCCACTTAAAAAAATTTCGTTCTCGTAATTTCGTGACTCAAAATTAGACAAGATTTCTTAATCTCCATGTTCCACATCGTACTCTCCGTATGTAATTTTCCCTTAGGTAACATCGGTAACCTAATAACAAACTTCATACTTATTCTCCATTCGATTTACCATTAAAATCAAATCATTTATCCTCTATCCATACTTCTTCTCCTTAATAACTTACCTTAATCTCGCACATGTGAGTGATATAATTAAAACTCAACCACTTTTCCTTCAATACTAATCTATTGAAGAAGTCTTCCTCCGACATATTTAACTCTTACTATTAACACCAAGATTTAAACTACAATACACATTCCTTTTATAACACATTCATCAGTTCCGAACCAAGGTATCCAATCTTAGTCTTAATTAGTTCCTTTTTGAACGTAGTCCACCTCTCCAATTTACACCATACTCACGCATCACAACCTTAAAGAACATGATTGCACCTCTTAATGCGGCTACAACCAAAAAGAAATCGCATCCGGTAGAATTATCCAAATTCATAAATCTTGAATTTTTATAACAACTTAGTTTTACTCAAGAACTCCTCTTTTATGTTTATATTCAGCTTAGGTAAAACAACTAAGAACACTTAACTTTACGACTTGAGTTGAAATCTCTCGGTTTTAAGACTTTGTAAGGCAAAACCTTTCTAATTGAAAATTCATTTGATTTAAGAGAATTTTGATACTTGCTTGAAGTAAAGTACCTTAACTAATTTGAAAAGGGTTTTCCGTATTAACTTAGTGTAAAATCGTAATCCAAGTTAGCATAAAGAAATGGAATTTTATTTCGTTTTCAAACTATGATTCAATTAAATCAAAACTTTAGGACAAAGTCCTCTTTATACTTTGAAGGTTGAATGTTAACTTAGTTTTTAAAATGATTGTGACATCCCATTAAGCCTAAGATAACTTCATATTAATTTTACTTTCATGAAATCACTTTCATCATTTTATTTTTAAAACACTTATTTAATTGAATAACTATTACTAAAGTGAAACATATTTTCGCCTTAGTTAAAACACCTAAGGGTCGAAACCCTAGTTGAACTTTGCACTGGTGGAAAATACACTTTTCACGTCAGGGATTTAACATTTGTTAATGAAAAACAGATGTTAAAAATGGATGCGACGACAAACTTGAAAATAAATTGTGCATGGAACACACTTTTAACATCGGTTCCCTAACAACCGATGTCAAAGGTGGAAACGTGGTGGCAAACCTGTAAATAACTGGTGGAGAGAGGAAACTTTTAACATCTGTTGTAAAGAAACCGATGTTAAAAGTCAATTTTAGCATCTGTTTATTTATAACCGATGTTAAAAGTTTTGACCCCACCAACTATTTACAAGATTGCCACCACATCCTAACTTTTTAACATCCGTTGTTTTACAACCGATGTTAAAAGTCAATTTTTAACATCCGTTGGTTTACAACGGATGTTAAAAGTCACTTTTAACATCCGATTTTTGGACAACCGATGTTAAAAGTCATTAAACTGTATAACATTAACATTCTCATTCCCTCTCAGTCCCGCGCCCTAAACATTTCAACGTTGACAGTGTTCTCAGTCCAGCGCTTCTCCTCCGTTCGTGAGCCACCGTAGAACCACCACCACCACTTCCTGCGACGCAAAGGTAACTCTCTCTTCCCTGTTTTTATTTGCTAAAGCCCTAAATTCTTATTTGCTAAATACTTTTTTGGCTACATTGCTCAGAACCACCGCAACAGAACCACCCCAAATCCCTCTCTTCTGCAACTTAACCACTGCGCCCCCTATTCTACTTGGTAAGTGCTCTCCTTCATTTCCCTTCTACTTGGTAATCCTTCTTTATTATTAGTGTTTAGCATTGTCTCTATTTTAATTAGTTGAATATTTTATGAAAGAATGAAATGAGGTGATGAATGTATCTTTCTGACCAACAAAATAAAAAATATTTAATAAGTTGCTTACTCTCCCTTAAAGAAACTAGTGAAATTATTAGGTTCTGTTTGACAAAAATAACTAATAAGCTAGCTGAAAGTAGGGTGGACTGTTCATAGGAAGTTGTACAACTATGCATTTTGAGTTTTTGGTAAACTTAAACAGTCTTGAGCTTACAAATTGAGCAAAGACTTTTAGGCTTTGCTTGTAAAATCTTAATAGTCGAGGGGTTTAGATTCTATTATAGGACTTAGGGTTTAGGCCTACAATTTCAAGTACTGCTTTTCCAGTCTCCCCTCTTGTGCTCATATTGTATAAATATATCTACAGAACGTGGATATGGATCGTAGTTGGATGGTTAGTAGATGCACAAGTGATGAGTGTCGGAAGGGAGTGGAAGAGTTTCTTGAATTTGCTCAAAGAAATCTTCCTGATAGTAATGGAAGGTTTAATTGTCCTTGTGTCAGATGTTTGAATATGAGGAAATGTGAAGTTAAGCAAATACGTGAACATCTTATTTGTGAAGGGATTTGCAAGAGTTATACAAGATGGATAAGGCATGGTGATGACTTGTTAAACATGCCAAGTGTGTCCCAAAGTGAGGAAGTTGATGTAGATATGGAGGACGATCGACTAGAGGACATGATCCAGTGATGTGGATAAGCCTTTGTATCCGGGGTGCACTATATATACACGGTTGTCGGCAGTGTTAAAATTGTTTAGTGTGAAGGTGAGAAATGGGTAGAGTGATAAAAGCTTCACCAAATTGCTTGAGTTGTTGAACAGCATGCTTCCAGAAGGCAACACATTGTTGAACCATAACTATGAGGCGAAGAAGGTACTCTGTCCGATGGGTATGGAGTATAAGAAGATACACGCATGCCCTAATGACTGCATACTATACAGGGGTGTGTATGAAGGGATGCATGACTGCCCCAAGTGTGGGGTATCATGGTACAAAGTGAAGGATGGTGATTCTAGTTGTGATGTGATCACAAGGGTCCTCCTGCGAAGGTGTTGTGGTATCTTCCAATAATTCTAAGGTTCAAGCGATTGTTCGCTAATGCAAATGACGCAAAGAACATTAGATGGCACACAGATGAGAGGAAATGTGATGGAATGCTTCGCCATCCAATTGATTCTATGCAATGAGAGAGAATTGATAGTTTGTTTCTGGATTTCGGAAATGAGCCAAGAAACCTTAGGCTTGGACTTGCTACGGATGGAATGAATCCGTTTGGTCCCTTGAGTAGTATCCATAGTTCATGGCCTGTTCTCGTCATAATTTACAATCCACCTTCTTGGTTGTGCATGAAGTGCAAATACATGATGTTATTTATGATGATTTCGGGCCCAAAACAGCCAGGAAATGACTTAGATGTTTATCTAAGTCCCTTGATTGAAGACTTGAGAAAGCTGTGGGTGGAAGGCGTTGATGTGTTTGACGGCCATTACAAAGAGACTTTCAAGATGCATGCCATGTTATTTTGCACCATCAACGACTTTTCAGCATACGCGAACTTGTCCGGATATAGTGTTAAGGGGCATAAAGCATGCCCTATATGTGAAGAAGGCACATGCTTAACTCAATTGCAACATGGAAGGAAGACAGTTTACCTAGGGCATCGTAGATTTCTCAGATGTGATCACCCATATCATAGATTAAAAAAAGCTTTCAACTGATCCTAGGAGAATGGAACTGCTCCGACGGCCTTAAATGGAGAGAAAGTTTATCAAAAGGTGAAGGACATCAGTGTTATCTTCGGAAAGGCCCAAAAGAAGGCAACTGAGAAAAACATATGGAAGAAGAGGTCGATCTTCTTTGATCTTCTATACTGGTACAAACTTGATGTCAGACACTGTATTGATGTCATGCATATGGAGAAAAATGTGTGTGATAGTCTAATCGGAAGGCTTGTCAACATTCAGGCCAAGACAAAGGACGGTGTGAATGCTCGTCTAGATCTGGTTGCAATGGGTATACGAGAGCAGTTAGCTCCACAGCCAAAGGATGGTAAGCGGACATATTTGCTTCCAACATGTCATACTTTGTCAAAAAAAAGAGAGAACAAGTTTTTGTGGGTGTCTACGAGGCATCAAAGTGCCGCAGGGTTACTCTTCAAATGCCAAGAGGCTTGTCTCAAATGATCTCAAATTGGTTGGCTTAAAGTCTCATGATTGGCACGTCTTGATGCAACAACTACTACCAGTGGCTATTCGTGGTATTGCTCCTAAAAATGTCAGACATGCCATAACTAGGTTGTGCTCATTCTTCAATGCTATATGTAGCGAAGTCATTGACCCCCAAAAGTTGGATGAGTTGGAAGATGAGGCTGCTATAATCTTGTGCCAATTGGAGATGTATTTTCCTCCTTCATTTTTCGACATCATGGTTCACTTAATTGTTCATCTAGTGAAGGAGATTAGATTATGTGGCCCATTTTATTTAAGGTGGATATACTCGGTTGAGCGATACATAAAGATCTTGAAAGGGTATGTGAAGAATCTACACTGTCCTGAATCATCTATTGTTCAAAGGTATGTTGTGGAAGAAGCTATTGAGTTTTGTCAAGACTACCTTTCAGAAGCAGAGGCTATAGGGATTCCTAAGCGCCGTCATGAGGGAAAATGTGTCGGTAAGGGTACACAAGGTATAAAGGTTAATAGCAAGGCTCGGGAGGAAGTGCTTCAAGCCTATTTGCATATATTGAATAACATTGATGAGGTTGCACCTTACTTATATGCTCACAAACAAAAGGTCAAGGAAGAAAACCCTAGAAGGAATGAAAAATGGTTGTTGAAGCATCATAACAAGACTTTCGTAGCCTGGTTTAAGTAACAAATTACAAATGATCATATTGCTTCCGATACATTACAATAGCTAACACAGGGGCCACGTCTTGAAGTCATATGTTGGAGTGGATATGATATCAATATGTTTTCCTTCTATACAAAGGTACAAGATGACAAGAGTACCATGCAAAACAGCGGGGTTATGATCGTATATGAGTCGATGCACTTCTCTAGTTCAAAAGATACAAATCCCGTTATGTCATCGATATTTTACTTTGGACTCATTGAAGAGATTTGGGAGGTCGATTACACTAAATTTCAAGTGCCTGTTTTTAAGTGTATGTGGGCTGACAGTAACAATGGTGTGCAAACCGATGAATTAGGATTTACATTGATAGACCTTGACAAGGTAAGTCATACGGAAGAGCCTTTCATCATGGCTTCCCAAGCAAAACAAGTGTTTTATATCAATGGTCCTTTTAACAAAAGGTGATCAGTTGTTCTCCATGGATAAAGCATGCATAATGGTATCCATGAAAATCAAGATTCAACTCTTGATATTCCAGAGACTTTTTCTTTCTCAACACGGATGCCTACTTTTATTGAGGAAAATGTAGTGGACGATATACTTGCCAATCGTGATGATCATCATGAAGGGATATTGATCTAAACTTGACCATAGTGTAAGTTGTATTTAAATTAAAGTAGGCTTATATTTATTTATCCATAATGAATGGTATGTTCTTTTATTTATCCATGTTAAAGTAGGCTTGTTTGTATTTATCCATGTTATAGTAGGCTTATTTTTATTTATCCATTCTTATATACTAACCTAATTTATTATTTTTTGTCTAAATAAGCATACATGGCTGATCCAGCAGGCATTCCTCCTTCTCCTTCACATAGCGGGTCAGGAGATGCATGCCCCAAAAAAAGGGGTAGATCAGCCACAAAGTTGTGATCGTTGGCCCTGAGTCGTTGTAGTGATCAGCGGCTTCCTATTGAGTTTGATACATACAGGGGGCCATAGGGCCGAATGTTGACAAATTCACCGGTTTTGTGGCCCTCGAAGCTCGAAACAGGGTTAGCATTCTCATTGAGGAATGGGCTTAGGTACCGAGTATCATGAAGGATCAAATTTGGTCTTCAATCTTGATATTTTACTTTTATCCTCTCTATTTGTATCTATTAATTGTATTTACTCGTATTATTATCATACACTAATATTTTCTCCATTTTGTTTTGTAATGTAGCTGACCTTTGATGTCTCGAATACTCTTGAATGTAAGAAGAAATGGCTTTCTTATGCCGCGAAGCGGTGGACGGGGTTCAAGACCTATTTGGGCAATAAATACATTTTTGCGAATAAAGACAACAAATCTCCACTTGACACATACCTTACATTGATCAGGAGATGTGGGATAGGTTTGTTGTGAGCCGACAAGACCCTGCCTTTCTGGTTAGTTTCCCGTTATATATTTTTTTTTTATAATAGGCCTATCTAATTTATTTATTTATTTAACTTAATGGAGTACATGTTATTTGTAACAGGAGAAAAGGGAAAAGGCTAAAGAAATCCCAAAAGAAGAATATCTACCCCACCATATGTCTCGTGGTGGCTATCGTATGGCTCGGAAGAAGGTTATGGAGGAGAAGCTGAAAAAGATGCAAGAAGAGGCCAAAAAGAAGCAAGAAGAAGAGGGAGCCGATGGAGAAACAATTGTTAATCCTCCATCTCCACCCCAACGCCATGAATCATGGATGGAAGCCCGAAAGACAAAATTGGGATATTTTAGAGCTGAGCCCTCACACATTGTCGCCGAAAAGATTGTAAGTAATTAATATTCAATTCTACTTGTAATTAATAAAGTTAAGTAAACACTATCTTACACATATTTTGTGAATTTCCCCTTGTAGACATCGTTAGTGGAACAAAGCTCGCAAGGATCCTTCGTTCAACATGAACATAGGGATATCCTGAGCACTGCCCTAGATAAAGATGACCACCCTGGCTTTGTAAAGGGTGTTGGAGGGCTAGTGGGCATTCGGCAATATCAGGGACCACGAGTCCATGTTGGAATTCGAATCTGTAACATCCCGATTTTTCTGTGACTCTGATCGAGCTGGTTAACCTCGATCGGGGCTTTGGATGATTGTGTGAATTGTTGTGTGTTAGTTTTAGACCTAGTTTGAAGCTTAGGAATAGGCTTGAACAAGGTTGGAGGTGCCTAAGGCGTTAAACGAGTAAATGTGGAAGCTAGAAGTTCTTCTCTCGCTGAGATGATGCTCAAGCGTGGGAGAATTCAACGCTCAAGCGTTACAATGCTTAAGCATGGGAGGAGACGGACGCTCCAGCGTGCTGAGTGCGCTGTGCAGCTGTTCTGAGTTTGGATGCATGTGAGACACGTGTCAGGTCAGGAAGCAGGCGGAGTGGACGAGGTCCCACGCTCAAGCGTGGAGAGACCCCACGATCGAGCGTGGCAACGCTCAAGCATGCAACTTGATGAACGCTTAAACGTGCACAACAGATCAGGTTAGTGGAGTTTTCTCTTCTTCCTCATTTTGCACGAAAATCATTAAGTGTTCTGCAAGCTAGAGAGAGGAGCTCTGAGATTTCTAGAGAGAGAAAGCTCGGTTTCGAAACGATCGAAGTACCGGAACACGATTCTGACAGCACCGTTATGATCACGGCTGAGTTATCTACAATCTGACGGATTGGTTTTTTGATTCGCCTGAGGTAAACTCGAATCCTTAACACGTGTTCTTCGTGTTCTTGGTGTTCTTCGAGTCTTTACCCTTTTTCTTTGATTATTGAGCTTGCCCTGGGGCTAACACTATGGTGCATGTGTTGTGCTCGTGATTAGGGCAAAGTTCGCGCTCGCGGTGGTGCTACATTTGGAGCTGTTCTTGGGCTGTTCTTGGAGCTGCCATTGAAGGGGGCTGCGAGCTTGAGGAAGGAGGAACGAGCCGGTGATCGCGTGGATTTGCGTGTCGATAGTTCAGGTGGGGAGAAAGAAACTGTTATCGTCGGGAAGGCAAGCGTAGTGTAGAATGTATGCATGTGTATGGGAGCGTTAAACCCTACTAGAGGTTGAGCCCGTGGCAAAGTACCTAAACCCTAGGTGTAGGTAACTTTGGGGCTATCACCGCTATGTTAATACCCTAGGCTAGACGACGTTGTTGAGGTTGATTTGATATGCATGCTAAAATGCCTATGTGGTTATTTGTGTATCTGCCTATATGATGATTTGTGTATTAGCATGCTTGTTGATATGATGATGTTATTACTGTTGTTGGCATTATGTAGTTTGTGATAATTGTCGTGTGGTGGCGGAATGCCGTAGTATTAAGTTTGGCTGTATGTCGTGCTATTTATCGGGTCGATACTGTGGATGGTGCCGTTGCTGTTATGCTGTTGATTTGAGGCTGTGGCCGTGTGGATGTAGTGGCATCGTGTTGTTTTTGATTAAGAGTTTGGCGTGAGATCCGGTATCAAACCCATTGAGGATGTTTGTGGCATATCATAGCATATTTGATCCCAATGGGGGATGCCCAAGTGGGGGCGAGATGTGTAACACCAATCCCGAGGCGGGATGTCCAATTGGGGACGTTATTGATCCTTACGGGGATGTCCAAGTGGGGACGTGAATTATTGATCCTTATGAGGATGTCGAAGTGGGGACGTATTCTATTGATCCCGATGGGAATGTGCAATTGGGAACGTTATTGATCCCGACGGGGATGTGCAATCGGCCGACATGCATATAGGGATTAGTATCCCTCGTAGAGGTTTGATCTGAAAGAATAATTCCTTGAGATGGATGTGATGTGTGACTCGAGAGATGGCTGTTGGAATGTTGCATGTTTTCTGTTGCTGTGTGCTACATGTGTATATACTATCCTATTGCCCCTCTCCCATGTTTGATGATACATGTTTCTTATCTCCTCGTCTTTTCTCGGTGTGCTTTTTGTTTTGTGGGAAGACCCCGTGGAGGAACCAGATGCTGAAGAGCTGGATGGCAACCCTTACGAGCCGGATGCTGGTGGACGAGCTACGAACCCCAACCCTGAGAGGTTTTGAGTTTTCGGTACCAGAGGAGGATGAAGAACATGGTAGTTCATGATATCGCCGTCATCAGTGACGGGATTTCCGCCAATGCGTCTGTGCCAGGAGTGTGCTGTGAGGATCTTGATGTATTTTGAGTGGGGGTGGTGAGTGCTGCCAGCATGAGAGTTTCTGACCTTTTGATGTATTTTGTTATGGTTAGTTTTGTTATACTTTGTGTGTACATATTATTACTGTAGCCCTACTGGTGGGGCAATTGATGCATGTATATATATCTTTATGTTTTGCAGCTGTGTACTTTGATTTTATGCGTGCTTTAGTTTATTTCTCGTTTAGTTTTGATTATCCTTCCGCTTTGCTTCGCTTGTGTATAAAGCGTGCTAACGTTCATAATATGGTTTAAGGTTAGTTAATATCTTAGGTTCTTTAATGGAACGGCGGGTCGTCTCAGAATCAACAGCGACGAGCGGGAGCTCATTAAGTAGGAGCTTAAAAGAGAGATGTTTCCGGAGCTTATGGAATCATTCATAAAGGAGATGTCATCTAGGGGGCTTAGTTTTTCCCAACAAAGCCCAATGAGCAAACCTTCTCAGCATGTGAGCACAATGGGGAGTTGTGAGGATGCACATAAGGCAGTTGAGGCACCTTTATCCCAGGTATTCACATTAATCATTCAATTACTTATGTCTTCTTCATTTACAAATGACATGATTTAACTAATGCTTTATCTTTGATGTTTAGAACATTGATGACAATGCATGTCCTTCGAAAGCTGTGTTGAAGCCAAGATCGAATGTAGGTCTTTTGGCCGCATTTGCTGCGAATGCGCTGGATAAAGAGTTTGCTATTCCCTTGGAACACGAAGGCGCTTGCGACTTGCCAGTCTTTTTTTTTTTTTTTTTTTCTGGGAAGGTTATAGGTGACATATGCCTGCCTGGTAATTGGCTAGCCAATACCGTTTTGAGTATGTGGTGCATGTAAGTACATTTTGTCATGCACCTTAGGTATTTCAATACTATAATTTATTTCAATATCGTAGGTATTTAACATTAATTTATTTCAATATCTTAGGTATCTTCATCGCTTATGTATTAAAGAGGCAATCAGGATGTGTATGGATTTTTAGACCCAAGCGTAATTCAGGGAAATTACTGCACTAATGGGGATGCGATGAAGACATACATCCTGAAGCTATTTGGTCAAACAAAGAAAAATATTTATCTAGCATCAATACTTAGGAGTAGCCATTGGCAGTTGTTGATACTTCATCCTAGCCAACACCGCGTCGTCTTCTTATGCTCGTTGTACTATAATCCGGCATCTGAATTGAAGGATGCGATTGACATGCAAGCTTTAATTTAATTTGTAACACAAATTGCTTTTGCTTTATTACATGAACATAATTAAAATTATTATTATTTTAATCATAGAGCTATGGTTGCAATTAGCATGGCTTGTGCAAATGGCAAAAGTAGGCCATCCAAGTCAAAAAGAAAGCCTGAATGGATTATCCCACGCGTAAATAGTTTATTAGTTCTTACAAAAAAATTTATAACACTAATTGTTATTATATAAGTGTACTTGATATTCAATTTCATATTGCCTTGTCGTCTCGTAGACAAGATAGCGGCTGGGAGTGTGGATGCTACGTGATGAAACATATGTTGAACGTGGTCTCTGCCACTATTATTGATGGATGACATCAGGTAACAAATATAGAATTTTGCACAAGTTAAATTATATTTTGTTTTTGTCAATGAGTTAATGTTTATTTTATTTGAACTTGTGCAGGCTTTTGACGATCAAACTCCACTCACTAAAGAGGAGATGAAAGACCTGAGGGATCGTTTTGCAAACTTCTTTCATGAGTATACTACGGAGCATAATATAGATTGTACATGATTTATGCACTTGTACTGTTGTGTTTATATTATTGTAGATTCTACGTATAACTGTGTATTGTGCATGATTAGTTTAGTTATTCTGGACTTGCTGCCCATTTTGGACTTGTGTAACTATAATTAGTTTATGTTTGAATCTGTTTCTGGACTTGTGTTCTGTACTGAATTGTGGATGATATATACTGACTGATATGCAGGGGAGGGAAAAGAATTATGTAACCCACCCGGTTTTTTTAAAAAAAATTTACCTTTAACAACGGTTGTAACCATAACCGATGTTAAAAGATCAATGTTAACATCGGTTGTGACAATAACCGATGTTAAAAATGACTTTTAACCTCGATTATCCTTACAACCGATGTTAAAAGTTTGATGACCAGAGGGAACCTTTCAGACTTGCTGCCCTACTTTTAACATTGTTTCTTGTATTAACCGATGTTAAAATGTCACTTTTAACATCAATTGACAACCGATGTTAAAGGTCATACTTTTAACATTCCTTAAATTAACGTCGCCTCCTTAACCGATGTTAAAAGTCTTTTTTAACCGATGTTAAAAGTGCTTTCTGCACTAATGTTGGATTAAGATCACTTCTTGTTTATTTTTGAAATACAAGTTACTAAAACACTTATTTGCTTTCAAAAACATTGAAGTTCAAGAACAAGCTCATGTTCTTCCTTTTGTAACCATTATGCCCGAATGCTATACCATGTGGAATGTGAAGAGTTTGCTTCACTAACTTGTCAAGTAATAGCTCAAAATGATCACAATATTATGATGAACAATAATCATACCTCATTCAACCATAAACAAGCATAAAAATCGTTACTTGATCTAGAGATCAAAGTATGGTTTTCAACATACATGAAAGCATTTTTCCATCCAAGCATACATCATCATAACATATACTAAGTGTAGGACATTATTAAAAATACGACAAAGCTCAAACAGAACTATACAGATCAATCATGGATAACATACAATTATCGGGAAAACCCCTCAGGCAAACTCCCCTTACCTTTTGAAGTCAAGTAAGGTTCTTTCCCTTCGATCCTTCAACACTTCCCTCTACACCACAAATCATCAACTCAAGCAAATCAAGCTAAACCACCAAGTGGTGCTCACAGTTTTTGGTCTGAACGATCATCCGAAGCTCATCGTATTCCACGAATCGCCAAACTACAACTACTCAACAAATCATTCACCAAACAGCATAGCACAAGTTAATAATTGAGAAGACTTGCTAATACACTATGAAGTAGGTTCGGCCTTCATTAATTAATTAGGCTAAGGATGTTGAAATTTTACTAACTCTTGGATTAATGATCCTTAAGTATGATGAAGACATAATCACTAATCATTTGTCAAAGATTTGAATCAAATCTCACCCAACCACAAGGTTAGGGTTTCGGCCATTCTTGGAAAAATAGGGAATAAATTTTTGTTTGATTCAGGCTCTTAAATGATGAACATAGAGATCTTGATGAGTTCATAGAAATTGGTTTCATGATCGTAGGATTTTTCTATGATTTTCTAGAGATTTTTGAAGAAATTTTCATGAAAGTGGATGATGATGATTCATTGCTTAATCTTACCAAATGAATGAAGAAGAGCATATGATTGATCATGGAGAGAAGAGATTACCTCTTGAATGATGGAAAATTGCAAGGATCAAGCAAGTTGTGCTTCACCAAATTGCTTATAGATCACTTGAGAAAATGAAATACATAGATGTCAAGACAATGAAGCAAGGAACAAGTTTACTAACTTGAGTCAGGAGAGTTTACCGCTTCATTGGTGGGAAAATGGAGAGAAAGTGAAGAACACTCAAGAACACCAAGAACAAGGGAGAGAAAACTAAAATTCTAACTAGGATCTTGAAATATCATAACACACGTAAGGTTTTGTGTTTGTAGCCAAAATGAGGGAATGAAGGGTTAGTGAGGGATATATAGGAGTGGGAAAACAAGGGACAAAGAGGTCTAAGCTTTGTTCGTTTAGGGACAAAAGGGTAAATTCACTTAGGGAGGCATGATTTAAAATAATATATATTGATCATAGGACAACCTAAACCCTACTAGAGGTCGATTGGCCGATACGTTGATTTTAGTGTATGTCGAGGTTGCTTGTTCTGTGATTGGATGTTTAATATAATATATGTGATATGTATGTTGTGCCAATTATATGTTTATGGTTACTTAATTATTTATCTGTGAGTTGATTTTATTATAGAACCTGTTTCTGGTTGCTTTATGATGTGATGTTGTGACTGCTGATGTTTGAATAGAGATAGACAGTAAATTCGGATAAGTTGGGAGATGAATATGTTGTGAGAAAGTTGAGGATATATATATGTTATAGTGCTCAACCTAGAGATCCAGTTGATCGGTTTATGTTGTGATTTAAAGTTGATACCCAGTTAAGCCGGAGGAAAGTTGGTCGTGGTTGTTATAAGTCGTGGTTGAGACACTAAGTGTTGATTCGAGATGAGTCGGTGAGGTTCATGTTGCATAGTTGTTGTTCATCACTGTGTTGACGTATGGGCGATTCCGATCTTGCCTGCGGGGAGATGATCGTACCCATTAGGTATTAACGAACTGGCGAATGTCTCGACCTACCCTGCGGCCGGGAGGATATGTCGATACCGTAAGTTGCGTTGTTGACGAGTGAATATTCTGACCTTGCCTGCGGGGGGGGGGGGGATATGTTGTACCCATGAGACGAGTTGAGCCTGCGGGCTATTGGCCGAACCTTGCATTACGGGGGGTGGCACAAAGATGAATAAGACATCTTGATCTGTTGGGGATGTCGCGTCGTGATCACGTCCATATAGCCGTTAGTTGCATGAGTGTAAGAGACAGTAGTTAAGAGAGAATGGTTTGGGAGTTGATTGATTGACACTGATGTGTTGTTGAGTGTTGCTATCTCTATAAATTATTCTATATCGGTTTTCCCATTTATGATGAATTGTTGTTTCTTATCCCCTATATTTTCTCTATGTTGTATTTTATTTATTCTCGATCGTACGAGAAGATCCTGTTGAGGAATTTCCAGAGGAGATTGATGGCATACCCGTTGAACCTGATGCTGGCGGGAGAGCCTCGGATCCCACTGTTGGGGGACCTTGAGTTGCTCTATGCAGAGGACGACCGTCTCTGGGAGACTGACAACTCTCAACGAAGAGTAATGTATACGGGCCCGACTACCGTATACATTATAGTCGAGGTTGGGTAGACAGTCTTAGTTTTGTTATGGCCAGTACATGGGTTTGAGTGAAATGTATTTTTGGGGCCAAGAGAGGAAGTCGCATGTATTTTATTTTGTTACCATGCTTTCATATTATTTATGTGTTGCGTACTCTGAGGTTGTATATTTAATATCAGTTGTTGTAGGTTCTACTGAGGGAGCCCGTATTCTAATGTCTGTATAAGTTATTATGATATCAGTGTGTTGATTGTTTTAATATATATTTCTGCATTTTTATATTACCACGCTACGCTGCAACGTTAAAAATTTGAGTTCGGGTTACCAATGGGACCTCCGAGGAAGGGGTTGTCTCAGAGAAAATCGCGATTTTACAGGATCCACCAACAACATTGATTTCATAAATCATAGCAATGAGTTGGTCCTTAGTAAAGTTCGCCTGCAGGGCAGGACAACCTTTAAGGCGGCAGTTTCTAGCCAAATGGCTAGGCTTACCACAATTATAACAGTTAAACTATCCCGAGGGGGATTTCTTCCCATTCTGTTGCTGACTACCATTTTTATTGTTGTGCTTATGAAATTTAAGTTTCATAGTTTTTCCTTTCGGTTTTAGAACAACAGAAGTGGATTTAACCACCGCAAGAACCTCTTCTTTTTGATCATGTTTCCGGGCTTCCTCCTCTATATTCAACCGGGTTATCAAGCTCTCCAATGAGAACTTTTTGGTTTTATGCCTGAGGATGTTCTTAAAAACTCTCCAACTAGGTGGCAACTTATCAATTATTACAGCTACTTGAAATTGGTCATCTAAAGTCGTACCATCAGAGACGATTTCATGTGCAATCTTCTGGAGTTCATGGGATTGTGCTTCAACAGATTTGACATCAGTCATCTAATATTTGAGGTAGCGGCTGACAACATACTTCTTGGTTCCAACCTCTTCAGTGTCATACTTCTTCTGTAGAGCCTCCCAAACTCCTTAGCAGTGGTATTGTTACTGTAATAATCATAAAGATTGTTAGATAATCCATTTAAAATAAAATTCTTACATAAAAAATCATTCTCATTCCAATTCTACAGGTCCTTCCGTTGTGCTGCTGACGGGTTCTCTGGTAAAACTGGCTTGTCAGTGTTGAACACTGAGGCTACTTTGCACACACTCAAGAAGAACAACATCTTCTGCTTCCATCTTTTGTAGTGAGCATCTTCAAAACGAGAGGGCTTATTGAGATCAGCAGGAACAATGTCATGTTCATAAGAAATGGTAGATGAAAGGGTTAAAATTGTTGCTGCAGAGGTTGAGCACAAACAAAAAACAAAGGCTGAGTCACGGACTAGGTCGCTCTCTTTAAGACGTTTCGCCGCTCTGCCTAGAATATGCAGCACTGTATAGCCTCATCGTCCCCAGGATAAAATAGCCTCACCAGAAAATATGGTTCTCCTTGCACAGAAGAGAACCACCAACACACACCCTCACACACAATATTGCTCGAAAACTTAAGAAAAGGGGATTAACAGAGTATTTGGAAGAAAACTCTCAAGTGTACAAAAATTTCTATGACAAAACCTATTCCAAAGCTCCATTATATAGCCAAAACACCAGAAACACATTGGAGATGAAAAGAAAACGTTATCAGAGTTTTAATCATGGTTTCATGAGCTAAAACGGCTAAAAAACGGGCAGAAAACCAAATTTTCCACGTGTACATCGATTTACTAATAGAGTACATCGATGTATTTAAATGTTTTTCATCTAAAACGGGTTTTAAAACCTGTACATCGATGTATTTAACATGTACATCGATGTACTAGTTTATTTTCGGCTAACAGGTGTTTTTACACCGATGTACTAGAAAGATACATTGATTTATTCAAAAAACATTTATTTACATTGATGTAATTTCTTTATACATCGGTGTACTGTGGTTTTTTATAAAACATTCAACAAATAATAGAGCAGCAGCAAAGGGTAAGAAAAGGAGATAAAAAGAGAGTTTAGAAATCAAGAGTAAAAAGCCTAGAGTCGTGATTTCACTTGTGCTTTCGATAATATCAATCCCTCTATGGAAACTATTAATTGTTTGTCAGGCAACTAATATTCTTTTTCCCAGATGAACCCAATGGTTGTCAGACAAAGAGTTTAAATGATTAGAAACCATAAAGTACAAATAGGTTGAATGACTGAAAAGAGTAAATCACATTTTTTCAAATCTAGATGTTAAACCCCGGTTATCTTATAGATCTACCAATTTAATTGGGCTTGAAAGCCAAAATTTCAATCAATTGATTAAGAGCATACAAAGGGTTTGCAATACTAGTATGGGATGAAGAACAATAGAATAACACTATTCAAATTTCAACCTTGAAACCAAATGATGAACCTCAATTCTGTACATTTTATTGGGGGTATTTGGGTTGAATTTTGATATATTTAAAGATAAATATTATTGTATTTCACCCTTTTACTTAAGTTGTGACATAATTGACGTTTAATGACAGCTTGATGAACTTTTGAGGAAAAGTGAAGGTTTATAGAGCTTAATTGGGCAGAATACTGAAATTCTAGGACTCGCACGGCCGTGCCAAGTGACAGCACGCCCTTGCCAAAGGAAGCAAGGTCTGACTTAGAGAAGTAAGGCCTAACAGAAGCTAGCACGATCCCAATCGCGAAGAGCACGGCCGTGCCAGATGAAGAGCACGCCCATGCTGTAGCCCATGCACTAGAACGTTGTTCTACGAAATTGGTACGCCCTGACGGATTTGAGCACGACCAGATATCATGAAGAGCATGCCCGTGCTGAGTGAAGAGCGCAGTTGTGCCACCTGATTGCCATGCCCGTGCTGACGGCGCATAAGACCTAATTCAAGGCCCTGTTCACATATTTTGTTATAAATAGAGGCACTCTGTGCCACTTTAGAGATATCTTTTGCATCTTTACATCTTTTTTATCTTTGAACTCTTTTATTCTAAGTTTTAGCTTTCTAGTTTACAGATTTTGTAGTTTTGATTTCTAGAGTAGGATTTGGCACCTGGAGGTTAAGTTGGAGACCACTTCTCCCTCTTCAATTATCCAGGATGCATTTTCTAACGTTAAATTTGGTTTTCTCTATTACTATGAGTAGCTAAATTCACCACTAGAGTTGTGGTGGATCTGGTGTTAATAGAAAGCCTTTTCGCTATGTCTTAGCTTTAACTCAATTCTTTTTGGTTTCAAGATTGCAATTTGAATAATGTTATTATGTTATTCTTCATCCCATACTAGGATTGCGCACCCTTTGTATGCTCTTAATCAATTGATTGATATTTTGGCTATCAAATCCAATTAAATTGGTAGACCTATAGGATAATCGGGGTTTGACATCTAGATTTGAGAAAACGTGATTTACTCCTTTCAATCATTCAACCTCTTTGTGCTTTACGCTTTCTAATCATTTAAGCTCTTTGCCTGACAACCATTGGGTTCATTTAGGGTAAAATATATTAGTTTCCTCGCACCCGCACAAAGGTGTAAGCTCAACTCCCAGGCATAACGTCCAACTCATGCACAGATGTGTATGCATGTCAAGACAATGTCACAACAAAAAAAAAACGTACTAACCTATCACTGTAGCATGACGTTTATCTCTTGATAAACCACAGGGCATCCCTACGGGACCCACTTTCACACGACTTGCCATCAGTCGCCCATTCTTGGTTCCGTTCCTTGCATTCACATACAACTTTGTCGTTCGTAAAACGATATTCATGTCTTATGACAAATTATTCCATATCCAAAACATATTATGGGAAGCATAATCCACAAGGATCACTTCATCATATCTTCTCACTTATCTATCAAAGAAAACATTACTTATTTTGTACAAGTAATTCTTTGTGACTAAGCATTATAGATCCTTAGATGACTTAAATCATCAAGGGTGTGGGACATGGTTTTCCATGACCACAAGGTATAGGTGTATGACTTTTATTTAGTATTTGTGAGTCCATTATGGAACTCATTGAATTTCCTTTAGAAGATAATAAATGTATACACTATTATAGTAAAATCTTGAAAGTACTTTCCTTGTAGTAAACTAGTTGATGAAATCTCCTTTATCAAGTATAGTTTGAAACTCTATACGAATACTCATAAGGCATCTAATTTAGTGTAAAACTCCTTTGAAATGGTTTCTAATTCTTTTACTTAGTGGAAAAAGGAATATATAGGTTTCTTTATTTTGTTTTGCCTTCTTGGAACCATTTTAAGTTCATTGAACCATTACTTGAACATAGAAGCCTCGGCTTCCCATTTTTAAAACAACAACGCCGAACCTTACCTGGTGTTTTTCAACCAAATACAAGCCATCCATCAACATTCTAGCATCATGAAAAACATCTCAACATATAGTCATTCCATTAAGTAGTAAAAGCATGAACAAGTTCATCATTCAAAAGTCCTATCCTTAGGTCTTGAACCTAAGAATAGTTTTTCACCATGCCAAAATGATTTTCAACACTAACACTCAAACACAAATAATCACACCAACACAATAACATACAATTCCTAAAATCAACACCAAAACCCTTATACAGAATTTTCAGCATTTCAAACATCAACTTGTGACCCACATTTGATTGACCAAACGAACTCGGATTTGAGAAAATGAGGACTCATATGAAATTTCAGGATGTTTAATTTTTTTTTTATAAACATCATTTTCACAAACAGTAACCCAGTTAGTACAGTTTCACGAAATAAGTGACTGTAGTCAGAATCCAAGACAGAAATTTATGCTTAGATTGAAAAAGGTTTTCAAGGGTCAAATATTCACGAACCCACACGAAATTTGTGCTCAAAATGAAGCCCAAGATGTCTAGTTCTAGGATCAAAAACAAGTTTTGAAATCTGAGGTCTAGGTTGAGAGAAAAACCGAAATGACCCACACAAGGTCAGATCCAAAAATCACATTTTCATAAACTCTTTTCAACGAAAAATGGAGGAACCTCGGGTTAGGGTTTTCCCACACATAAAAGTTACAAATCAAGCCACAAATAAATATTACAACATTGTTCTCATAGAGAACCAAATAGACAAAGTAGAAAACCCTTAGTTTACGGTTTTCCCAAACCAAACCCATAAACCATTTTCACAACCACCAATGTGGTGTGATGTGATTTACTCCCCCATTACCTCTTGTAGATCCACTAAAATATCTTGAAGATGAAGTTGTGAAAGTGCTCCAAAATGGAATATCCTAGCAAGACAACACATAGGCTTTCAAAAAGAGATATATTTCGAAAATCACTTTGAACAAGAGTGATTATTTTCAAATACTCAAAGAGAGAAAAAGGAAGATGAAGGTGAGTAGAAGAACTTACCCTTGAAGAATAAGTTGAAAAGGTGAAGTGTAGGCTTGAAATCCCAAGAGAAAAGTTGCTCCAAATAGAAAACTTTCTTCACAAGAGTTGATGTATGGAGGATGGAGATCTCAAATATGTAATTTATTTGAGAAGTAGAGAGATTGGTATGCATGGGTAGCCATGGCCGAACCTTAGAGTGTAGAGAGAAGGGAGAGCTTTTGCTTGTCTTTGAAACTTAGAGAGATGAGTGATTTTGTGAAATGAATGGGTTTTGTGTGTAAAAATTAAAAGATGGAGTGTTTAGGGAGAGATAGGGGCTACGGCCAAGAACAGAAATGAGGGAATGATAGAAGGGAAAAGAGAAGAAAGAAAGAAAAGAAAAGGTGGAGTGTGAAAATGGGTGAAAGGTGAGGTGATTAGTGAAAGTTAATGTAAGTTTGACATGTTACCACTAATGGTAATGTGTCATATTTTGATTTAAACCATAAATGGTTAGATGAAGATATTTTGAATATAAGAGAGGATAATTAGTAGTGTATTTGTATCTTCATTGCACAAGAAGAGAATTAAAAGAATTCAAGTGTAATACCACACTTCAAAACTGTGTAGCATTAATAAGTGCACATAGGATAAGAATTTTGCTTCATCAAATTAATCAAATTTGCATGACAATTTGATTTGATTAATGGTAAGAAAAGATGGCTAAGATTGAATCAAGTACTAATATTCATAGAATTAAAGATGGTAAGAATAACCAAAAATGGAAAAAGTGTTTTCTCCATTTTTGTAGAAAGTAGAAGATTCTTTATCCAATGGATTAAGGCATAGATGATGTGATTAGTGTAAGGAATCTAATGGCTTAGATATAAAGGGGTAGATACTTGTTGAGCTCACATTGAAGGTTGGCAAGATTAACCTAAAATGGTTAAATCGTTTTTTCATAAAAGTTAATATTGATAGGTTATTAACCAATGATTTATAGAGTTTAGGGAAATGTGAAAGTATTCATGAACTACTCTCGACTCTAGGCCATAACAACTTTCTGGCCCGGGCCAGATTACTTCCCCACCCCTGGCACGCATCCCAAGGTAAAGCTGTCCCGATTAAAATAATAATATTTTTACCGGTTCCTACTCAAAACAGCATAATAGGATCAAAACAATATTTTATGATTATTAAGCTCATAATTGAAATTCAAATATGATTTTCCAATTATTAACTATTTTTATGGTTATAATTAATCGGATTGTGTTCTCAGTCAAGTTATTCACACAAACAGCTAAAAAGATAGATATAAGATTTTTGGGATGTTATAACACTACCCTCCAAAAAGAAATTTCGTCCTCAAAATTTACCTTAGTAGAGATGTGGAAACTGTTCCCTCATCCTATCCTCCAACTCTTAGGTGGCATCACCTGAAGTCTCGCTCCAGATGACCTTGACCAAGGATATCGCTTTCTCCCGCCGCTGCTTTACTCTTCTTTCTTCCATCTTGACACGAAGTACCTCATAGGTAAAGTTCTCCCTTTGAACATATTGTATCAACTAGACGACACAAAAAAGATAATCAAGGCAAATCCTTGTGAATTTCAAAACTCGAAATCCATTATGAAGATTCGAAAGTGAAGGAGAATAAAGACCGTGTGTATTGGACAAATTCCGATATCGGATAAATAGAAAACAGTAACTCCCGTTCCGATGGCGGTCCTGACACACCTTTCAAAAAACAATTCGGGACAAGGAAACATTTCCGAGAGTGTAAAATTCAAACCAAATCCACTCTGGGTCTTTTAAAAAGTTAACAATGAAATTGTGAGCTTCTTTACTCAAAGTAGCCCTTATTTGACTGAAAAAGGTAATAGGCAGTAAAAAATTTCCAGTTTCCAAGAAATTCTTAAATTCCTGCCTGCGAAGGTCAATAAGATATGAATAGAAGGTAATCAATCCACTTTTAGAATCATATTCATTTGCGGAAGGAGCAAACAAAACAAGGTATTGAAAATCTTAGTTCTAAAAAATAACCGAGAATCCTAACGACCTTGATCAAAATGATCAGTTCATCAAAAGAATGAAGATAGTCAAAATGGAAGATAATGAAGAAACTAGAAATTTCAATTTGCTCACACAAAATCATATGTAATAGAAGTAGAAGTGATGAAATCAAATCAACTTAAATCAATTCAGATCAATTCAAATCAAAAGGACAATGAAGACATAAGCATTTCAAGATTTTCACCTTGTCATAAGCAACAAGAATAAATCGTGCCTAAAATAAAGGTAGTCAAACCAAAAGGGTAGAAGAGGAAACAGGTGATCCTGACAGTTCCACACATTAAAAGTAATAAAGGAATGGATGGTGCCTGAATCAAACAATATAGTTAAAATTTTACTTGCTATGGTACTATCCCCCTGAACATGATCAATTGATCGTAAGGCTTCAGCTTCCCTTATCGTATTGACTCTACCCCTTGCTGATTGTATGGCGGTTTGTACCTTGTGGGCTACTGACTCTATCTTGTGTTGATCACAGGCTCTTGAAACATGCCCTGGTTTTCCACTCTTGAAACAGATGACGCCTTTGAGAAGACATGGTCACCAGCTAAAAGGACAGATATAGGATTTTTGGGATGTTACACCAGCTCTTGGGGTAACTCTCATGAAGACATGGTCGCCCTCCTGGAATTCCAAAGGTCTCCTCCCTCTGTCGACATAGCTTTTCTGCCTATCCCTAGCGGTCTTTATATTTTCCCATATCCTACGGACTTGTTTCGTCGTTTGCTGCACCAGCTCCGAACCTATCATCTGACTTTCTCCAGTCTCAAACTAGCACAACGGAGTCCTGCATTCCCGTCCATACAGTGCCTCGTATAGCGCCATGCCAATACTCGAATGGAAACTGTTGTTATAAGTAAACTCGATCAATGGAAGGAACTTGTCCCAACTTCTGGTGTTCTCCAACACATACGCTCTTAAGAGATCAGCCAAAGATTGAATTGTTCATTCAGACTGACTATCTATTTGAGGATGATAAGCAGAACTCATACTTAGCCTAGTTCCCATCGCACTGTGCAAGCTCCTCCAAAATCTCGATGTAAATCTCGGATCACGATCTGAAACTATACTCGAAGGTACCCCATGCAGCCTCACCACCTTCGTGATGTTGATCTGAGTCAATCGCTCCAGAGAGTAACTCTGGTTCATAGGCAAGAAGTGAGCACATTTCGTCAACCTGTCAATGATTACCCAGATGGCATCGCACCTTCTCTGAGTTCTCGGCAACCCAGAAACAAAGTCCATGGCAATGCTACCCCACTTCCATTCTGGGACATCTAGCAATTGCAACAACCCTGCCGGCTTCTGGTGTTCAATCCTCGCTTTCTGACACACCAGGCAGGTTAGGACATACGTCGCCACATCTTTCTTCATCCTCGGCCACCAGAACAGCTCCTTCAGGTCCTGGTACATCTTGGTAGCCCCTGGATGAAAACTCAGCTTGCTCTTGTGTGCTTCCTCCAAGATCATATTCTTAACTTTGCTATCCGTTGGCACTCAAACCTGATCACCATACCTAAGTAGACCATCAGTGCCTCTTATGAATTCTGAAGTCTTACCTTCTTCTATTAACTGGTTCACACCCTTGATGTACTTATCCTCAGCTTGTTTCTTCCATAAAAGATCCAGGAAATTGCTAGTTACTCTAACCATCCTAAGATTCAACCTATCCTCGACGATTTTCGCTTCCAGATGCAGATCCCTCAACGCCTCTAACAGCTCTAGCTCCATTAACATCATGGCAGACACGTGTAGGGATTTCCTACTGAGCGCATCAGCTACTACATTCGCCTTACCTGGATGGTATTGCATGTCGAATTCATAGTCCTTCATGAATTCCATCCATCTCCGCTGCCTCATGTTCAACTCTCTCTGGTTGAACAGATACTTCAAGCTCTTATGGTCACTAAATACACTGAATTTAGCACCATACAGATAGTGTCTTCATATCTTCAATGCAAACACTATCGCAGCCAATTCCAGATCATGCGTTGGGTAGTTCCGTTCATGTACTCTCAACTTCCTGGAGGCATACGCTACCACTTTTCCCTTTTCCATGAGCACACGTCCCAAGCCTTGATAAGATGCATCACAGTATACATCGAATCGTCCTAAAGGATCTGGTAACACCAACATCGGTGAAGTGGTCTGTAACACCCCGATTTTCGCTGCCTTCTTGAATCGATAAATTATACACGTTTATATTTTATCCGACGTTTAGAAAATGATTTTGGATAAACCAAAGTCCTATTCATACTCTACGTTATCGTAGGGAGTTATGGTTAAATTTTGGGTTGGAAACTCAGACAGAGCCCGGCCTGCATTTTCACTGACAGTAAGATTTTACTGATCAGAAAACCTAATTTTGATTCGTGAACGAAACAGTTAGATTTTATATCTCGTTTTGAACAATATCGGCGATTTTGAAAATTTTCAAAAAAATAAGTTCTTACAACTTTCTCAGTCGAAAAACCTAAATCGGGAAATCGACGGAATTGAGAACGGACACGCGAGGACCAAACTGGACACTAGATGTGGGACACGAGTCACCAGGGCAGGGTGAGTCGGAGGGTGAGTCCCCACCATGACTCACCAACGTCATCATTGCGTTTCTACAAATATCTGAGATATTTAGGGTGAGAAAAGACCGTTTTGTCCTAGGAACTGATGGAATTACACTTGTGCCACATGACACACCACCTTATCATCATCATCATTAATTCTAGAAAAATATCTAGATATTTATGAAGTTATAGGTGAAATTACCATTTTGTCCTTAACTTTTTTTCTTAATTACATTTTTGCCCTAAGGTGAAAAGACTATTTTGCCCCTTAAGTAAACAATTTTGGACACCCTTGCCCCTCTCTTTCCCCACGCCAAAACCCCTCCATGGAAGCCATTCCCACACTTGTTCTTACAACTCCATCATGTTCTTCATTTTCTCTCCATTTCATTAAGGAATCTTCAAGAACTGCGAGAAGCAAAGTTGCTCACTTCACTCATCTTCATCTTCTAGGAGGTATAGACTCATTCTTGATCTCTTAATCTTCATCTTTCTCCATTGAAATCATGTGTTTCAAGCTTTTGTTCAAGTTGAAGCTTAAAATTCGTAAGTTCATTGGAAATTGTAGAAAAATCCCTTTAATATCAAACAAATTTCTATGAGTTAGTTTCATTGCCCTCTTTCATAATCTAAGAGCTTGTAACCAAAAGAGTTCTCTAACCCATCTGGGTATAGATGGCCGAACCTCGCTCTTTTGGGCAAATAGGATTTTGTTCAAATTTCCTTGTATAAGAAGCATTGATTTAGTTCTATCACACTTAGAGAGCCTTGAATCCAAGAGTATGTGTAACACCCCCTCGAGGTGTCACATATCGTAACCCAAAATTCTCTTAATTCGGTTGATTAAAAACCTTTTCGAAATTTCTTATTATATTTATTGCGGAAATTCTGATACCAATTTAAACATTAACAAAGGAATAAATTCAAACTCATCATTTATGAAACTCATTCACTTCGCATTAAGGCATACATCACGTTACTTTCTTAATACACATCATCCATACTGAGTCACGGTTAATGGACCTGACTTTAAATATAAAAATCCTAAGAGCTGGTCTAACAAAACTCTAAGAACAATAAAGCATACTACCTAGCATGCATCGCCCAAAAGATACTGGGCCTCATCATCAACAGTCCACCGTCTTCGTCGTCGACACCAAGTAACTCAAACGCGGGGTCCTGCATTGACCCAGAGGACCGCTGGAAAATATCTGTACATGTGTTTAAAAAACACAACAGGGTGTCCAACATGTACAGGCAAGGGTGAGATACTCTTTCACAAGTTTATCATAATAGCCATATAAGTAAAACAGCATATAGATAATGCATCAACACAGTTACAATAACAGAAGAAACACAGGACAACGCACCATGTAACAGCATGTCCACAAGTATACCATAAATTGCAGTATATCATATTAATCAATTAGCAACATAAGACATCTTTGAAAGCGGAATAATGATGTACAGTAAGCAAACGTAATCATCAACAACCATGCAATGCAATGCGATGTACATGACTCAATGCCATATGCCACAAGGGTAAAACTCTGACCCCTACTCCATGGAGCCAACAAATCGTCGAAGAGAGTGAATGGAAGGACATGTTCCGGTTATTGCCAGTCATGAGCAAGATTCTACAACATTCGTAACGTGCACATATCTGGCTTTACGGTAACACTCTCGACCAAACATGAAAAGTACGGCATCTAGTAGAGGATATCAGTGTATTGTACGGATTCGCCACGACACAGAAGAATCACCAAGTTGTCACATTTCAGCCCTTCCAACCCTGATACCTCCAAAGACCATTGAAGATCGTCACCGTAGGATTCGCACCAGCATCTAGGTGTAAGCTCAACTCCTAGGCTCAAGGCCTTACAAACTCACGCAATGAAATGCCAATGCTTACACGAAGCGGATGTGATATACCAATGCTTATCCCTCGGATAAACCTTGAGGTTCACTAGGGTTCTATTCCTTAGAAACTATACGCGTCTTTGTTTTATAAAACATTTATCCATCGGATAAATACCTCGTGATTCCTTTGGAACAATCCAGACTACTACAGAATTACCGACTGTCCCTACAGACCAACACAAGTCTTTTCAGCGTGTTTTGCCCTCACTCACACGCTTTCTAGGAAACTTCCTAGAAGGTCACCCATCTCATAATTAATCCAAGTCAAGCACGCTTAACTATGGAGTTCTTATGTTCTAGGCTCCGGAAAAGAAGATAAATCTTGTCGGTATAGGTAGTACCAATCAATTCTGATAAGCCTTCCTTCAGCCATACAGTCCCATACCTACACAACCTCAGGATTCCTTCCTCTGTACAGTCCCATACTTGCACAGTCTCAGGATCTCTCTCGTTCCGGTCATCACAAAACTGAAACAATCGAACGATTGACCTAGATCCGAAATCACCGGTCCGTCATCGAACTACTGTTTCGAAACCCAAAACGTTTCGTGTTTGTGTTTATGTCTTATGAATCACCTCTCAAATCCTAAGTGTTATGAACAAGGATTGAGAATCCTCTTAGATAAGTCTTTGATCCTTTCTAAGATATTAACTTCTTGATTTTCAAATAATGAAATAAGTGTTGCTTCACTTAATTCTTATGAAGTCATTGATGAACTAAGCCATCAATGGTATAGTACATGGTCTTGTTCCATCACATACCATACTTAATTAGCTCCTGTCTTCAACTCTAAGTTAATTACTTTAACTTAGGTTTTCATGCGTAAAACTTTATGATTGAGTTAAGAAAACTCTCTTTGTAAACCAAAACAACGTTTACAATTTGAAAACTTATTCTATTTCTAGCATTTTCTGAGACGTGAATTTCGCTTAGCTAGGTTCCAATTCGCTTAGCTAAATTGAGGTAGTGATGCCTCAAGTGAAATTCCCCTCAATCGCTTAGCGAAACAAAATTCGCTTAGCGAAATTCCATTGTATTCGCTTAGCGAAGCTTAATTCGCTTAGCGAAATGGAGGCAGTGATGCCTAGCTTGGAATTTCTCCGTATTGCTTAGCGAAACAAAATTCGCTTAGCAAAATTCCATTGTATTCGCTTAGTGAAGCTTAATTCGCTTAGCGAAATTCCATTGTATTCGCTTAGCGAAGCTTAATTCGCTTAGCGAAATGGAGGCAGTGATGCCTAGCTTGGAATTTCTCCGTATCGCTTAGCGAAATTGCATTCGCTTAGCGAAATTTGTCTCAAGCAAAGCACTTTAACTAAATTTTGAAAAGAGTTTTTCCTTACTTAGTGTAAAAAATATGCTCTAAGTTAGTGTAAAAGAAATATAATCTCATTAAAAGCTATGTTAACTTTCATGAAAGATATTTTCATCTTTGGAACATCAAATACTTTTTGAAGGTATTTTCTTGAAAAACTAGATACTTTTTAGTAAAATTGGCCATTATAACGTTTAGCTTAGAAGCTTTTCAATCCTCAAAACACGTTATAGCCAATGTTATGCTCTTAACTAGTCCAGGATATATATATATATATATATATATATATATATATAGACACACACACACACACACACACACATCAAATCTCAAATCAAGGCATCCATGCCACAATTCATATTCACTTATCCAAACATGTTCTTCATGAAAATAAATCAAGTACATACACAACATATAGTCATTCAAAACTCAAATCAACATTATGCATATGTTCAATCCAAGGCAAAATGCCACAAGTCACATCACAACCAACCTCATGTGACTATCAAACTCATTGGAGCTAATCTCCCCTTACCATTTAGGAGTCATCCTCTGAAGATAAGTCGCCTGATCGGTCCGCGAATTCTCCCGATTCCTCGTCCGATTATCCGACAACAACTACAATCACAAAACCAATCCAATCATCAACAATTAATACACAAATTTCTCTAATCCCCTAGAGGCTAGGTTCGGCCAAAAATGATGAAATTGGCTAGGGATCACATTTGGTTCCAATCTTTTGGATGGTTGGTTCTTAAGCTTGATTAACACTAAATCAAGTCCTAATACTCAAAGATATGAAACAAAACTCAATGTTCTTCACATTGAGGGTTTCGGCCATACAAGGGAAAACATGGCTAGGGATTGATTTTGTTTTCCATCTTTTGAATTCATAGACAATAGGAAAGGTTAGGATGGAATCAAGAGTCAGAAATCAAAAATTGAACAAAAACACTATTCATCATCTTCCCCTAGGTTTCAGCCCCTTTTTGAAGAATAGGCTATGATGAGAGTTGGATCATATGCTCTTGGGTTTAGGTATAGAATGATGAAGTGAGCTCAAAGAAATTGGTTTCCCATTAAAAGGATTTTTCTACAATTTCCTATGAATTTTTAAAGTTTGGATCTTAAAGTTGGAACTCAAGAAATCAAGTTCTTAAATCATGAGATACGAAGAGATTCAAGAAGCTAAGAGATCATAGAAGTGATCTTACCTAAGAATGGATGAAGATTGATCAAAGAATCAAGCTTCTCCTCCATGGATTCAAGCTTTTCTTTCATGAAAATAGTGGAGTTTTGGTCTAAGGAAGAAGAAGAAGCCTTGGAGCTTCTTTGGGGACTGTTGGTGCATGATTTAGAGGCTGAATGGGGGCTGGCCAGCCAATAAAAAGAGTCACATAAGGGCAAAATGGTCGTTTGCTTCAAGGGTAAAATGGTAAAAGTGTAAAAGACTAAGGTTAGGGGCATTTTGGTAATTTCATATCCGGATTTGTCCGACCGTCATGACGACTCTGGCATACTCTCCCAAGTGATCTAGCATGATGTGGTATCAAGCTTATCCGTCATCGGGTCTCGTTGAATCCCTTTGCGACTCCAAACGCCTCCTGGTTCGATTATACGGCCGAATATATTATATTATTATTATTTTTCGGACGTCGGGACGAATTTTGACAAAGATGTAGGAAGTTAAATCCTGAGAATTACTGTCTCGTTCACGAGTCCAGATTAGGTCTCGATAGTAGAAAAAGGCTATTATCCGTGAAAAACGCAGATCGGGCTCCGTTTGAGCTTTCGTCCGAAACTTAACCATGGCTTCCTATGGTTGTGTAGGGCATTCCTATCTTCTCAGAATATTTTATTTCACTCTCTACACCCTCTAATAAAATACAAACGTTAAAATACTGAATAATTATACAACTTGAAAATCGGGGCGTTACAGTATGTGATCAAAAAACTTCCCTAGCATATTTTATTAGAGAGTGGCCGAACCACCCATTTGGGGAAAACATGAAATTTTGATCCAAGTTTGAATAAAGACACTTATTTTGGTGTTAAGAGTACCTAAGGATCCTTCATCCAAGAGATAGGAAATTTTAGACATCTCTAGCTAATTTTGGAGCACCATAGCCGAACCTAGCTTCTAAGAGATAGGGAAATTTATGTTAGTAATGTTGATGATTTGGATTGGTTGTGTGTTTGTAGTTTTTGTCGGGTATTCGAACGGGAAATCGGGAGAGTTCTTGGATCGATCAGACGACTTTTCATCCGAAGGATACTTCAAGAGGTAAGGGGAGATTAACTCCAATAAGTTGGATAGCCTCATGGGATTTTTGTTGGATGATTGTAATTATGTTGTGAATTGATGATTTTCCTGATTGATGCATTATGTGATTGATACTTCAAGATATGTTATGAGTGGTATATGTACTTGATTTATTTTATGAAGTATATGCTTGGATATTTGAATATAAATTGTGGCATGGATGCCTTGGATGATATAGACTTGTGATGTTGAATGGAGACTTGATATGTATATATACATATATAATTATATCCTAGATTGGTTAAGAGCATAGCATTGGCTATGGTTCCATATTGAAGATTAAGTTACTTAAAACTCTTAATCAACAATTTGGAAATGTTTTGGTTTGAGATATGAGAAGCTTTTAAGTTAAATGGCGTAATGGCCAATTTTACTAAAAAGCAACTAAGCTAAGAACTCAAGAGGAATTTCGAACAAGACTTAAGAAATTGAGAGTTAGTGAGGAAAATAGTGAAAAGTTGCTTTATTATTATTTTCTAAATATGTTGTACAAAGAAAGAAAACATTGAAAAATATCTAGTTTGCCAAAGAAAAAACCTTTTGAAAGTATTTGACTTTCCAAAGCGAAAAAGTTTCTTCATGAAAGTTTGTACCAATAACAATCTTTAGAAAAATGTTTTAAAACGATGGAACCTTTTAGAAAATGCATTTAAAGCTAAGATCGTTTGAAAAAGAATCTTTAGGACTTGAGCCTTTGAGAATGGTTTGTAAAGAGAAGTTTTTGTGGAAAATAAGTTTTAGAGTGAAAATGAGTTTTGGTTTATACCAAAGAGATTCTAAGTTTTGTTTTCAAGATTTGAACTACGAAAACGAAATTTGATGAACCCGTGATTACCCCTTCACGCATGTGAAGCACATGAACCTAGTGACCGAGACGTCGGGCTAGAGTTCTGTGACGTGAACAAACTTTGTGTCCTATATGTGAGTCTAGTGTCCGCGACGTCGGCCTAGTACTTTGTGGATTGAGCACTCGGATTGCGTGTCCTGTGTTTTGAAAAAAAAAAGGACTTAGTGTCCTATATGCGAGTCTAGTGTCCGCGAAGTCGGCCTAGTACAATGTGAAATTAAGAACTTGGGCTACGTGTCCTGAATTTGAACGGGCTAAATGTCCTTTAAAACGAGTCATAAGCTGTGTGCCTTGACAGAAAAAGAAAGAATGAACGAAAAAGAAAACAGAAAACTTTCTACATACATACATGAGTCGGCCGACATGCCAATTTGAAATGAGCTACAATCCAAGTGGTTGAGAATATGAGCTAGTTAAGACCACCAGGTATATAGGGGCATTCTGTGTTCGAAACTCCACAAGTGGACGGAGGCACCGCGACCTCATGCCGTGGTAAATCGGTTGCCCAACACGGATGAACTCAATCAGAGATTGGGCTATTCGTGATATGGTTGGACGTGGTACCCCGGAACAATTGGAGTTCGGACCTAAATTGAGAGGCCGACTCATGAGAACAATTGTGTTATGCGAGTATTCACGGCCTATCGCTCGATGAAGGGAAGTTATGAATCTCCGGAGAACATGAATTAGAGAGATGAATTGAAGTCTCATGCATTCTTTTGACTTATCTTGATGAATGGGTGTGATCCCATAGAGTGAGATTATCTTGTCATGATATGATGTTGAATATTGATATTCTATAGCATGACTGTGTTGTATATCGATGCATTATTGTATGCTGCTTTACTTGTGAGGCTATTACGATAAACTTGTGAATAAGTATCTCACCATTGCCTGTACATGTTGGACACCCTGTTGTGTTTTTGGATGCATGTACAAATATTTTCCAACAATCCTCTAGGTCACTGTGGGACCCTTTAGCTGAATACCTTGGTGTCGACGACGAAGACAGATGGACTGTTGATGACGAGGCCCGGTCTCATTGGGCGATGCATGCTAGGTAGTATGCTTTATTGTTCTTAGAGTTTTATTAAACCAGCTCTTAGGATTTTTGACGTTTAAGTCAGGTCTTTTGACCGTGACTTAGTATGATATATATTAAGAGATTGAAGTGATGTACGCCTTATGGCAAAGTTGAATGAGTTTTATAGATGATGAGTTTGAATTTGTTTTTCAGCTGTTATTAAAATTTTCAATTGGTATCAGATTTCCGCAACTAGTCTAATGAGTATTTTCGAAAAAGTTATATTTAACCGAAAAATAAAATTTGGGGTACGAACTATGACACCGAGAGGGGGTGTTACGTGGTCAGTCTTCTCTTCAGCTCTTGGAAACTTTGCTTGCAAGCCTCTAACCACTCGAACGCCTTCCCATTTCTCGTCAACTGCGTCATAGGTAACGCAATCTTTGAGAATCCTTCTATGAACCGTCAATAGTAGCCCGCTAAACCAAGAAAGCTTCTCATCTCGCTTACATACTTAGGGCTTTCCCAACTCACTACAACCTCAACTTTCGTAGCATCCAATGCGATTCCATCCTTACTTATCACATGGCCTAGAAACTGAACCTCCTCTAGCCAAAACTCGCACATCAATAGTTTAGCAGACAACTGCCAATCCTTTAGCACTTGCAACACCACTCTTAGGTGCTTTTGGTGTTCCTCTTTATTCGAAGAGCATACAAGGATGTCGTCGATAAACACAACAACAAACTTGTCAAGGAACGGTCGGAAGATCCTGTTCATATAGTCCATGAACACAGCTGGAGCATTAGTCATACCAAACGGCATAACCAAGTACTCATAGTGACCATACCGACTCTGAAAAGCAGTCTTTGGCACATCCTCCTCCTTAACCCGAATCCGATGGTATCCAGATCGCAGATCGATCTTAGAAAACATAGCCGATCATTTCAGCTGATCCATCAAATCACTATCTGTGCTAACAGATACTTGTTCTTTATCGTCACTTTGTTCAACTGACGATAATCTACGCACAACATCGAGCTCCCATCCTTCATCCTTACAAATAGCATTGGCGCTCCCTGTAACACCCTACTTTTCGTAAGTATTTATTATATACGCTTGTTTGGATGTTTAAGTTTGTTTGATTAAGCTATAATTATTGGTTAAGGACTAAGTGGGATTTTTGGCTTAAAAGTCCCTTTCTGGAACATCGACACGCCCGTACTGATTTCCAGCATGCCCGTGCTTGGTCGCGTGTCTTGTGACTAGTTGAGTGACAAGCACGGTCGTGCTGTCAATGAGCACGCCCGTGCTCAGGAGCGGACTGCGTCTCGCAGACGCTAAGTTCAGCACGCCCATGCCGAAGGAGTGCACGGCCGTGCCATGCGTGCAGCTTATATATTGGCACAAAAACCAAGGTATGCGATTTTAACTCTCATTTGGTGACTGCTACTACCCTAGTGCGGCCAGACCTGCCCCGTTACCTATCTCCATCAAGCTCAGTGCGTTATTGGGATTTTGGAGACATTTGGTAAGCTTTTGGTTCACCTGTGTCAATTGTGTAGGTAACGTTTCTTCCCTTTCTTGGTTTCCTTTCGTATTATTTGATTGGAAACTGATTTGGTTAATGTTTTAGTTGACCAAGGCTTGGATTCGGACTGAGCCACTTGGGAGGACGTGACCGGGTTGTTGTTTGGGGCTACCGTTGTTGCAACCTTCGAACCAGGTATGAGGAGAAGGATAGTATAACCACTAGGCAGTGGGGATAGTGTAAGATGAGGGGTACCCATGACCCCGAGGTTATTTCATGTTGTATGTTTAAATGCCTGTTGCTGTAAATGTTTGTTTTTAATGGTAATATGTTTTTGGTTATATTCATTGCCTGTTCTGTTGGTACTTGATGGCATGATTATATCATAATTGTTGGTTGAGATGTTATGCGATTGTTTATGGTTGAATAGTCGCTGTTGTGATAAACCTGCTGACAGATCCCTAAATTGGTTAATTAGGATTTTAATTGGTCAAATAATGAAGGGACTGTTGTTTCCCAAAAATATTCATAAGACATGGATCAATAAAAGGTGAGGTTTTTATGTTGATGGTATAGTCATGAACCTAGGGATGATTTATGAGAGTTTTAGGGTCTTTTTGGTTAAACACGCCCGTCTGGTTAAACATATCCCTAATAGGGAGCATGCCCGTGCTGATGAGCATGACCGTGCATGAAAGGAAGCATGCCCGTGCTCGACTTAAGTGGCAGCACGCTCGTGCCGGGTTAAGCACACCTATGCCACCCCTCTGTTCAGAATCTGAGACTTATGGTTTAATAGGGGTTCCCAATATCGATAGAATAATAAACCAAAAAAATGATGAATCTAGATAACTTAATTATATATTAATTAAGGCATCGAGGAATGATATGTTGGTTAAGTCGGTGCCCGAGGGGTTACCGCAAGATGATATAATTGGATGCCTTTATTGGTCCATTGTTATGACGAAATGATTGGGTGCCTTTAGTGGCCCAATGTTGAGAATGATATGATTGGGTGCCTTTAGTGGCCCAATGTTGAGGATGATATTCTTGCGTGCCTTTAGTGGCCTAAGCGGAGGTGGTGGTTGCCCGTTGTTTGTTGTTGTGTTCATGCATCACATTGGAGATGTTAGTTGGGGGAAGTTCAATATAGGGGAGGTCGTCCTAGAGTACGGCGTTCTGGCCATCCACGGTTGGTTCACCCAAGGTTTGGTGAACCGTGGCCCCTCGTGATGAGGCATCCATGGTTTGATGCATTGGATATCCAAGGGGTTTACCCATGGTTTGGTAACATTTTAGTTATTGGGAGAACCCGAGTACTCTCTTTCGGATCCAGGAAAGAGCTTTTAAAGATCTTTTTTCCTTTTGGAAGATACAGGAGCGAAACAATCAACTTATTGATATTGGAAGACTCAAAAGATTCTTCTAATGTATCATTTCTGGGTCCAATGGAATTCATAGGTATAGGAAGAAGCCCTGTCAAATAGAGATTTTTTTTTTTTCGACCATCTTTTTCCATGCCGTTGTATTTACATGTTTCCTTACTCCCCATTCTTTGTTTTCTTGTTTGGAATGTTTGGTTTATGCTAAGAATGACGAGCAACCCGGAGAGGAGTGACTCTGAGGAGCCACCACTCATAGTTAGGGCCTTCAGCTTAGTTGTTTTTATTGCTTTAGTTTTCAGTTGTATTCCAAGGATGTTTCCAGAATAGTCGTTCCGGCTCTGAATTGTGACATCGGGGTTGGGTTTATTTTATGGTGATGTTTTCTTTACTCTTTTAAAATATTGACTTAATCTTTTTCGCGTTTTTTAGAATTAGTTCATATGTTACCTTTTTTACCCATGAACCTTTTATGAAAGGTTGCATGTTTTATCTTACGTATTTATTTATTGTTCTTATTAATTACCTTTAATGCTTTTATAACATGCGGGGTAGTTAAAAGTCACATTTATTGGTATCAGAGTAGGTCTATCCTATCAGGCCGTGGTATAAGTCTGTTGTGAGTCGATTGTGTACTCTTGCTTGTATTGACTATACTCGTATAGGCAATGATGCTTTAAGTTAAGAGCCTGTAGCTTTTACCTGCATAGGTTTTTGTATCTAAGAGTTACCTTGAACGTGTATAGGAATTCATGGCAGGTAGAGGCAGGAATGATCAAGCGATTGCGGAAGCGTTGGTACACCTTGCCAATATAATAGGGCAAGCCAACAACAATCAGGGTGGACCAGCAGAGTTTCAGGGTCTTGATAAGTACCAATGGAATAATCTGCCATCTTTCAGAGGAGCTTATGACCTCGAGGGAGCTTTGCTATGGCTGAGAGAGACCCAGAAGATTTTCATGGCCATGGATTGTAATGACCAGAAGCGGCTTATCTTCGCTTCCTTCATGCTCGCTGAGGAGGCAGAGCATGGGTGGGAGAACTGCCGCCGGACGATGCAGGCTGAGGTTACTGCGGTCACTTAGGCCGTGTTCAGGAAAAGGTTCTTCGAGAAGTATTTTCCTGTGGACATCCGTGATAAGAAAGGGATGGAGTTTCTGGGGCTAAAGCAAGGGAGTATGTTTATCGGAGGGTATGCAGTGAAGTTTGAGGAGTTAGCGAGGTACATCACCCCATATCAGTATATGGAGGATGAGCGCTCCAAGTGTGTGAAGTTAGAAGATGAACTCCGGCCAAAGGTCAAGTAGGCGATCAGTTACCAGGAGATCAGAGTTTTTCCAACTTTGGTTAACAAGTGTAGAATTTATGAGGATGCTTACAAGTCTAGAATGGCTAGTTTCAGGAGTTCAGATGGCTAGAGCAGCAAAAGGATGGAACAGAAGGATAAAGGCAAGAAGCGTTACGCTCCTACCGGTCAGTATTTCAAGCGGAGTAGCAGGAAGCCGCAGTTTTCTCAGGATAGGTTCAGAGGCCGGAATTCTTATGCCTCTAGACCCATGAAGTGCACCAAGTGTGGCGAATCCGATCACTTCACCAGTCAGTGCAAGGAAACTCTAGTTATTTGCTTCAGATGTGGAAAGCCAGGACATATCAGCTGGAATTGTGTAGCAGCCAAGTCAGAGCCTCCTAGTGCTAGCATAAGTCAGAAGTCCCAGGCCAACCGACTGAAGACCACTAGGAGAGTCTTTACTCTTAGTGGAGCTGAGGCCTCCGAGTCTGATGACTTAATCCAAGGTACGTGCTTAATTGATGGGACTCTTTTAACTGTATTGTATGATTCGGGTGCTACACACTCGTTTATGTCGCATGATAGGGTCAAGAGTTTGAATTTGCCCGTTACCTTTATTGAGTATAACCTGATTGTTCCTACACCTACAAACAAACCTGTTCTCAATTCTTATGCATGCAATAACTGTGATATTGGGATTGATGGTAGAGCCTTTATTGTTGATCTTATATGCTTACCTTTGAAAGACCTTGATGTTATACTTGGCAGGGATTGGCTATCTTCCAACCACGTCCTTTTGAACTGTTTTGATATGACCTTAGTTTTTGGCACTCATACGGAGTTAAAGGATTCGACCTTTCTTTCTGCCAACCAAGTGAAAGCTTCGATGAAAGACGAAGCCCAAGTATACATGATGTTAGCTTCCCTGGAATTAGAGAGCCCTCCTGATGTTGGAAGTGTGCCTGTTGTGCGGGATTTTCCTGAAGTGTTTCCGGGGGATGTTTACAACTTACCCTCAAAGAGAGATGTTGAGTTCTCCATAGATTTAGTGCTTGGCACTGGGCCATCTCCATAGCCCCTTATAGAATGCCTCCTCTAGAGCTAGCCAAGTTGAAAGAACAGATAAAGGACCTGATGAAGAAGCAGTTTATTAGGCCTAGTGTGTCTCCTTAGGGAGCACTTGGGTTGTTGGTGAAGAAGGATGACAGTATGATGTTGTGTGTCGACTATTGGCAACTCAACAAGGTGATCATTAAGAATCGGTACCCTTTCCCTAGGATTGATGATCTCATGGACCAGTCGATAGGCGCTTGCGTCTTGTCAAAGATAGATTTGAGGTCAGGGTGCCATCAGATTCAGATTTTGTCAGAGGATATCCCAAAGACAGCGTTCAGGACGCGGTATGGTCACTATGAGTACTTGGTTATGCCCTTTGGTGTGACCAATGCTCCTACTGTGTTCATGGACTACATGAACAAGACCTTTCACCCTTACTTGGATAAGTTTCGGGTGGTGTTCATAGATGACATCATAGTATACTCCAAGACCATAGAGGAACATGAGGAGCACTTGAGGGTTGTTTTGAAGACCATTAAGCAGAAGCAGTTGTACGCTAAGTTGTCTAAGTGTGAGTTCTGGTTAGAGGAGGTGAGCTTTTTAGGGCATGTCATCTCTAAGGGTGACATAGCAGTTGACCCAGCTAAAGTTGAGATGGTGCTCCAATGGGAGGCGTCAAAGTCAGTGACCGAGATTAGGAGTTTCTTGGGGTTAGTTGGGTACTATAGGCGGTTTATAGAAGATTTCTCTAAGATAACTTTTCCCTTAACCCGTCTCACCAAGAAGGGACAGCTGTTTGAGTGGGACTCTAAGTGTGAGGAGAGTTTCCAAACCCTTAAGGATAGGTTGACATCAGCACCAGTGTTAGTTTTGCCAAACCCTAGTGACCCTTTCGTAGTTTACTGCGATGCTTCCAAGCAAGGTTTAGGTGGTGTGTTGACGCAAGATGGTAAAGTAGTGGCCTATGCCTCTAGGAAGTTGAAAACTCATTATAAGAACTACTCGGCTCATGACCTAGAGTTAGGAGATGTGGTTTTGCCTTAAAGATTTGGAGGCATTATCTTTATGGGGTGAGGTTTGAGGTCTTTGGTGATCATAAGAGTCTGAAATATCTTTTTGACCAGATGGAATTAAATATGAGGCAGCGTAGGTGGATGGAATTCCTTAAGGATTATGATTTTGAGTTGACCTACCACCCAAGAAAGGCCAATGTAGTGGCAGATGCCCTTAGTAAGAAAGTTTTGCATGTCTCCGCTTTGATCGTTAGGGAGATGGATCTGATTAAAGAGTTTACAGACCTTAGTTTATCTTGTGAGGTTACCCCTAAGAGTATTATGCTTGGAACCTTGAAGGTTATCAACTGTTTAATGGATAAAATTAGAGAGTGTTAGATGGCAGATAAGTTTCACTTAGACAAGCGGGAATTGCTCGCTCAGGGTAGAGACCTTAGCTTTGAGGATGGGAGCAATGGGATCTTGAGGTTTGAAGATAGAGTTTGTGTACCAGATGTTCCTGAGCTTAGGAATTTGATACTTGAAAAATGTCATAGGAGTGGGTTGAGTGTGCACCCAGGTACCACCAAGATGTACCAGGATCTTAAGCGCATATTTTGGTGGCCTAGCATGAAAAAGGATGTGGTTGAGTTTGTGTACGCGTGCTTAGTGTGTCAGAAAGCTAAGATAGAACACCAAAAGCCTTCAGGTAAGTTGCACCCTTTGAGCATCCCAGAATGAATGTGGGATAGCATCTCCATGGATTTTGTGTCTGGACTCCCTAGGACTCCAGCTGGTTTTGAGGCTATATGGGTTGTTGTGGATAGATTGACTAAGTCTGCCCATTTCATTCCGATGAATATGGAGTATCCTTTAGAGAAGTTGGCCAGGTTTTACATCAGAGAGATAGTTAGGCTTCATGGTGTACCCTCTAGCATTGTATCGGATAGAGACCCTAGGTTTACCTCCAGGTTCTGGGATAGTTTGCAGAATGCTTTAGGGACAAAGCTTAGGCTAAGTTCATCGTACTAACCATAGACTGATGGACAATCTGAGAAGACCATCTAATCCCTAGAGGACTTGTTGAGGGCTTGTGTGTTAGAATAATTAGGCAGTTGGGACAAGTTTTTGCCCCTGATAGAGTTCATCTATAACAACAGTTTCCATTCCGGTATTGGGATGGCACCTTATGAGACTTTGTATGGGAGGAGATGTAGGACACCTTTGTGTTAGAATGAACCTGGTGATAATGTGGTGTTAGGTCCAGAAATCTTACAAGAAACAACATGGAAGATAAGGATGATTCAGGAAAAGATGAAAGTGGCACAAAGTAAGAAAGCGCTACATGGGAGCTAGAGAGTAAGATGATGGAAGCGTACCCACACCTTTTCAATCGAGGTGTGTAGAAATTTCGAGGACGAAATTTTTATAAGGGGGTGGAATTGTAACACCTGTTTTTCGTTAAATATTTATTATATAAGCTTGTTTGGATGTTTAAGTTTGTTTGGTTAAGCTATAATTGTTGGTTAAGGGATAAATGGGATTTTTGGCTTAAAAGTCCCTTTCTAGAAAATAGGCACGCCCGTGCTGATTTCCAACACGTCTGTGCCGTTAATGAGCACGCCCATGCTCAGGTGCGGACCACGTCTCCTGATGCAAAGTTCAGCACGTCCGTGCCGAAGGAGTGCAAGGCCGTGCCATGCGCGCAGCTTATATTGGCGCTGAAACCAAGGGTTCCAATTTTAGCCCTCATTTTGTGGCTGCTACTACTCTAGTGCGGCCAGACCCGCCCCGTTACCTATCTCCATCAAGCTCAGTGCGTTATTGAGATTTTAGAGATCTTTGGTAAGCTTTTGGTTCACTTGTGTCTGTTGTGTAGGTAACGTAATTCTTCCCTTTCCTGGTTTTCTTTCATATTATTTGATTGGAAACAGATTTGGTTAATATTTTAGTTGACCAACGGTTGGATTCGGACTGAGCCGCTTGGGAGGACATGACCGGGTTGTTGTTTAGGGCTACCGTTATTGCAACCTTCGAACCAGGTATGAGGAAAAGGATAATATAACCACTAGGCAGTGGGGATAGTGTAAGATGAGGGGTACCCATGACCACGAGGTTATTGCATGTTGTATGTTTAAATGCCTGTTGCTGTACATGTTTGTTTTTAATGGTAATATGTTTTTGGTTATATACATTGCCTGTTATGTTGGCACTTGATGGCATGATTATATCATAATTGTTGGTTGAGATGTTATGCGATTGTTTATGGTTGAATGGTTGCTACTGTGATAAACCTGCTGACATATCCCTAAATTGGTTAATTAGGATTTTAATTGGTGAAATAATGAAGGGACTGTTGTTCCCGAAAAATATTCATAAGACATGGATCTATAAAAGGTGAGGTTTTTATGCTGATGGTTTAGCCATGAATCTAGGGGTGATTTTTGAGAGAGTTAGGGTCATTTTGGTTGAACAATTAACATGTTAATAGCTGCCCAGAACAGTACTGTAGCGAGATCAGCATGGCTGTGCAGAACAGGGAGCACGCCCGTGCTCCCAGTTGAATTCTGGGAATGGCCACGCTTTGAGCACGGTCGTGCAGCAGAGGAGCACGGTCATGCAGATGTGCACGACCATGCCTAATAGGGAGCACGCCCGTGCTGATGAGTGCGACCGTGCAAGAAAGGATGCACGCCCGTGCTACACTTAAGTGGCAGCACACACGTATCGGGGTTAAGCACGCCCGTCTAGTTAGAATCTGAGACTTATGGTTTAATAGAGGTTCTAACCCCAATGTTCCCAATATTGATAGAATAATACATCAAACAAATGATGAAGCTAGATAACTTAATTATATATTAATTAAGATGTTGAGGAATGATGTGTTGATTAAGTCGGTGCCCGAGGGGTTACCGCACGATGATATAATTGGATGTCTTTAGTGGTCCAATGTTATGACGATATGATTGGGTGCCTTTAGTGGCCCAATGTTGAGAATGATATGATTGGGTGCCTTTAGTGGCCCAATGTCGAGGATGATATTCTTGGGTGCCTTTAGTGGCCCAAGCGGAGGTGGCGGTTGCCCGTTGTTTGTTGTTGTGTTCACGCATCACATTGAAGATATTAGTTGGGGGAAGTTCAACATAGGGGAGGTCGTCCTAGAGTACGGTGATCTAGCAATCCACGGTTGGCTCACCCAAGGTTTGGTGAACTGTGGCCCCCCGTGATGAGGTATCCATGGTTTGATGCGTTGGCTATCCAAGGGGTTCACCCATGGTTTGGTGGACTGCCGGCGTTGGTGCCTTTAGTGGCCAATGCGAATATGTAACTCCAAAATTGTTCTTCCTCAGATCGTTGGATCAACATGCTTTGATGGAGTAGTGGAGTAGTGTTGCATTGCATCATATAGCATACCCGGTTGATTTATGATGTTGAGATGAAGTTTATGTACGTATGTGTATGCTTATGATTGTTATTATGCCATGATGTATGATCATCTTTTTCCTATCTCCATGCCGTTGTGTTTCCATGTTTCCTTACTCCCCATTCTTTGTTTTCTTGTTTGGCATGTTTGGTATTTGCAGAGGATGACGAGCAGCCTGGAGAGGAGTGACTCTGAGGAGCCACCAGTCATAGTTAGGGCATTCAGCTTAGTTGTTTTTATTGCTTTAGTTTTCAGTTGTATTCCGAGGATGTTTCCGGAACAGTTGTACCAGCTCTAAATTGTGACATCGGGGTTGGATTTATTTTATGTTGATGTTTTCTTTACTCTTTTAAAATATTGACTTAATCTTTTTCGCGTTTTTTAGAACTAGTTTATGTGGTACCTTTTTTTCCTGTGAACCTTTTATGAAAGGTTGCATATTTATCTTACGTATTTATTTGTTGTTCTTATTAATTACCTTTAATGCTTTTATAACATGTGGGGTAGTTTGGTGTCACATTTATTGGTATCAGAGCAGGTCTGTCCTATCAGGCCGTAGTATGAGTCTGTTGTGAATCTGTTGTGTGCTCTTGTTTGTATTATCTTGTTTGTATTGTCTATACTCGTATAGGCAATGATGCTTTAAGTTAAGAGCCTGTAGCTTTTACCTACTTAAGCTTTTGTATCTAAGAGTTAACTTGAATGTGTACAGGAATTCATGGCAGGTAGAGGCAGGAATGATCAAGCTATTGCGGAAGCGTTGGTACACCTTGCCAATATAATAGTGCAAGCCAACAACAATCAGAGTAGACCAGCAGAGTTTCAGGGTCTCGATAAGTTCCAGCGGAATAATCCGCCATCTTACAGAGGAGCTTATGACCTCAAGGGAGCTTTGCTATGGCTGAGAGAGACCGGGAAGATTTTCATGGCCATGGATTGTAATGACTAGCAGCGGCTTATCTTCGCTTCCTTCATGCTTGCTGAGGAGGCAGAGCATGGTGGGAGAACTACCGCCAGAGGATGCAGGCTGAGGGTACTGCGGTCACTTGGATCGTGTTCAGGCAAAGGTTCTTAGAGAAGTATTTTCTTGCTGACATCTGTGATGAGAAAGAGATGGAGTTTCTGGGGTTGAAGCAAGGGAGTATGTCTGTCGGAGAGTATGCAACGAAGTTTGAGGAGTTGGCAAGGTACTACACCCCATATCAGTATACAACAGATGAGAGCTCCAAGTGTGTGAAGTTTAAAGATGGACTCCGGCCAAAGGTCAAGCAGGCGATCGGTTACCAGGAGATCAGAGTTTTTCCAACTTTGGTTAACAAGTGTAGAATCTATGAGGATGCTTACAAGTCTAGAGTGGCTAGTTTCAAGAGTTCAGATGGCCAGAGCAGCAAAAAGATGGAATAGAAGGATAAAGGCAAGAAGCGTTACGCTCCTACTGATCGTGATTTTAAGCGGAGTGGCGGGAAGCCAAAGTTTTCTTATGGTAGGTTCAGAGGCAGGAATTCTTATGCCTCTAGACCCATGAAGTGCACCACGTTGGTGTAAGCCCTAGTGGCCAATATATATTTTGGATTTATATATATTGTATCATGACTTTATTCTATATTTTATATATGAGGCATTTATTTATTATGCTGTATTTGATGATCAAATTTATAGCATAATAAAGTCCTTAGAATTGGTAGTTCATTTAATGGAACGTCAAGTGTGACTTGACCGTTAAATGCCATTGAATTATAGAACACTATTCTTAAATATCCATAGTCAAGTGTTATTATTAATAAGGGCAATAATAATACATTGAGACTATTATGTGAGTGTATTGATGATCACATTTCACAGGTCATAGATATAAGATATCAAGTCTTCACATAGGTATAAATATTAGTGGAATATTTATACTGGAGTGACCCGCTACGAGAACACTGCATAATAGTTATGAAAGTGTCATAAGCAATTCTCATGGTGACCATAGTGAAGTAGTCCTTCGACTTGAAGTCATTACGATTCCTAACATATGTAGTTGTAGGCTTTAATACTGTTAAACGTTGTCTGTAACAGGGCAACTATAAATATAGTTATTGGGCCTGCAATGAAACATGTTGAGGAATGTGAGTGGCGTAGATAGGATTCGTCCCTCCTACATAACAGAAGTAATGTCTATAGGTCTCTTGATGATATGCGACGTAGAAATGCATAGCCGTGCTAAGGTAGGACAATATGAAATATTGGGCCCACATGATTGTACGTCAATTACTAGATCAAGAAATAAATAATTGGACTTAACAAGGATGACACATTTATGCCTTGTGTTCAGTTAAGACATTGTAACGAAAGGACATTGGCTTCACATTATATATGGTTATAATTGGTTTTAATTGTATCACCAATATTCTAATTAACTGTGTAACAATGATGTATTGCTAGATGCCGCTCATTGTTTATAATATTAATTGATTATTAATATGATTAATAATAATTAATATTATTGCCAATTAATTGAGAACCTATAAGGTCACACGCATAGAGCAAATGTTTAGAGAATTAGTTTAATTGATTAATTAAATGTGATTTAATTAATAATTAAATGGGATTGATTTAATTGATTAATTAAATATGATTTAATTAATAATTAAATGAGGATAAGTTTAATTGATTAATTAAATATGATTTAATTAATAATTAGACATTTGGCCTGTAGCGTACAGTAGCCCAAGTGGGATAGGTTAAGTGAGTGACAGCTATTAATAAGCTGTGCACATCACTTAAGCAACACACAACATAGAGCACTCATAACGGCCGCTGTACTCTATTGACAGTCACGCCTCCTTTCTCTCTTTGTGTGCCTCGCCTCTTCCAATCCTGATAGCTAGCACTACGCTATCCCTGACCTTGGTTTGCTCGCGTGTATTGAGTAGAGGTATTGCTACTTTGCAATACTGGTGATAGAGAAGAACCTCTCCCTTTGTGGTGATAGCAGCAGTGTTCCTCGGATCTGCTGCTCTTTAGCTGTGTAGATTAAGTTGACATTCACACCGTAGCAGTGTTCGTGATTTACCAGTGCTGCTAACGTGCTCACAGTGTTCATGGTAAAGCTACGCTTCAAGAGGTAGACACAATATCCTTGTGATTCATGTGCGATACGTGGTCCTTTAGTAAAGGGGTTTTTCTGCTCAAGAGGTTTTTATAAATTATTTTTTAAAAATTATCCCTCTTGAAACCCCAACATGTTTACCATTGTATGATAACATTTTTATTGCTTTTAACTATGATTTGTAAGTGATATAAATCTCTTTGAACATGTTTTGTGTGCTTGGTTGTGCTCCTGACATAAACAAGGATTCGCTTCTGGAATCCTGTTGCACCATTTGGCATGGCCGTGCTCCCTATAGCACGGTCGTGCATGTTTGAGTAAGCGTTAGTGAACGCGTAGCACGGCCATGCACCGTTTGGCATGACCGTGCCATTTTTGAACAGCGTCAGCGAGTTTTCAGCACGGTCATGCGCCGTTTGGCACGGGTCGTGCTGATGGACAGAATGTGCTTTTGTCCCTTTTTTGCATATTTATAAATTATTAAACGTGCGGTATATGGTTATGGGCCTAGTTTTGGTGTTTAATTTTATTTGGTAAATACGGCCTGCGTGTCATGATTTATTGTTTTTATTTTATAAATACGGCCTGCTTGTCGTGACATTTACTTTATTTATTTTATTATAAATTTTGTAAATTTCTCGGGATGGCATGGAGACAACACCAAATCATGATGTCAGTGAGAGGAACTTTGGAAGTTTGCTCAAGGGTCAAAGATTGTAATAATTAGTTTTAATTATTGCACATTAGGAGGCCATAATCATAATACCTTTTATATGTCTTGTATGTTTATGTATGTGATGCATGAAATGTATGAGATGTATGATTTAAATTTGGAATTTGAATTGTTTGATAGCATGTATGTCATTGTATGCTTAATATGTTTTGAATGTATGTAAGCTAATATGCCTTATATGCTATGAGAGACGTTTATATGATAAACAAGCCAATGAGATCACTTAATTATTAAATTCCCTCAATAAATTAAGTCATTAAATGCCTCCTGATGCGTGGCACTCGTCAAGGCCAGAATCATTTACGTGTGGGTCATGCTACAGCTGAGCACCTTAATATATTCCGGTGAGACGCGAAAGGTGAAATAACCTACTGCCAACCATTAGGTTGAACTTAACTAAGTGTATTCAATAGGATTGAAATGGCTTAGAGGCATGGGGTTGGGCATTAATCCATATGATAGATTAGAATAAGGAGTTATTCACCCAACTGGTCCAAGACTTACATCGAATGTAATTGGAAAGGAGTTTCCTACCTAAATAGCTGAGTTCTTGGTGATCAGCCACAGCAGACTCAGAATAAGGTGAAATATGGATCTTGGTCCCACTAGAAAATCTTTTAACGGGGTTTTTCCAAGTCAATGATGAGGGTCATTGATTTGAGTAAAATAGTGGGAGCGTATTTAATACAAACCTATTAAATATATTTTTTTAAAATCATGATACTTATACTTTGCATATTTATTTAATGTAGATATCCATGGCACCAAACACGACTAATTATATGTCACTGCGATCTGTCCTTGAGAATGACAAGTTATCTGGAAGTAATTTTCTGGATTGGTACCGAAACCTGAGGATTGTCCTTAGGCAAGAGAAAAAGTTGTATGTTCCTGAGGAGGCTGCTCCTGAACTACCCGAGGATGCTTCTAGGGCTGACAGAGATACTTACAAGAAGTATCAGGATGATGCCTTGAATGTTAGCTGCCTCATGCTTACCACCATGAGCTCTAAGCTTCATAAGCAACATGAGAACATGGAGGCGTTCGATATGATCGAACGTCTCAAAATGCTCTACCAAGAGCAGGCGAGGCATGAGTGCTTTGAAGTTTCCAAAGCCCTATTCAATTGTAAGCTGGTTGAAGGAAGCACAGTTGGACCTCATGTACTCCTTTTGATTGGATATATTGAGAGCCTTGAAAGATTGGGTTTTCCACTGAGCCAAGAGTTGGCTACAAATGTAGTTCTGCAATCATTGCCAGAAAGCTACAGTCAATTTATCATGAATTACAACATGAATGACATTGACAAAACTCTGCCAAAATTGTTAGGCATGTTGAGAACTGCTGAGCAAAACATTAATAAAGGAAAAGGTAAAGCCATAATGATTGTTGATTCTGGAATGCAGGCTAAAAAGAAGCCCTGGAGCAAGAAGAAGGGCAAAGGCAAGAAAAAGTTTAAGCCTAGCACTTCTGGCTTGAAGCCCATAGGTGAGGTAGCTAAGGAAGGCAATTGCCACTATTATGGCCAACCTGGCCACTAGAAGAGGAACTGTAAGAAATACCTGGAAGAGAAAAAGAAGGGAAGTTTGACTTCCGCTTCATGTATTTATGTTATTGATGTTAATTTATCTACTTCAGCATCTTAGGTATTTGATACTGGATGTGGTGCTCACATTTGTAATAATGTGCAAGGACTAAGAAGTAGGAGGAAATTGACTAAAGGTGAAGTGGACCTACGCATCAGAAATGGAGCAAAAGTTGCTGCATTAGACGTAGGGACTTATGTTTTAACTTTACCTACTGGGCTTGTTTTGGAACTTGATAATTGTTATTATGTTCCCATTATTAGCAAAAACATCATTTCTGTTTCTTGTTTGGACAAGAAGAGTTTTCATTTAAATGTTAAGGACAAATGTTGTTCTCTTTATTTGGATAATGTTTTGTTTGCTAATACACCATTGAGTAATGGACTTTATATTCTTGATCTCGATGTGCCCATATATAACATAAATGCGAAAAGGATCAAACCCAATGGTTTGATTCCTTCATATCTTTGGCATTGTCGTTTAGGCCATATTAATGAGAAACGCATCTTCAAACTCCATAAAGATGGATTATTGGAATCTTTTGATTATGAATTATTTGATACGTGCGAATCTTGTTTATTGGGAAAGATGACAAAGGCCCCATTTACTGGTAATAGTGAAAGGGCCGGTGATCTTATGGGCTTGATACATAGTGATGTATGTGGGCCACTGATCAAACTTGCTAGGGGTGGTTTTTCCTACTTTGTAACATTTACTGATGACTTCAGTAGATATGGATATGTGTACCTAAAAGAGTTCAAGAATGAAGTAGAAAACTAACTGGGCAAGAGTACTAAAGCCATACGATCAGATCGTGGTGGTGAATACCTTAGCCAGGAATTTGATGACTATCTGAAAGAGTGTGGGATAGTATCCCAACTCACTCCTCCCGGAACACCACAATGGAATGGCGTGTCCGAAAGAAGGAATCGCACCTTGTTGGACATGGTACAATCGATGATGAGTCACTCAGATCTTTCAGACTATTTCTGGGGTTACGCATTGCTTGCAGCAGCTTGCACAATTATTCATGTTTCAACAAAGGCGGTAGAACAAACACCACATGAGATGTGGAAGGGGCGAAAGCCTAGTTTGTCTTTTATGAAGATTTGGGGTTGTCATGTCTATGTCAAACGTTTAATCACAAATAAACTGGAACCCAAATCAGATAAATGTACTTTTATGGGGTATCCCAAAGAAACGAAAGGATACTATTTCTATAACCCCTCTGATGACAAAGTGTTTGTTGCCAGGACTAGAGTGTTCCTTGAAAAGGAATACATCTCTAAAGTAGACAGTGGGAGAATAGTACAACTTGGAGAAATCCAAGCACCACAGAGTACTGACTCGTCTGCAACGGAACAAGAACCGAATCCACAAGATGTTGTGGTTCAAGAATCGATTCAAGTAACACAAGAACCGCGTAGGTCAGACAGATCACGTACACAGCCTGAGAAATTTGGACTTCTCCTAGCTCAAGAAGGTGATGTACTGCTCATGGATCAAAATGAGCCTGTTACCTACTAGGAGGCCATATTTGGCCCTGAATCTGAGAAGTGGCTAAAAGCCATTGGATCCGAAATGGAATCCACGTACACTAACCAAGTTTGGACCTTGGTGGAGCCAACCAAAGGGGTAAAACCCATAGGGTGCAAGTGGGTCTTTAAAAAGAAGATTGACATGGATAGAAAGGTTAATACCTTCAAAGCGCGACTGGTTGTGAAAGGTTTCAAGCAAATTCATGGTATAGACTATGATGAAACTTTCTCTCCAGTTGCAATGATTAAATCTGTTTGGATCCTACTTGCTATTGCTGCATACCATGATTATGAAATCTGGCAGATGGACGACAAAACTGCATTCCTTAACTGGAATCTCCTCGAGGCAGTGTACATGACACAGCTTGAGGGTTTTATCGATTCAAAGGATGCTAGAAAGGTGTGCAAATTATAGAGGTCCATCTATGGACTCAAGCAAGCTTCCAGAAGTTAAAATCTTCGTTTTGATGAAGCTGTGAGACAGTTCAGATTCATCAAGAATGAGGATGAACCTTGTGTGTACAAGAAGGTTAGTGGGAGCATGATTGCTTTTCTCATATTGTATGTGGATGACATACTGCTCATCGGAAATGACATTCCAACACTACAAAATGTAAAGACATGGTTGGGGAATTGTTTCTCGATGAAAGACTTAGGCGAAGCTTCTTATATATTGGGAATCAGGATCTATAGGGATAGATTGCTGAAACTGTTAGGCCTTAGTCAAGATACATATATTGACAAAGTGCTTAGGCTCTCTTGCCTATGTCACACGGCATACACTTGTCCAAGGGACAATGCCCTACTACATATGATGAGAGGGAACGCATGAATAAGGTTCCATATGCCTCGGCAATTAGATCTATCATGTATGCTATATGTGCTAGACCAGATGTCTTGTATGCCTTGAGCATGACGAGCAGGTACCAATCTAATCCCTGTGAGAGTCATTGGAAAGCAGTCAAGAATATCCTCAAGTACTTGAGAAGAACTACGGACACATTCTTGGTCTATGGAGGTGAGGAAAAGCTCATTGTAAAAGGTTACACTGATGCTAGCTTCCAAACTGATAAGCATGATTCCAGATCGCAGTCAGGATTCGTGTTTCGCCTTAATGGAGGCGCTGTGAGGTGGAAGAGCTCAAAGCAGGAGACAGTTGTCGATTCTACAACGGAGGCCTAGTATACTGCTGCATCCAATGCAGCAAAGGAGGTTGTTTGGATCAAGAAGTTCATCTCTGAACTTGGTATTGTTCCTAGCATTGCGGACCCGATTGACCTCTATTGCGATAACAATGGAGCAATCGCGCAAGCCAAGCAACCCAGATCTCAACAGAGATCCAAACACATACTCAGGCGTTTCCATCTCATTCGAGAGATTATGGATAGAGGAGATGTGAAGATATGCAGAGTTGATACACTAGACAATGTTGCTAACCCGCTTACCAAGCCTCTTGCGAGCAGAAGCATGACGCTCATACTAGGTCGATCGGTATTAGATTTATGCCTAATTGGTACTAGTGCTAGTGGGAGATTGTTGGTGTAAGACCGAGTGGCCAATATATATTTTGGATTTATATATATTGTATCATGACTTTATTCAATATTTTATATATGAGGCATTTATTTATTATGTTGTATTTGATGATCATATTTATAGCATAATAAAGCCATTAGAATTGGTAGTTCATTTAATGGAACATCAAGTATGACTTAACCGTGAGATGCCATTGAATTATAGAACACTATTCTTAAATATCCATAGTCAAGTATTATTATTAATAAGGACAATAATAATACATTGAGACTATTATGTGAGTGTACTGATGATCACATTTCACGGGTCATATATATAAGATATCAAGTGTTCACATTGTAACACCCTGCTTTGTACCCCTATGTTTGTATGTGTTAATCCTTGCTTATATATATTGTAAATATGTTGTTTAAGCTTGCTATTGGTGCCTAAGTTCATAGTTGGGGTAGTTCAGCCTTAAGGAATGGTCAATGCATTCAAGTCCAAGAAACCTGTTTAACGGATTTGTCCATATCTTGAGTTCTAGATGTTCGATTGCGGCGATCTTGGATGCGTTGGAAAGCTTAGAAGATTATCTACAAGTTTTATTTATGGTGTTAGGGCCAAATTCGGCTTCTACAGTTTCACATCGTGAAGGAAAATTTGCCTCGCGAACCTGACAAATAGATCCTTGCAGCTCTCTGGTTGGCCACGCGAAAAGTGACTCGCCTCGCGAATCGGCGCGCAGCAAAAACGTGTTTTTGGGCTTCTAATCAGCCCATAATGACCCTAACTCATATTGATACCATAAGACTCAACCTAAACCTATTTACTAACTCGAAACACTCTTAGAAACTGCCTCACTCTCTCTAAACAAGGATTCCTAAACCCTTCCCAAGGATTCTTATAGGAGATTTCACCTTTGGTCATCGTTCTTCGTCGCCTTCGTTTGAGGAGCATCACTTCCATCACAATCCCTCTTCCTCATTGCTGCTCTAAAACCTTTTGGGGTTGTGATCGTGAAATCAAGTGTTGTGACATCGAGTGTTCGTGAGACGCAACCTTTCCGGACCTTGTTCTCTTCCTTTGTTCATTGTGATCGTCATACCAGGTACGGGTGGAAGAAATAGATCATGAGTATGTGGGTTTTGGGATAGGTTAAGATGAAGGGGTTTACCCATGACCCCTATAATGTTTGTCTATATGCGTTGTAAATGTCTATGTATATGCTATGAGTGTATCTATGTGTATGTTATGTATACGATATGTATATGCTAAGAATATGCCTATGTGAATATTATGTGTGTGTGTGTGTGTATATATATATATATATATATATATATATATATATATATATATATATATATATATATATATATATATATATGCCTATGGTGCTATGACCATGATTGTTGGTGTTTGTCTTGATTATATGATTGAAATATTATGAAGTGCGATGAATGGTATGTGCATACATGCGTTATTCATTGATGAGATTGTATAATGTGAATTGATAATGATGACTTGATGATAATGTGCGTTATGATGACGAAAATAGGATTAGTGAAAGAACATAGCTTTAGGACGTTTGGCACCCCATAATGAATGAGTTGTTATGAGAGGTGAGATTGATAATATTGGATTAGTTTTGGAAAACCATAGGAATGATTCTTGAGAGATGAGATGATAGGCATAGGGATAACTTAGAGAAATTCTTAAGATTCCCACATCTATCACGATTCGCCTGGCGAATAGCAATTCGCGAGGCGAGACCGAGAGACCATTCGTGGTCTGACGTGATTCGCTTGGCGGATTGTAATCTGCGAGGCGAATGAGAGAACCAAATATTAGGGCTCTCTGGCTCACCTCGCGAGCCAGGATTCGCCTAGTGAATCTGAGAACCCGTTTAGGAGTTCTCGGGCTCGCCTCGCGAGCTACGATTTGCCTAGCGAATCTAGGTTTCTCACCCAAATTCTGTTGTGAAGAAGTAATGAATAGGGTAATGAGAAAAAGACTGTGTAATCACAATTCAAGGTTGATAATATAGAAAAGAACGTTAATACTAATAATGACTATATGATAATATTGGCAATGTTGATAAGGGCAATAACGATGGTTAGCGCCTAGTTGTTTCATGATCATCGTTGATGGTCATTGTTGATAATCAATGTGATTGATTATGATGGTGGATAGTTGGACATGTGCTTGCATGTTGCTGAGCATAGCATGCATCATACATTGACGTTGATATGTTAGGTGGAAAGCAAACGATGACTCACGATAGTGGAGGCCACGATGGGTGTTATCCCGGCTTTGCGAGTACATTGGGTATGGATGTTTCAGGTGACATGGGCTAGCTACCTATTGCCGGAATGACCTAATGAATAATCTTGAGTACTTTGACCAGCCACTATACGTTATCAGGATTAGTGAGAGTGTTCGGGGATGGCCCATGGTCTGGCATATCATCCACGTTGATAATCGGACATGTACTCCTAATCGTCTTTCCAGAGTTAGAGTTGTTGGCCACATGCATACAGAGTAGTGACGTTGCATTCGCATTGACATGCATCTTTAATATATATTGATCATATCTGTGTTGATTGATGTATGTTGTATGCCATCTTAATTACTATTCCATTCCGTTTACATATATTCATGATTGTGTTTCTTACCCCTCTCTTTGTTATTCTTGTGCATATGTTGTGGTATATGCAGAGGAGGGTGAGCATGCTGACGAGGAGTGATCCCGAGGAGATTTCTCTTAGTAGTTAGGATTTATGTTTTACGTTATTCGGTTTTATTCCGATGTATGTTTAGGGATACCAGCTCTGATCATGTGACATCGGGTTTTGGGTTATGTTTTATGTTTTATGTTTTTCCGCAGTTTGTTGTATGTTAAAGGATTTCGATTTATTCGGATTCTCACGTTATATTTTTGGATGATGTGATACACTTTACCTTTGAGATTTATATTATATTGAGATCATTTTTAAAAAGCATGTATGATTTTCTTCTGTATTATCATACGCGGGGTCAAGGGTGTCACATTTAGTGGTATCAGAGCCAGTCTATCCTGCAGGCCGGGGTATGTGTCTGTTATGTTATCTTCTGTGTACTCTTATATGATTATCTACGCTTAGTGTAGATGATGATATACGATTTTTAGGAACTTCATAGTCGATCATATATGCTTACCTCTTAAACAGTTAGATGTTATTCTTAAATATGGACTGGTTATCTGCCAATCATGTCCTTTTGAACTGCTTTGATAAAACTGTTGTTTTTGGAACTCCTGTCGATCCTAAGGATCCGAGTTTTCTGACTACCAACCAAGTCAAGGCTTCTTTTAGAGAAGAAGCCCAGGTATACATGACCTTATGTTCCCTGGAAGTAGAGAGAAAGGATCAGGTTAAAGATGTGCCAGTTGTGAGAGAGTTCCCTGAGGTTTTTCCAGAGGATGTTTATAGTTTTCCACCTGAGAGAGAGGTTGAGTTTAGCATAGACTTAGTGCCAAGTACAGGACCTATATCCATAGCACCTTATAGGATGTCCCCTCTAGAGCTAGCTGAGTTGAAGAAACGGTTAGAGGAATTACTCCAGAAGTAGTTTGTTTGGCCTAGTGTGTCTCCGTGGGGAGCACCGGTGTTGTTGGTGAAAAAGAAGGATGATAGTATGAGGTTGTGTCACGATTACCGACACCTCAACAAGGTGACCGTTAAGAATAGGTACCCTCTTCCTAGGATAGATGACCCTATGGACCAGCTGATAGGAGTCTGTGTGTTTTCTAAGATAGATTTGAGATCAGGCTAACACTAGATTCGGGTCAAGTCCGAGGACATTCCGAAGACTACGTTCAGAACGCGTTAATGGCCATTATGAGTACCTATTTATGCCTTTTGGTGTGACTAATGCCCATGTTGTGTTCATGGACTACATGAACAAGATCTTTCATCCATACTTGGATGTGTTTGTAGTTGTCTTCATAGATGATATCCTAGTATACTCTAAGACTATGGAGGAACATGAGGAGCACTTGAGGATAGTCTTGAAAACCCTTAAGGAAAAGCAGTTGTTTGACAAGTTGTCTAAGTGTGAGTTTTGGTTAGAAAAGGTGAGTTATTTAGAACACATCATCTCTAAAGGAGGGATAGCCGTAGACACAACTAAGGTAGAAACCGTGCTCCAGTGGGAAGCACCTAAGTCAGTGATTGAGGTGAGAAGTTTCGTGAGTTTAGCCGGGTACTATAGGAGGTTTATAGAAGGATTCTCTAAGATAGCTTTGCCTATGACCCGCCTTACTAAGAAAGGTCAGATCTTTATGTGGGACTCTAAGTGTGAGGAAAGTTTTTAGGAGTTGAACAACAGGTTGACATCTGCACCTGTGTTAGTGCTACCCAATCCTAGTGAACCTTTTGTAGTGTACTGTGATGCTATGAAGCAAGATTTAGGTGGTGTGTTGATGCAGAATGGTCAGGTAGTAGCTTATGCTTCTAGGCAGCTTAAGACCCATGAGAAGAATTACCCTACCCATGACTTGGAGCTAGGAGCCATAGTGTTTGCCTTGAAGATTTGGAGGCATTATCTTTCTGGAGCTAGATTTGAAGTCTTTAGTGATCATAAGAGTTTGAAATATCTGTTTGATCAGAAAGAGTTGAATATGAGGCAACGTAGGTGGATGGAGTTTCTCAAGGATTATGACTTTGAGCTAAATTATCACCCAGGAAAAGCCAATGTAGTGGCTGATGCCTTGAGTAAGAAGACCTTGCATGTGTCAACTTTGATGGTTAGAGAGATGGACTGGATCAAGGAATTTAGAGACTTGAGTTTAGCTTGGGAAGTTACCCCTAAGAGCATTAGGCTAGGAATGTTGAAAATTTCTAGCAGTTTGATGGATCAGATTAGAGAAGGGCAGAAGATAGATGTATACCTTTTAGACCAGAGAGAGTTGATTGCTTAGGGTAGAAACCTTAGTTTTAAGGAACGAACTGATGGAATTTTGAGGTTCCAGGATAGAGTTTGTATACCTGATGTTCCAGAGCTTAGGAAGTTGACCCTTGAGGAAGGACATAGGAGTGGTTTGAGTGTTCACCCAGGAGCCACAAAGATGTATCAGGATCTGAAACGGATGTTTTGGTGGCCTAGGATGAAAAAGGATGTGGCTGAGTTTGTGTATGCTTGCTTAGTGTGTCAGAAGGCTAAGATAGAGCACCAGAAACCTTCGGGTAAGTTGCAACCTTTGAGTATTCCTGAGTGGAAGTGGGATAGTATCTCTATGGATTTTGTGTCTGGACTCCCTAGGACTCGAGTTGGTTGTGATGCCATATGGGTTGTTGTGGACAGGTTGACCAAATCTGCCCATTTCATTCCTATGAACATGGAATATCCATTAGAGAAGTTGACTAGTTTGTATATTAAAGAGATAGTCAGATTGCATGGTGTACCCTCTAGCATAGTGTCAGATAGAGATCCTAGATTTACCTTAAGATTTTGGAATAGTTTGCATGAGGCTTTAGGAACTAAGCTTAGATTGAGTTCAGCTTATCACACACAGACCGATGGTCAGTCTGAGAGAACCATCCAATCCTTAGAGGACTTGTTGAGGGCGTGTGTTTTAGAGCAGTCAGGTGGTTGGGATAAGTTTTTACCCCTTACAGAGTTCACCTACAACAATAGTTTCCATTCCAGTATTGGGATGGCACCTTATGAGGCTCTGTATGGGAGGAGATGTAGGACACCCTTATGTTGGAATGAGCCTGGAGAGAATGTTGTGTTAGGACCTGAGGTAGTGCAAGAGACTACAGAGAAAGTGAGGATGATACAAGAAAAGATGAGAGTGGCACAGAGTAGGCAAAAGAGTTACCATGATAAGAAAAGAAAAGCTCTCGAATTCCAGGATGGGGATCATGTGTTCTTGCGAGTTACTCCAACAACTGGGGTTGGCAGAGTAATGAAAGCGAGGAAACTTACTCCTAGGTTCATTGGACCTTACCAAATTCTAAAAAGAGTCGGTGAAGTTGCTTACCATATAGCCTTACCTCTGTTCTTATCAAACCTTCATAATGTGTTTCACATGTCTCAACTTCAAAAGTATGTTCATGACCAAAGCCATGTGATAGTACCCGATATCATTCCACTAAAGGATAACTTGACTTTTGAGGTGTTACCGCTTCGGGTTGAATATCGAATGGTCAAGCAGCTGAGAGGGAAGGAGATTCCCTTGGTCAAAGTCGTTTGGAGTGGAGCTACAGAAGAAAGTGATACTTGGGAGTTGGAGACCAAGATGGAGTCGTTTGCTCAAGGTGAGTAGAAATTTCGAGGACGAAAATTTTATAAGGGGGTGGAATTGTAACACCCTCCTTTTTAGCCCTATGTTTATATGTGTTAATCCTTGCTTATATATATATATATATATATATATATATATATATATATATATATATATATATTGTAAATATGTTGTTTATGCTTGCTCTTGGTGCCTAAGTTCATAGTTAGGGTAGTTCAGCCTTAAGGAATGGTCAATGCATTCGAGTCCAAGAAACCTGTTTTACAGTTTTGTCCATATATTGAGTTCTAGATGTCTGATTGAGGCGATCTTGGATGCGTTGGAAAGCTTAGAAGATTATCTACAAGTCTTATTTTGTGTGTTAGGGCCAAATTTGGCTTCTATAGTTTCGCCTCGCGAAGGCAACGTCGCCTGGCGAATATGGCAGATAGATTCTTGCAGCTCTCTGGTTCACCTCGCGAAAAGTTACTCGCCTCACGAATCTGCTCGCAGCAGAAACGTGTTTTTGGGCTTCTAATCAGCCCATAATGACCCTAACTCATATTTATACCATAAGACTCGACCTAAACCTATTTTCTAACTCGAAATACTCTTAGAAAATGTCTCTTTCTCTCTAAACAAGGATTCTTGAACAAGATTTCACCTTTGTTCATCGTTCTTCATCGCCTTCATTTGAGGAGCATCACTGCCATCACAATCCCTATTCCTCATTGCTGCTCTTAAACCTTTTGGGGCTGTGATCCTGAAATCAAGTGTTGTGAGATCGAGTGTTCGTGAGACGCAACCTTTCCGGACCTTTTTCTCTTCCTTTGTTCATTGTGATCGTCATACCAGGTATGGGGGAAGAAATAGATCATGAGTATGTGGGTTTTGGGATAGGTTAAGATGAAGGGGTTAACCCATGACCCCTATATGTTTGTCTATATGCGTTGTAAATGCCTATGTATATGCTAAGAATATGCCTATGTGAATATTATGTGTGTGTCTATATATATATATATATATATATATATATATATATATATATATATATATATATATATATATATATATATATATATATGCCTATGATGCTATGACCATGATTGTTGGTGTTTGTCTTGATGATATGATTGAAATATTATGAAGTGCGATGAATGGTATGTGCATACATGCGTTACGCATTGATGAGATTGTATGATGTGAATTGATAATGATGACTTGATGATAATGTGCGTTACGATGACGAAAATAGGATTAGTGAAAGAACATAGCTTTAGGATGTTTGGCACCCCATAATGAATGAGTTGTTATAAGAGGTGAGATTGATAATATTGAGAGATGGGATGATAGGCATAGGAATAACTTAGAGAAATTCATATGATTCCCACATCTGTCACTATTCGCCTGGCGAATAGCAATTCGCGAGGCGAGACAGAGAGACCATTCGTGGTCTGACGTGATTCGCCTGGCGGATTGTAATCTACGAGGCGAATGAGAGAACCAGATATAGGGGCTCTCTGGCTCACCTCGCGAGCCAGGATTCGCCTAGTGAATCTGAGAACCCGTTTAGGAGCTCTCGGGCTCGCCTCGCGAGCCACGATTCGCCTAGCGAATCTTGGTTTCTCACCCAGATTCTGTTGTGAAGAAGTGATGAATAGGGTAATGAGAAAATGAATGTGAGATCACTATTCAAGGTTGATAATATAGAAAAGAACGTTAATACTAATAATGACGATATGATAATATTGGCAATGTTGATAAAGGCAATAACGATGGTTAGCGCCTAGTTGTTTGATGATCATCGTTGATGGTCATTGTTGATAATCAATGTGATTGATTATGATGGTGGATGGTTGGACATGTGTTTGCATGTTGCTGAGCATAGCATGCATCATACGTTGATGTTGATATGTTGGGTGGAAAGCAAACGATGACTCGCGATAGTGGAGGCCACGATGGGTGTTATCCCGACCTTCCGGGTACATTGGGTATGGATGTTTCAGGTGACATGGGCTAGCTACCTATTATCGGAATAACCTAATGAATAAGCTTGAGTACCCTGACTAGCCACTATACGTTATCAAGATTAGTGAAAGTGTTCGGGGATGGCCCATGGTCTGGCATATCCACGTTGATAACCGGACATGTACTCCTAATCGTCTTTCCAGAGTTAGAGTTGTTGGCCCCATGCATACAGAGTAGTGATGTTCCATTCGCATTGACATGCATCTTTGATATATATTGATTATATCTGTGTTGATTGATGTATATTGTATGCCATCTTAATTACTAGGCCATTCCGTTTACATATATTCATGATTATGTTTCTTGCCCCTCTCTTTGTTATTCTTGTGCATATGTTGTGGTATATGCAGAGGAGGGTGAGCACGCTGACGAGGAGTGATCCCGAGGAGATCTCTCTCAGTAGTTAGGATTTATGTTTTACATTATTCGGTTTTATTCCGATGTATGTTTAGGGATACCAGCTCTGATCATGTGACATCGAGTTTTGGGTTATGTTTTATGTTTTATGTTTTTCCGCAGTTTGTTATATGTTAAAGGATTTCGATTTATTCGGATTCTCACGTTATATTTTTGGATGATGTGATACACTTTACCTTTGAGATTTATATTATATTGAGATCATTTTTAAAAAGCATGTATAATTTGTTTATATATTATCGTACGCGGGGTAAAGGGTGTCACACACATAGGTATAAATATTAGTGGAATATTTATACTGGAGTGACCCGCTATGAGGACGCTGCATAATAGTTATGTAAGTGTCATAAGCAATTCTCATGGTGACCATAGTGCAGTAGTCCTTCGACTTGAAGTCACTATGATTCCTAACATATGTAGTTGTAGGCTTTAATACTATTAAACGTTGTCAGTAACACGATAACTATAAAGATAGTTATTGGGCCTGCAATGAAACATGTTGAGGAATGTGAGTGATGTGGATAGGATTCGTCCCTCCTACCTAACAGGAGTAATGTCTATAGGCCTCTTGATGGTATGCGACGTAAAAATGCATGGCCATGCTAAGGTGGGACAATATAAAATATTGGACCCACATGATCGTATGTCAATTACTAGATCAAGCAATAAATAATTGGACTTAACAAGGATGACACATTTATGCTTTGTGTTCAATTAAGACATTGTGACGAAAGGACATTGACTTCACATTATATATGGTTACAATATGGTTTTAATTGTATCACCAATATTCTAATTAATTGGGTAGCAATGATGTATTGCTAGAAGCCGCTCATTGTTTATAATATTAATTGATTATTAATATGATTAATAATAATTAATATTATTGCCAATTAATTGAGAACCTATAGGGTCACATGCATATAGCAAATGTTCAGAGAATTAGTTTAATTGATTAACTAAATATGATTTAATTAATAATTAGACATTTGGCCTGTAGCGTACAGTAGCCCAAGTGGTTTAGGTTAAGTGAGTGACAGCTATTAGTAACTTGTGCATGTCACTTAAGCAACACACAACACAGAGCACTCATAACGGCCGCTGTACTCTATTGACAGCCGTGCCTCCTTTCTCTCTTTGTGCCGCTGCTCTTTGAATCCTGATAGCTAGCTCTACGCTATCTCTGACGTTGGTTTGCTCGCGTGGACTGAGTAGAGGTATTGCTACTTTACAATACTGGTGATAGAGAAGAACCTCTCCCTTTGTGGTGATAGAAGCAGTGTTCCTCGGATCTGCTGCTCTATAGTTGTATACATCAAGTTGCCATTCACACCGTAGCAGTGTTCGTGATTTACCAGTGCTGCTGACATGCTCACAGTGTTCGTGGTAAACCTACGCTTCAAGAGGTAAACACAATATCCTTGTGATTCATGTGCGATATGTGGTCCTCTAGTAAAGTGGTTTTTCCGCTCAAGAGGTTATTATAAATTATTTTTTAAAAGCTATCCCTCTTGAAACCCCAACAGAGGTGTGGCAAATCCGATCACTTCACCAGTCAGTGCAAGGAAACTCAAGTTATCTGCTTCAGATGTGGCAAGCCAGGACATATCAACCGGAATTGTGAAGGAGCGAAGTCAGAGCCTCCTAGTGCTAGCAAGAGTCAGAAGTGCCAGGCCAACCGACTGAAGACCACTGGGAGAGTCTTTACTCTTAGTGGAGCTGAGGCCTCTGAGTCTGATGACTTAATCCAAGGTACGTGCTTAATTAATAGGACTCTTTTAACTGTATTGTATGATTCTGGTGCTACACACTCGTTTATAACGCATGATAAGGTCAAGAGTTTGAAATTGGTTGTTACCTTTATTGAGTATGATCTGATTGTTTCTACACCTACAAACAAACCTATTCTCACTTCTTATGGATGCAATAACTGTCATATTGGCATTAATGGTAGAGCCTTTATTATTGGTCTTGTATGATTACCTTTGAAAGACCTTGATGTTATTCTTGGCATGGATTAGTTATCTTCCAACCACGTCCTTTTGAACTGTTTTGATAAGTCCTTAGTTTTTGGCACTCCTACGGAGTTTAAGGACCCGACCTTTCTTTCTGCCAACCAAGTGAAAGCTTCGATGAAAGACGAAGTCCAAGTATACATGATGTTAGCTTCCCTGGAATTAGAGAGCCCTCCTGATGTTGGAAGTGTGTTTTGCGGGATTTTCCGGAAGTGTTTCCAGGGGATGTTTACAACTTACCCCAGAAAGATGTTGAGTTCTGTATAGATTTAGTGCCTGGCACCATGCCAATCTCCATAGCCCCTTATAGAATGTCTCCTCTAGAGCTAGCCAAGTTGAAAGAATAGATAGAGGACCTAATGAAGAAGCAGTTTATTAGGGCTAGTGTGTCTCCTTGGGGAGCACTTGTGCTGTTGGTGAAGAAGAAGAATGGCAGTATGAGGTTGTGTGTCTACTATCGGCAACTCAACAAGGTGACCATTAAGAATCAGTATCCTCTCCCTAGGGTTAATGATCTCATGGACCAGTTGATAGGCGCTTGCGTCTTTTCTAAGATAGATTTGAGGTCAGGGTACCATCAGATTCGGGTTTTGTCTGAGGACATCCCGAAGACAACATTCAGGACCCGATATGGTCACTATGACTACTTGGTTATGCCCTTCGGTGTGATCAATGCTCCTGCTGTGTTCATGGACTACATGAACAAGACATTTCATCCTTACTTGGATAAGTTTGTGGTAGTGTTCATAGATGACAACTTAGTGTACTCCAAGACCAAAGAGGAACATGAGGAGCACTTGAGGGTTGTTTTGCAGACCCTTAAGAAGAAGTAGTTGTATGCTAAGTTGTCTAAGTGTGAGTTCTCGTTAGAGGAGGTGAGCTTTTTAGGGCATGTCATCTCTAAGGGTGACATAGCAGTTGACACAGATAAAGTTAAGACGGTGCTCCAGTGGGATGGCCGAAGTCAGTGACTGAGATTAGGAGTTTCTTGGGGTTAGCTGGGAACTATTGGCGGTTTATAGAAGATTTATCTAAGATAGCTTTACCCTTAACTCGTCTCATCAAAAAGGGACAGTTGTTTGTGTGGGACTCTAAGTGTGAGGAGAGTTTCCAAACCCTTAAGGATAGGTTGACATCAGCACTAGTGTTAGTTTTGCCAGACCCTAGTGAACCTTTCGTAGTTTACTGCGATGCTTCCAAGCAAGGTTTATGTGGTGTGTTGATGCAAAATGGTAAGGTAGTGTCCTATGCCTCTAGGCAGTTTAAAACTCATGAGAAGAACTACCCTACCCATGACCTAGAGTTAGGAGCTGGGGTTTTGGCCTTAAAGATTTTGAGGCATTATCTTTATGGGGCGAGGTTTGAGGTCTTTAGTGATCATAGGAGTCCAAAATATCTTTTTGACCAGAAGGAATTAAATATGAGGCAGCGTAGGTGGATGGAATTCCTTAGGGATTATGATTTTGAGTTGACCTAACACCCAGGAAAGGCCAATGCAGTGGCAGATGCCCTTAGTAGGAAAGTTTTGTATGTCTCCGCTTTGATGGATAGGGAGATGGATCTGATTGAAGAGTTTAGAGACCTTAGTTTAGCTTGTGAGGTTACCCCTAAGAGTATTAGGCTTGGAACCTTGAAGGTTACCAAGAGTTTGATGGATAGGATTAGAGAGTGTCAGGTGTTAAATAAGTTTCTCTCCGACCAGCGGGAATTGCTCGCTCAGGATAGAGACCTAAGCTTTAAGGATGTGAGCGATGGGATGTTGAGGTTTGAAGATAGAGCTTGTGTACCGGATGTTCCTGAGCTTAGGAAGTTGATCCTTGAAGAAGGTCATAGGAGTGGGTTGAGTGTGCACCCAGGTGCCACCAAGATGTACCAGGATCTTAAGCGCATGTTTTGGTGGCCTAGGATGAAAAAGGATGTGGCTGAGTTTGTTTACGCGTGCTTAGTCTGTCAGAAAGCTAAGATAGAACACCAAAAGCCTTCAGATAAGTTGCACCTTTTGAGCATCCCATAATGGAAGTGGGATAGCATCTCCACGGATTTTGTGTCTGGACTCCCTTGGACTCCAGCTGGTTTTGAGGCTATATGGGTTGTTATGGATAGATTGACTAAGTCTGCCCATTTCATTCCGATGAATATGAAGTATCCTTTAGAGAAGTTGGCCAGGTTGTACATCAGAGAGATAGTCAGCCTTCATGGTGTATCCTCTAGCATTGTATCGGATAGAGACCCTAAATTTACCTCTAGGTTCTGGGATAGTTTGAAGAATGCTTTAGGGACAAAGCTTAGGCTAAGTTCAGCATACCACCCACAGACTGATGGACAGTCTGAGAGGACCATCCAGTCCCCAAAGGATTTGTTGAGGGCTTGTGTGTTAGAGCAGTCAGGCAGTTGGGACAAGTTTTTGCCCCTAATAGAGTTCACCTATAACAACAGTTTCCATTCCAGTATTGGGATGGCACCTTATGAGGCTCTATATGGGAGGAGATGTAGGACACCTTTGTGTTAGAATGAACCTAGTGATAATGTGGTGTTAGGACCAGAAATAGTATAAGAAACAATAGAGAAGATAAGGATGATTCAGGAAAAGATGAGAGTGGCACAAAGTAGGCAAAAGAGCTACCATGACAAAAGCAGCAAGGCACTCGAATTCCAGGAAGGTGATCATGTGTTCTTGAGAGTTGCCCCGATAACTGGGGTTGGTAGAGTGATGAAACCAAAGAAACTTACTCCTAGATTCATTGGTCCTTACCAAATCTTAAAGAGAGTCTGCGAAGTCGCTTACCAGATAGCCTTACCATCGTTCTTGTCCAATCTTCACAGTGTCTTTCATGTGTCTCAACTCAGAAAGTATGTCCATGACCCTAGTCACGTGATAGTACCCGATGTGATACAGTTGAAGGAGAACTTGACTTTTGAGGTATTACCCCTTCGAGTCGAGGATAGGAGGGTGAACCAGCTAAGAGGCAAGGAGATTCCTTTGGTCAAAGTCATTTGGAGTGGAGCTATTGAGGAAAGTGCTACATGGGAGCTAGAGAGTAAGATGATGGAAGCATACCCACACCTTTTCAATCGAGGTATGTAGAAATTTCGAGGATGAAATTTTTATAAGAGGGGTGAAATCGTAACACCCTGCTTTTCATTAAGTATTTATTATATAAGCTTGTTTGGATGTTTAAGTTTGCTTGGTTAAGCTATAATTGTTGGTTAAGGGCTAAGTGGGATTTTTGGCTTAAAAGTCCCTTTCTGGAACATCAGCACGCCCGTGCTTGGTCGTGTGTCTTGTGACCAGTTGAGTCACAAGCATGGTCATGCCGTTAGTTAGCACGCCCGTTCTCGGGTGCGGACCACATCTCCCTGATGTTAAGTTCAGCATGCCCATGCCGAAGGAGTGCATGGTTGTGCCATGCACACATATTATATATTGGCACAGAAACCGAGGGTTGCGATTTTAACCCTCATTTGATGGCTACTACTACCCTAGTGCGGTCAGACCTGCCCCGTTACCTATCTCCATCAAGCTCAGTGCGTTATTGGGATTTTGGAGACCTTTGGTAAGCTTTTGGTTCTCCTGTGTCAGTTGTGTAGGTAACGTTTCTTCCCTTTCTTGGTTTCCTTTCATATTATTTGATTGAAAACTGATTTGGTTAATGTTTTAGTTGACCAAGGCTTGGATTCGGACTGAACCGCTTGGGAGGACGTGACCGGGTTGTTGTTTGGGGCTACCAATATTGCAACCTTCGAACCATGTATGGGGAGAAGGATAGTATAACCACTAAGCAGTGGGGGTAATGTAAGATGAGGGGTACCCATGACCCCGAGGTTATTGTATGTTGTATGTTTAAATTCCTATTGCTATAAATGTTTGTTGTTAATGATAATATGTTTTTGGTTATATGCATTGCCTGTTATGTTGGTACTTGATGGCATGATTATATCATAATTGTTGGTTAAGATGTTATGTGATTGTTTATGGTTGAATGGTTGCTGTTGTGATAAACCTGCTGACATATCCCTAAATTGGTTAATTAGGATTTTAATTGGTGAAATAATGAAGGGACTGTTGTTCCCCAAAAATATTCATAAGACATGGACAAATAAAAGGTTAGATTTTTATGCTGATGGTTTAGTCATGAACCTAGGGATGATTTTTGAGTGCGTTAGGGTCTTTTTGATTAAACAATTAACATGTTAATCGCTGCCCAGAACAGCACTGTCGCACGATCAGCACGGCTGTGCTGAATAAGGAGCATGCCCGTGCTCCTAGTTGAATTCTGGGAATGGCCACGCTTTGAGCACGGTCGTGCAGCAGAGGAGCACGCCCATGCAAATGTGCACGGTCATGCCTAATAGGGAGCACGCCCGTGTTGATGAGCACGACCGTGCAAGAAAGGAAGCACGCCCGTGCTACGCTTAAGTGGCAGCACGCCCATGCCGGGGTGAAGCACACCCGTGCCACCCATCTGGTCAGAATTTGAGACTTATGGTTTAATAGGGGTTCTAACCCCAATGTTCTTAATATTGGTAGAATAATACACCAAACAAATGAGGAAGCTAGATAACTTAATTATATATTAATTTAGACGTCGAGGAACGATGTGTTGGTTAAGTCAGTGCCCGAGAGGTTACCCCACAATGATATAATTGGGTGCCTTTAGTGGTCCAATGTTATGACGATATGATTGGGTGCCTTTAGTGGCCCAATGTTGAGAATGATATGATTGGGTGCCTTTAGTGGCCCAATGTTGAGGATGATATTCTTGGGTGCCTTTAGTGGTCCAAGCGGAGGTGGCGATTGCCCGTTGTTTGTTGTTGTGTTCATGCATCACATTGGAGATGTTAGTTGGGGGAAGTTCAACATAGGGGAGGTCGTCCTAGAGTACGGCGATCTAGCAATCCACGGTTGGTTCACCCAAGGTTTGGTGAACCGTGGCCCCCCGTGATGAGGCATCCATGGTTTGATGCGTTGGCTATCCAAGGGGTTCACCCATGGTTTGGTGGACTACCGGCGTTGGTGCCTTTAGTGGCCAATGCGGATATATAACTCCAAAGTTGTTCTTCCTGAGATAGTTGGATCCATATGCATTGATGGAGTAGTGGAGTAGTGTTGCATTGCATCATATAGCATACCCGGTTGATTTATGATCTTGAGATGATGTTTATGTACATATGTGTATGCTTAAGATTGTTATTATTCCATGATGTATGATCATCTTATTCCTATCTCCATGTCGTTGTGTTTACATGTTTCCTTACTCGCCGTTCTTTGTTTTCTTGTTTGGCATGTTTGGTTTATGCAAAGGATGACGAGCAGCCCGGAGAGGAGTGACTTTGAGGAGCCACCACTCATGGTTAGGGCCTTCAGCGTAGTTGTTTTTATTGCTTTAGTTTTCAGTTGTATTCCGAGGATGTTTCCGGAACGGTTGTACCAGCTCTGAATTGTGACATCGGGGTTGGTTTTATTTTATGTTGATGTTTTCTTTACTCTTTTAAAATATTGACTTAATCTTTTCCTCATTTTTTAGAACTAGTTCATGTGGTACCTTTTCTACCCATGAACCTTTTATGAAAGGTTGCATGTTTTATCTTACGTCTTTATTTATTGTTCTTATTAATTACCTTTAATGCTTTTATAACATGCGGGGTACTTGGGTGTCACACTCCCCACAGAGATGCACTAGGTCTGATTAACTCTTTGCCTAGAATCTCGTCCAGGTGCTTCTTTGGCTCCGCCAGCTCTACTGGAGACATCCGATACGGTGCTATCGTTATAGGCCCGGTCCCCAGAATAAGGTCTATAGCAAACTCCACCTCCCTCTCCAGTGGAAGTCCGGGAACATCAACGGGAAACACTTCCGGAAACTCTCGCACGATAGGTAAAGCTCTGACATTAGGAGTCTCCTTAGCCTCCAAAGAGAACAGCACCACGCACCCCTTCGATCGTCCACCCGTCAGATCACTCTCGTCGGCAGGCATCAATCCAGATTACTTTGAAAAATGGAGATTTTTGTTTGAACAGTCTAACACAACATGGTTGGTTGAAAGCCAGTCCATGCCTAGGATAACATCTATCTGTTGCATAGACAAACGGATAAGATCAACAAGGAAGGTTCGGTTTTCTACGGTGATAGGACATTTAAGGGATACGGTTAGAGTGGCTAAAGATTCACCCGTAGAGGTAGAAACAGTAAGATCATATGGCAATAAAGAAACAGGCAACCCTAGATTATCCATACACTCTATCGAAACAAAAGAATGCATAGCCTCCGAATCAAATAAAGCAAATAGAAGCTTACTAGAGACTAGATATTTTCCTTGTATCAGATCAGGGCATCGAGAGGTTTTAGATCCCTTGATGGCAAACACTTTTCTGGTGGTTTGTAGGCGACTCTGTTGGCTTGCACCTTGCGATCTCGCACCACTGCTCTGGGCCCTTCTGCCCGGTTGCTGAAACTGAGCCCTTCTGCTGACTCCGGGCTTGCAGTCTAAAGCATAATGACCTATTTGGTTGCAATTGAAGCACCGGATGTGCTGGGCCCTTGGGCAGCTCTTGACTAGATGCGGTCCCCCGCATCAAAAACAGATCTTGATTTCATGTTGCCCCTGACTGGAACTGCTTCCTCCATGAGTAATATTATACTAAGCTGGGCGATCATACGGTCTCGCCCTCTACTGGAACCTTCCACTTCTACCCCTCTGGCCACTACTGCGGACAGGTCCACCACTCTTTGGTTGTGATTGGACTGTCCCCATCTTGTCATGCCCCTCTAGCACAATACATTTCTCCACCAGCTCTGGAAAAGATTGGATACCAAAGGGTAGCATCGTCCTCTTTAAATCGGGCCTCAACCCGTCCTCGAATCTTCTCTAGACCCATATTTCATCGAGATGAACTTGATAGAATTGCGAAAACTTGAGTAACACTTCAAACCTCATCGCGTACTCACCAGTTGACAGTTGTTCCTGTTTCAGGCTCAGGAATTCCTTTTCCTTCTCTTGCCTGATGCTTCTCAGGAAGTATTTTTCCAAAAAGCATTCCCGGAACAAGCCCCAAGTGATGACTCTGCCCTCTGTTTCCAATAGCCTGAGTTTGTTCTTCCACCAAGCCTCTACTGTGCCTACCAGCATGAATGAAGCATACGTCATCTTTTGATCCGCTCTGCAGTGTATGGCCATGAATACTTTCTTTATCTCTTGGAGCCACATTTCTGCAGCTTCAAGATTGTACTCTCCATGGAATTGCGGAGGATTCCCTTTCATGAAAGCATTGAGACCTGTGTCCACGATCTCGTCTCCTCTGACAGCTTGTAGTTGGGTTTGCCTTAACTCTCTTTCCTCCTATCTCTGCATATACTAGGCAGTCTGTTGAGTTTACTGCATCATTAGGGTAGCCAAGTCCCGCATGACCCTCATCGCTTCAGAAGTATCACCACCACTTCCAGTCCCTGAGTGGTCATCGTTATCGTTGTTGTTTCCAGATGCAGTCGACCTTCCTCCTCTTCCTCGTCCATGAACCATTTAGCTTCCTGTAAAAAGGAGCTATCAGTTCCAATTCATAAGGCAGATAACAGTACTCAACAGTTAAACATATCATATGCCTTATGAATGGAAACAGTTATCACACTTCGATAACTCGTGCATCAGACACTCTACCCTAAACCAGACTCAGTTAATACAATGCGAGTATCAACCGTCAAAGCCAGTACACTTTCTAGACTTACAGTAATGGTTCCAGACCTCCACAATCCTTTATAGAACCAAACTGTTCTGATACCACCAAAATGAGACGACCCCACTTAAGTAGGATAATCCCATTAGTCCCAAGCTTACTTTATTAACTATTCCTAACCGTATTATAGCGATAGCGTGATATTCAAACAACGTTGTAGAAATGAACGCAACAAAACATACAACATACGGAAAAGCATAGACAATATCAGAGTAAACACAGATAGTATGACTATACATCAACTATGCATAAACGTAGCCCCATCGATACAGCACTGTACATACATATACATACGGTCTGTACACAATTGAAAGATAAACAGAAAATACATCAAAACCAAAAGAAAAAAAGAGCCCTCGCAGCTTGCCAGCACTACCCATCCCACACTCAAAAATACATATAAGCGCCTGGCTCACATCCTGGACGCACTGGCAGGCTCCCACCATCAGTGGTGCAGATGCCCTGACCTATCATGGCCCTCACTGTGAGTATGCCTATAATTCACGAGAGGCTCATACTCTGACGACGAGCTCGACACTACAACCCTATGCCTGCGGTAGGTCCTCAAGTACTGCTCCGTCCTCTGTCTCTGTCCTCGGTAGACGAAGCCTCTCCTGCTAGACGTGTGAGATGCCGCTGGCTCAGCCCAGGTGCAGTCCCGCTCCTGGCGCCTCAACGGTTGCCACATACGTGTGAAAGGTAGAAACTGCACAACTTTGAAGGGTCCCACGATGTCCTCCCTGTGCAACGCCCCTCCTCGAAAAAGTATGCTCACCAGCCCAGTGTAGACCGTCAGAAAGGTACAGGGGCCCACACGCCATCCCCGATCATCGTGAAAGACGATCTCGATCAGGCCCAGCACCGACATCCTCGGCATCGATGTGATGAAAGGATGCGCCCTCGGTTCCATCGTCAAACGTAGACGGCTCCTCGTCTTCACGCGAACCAAGAGCAAAGACGGCAACAAAGAACAATAGGGAGATAAGAATACAATGCGTGCATAACCGAAAATGACAACAATAGCATAGCCCCACAACATATAGCAAGTAGCAAATAGCATGGATAACAATACAGCAGATATTTCACGCATCCACACGTCTCTCGAGACAACCCATGAAAATATCAACCATCTCCATCAATCTCACCCTCAGATCAATCCTCTAGATCGGGTTACTAATCTCATGCAGCATGTCGGCCGAATCTCACAAAGTTGGTTCCACACCGGAACGGTTCCACACTGGAACAAGTCCACAATGGAATAGGTTCTGTGTCGGAACGGAATTAGTTTGTCCAAGAAACCGAACCGCTCGCTGTGACCAATAAGAGTGCATCCCCCTTCCACACCGGAATCGGGGTGTCTTGGTCGCCTCGAAACGTTAGCCTAGAATGTGGAAAGCTCTGGGATTAGTCGAGCACACCGAACTGGATCGGGTGTCACGACAGGATAGGAGCTACCTCATCCGTCGCTGAAAACTATTCCCGAGACTGGCAACATCCCCAAGGTCACTCACTTGACCGCCCCCTCCGCCTTCCGTACCCGCACTCATGTACAACTAATCTCGTATGACGTTGGCAGTCCATATTACCTGTCATATGGCCTCGCCACTTGACAGCTGATGATATGCAACAAACATCCTCAACGGGTTTGATACTGGACCTCACGCCTAACGCTCAATCAATAACAAACGATGCCACCGCATCAACACGGCCACAACCTCGACGCCAGGCGTCCATGAGCCACAGCTCAAACAACACAGCTACAGCCCCAAACAATCAGCACAACAGCAACGACACCATCAACGGTATTAACCCGTCAACAAACACGGCACACAGCCAAACTTAAAGCTAACCGACATTCCGTCACAACACAACAATATAACATACAGCATAACAGCAATGATATCAACATCCATAATACAAGATGCATATCATTCACCAAGTAGTATGTAGGCACGTATACAGATTGCATATAGCACAATCAACACCATAACAGTCATACGAAGTAGATCATCCTCAATCAACAATTATCTAGCCTAGGGTTTCCAAACTTAACGTTGATCGCCCAAAGTATACTAAACCTAGGGTTTAGGTACTTTATCGGGGCTCAACTACTAGTAGGGTTAGGGCTTCCTTACATAGAGCAGAAAATACATCTACGTTACTCTTGCCTTCCCGACGACAGCAGTACTCTTTCTCCCCACCTGAAAACTTGGCGCAAAAATCAACATGAACACTGGCGCATTCCTCCATGCAGCAAGAATGCGAAGAACAGCTCGAAGCTCCTCCAACAGCTGCGGCCTCAAGCTCAAAAGCACGAGCAATCACTAACGTGGACTTTGCCCAAATTACGAGCACAACATATATGCAATAGTGTTGGCCCTAGGATAAGCTCAAAGATCAAAGAGGAAATGTAAAGACTCGAAGAACCACAAAGAACACATGTTAGGGATTTGATTTTACCTTTGGTGAATCGAGAAACGAACAACCGTGTAGTCAAAATCGCATTCTGGTACTTCAATCACCTCGAAACAAGCTTTCTCTCTCTAAAACACTCTTACCTCTCTTAAACTCTCTGCAGTTCGTGCTTGAAGAAGACGGGAAATGGTCCAAGTGAAAGTGAAGAGAAAACTTCACTTGGAGCATCCTGCTGAGAACGCTAAAGCATGGACAATCTGCATGCTTGAGCATGCCCATGCTTGAGCGTGGGGTTCTCTCCACACTTGAGCATGGAACCCTGTCCACTCCGCCTTCTCCCTGGCCTGACATATGTTGCTCAAGCGTAAGAAAGATCACCAGCTGGCAAATGCACTAAGCACATTTGAGCGTGCAACATGCCAACGCTTGAGCGTTGGCACGCTAGGGCGTGCACCCTTCCCACGCTTGAGCGTGCTGCTTAGCTAGGAAAAGCCTTCCAAGCTTCTGACTAGGTCTTAAACCAACACAAAACAATTCATACAACCAACCAAAGCCCTAATCGAGATTATCCAACTCGATTAGAGTTACAGAAGAGTTGGGATGTTACACTTATTATTATCCACTGACATTTACGTGTGTGTTCTAATTTCGTTACAGGTAATGGCAACACCCAGCAAGTTGGGAGATTGTGGTTGTTAGTGCTGAAAAGGATGTAGGTAAATGTTCAAATCCTAGACTTTTTCAATTCTGGTATATTCATGGGAGTATTTTTCTTTTGTTTTTGCATTATCATATCTGTATTTAAGAACCAAAGTTTGGTAATGATCTATTCTGTTTATTGCATTTAGGGTATGATTGGTGTTGATTGATGAATGCTATTTTTTTAAATGTTGGATGCTGTTTTTTTTATATGCTGAATTCTGGACGTTGTTTTTTGAATGTTGAATGTAGTTTTTTTTTATTGTTGAAGCTGTTTTTTGATTGCTGAATGTTGTTTTTTGAATGTTGAATGCTTTTTTTGATTGTTTAATGCTGTTTTTTTAATTGTTGGATGTAGTTTTTTGAGTGCTGAATGTTGTTTTATGAATGTCGAATGTTGTTTAATGAATCCTGAATGCGAAATATGCAGAAAGCAACGAAAATATTCTTTTAGAAAAAGAAGTGGGGAATAGACAACTCTTCTTTAAGGAAACGTTATTGTAGTTCAAATTATGATAGAGCTTTATTGAAATCGCGTTATCATTTTTCGATAACTAACATAACACTTCTTTAAGTAAGCGTTATCTTAATTCCAAACCCACGTCAGCGCCACTTCCTGGATGCGCATTTTAGTGTAAACTACTCTAGTGTTTCTTTGGGAAAACGTTGCTATAGGTATGTCTACGACAACGCTTTAGAAGCGCTATCGTTGTTTACAACTTTCAATAGTGCCAAGATAAATAGCGTCCGAAAGCGCTATCAAATGCTAAAAATACGCGCTATTAAATCCCGAATCTGGCGTAGTGCACCTTGCCAGCATAGATGAGAACAAAAACTTAAACATAGGATATTAAAAATTAAACAATGCCTAACTGGGGGAGGATTTACCTGTTCGCGGTGGTGGTGGTGGTGGTGGTGGCCGAAGTATGCTCCTCGCGGTGGTGGAGAAATTGGCCGAACAGAGGAGAAAGAGTGGAGTAGGCAAGGAGCAGTGGCGGTCTTAGACGTCCACAAGGCGAGAGCTGCGGTGGCGGTGGCCGTCTCGTCGTGGCAGTGGCAGTGGCCGTCTTGTGGTGGTGGTGGCCTCGCGGTGGTTAGTGGGGACTGGAAGAAAGGAGGGGGAGAGGGAGGCTAAGAGAGGGAAATGAGATAAAATAAAAGTGAGGGGAAGGAGTGTCGCAAGTTAGTTTTACCAATTTTACCGACAACATAGCCCGTCAGTAAAGATATTTTGCAATTTTTTACGGGCACAACCGTCAGTAACACTGATTGCCTCATAATTCCAAAAGACATATTGTAACATCCTCATTTTCATCACCTTAATTAAATGCATGAATATATGTTGGCTTGATGATATGCTTAGGAAGGATGTTGAGAGTTAGGGTTAAATTGGATTATAGAAGAGGATGAAGAGTGTGTGTGACTCTGGGCAAAACGCTCAAGTGTGGAGCAATGGAACGTTCAAGCGTGATAACGCTCTAGCGTGGACTAGGGTGGACGCTCAAGCGTGGCCACTCTGACCAGTTGACTGGCAGTGATGGGACGTAAAGTGACATGTGTCGGTTACGCGTCGCAGCTGGCACGTGATAGGCGGTGCCTTGACGGTGAGGAAACATCAACGCTCAAGCCTTGAGAAGTACAATGCTCAAGCGTTGGAATGCTAAAGCATGGAGTTTTGTCAATGCTAAAGCGTGGACAGTAAAATCTTTGCCTATATGGTTCATCATTTTCACCGAGGGAAGAATTTTGCTCTTCCCTTTTTCCTACAGAGACAAAGAGCTCGAGGCTGAGAGGTCCAGGGAAGGTTGAAAGCTTTGATCCAAGTTTGTAGATCGTTCGTTGATCCGATTCCAAATCCGTTTGTGTATTCATGATCAGATCGATTTCTACTACAATTCTACTGGTTTGCTTTCGTGATTCGTCGAGGGCAAGTCGAGGTTCCGTATCTACCTACATTGTAGCTATACAATGTTCTTCTATGGTTTAAGCTTCTATTCACGGTTTTAGCTTCGTATTAGGGTTAATGCTATAGTCTACATGTTGTTTCCGTGATTAGGGCAAGGTTGGAAGTTGCGTTCGTGATCCTTTTGGGAGAAGGAGGCTGCGGCTGTAAAGGAAGTTTGGAGAGTTCGTGGAGCTCGTTGAGTTTGTGATCGTTGCTACTTTTACTAGCAGATGGGAGAAAGAACCACAATATCGTCGGGGAGGTAAGACGAAAATAATATATATTGATATGCATAGGGCAACCGAAACCCTACTAGTGGTTGAGTAACTGACAACACCTAACTCACATTGGCGGCTACTAGTTGGTGGTACCGATGTAGTTTTAGGCATTGTAGGTTTATCGCCGATAGGTTGATTTGATGATATGTCGAGGTTGTATGCTTGTGTGTTAGTAGGCTTAAAATGATACCTATTGATATGCTTGTATGATTAGTAACATGCTTAGGGTTACTTGAATATATGCCTATGAGCATATATAATGAATATGATAATTGGGTATGATTATGATTGCTTATGATATGATGTTTATGATTACTGTTGTATGAGTAGAGATAGGCAGTAATTTCCGATAAATTGGGAGCTGAACATGTGGTTAGGATTTCGAGGATATATAGATAAGTTGTAGTGCTCAACCTAGAGATCATGTTGATACATTCATGTTGATATATAAAGTTGATACCCGTTTGTACCGGAGAAAGTTGGTCGTAGTTGTGTACAAGTTGTGGCTAAGGCACTAAGTTGTTGATCCGGAGATGAGTCGGTGAGATTCATGTTGCATCGTAGTTGTTCATCATTGTGTTGGCGTACGGGCGATCAATCTTGCCTGCGGGGAGATGATCATACCCATCAATTGTTGACGGACGAATGTCCTGACCTGGCCTGCGGGCGGGGGGACATGTCGTTGCCATAAGTTGAGTCGTTGATGGTCGAATATTCTGAATTGGCCTGCAGGCGGTGGAATATGTCGTACCCATGGGTTGAGTTGAGCCTGAGGGTTGTTGGTCGAACGCTGCATTACGGGGGGTGGCATAGTGATGAATGGGGCATCTTGATCTATTGGGGATGTCGCATCGTGATCGCGTCCATATAGTTGTTAGTTGCATGAGTGTGAGAGACAGTAGCTAAGAGAGAATGGTTTGGGAGATGATTGCTTGATACTGTTGTGCTATTGGAGGTTGCTATAAATATAGCTTATTTTATAGTTGTTTCCCAATTTATGATGTATTGTTGTTTCTTGTGACACCCTTAACCCTAACATACGTTTATTATATAAATATTAATTTGCCGAAAAAGGATAAATAATATACGAGTTCTACCATTAATAAACATTTTCGCAATAGTTAAGAGTATCACCATTCATAAACTCAAACCTCAAATCCAATTAAATTAAACACAGTGCCATAAAACGTTTACAAGTTTCGCATAAATAATAAATAGTTTAAACAAGATAATCCCCTAGCCCGATGTCACATGGATAAGAGCTAAACAAAAACCCATAAAGAAATAAATAACATGATCCAAAGCCTAAGGAACAACATCAAAAGAATTCAACTACTAATACTCTAAGCATCAACAACTCCACGTAAGCTCCGACGTGTTACTCTTCAGTCACTTGAGAGTCATCTGAACAAATCATACATTGCACAAGAAAAGACACAAATACAAAGGGGCGAGAAGACATAATCATATACATATGTTGTGGAAGTAAAATGGAAATTAAGGCTAGTGCATACACATAGATATACATATATACATATATATATACATACACATATAAGTACTACACACCCACAAACATAATATAATCATTCTCGTAAATCAAGTCAAATCATCTCACAACAGTTTAACATATCATCTCATTATATTTCGTATACATGTCGCATTACAATCACGAGCAACAATGTCCCTTCAGACTCATACAACACACATAATTGAGTACCCACAAACAGGCTCTCTAGGGGCTGGGTCCCATAAACAGACTCTTAGAGGCTGGATCCCATAAACAGGCCATTCCATGGCTGGGTCCATAAACAGGCCCTTCCGAGCTGAGTCCCATAAACAGGCCTTGCAGAGCTGGGTCTCACACAAACATTCACAAATGAGTACCCATAAACAGGCTCCTTAGAACTGGGTCTCACACTCAAACAATACCTCATATTCCAATATAGTCACAATCATAGTCTACATGTATTCATCCTTAAATATAAATCAATATTCACGTCTTATAATCTTAAACCAATAGTCATATAATTCATGATTACAACTATCAAAACATTATTATAATAACAATTACAAACACTATAGCACTTATAGTAACACATACATATTTATAACATTATAGCAATACATACACGCTTTGTGATATTATAATCATACAATAAGTTCAATACATTAATCATAACATACAATCATTTAAGCCATTGCTCCAACAATGGTAACAACAAATCACTCAAGGCACAAGGGGGTCATGGGAATCCCCAATCACCTCAATCTCATTCCAACATTCCCATATGATATAATCATCTTTCTCCCCCATACCTGGTATGACGATCACAATGAACAAAGGAAACGAAAAGTTTCGGAAAAGGTTGCATCTCACGAACACTCGATCTCATGAAACTTGATTTCACGATCACAGCCCCAAAAGGTTCAAGAGTAGCATTGAGAAAGAGGGATTGTGATGGCAGTGATGCTCTTCAAGCGATGGCGACGAAGAACGACGAACAACGGTGTAATCTCCTTCAAGAATCCATGGAAAGGGTTTAGGAATCCTAGTTTGGAGAGAAAGAGGCAGTTTCTAAGAGTATTTCGAGTTAGAAAATAGGTTTAGGTCGAGTCTTATGGTATAAATATGATTTAGGGTCATTATGGGCTGATTAGAAGCCCGAAAACACGACTCTGCTGTGCGCAGATTCGCTAAGCGAATCAATTTTTGCTGGGCGAACCAGAGAGCTGCAAGAATCTGTCTGCCAGATTCGCTAGGCGAAGTTCTTCGATACGCGAAACTATAGTAGCCGAATTTGGCCCTAACACCTGAAATAAGGCTTGTAGATAATCCTCTAAGCTTTCTAACGCATCCAAAATTGTCTCAATCGGACATCTAGAACTCAAGATATGGACAAAACCGTAAAACTTTCTTGGACTCGAATGTATTGACCACTCCTTAAGGCTGAACTACCCCAACTATAAACTTAGGCACCAAGAGCAAGCATAGCAAGCATATATAAACATATATAATCAAGTATTAACACATTATAATCTAAGTGTGAAAATTGGGGTGTTACATTTCTTATCTCCCGTATCATTCTATGTTGTATTTTATTCTCGATCGCACGAGAAGATTATGTTAAGGAGCTGCCAGAGGAGATTGATGGCACACTTTTTGAGCCTGATGCTGGCAGGAGAGCCCCGGATCCCAGTGTTGAGAGATTTTGAGTTGTTGTACGAGAATGATGACCGTTATTAGGAGATTGATTACACTCAGCGACGAGTATTGTATACGGGCCCGACCACCGTATACTTTAGAGCTTGGGGATCGTCCAGGAGCTCCTTAGTAGGAGGCTTCCGCATTGTACAGAGACTGGCATTGGAGAGGCTATGGGATAGGCATGGGACTATCATCATGACTTAGATGCTGGTTGGAGATCTCACGCTTCCTCTAGGACTGGTTATGTGGCTCGAGGCCGACGTCGTAGTACTGAGAGGAGGATGAAGGAGTATCGTCGTCGTCGAATCGTGATGTCCGAGAGCGAGACCGAGTACGAGGTATTGCAGACTTATCGCCAGAGACAGCGAGCATCTGTGAGGAGTTCCCGTTATCCCTGTTAGAGTTGTGTCAGTGGTAGTAGTTGTAGTAGCTATGGCCAGTGAGTCTCTTCTTTTTGTGAGCATATGTACTTTGGGGGTGAGGAGAGGAAGTCTCATGTACTTATGTATTTTATTTTGCTACCATGCTTTCCATCTGTATATGTTGTAGTAGTTGCGTACTCTGATGACTGTAGTTGGTATTGTTGTAGGCTCTACTGATGGAGCCAGTACTTTTATATATGTATGATATGTATATGGTTGTGGTATCAGTGTTGGTTGTTTTTAATAGTTTCGCATTTTATATGATCGCGCTATGCTATAACGTTGAGAATATAAGTTCGGGTTACTGAATGGGACCTCCGAGGAGGGATTGTCTCACATATACCGACGGCCCGCCCCACGGTAATGGCAGAATACATTTACCGATGAGCAAAGCCGTCGGTAAATTTAAAGAGACATTAACCGTCCAGCAAGGCCAAAAGGCAGATACCGACGACCATTCTGTCGATACTTCAAATACATATTTACCGATGGTAATATTTATCAGTAACTTCGCGTGCAAAATTTTGCACAAATGCACGCCAAACTTATTGACGAACTTACCGATGGCCAAACCATCGGTAATGAAAAAATTCAGTACTGAGGGTCTAAACCATCAGTAATGAGGTACATAACTCACTGCCTCATTACCAATGGCTTCTCCTATCGGTAATAAGCCCTCGGTAAATCAGCGAATGCTTGTAATGTCCCTAGATCTGTCCCTGCGTGCAAGTACTAGGTAGGACTTCACATACTTGATGTTCACTCACTTTACTCATTTGAGTGATAAAATAACGTATGATATATTAATTGTGAATACTCAAATTGGTCCCTGAAAAATTTCATGGATCCACTTTTAGTCCCTGAAACAAAAAATAACTATTTAGTCCCTCAAATTTACAAGTGCGGGACACATTAGTCCCTAGATTTAGTTCTGACGTCTATTTATTTGCCTACGTGCCCCATTAACCATCCTACTTGGCCCGTTAGTGGTTTTGTGTGACCTATGATGAATTTCCGCAGTGAAAAATGAATAAAAAGTGAAAAAAAAAAGTATATAATTTTCAGGTATTTGGATTTTAAAATTGTGCACGTTTTTCACTTTTTATTCTTTTTTTCATAAAGGAAATTCGTCATAGGTCATGCAGAACCACTAACAAGTTAGATAGGATGGTTAATGGGACACGTAGACAAATAAACGGACATTGGAACTGGACTGAGGGATTAAAGTGTCTTGCATTTGTAAATTTGAGGGACTAAATGATTAATTTATTTTTTTTTAAGGACTAAAAGTGGGTGCCCAAAGATGACATGACATTTTAATTGACATGGCAAATTGCTATTGGTGGTACAGGGTTGGGACAAAGAATTAGGGACGGAGGAATTTAATCTGTATAAATAGTTCTTCGAACTTCCAAGTAACTCTTTTGCCCCAATACACATATATTTACTATATGTAATTCAATGAATTGTCATAAGTTCTTAGGAACTTCGGAATTTTTAAAACCCTTTTTAGGTTGTTCTAGTCAGGGAACACATTGTTGTTGCCCGTATATATAGGTCTCGTGTTGTTTATTGTTTCGTTTGTTTGTTTGTTTTGTTTCAACTTTCAACATCGATCGCTAACTGTTTCAACTTTCGAAACTAGTAACTGGCAATCGTACATAACAATAGCAACAACATTTTAGCGAATGGGCCCCAAAAATTGTCGTACGGATCAGTAGGGCTAACCCGACCCAAATGCCCTCTTCTACTATCTCTATAATAATGTTTTGGGCTGATGAATAACCAAATTTGCCCTTCTTGAGGCGTTGCCATGTGTCCCTTTTAAGCGTAATTTCATCATTGTAAATTTGGGTTGTGATAGTCATTAACTGCCACATGTCCCTGCTCCTACCACGTTTGGACACTCCCAGATTTTTTAAAAAATCAAAAACAACTAATAAAATAATGTTTTTTATACTTTATTTTGCTTTTACCCGGTCTTTCACCTTTGCTGCTGTCTATCAAAACTGCAACTATCATCATCATCATCTCTTGCTACAGCTATTGCTTTTGTTTTCCCTCTCTACATGGCAAGTTGGGTTACAAGTCCAACATTACACTTCTTTTTCATTCATTCACTTTCTGGTTTCTTCTTTGTTTGGTTACATTATTCTGTGTCTGCATCATCTAATTGTTTTCTTCTAACATTTTTTTGCTTCATTTCTTCTGTCTCTGATTCGATTGTGTAGGTTGCGACTTCTTATGGCTTCATATATTTCTTTTCTACTTCTTTTCTGTTTCATTTCATTTGTGTTACTTCATTTGACTTATTTTTGGTTTCTGAGTCATCACCTGTTTTTTTGTCTTTTGGTTTTAACAATGTTGTCTATATTGCTTCATTGAAGGTATCATTTTGAAAGCTCCTAATTTTAAATGTTTATACTGTTTTCTTTAGCTTTCTGATGTCAATATTTATGTCGATGAACTTAAAGTATCATGCTTTTTCTGCTTTCAATATTTGAGATAACACATTCGCATTTTGTTAACTTCGAATGGGTCTCACCGTAGAATGGGTAGGAGAAATATGCCAACTTCGCACGTTTCTTCTTCCGTTTGTTCAAAACTTTTCATTTTATTAGTTTGGACTGTGATGACAAAAGTTTCTTAGTTAGTAGTGTAACTTTAAATATTTGCTGAGTATGGATTTTGGCATTATTTTGTAAATGGTTCTACTCTGTCACAAAAAGTTTTTTTGGATTGAACATTACCATTAGTGTTGTGAATAGCTTTCTTATATTTCTACTTCTTAGACTATTTATACTTACAGTATATATTAAAGTGTTTATACTTATTTATATCATTGTCTTTTGGAGTTGTGCATTTTCAAAAATACTATGTATGCTAATTAATTGCCGGTGTACCTATTATAGCTAATGGTACGGAAGTTTGACATGATCAAAGAAATAGATAACTCGAGACATATATGGAAATTTGTTGTTTGGATTGTTGATCTCTGGTGTGTCCAGCCGAACCCTCCCTAGTAAGGCCATCTTGAACTAGTGTTATTAGGCTTAGTCCTTATCTTTTTTCTTTATATTTTCTTCTGATGAAAAAAAAATCAGAGTTTACATTTATATGTCCTTTGTGAAATATACAATTCAAAATAATCTATGTCCTTTGTGAAATATACAATTCAAAATAATCTATGTATTTTCTATCTTCAATATTATATAAATCAGTTTCTATAATTTATAACAGAATTAATATTAGTATATGATTTTCTATATTCAGCTTTTTCCTAGGTGTAAAAAAATATATAATTTACAAATTAACTTTAAGCAAAAATATAATAAGTAACGCGATGCGATCCGTGTGAATGCACGGATATACAGCTAGTTATTATGTAAAAGAAAAGGAATTCATCAAGATTAGAAAATACCATTACTAACAACCAAAATAGTAAAAAGAGAAGCACAGTGAGAAACAAAAGATAATTTGATTCTCAATTAATTAAGAATGAAAAAGGGAAAGTTAAGTGTGTGAATGACAGAGCGAGTGCATCGAATTCCCTGTCCCTAAGCTGAGCATGCAATAATGAATGGTTCTTTTCTTTTCCACTTCAGTCTTCTCGTTCAAGCTAGACTCCAACCCTACCTTTCAACTTTCTTTAGGAAGGAAAATATAAAGAAGAATAAAAATAAAGCTCATTAAAAAAGAAAAGAGGATCATCCAGGTGACACGTGTCCTCAATATTCTTCCATATCGTTCTTTTGAATATCCCTTTTGTCTGGTCCGTTTACAGAACACAAGGAGGCAGAATATTCCTCCCTTCTGCCTATCTCTGTTTATTACTCCTAATAACAAGAAAGATGGGCCACGAAAAGTGCCACACATTGTATTTCTCCAACGCTTTACGATCACCACAGTGGTACTACTACTAGTACTAGTCCAGGACCATGATACACATCTTTCAATTCGTTCAGTTTCATATATTCCATAGCCTATGCAAGATTTCTCTTCATTTACTTTCCCCCAATCAAGCTAATAGGAAAACTAAAAAAAGCTTTCCATGAAGAAATTTCGCTTCTTTCTTAGCTGCCAAATATACTTACCGATAAGTTTGTTTAAAGACTTTAAGAAAGTAGGAAAAAAAAAAAAAAGGATGAGGCTTTGCCTTTGCGTTAAAAGCTTCAACAAAAAGCAAAAGACAATATAATAAAAACAAATTTCATAAAGAATACCGTAGGAAGCTCATTGGTAAATAGTGACCAATGAAGTTTCTTTATAACTAGTGAACGAAGGGATAATACCTTTTAATGACACTTTTTTATGTTCTAAAGCTTATAAAAGTTAAAGGAAGAAGAATATTACCATTTATAATAACTAATATGTTTTCCTTTCTACACCCACCGTGCAGGCAACATGCAAAATGTATAATAAACTCTAACTATATATAAGTAGTATAAGGTCAAAATGATCAGGTAAAATTTCCTTATCTCCTTGAACAATATTTTTGAAGGAACCTGTTTAAAACACAAGAAGGGGGGTTGAATTGTGTTTTAGACGATTTTAAATTCTTTTCGTAAGCAGATAATGATTTTCGCAAGATTGGACGCTTAAAATGATTAAAAGCAAAGAGAGCTCTTCCAAACTCCAAGTTGGACGCTCACTTAGTTTTGACTAAGACAAGAAGACAGCGTAATGAAAGGCAATTCAATCCCAGTTAGTTTGTTAGACAAAAACTAAAGTAAGAGAAGGGAGAGAAAGGAACAAAAAGATATTATCCTGGTTCACTCTTCAACAAAGAGCTACGTCCAGTCCTCTCTATTTGAGAGCTTTATCCACTATAACAAAAACCTTTTGTTACAAAGTATTCAACACCTCTTCAGGCAGTATTCTCAACCTCTTCAGGTTCTCTAAGTATTCTTTTACAGACAAGCCTCTTCAGGCTCAACCAAACTAAGGTTTTGAAAGAAGGTTGTTCTACTAACTCACTAAATGTGAGAATTCGAAACTAAAGCTTAGACTCTTGAAACAACTCTACACAGAGAGTAATATGAAAATGAGGATCAGAGTAGCTTTTCTAGCTTTGCAAGCTTGAGATTTTCTCTTTTATCTCTTGAGCTAATATTGGCTTGTATCTCTTGAAGGATTTTGAAATGCTAGGTGCTGCTTCACTTGTATTTTTGCTCAAGTTCGGTTCAGTTTTTTTTTGTGTCTTTTCACTTTCAAAAGATGAAGGTATATATAGCCTCTTTTCTTTGAACAGTCTTCAGTCTTCAACGGATGGAAAAGGATCCGTTCTGATGAGCATTGAATGCATTTGATCCGTTGAGTCTGATAGCTTCTGAAGTTTCTGATCAGCAGAATAGACTATCAGGGTGATAGCTAAAAGTGGTGCTGACATATCTTCTGAGTAGAACGAAAGTTGCCTTTTGTTTATCCAAAACAAGAAGGTCAACTTCTTTAGGTGACAGAGACATTCTGGCTTACGCTTTACTTTTGTACGAATATTACAAAGAATGTTTTGTCCCACGGGTATAAGCCTTTTACAGGGAATAGTAAATTCAAATGCTTTTACAGGGTATTCGCGCTTGAAATTTAAAAGCATTTATTGGACTAGCTATTACAGAAGGTAACCAAAAGAGTCTTTGGACTCAATGATTCTATAAATTACCGTCCAGTCGTAAACCAAGAATAAGTGTTGGACGAGATAAAGTCTTTGGACTATGTTGGACGAGATAACGTCTTTGGACTATGTTGGACGAGACAAAGTCTTTGGACTATGGATAGTCTTTGGACTCAATTTAGATTTGTCCTGCACACTTAATATAAAACATTAGTCCATAACAAATCTTTGTTCATCTTAAATTAGCTCTTTGTTAATATGAAAACTTAAGGGATTATCTGGACCATGACCACTTTGGTTCCAACAATCTCCCCCTTTTTGATGATGACAAAACATACTAATTTTGATTGAACAAAGAGTCCTAGAGAGCTGAAGGGCTCCCCTAAGACAAACATTCTAATCATTTAAATCATTTAAACATTTAAAGCATATAAGACAGATATGAGCACATGTATCATTTAAAGATTCAATCAACCTTAAATATTAAATCTTCAATCAATCCATTTTCTCCCCCTTTTTGTCATCAGACAAAAGAGTGAGAAACACATCATAGTCAGTTGATTTGAAAACAAAGAAAACAAAAATTTTAAGAAGAGGGAGGAGGTTTTGGAATGAAATCTTTGAACATGGCCGCAATCTGCTGAAGGAGCACCGCATTGTTGGCTTCTATGGTCCGTTGGACGAACTCTTGAAACTCAGGAGGAATAACCAAGGCGAAACTCTCAGCAGTGGCCCGTGTTGTGTCCACATCTCTTTGATCAGGAATAACACTGAGAGCCTGAGAGGGAGATGGATCAACGGGATGGACCATTGAGAGAGGGATAGGTTGAGACTTGGACTGAGCTGAGTTTGCAACTTGTTCCATTTCCTCATGATGAGTTTCAGACGAAGGGTCAGCATAGATGATTTCGGTGTCCCCAGTCTCTTCAGGAATAGCCGGCTTAGGAGGAAGGGGAGGAGGAACCTTAGGATGAATGATAGGTTGTGGTGGACGCAACACTTCAAGTATGATATCAGCATCATCATACTTGTTTTCACTCCATTTGATAGCAGGCATAGCCAAAACATCTCTAGGCTAAAGAGGTATCCCAAAGATATCGTCTATGATCATGTAGTCTGCTTCACGGATTTGATATTGTCTCGGGTAGACGCGAATCTTTGCTTTCTCCTTAACTAATAATCCAGATGATGATGCTTCTTGGGAGCATCTCCAGATGTGGTTTTCCCAATAGATCCTAGCATCTAGGTCAAATCTGAATTGGGGATCTTTCTTCCAAATACTTTCTAGAGCCCCGGAATCATCTCGATGTTTTGTCCAAAACAAGGGATCAAAAGCATTTTTGTAAGGCAGCGTCCATGACTCAAGCCTTTTGCGAAGGTCCTTATCCTTGTTGGGATCTAGGATAGGGAGCCTTGGACAAGCTCGAGGAGGAACAACTCCTACGCTAGTGCGAGAAGACTTTGACCAAAATCTCTTTGGAAGGTTGTGATGGATCTTAGCTTCTCAAGTCATGTCACACTCCCTCCGCACAGCATAGTAAGGAAGAAAGTCCCGGACATCAGAATACTCCTTCCAAGTTGATGGATAGCTTGGAATGAAAGAAAGGTCGGGATCAAGAATGTAGTTGCTTAAGCCAAACGTCCTTGCCCTTCTTTCATACTCCGTCTTGTAACCTCTCTTGTCTTCATGACGAAGAACAACATGCCTCTTTATATTGTAGTGGCACCATTGGAATGCCTTGTCCTTGATAAGGTTGGGATAGATTTTCCTTGGAGGAAACGTCTTCTTCTCAAGGCAGGTAACCAAGGGTCCAAGGGCAGTGTATGTTTCAGAGGGCAGAGGTTTAGTAGAAGTATATGGGATGGGGTGATAGCCAAGTTTAGGTGGTGAGGTGGATGATGTGGAGGGTTGTTCAAATTCATACTCGGGTAATGGAAGAGGGCTTTTGGGGTGAGGTTCTGTAGTGGGGGGTGTGTGTTTAAGGAATAGAACAGGAAATTTGCGTTTGACCTCAGCCCAAATTGAGCATTTGTTATTGTAGTCTACTCCAGGGAGGCGTCTATATTTGCTTTTGGGAAAGATCCGTCTGGGGTAGGGAGCACCATAGGGTTGGAAGGGGTGATCTCCCCAGGGTGTGAACCAGTCTTCGGGTTCATTTGGTGAGGTTAGAGTTTGAGTTTGTGGTAGGTTAGTGGGTGAGAGTGGTAGGGAAGGTTCAAAGGTTAAGTCTTCTATCTCAGATGATTGGACGATAGGAGAAGTAATAACTGAACTGGAGATAGGTTCAGTATTACCTTTCGTCTTTGCTCGAGATGACCTTGCCCTTGTTGACAAAGTTTTAGGCAGAGGTGCAGCTGACGAGGTTTCCAATCTTGGCCCTTTAACGACCCTGGAGATGGGTAGATTGTCCTCGTCATCCTCATCAGTGGGAGCTAGAACTAGCTTCCTTTTTCTGGATGGTTGGACGATGAGCTTTGGACGAGAAGAAGAAGTCTTAGCTATTGGACGAGCTCGTTCAGCAGAGCGTCCAGCAGTGACACATTGTTCGGACGCTTCTTCTGAGCCTTGCGTCTGAGCTCCTTTTTGTTTTCCTTCAAGTTTGGACTTTTTGAGGCAGTCCAACTGCATCATCACCAAACTCTGCCTGCTAAACTCAGGCTGATGCACACGTTCAATGCCATGAACTCCGTAGTATTTGAACTTTCTTTCTGGAGCCAGGTTCTTTAGGTCATCGTAGACTATATGCTTTTCAAATATTTTTGAGAGAAGAGCACCATAGATGATTGCAGTATTCTTCCCAGAGCCTTCAATGGCATATTTGAAGAAGGAAAAGAGTAGGTGGGGAAGGTTTATTTGCCTTTCAAGAATCAAATGAACCAGAAAAAATTGATGAGCCTTTGAAACATTATCCTTTGACCCAACCTTATGAAGGATAGCCTTGTTCAAGATTTGGTGAAGAACCCTAGCCTTGTCAGTCATTTTTGAGGCTATGAGTTTGTCACCTGAGTTCTTCAACAAACAATCTCTGATGGTGGAAGCATCACCAATCTCTTCTTCCCAGTCATCTTCAACAGTTATGCCTGATTGAGCGCACCCAGTCGCATTAGAGATGGTTGCTTCAGATACTATTACTTCAGTATCAAGCACTTTGTTGCGAATCTCTCTTGCAGAGACAATGGGGTTTGTCCAGAACTCCCTAACTAGAGCAGGGTAGATTACTGGAGAACCTTCAAAGTAGCTTGACCATCCAGTAGCATGTATGTTAGAGAAGATGTCAATCCCATTATCAGCCAGGAATTGTAGGTTAAACTTGTACTCGATCATGACATCAACAGTCTGAGCGTTAAAGGTTTTTCCTTTACCCTTAGAGCCAGCAGCAGAAGAGGTTGCCATAGTTTCAGAGAGGATGTTTAGAGAAAAAGGGTTTTTCAGAAAGAGTTTTCCTTTTCGAAGATGTAAGAAGAAAGATTAAAGCTTTTTGTAAAGGTTTGATTTTTATCAAAACTTAGGTTTTAAAGAAAGGAGAAGAAAGAGCGAAAACCTTTCGTATTTTCAAAGAGAGAGAGAGAGCGAAATGACGTGCATTAAATGCCTGACACACGTTCAGACTTTGAAACCGTAAAAAGCATTTTTGGCAAATAAAGAAAACAAAAACTGACTCAGTTAAGGGAATGAAAGATAATAGTTCATTCGACGAAGATTGAGTTTCATTAATGCATTAGACGAGCATTCAGAAAGTACATTGGACGAGCATATATTGGACGTAATGCAAATATTGGACGCATGCATTGGACTCTCAGTCAATCAATGAAATGCATGTTCAGATATTTTCTTATAAATATAAACCTATATTCGGCTAATGGTTTAGTGAAGATATCTGCCCATTGATGGTCAGTATCAACAAACTGAATATCTATTGTTCCTTTTTGCACATAGTCCCTAATAAAATGATGTTTTATTTCTATATGCTTTGCTCCGGAATGCAGTATGGGGTTCTTTGACAAATTAATAGCAGCAGTGTTATCACACATGATAGGGATGTTGCTTACAAACACGTTGTAGTCTTCCAACTGATGTTTGATCTATAGCATTTGTGAGCAGCAGCTGGCTCTATATACCTTTTGGTCTACCTTTTTATCTTTATCATCTTTGTTTAGCACGGACGTTGGATGCATTGGTGTATTCATAGGTTTACAATCGTCCAACTTGAAGCGTTTTAGAAGTTCCTTTGTGTACTTCGTCTGATGAATGTACACTCCGTCTAAAGTTTGCTTTACTTGAAGTCCGAGGAAGAATTTTAGTTCTCCCAGCATGCTCATTTCAAACTCCCGTTGCATTAATTCAGAAAACTCTTGGCAAAGAGATTCATCAGTTGCACCAAATATTATATCATCAACGTAAATTTGAGCAACAATAAATTCCTTTTTATTTACTTTTCTAAAAAGAGTTGTGTCCACTTTTCCTCTCGAGAAGCCATTCTCCATTAGGAAAGAGCTGAGTCTCTCATACCAAGCTCTAGGAGCTTGCTTGAGTCCATATAAAGCTTTCTTAAGCTTATATACATGCTCAGGACGGTTCTGATCTTCAAAACCGGGTGGTTGAAGAACATATACTTCTTCATTAATTACACCATTTAGGAATGCACTTTTTACATCCATTTGATAAAGCATGATGTTATGATGTGCAGCATATGAGAGTAAGATGCGTATAGCTTCTAATCTAGCTACTGGAGCAAAGGTTTCAGTATAATCAATACCTTCCTCTTGTGAGTAGCCTTGGGAAACTAGCCTTGCTTTATTCCTTACCACCTTGCCATCCTCGTCCAGCTTGTTGCGATAGACCCACTTGGTTCCAATTACAGACTTATCCTTAGGCAGGGAGACCAGCGTCCAAACGTCACTACGTTGAAACTGGTTGAGCTCCTCTTGCATAGCGAGGATCCAGCAATCGTCCAATAAGGCTTCGTCCACAGACTTTGGTTCCATCTCAGAGATGAAGGCTGAGTCAGCTTGCTCTCTGAAAGTTGACCTTGTCCGGACGCTATCATTATGTTTGCCAACGATTTGATCCTCGGGATGATAAGTTCTGAATTGCCACGAACGAGGGGTATTTACAGCTTGCTGAGACGATGATGCGTCCTTCGTAGCGTCTGATGCCTCGTCTTTGTTGGTTGTTGGACGAGCATCTGAATCATTCAGATTCATATCTGCAAAAGAATCATCTAGCTCTGATAATCTCTTATCAGGCTGTTTGTCATCAAATTTAACATGAATGGATTCTTCAACAATCAAAGTTCTAAAGTTATAGACTCTAAAAGCTTTGGACGTTTCAGAGTATCCTAACAATATTCCATTATCTACTTTGGCATCAAACTTTCCTAGTTGATCCTTAGTATTTAAAATAAAACATTGACATCCAAAGGGGTGGAAATAAGAAATGTTCGGTTTGCGTCCTTTCCACAATTCATAAGGAGTCTTATTCAAGATTGGTCATATGTATATTCTGTTTTGAATATAGCAGGCAGTATTTACAGCTTCAGCCCAGAAGTGCTTAGGGACAAAATTATCACTGAGCATTGCCCTAGCCATCTCTTGAAGAGATCGGTTCTTCCTCTCAACAACACCGTTTTGTTGTGGAGTTCTAGGGGCAGAGAAATTGTGATGAATACCACTTTCATCACAGAACCTTTGAAAAAGCTCATTTTCAAATTCGCCTCCATGATCACTTCTGATCGAGCTGATGAATATGCCTTTTTCATTCTGAACTCGCTTACAGAATATAGAAAAGACCTTGATAGACTCATCCTTGTGAGCAAGGAACTTAACCCATGTCCATCTAGTATAGTCATCTACTATGACAAGTCCATATTTCTTACCACTGACAGAGGCCATCCTTGTTGGACCAAACAAATCAATATGCAACAGTTCCAGTGGTCTAGAAGTACTAACAATGTTCTTGGACTCAAACGAGTTCTTAACTTGTTTTCCTTTTTGACATGCGTCACAGAGAGCGTCTGATCTAAACACTATCTTTGGTAAGCCTCTTACAAGGTTATGCTTGTTTAGTTTAGAGATTAATCTCATACTAGCATGACCAAGTCTTTTGTGCCAGATCCATCGCTCATCTTCTACAGACACTAGACATGATACACTTTGAGTTGAAAGTTCCCCCAAATTAATCTTGTACAGGTTATTTTGCCTTTTGGCAGTGAATAAGATGGACCCATCAGGGTTCTTGACCATACATTCACCTTTATTGAAGGAAACAACAGACCCACTATCACATAATTGACTTATGCTAAGCAAGTTGTGTTTTAATCCTTCAACCAGAAGAACATTATCAATAGAGGGAAGAGGATGCTTACCAATCTTACCTATTCCTACTATCTTCCCCTTCTGGTTGCCTCCAAAGGTGACCCATCCACTAGACTTCTCACGGATTTCTTGGAACATACACCTTTCTCCCGTCATGTGACGTGAGCAACCACTGTCCAAGTACCAGGACTGGGGTCTTTTTTGTGTTGCTAAGCAGATCTGCAACAGGTATTATCATACTCTTAGGTACCCAGATAGACTTGGGTCTTTTTGGGTTAGTTGGTGGTCTTCGACCATGCATTTTGTTTTTGTTTTTGTAAATGCATTTTGAAGAGGTGTGGCCACTCTTTCCACAAATCTTGCAGTAAGTTCTGGATGCATGCAATTTATTTTCTTTTTGCTTTCCATAGGAATGAAAAGTCTTGTGATTTTTGTTGGAACCTGATATTTTCTGAGACGCATTTTGTTTCTCAGAGTCATAGCCTAGACCAGACTTATCATGAGGTGATCTAATGTACCTCAATATCAGGTCTAGCTTCTCTGATCCTCCAACAAGCTTAGTTACGCTTTTGGTGAGATCAGATACCTCTTGTTTTAGTCTAGTTACCTCATGAGGTTCACTGGACTCAGATGTGAGTTTGTCAGTTAGACTGACATTCTCAGCTTTAAGCTTATTATTCTCTTCAACAAGCTGCTTATTTAGTTTGTTGGACTCTTCCAACTCCTTATTTACTTTTGACAATTTTCTCCTAAGCACGATGTATTGATGATGCAATATAGAAGAATCATTTAGCAGTTCATCATATGCTTCTTGAAGAAAGTCAGAAACGGATACCTCGTCATCTTCTGATTCAGCGTCCGAAGAGCTTTTGGCCATCAGGCAGAGATTTGAGGTAGACAAGCTCCTTGGTCTGAACAGATGTTCCAGAGCGTCCAGGTTCTCCTTAGCTGTTTGGAATTGCGAGACCATGTCCAGTCTTGGACGATCAAGGGCGTTGACAAGACACTAGTTAGCATAGGCATTTTGAGAGCATCGTCTGATATCATCACTCGTCCAGTCTGTTTCATGTTTGGACGATGTTGAACCGTCCTCAAGGGTAATCGTTGGACAATAATCTCCGTTAGTGAAGATATCCCACAACTCACAGTCTTGAGCTTGGACGTATAGTTGGAAAATTGATTTCCAATAAGTATAGTCTGTTCCCTTGAAGATGGGTGGAACATTCACATTCCATCCTCTTCCAGAGGTAGACTCCTGACTTCTTTCTCCGGGAACAACAAATTGTTCATCGTCCGAAGAGTCTTCATCTTGCTTGTTGGACCAGAGGCATAGATTAGCCTCTTCATTTGTTTCTTCTTCTTCTTCTTCAGAAGAGTTCAAGTCCTCCCAAGTTGCCATGAAGTTCTTTTTCTTCTTTTTGAAGAGCTTCTTCTTGTCCTTTAGCGTAGGGCAATCAGCTTTGAAGTGTCCTGGTTTGTTACATTCAAAACAGACCAGCTGACTTTTATCCTTGGGTTCAGCATGATCCTTGAAGCTTTTCTTTTGGAATGGCCTTCTCTTCATTCCATTTTTCTTTCTCCACATATTCTGAATCTTTCTGGAGATAAAGGATAGCTCGTCATCGTCTGATACATCATCATCAGACTGATCAGCTTCATCACTGGACTCATCAGCTTTTAAGGCTTTTGAGTTGTTGGACCTATGAGCTTTCAGAGCAATTCCCTTGTTCTTCTTTCCGGGATTGTCAAGATCAAGCTCCTGCTCATGAACTTGAAGCGTCCCTACAAGATCATCCAGAGTCAAAGTGGAGAGATCTTTGGCCTGGGTGATTGCAGTGACCAGAGGTCTCCATTTCTTAGGCAGACTCCTAAGAATCTTGGTGACATTCTCCTTGGTAGTGTAGACCTTTCCAAGGGATTTCAGATTGTTGATGATCGTCTGAAAGCGACCCATCATGTCAAGGATGGACTCTCCTTCAGCCATGGTGAACATTTCATACTGGCCAACCAGCATGATGATTTTAGAGTCCTTCACCTTGGTTGTCCCTTCATGGAGATTAGACAAGGTGTCCCATATTTGTTTGGCTGATTCACATGCGTGAATCTTCTGAAATTTGTCAGGACTGAGGGCACACATTAACGCATATCTTGCTTTATGATTCTGTTCCATTCTAGCCCGTTCAGCATCTGTTCAGTCGTCCTCTGCTTTGTCTGTCCCGTCAAAGTTGAGACAAACGTTAGGGCCGTTTGTGATTCTGGCCCAGAGAGCTGAGTTTGTACTGAGGATGAAACCTTTGAATCTCTCCTTCCAATACAGGTAGTGAGTACCGTTGAAGAACGGCGGTCTGGTCATGGAAGTGCCTTCCATAACTGGTTGACTCCCGCTTGGCATACCTAGTCCAGATATATCTGCAGTAGGATCTTTTACTCTACACGGCAAAGTGCTCAACCCAGAGGCTGAGCTCTGATACCAATTGAAGGAACCTGTTTGAAACACAAGAAGGGGGGCTGAATTGTGTTTTAGACGATTTTAAATTCTTTTCGTAAGCAGATAATGATTTTCGCAAGATTGGACGCTTAAAACGATTAAAAGCAAAGAGAGCTCTTCCAAACTCCAAGTTGGACGCTCACTTAGTTTTGACTAAGACAAGAAGACAGCGTAATGAAAGGCAATTCAATCCCAGTTAGTTTGTTAGACAAAAACTAAAGTAAGAGAAGGGAGAGAAAGGAACACAAAGATATTATCCTGGTTCACTCTTCACCAAAGAGCTATGTCCAGTCCTCTCTACTTGAGAGCTTTATCCACAATAACAAAAACCTTTTGTTACAAAGTATTCAACACCTCTTCAGGCAGTATTCTCAACTTCTTCAGGTTCTCTAAGTATTCTTTTACAGACAAGCCTCTTCAGGCTCAACCAAACTAAGGTTTTGAAAGAAGGTTGTTCTACTAACTCACTAAATGTGAGGATTCGAAACTAAAGCTTAGACTCTTGAAACAACTCTACACAGAGAGTAATATGAAAGTGAGGATCAGAGTAGCTTTTCTAGCTTTGCAAGCTTGAGATTTTCTCTTTTATCTCTTGAGCTAATATTGGCTTGTATCTCTTGAAGGATTTTGAAATGCTAGGTGCTGCTTCACTTGTATTTTTGCGCAAGTTCGATTCAGTTTTTTTTTTGTGTCTTTTCACTTTCAAAAGATGAAGGTATATATAGCCTCTTTTCTTTGAGCAGTCTTCAGTCTTCAACGGATGGAAAAGGATCCGTTCTGATGAGCATTGAATGCATTTGATCTGTTGAGTCTGATAGCTTCTGAAGTTTCTGATCAGCAGAATAGACTATCAGGGTGATAGCTAAAAGTGGTGCTGACATATCTTCTGAGTAGAACGAAAGTTGCCTTTTGTTTATCCAAAACAAGAAGGTCAACTTCTTTAGGTGACAGAGACATTCTGGCTTATGCTTTACTTTTGTACGAATATTACAAAGAATGTTTTGTCCCACGGGTATAAGCCTTTTACAGGGAATAGTAAATTCAAATGCTTTTACAGGGTATTCACGCTTGAAATTTAAAAGCATTTATTGGAATAGCTATTACAGAAGGTAACCAAAAGAGTCTTTGGACTCAATGATTCTATAAATTACCGTCCAGTCGTAAACCAAGAATAAGTGTTGGACGAGATAAAGTCTTTGGACTATGTTGGACGAGATAACGTCTTTGGACTATGTTGGACGAGACAAAGTCTTTGGACTATGGATAGTCTTTGGACTCAATTTAGATTTATCCTGCACACTTAATATAAAACGTTAGTCCATAACAAATCTTTGTTCATCTTAAATTAGCTCTCTGTTAACATCAAAACTTAAGGGATTATCTGGACCATGACCACTTTGATTCCAACAATTTTTTATGATAACAAACGTCTTAACGCACACCTCTAAGAAAACTATGTATGAACTGTTTTAATTGTTTGTTTAAGTATGCATAATATGTTTGAATGTCTAAAGGACTTCTTAGAAAGGAAGTTAAAGATAAAAACTTATTTTGAAAAAGGTAAAGTGCTTCTGAAATTTCTCAGACAGTCCACTCTAGAAGCAACACAAGTCTCTCGTATACTCAGATGATGCGCCTCTACCTTACAATTCTGACAAGACAAACATTTTGATTCTCTCTTACAAACACTCAGCCAAGATTTTTATAACAAACATTCTCATTTTGGTTTAGTCAAGAACGAAGTTCACTTCATAACGTTGACGAAAGAGAAAACTAATCACTTTTTTGTAAAGCGCGCAAAAGTACTTTTTCTGTTGTACAGATTACACCATACACGAAAAGAGAAACTCGTGCCTGAAATACTCTACGCCACGCCAAAAGCACTCTTCAACCGAAGATAAAAGAGTCTTAAAGGCTTGAACAGAAAGGACAAAGCTATATAAAGCATTTAATGCTTCATCATTGCTCTCCAACGTCTTTATTGCAAAACTAAAGCGGGTGAAGATTGAAGTCTATAAATAGTAGATGAGAATGGAGCATTTAACAGGAACTATTATTGAAGATTGCGGTTGTCGAGCTTAATTTAAATCTTAGTTAAAACTGCTTATAAATTCTCTATGTATTCTCTGTTTCATTCTTTTGCTCATAGAACCATTTGTTTCTAAGAATACTTCTTCTTATCTCTGAACTTCATCTTTATTTTACTCTGTATTTGAGTGAGATATTTTCTTTTGTTGTAAATCTTTTGTAATAATACCCTGAAGAGGATGAGTTTCAGATAATAATTGGTGATAGCCTAAAGAGGCTTCGTGTCAAAGAATACTAGATTATAATTAGTCTGGAGAGACGGTGTGTTTCAAATAATACTCTATAATGAAAATTCTAGTTTTTACTGGGGAATGGACATAAGCCAAGGATTTAGGTTGAACCGGGATAAAATACCTTGTGCTATTTTTCTTCACTCTCCCCTTAAAATTCCTGCTATTGTCTCGTTTAAGCTTATGGGTTGTACATTCTGCTTTTAAGGACTGAAGTTAAATAATAACAACCAACTAAAAGACACTCTTGCTTCAGACACTCTAGCTAACTCTCAGAATACTTTTTTTTATATATAAACAACTCTAAAAATACTTGTGTACAAGAATTCTGAAGGTTTTATTAAAATGTCTCTCTCTGTCCCATCTCATCTCAAATTACTCAAGATAGTAGTTTCCACTTTTTTTTTAAAAAAAAAGGTTTTTCATCAATTAAGCTTGATCATAACATATAACTGCTACAAGAATTCAAAAAAAAAAAAAAAAAAAAAACTGCTACACGTTCATGTCCATTAATCTACACAATTATGAACGATAATACACGTTCACTTTATCATACTACTCCTAACACATGCATGTTTTCCATTTTCAACTCAGACATTTCCCAAATCAACATTTCCATCCCAATTCATCATTTATGAGCCAAAGCCTACTTTCAATGAACAAACACATTTCATTATTTGTAGTATAACCATTTCTCAACTTGACAAATCATTATGAATCCATTTACCAATGCACAATTTACAATTTATACACGCATTACAATTCATAAGTGACCTGCGTAACGCTTCACGAATGAAATCCGCATACGTTCTGTTGTCACATCGTTTGATCCCAGTTTTACTTGTTCCCTCATATGACATTACATGCTCTACGGCCCACAATTGTCCAGATCGCGACACGGCCCTGCTGTACCCTTATGCGCTGCGGCGCAATCTTGGAGAGGCCGTTGGTATTATACAAACAGTATATAATAATTAAATCCATAGTTAGAAACCACAAGGTGGCATTTCTTACTTTAGGTGATTTCAAAAATTATTTTTAGGAATAACTTTCTCAAAAAAATAATGATAAGAATCTTATTCCTGGATGTTTATTAAAAAAATATTTTGCTAATACTTATAAAATTTTGGGAAATCATTTATAAGAGTGAGTATAAAGATAGTTGCACAAATTTCATTCACACCTTCATGGGAATCTTATATTCCCACTCTTTTCTTGATAATAAAATCATGGAAAATTGAAAGTTATTTTATTTATTAAGAATGTTTTATATCCGAAAATAAATTTTTTACCCTTAAAACAAACGTGGGAATCAATATTTTCAATCTCTCTGCCTTCTTGAGAATATGGTTAGAACTTTAGATAATGTGAAATAAACACACTCCAAGATAAATTTTCTTTTTATTGTTTTTAGAAACTAAATTTGAGACACTTTTTTTCTCACGAGCTAATTTGGTAAGCTTTTGCACTCATCTTATGCCATCAGTTCAACAAATGGGGACTAATCTTGATCAATCATCATTTACTTAATTATCCGTTCAGAAGCAACCATAGCCGTCCGAATTTTCAATTCACCACTACACAATTCGCATCTTACCTGTCTGGCTGCAACACTGCAAATTCAAACCAGTGTCCGCCTCCTTGCATGGCTTGTCTTCCCGTCACACCCAACACGAGCCCGCAACAACTTCCCCGTTTGAATTCCCAAACTGCAACAAACTCTCACGACCTCACTCCAACAACACAATCCGTAAAACTCATAAACAACGACAACACCACAAGCCATCACAACAACTCGTACAAATCTTACTTCAACCACATCTCTTCTCTTTGTAAATATGGCCGAATCCGCGAAGCCCTTGCCTCCCTTGCCGAATTGGAATCAAGAGACTTCCACGTAGGACCAGACATTTACGGAGAGCTTCTTCAGGGATGCGTTTACGATAGAGCCCTTCCACTTGGTCTTCAAATTCACGCTCAAATCATTAAAAAAGGTGAACCCTTTACGACAAACGGGTACATTGAAACAAAGTTGGTTATTCTCTACGCCAAATGCGGTGTCTCCGACGTGGCGAATCGTCTTTTTCGCAGGTTGCGAAAACAGGACGTGTTCTCTTGGGCTGCCATCATTGGGATGAACTCTCGAACCTGTTGCTGTGAAGAAGCTCTGTTGAATTACATTGAAATGCAAGAAAATGGGCTATTGCCTGATAACTTTGTTGTCCCCAATGCGTTGAAGGCTTGTGGGGTTCTGGGTTGGGTTGGGTTTGGGAAGGGAATTCATGGGTTTGTTGTGAAGATGATGAGTTTTGATGGATGTGTCTTTGTTGCGACTAGTCTTGCAGACATGTATGGGAAATGTGGGGTTTTGAAGGATGCAAAAAGAGTGTTTGATGGTATGCTTGAAAAGAACATTATTGCTTGGAATTCAATGATTGTGGTTTATGCACAAAATGGAATGAATGAGGAAGCAATTAGGCTTTTTCTGAGAATGAGAGTGGAGGGTGTTGAACCAACGCCTGTTACTTTGTCTGGTTTCTTTACAGCATGTGCTAATTTGGAGGCTGTCAATGAAGGAAGACAAGGGCACGCTCTTGCAGTTTTAGGAGGATTGGAGTTAGATAACGTTTTGGGTAGCTCCATTATGAACTTTTATTCAAAGGTTGGTTCTGTTGAGGAAGCTGAGCTAGTTTTTAGAAAAATGGTCATGAAAGATGTGGTGACATGGAATTTGATTATATCTAGTTATGTGCAATTTGGGAAGATTGATAAGGCACTTAAGATGTGCCATCTGATGAGAGGAGAAAATTTGAGTTTTGACAGTGTGACGCTCTCATCTTTATTGACTGTTGCTGCAGATACAAGAGATCTAGTGTTCGGTATGAAGGGACACAGCTGTTGCATTAAAAACAACTTTGACTCAGATGTGGTTGTCCTGAGTGGCATCATAGATATGTATGCGAAATGTGGGAAAATGGATTATGCAAGAAGAGTTTTCAGTTGTGTCACAAAAAAAGATATTGTGTTGTGGAATACAATGTTAGCCGCTTATGCAGAGTTGGGACTGAGTGGCGAGGCCTTGAAATTGTTCTTTCGAATGCAACTGGAGAGCATCCCGCCGAATGTGTTTTCATGGAATTCTGTGATCTTCAGTTTCTTTAGAAATGGTCAGGTTATTGAGGCTCAAAACATGTTCTCAGAAATGTACTCCTCAGGTGTTAAGCCTAACTTGATCACATGGACTACTGTGATATCTGGTCTGGCTCAGAATGGTCTTGGTTATGAAGCTATTCTGGTTTTCCGGCAAATGCAGGAAGCAGGAATCAGACCTAATAGCGTAAGCATAACTTCTGCACTCTCAGCATGCACAAATATGGCATTGCTTAAATATGGAAGGGCAATTCATGGGTATGTTATCAGGCATGATTTGTCTCTCTCTCTTTATATCACAACTTCTATAATGGACATGTATGCTAAATGTGGAGCTTTGGATAATACAAAGTGTGTTTTCAATATGTGTTCAAGAAAGGAAATGCCTGTATACAATGCAATGATATCTGCTTATGCATCACATGGCCAAGCTATAGAAGCCCTTGCACTTTTTAAGCAATTGGAGAAAGAAGGTATAGTGCCAGAGCACATAACTCTTACCTGTGTCTTGTCTGCATGCTGCCATGGGAGATTGGTGAAAGAGGGCCTAGAGGTTTTCAAATATATGGTCTCTGAGCTCCAAATGAAGCCAAGTGAGGAACATTTTGGTTGTTTAATTAAACTTCTTGCTGACGAAGGCCAATTTGATGAAGCTGTTAGGATAATTTTGACAATGCCAAGCCATCCAGATGCACATATATTAGGATCTCTGCTTGCGGCTTGTAGACAAAACCATGAGATTGGACTTGCAGGTTATATAGCAAAATGGTTATTGAAATTGGAGCCAAATAATTCAGGGAATTATGTGGCTCTTTCAAATGTGTATGCAAGTGTAGGAAGATGGGATAAAGTATCAAATATAAGGGGCTTAATGAAAGAAAAGGGCCTAAGAAAGGTTCCTGGGTGTAGCTGGATTGAAGTTGGACAAGAACTTCATGTATTTATTGCTAGCGACAGATCACACCCCGAAACAGAGTTGATTTATATGATATTGGATTTGTTGGGATTGGATATGAATTATTGCAAAATATGCCCCTTCTAGTACTGAACCAACATCCTCCGCTTATAATATAAGGTCTTGACTTTTGTGGTGGAATATTTAAAGTGACTAACATTCTAGCAAATTCATCTGAAAGAAGGAAACTTATATGTCGCATATATCTTCTGATAGTACCAGAGAACTAAGGATAAGGAAGTACCTTACTAGCTTTAAGGGTTGTATCTCTTAACTCTCCAAGTGATTGACACCCCTTTCCTTCCGGTTTTGGCTTGTATCTATATCAGTTTTGTTGAAATATGTGTAAATAAATGTGTAGATTTAATGTATAATCTAACCGAATCATAACTGATTCAGGTGATTATGTTCATATCTTTTGTATTTAATACAAATGGTCTATGTATAACATGCCTCTATGGTAGTTGAGAAAAATGGACTTCGGCAGGTCTCTCTTTTTTCTCTCTCTTTTCACTAGGGGTGGCATCACGTCCGGTTGGGTCGAGTTGAGAGATAAAATAAAATCGAAACAATAAGATTGACTCGGTTCGGACTGGGTCGGGGTTGGGACTTTTCATGGGCAACCCGAACCGACCCAACCCGAAGATACTCGAGTTGGGTCGGGTCAAGTATCAGGTGTGGTAAAAAAAATCAAAAAAATTGCAAAAAAAAGCCCAAAAAATAATAAAATTGTCCACCACTTGTACTATGTCATTCTGTGACGAAAAATATGAAATAAATGCCCAAAAACCAGTCCAGCACCTGTAAAAATTGTCCGGCAAAGTAGCAAACACTAAATGTCTAAATCAATTAATCAAACACAATGCTCCAAGACACAATCAGTCCAATACTCCAATGCTCCAAAACACAATCAGTCTCTAAATCAAACACAATGATCCAAACAACCATTATTGAATTAAACACAAAACTACACAACAGAACAAAACACAAACTGAGACCAAAACACAAACTGATAGTGATTCAAACAGCCAATCTCCATTCTGAATAATCAAACTCAGAGACAAACACAAACAGTAATACAAAACATAAACAGTCATGAATAATAAAGCTCCAATCAGCAAACAGCAAGCTCCAATCAAATTTTAAACCTCCAATCAGTCTTCAAGCTCCAATCTCCATTCTAAATTTTGATACAACAATACAAAACAACAATCAGTCCTAAACTCAAATAATATATCAAGTTTTAAAGAAAAACAACAATCAGTCATGAATGGAACGGCTGACATATCTAATAATTTAAGAAAACAAAATCATATTTATAAGTCACATGTGTAAGATATAAATAAAATCATAAAATAAGAATGGAACTTTTGGTGTCCATACCTGTTTCAACTTCTGCTATTTCATCTATTGCAATTTGTGACTCACCACCCATTTTAGAAGGCCTCAACCAGTTTTGGTGCAAATCAACGCTTCAACCGTGGTGGGATTCAATGAATTGCGGAAAGGGTCAAGAACACGACCTCGAGTGCTAAATGACGCCTCAGATTATAGAGTAGATACAAGAATAGCTAATATGTCCCTAACCACCCGATAAAGAATGTAACATCCCAAAAATTGGCTACTAGGTAATTTAATAGGAATTAGATCATTAGAGTGATTATATTTCAAGTTTGGAAGTGGTTAAAAGCTCCTAAGTTACTTTAAAGAAGTTAAATAGGTAGTTTTAAGTGTTTTAGGCTCAATTTCGCATAATAGACTTCTTATGACCTGACACCCAACTTCAAATGGATATTTCATAGCCAAAATAAAAAAAATTTGGACTCGATGTCTTCATATGAAATGTAGCTATGTCTCTTAGTTTTCCATAGACACAAAATTTGTCCATATTGGATTCTTGTAGCTAGAGTTATGCCCAAATTAGTACACGCTATTCAGGTTCTAGCGCCAACACCATTTTCCCAATTTCTATCCCGATTTTTACCCTCTAAACGTCCGTTTAAGATTTTGTGATCTTCATGAAAGTTGTAGATATTTTTTTTTTATCTTACCCACGATATAAAGATCATAATTTTTGGACGTCTATAACTCAAGATATGTGCGAAATATCGAACTGGACGCTGGGTAAGTGGACCTTAATGCGTTTTTACGCGTTTTGGGCTTTGGGAGTTCTATAAATAGAACCTTAACACCCTTAGGATGCGGTTTTGAACCCTAGTTACACCTAGAAACTCAGAAGTGGCTAAGAAGAGAAGAAATACAAAGATTTGGGGAGAAGAATGGACCTTAGGCATGAAGTAGGGATATCAAATGAGTTATCTTAGAAGTTCTTGAGGCGTGTCTTTGGAGGTCTTCAAGAGGTGAGTAAAAACACATTTTATCACCCTTCCATGGTATTTCAAAGGGGTTTTGGGTTCTTTAAACTAATATTGAGATTTGTGGTGATTTGATTTGGAAAATTTGGGTTTTTTCCCATATTAGGGTCCAAGAATATCAAATTCATTTGTGGGTTTTCAATAATTGATAAATTGATGTGATATTGGTTGTCTGCATGGTTTTGTTATATGTTCTAAGATTTGTTTGAAGATTTTCAATCCTAATGTATATGCTAGACATGATTTGGAATGCCTATAGGTTGTTTTGTTATGAGTTATAGTTGCTATGACATGCTCTGCTATGTTATATGATATTATAGTGTTGCCATGACATGCTCTGCTATATTATATGATGTTATAATGTTGCCGCGACATGCACTATTATGTTATATGATGTTATAGTGTTGTCATGATATGCTCTGCTATATTATATGATGTTATAATATTGTCGTGACATGCTCTGTTATGTTATATGATATTATAGTGTTGTCATGACATGCTCTACTGTGTTATATGATGCTATAGTGTTGTCGTGACATTATCTGTCATGTTATATGATGTTATGATGTTGCTGTGACATTCTCTTTCATGTTATATGATTTTATACTGTTGCCGTGACATGACAATTTACCATTGTTAATGATGCAAGGAGCCATATGTCATGTCCTGGGGTCATGACATATGCCTAGATATGATTTAGAATTATTATTGATGCATGGTGAGATACCTCCTTCTGAGAAGGGGATGATAGATACCTCCTCGTTAGAGGGGAAGCATATACCTCCTTCTACGAATGGGAAGACCCATTATAGATACCTCCTTCTGGGAAAGGGAGGGCAGTGAGACGCTATTGCATTTGTCATGAGCTCATAGACTTAAAATTGGGTAATTAATAAAAGGGACTTGGGTAACAGATTGATATTGTTTGGACACAAGAGATGTCCTTTGTATGGATTTATTTATGTTAAGTGGACTAACAATGATGAATTATTTCTATTTGATGATGTTATGACATGAACATGAATTTCATGAGATTTGATTACTTACCCTTATTTTATAGAAATATTTTGAGTTATATTATTTTGAAAATAAGCGGATACCATGGATGTTTTTTCGGTTACCGTGCCGGCTGAGAACAATACTTTTTCAAAATCTTTTATAACTTGTTTTTATTCACTTGGATTCCCATCTCATTAATAGTATTGTTTTCAAAGCACAAAGATGATATTTTCGAGACCGAAGAGACTTGGAGACCCTTTTATAGTTTATTTAATTACTTGTTATTGGTTAGTATTATTTAGAACATGAAGTCAGTTGAGGCTAACCATTTTATCTTTCACGGTTGGGATATTTTCTTGTAGACGTCCGATTTTGAGGCATTTTATTATTTAATGTATGAATTTCATTAACCTTGTTTATTATCCATTTATCGAGGTATTTTCAGACTTATATTTTACTATGAGATTTCCATTTGGGAATTCTTATTTTAATAAATGTTTTAAAGGATTTTCATTTAATTTTTTATATGGTTACTAATGTAATAAAGGGCGTCACATTTTTGGTATCAGAACAGTTTAATCCTAAATAGGACTGTGGTAGTATTATACTATGAACCTTTTGAGCTTGTTGGGTGATTCTAGATATTTCTTAGTGATTGTAACGCTCCGATTTTTCAAGCTTTCTATATGAATTAAACAGTATTTTTGTATTTGTATTTTATTGAAGGTTCTAGAGAGTGAAATAAAATAATCCGAGACCATAATCACGCTCTACGTTATCGTAGGGCACTACGGTTAAATTTTGGGTCGAAAACTCAGACGGAGCCCGATGTACGTTTTCACGGATAGTAGTATTTTACTACTATAAAGACCTAATTTTGACTAACAGTCAAAACCATTAGTCTTAGAATTCGATCCTCTAGATTTTTTCAAAAATCTGTCCTGACGTTGAAAAGTGAAAATAATATATTATATTCGGACCAATAATCGAACCAGGAGACGATTAGAGCCGTAAAGGGATTCAACGGGACCCACTAATGGATAAACTTGACGTCACGTCAATGTCAAGTCACCTAGGGACTCGTGTCAGTGTCATGATGATTTTCAAAATATCTGGACGCGAAATGACCAAAATGCCCTTGGTCTTTTAACAAAATTACCAAAATGTCCTAAGCTTAACTACAAGTTTGCCATTGAGATAAAATAAATATCTCACTCACTCACACTCATAGGCCTCTCGGCCAAGTCCCTCCCTCACTCTCCTAACACATTTCTCTTCTTTTCTTCTTATTCTTCAAAGAGTTCTTCACTTGGAACTTTGAGAACTTGGAGAATTTTTTGTGATTCAAGTTGATTTCTCTTAAGGAAGTTCATCAGGAGGTAACAACTCTCCTCTGCCTCTCCCAATCTCTCTTTTCATCTCTTAAAATTCATGATTCATGGAGGTTGGGGTTTTGACCCATAAACTTCAAAAATCCATGAAAAATTGTAGAAAAATCCTTTTAATACCAAATCAATTTCTTTGAGCTAGTTCATTGTATTCTTTCATAATCCAAGAGCTTAGAGCCAAGGAATCCCTTTAGCTCATATGGGTATTTTGGCCGAACCTACCCTCTTTGGGTATGTAGAGTTTTGGTTGAAATTTTAGTATTCTAAGCTTTGATTTCATCTTGTCACACCTAGTTAGTGTAGAATCCACGAGATGAGAATTTTTGGAGTTTCCTAGCCAATTTTCTAGCTATATGGCTGAACCCAATATAGGTGTTAATAGGAGATTTTGTGTTGATTAAAGTTGATGTGTGATTGATTTGTATGATTGTAGTTATGGTTGGGTGATCGGACGAGAAATCGGACGACTTGCGGATCGATCGGACGATTTATCGCTCTTTGGGAACTCCGAGAGGTAAGAGGAGATAACCCGAGGAATTCAATTTCCGACTACTGTATATTGTCTGTGATGTGTGTTTGGTAGAAATTGTGTAGTGGTGTGTAATATTAATTGTTTTATGGAGTGGTTTATTTACTGCTTAATTATATGTGCTTATGCTTGTTTTTGCTTAAGTATATGTGATTGCATTTTATTATGCTCAAGCATGTTAAATTATGCCTATGTATGCTTAACATGGTATGGCGATTGAATAGTGATTGGTATCATGTTAAGGAACCTAACATCGGTTAGAGTTTGTAATGGTGTAAAGTTAAAAGTTTCAAAAAAACTTGGGACGTGAAATAAAGAAAAATAATAATATTAAAGTGTTTTCAAGGAAACTTTGTGAGAAAAAGAAATAAATTGGCTATTGGGAATAAATAAAAAATAAATATTTACTTTATTATGGATAAGTTGACTTAAAAGATAAAATGGAGAAAAATTGGCTTTAATGGAGAAAAACAAGGTTTTGAGGTGAAAAGTGTTTTTTAGAAACTTTAATAGTTTTTAAAGTAATGAAGGAAGTTTTTTTTGAGCAAAAGTGCTTTTGGAAGCGTTGTTTCAAAACATATTGTGTTATCCAAGAAAAAGGATTTTATTAACCGTATTTCAAGTTTTGTATTTTTATTGAGATCCTTCAATGATGGAAAATATGGTTTTAACCATGTGACGTTTTTATGGAAAACCGATCCCGAAAGCTTTGTGTATAAGTTTTGGAGATTTGGGTTTTTGGTTTTTGAGTTTTAAAAAGAAATGGGGTTTTTGGTTTGAAACCCAGAAACCGAGACGTCGGGGTTCTAGAGTTCAGTAGAACACGTGGATCAAGAATCCGTGTTAATGTGTTGGTCCTATAAGCTGGAGAACATTCTTTGTGGTCCTAGGGGCTTACGGACGTTTTTGAGCTTGAGAATCCAGAATCCGAGACTAGTGCATCGGTTAGGGATTTTTGGGTTAGAGCTGTGTGCACTGCGTGTCCTTTTTGAGTTTTTGATTGAGTGTCTAGTTTTTGAGAAAATGTTGTAAAGGTTTAAAGAGTCTAAAACATTGTGATGGTTGATGGCATTGATGCTTCAACAAGGAAATAACTATAAAACACGGGAAAACATACGAAAACAAAAGGTTTTCTCATGCATTTGTTTTGGGCAGACGTGCCACTGGAAGGGGGACCTTGATGATAGGAAACCCCGTGATGACTGTAAGTCATTATGTGTCATTGTACCTTGATGGGCAATGAATAAAATCTGTATAATATGAAGCATTTGTACAGTGTAATATGGTAATAACTGAAAGTGAAACAGGGAAACACAAGAAGGGGGGTTGAATTGTGTTTCTTAACCGATTTTCGAAAACCCTTTCTTTTTAAAACAAACGTTTAAAGCAGGAAGATGAAAGAACACACTAAAACGATTATAGGTGATTAAGATACTTTGTTTTCAATCCCCAAATTAGTAATAAAAAAAACTTAACGAGATAGAGATAGAGAGATTCACACAAAAATATATCCTGGTTCACTCTTTCAAAACAAAGAGCTACGTCCAGTCCTTTCCTCCAGAAGGTTTTTCCACTAAAACTCTTAGCACTTAATACAAGCTGTTTCCAAGTCTCTCCAGACTACAACTCCAAGTATTCTGCACCTCTTCAGGCAACAAGTATTCTTTTACAGACAAGCCTCTTCAGGCTCAACAAATCCTAAGATTTGAGAGGGATTTTTCTGAGCTTTTTACAAACTCACAACAGTGAGAGTATTACACAATATAGCTTTTGACAATCTGTTTACAACTTTACAATGAAAGAATGAGAAGGTTTACATATCAAAAAATGAGAGTGAAAGCTTTTTGGCTTTTTGCACAATGAAATCTCTTGAATATTTTCTTGCTCGTGTATTCTCTTTTTTTGCTTCTTCAGAGGAGGGTCTTCTTATAGCATGTCTTGACCTTCTGATTTCAAAATATAGGGAGAATCTTTTTCGTTTAGACTCAATCAAATATCCATTAGGCACAGATCATTTGCCAGTTGTTTTCCGTTGTGTAATTGTCCTTTCAGAATGAGGAGGTAGTAGCAGCTTGAATGGTAGCAGACTGATTTTGCCTTGATGACTGATAAGCGTTTTGCTCTACGTGATTTGCTTTGTACGACGTTCGTACCTTCTTTTGTCTTTATGTGAAAAAGATATTTCCTTAAAACCATTTAAGACTTTTGAATAAGAGTGTGCCACGTCATCTACAAAAAGAAGTTAGTAGACGCACAAACAAATATATAATTGGACGCACAAGTGTTGTAGATAATTGGACACATACGCATTTGAAGACAATTGGACGCATAAGCATTGAAGACAATTGGACGCATACGCATTGAAGACAATTGGACGCACAACAATTATAAACAATTGGATGATAAAGCAGTGTAAACATTTGGACGTAAACCTTTACCACTTAGTTTCTTTGGACGAAGATATTGTAGTGAGTTGTCCTTTAAGAGCTAGGTGAAACTTTGGTTTTTGGAGAACTATCTGAAGTCAGAAACATACAAAGGTCTTTTGACCTTATGGATTGGCATAAACTTGACTTCGAGTATTTTCAATAAACATATAATAACTTTGTTAATCATTAAAACTTTTAGGGGTCATTAGTCATTACTGTTTTGGTTCTAACAATCTCCCCCTTTTTTATGATGACAAACATTATTATGAAGCATGTTTTTGAAACAATATAGACAGTATATCGTAAAAAAAAAAAGGCTTCCCCTGAGATTATGCATTTACATATTGAAGACATAAGTAAGATTATGAAAGTATAAAAGACAGGATATATAAAAGACAGGATATAAAACCAAACGTTCAATTCATTTCATATATATAACAACTTTACACATTTCATTTCATATATTTTCTCCCCCTATTTGTCATCAGACAAAAAGAATAAAGGGAGGATACAACATCATTGTCAGCAAAAAGAAATGAAAAGATTCTAAGGAGATGGAGGCGGAAAGTCAGGGAAGACGCGATGAAGATAAGAGAACAACTGAGCCATCTTTCGATCTAACTCTTCAGTGACCCTAGCTGATATCCGATCTACTAAGTAGTCAGCAACTTCAGGAGTTAGACCAGGAGGTAGAGAAGGAGCCAAAGATGGAGCAGGGCGAGCTTCTTCGGCTGTAGAAGAGTTGACATCTTCCTCATCAAGATGTAGTTCCACCGTGTTTCCAGACAGGGTGGAAGTAGCATCAAGACGTTCAGTGTGCTGAACCGAGCTGGCTTCCGTTTGGGAAAAAGGACCAGCAACTGAAGCAGGAGAATTATCCACTGGAACCTCTGAAGATGTGGCTTCTTCATGAGAGTACCATGGAAGCAGAAGAATAGGAGGAGGAGAAGATGATTCCGGGACCGGTGATGGAGGTACGGAGGGTGGGGCATCTTGAGGTGAGAAAAGTGGAGATGGGGATGGGGAAATGGATTTTTGTGGGAAGGGAGTAAAGGTTGAAGAGTCTGATATGAGGATTTTGGGTCGAGGTGGTCGTTGGGCTACGGTTTTGATGCGCTTTAGTTTTGGTGGAAGAGGGATGGACGCAGAGAGTTTAGGATTGGGGTGAGGGATAGAAGATGGTTCTTCAGAAGGAGTGGATTGTACAGAAGGGTAGGATAAGGGTGAAGGAGAGACCTTACTTTTCTTTGTAAGAAGAAGAGCAATAGGAACATTGTCCTCATCATCTTCTTCGTAGTCTTCATCCACCAGAAGTTTTCTCTTTCTGTATCGAGGTTTAGAGGAAACAGCTTCTAGATCCACTTGAGAGGAAACATGAGCCTGCTGCTTTGAGCCTAAATCAGCCTTAAGCAAAGGTCCATGAATCTCTTCAACAAATGGAAGTACCAAACCATTGAGCTTGATGAACTTTTCTCCACAGATGGTGTCAGCAATTCCTTCCATCATTGAGGCGAACTCTAGGCTCAGCTTTTCTTCAAATTCTTCGAACACATTTTGAGACGAAGCCTGAGTGGATGGATCAGGGGAGAAAAGAGGAGGGTTTGCAACGTTTTGAGTTTGATGCTTCCTTCTCTTAAAACTTTGAAGATCGTCCATGCGTGGAGCTTGAGCAGAAGAGGTCTGAGCTTGATTAAAAGCCAGCACAGTTTTGAGTTGCATTTTGGAGAGGTTTGCCTTTCCAAACACAGGGCAGCTCACTGTTTGATAGGAGGTTTTGATGCTAGGATGAACTTTTTGTAGCATCTGATAAACCCCTTGATTTTCAAAGATGCGGGAGAGAAGGATTGCATATGTAATGGTCTTCACAGAGACGACATCAATGCAGTTTTCTTTGAAACGGTCAAAGAGAAGAGAGGGAAGATTGACCTTTATACCATACAACAGATGAGTGAGCAGGAAGGAATGCACCTCAGAGATGGAGTCTTTGGATCCAGCTTTGTGCAGAACGGCTTTGTTCAAGATTTGATTAAGAACCCTAGCTTCATCCTTCATGATAGCAGCACGGAACAATGCATTTGGCTGAGCATCGGGATTTCTGAGGAAGTTAAAGACATTGTCTTTTCCTCCAAACTTGTGGTGCCAAGATTTGAAATAGGTGGCACCGAGAGATAGACACCCAATAGCAAAGGCTATAGAGACTTTGGAGACTTCAACTTTGTGTGTCCCCAGAACAAACCCAGAAATTAGACCTTCTTTTTCAAGGTGAGCTGTCTTCCAGAATTCAGTGAGAAGTCTTGGATAGACTTCTGGATAGTTGATAAAGAAATGATCCCATCCAGCCCTGATGATGTAGACCTGGACGTCTGCTCCCAATCTCGCTAGCATATTCAAGTCAATCTGATGCTCAATATTGATCTGACAGTTATCAGGAATCTCACGAGTGGGATGACCGAGCGGTGAAGTGGTCTCCTGTGGAATGCTGGTTCCTTCTCCAGTTGATTGCAGATTTCTTCCCATGTTTCAGAAGAATGAAGAGAGAGAAGATAGAGAAGATGAACAGTTGAGAGAGAGAGAGAGAGAGAGAGAGAGAGAAGATTTCAAAGAGAGGACGTTTGGTGAGGTTTGAGCTCACGGTTTGAGGTTTTCTATAGAGAGGCGAAAAGTAACCGAAGCGTCAGAAAAAGTAACCGTGGGAAAAAAAATGATGACTAGCGGTTACCGAGGGAGGCTACTTAAGAGTGAAGTAGCAGACGCACGCCGCTTGACGTGACCCGAGAGTGCTGACTCAGCATAGTATTTATGTGGAAGACAGATGCAGAGATTTTTTTTTAAAAAAAACAATAAATAAATATCAAGGAATAACGACATTAGCAGAAAATGGACGCAACTATTTTATGCACATGCTTTTCTGACACAAGCGTTTATTGGACGCAAGGTCATTCAACACAAAGCATGTTGAGCTGTTTTCTTATTAAAGAAAATCTATCCTTTGCAAGAGGTTTTGTGAAGATATTTGCCCACTGGTGGTCAGTATCCACAAATTTTACATCAAACACACCTTTTTGAATGTAATCTCTAATAAAGTGATGTTTGATTTCTATATGCTTAGCCCTCGAGTGCAATATAGGATTTTTCGATAAATTAATTGCAGCAGTATTATCACAATAAATTGGAATCTTACTTTCATGAATATTGTCATCTTCCAGTTGATGTTTAATCCATAAAAGTTGTGAGCAACAACTAGCCGCAGAGATATATTCAGCTTCAACAGTTGATAAGGCTATGGTGCTTTGTCTTTTACTGGACCATGAGATAAGATTTGATCCAAGAAAATGACAGCCACCACTTGTACTTTTTCGTTCAATTCTGTCTCCAGCATAGTCAGCATCACAATATCCCATTAATTTGTACTCAATGGTTTTCTCATAAAATCAACCCAGATTAGAAGTACCTTTTAGATATCTAAAAATTCTCTTGACAGTAGTTAAATGATTTTCACATGGATCAGCTTGAAAACATGCACAAAGACATACACTAAACATAATATCTGGTCTGGACACGGTGAGATATAAAAGGGATCCGATCATACCTCTTTAAACCTTTTGATCTACCTTTTTATCTTTGCTGTCTTTGGTCAGAATGGACGTTGGATGCATAGGTGTACTCATTCGCTTGCTATCGTCCATTCGAAATTTCTTCAAGAGATCTTTAGTGTACTTGGTCTGGTGAATGTACACACCTTTTGAGGTTTGTCTTACTTGTAGACCCAGAAAGAATTTGAGCTCTCCCATCATGATCATTTCGAATTCTTTTGTCATAAGATCAGAAAATTCCTTACAAAGAGAATCATTAGTAGATCCAAAAATAATGTCATCAACACAGATTTGAATTATTATAAAATTATCTTTATTAGTTTTCTTAAACAAAGTCGTATCTACCTTTCCCATACAAAAACCATTTTCCATGAGGAAGGAGCTGAGTTTCTCATACCAAGCTCTAGGAGCTTGTTTGAGTCCATATAAAGCTTTCTGAAGCTTGTATACATACTCAGGATGGGAATGATCCTCAAACCCAGGGGGTTGCATCACATAGACTTCTTTGTTAATTAGTTCATTCAGAAAAGCACTTTTCACATCCATTTGATATAAGGTTATGTTATGATGAGCAGCAAAGGATAGTAAGATACGTATAGCTTCTATTCTAGCAACAGGTGCGAAGGTCTGAGTGTAATCAATACCTTCTTCTTGAGAATAACCTTGTGCTACTAACCTTGCTTTGTTTCTCACAACCTTTCCATTTTCATCCATCTTGTTTCTAAATACCCACTTAGTTCCAATAATGGATTTATCTTTGGGTTCTTGAACTAAGGTCCAAGCTTTGTTTCTCTCGAACTGATTTAGTTCTTCTTGCAAGGCCAAGATCCATCCATCGTCCGAGAGAGCTTCATCCACAGTTTTTGGTTCTAACTTAGAGATGAAAGCTGAACCAGCTTGATTTCTGAAGATTGACCTTGTTCTTGCTTTGTCACTAGGTTGACCAAGGATCTGATCTTCAGGATGGTAAAATTTAAATTGCCAAGATTTCTGGCTATCACTAGACAGGTGTGGATCAGCAGTTTTGACATCATGGAAGATTTCCTTTTCATTGTTGGTTGGACGATGATCATTCAGATCCAGATCTGCAAGAGATTCGTCCAGCTCTGATAGTGTTTTATCAGGCTTCTTGTCATCAAATTTAACATGAATGGATTCTTCGGCAATTAATGATCTACAATTATAAATTCTAAAGGCTTTAGATGTTTAAAAAATACCATTATCAACTTTGGCATCAAATTTTCCTAGATTGTCTTTAGTGTTTAATATAAAACAGGCACATCCAAAAGTATGAAAATATGATATGTTGGGTTTTCGTCCTTTCCACAATTCATATGGAGTCTTTTTCAGTATTGGTCTTATGTATACTCTACTTTGAATATAGCATGCTGTGTTAACAGCCTCAGCCCAAAAGTTCTTAGAGACAGAGTTATCATTGAGTAATGTTCTTGCCATCTCTTGAAGAGACCTATTCTTTCTCTCAACAACCCCATTTTGTTGAGGTGTTCTAGGGGCAAAGAAATTATGAAGAATGCAATTTTCTTCACAGAATAGTTGGAAGTTTACATTCACAAACTCTCCTCCATGATCACTTCGGATTGAATTGATACATATAATTTTCTCATTTTGAATCCTTTTATAGAATATTGAGAACACCTCAAAAGACTCGTCTTTGTGAGCTAGGAACATTACCCATGTCCATCTAGAGTAATCATCAATAATGACAAGTCCATATTTCTTTCCACTTAGGGAGGCAGTCCTTGTTGGACCAAACAAATCTAAATGTAGCAATTCTAAAGGTCTGGATGTTGAAACAATATTCCTTGAATTAAAAGAATTTTTGACTTGTTTCCCCTTTTGACAGGCATCACAGAGAGCATCCGATTTATAGGGTAGCTTTGGTAATCCTCTTACGAGGTTATGCTTTTGTAGCTTTGAGATTAATCTCAGGCTTGCATGACCAAGTTTCTTGTGCCAAATCAATTGCTCATCATTCACAGACATTAGACATGATACATTTTGATTAAAGAGGTCCTCCAAGTCAATTTTATAAACATTGTTTTGCCTCTTACCAGTAAATAGAGTGGACTCATCAACATATTTGACTATACACTTATCTTTGTTGAAAGACACTATAAACCCACTGTGACATAATTGGCTTATGCTAAGCAGATTGTGTTTTAGACCTTCAACTACAAACACATTATTTATAGAGGGAGAATTATTCTTGCCAATTTTACCAATACCTACAATCTTTCCCTTTTGGTTGCCACCGAAAACAACTGATCCTTCGGACTTTGGCTTTAGGTCTAGGAACATAGACTTTTTTCCCATCATGTGTCGTGAGCATCCACTGTCCAGATACCAAGATTGGTGTTTTCTTTCTGTTGTCAAGCAAGTCTGCAACAGAGATTATTTTACTTTTAGGTACCCAGATAGACTTGGGTCCTTTTTGGTTAGTTGCAGGTAACTTATAAGTTTTTCTGTTGTGTAAGCATCTGGACGCAGTGTCCGTTTTTACCACAGATAGAGCAATACATTACTTTTTTTGTCTCAGAAAATTTTGGGTTTTCTTTTTCATACCCAATGCCAGATTTATCATAAGGAGATCTATATCTAAGAATTAAATTAAGATTTTTAGATCCATCAGTGAATTTTGACAGGCTATCAGTTAAGTACGTAATTTGATTCTCAAGTTTCTCAACTTCACAGGATGTACTGGACTTAGAGCTTGAGATTTCAGTTAGGCTGATTATCTCATCTCTTAGTTCTCCATTCTCAACTTTGACTTTGTTAAAGTCTTTATTGAGTTTGGCAAATTTTCTTTTAAGGGCTTTATATTCAGAATAAATAGTGCATGATTCATTTAATAGCTCTTCATATGCATCTTTTGAGTAGTCAGATATATTTACCTCATCTTCTTCTATGTCTGTCTCAAAGGAGATACTTGCCATGAGACACATATCTGCTGTTGGGGATGCAGGTGGAGATCTTTCAAGAATATCCATTAGATTCATCATTCCCCAAGCAGTTGTCTCTTTAGCCAGAACATCTCTCCTTGCTCCATGTATACTCCGAAACAGAAAGGCCATTGCCTCACAGTCAAGATCAACTCTTCTTCTTTCCTCAAAGGTGCAGCGATCTAGAGGTTTCATCATGTATTCTCCATTGATGATGATGATGGGATAGAAGGTTTCGTCAGTGAGAGTTTTCCAGTGTTCTTCTGATCCTTGGGTTACAACAAAGGATCTGAAGTTCTCTTTCCAAGCTTCATATTCTGATTCTGAAGATTGATAAATAGGTGGTCCTTCAGAATGAGCGGGTCTCCTTCTCATAAAAAGGGCATCTAGCATGTCAAGCACCCTTTTAGCGATATCACAATACATCACCATGTTAACGGTTCTTGCGTCCAAGGCACATGTAAGAATGTAGACAGCTCTAGCATTGATTCTAACTCTTCTTTGTTCTTCTTCAGAACATTCAACTCTTGGTTTGACTATACGTTCATCATTGATAACAGTGGTAGGACAAAAGTTATCATCGTTATAAGCTCTCCATAGGTCATCAACATTTTGTTCCAAGCTGAATCTCATGAATAGTTCTCTCCACATGGCATAGTCACCAGTTATATAGAACATAGATGGTCCATTTATAGAGAGGTTACTGAATTCTCTCAATGACTCAGGATTTGAAGAGGTAGACTGTTCCTCTTCTTCTGAAGAATCTTCAGGGAGATGATTTTCAGACCAAAGACATAGGTTGGCTTCTTCTTCGTTTTCCTCTTCTTCAGAGGAGTCAAGATCTTCCCATGTTACCATGAGATTCTTGCTTTTCTTTTTGAAAAACCTTTTCTTATCTTTCAGCTGAGGGCACTCAGCTTTGAAATGGCCTGGTTTCTTGCACTCATAGCAAACCATTGGATTTTTATCCTTGGTTTCACCATGGTCTTTGATAATTTTCTTTGTAAATGGTCTTCTTCTCATATTTTTCTTTTTCAGAATACGTTCAAGTTTCTTTGATATGAGAGACAGTTCATCATCGGATTTTTCTTCTTCATTTTGATCATTGTCATCGCTGGAATCATCAGCTTTGCTAGATTTTTGACTTTTCAAGGCAATAGTCTTGCCTTTCTTTGTAGGATTGTCCTGGTTGAGCTCCTGCTCATGAACTTAAAGGGTTCCCACAAGATCATCTAAGGTCAAGGTTGACAAATCCTTAGCTTGCGTGATTACAGTGATGAGTGGTCTCCATTCCTTATGTAAGCTCCTGAGGATCTTCGTAACATTCTCTTTTGTAGTTTAGACCTTTCCAAGAGACTTGAGATTGTTTATAATAGTTTGGAAATGACCAATCATATCAACGATGGTTTCTCCATTTTCCATAGTGAACATTTCATATTGACTCATAAGAATAATGATCTTTGAGTCCTTTACCTTGGAAGTTCCCCTGCTCCATCCTTCTTCTCTCATCATCAGTCCACTGAGACTCATCTTTCTTAGTGCCATCAGGATTGTTGACAATGTGAGGACCGTTCATCATCAAAGGCCAGAGCGCAGAGCTGGTACTCAAGATGAATCCTTTGAATCTTTCCTTCCAGTAGAGGTAGTGAGTGCCATTGAAAAAAGGCGGTCTGGTCAAGGAGGTACATTCAAGAATAAGTTGACTCCCACTGGGCATCCCTTGTCCTGCCATCGAGCTTTGGATCTTTTCCTCAAGCATGGCTAAATGCTCAACCCAGAGGCTGAGCTCTCATACCAACTGAAAGTGAAACAGGGAAACACAAGAAGGGGGGTTTGAATTGTGTTTCTTAACCGATTTTCGAAAACCCTTTCTTTTTAAAACAAACGTTTAAAGCAGGAAGATGAAAGAACACACTAAAAAGATTATAGGTGATTAAGATACTTTGTTTTCAATCCCCAAGTTAGTAATAAAAAAAACTTAACGAGATAGAGAAAGAGAGATTCACACAAAATATATCCTGGTTCACTCTTTCAAAACAAAGAGCTACGTCCAGTCCCTTCCTCCAGAAGGTTTTTCCACTAAAACTCTTAGCACTTAATACAAGTTGTTTCCAAGTCTCTCCAAGACTACAACTTCAAGTATTCTGCACCTCTCCAGGCAACAAGTATTCTTTTACAGACAAGCCTCTTCAGGCTCAACAAATCCTAAGATTTGAGAGGGGTTTTTTTTGAGCTTTTTACAAACTCACAACAGTGAGAGTATTACACGATATAGCTCTTGACAATCTGTTTACAACTTTACAATGAAAGAATGAGAAGGTTTACAGATCAAAAACTGAGAGTGAAAGCTTTTTGGCTTTTTGCACAATGAAATCTCTTGAATATTTTCTTGTTCGTGTATTCTCTTTTTTTGCTTCTTCAGAGGAGGGTCTTCTTATAGCTTGTCTTGACCTTCTGATTTCAAAATATAGGGAGAATCTTTTCCGTTTAGACTTAATCAAATATCCGTTAGGCACAGATCATTTGCTAGTTGTTTTCCGTTGTGTAATTATCCTTTCAGAATGAGGAGGTAGTAGCAGCTTGAATGGTAGCAGACTGATTTTGCTTTGATGGCAGACAAGCGTTTTGCTCTGTACGACGTTCGTACCTTCTTTTGTCTTTATGTGAAAACGATATTTCCTTAAAATCATTTAAGACTTTTGAATAAGAGCGTGCCACGTCATCTACAAAAAGAAGTTAGTGGACGCACAGGCAAATATATAATTGGACGCACAAGTGTTGCAGACAATTGGACACATACGCATTTGAAGACAATTGGATGCATAAGCATTGAAGACAATTGGACGCATACGCATCGAAGACAATTGGACGCACAATAATTATAAACAATTGGATGATAAAGCAGTGTAAACATTTGGACGTAAACCTTTACCACTTAGTTTCTTTGGACGAAGATATTACAGTGAATTGTCCTTTAAGAGCTAGGCGAAACTTTGGTTTTTGGAGAACTATCTGAAGTCAGAAACATACAAAGGTCTTTTGACCTTATGGATTAGCATAAACTTGACTTCGAGTATTTTCAATAAACATATAATAACTTTGTTAATCATTAAAACTTTTAGGGGTCATTAGACATTACTGTTTTGGTTCTAACAATCTCCCCCTTTTTTATGATGACAAACATTATTATGAAGCATGTTTTTGAAACAATATAGACAGTGTATCGTAAAAAAAAAGGCTCCCCCTGAGATTATGCATTTATATATTGAAGACATAAGTCAGATTATGAAAGTATAAAAGACAGGATATATAAAATACAGGATATATAACCAAACATTCAATTCATTTCATATATATAACAACTTTACACATTTCATTTCATATATTTTCTCCCCCTGTTTGGCACCAGACAAAAGGAATAAAGGGAGGATACAACATCATTGTCAGCAAAAAGAAATGAAAAGATTCCAAGGAGATGGAGGCGGAAAGTCAGGGAAGACGCGATGAAGATAAGAGAACAATTGAGCCATTATGGCATACCTGTGGAACCTGATGCTGGCGAGAGACCCTCGGATCCCATTGCTGGGAGACTTTGAGCTGCTCTATGCAGAGGACAACCGTCTCTGGAAGACTGACTACTCTCAGCGAAGAGTAGTGTATACGGGCCCGACTACCGTATACGTTAAAGTCGTGGTTCGGTAGATAGTCTTAGTTTTGTTATGGCCAGTACTTAGGTTCGAGTGAAATGTATTTTTGGGGTCAGGAAAGGAAGTCTGATGTATTTTATTTTGCTACCATGCTTTCATTTCATTTACTAGTTGCGCACTTTGAGACTTTTATAATTGACATCAGTTGTTGTAGGCTCTACTGATGGAGCTAATACTCTTACTTATGTATAAGTTGTTATGGTATCAGTGGGATGAATGTTTTAATATTTCCGCATTTTATTATCACGCTACGTTGTAACGTTAAGAATTCGAGTTTGGGTTACTAATGGGACCTCCGAGGAAGGGTTTGTCTCACTCGATAACCATCATGTTTTCTATTGTTGTGCTGGAATAGAATCTTCTTGAATTTTTTAAAAAAAAAAAAAAAATATCAACATGGGATTTTAACATGATGCCCCTTGTGAATTGTTCATATATGTGTCAGGATCTTAAATACCAAATTTCAAAATGTTTCAATGAGTTTTGAGCTTTATAAGTCGCTAATTACAGTAAGTAGTGCGTGTTGAAGTTTTATGAGTTGGGTTCAAAACTTACATGAATTTTTTGTATTAAATGGAAATTAGTTTTAGTAAAATAAAAATATGGCAATAAACTTATTTGTATAAGTATTATGCCCATTTAATTTCGTAGCATTCTGAATTCATTTGCATAGGTAGAAAAATCGAAACTTTACATAGCTAAAAAAATGACTATTTGTGAAATTTCTGCACCTTCTTCGATTTTGATTATACTTGAAGACGTAAAAAAAATTGTTTTTGTGTTGAAAAATCATTTATTTTAGTGTCTTGATATGTGGATTGGTACTTTGGAATGTGTCCAGAGTTTTCTCAAACATAGAAATTTTTTTAATAAAATGATGGAACTTCACCTTGTTGAAGCTTTATTCATGTTGTTAATATTATTCTTACAAAAAAAACTTGTTCAAAAATGATCCTTGATCCCTGGTGTGAGAAAATTTCACTTAAATGGTGTTATTAATCTGTTTGCTTTCTGATTTTGAAATTTGAAATGATTCAAATTGTTTTTGCTGCTGAAATGAATGTTTTAGTATTCACATGTCATGATGACTTGATTGTTGACCGTCTAAAGACATTCTGATGGTTACACTTTATTAGTTTCATTGTATGAATTGATGGTTGTGATTCAACATTATGAGCCCTAAAACAAAGTTGTGAACATTTTAATGTTACACCTTACCCTTCTGTCACCTTTTGATGTAATTGCATTGGGTTTGATTACGGGAAATATTGTTACCAAAATGTGTTTTTGTTATAATCCCCATGAACGGATGATATGTCTTTGATTGTGTGTCAATATATTATTCTCTTGGAGACTGAGCATGTTTAGTTGGTAAGAGTAGGCACGAAGTATATTAGGAATTTATATTAAAGTCAAATCAAATGAGTATGTTTGCTGCAATGTGTTCACCGTTAGTGTACGTGTAAAATTTCTCTATTCTACTTTGGTTGTTCATATCTTTAATTCTTGCCTAGAATCTTGTATTTAGTATTCTAATTGAATTGTTTGCATGTCATGTTTCTCCTATTTGACTTTTGTCTGCTATCGTATTTCTAGATATTAACTTGTTCAACTTGTTTAAATCCATCGTTGATATTTGTATGTTACCTTAGATGTTGCGCTAGATAGATCCTAGTGTTGTTTGGGCATCAGGTCATCGGTCGGGTCTGTTGTACCATTTTTTTTTTATCTTGATTAGGTTTAGAGCGAATTTCGAGGACTAAATTTATTGAAGGAGGAGACAAATATAACATCCCAAAAATTGCTTACTAGGTAATTTAATAGGAATTAGATTATTAGAATGATTATAGTTAAATAGATAGTTTTCAGTGTTTTAGGCTCAATTTCGCATAATAAACCTCTTATGACCCGACTCCCAACTTTAAATGGATATTTCACAATCAAAAAAAATTTTTTTGGACTCGATGTCTTCATACGAAATATAGCTATGTCTTTTAGTTTTCCATAGACACCAAATTTGTATTGGATTCTTGTAGCTCGAGTTATGCCCAAATTCGTACACGTTGTTCAGGTTCCAGCGCCAACACCGTTTTTTCGAATTTCTAACGTGGTTTTGACCCTATAAACGTCCGTTTCAGAATTTGTGGTCTGCATGAAAGTTGTAGTTCTTTCTTTTATATTTCCAACTATTAAAATTAAAATATCATAATTTTTGGATGTCTATAACTTAATATATGTGCGAAATACTAAGTTGGATGCTGGGTAAGTGGGCCTTAACACGTTTTTACGCGTTTCGGGCTTTGGGAGCTCTATAAATAGAACCTTAACGCCCTTAGGATGCAATTTTGAACCCTATTTAGACCTAGAAACTCAGAAGCGGCTATGAAGAGAAGAAATACAAGGATTTGGGGAGAAGAATGGACCTTAGGCGTGAAGTAAGGATATCAAAGTAGTAATCATAGAAGTTCTTGGGTTGGAGGTCTTCAAGATGTGAGTAAAAACACATTTTCTCACCCTTCCATGGTATTTCAAAAGGGGTTTTGGGTTCTTTAAACTGATATTGAGATTTGTAGTGATTTGATTTGGAAAAATTGAGTTTTTGCCATATTAGGGTCCAAGAACGTCAAATTGATTTGGGGGTTTTCAATAATTGATAAATTGATGTGATATTGGTTGTGATAAATTGAGTTTTTCCACGTGGTTTTGTTATATGTTCTACGACTTGTTTGAAGATTTTCAATCATAATGTATATGCTAGACATGATTTGGAATGCCTATAAGTTGTTTTGTTATGATTTATAGTTGTTGTGACATGCTCTGTTATGTTATATGATATTGTAGTGTTGTCATGGCATGCTCTGCTATGTTATATGATGTTATAGTGTTGCCACGGCATGCTTTATTATGTTATATGATGTTATAGTGTTGTCATGACAAACTTTTCTATGTTATATGATGTTATAGTGTTGTCGTGACATGCTCTGTTATGTTCTATGATGCTAAAGTGTTGTCGTGACATGCTCTGCTATGTTATATGATGCTATAGTGTTGTCTGACATGACATTTTACCTTTGTTAATGATGCACAGAGCCATATGCCATGTCATAGGTCATGACATATGCCCAGATATGCTTTAGAATTATTATGGATGCATGATAAGATATCTCCTTCTGGAAAGGGGATGATAGATACCCCCTCCTTAGAGGGGAAGCAGATACCTCCTTTTGGGAAGGGGGAAGATCCATTATAGATACCTCCTTCTGGGAAGGCGAAGGCAGTAGGACGCCATTGCATTTTTCATGAGCTTATAGACTTAAATGTGAGTAAATAATAAAAGAGACTTGGATGACAGATTGAGATTGTTTGGACACAAGAGATGTCCTTTGTATGAATTTATTTATGTTATGTCGACTGACAACGATGAATTATTTCTATTTGATGATGTTACGACTTGAGCATGAATTTCATGAGATTTGATTACTTATCCTTAATTTATAGAAATATTTTGAGTTATATTATTTTGAAAATAAGCAAATACCATGGATGTTTTTCCGGTTACCGCGCTGGCTGAGAACAATGCTTTTGCGAAGTCTTTTATAACTTGTTTTTATTCATTGGGATTCCCTTCTAATTAATAGTATTGTTTTAAGAGCACGAGGATGATACTGTCGAGACCGAAGAGACTTGAAGACCATTTTATAGTATATTTAATGGAGTCAGTTGAGGCTAACCATGTTATCTTTCACCGTTGGGATATTTTCTAGTAGACATCTGATTTTGAGGAATTTTATTATTTAATGTATGAATTTCATTAACCTTGTTTATTATCCATTTATCGAGGTATTTTTAGACTTATATTATACTATGAGATTTCCATTTGGGAATTATTATTTTAATATATGTTTTAAAGGATTTTCATTACCTTTTTTATATGGTTACTAATATAACAATGGGCGTTACAAAGAACATGATATTTTGTTGTCTTCCCTTTCCACACCTTAAAATGTCAAACTCATCAACATCATCCTCAAAATCATCCTCCAAATACTTGTCTAACTCATTTCTTTTTTGCTCACCTTGCTTTTTCTTTTTCTCTTGTCTCCAATCATCTGATATTTTACTTGGAGCAACTACCTCAATAGTTTTTGATTGAGAGGCAGCATCTGATGATTGGCCAGTAGAATTATCAAGGGGCAAAGGATGCAACAGCACATATTGACCAAAAAACTTTTTTATGATATCATTCACTTTATTTAGTATCTCATTGCACTTATTTGAATCAAACAACTTCGCTACATATAATAGAGTTTATATCTTTGGGTCAAGAAAAATAACTACAAATAAGAAATAATTCAAATTCCCAGCTATATCCCAATATTTGTCAAGTTTAGCTTTCATATTTGGAGGTATCCTTTGCATCCCCAAATCCAAACCTCTTGTCCATTTATCCAAAGTCTCCAAGATTAGAACTAGTCGACGGAAGAGAGTGTTAACTGTTACTTGCAATGATGATGGGAACGAACACGATCCCAATCACCAATACTTGGAGGGCCCCCTTCAATGTTAAGGGCATTTACAAATGAATCATCCTCATATTCAAGGCAACTAAAAGCCCTTCCAAACTTTTCAGCTATTGCTGTAACGGCCCGGCCTGCTTTTAGGATTGTCGACTATCCCCACAAACCAACACGGGTCTTTTCAGCGTGCTTTACCCTCACTCACACGCTTTCTAGGAAACTTCCCAGAAGGTCACCTATCCCACAATTACTCCAAGTCAAATACGCTTAACTATAGAGTTCTTATGTTTTGGGCTCCCGAAAAGAAGATGCTAAGCCTTCCTTCAACTGTACAGTCTCATACCTGCACAGCCTTAGGATCTCTCTCATTCCGATGTGAATTTGGTTCATTCATGTATCCCTTTGCCTAAAAGCCTACCAGGAACCACTCCTTATCCGTGTCTCATGCACCGGCGATCACTCCCCGCCCTCGTCAGCCTCAGGTGTTACATGCCCACCAGCTTTCGCCCGGTTCATCCCCGAACCACATCGTACTAGGAAAGGTCCGCTTTGATACCATTTGTGAAGGCCCGGACTGCTTTTAGGATTGCCGACTGTCCCCACAAACCAACACGGGTCTTTTCAGCATGCTTCATCCTCACTCACACGCTTTCTGGGAAACTTCCCAAAAGGTCACCCATCCCACAATTACTCCAAGTCAAGCACGCTTAACTATAGAGTTCTTATGTTTTGGGCTCCCGAAAAGAAGATGAATCTTGTTGGTATAGGTAGTACCAATCAATTCCTATAAGCCTTCATTCAACTGTACAGTCTCATACCTACACAGCCTCAGGGTCTCTCTCATTCCGGTCATCACAAGGCTAAAACAATTGAAAGACTTTTCTTGGATCCGAACCACCGGTCCGTTATCGAACTACTGTTTCAAAACCCAAAACGTTTCATGTTTGTGTTTATGTCTTATGAATCACATCTCAAGTCCTAAGTGTTATGAAGAAGGATTGAGAATCCTCTTAGATAAGTCTTTGATCCTTTCTAAGATATTAACTCCTTGATTTTCAAGTAATGAAATAAATGTTGATTCACTTAAGTCTTATAAGGTCATTGATGAATTAAGTCATCAATGGTATATAGTGTATGGTCTTGTTCCACCATATACTATACTTAATTATCTCTTTTCTTTTACTCTAAGTTAATTAGTTAACTTAGGTTTTTCACGCGTAAAACTTTACGATTAAGAGTTGAAAACCTTTTTTGTAACCCAAATCCTTTCTATTTGAAAACTCATTGATTTAAAGAACTTTGTTACTTTCTTGAAGTAAAATACCTTAACTAAATTGAAAAGGCTTTTCCTTACTAGCTTAGTGTAAAACCATGTTCTAAGTTAGTGTAAGGAAATATAATCTTATCTAATTTTCTAACTATGATTCATTTTAATTCAAACTTAAGGACAAGGTCCTCTTTATATTTGAAAAAGGAAATGTTATCTTAGTTCTAAGATAAAGGTAATATCTCATTAAAAACTATATTAACTTTCATGAAATCACTTCATCATTTTTCTTTTTAAAACATTTAGTTGATTAGTTGGACTATGGCTAAAGTAAAAGGCATTTTCACCTTAGTAAAAACACTTGAATGTTGAAACTTTATTTGATCTTTGGATCAAAACTACTTATTATTTTTCTTTGAAACATAAGTTATTAAAACACTTTCTTACTTCAAAAACTTTGAATGCTCAAGAACAACTCATGTTCTTCTATTTTTTTTCTTACTAAGGCCGCAAGCTTCCTCAAAAGGAATGTGAAGATTTCACTTCACCAAATAGACAAGTCATAGCTCAAAATGCTCACAATATAATGACGAACAACAATCATGCATTATTCAATCATAATCAAGCATAAAAATCCTTACTTGATCTAAAGATCAAAGTATGATTTTTCAACACACATAGAAATATTTTTCATCCAATCAACATCATTATGAACATATGCTAAAGCATACTAGAGCATAAACCATTATTACAATCACAGCGAAGCTCAAACAGAGCTACACAAATCAATCAAGGATAACATATAGTTATCGGGAAAAATCCCTCAGGCAAACTCCCCTTACCCGTTGAAGTTATCCTCCTAGCAAAAGTAATCCGATCGGCTCGCGAATTCTCCCGATTCCTCATCTGATTACTCAATCACAACTACATACACATAATCAATCCAAACATCAATATTACATAACACAAATTCTCCTAATCCTACCTATATAGGATTCGGCCATGGAGCTATAAAAATAGCTAGGGATGTCTGAAAATTCCTATCAATTGGATACCATCCTTACTGGGTGTGGTAAGACTAAATCAAAGCCTATTATACCAAAACTTGAACCAAAACTCCATCCACTCATCCATGGAGGTTTCGGTCATTATAAGAAAATTTGGATAGAAAAATTATTTGATTTCATGCTCTTGGATAATGAAAGAGAATGATGAAACTAACTCATAGAAATTGATTTGGTATTAAAAGGATTTTTATACACTTTTCTATGAATTTTTGAAGTTTATAAATCAAAACTTTGATCTTCATGAATCAAGAGATTCAAGAGATGAAATAGAGAGATTGAGAGGTGAGGAATGGAGTTAATACCTCCTAGATGATGAAGCTTGATGAGAAACCAACTAGAATCACTCAAAATCTTCAAGTTTCAAGATCAAACTTTGAAGAACTATGAAGAACTTATGAAGAACAAGAAGAAATGAGGAGAAAAGAGTGAGATAGGAGAGAAAGAGGGGCTGCATGAAATTGGCTAAGGGTGAGGGAGAGAAATAGATATTTTCTCATCCATGGCAAACTTGCAAATACCTTAAGGTCATTTGGGGAATTTCATTAAAAGACCAGGGGCATTTTGATCATTTCGCGTCCAGATATTTTGAAAATCATCATGACACTGGCAGGCATCCCAAGATGATGTTGACTTGATGTGACTTCAAGATTATCCCTTAGCGGGTCCCGTTAAATCCACATCCAGCTCCGTTCGGCACCTGGTTTGAGTATACGTCCAAATATAATATATTATTTTCACTTTTGGACGTCAGGACGGATTTTAGCAAAAATGTAGAGAATCAAATTCTAAGACCAATGGTTCTGATCGTTAGTCAAAATTAAGTCTTTATAGTAGTAAAATACTACTATCCGTGAAAACCTAGACCGAGTTTCGTCTGACTTTTCGACCCAAATTTTAACCGTAGAGCCCTACGATAGCGTAAAGCATGACTATAGTCTTGGATTATTTTATTTCACTCTCTAGACCCTTCAATAAAAAATAAACACATAAATACTGTTTAATTAGAAAATCTGGGTGTTACAACCAACATCAAATAGGTGGCATTCCACTTAGTTGGCACATCAAGGACTACCATTTGATTGGTATTTAAATTTGCCTCTTGGTTACACCTTCTAAAAAGAAGCCAATCTAAATGGAGAGGACCTCACATACTTACAACAAGCTCTGATTTTATTAATAGAGCAATCTATGTCGTTCATCCCATCACACATAATTAAATTCAAGATGTGAGCACAACATCTCAAATGCATGTATTCCCCTTTTAATAGGGTACTACCATTCCAATGACTCATATTTCTAGTCAAATATGTCAAAGCAGTGTTATTTAGAACTAGCATTATCCACTGTTATAGTGCCCACTTTGGAAATACCCCAATCTTTCAAACATTTCGCCTAAGTTTTCCCTATGGTTTCTCCCTTATGATCAGGAATCAAACCAAAGCTCAAAATCTTCTTATGCAATTCCCACCCCTCATCAATGTAATGAGCCGTGACACACATATAGTTCATGTTCTGAATTGAAGTCTAAGTGTCGGTTGTTAGTGAAACCATTTGATGGTTGAGACACAATATAGACTTCAATAATATTTTCTCTAACTCATACAATTGCATGATATCTTTAGCAATAGTCTTACAACCAGGAATTTTAAACCGAGGTTGACATGAATTCATGAAGCCTTTAAATCCTACGTTCTCAACAAACTTGAATGGCAACTCATCGATGACTAGCATTGAGGCAACCCCTTCCTCGGAGGTCCCAGTGGTGACCCCACTTATAATTATTAGCATTATAGCGTAGCGTAGTTGTATAAAATTTGCCGGAATATTAAAACATACAATACATACTGATACCATAATAGTGTATATAGTCATAAAAGTATTGGCTCCAACAGTAGAGCCTACAACAACTGATACCAAATATATGAGACTTCAGAGTACGAAATAAATAAAAACTAAAAACCTAGCAGCGGAAATAAAGGTACATCAGACTTTCTCTCTTGGCGCTCAAGGTCCCCCAGCATTGGGATCCAAGGCTCTCCCGCCGGCATCAGGCTCAATAGGTATACCGTCAATCTCCTCTGGAAATTCTTCATCAGGGTCTTCTCGTGTAGTCGAGAATAAAGATAAAATATGACATAGAAAAATAAAGAGGATAAGAAACAGTAATATGTCATAAATGGGAAAAACAGCGATATAAATAATCTATATGGATAGCACACTCAAAAGCACAATAGTTACAACCAAACAACTTCCGAATAATTTTTCCCTTAACTACTGTCTCTCAACTCATGCAACTAACGACTATATGGACGTGATCACGACGCGACATCCCCAACGAATCAAGGTGTCCAAATCATCACTATGCCACCCCCATAAAGTAGGGTTCGGTCTAAAGCCCGCAGGCCCAACTCGTCTCATGGGTACGACATATTCCCCCGCCCGCAGGCAAGGTCGGAATATTCGCCCTTCAACAACGCAACTTACGGTAACGACATGTTCCCCTGCCGGCAGGCTAGGTCGGAGCACTCACCCGTCCGTTAACAACTCAACTTTCGGTAACGACATATCCCCCCCCCCGCCCGCAGGCTAGATCGAGATATTCGCCCGTTTGTCTACAATTCGACTAACGGGTATGACCATCTCCCTGCAGGTAAGATCGGAATGGCCCCTATGCCAAACTAATCGGTACGACCATCTCCTCGCACGTAAGATCGGAATCGCCCGTATGCGAACGCAGTGATGAACAACAACTATGCAACATGAATCTCACTGACTCATCTCAGGATCAACACTTGATGCCTCAACCACGACTTATAAACAACCACGACCAACTTTCATCCGGCTTAACCGGGTATCAACTCACATCACAACAACAACAGATTAATTGTATCCCAAGGTTGAGAACTACGGCATATATATATATATATATATATATATATATATATATATATATATATATATATATAACCTCGACTTTCTCACCACACATTCATCTCCCAACTTATCAGAAATCACTGCATAGTTCTACTCAGACATCAGCAGTCACAGCAACATATGAATAACAACCAAAACAAATTTAACAGTAAAATCAGCTTACAGATAAATAACATTTAATCAATCATAATCATATAAATAGGCATGATGCACATATCACATCTAATATACCAAATATCCAATTACAGCACAAACATCCTCAATATATAGTAAAATCGACCTAACGGTCAAATGACCTCTAGTAGGGTTTAGGTCGCCCTACGCATATCAATATATATTATTTAAAGCTTGCCTCCCTGACGATATTGCGGTTCTTTCCCCCACATTAGAAAGTTGACGTGCAGCCCCGGCTATGACCCCGCAACAGTCAGTCGGGTGCGCTGTCGGATGTTTGAGTCCTATCCGATTTTATACAACAAAACATAACCAGAAATTAAAACAGTTAAATCAGAAACTCTCTAATTCCTTAGGATTAGCTACTGCCCCTATTTAATTAATTAGGCTAGGGATGTCTAAAAATAGGTATCCCTAAACATAATCAATGAAGGCATTAACTTGAAAAAACAAAGATTTCTCCTATTGCACTACCTCTAGGATTCGGCCCTATTGAATGAAAATTATGAAAAATAGCTAGGGAGCTCCAAAAATTCTCATTTCTTGGATAACACCCTAACTAAGTGTGATAACCCTAGGTATCAACTCAAAACATCAAAAACCAACCAAAAACCCTGCCCTACACTAAAAGGGGTTTCGGCCTCTCTATTAAAAAAATAGCTAGAGAGATTTCTTGGTCTATTCTCATGGATCATGCAAGTATGTCATGAACCTAGGCCATAGAAATTGGTTTGGTATAAAAATGATTTTTCTACAATTTTTCATGTATTTTTGAAGATTTAGGGACAAAAACCCTAACATTTATGATCATGGAAATTAGAGGAGAAAAATGAGAGATTGAGAGCGATAGAGAGAACTAGCTACCTCCTATGATGCTCTCCTTCAAATTTGGTAAAGATTGCTTCACAAAATCTTCAAGATTCAAGCTCCAAAAGTGAGCTTTAATGGTGAGAAATTGAAGAAATGAGAGGAAGAAGAAGATCGGGCTTGGGGGCTGTGTCTTGCTCGAAGAAATGAGGGTGAGAATGTGAGAGAGTAGTCTATTTAAAGAATTAACTTAAGACATTAAGAAAATAGGTAAAAGGTAATAAAAGGTAATTGGTAAAAACTAACTAAGGGCAATTTGGTCATTTCACGTCCCAACAGTTTGAAAAATTCCTCACGACATTAGTAGGAGTTCCCAAATGATTTAACATAGCCTTGGTATGAAAATCATTGGCTCAAGGTTCTCGAAAAACCCTAAGACAGCTCGAATCGTCTACCCTATCGATTTTCGGCCCGAATATAAAATATTATTTATATTTTTGGACGTCAGGACACAGTTTAGCAAAAAGTTAGAGGATTGAATTCTAAAATTAATGGTTCTAACCGTTAGTCAAAATAAGGTCTTGATAGTAGAAAAACACTACTATCAGTGAAAATCGCAGACCGGGCTCTGTCTGAGTTTTTGACCAAAATTTAATCATAGCTTCCTACGATAGCGTAGAGCGTGACTATTGCCTCGGAATAATTTATTTAATTTTCTAGATCCTCCAATAAAATACAATTACTTAAATACTGATTAATTAAAAAGATTAAGAAAATCGGGGTGTTACAAGTATATTAGCAAGTTTTTCTCTACACTTATCTTGACTAAATTCCACCAGTTTCATAGTCACGTGACCACCCTCACTTTGACTTCCAAATGCAATGGTTTTTTGCTTCTTATCAACATCCCTAAGTGGACTCTTCACACAAACTTTCATATGCTTATTTAAGTTTGTTGTCCAATGACTAGTGCTAATACATGCATATATTTTACCACAACAATTACAAGTACCCTTATCTCCCTCTTTTTTAAAATGAGCCCAAGAACTAGAAGCAACTCTACCCGACTTCCTTTTCTTACCTATCTCTTTTGTAGTTGGCTCAGCTTGTGATTGAGCTTCACTTGTATGTGTAGCTATAGCTGTTGCAGTTGTTCCTTTAACAGGTTGTTGCACTGCACTTGGAGTTGGTGCACTTCCCACCTGAGTTGTAGGCGTAGATGTTTCTTCAACAGGTGTTGTTTGGACTTGTTGAGTTGCATCCATTTTTAACAGCAAAATGCAAATACAGAGAGATTTAATCAATAATCACAATCAGTTAATCAGCCGTGACTTTGGCATGAAGCAACAAAGAAGCAAATTGGAATGAGCAGTTAATCAGTAATCACAATCAGTTCAGTTAACATACCTTAATCACAACATAGAAGCTTACCAAAGAAGCAGATCAAAACAGTTATGAACAGCCGTATGAATCAGCTTCTGCAAAATAAGGTATGAATCTTAAAAATTGAAAATGAAAAGTATGAATCAAATTTCGAAAAATAGGGTCTGTGAATGAAAAATATGAAAAGCTATTTGAAAATGGTGAAAAAAAATAAGCTATTGAAAACAATTAAAAACCATTCGAAAAAATAAGTTATTGAAAAAAATAGGGAAGAACAGAGCACTAGTTAGGGTTTAGGGAAGAAAATTCGAAAATGGGGAAGAAGTAACATTCGAAAATGGGGAAGAACAGAGAAAGAATCACAATGGAGAGGAGAGATGGACGAGATTTAGAGGAAGAACAAAGAATCACAAAGGAGAGGAGAGATTTACGATTTAGGATTTCGGGTTTCCTTACCTATAGAGACCGCCATCGCGCTGGTTGACCGGAACGAGAGGAGAGATGATGAGCGTCGTGCCTCCGATGGTTGGCCGAACGAGAGGAATGATCGGTGATGGAGCCGTCGCTGAGATGCCGAGTGAGAGGGTCAGAGGGAGATGTCGCAAAAGTGAAGAAGGGAAGACCAAAACCTATTTTTGTGAGGTTGTTACTAATTATACTCGGGTCGGTTTCCACAGGTAGAAAGAGTCAAAACCCGGTACCCAAACCAATGGCATCGGGTTCCTGTTGTGTGAAACTGGATCGACCCATGGAACAGAGCCGAACCGGCTTTCCAGGTTCATCCGGGTCGGGTTGGCTCGACCCGCTTCCTCCCCTAATTTTCACCTGCCATCAAATGCCTAAAGAGAAGCAACTCTAACGTAGTGTTTGGTTGGGGTAAATGGAGGAGAGGGGAAGGATTTTTATAAACTTTTCTTGTTTGATTCAATTTTTTGGAGTGAAGCAAAATCCCTCCTCACTCAATTTTAGCTTCCCTCCAATATAAGGGGGATTTGGAGGGGAAGAGAGGGACTTAAAACATTTTGAATGAATTGACTAAAATATCCTTATGTATTTTGAAATCCAAAATTATAAGGGTATAAAAGTAAATTACTTTTAAAATCCCTCCCCTCCCTTAGTGAACCAAACATGAATTGTGTTATTTCCCCTCCCCTCCATTAAAATCCCTCATCTCCTCTCCTTTTAACCAAACACAATATCTAATTATAATTCCTCCCCTCCTTTCCCTTCCCTTCCCTCCTTTGAACCAAACACAGCCTAAGGTGGACCCACTCACTACATCATAACTGGTATCGAGGGCGGACAAATCGCGGCGGTTTTAGAAAACCGCTATTGCTGTTTAATTAGTGACAATTCATGCAGCAGTTCCCGAATTGCCACATATAGCAATGGAAATAGCAGCAATTACATAAAGTCGCTGCAACTATCACGTGTTTCTCGGTGGTTCCCATAAAACCGCTGTAGAGGTAATGAAACTGTTGAACAAAGTGCTTCAAAATACTAAAAACCGTATTCTGAGATGCTTGTTTGGGTCGTCTAAACTATGAACTTAAAGTTCACTTATTTTTCTAAAGAGACTTTACTAAAAAAGAGTTAATAAAAGGAAAGAGCTTAACCCAAGTTGGTTAAAAGAAAATATAACAACAATTAATATTTTAACAAATATCAAAAGATCAAGGAAAAGGAGATGACACAAGCCGTTTATCCTGGTTTAGCCCAAACTTTGGTCTACATCCCGTCCCCGGACAATGCTAGGATTTTTTATATTAAGTATTTTTGGAAAACACAACCTCATCAAGCTAATTACACCATAAAGTATTCTTTGTCACATAGTCTCATCAGGTTATCACCAATTATTCTTTGGAATTCAGCCTCTTCAGTCTGTTACAAAACGAGCTTGAATAAGTAAAGTTTGTCTCCCTTAAAACACTCATATAGTGAATAAGATAATGAAGTGCAGAGAGAAGAGAATGTATTCTTAGAAAACTATGGCTTAGGGAGCAAAACTTGTAACAGAGAATACAAAGAGAATACATAAGCAATGAAAACATGGAGAATTAGTTTTAACTCAACTATAGCAATCCGTTATGTTTAATGCTTCGTTCTCTTCGTCTATTTATAGGCTAGGGATCTTCAATGCATAGAGAAGTCTTCATATTCTTCATCCGCTTAGCTTCAATAAAGACGTTAGAGAGCATTGATGGAGACATTAAATGTTTTATAGTCATTTGTGCTTTGTCTTCACGCTTAACGTCTTCTTTTCCTTACGTTGGGATTAATTTTGGAGCATAGAGAGGGATCTAAAATGGGATTGTTTTGGAATATTTTATCAAAATAAAGTTGTTTTTATCGGCGTGAAATTTTTTCTTTTATTATTTGTTGACGTGGAAGACGCCAGTCCAAGACTGGGTCCTTCCACTGCATCGCAACACGCGGCGCGCGCAGGGAAGGCTGCACATTTTATTTTTTTGTTTTTTGCATTTTTTTTTATTTATATTATTTTTTTATCCCCTTCGAATATGATTCCTTCTTCTTCATCAAAGACGATAGAGTACACGAACACTACAATTAGAGACATATTGTGTGACCTACAATAATAAAAAAATATCTTAATAATTATAGTAACAACAACAATAGTAATAATAATAGAAATCATTTGTAAATAAAAATTTGTAATTTTTTTATATGTTATTATTTTTATTACTAGTATTATTACTAGATTTCTAATTTTTAGTTGTTGTAATTTTATTACTATTATTATTATTATTATTATTATTATTATTCCTATATAAATCCCCTCCCCTCCCCCCTTAACATCCACTCTTCATACCCTAACTCTAAAACACTTTACCTCAAACCCTACCCTAATATATTATTTTTAGTTTCTATATACTCCAACGTATAATGATTTATTTATTAAATAAAATATTATGACTATTATTAATTATTATTATTATTATTGTTTATTGTTATTGTTGCTACTTTTATTTTGATTATTATGATTATTATTATTACTACTATAAATTTGTCATTATTATTAATCATTAATATTGTACATTATTGTTATTGTTGCTATTTTTATTGTGATTATTATTATTATTTTTATTTACAAATGATTTCTATTATTATTACTATTGTTGCTGTTGTTACTATAATTATTAAGATTTTTTTTTATTGTCGTACACACAATATGTCTCTAATTATAGTGTTCGTGTACTCCAATGAGAAGGCTGCAGGTACATGAACACTACAATTAGAAACATATTGTTTGACCTACAATTAGGGGAGGGGATTTATATAGGAATAATAATAATAATAATAATAATAATAAAATTACAACAAACTAAAAATTAGAAATCCAGTACTAATACTAGTAATAAAAATAATAACATATAAAAAATTGCTAATTTTTATTTACAAATGATTTCTATTATTATTACTATTATTGTTATTGTTGTTACTATAATTATTAAGATATTTTTTTATTATTGTAGGTCACACAATATGTCTTTAATTGTAGTGTTTGTGTACTCCAATGAGTGGATCTTTGATGGAGAAAAAGGAATCACATTCGAAGGGGATAAAAAAACAATACAAATAAAAAAATGCAAAAAAAACAAAACAAAACCTGCAGCCTTCCACTGCGTCGTGACACGTGACGTGTGCAGGGAAGGCGCCAAAGGCTCCACTTGGACTGACGTCCTCCACGTGAGCAAATAATAAAATAAAAATTCCACACTGACAGAAACAACCCAATTTTAATAAAATGTTTTAAAACAACCTCATTTTGATAAATAATTTTTAAAATAATACCAGTTTGATCAAAAAGCCCATAATAAGGTCTCCCATTTTGTATGTGAGTACAGTCTGTGCATCTGAAAAGTGCTTTTTCTTTTCGCCAAAATGACATTTTCTCTTTCTTCAATATTTGGAGGTCAACTCACACTTATTTCTTGGCAGAATGTGTTTGTGAAGCCCTTTATTTGTGTTTGCTTTTAAGTTGAATCGTCTAAGCTTTATCACCCGACTTCAGTTCTTAGCTCGATCATCTAAGATGTTTGAGAAGCATTCTGAGTTCACTAATTCATTAAGTCTTTGTATTTGATTTTCTTAATCAAGTCCTTTAGACGTTAGAATAGGTTCTTCAAACTTAGACAATTAGTGAGCGATATTCATTCAGAGTTTTTCTTAAAAGGTTTGCCTTAGTCAAATAAGACTTACTTTTGTTATCTTCAAAACATAGTCTGATGACTCAAAGGGTTGTTTTAGTCATTTTGACTCAACAATCTCCTTTTCTTATTATGACAAAGATTCTTCACTTTTATGAAAAACTCAATTTATAAGAGATACAAATAACACGGCAATTTTTTCAATATATCACTCTTTTAATATTTATTTTTCAAAATACCACCCTTTTCAAATTATGTACCAAACTACCACTGTTTTGAAATTAGTTTAGAAGTCGGTTTTGAAATTAACGACTTCTCAACATCATATATCTGATTTTGTTTTTTAACCCCTTGAGAAGTCGGTTTTGACAAACACGACTTCTCAAGGGGTTTTTTTTTTTTTTTTTTGAAATTCTATATTTATATTAATTTATATTATTATTGAAATTAATTTTAATTAAGGTTATACTATAAATGTTAACGCAATTAATTTTATTAATTAAGATTAATAAAAAATTTATTTATTAAAACTAAAAGGGAAAATAATGACAAGTACCCAAATATTTTAGATATAATTAAGTAAACAAAAAATACAATAATGATAAGTGCACAAAAATTAATCTCCTAAATGATGTCCAGTTCCACATCGTGGAGGTCGTCGGTTACGGCGTGGACGACTTTGATGTGGTTGTTCCTCATCCGCTGCAGCGGGTTGCTCTGCTTGTTGCACACCCTCGTTGAGATTAAGATTTGTGGGAGGCATTGAAGAACTAGCGTCGACTGGGAAGGGGAATGATGGAGCGCCAAACGAGTACATTCTTTGCATGTATGCGGCTGCCGACTGTGGCGTTCCGAGGTCTGTGCCAAACAGATTGCTATAAAATTCTCCATCACTGGAAGCGATAGAGTGTCGACCTTGGTCAAGCGGTGGGGAAGCGTCTCGCTGCACAGGGGTGTAGGCAAATGAATGGCGAGGCGGTTGGGGGTCATCATAAGCCATGGGAACCGGGGGGCTGGATTGGCGACGTGCATGACGCCGTGGACGCTGTTGGGTGGGCATACTTGGTCCAACATCCGGAACGTGTTGAGCATCACCCCGCGGGTCTTACAACTGTTGCGGAATAGACAGGTACGGTCTCGAGTTCTGCCTAAACCACATCATATACTCAGCAGTGTGACACACATAACCCGGAATCGGTTGTCCCGATATGATGCCATTTCGGCGTTCTTGCCAACACTGGATCCATTCTGCATGCTTTATTCTCCAGTTTTCAGCGTGATTACCTCGCATGTCCAAGTCATGCAAGGCATCCATATTTGCAGGTTCTCCCGGTATTTCCTGCGAAAGACCAAATTGGAGCTTGACCCCATCTGTTTGATGCCATTCTACATTCTGGAAACATATGAGTGCGGTACTGGAAGTCCACAATCTGGATTCTCTATATGCTTCTCGTGGTATCACGCTCTGAAGATCTCTGTAAGGCAACCACAAAAGCTGGTTACTTTCCATATGATCGACCCTCGATCTGTACCCTGTAATGTCACCCCGCGGAGTTCCGCTATACTGTAGTCCCCCGCCACTCCATCTAGTAAAATACATCGCAAGGTCAGTATAATAAGTAGAGGATGTAAGGTAATTTAACTATGAATAGAATCTTTACCGTCGTGCTAGTGGAAACGATGGTTCGCGGTTGCACCGTGGTGCAAGGAACGGCATGCGATACCATACCCAAGACTGTAGCAACAATACGCATCCACCCATACAGGCAGCGGCCGGTGCAGATGCACGACACATTTCCCTGTACAGATTTGCTAGACATGCCGTGCCCCAGCTGTATCTTCCAGCACGGTGAAAATCTTCCAACAGTGGAAGATACATCAAGTGAACTCTGTTACCAGATTTGTCAGGCATCAAGAGCCCCCCGATCAAGCGTAAAATGTACGCTCTACAATAGGCTTGTACCTGTTGGACTGTTGCATCATGAGGGGGAGTGGCAAACGTCTGTTGCAACCACTTGAGTTTTATTTGTTGTCCCTTCATCTGATTAGACGGAGGAACCACACCTAAAAGCCGATGGCATTCTTCTTGCCAGGCAAGGAAGCTAGGTCCAGTAACGGGCAGTCCGTTCACACGCAATCCTAGCTGAAGAGCAACATCTTCCATGGTTATTGTGCATTCTCCGACGGGAAGATGGAACGTGTGTGTTTCTGGCCTCCACCTTTCTACCATTGCAAGAACCAACGATTTGTCAATCTTTGTGTGTCCCACTGTTGCAGCGATAGAAAACCCAGCTTGCTCCAAGTATGGTACAATCAGTGGACTTGGAGCCTCTATGGTATGTAGGTGACAATCAATGTGGTCCTGCAACCAAAAAGTAGAGTTGTAAGTATAGAAATAGTAAGGACCATTTAATGTAAATATCATTTGCAGACACTTACCATATCACCCACTTGCGATGACCTATGAACGTGTTGCAGTCTTAGCAAATCCATTGAAGTGAAGTTTGTATGGTGTTACCTGTTGCAGGCTGAGTGAAGAATGAGGTTGACTGAAGAAATGAGGCTTAGTGAAGAAATGAGGCAGATTGAGGTTCAATTTATAGTGGTGAGTGGTGACATTATTGTGACCCGTCTGCCCCATCACCCGTCTGCTTCACCCGTCTGCTGCTTCACCATTTACTGTGCGCATGTGAGCGCATCAGTGACATTATTTGCTGCTGGGACCCGTCTGCTGTGACCATGTGAGCATGGCAGTGTGTCAGTTTCACTTGTCTGCTGGTCATGTGGGTGTGTCAGTGCATTGGGCAGTATACTGTGCACATGTGAGCTCGTCTACTATTTCACTTGTCTGCTTAGACAAGTGATGGGCAGACGAGTGAAACATCAGCTGATCACTTGTCTGAGGTTTCACTCGTCTAAGCAGACAAGTGAAACAACAGAGCTTAGACAAGTGAAGCCTCAGACAAGTGATCAGCTGATGTTTCACCTGTCTGCTTAGACAAGTGATGGGCAGACGAGTGAAACATCAGCTGATCACTTGTCTGAGGCTTCACTTGTCTAAGCTCTGATGTTTCACTTGTCTGCCCATCACTTGTCTAAGCAGACAAGTGATTCACTTGTCTGAGGTTTCACTTGTCTAAGCTCTGATGTTTCACTTGTCTGCCCATCACTTGTCTAAGCACACAAGTGATTCACTTGTCTGAGGTTTCACTTGTCTAAGCTCTGATGTTTCACTTGTCTGCCCATCACTTGTCTAAGCACACAAGTGATTCACTAGTCTGCTGTTTCACTTGTCTAAGCTCTGATGTTTCACTTGTCTGCCCATCACTTGTCTAAGCAGACAAGTGATTCACTAGTCTGCTGTTTCACTTGTCTAAGCACACAAGTGATTCACTTGTCTAAGCAGACAAGTGAAACAGCAGACTAGTGAATCACTTGTCTGCTTAGACAAGTGATGGGCAGACAAGTGAAACATCAGAGCTTAGACAAGTGAAACCTCAGACTAGTGAATCACTTGTGTGCTTAGACAAGTGATGGGCAGACAAGTGAAACATCAGAGCTTAGACAAGTGAAACAGCAGACTAGTGAATCACTTGTGTGCTTAGACAAGTGATGGGCAGACAAGTGAAACATCAGAGCTCAGACAAGTGAATCACTTGTCTGCTTAGACAAGTGATGGGCAGACAAGTGAAACATCAGAGCTTAGACAAGTGAAACCTCAGACAAGTGAATCACTTGTCTGCGTAGACAAGTGATGGGCAGACAAGTGAAACATCAGAGCTTAGACAAGTGAAACAGCAGACTAGTGAATCACTTGTGTGCTTAGACAAGTGATGGGCAGACAAGTGAAACATCAGAGCTCAGACAAGTGAATCACTTGTCTGCTTAGACAAGTGATGGGCAGACAAGTGAAACATCAGAGCTTAGACAAGTGAAACCTCAGACAAGTGAATCACTTGTGTGCTTAGACAAGTGATGGGCAGACAAGTGAAACATCAGAGCTTAGACAAGTGAAACAGCAGACTAGTGAATCACTTGTGTGCTTAGACAAGTGATGGGCAGACAAGTGAAACATCAGAGCTCAGACAAGTGAATCACTTGTCTGCTTAGACAAGTGATGGGCAGACAAGTGAAACATCAGAGCTTAGACAAGTGAAACCTCAGACAAGTGAATCACTTGTCTGCTTAGACAAGTGATGGGCAGACAAGTGAAACATCAGAGCTTAGACAAGTGAAACCTCAGACTAGTGAATCACTTGTGTGCTTAGACAAGTGATGGGCAGACAAGTCAAACATCAGAGCTTAGACAAGTGAAACAGCAGACTAGTGAATCACTTGTGTGCTTAGACAAGTGATGGGCAGACAAGTGAAACATCAGAGCTCAGACAAGTGAATCACTTGTCTGCTTAGACAAGTGATGGGCAGACAAGTGAAACATCAGAGCTTAGACAAGTGAAACCTCAGACAAGTGAATCACTTGTGTGCTTAGACAAGTGATGGGCAGACAAGTGAAACATCAGAGCTTAGACAAGTGAAACCTCAGACAAGTGAATCACTTGTCTGCTTAGACAAGTGATGGGCAGACAAGTGAAACATCAGAGCTTAGACAAGTGAAACCTCAGACTAGTGAATCACTTGTGTGCTTAGACAAGTGATGGGCAGACAAGTGAAGCATCAGAGCTTAGACAAGTGAAACAGCAGACTAGTGAATCACTTGTGTGCTTAGACAAGTGATGGGCAGACAAGTGAAACATCAGAGCTCAGACAAGTGAATCACTTGTCTGCTTAGACAAGTGATGGGCAGACAAGTGAAACATCAGAGCTCAGACAAGTGAATCACTTGTCTGCTTAGACAAGTGATGGGCAGACAAGTGAAACATCAGAGCTTAGACAAGTGAAACCTCAGACAAGTGAATCACTTGTCTGCTTAGACAAGTGATGGGCAGACAAGTGAAACATCAGAGCTTAGACAAGTGAAACATCAGAGCTTAGACAAGTGATCAGCTGATGTTTCACTCGTCTGCCCATCACTTGTCTAAGCAGACAGGTGAAACATCAGCTGATCACTTGTCTGAGGCTTCACTTGTCTAAGCTCTGTTGTTTCACTTGTCTGCTTAGACGAGTGAAACCTCAGACAAGTGATCAGCTGATGTTTCACTCGTCTGCCCATCACTTGTCTAAGCAGACAAGTGAAATAGTAGACGAGCTCACATGTGCACAGTATACTGCCCAATGCACTGACACACCCACATGACCAGCAGACAAGTGAAACTGACACACTGCCATGCTCACATGGTCACAGCAGACGGGTCCCAGCAGCAAATAATGTCACTGATGCGCTCACATGCGCACAGTAAATGGTGAAGCAGCAGACGGGTGAAGCAGATGGGTGATGGGGCAGACGGGTCACAATAATGTCACCACTCACCACTATAAATTGAACTTCAATCTGCCTCATTTCTTCACTAAGCTTCATTTCTTCACTCAACCTCATCCTTCACTCAGCCACATTTCTTCACTAAGTCACCCAACCACATTTCTTCACCAAGTCATGGCACCTACATCAGTCTTTGTTACACTCTATCACAACGGCCAAATTGAAATGGACTCTCCATACGGGGTGTTGTTTCAGTGCGACCACCCAATCTTGCTGAAGGTGAGGAAAACCATCAACTTTCAACAACTGAGAACAACTATCCATACGAAGATAAAAGCCGGCAACGACAAGAGGGTGGGCGATATTGTTTATCGATATTCTATGTCCATTGCAACGGGATATGTTCGATACCAGCCACACTATCTTCAAGGAGATGAGGATGTAGAACTGATGTTCGACATGTTCGACAATTGCAAAAGCCTCAACCTCGGCGTTACCACCATTGAGCTATACGCACATCTCGAGGATGTTTCCATCGATAACCCCCAAGTCGAACCGTCCTACATCTTTGACCTTAATGCACCAACGCAAACATTCCACACATCTTTCCCTGAATCAGAACCCTACCACACATCTTTTCCAGTGACTGAAGACTACCACCCATCTTTCCCTTCCTCCTCTGACTATGACTACAACCCATCTTTTCCTTCCTCCTATGACTACCGCCCATCTTTTCCTTCCTCCTCTGACTACAACCCATCTTTTCCTTCCTCCTATGACTATCGCCCCTCCTTTCCTCCGGCCGAAGAGTGCAACCCATCATTCCTTGATGCCGAGGACAACCACCCATCCCATGTTGATGTACAAACTCATGCAATTCCCGTCAGCGTCGTGGCTGGGTTCCACCACGAAGAAGTTGGTGACTTCAGTGAGGATGAAGCCGAGATTCTTGCACTGTCAGTCAATGATGACGACGACGACGAAGAAGAAGAAGCTGGTGTGGGTCCCTCCTCAACCGCGCCTCCATACGAACCACCACCACACTTTCGTAATGTGAACTTAGATGGGGTTGCTCCATCAGACGATTTCAGCCACGTCCTATCGCGAGTGTCTTTGGATCAAATTGATGTCCCAGATAGCCTACAAACAAACATGAGGTTTGCTACAAAAGAAATGGCCCAGTTTGCAATCAAGGGATACCATATCAAGAACTCCCTGGATTTCAAGGTAGAGCACTCCGATAACGACAGATGGATGATTAAGTGCAACAACCCTGCATGCCGGTGGAGGTGTAGAGTGACGAATCGCACAACAAAAGGCTATTGGGAGATCCGTAAGCTGGACGGACCACATACATGTGTATCAGCAACTCTCTCACAAGATCATCGGAAGCTTGACTCGAACATTATTTGTGAAAGTATCAAGCAAATGGTGAAGGAGGATCCGGCGTTGTCTATCTCGGTGTTGATTGCCCACATACGAGAAAAATACAACTATACCACAACGTATAGGAAGGTATGGATAGCCAAGCAAAAGGCTATCGAACAAATATACGGGAACTGGGAGCTATCTTACAATTACCTTCCAACATGGCTCATGGCCTTACATACTTATGTTCCGGGCACAATCACTGAACTGCAGACGCTGCCAGCTTACGACGGGGCCTATCTAGTTCCCGATAAGAGAATCTTCCACCGTCTTTTCTGGACTTTCAAGCCTTGCATTAGTGGATTTGCATTTTGCAAGCCAATTGTTATGGTGGATGGAACATGGCTGTATGGAAAGTACAAGGGGACGCTATTGATTGCAACAGCTCAAGATGGAGCCAACCAACCAATTCCCATAGCCTTCGCTCTTGTCGAGGGTGAGACGACAGAGGCATGGTTTTTCTTCCTCCAAAACTTGAGGAGGCACGTCACACCCCAAGCCAACATAACATTGGTCTCGGACAGGCACGAGTCAATAAAAGCTGCATACCGGCGAGCTGACAGTGGATGGCACAATCCTCCTTCAATGCATGTGTATTGCGTTCGACACATCGCACAAAACTTCATGCGGAGATTCAAGAATGCAGATATGAGAAAGAAGGTCATCAATATGGGTTAGTACCGCAGTCATACAAATTGCAATTATTTATTGTTTCTATTCTATTCATGTCAATTTAGACATTTCTAACATTCCAACCATTCAGGATACGCCCTGAACCAGCCAAGCATGCGTTATTACCGGGGTTTGCTCCTCGACTGGAACGAAGAGGCCGCGGCATGGGTTGACGAGATCCCCAAGGAAAAATGGACTCAAGCGTATGATGAAGGGCGACGTTGGGGACACATGACAACGAACCTTTCCGAGTGCATTAACAGGGTACTTAAGGGAACGCGGCATCTTCCAATCACTGCTGTGGTCCAGGCAACCTATTATAGGTTATCTCAAACTTTCGCCGACAGTGGGAGGCAACTAAGCGCAATGATCCATTCCGGTCATGTCTGGTCTGAAATTGTCACCAAGGCCATTGAGGAGGAACGGGCAAAGTCCAACTCTCACCGTGTCCAACATTATAACCGGGAACATAGCATTTTCACGGTCGAGGAGTTGATCAACCCACGAGAAGGGCGGCCTGCGGGGCGATTCAAGGTAGACTTGAACGCGAGGTGGTGTGACTGTGGAAAGTTTCAGGCCATACACATTCCATGCTCACATGTAATCGCGGGATGTTCAAGCGAAAATCACGACTATTGGAAGTATGTGCCTGCTGTCTACAAGTTGGAATATGTCTTCAATGTTTACCACGAAGAGTTCAGCGTGGTGCCAAACGAAGCATATTGGCCAACGTATACTGGAGTAGAGGTGTGCCACAATCAAGACATGCGAAGAAATCCACGGGGTCGTCCACAATCTACCCGCATTCGCACGGAGATGGATCTGAGGGAGGGGGGAGTCGCCGTAAGAGATGTGGTCTGTGTCGGAATGAGGGTCATAGCAGGAATAAATGTCCGAACCGTGCCGGACCTTCTACGCAACAATAGAAAATTTGTATCGTTGTACCGTTTCTATATTTAATCGATGTTAAATATTTTCTATAAGTGTATTATTTATTTTTTTATTGTATTAATAAAATTAATATTTAAAATAATAATTTAAAATTAATATAATTAATTTAGCTAATTATCATAATTAATATAAATTAATATAAAGTAATATAAATATAGAACATTCAAAAAAAAAAAAAAAAACCCCTTGAGAAGTCGTGTTTGTCAAAACCGACTTCTCAAGGGGTTAAAAAACAAAATCAGATAGATGATGTTGAGAAGTCGTTAATTCCAAAACCGACTTCTAAACTAATTTCAAAACAGTGGTAGTTTGGTACATAATTTGAAAAGGGTGGTATTTTGGAAAATAAATATTAAAAGAGTGATATATTGAAAAAATTGCCCAAATAACACACTTATAAGATTTTCTAAGATAACCCCCCTGAACTTATACTTAGAAAGGCCTTTTCTCCTAAAGCATTTTTAAGCACATGTTATTATTTCACATCCATATGTGATAAGCATTATTTTATCCTCCACCAAATAACTTTTTCAATTATTTTATATGAGCAATGGTTATTAACAATTTTTTTTCAACACTATTCTTTAACACACTCTTTATTATTGGGTGGACAGATCCATTAAATAAAGAATGGGTCCATGTGATTTAATGAATCCCACGTGAAATTTGTATAATAATAAAAAAGAGTATTAAAAAGAGTGTGTTACTAGGATTTCTCACAATTTATGTTTTTGTAATTCAATAAATAAAAATGGTTCTCTTTATACAATCCAAACAAAATATATTATTTTAAAATTATTTTTTCAGTAATTGTATCTTAATATAAAATTGATTAATCTAATCCGTGTTCTTCTTTGGATTTACTCGTTTCACTATGAGAGTATCATAAATTGAGTCAATATAGGAAATGACACAATTGATTATAATAAGAATCATTATTGAACTAATATTTTTTTTATAAATAATCCAAACACACCCAAATCATTATACTAGGAAAACCTAGTTTTTGCTTTCTAAAACATATTTTTTAGCCGTATAATTATCATCAAGAACTTTTTTTATTGTGTATCAAGGTATCCCGGCGGATAGTCGGAGCACTAATTTCTTTCAAGGTTTAGAGATCATCGAAGTGAGTTTTGTTTCTTTAAACAAAACATTTTTTATACACAGCAGAAATCAAACATCTGACAACATGTTTAAGAAACTCATCTCTCTTTCAATTTTGTTGAGCCTCTTGTTGATAATTATCATCAATAGTTTTTTTTTTCTGACAAAAAAATATCATCAATAGCTGATTATACTTATATTGTGATGTTTTAATCAAAATAACTCTAAAATGTCAAATATTATATAATGTAAATAAATCATTTTATATCATTTAAAAATATTTTTTTTATACAATTCAAATAAAATATACTATTCGTCCAAAAAAAAAAACTATTTTAATATCACTTTTAAGCTCATACATTCAAATAGAGAATTATCTTCACTATAATCGATTATAAAAATTATAGGCATAATTATTAAAATAATTTTTTTTAACTAATTCAGGTTGTGAACTTGTGAATCTTTTACCAAATTAACTCCAAATATTATATAATTTACATTTATAAGCAAATCATTTTAAATTTATACTTTATTATAACATGTGATTGATTTGAGTGGTAAAGAACTTGGATACCTTAGGCTATGTTTGGAAGTTTTGAAGGAAATACAGTGAAGTAGTTAGTAATGAAATATAGTGAAATAGTAAAAGTATACCATTCCATTATTTGAAAGTTTAATGAAGAAATTTCAATCCCTCAAAATTTGAAGAGTATAAAAATTGGTGGTTTGAGTGGAATTAAGTGGTTTGGGTTATCATCTTAAACTATCCCACTTCATTACTTACTAAATTCCCAAACAATAAGTTAAATCCTTTTAATCATCTCACTCCATTACTAAGTATCCCACTTCATCGTTCCAAACATGATATTAAGCAAGTGATCTTCAGGGTTGGAATCCTGACAGAAATCACCTTGTGTAAATTAGTCACCACTAAACAGTGGTGATACTTCATACCAATATATCATGAAAAAAATATTGCAAATTCGCAAAATGGCAAATCCCAGATCCACCTCGCACAACTTAGTCAAATTTCAACTTCGCGCAAAATCCAGTTCGCGCACTCTCTATCTACGAATTTTCTCTACTGATTGAGTCTCGCTCACACATATCAATCAACGCACAATCAAGGTATATTACTATCTCATGTTCATTTTTGAATCTAGATATCTATTTGTGAACTGAATCAGTGAATCTCTATGTCTATTTATGAACTGAATCAGTGGAACTGTATCCATTTTTGATTCTGAATATCTATTGTTTTGTTTCGATGGAAATAAATTGGGATACCACTATTCAGATGACAGAAAACACGGCAAATGTAATCGGTGTTTCTGTATCTCTTTTTGTTTTGTTTTGGATATGTATGACTCAACAAAGGAAAAAGAAGATCTTAAAAGATTAATAAGTCAGCTTGGTTTAGATTTTGATAGAATTGATTTTGAAAAAATTGATTTTAAAAAAAATTGAGTTTAAAAAAATTAATTTATGTTTGGTAATGATATTTTAAATGTCAGTTTAGAAGAATTAGTTTTGTTTGGATGATAGTATAAAATCACTTTTGAGGTATAAATATAAAGAATATTATAGGTTCCACATCTAGAATCAATTATTTTTAATGGTCTAGCTAGAAATTCTTGCTTCTCTTAAAATCAATTCTACCCAATCCGGAATTGATTTTATTGAACGCTAAATTTAAAACAAACACCTTCCGAATCCCAAAATCACTTTTACTAGAAGCAAACATGATTTTGGACCATCCAAAATCTAAACCAAACATGCACTCGACTACAAAAGCATTACACAAGATGTTTGACAATATTTTACATAATCATGATGTGGTGAAAATGTGCAAAATTATTACTGTATGAAGCAAATAGCTACCCTGGTCCTTTAACTACCTTAAGAACTTGATGATGTGGCTGGTTCCAAATAACCGGTAAACTTGGCTGGTTCAGTGGCAGCCAAACACATTTTTCTTCAGATCTTTGCCTCAAAATCTTTCAAGCAGCGCAAGGGCTTACGACTACTTGAGGAGCTGGAGGCTGTGGAGGGGAAGATGAGGAATTTGTAGGAGAGTGAGAAAATAGGGGACAGGAAGTAGTGGTGTTTGTGTCACTGTCCTCCATGATTCTCACCCGGAATTTGTTGTTTTGTGTTTGGCTGCTTCTTTGCATTTTTGGTTCTTCCAATCTTTTTTCAAATTGTTTGTTTTTGTTTTTGTGTTTGTTTTACAATTGTTTGTCACAAATGCTCAATGCCGAACAACTTTTTGCCTTCTTATTTTCTCTTTCAAGAGCCAAACCCTAAAAAACAGGTCCTTCCTTTCTATGCTGAAAGCCAAATCAGCAATGATTAATGTGATTGACCTTCTTGGCTTCTTCCATTACTTATTTAATTTTTTTTGGTGTTTGCAATTATTTATTTAAATTTAGTGAATTGATTTGTATCTCAGTGCTGATTTTTGGTGTTCTGCTCTTCTGATAATGAGAATGATTTCTACTAAAATGCTGAAGCAATGGTTTTATTTCAGATAGCCAGTTTGGTTTGTTTTCAGCTTTGGTTTTCAATCAATTTTGCTTCAATGCTTAATCTCTTTCTTTGACTATACAACACAGTTCAGCACTTTGTAGTGTACGCAAGGGAGTACAATTTGTAATATTTGAGATATAAGGTTCTCATAATAGACGGACGGACCATGTTTAAAATGTATACTGCTCTAGGTCTTCCGTCATATTAATCTAAACATTCTTGGCTTGTGGGATTTCTGTGCTAGCTCATGATGTGGTTGGTGACTACTGTGATGCTGAATATCTTGAATTATTACCAATGATATCAAGTCTTTACTAATATATATATGTGCATCTTATATAATTTGTTTTATGTTTTGATCTCTTCATAATACTACTACAAGTTGAATCTTTTTGTCTTGACTTGCGATAATAACATTTGGTAATCTCTGCTATCGCCTATGTTATGGACCTAACTTTTTTACCACTTTATGTAATTTCATCATCCTTTATTCTTCAGAGTATGGAGATGGCCTTTCACCTAAATATGCAAGACTGGAAGACAAAAGATAGTGCAACTGAAATGTGATATCTCCTACCACTGATTGCTTAAGCCCAATGATGGCATGTCTGTGGAGCAAGATTTATGTAGCGAAGGACAATTAGGTCTTGCCACATAATAGCTTTGACCCTGCAGGCCAACCTGAAATTGAATAACTTATTGCAATGGATCTTAACTTGGCCAGTAATTCTTCTCCACCTCGTCCTAGATGGAGAAAAGTAGCTTATGGCGGTATGCAACCTGGTTATGATGATGACAATCATACTGACGAGTCTTTCCTTGAAGGAATGGTTATGAATGGCAGTGTCGTAAAAAGGGACATGCTAAAGGTTATGCTAGACTCAGTTTCCCTTTCCGAATATTTATGCATTGTTGTTCTTGTTGTCTTAGTCTGGACCTACACACTAAGATCAACTCTTGATGAAAATTCTCTCCTGTTTATTGATGCAAGTCTTCTTGGTTCAGGTTTTTTAATTCTCCTTTTTACTCAAGAAATGCTTTCCCTTAGCCTTCTCCTCCATTATTTCCTCAATATCTCTTTTTTTATAACTAGCTTATATGTTTTGGCTCCCATCTATCAAACTCTAACAAGATCCATTAGTTCGGACTCCATTTGGGCAGTAACCGTATCACTTATCATACTTCATCTTTTCCTTCATGATTATTCAGAATCAACTGTCAAACCCCAGGGGTTCTGAAGAATCCGGCATTGGCAAGTTGTATCTCTGTAAATGCTTCTGTGGTCGCCTCTGTTTTCATTGCTTCTCGCCTTCCATCAAGACTACATGTTTTTGCTATCATGTTATTCTCATTGCAAGTTTTCCTTTTTGCTCCACTGGTTACTTACTGTATTAAAAAATATTCCTTCCGCTTACACCTATGCTTTTCTATCAGTACCTATGCTGCATCGCATACTTTTTGTGCTGTTGCGTAGTTTGTTGGTTTTTGTCAACGTGGTCTGCCCTTATTGGCTTATTAAGATTCAGGAATACAAGTTTGAGATCAATGGGCCATGGGATGAGGCTAAGCTCTGTTTTGATATTACAGACTGAAATCAGAAAAGGATCGATGAGAAATGGTTTGATAAAAATTGTAGCCACTGGGGTTTGAGCAACTGAACTGGATTCAGTTTGGTTTTCTATGTCATGCCCACCCTTAATTATTAGTTGATAATATAAAAAACTAATTATTAATTGATAATATAAAACACGTTTACATCAATGATGTATTGCAATTAAATCCATTTAGAAATTATATTTTATTAATAACAAAATTTCGTGAAACCCACTAAATCATATAGGTTCATTTTCTATTTAGTAAGTCTCACATGAACTTTATCAAATAATAAAAATGTGTTAAAGAGTGTTGAAAAGAGTGCTTTACTTGCGTTGCTCATAAAAACAATATTCCTTCTGCTTAAGCATGAGCCTTTCTATCAGTTTGATGGCTGCGACATTAAGTTTTTCATATATGCTGCATGGGTTGCTTTTTGTGCTGCTACATAGTTTGTTGGTTTTTAGTCAAGGTGGTTGTTTTGAGTATTAAGCCCAAAGGGATAGTCCATCCCAAAAGACTAGTTCATTAGGTGGGAGAACCTTTAGGCTTATAAACCCCATTTGTTAAGTGAGGCTTTCCAATGTGGGACTCATAACAATGCATCATCGTTCGAGAGCCGACGTTCTCGGCGACTTTCACTCCACGACATTTCACTCGGGGACACTTCATTCAACCTCTTTGTTGGTTAGAACCCTCCATCGGTTAGAATCCTTCATGAGTAGTCCTTTCCGAGAAGTCAGCCTCAACGAAAGCATCAATGTTATGAGTATAAGCCCAAAGGGAGAACTCATCCCAAAAGACTAGTCCATTAGGTGGGAGAACCTTTAGGCTTATAAACCCCACTTGTTAAGTGAGACATCCCAATGTGGGACTCATAACAGTGGTTAGCCCTTACTGACTCAGATTCGGAATGCAAACCCGAGCTATTCTAACATTTAGAGAAGTGTACATCTTTCTCAACCAAACGATATCTTCCACTAGCCGAAGGAAATGGTATATCTTTCGTGTTGATCCTTCCAAAAGATTTATTTGGAAATGGTACACCTCCATCAAGGAAGTTAAAGAGTTCTTTTATTAAGCAACAGGACACTTCTCTCGACAAAACTGGAATATCTATGATGCACGTAGCAAATAATATTAATCGAAATTAAACAGTTAATCAATCAATAACCGACCAATGACAAATTAAAGACAATCAAGAGAAAAAAAATTCGACAATCACATGAAATCAGTGTTCTCAACAAGCACTTGAAGTGTCTTTTTTTTATAGGCAAATGTTAGTGTTAATATTAGTATTTTGTTAGTGGGTTGGGTTAGAACCCTCGACCTCTTTATCATTCTACTCCTTAATCCCCCTCCCAAATCACTAAGCCAACCTTATAACACCTGCACTTGAAATGCTCTTATCTTGCAAGTACAAGCCAGTCCAAAGAGATTGGTGTCCATCTAGCTTAGTCTAATTAATCTCGTCGATGATTTCAATCAATGGTTTCACTTCGGCTATCTTTCTGCGACAACACAAATTGATTGGAGAGTGCTTTAGAGAGCATGACAATATGAACTTATGTTTAATGTTTAAAATGCACATATCTTACAGTTTCACTAAAATTTTTAGTTATTATAACCCTCCTTTTCTTATAATGTTTCCTTTTCTATTTCCAAACTTTCTGTTTCCCTTTTCAATTCACTTGGGACAAGAAAAGAGATTAGTTGGAATACGTCATGTAATCCAGAAGCGGCAAAGCAGGTAAAAGAATTTTCGTACAGCTTAGCTTTAAACGAAAATTACCATTTATTAGGTTGACAATTAGCTCAACACTTTCGTTAAGCTCTGGTTGTAAGAGAGGTCCTGCCACCATTAATGGGTTAATAGCAACCATGTCAATGTTGTTCTTGTTTACAAATATCCAGGCAGCATCCACAGCCCAAGTCTTTGAATGTGTAGCACAACTGAAAACAGAAATGGGAAATGGCAAGAAAGTTAGAGAGAATTGTAATATATCACGCAGGACAAATTATTACATTTATGCACATTGGAACAAATAAAATAGCATTATGATAAGTCAATAGCAATTGTCTAGTGAATAAAAGATTGTACTAGACTATTATTAAATAATATATTAGCAAGAAGGTTGAAGCGGTTTAACACCATCTCTACAACAGTTTAAACCATCTCTACAACAGTGGCTGAGGCATTGGTAGTAGTGGTGTTGAAAGCGGATTTGGGAATAACAACAGTGGTTATGGTGATGGTGGTGGATGCCATTGTTGTAAAAAAATAGTAAATAAAATATTAGGGAAACAAATGAAGATCGCCAATAAAATGTTTATAGTCTGAGACGTGTACAAGAGACTGTCTTTAAGGATTATTTCGCTACAATATAATAATAATGTGAATATCTCTTTCAGAATTTAATAGACTCTTCCAGAAGAATAATATATTTCGGGTACTCAGAACAATAAGAATTATATCAACTATCATATAGAATAAGAAAAAGATGAAGTGTTTTTCTCCTTTGAAAGAAAACTCTCACTGTAAATCCCTTGAAGTACACAAAAGGAAAGACTTTTTCTTTCTCTCTTACAACCAACCAACCAAACAAAGCATTTTGGACCTTCTCACACGAAATTCCTCGTAGAGGCTATGTAGCTTTTATAAGAATGTTGATAACTAATCTTCATTGAAAACAAAGAAGCACTATTTTATTATGATAAAACAACATTTAATTTTAACTATTATAAAACTTATTAAACCAATTAATGTCAATTCCAATTGTAAAACACCTTGGATCAGTTTCCTTATAAAGGAAATGCATCGTTGCATTACCAAACAAAATCATTTGGTTTAATGAATTTGAAAACACTTTAATGTCATAAAATGACAGGTAATACCAAATGAAAAGGTACGTTATCTTTGAATGTAATCAGACAAACTAATTAAAATTATTAAAAAAGAATTGAAAATAATAAATATAATAAAGAAGAATTAAGCATTAACAAATAAATTGGAAACAATTAATTGTAATAAATAGAGAAATTAAAACCCTTCAAATACAAATTTTAAAATCAAATTATTTTGAAATAAAAATATCCAACAATCCGCCACATATTTCAAAATAATTTGTTAAAAGAATTAATAATAAAAATAGAGTTGATGACATGAATGTTAATGTTTCGAATCTCGTGTCTTTTGGACTATGAACCAGACCTAGACTAACAGACATACCATACAAGTGAGTCGGTGAAGTAAACTTCTATGAACCAAAACACTTTAGTGTATGTTATAGGTCTACCAATCACATTACACCCCCACAATTCTTGTTATTACGCTGTTTTGCACTAATAGGCCATGCACGCGTCTGGTAATTCATGAGTGCTTAGAGATTATGCCACAATCTTATACAAGCGATCCCACTTGACACTCATATAGGTGATTTCATCAAGTGTATAGACACTTTATCACCACTCCGTAAGGGATATGAAATTCATTAAAAGCTTTTAGCTTATCCTCACAATAAATACAGTCTAGTACTTCTTACACCATAGGAATGGACAAAATTATTTGTACTAGCAGAACTAACAAATGACTTGTTTTTACCCATATGAACCTTCTTCATGGGATCTCCAATCACAAAGGTTGGGTTACCATCACCGTTAATTTCACATTGGCTCAAGTCTCATTCCCCTCGATGTTTTACTCACTAGCTTTTTCTTTGCTTTGTGAGCAAGTCAGTCAAATTCATTTTTGACCTCAATAATTAGGCCTCATCATTCAGTAGCTACTTTCCAGAATTGTAACACATACGTATATTTCTAAAATATATTCATTTTGCCACTTGGCAATCACAATATACAAACACATAAGGAGTTAGTTTAACTCACAATAAAAATATTTGCTAAGAAGTTTTTGAACCACTCAGCCTCATTATTAGTCAATTTCAGAGTAATAAACTCTAGCCCCATTGTATATTTAACAATAAATTTTTGTTTGACTGATCTTCAAGTAATTACACCACCATAAGGGTAAACACATAACCCGCGAGTTCTGGTTATCATCATTGTATCTTTACAATGAAAAATCCGCAATTGGATATCATAGTTCATCCCCTACAAAAATGTATGAGGTAAAAACATCTTTATTTGCACAAATATGCTCGGTAGCCCCAAAGTCTACCATCTATTATTTTACATTTGTCACAAGATAAGTTTGAGAAAAGACCGTAACAATTATATCATCTCCTTAGACCAATTTTTCCCTTGGTCTAGGAGGATTGTAATACCTATATGCATTGAAATGCATGATCACCTAGCCTTTCCACTTCTAGATTTATTCTTACATGAATCAACCCCGATTAACATCACTATAGTATTCTAATATAGTGGGAAATCAATTGTATACAATACCATAATTTATGGTACCTCTCAAATATTTCATGAGCCTAACAAGCCCACTAAAATATTTTTTTGCAACAAACTCATTAAATCGGTTGAGTGCAATAAACTTCCAATATTAAGGGTATACTCAGATTGGACCATAGAGTTGCTCCTATTTTCTTTAATTGAGTGTTAGCATTATAAGGGATACTCAATGGTTTAGCTTCACAATGTCTAAACTTCTAGAGAAGTTGTAATGTCCCGATTTTCACGTTCTCTAATTCTTCAATATTTTAACGTTTGTATTTTATTGGAGGGTCTAGAGAGTGAAATAAAATATTCTGACTAGATAGGAATGTCCTACACAACCATAGGAAGCCATGGTTAAGTTTCGGGCGAAAGCCCAAATGGAGCCCGGTTTGCGTTTTTCACGGATAGTAGCCTTTTCTACTATCGAGACCTAATTTGGACTCATGAACGAGACAGTAAGTTTCAGGATTTTATTCTCTACATCTTTGTTAAAATCCGTCCCGACATCCGAAAAATAATAGTATTATTTTATATTCGGTCGAATAGCCGAATCGGGAGGCGTTTGGAGTCGTAAAGGGATTCAACGAGACCCGACAACGGATGAGCTTGATACCACATCATCCCAGGACATTTGGGAGAGTATGTCAGAGTCGTCATGACGGTCGGAAAAATCTAGACACAAAATTACCAAAATGCCCCTAACCTTAGTCTTTTACACTTTTATCATTTTACCCTTTTGGCAAATGACCATTTTGCCCTTAAATGAGCTTTTTAAAGGCTGAACTCAGCCCTTCCAGCCTTCATTTCCACGCACACAGCCCTCCCCTTTAGAGCTCCATAGTTGTTCTTGAAGAAAACTCCATTTTCTTCTTGAAGATTCATGAAACCTTGTTAGAATCACTTGATTCCTTGATCAATTTTCCTCCATTCTAAGGTAAGATCACTTCTATGATCTCTAATCTTCATGAATCTCTTTCTATTTCAAGATCAAATCTTGATTTCATATTTTTCAAGTTTATGATCCAAAACTTTGAAAATCCATAGGAAATTGTAGAAAAATCCTTTTGTTGTGAAACCAATTTCTTTGAACTCACTTCATCATTCTCTACCTAAACCCAAGAGCATATGATCCAAATCTCCTCCTAGCCTCTTGTTCTAAAAGTGGCCGAACCCTAGGAGGAAGATGATGAATAGTGTTTTGTTCAATTTTTGATTTCTAACTCTTGATTCCATCCTAACCTTTCCTATTGTCTTTGAATCCAACTGAAGGAAGACCAAATCAATTCCTAGCCATGTTTTCCCTTAATGGCCGAAACCCTTGAGTGTGGAGAACTTGGAGTTTTGTTTCACATTTTTTAGTTTTAAGACTTACACTAGTGTTCATTAAGCTTAAGAACTAACCATCCAAAAGTTTGGAACCAAATGTGATCCCTAGCCTTTTTATCCCTTTTTGGCCGAACCTTAGGTCACATTTTGGAGAAGGAGAACCTATGTTGATGTTGCAAATTATGTTGCTAATTGTTGATGATTGGGTTGGTTTGTGTTTGTAGTTGTTGTCGGATAATCGGACGAGGAATCGAGAGAATTCGCGAACTGATCGGGCGACTTACCTTCAGAGGATGACTCCTAAATGGAAGGGGAGATTAGCTCCAATGAGTTTGATAGTCACATGAGGTTGGCTGTGATGTGAATTGTTATAATGATTTGGGTTTTGAATGACTATATGTTGTGTATGTACTTGATTTATTTTCATGAAGTACATGTTTGGATAATTGCATATGAATTGTGGCATGGATGCCTTGAATTGAGATTTGATGTATGTATGTATATATATATATATATATATATATTTATTTATATCCTGGACTGGTTAAGAGCATAGCATTGGCTATAGCTTGTTTTACGGAATGAAAAGCTTCTAAGCTAAACATTATAATGGCCGATTTTACTCAAAAAAAGTATTTAGTTCGTCAAGAAAGATCTTCTGAAAGTATTTGGTGTTCCGAAAAGGAAAATGTCTTTTATGAAAATTAACATAGTCTTAATGAAATTATATTTCGTTCACGCTAACTTAGAACATGGTTTTACACTAAGTAAGGAAAAACCTTTCCAAGTTTGTTAAGGTACTTTACCTTAACCATGTAACAAAGTTCTTTAAAAATTAATGTGTTTTTCAATTAAGAAAGGTTTTGGTTTACAAAGAGGGTTTTTAACTCATATCGTAAAGTTTTACGCGTGAAAACCTAAGTTAAATAATTAACTTAAAGACTAGAGGTAATTAAGTATGGTATGTGGTTGAACAAGATCATGTACTATACCATTGGTGACTTAGTTCATTAATGACTTCATAAGACTTAAGTGAATCAACACTTATTTCATTATTTGAAAATCAAGGAATTAATATCTTAGAAAAGATTAAAGACTTATCTAAGAGGATTCTCAATTCTTCTTCATAACACTTAGGATTTGAGAGGTGATTCATAAAATATAAACACAAACACGAAATGTTTTGGGTTTCAAAACAGTAGTTCGATGACGGACCGGTTAATTCGGATCTAGGTCAATCGTTCGATTGTTTCAGTTTTGTGATGACCGGAATGAAAGATCCTGAGACTGTGCAGGTATGGGCCTGTACATTGGAAGGAATCCTGAGGCTATGTAGGTATGGGACTGCATAGTTGAAGGAAGGTTTATCAGAATTGATTGGTACTACCTATACCGACAAGATTTATCTTCTTTTCGGGAGCCTAGAACATAAGAACTCCATAGTTAAGCGTGCTTGACTTGGATTAATTATGGGATGGGTGACCTTCCGGGAAGTTTCCTAGAAAGCGTGTGAGTGAGGACAAAACACGCTGAAAAGACTTGTGTTGGTCTGTAGGGACAGTTGGTAATTCTGTAGTAGTCCAGATCATTCCAAGGGAATCACGAGGAATTTATCCGATGGATAAATGTTTTATAAAACAAAGACGCGTATAGTTCCTAAGGAATAGAACCTTAGTGAACCTTGAGGTTTATCCAATGGATAGACATTGCTTTATAGCATCTGCTTTGTGTAAGCATTGGCATTTTATTGCATAGTTGTAAGGCCTTGAGCCTAGGAGTTCAGCTTACACCTTGATGCAGGTGAGAATCCTACGGTGACGATCTTCAATGGTCTTTTTGGAGGTATCAGGGTTGGAATGGCTGACATGTGACCAGTTGGTGATTCTTCTGTGTCGTGACGAATCCGTGCAATACATTGATACCCTCTACTAGATGCCGTATTTTTCATGTTTGGTCGAGAGTGTTACCGTAAAACGTGCACGTTACGAATGTTGTAGCATCTTGCTCATGGATGGCAAAAACCGGAACATGTCCTCCTATTCACTCTCTCCGACGATTTGTTAGCTCCATGGAGTAGGGGTCAGAGTTTTACCCTTGTGGTATATGGCTTTGAGTCATGTACATCGCATTGCATTGCATGGCTGTTGATGATTACGTTTACTTACTGTACATCATTATTCTGCTTTCAAAGATGTCTTATGCTGCTAATTGATTAATATGATATACTACAATTTATGGTATACTTGTGAACATGCTACTACCTGATGCGTTGTCATGTGTTACTTCTGTTATTATTACTGTGTTGATGCATTATTTATATGCTGTTTTACTTGTGTGGCTATTATGATAAACTTGTGAAAGCGAGCACATAGACAAACGCTAAACATGATATCAGGTCTGGACGCAGTTAGATATAAGAGAGATCCAATCATACCTCTGTATACCTTTTGGTCTACCTTTTTGTCTTTATCATCCTTGTTTAGTATGAACGTTAGATGCATTGGAGTATTCATTGGTTTACAATCATCCATTCTGAAGCGTTTCAAAAGCTCCTTTATGTACTTTGTCTGATGTTTGTTTGACTTGCAGTCCGAGGAAGAATTTAAGTTCTCCCATTATGCTCATTTCAAATTCTCTCTGCATAAGCTCAGAAAACTCTTGGCAAAGAGATTCATCAGTTGCACCAAATATTATATCATCAACATAGATATAAGTTGTCACTTCATTGGAGCTAACTTAGTCTCATGGTCAAGCAAAAGGCAATGCACAATTGCTTTATCAACTGCTGAAGCTGAGTATATTTCTACTGCAAGCTGCCGCTCATAACTTCTATGGATCAAGCATCAGTTGGAAGACTACAATATATTTGTGAGTAACATTCCAATAATGTGTGATAATACTGCTGCTATTAATCTGTCAAAGAATCCTATTCTACATTCAAGAGCAAAGCATATAGAAATTAAACATTACTTTATTAGAGAAAAGAACACAACTATCCCTTATGCTGCTCTCTTCTCAAGGATATTTGAGAAACATCTTGTCTACAACGATCTCAAATCCTTGACTTCAGAGCAGAAAAATAAATACTTTGGAGTTCATGGAATTGATCGCTTGTTTCAACCGGAGTTCAGCAAGCAAAGTCTGATGAAGATAAAGCTAGACTGCATTGAGGAGTCTAAGAAGGAGCAAGAAAAATAGAAAGGTGCTCAGAAAGGTCAGACACAAGTTTCTGGAGAAGCTTCTAAACAAGCAGTCTCTACTGGACGCTCAGTAGAGCCTGTACGTCCAACAGTAAAACCTCCAGCTGCCCGTCCAACAACTGCTTCCGTCCAACCTGTTAGTGAAAAGAAAATTGGTTCTTTCATCTGTGGACAAAGATGAAGAGGATGATCAGCCTATCTCTAAGGTGATCAAAGGGCAAAGAAAGGAGTCTGCTTCTGAAGCTCCAAGGCTGAAGATAGTTGCAAAAAGGCCAAGGACTACAATGTCCAAAACTCAAGGTAATACTGAACCTCTTTCTCGTTCAGTTATTACATCTGCTGTAGAGCAACCCGATGTGGTTGAAAATGTTGTAATGGACTTACAACAGCCCATAGGCTTCTCACCCCTTCCTCTCCTCAAACACTAACCCTTTCACTAACCCAAACACAACCACAAATACCAACTCAACCTCCACCTACAAATGAACCTTTCAAACCATGTGGGGCACCCTATCCTAAAATCTATTACCCAAAAAGAATGTTCAAACGCATTCCCAAAATTACCTTTGAAAAACAAAGCTGAAAACTGGGTTGACGTTAAAAGAAGGATCCATGCCCCGTTCCTTAAACACACACCCCTTTCCACTTCACAACATCCCAAAGGTCAAATCCCTCCACCCAAATACCAATATGAAACACCTTCACCACCTTAACATAATCCCTCTGGTCCACCTTCTGAACTCGGTTACTACCCCATTCCTTATACCCCCAATGGACGACTGCCCAGTCAACTCTACAACACTCATGGACCCCTCTTAGTCCATCTTGAGCAGAAAAAGTTCTCTCCAAAGAAGCTTTATCCCAATCTCATCAAGGACAAAGCATTTCATTAGTCGCACTACGATGTGGCCAGGCATGTTATTCGTATGAATGAAGAAAAGAAAGGTTGTAAGAGAACTGAAGAGAGGAGATCAAGATCCTTTGCCTTTAAAAAGTTCATTTTTGATCGTGATGTGAGCTTCATTCCAAGTTATCCCTCCAACTATAAAAAGTACTCAGATTTAAGGGATTTTCTCCCTTATTATGCTGTTCAGAAGGAGTGTGACATGTCAAGGGAAGCAAAGATCCATCATAATCTGCCAAAAAACTTCCGGAGAAGGAAGAAAGCTACAATAGTGGGAGTTGTTCCTCCAAGAGTGTGTCCAAGGATCCTGATGCTGGATCTTAATAAGAATAAAGATGGGAGAAAAAGGCTTGAAACTTGGTCACTGCCATACAAGATCTGGTTTGACCCTCTGTTTTAGAAGAAACCCAAAGATGATTCTCATGATCTGGCATTCATTATGGAAAAGGTTCCATGGAAAAGAAATATGTTGGATGCTAAAATCTATTGGAAGAACTTCATCTGGAGACGTAAAAGAGAAGCTTCATCGTCTGGTCTGTCAAACAAAGAAAAGGATGTGATCCTAATCGTCCGTAAGCAATATAGGATCTCCGAGGTTGACTTCATGATCTTAGATGATATCTTTGGATCCTATGTACTGCACGGATGTGACTGAAGTCTTCAAACCCAGATGGAGGATGAACAATAGATTGGAGGACGCTGAGGTTATTCTTGAAGTGCTGCCACCACCGCCCAACCTATTGTTCAAGAAGACCCAAATTCTGAGGAACCACAAGCTGAACCAATCCAAGAACCTTCTGAGGAGTCTGGGGACACAAAGATAGTCGATGAGGATCCTTATCCGGAAGAACAAGCTGCACAATGTGTCTCAACCTATGCCTCTTTCCGTGGTACATCCTGTTGATCCCTCACCGTCCAATGCTCTGAGTGTGATCCCTAGCCAACAGAACCCTGAGGCAACCAAGGCCACAACTGAGAGCTATATGTTAGTTGTCCCTCCTGAGTTTCGAGTTTGTCCAACAATCCATCTTCAATGCCATTCAAGACAAAAATGTTGCGCTGCTAAAGCAGATAGCCGCCATGTTTCAGAACTTTATTCTCAAACCTCCTCCTCCTTCTTAAAGTTTTTTTAGTCTTTCAAGTTTTTTTTTTTTTTTTGATTGTGATGGTCTGACTTCACCTTTTGTCTGATGACAAAAATGGGGGATGATAAACCTTAATTTTATGCATTTTATAGGGGGTATTTAGAATGAATTTCGATGCATTTCATGATAAATATTATTGTATTTCACCCCTTTTACTTAAGTTTTGACAGAATTGATGTTTAGAGGCAGTTTGATGAACTTATGAAGAAAGATGAAGATTTTGGAGCTAAAATGGAGAGAATAATGAAGTTCCGAGGTTAGCATGGCCGCGCCATGCGTGAGCACGCCTGTGCAAGCCCTCCAAAGCCATCCATCCAAACAAAGCCTTACAAAACTGCTTAAAGCTGACCTCTGAAGATTTAGCATGCTTGTGCCATGCGTGAGCACGCCCGTGCCAAAGTGAAGCAAGGCCTGACTCAGATAAGCAAGGGCTGATTGACACGAGCATGACCTTACAACAGAAGAGCACGGCCGTGCTAACAAAAGAGCACACTCATGTTGATGCCCATGCACATTGTTTTACGAAGTTGGACGCCCATGCAGAATTGAGCATGGCCTGACATAATAAAGAGCACGGTCATGTTGACTGAAGAGCACGTCCGTGCTGGCTTCGCAGAAGACCTAAATTTTGGGCCCGTTCTCATATTTTCCTATAAATAGAGGCCCTTTGTGCCATTCTTAGGCATCCTTTGAATCTTATTCTTTGACTACTATACTTTTTAGTATTAGTTTTCTAGTTTATAGCTTTTGTTAGTTTTGATTTCTAGAGTAGGATTTGCACCTGGGGGTTAAGTAGGAGACACTTCTTCTTCTAACTCTTCAGGATGCGTTTTCCATTGTTGACTTTGGTTTTATCTATTATTATGGGTAGCTAAATTCACCAATTGAGTTGTGGTGGATCTTGTATTAGTAGAAACCTTTTTTTTCTATGTCTTAGCTTTAATTCGAATTCTATTTGGTTTCAAAGTTGTGATTTGAATAGAGTTATTCTATTGTTCTTCATCCCAATTAGAATTGTGCACCCTCTGCATGCTCTGAATCAATTGATTGATATTTTGGCTATTAAGCCCAATTAAATGGGTAGGTCTGTAGGATAACCAGGGTTTAATATCTAGATTTGAGAAAACGTGATTTACTCCTTTCAGTCATTCAACCTTTTTGCTCTGTATGCTTTCTAATCATTTAAACTCTTTGCCTGACAACCATTGGGTTCATCTAGGGAAAAGAATATTAATTGTCTGACAAACAGTTAATAGTTTTCGTAGAGGGATTGATATTCGAAAAGCAACTGCGAAATTAAATAGAACAAGGATTTGGGGGGTATCGAAAGTACAAGTGAAACCACGACTCTAGGCTCTTTTAGTCTTGAATTCTCAACTTTTTTTATTTCTCTTTCACTATCTTTTGCTACTGCTTATTTTATAATTATTATTATTAGTACTTGATTAGTCTAAATAGCACAAGGACTTCTCTATTCCAGTACTTACTTTATAACTATTATATCATAATTAATTTCTTGGGTACGGTATCTGGACTTCTGTCCTATATTACTTCTGCGACAGGGTGCACTTGCCCTTAAGTGTGTTTTGGAAGCAACAAGTTTTTGGCGCGGTTGTTGGGGATTAATTTGTGATATTATGTGATTTTTGTGATATTGAAAGAAAGAAATTCTAATTACTTTAGACAAAAAAAAAATGTTATTTTATTTTATCTGTGTGCTAATAGTCTGCTTGTAGTTGATCTTACTTTACAGAACCATGGATGAGAGGATAACTCTTGGAGATTATTTCATTATCAGTGACTGTGGTCTGTGGGTGCAAAAGCCATCAAGCAATCGTTGGATTAATTATGGGAGTAACTCCAACTGGGGCCAGTATAATTATGTCTACGAGCCACCTTACTGGAAAAATCAGTGGCCAAGACAAGAGGAGTAAGAAATAGATTGGGACGAGATTATGGAGCGGAGCTATAATCGATTCGATGCTATAGGAACTCAACTCTCCAACTTATCTATGTTGCTATCTTGGTTAGCCCAAGAACCATTGGCCCCTCAAGTTGAGCTCAATCTGGAGAAGAAGCCCAAGATGTCACTTTTCAAGATGCCAACAAAATGAATGAAGAACTTGAAGAGGAGCAGCTCTATCAATGTTGGAAAAATATCACTTCTGAGGATACTCTCAACATAAATGAAGAGCTTGGAGATGAGCAACTTTACCAATTTTGGATGAGTAACATCCCACTTATAGGCAGACAGACATCCACAGAAGAAGTTCCTACTGAAGGGGACAACTCTGAAGCTCAAGCACAGCCGTACATAGTTGACCGTGTGCCAGAAGAGTTAGTTGATAAAACCACAGAAAAAGACGAAGCTCCTGCTGAAAAGAGCAAGTCTGATGGTGAGCACGGCTGTGTACCAGCTGAAGCACGGCCGTGCACCACTCCCGGTGAGCCAAAAACGGTAAAAATCAACATTGAGCTATAAAAAAATTCTCTTAGCCATTGGTGATGTTGAAATTGAGGTTAAAAAAGGGAAGGTAACATTAAATAGTGGTATTAAAGAGGATTTTTTAAAAATGTTAAATTCTAAAAATCTCTCTCAATATTTCTCTCCTTTTATTTCTTCTTATTTTGCTAATGATGTGGTTGCATCTAACAAATTCAATTATGAAAGGACGCAGGAACCTATGGAAGAAAATCGTATTTGGCAGGATCTGATCATATTGGTGGATGATGAGAAACCAAAAATTCCATCATCTTTTGAGGCTCATCCACCAAGGGGGAAATGAAAAATAACATGAACCACATGATCAGAAAACTAAGAATGGGCAATGTCTTACAAGCTAAATTTGCATTTGGAGAGCCCCCTGATTGATCACTTTTGAGGTACCGTCAAACTAAAGACGTTAAACAAGCGCTTTGCGGGAGGCAACCCGAGTTATTTTATTTATTTTGTTATCTTTTTTTTTTTTTGGATAGTTTATTTTATTTTATTTTTAGGATAGTCTATTTCATTTTATTTATTTTTAGGATAGTTTATTTTATTTTTAGGATAATAAAAAAAAATAATAATAAAAATTTAGGATCAGTACTTCTCTTTTCCCTCTTCACTTGTATTTCATAATTAAATGTGTTGCATTGAGGACACTGCATAAGTTAAGTGTTGGAAGAAAAAATATAATATATTTTTTATATTGCTATATCCGATTAACTGGCTTTTCTCCCTTTTTATGATGAAAATTATGGAAACCCCTTACAATTTTTTTTTTTTTTATAAATTGCTTTGATAGTCTCTTAAGTTTATTTGAAAAAGTTGGTCTTTTGAGAACTAAAAAATTAGCAGAAATTTCTTTGATTGAAAATTTTTCATTAGACTTAGCTTCTAAATGTGAGACTTGCCTTTTATAGTGGTTAAGCTACATTGCTAAATTTATTTGATATTAACCCCTTTCCCTTGATGAGTGTGATTTCTCAAGTGAATATGTTGTAGAACTTCTCCTAAGACCATCTTAAGGCGAATTTGATTTATATGCATGTGGAACTCAGGTTGGGGCACTTTTAGGTATTTTTCTGGCTTGCATTATTTGATAAACACTTCTTCTAGTTGCCTATTTTGAGCCTTATGAATATATCTTTTCTTTGGTCCCTATACTGAAAAATTAAAAATTGTTTTGGTGACCTCTTACAATTATATTGGAGCATTAATTGGAATGTGTTGATGTGAATTCCCTTTCTAAAAATAAAAGTGTTAGAAATAAGCTAGCAGTAAAAGAAAAAGCTTCTCTCTCTATTCAAAAAGAAAATAAAAATAAAAATTAAAAGAAGGAGCAAGAAAAGAAAAAGAAAAAGAAGAGCTTATAGCAAAGGAAAGAAAAGAAAGGAAAGGTTGAAGAAAAGGTAGTAAATCCTTGAAAATTTTGTGAAAAAGTGCCAATGCACTTTATGCTCTTTTATGCTTCAAAAGGTCATTACTTTGCTTTATTGGTTTAGCCATTTGATTATCCCTTTTTTTCTGTATCATACTTGACATCAATGCCTTGTCCCCGTTACAACCCGTAAAAGACCCCTTCCTTCTTCTACATGCATGTGGATCATATTGTGGAGATTTGGTCAATGAACAAGCCTATGGTAATGTATTTATTTGAGAATCTTGAGTGCTTTTAATATCTTTGCCCAATACACTGAGAGATTGTGAGTGGAGCGACCCTTGATCTTTTGGAAAGTTTGATTTCAAGGAATTTAAAAGTTCTAATTGAATAATCTCATGACTTTCTTTTGAAAATTATACTTGTTCGACTCTCCTCGCAATTTTGAAAACTCTGCCTGTCTTTGGGTTCCCCTGATTTAAGTCTGAAATATATTTTTGAATACTTTTAGCCATATAATTGCTTGAGGACAAGCAATGTTTAAGTCTAGGAAGTTTGATAAACCTCAACTCTGTGCATTTTATAGGGGGTATTTGGGATGAATTTCGATGCATTTCATGATAAATATTACTGTATTTCACCACTTTTACTTAAGTTTTGACAGAATTGACGTTTAGAGGCAGTTTGATGAACTTATGAAGAAATATGAAGGTTTTGGAGCTAAAATGGAGAGAATACTGAAGTTCTGAGGTTAGCACGGCCGTGCCATGTGTAAGCATGCCTGTGCAAGCCCTCCATCCAAACAAAGCCTTACAAAATTGCTTAAAGCTGACCTCTGAAGATTTAGCACGGCTGTGCCATGCGTGAACACGCCTGTGCCAAAGTGAAGCAAGACCTGACTCAGTTAAGCAAGGGCTGATTGATGCGAGCACAACCTTACAACAGAAGAGCACAACCGTGCTGACTGAAGAGCACGCCCGTGCTAATGCCCGTGCACTACAACGTTGTTTTATGAAGTTGGACGCCCATGCAGAATTGAGCATGGCCTGACATAATAAAGAGCACGGTCGTGCTGACTGAAGAGCATGTCCGTGCTGGCTTCGTAGAAGACCTAAATTTTGGGCCTGTTCTCATATTTTTGTATAAATATGGTCCCTCTGTGCCATTCTTAGGCATCCTTTGAATCTCTTATCGTCTTATTCTTTGAGTACTATACTCTTTAATATTAGTTTTCTAGTTTATATCTTTTGTTAGTTTTGTTTTCTAGAGTAGGATTCACACATGGGGGTTAGGTTGGAGACACTTCTTCTTCTAACTCTTCAGGATGCGTTTTCCGTTGTTGACTTTGGTTTTATTTATTATTATGGGTAGCTAAATTCATCACTAGAGTTGTTGTGGATCTTGTATTAGTAGAAACCCATTTTGCTATGTCTTAGCTTTAATTCGAATTCTATTTGGTTTCAAAGTTGCGTTTTGAATAGAGTTATTCTATTGTTTTTCATCCCATATTAGAATTGCGCACCCTCTGTATGCTTTTAATCAATTGATTGATATTTTGGCTATCAAGTCCAATTAAATTGGTAGACCTATAGGATAACTGGGGTTTAATATCTAGATTTGAAAAAAATGATTTATTCTTTTCAGTCATTCAACCTCTTCGCTCTTTATGCTTTCAAATCATTTAAACTCTTGACCTGACAACCATTGGGTTCATCTGGGGAAAAAATATTAATTGCCTGACAAACAATTAATAGTTTTCATAGAGGGATTGATATTCGAAAAGTAACTGCGAAATTGAATAGAATTAGGATTTGGGGGGTATCGAAAGTACAAGTGAAACCACGACTCTGGGCTCTTTTACTCTTGAATTCTCAACTCATTTTATTTCTCCTTCACTATCCTATTGCTTATTTTATAATTATTATTACTATAACTCGATTCGTCAAAATAGAACAAGGACTTCTCTATTCCAGTACTTACTTTATCACTATTATTATATCACAATTAATCTATTGGGTACGATATCTGGACTTCCGTCCTATATTACTTCTGCCGCAAGGTACACTTGCCCTTAAGTTTGTTTTGGAAGAAATAGGGGAGAAAGACAAGGGAAATTTGATTAACGTATACAAATATATTCAAGTGAATTATTATCTTTGTTTGCATTTGTTTAAGTCTGCTGCTCTTTACTTGCATATACATTTGATTAAGTCTTATGCTTGTTATGCCTGCTATTATTGGACTGTATTTAATTCTCTTTTAAATGCTATCCTTTATAGATGCATGCTTCTTAGGGGGAGCCTTCTCGACTCTTAAGAAAAACTTTGTTCAATCAAATTTAGTATGTTTTGTCATCATAAAAAAAGGGGAGATTGTCGAAACCAAAGTGGTTATGGTCCATAAACTCCTTAAGGTTTTGATGTTAACAAAAGACTAAAATTTAATGAACAAAGATTTGTTTTGGACTAACGTGTTTATCTAAGTCTGCCGATCCTTCTAAGTCTAAAGACTTATCGTTCGTCTTATCCTTCTGTCTTTCGATCGCTAAGTTCTCGCAGGACTAAGTTGCTTTTCGTTTTGCTTATTTGAGTCCAAAGACTCATTCTTGTAGTAGTTTCTTTATCTCTTAGTCCAATGTAAAAGTCCATCAGAATTAAATAAACTGGACAATAAGTTAGCGCGAACTTGTAAAAGTAATAGCTTAAATACTCAACGTGTAAAAGGGAAATATCCCTTAGGCAAACATTCTTTGTAAACTTCGTACCATCAAACGTGTTGAAGCTAGTCTTTTCCTGACACAAGATTTGATCTCCAAAAGGAAAGACAAAAGACAACTTTTGGGTACAAGGAAAAGATATCAGTGTCATTCTACGCTATCAACCTGATAATCTACTCTGCTTTTCAGAAGCCCTCATACAAGTTATCAGACTCAGCAGGATAATGCATTTAATGCTCATTAGAATGGCTCTTTTGCCATCTATTGAAGATTGAAGAGTGCTCAAGACTTGAAGGCTATGAATACATTCATCTTTGAAGAAGCAAAGTGACGACAACATACGAACTTTCATAAGAGCATACAAGCAATCGAAAAGCAAACAAAAGTTTACTAGCTCTCTCTGAGTTTTAATTTTCATATCACTCTCTGCGAAGAGTTAAAGTTTCATAGTTCTGTTCTTAAGTTTCATACCCTCACATATAGTGAGTTAGTTGAACTTCAACACTTTTCAAAACCAATCTTGGTTGAGCTTGGAGAGGCTTGTCTAAAAATGAATACTTGAGCTTGAAGAGGCTTCACTGTAAAAGAATACTTAGAGTTGCCTGAAGAGGTGTTAAATACTTGCCTGGAAAGGTGTTGAATACGTGTAACAAGAAGTTTTTATAGTGGAAAAATCTCTCACGTAGAGAGGACTGAACGTAGCTCTTGGGTTAAGAGTGAACCAAGATAAATTCTCAGTGTTTTTCTTCTTTCCCTTATCTCTGTCTTTAGTTTACTTATAACTAACTCTTGGGATTGAATTGTTTTCTTAAACAATTATCTTTAAAAGTAAACAAACTCAGCGAGTGTCCAATAGTGCTTTATTCACACTCTCTCCGTCTGCTATCTTATTTGCGTCCAAACCTTTACAAATACATATCTGCTTGCGAAAAAGATTTCAAAATCCTAAGAAACACAATTCAACCCCCTTTCTTGTGTTTCAAACAGGTTCCTTCAAATCTAACTAAATTTTTTTCTCGTATCGCGTTACGACTGTGATGGCCATCAAGGCCAGGCCGTGACAGCTTTTGGCTTCAATCTTCCTGGTGAATTCTTCCTCTATCACAGCCGTGACAACCATCAGGGCTAGGCCGTGACAGGCTCTGTTTGCCAATCTTCAGTTTCAGGGTCTTCTAATCACGGTCGTGATGGCCATCATGGCTAGGCCGTGACCTTCTCCGTTTGTCCAGTCTTCATTATCTTCAAGTTCTCTCTTGTCACAGCCGTGATGGTCAACATGGCTAGGCTGTGATAGCTTCTGTCTTGCTCTTTTTCTCTCGTTTTCTTCTCTCATTCATTCTTGCTTCATATATGCATTGATCCAAGCTCTTTTTAATCAATTCGTGCACATTCTCACCACAATACAACATTATCCAATTCTAAAGAAAATCTAACAAATTCCTAAGCTAAATACCTAATTTACCATGAAAATGCATGCAAAATGACTATGAAATATGAGGTGAAATCACACTCATCAAGTAGCAAAGTGTTCAGAGTAGCATCGGAGGCTTTGCAGCGCAGAATACTTCTTTAGTGCAATCAATCAGAATAGGCCGTTGTAAAGTGACTTTGTTGCACACTAAACGTGTTGTTGTCAGGTACGATGCCTAGAGGATGTTGCTTTATGCCATTTGACTTTTAGAGAGAAAATCCTCGTATAACTTGAAGTCATTGAGTAACCTCATTAAATATGTTTCCAACATATTTAATATGTTAAGATCGATTCTTTAAGGAGAGAGTCAAGACGCGATTGAGACGTGAGGCAGAGGATAGTTTTATACTTGCCTAGCAGACGCTTGACATAGCGCTTTTATCTTTAGGAGACAGACTCTGTTGAGTCTCCAAGCGTTTGATACTGCTTTAAACCTTAAAGTTTTGATGAATCCAAACATTTATAAAATGATTTAAATAAACCATGTGTTATCTTCTAATCATCTTATTCAAGTGTACAGACGTATCGTCAAATAAGACAGGACTCAAAGTTATATTCAAAGCGTCTGCCTATTTACAACGTCTTATCTGAGCTATCGCTATCATCTGTTATCCACATATCAAGCGTCTGAGCCAGATATTATTGAAGAATAAGATTCATGAGTATTGAAGAGACAAACGAGTCTTTTTGCGTTGCCTAACGCGTCTATACTTTATTCCTCAAGAAACATATACGAATCTTTTTGAATTATGTTGGGAACATATTTATAAAGCTTCTCAAGGACTCTTCACTCGCAAAGTCAATCGGAATAAAGCTACATCCTCTGAGTATCGTACTTGACACCTTTACTCTTAGTACGCAATGAAGTCACTTTACAACTGATAACTTTGAGTGTGTACACGAAAGAAGAAAATCTGCACTGCAAAAATCCTGATGATCTACTCTGCTCTACGATAAAAAAATTGTATTTCCATACAAGAATACCCTCAATGTCTTGCAACTTATTTAATGTTTCTTCGGAACAACTATATTTCATTAATGGTTTCTCCGAAGACTTGAGATAAAGAAAGCATCAAAGACAGAATGTCTCACAACAGATTTATTGCTGAGAAGTCTATAAATAGAAGACTCTAGTTGTGAAGAAAAAGAGCATATCAAGCAAGCTGAACATACTCTCATTTATTGTATAGCTTTTAATTCTTAATTCCTTCATTTAATTCTCAATCATTTGTAAATGTTAAGAGAAGTTATTGCGCAGTCATACCCTACAAACCTCATATTCACTCTGTGAGTGTAATTTGGTTGACTTGCTCTTTCAAGCTAAAGCTACTGCTTCAAAAACAATTCATTTGTTTCGTTAAGGCCCGGAGAGGATTACTGAAAAATACTTGTTGAGCCTGGAGAGGCTAGGTGTGCAAACAATACTTGTTGATCGAGCCTGAAGAGGCTAGGTGTACAAACAATACTTGAGCCTGGAGAGGCTAGGTGTGCAAAGAATACTTGTTTGTAATCTGATCAGTTATAATGAAACTCTTGGTTAAGCCAAAGACTGGACGTAGTTCTAAGTTGGAGTGAACCAGTATAAAATCGCTGAGTGTGATTCTTTCTCTCCTTAAACTCTTTATTATTATTATTGTGATTACTGATTATATCGAACCTGGGGTGGAAGTGTTTTGATCTTTAAAAACAAACTTATTTGTGTTATCTTATTTCGTTTTCACTTCTTCAGACGTATACTTCGTTCCAACAGCGTCTTACGTTTAAACATTTTGAAAAGGTTTTTGTTTAATCAAAAAGTTTTAAGTAAAAAGCATTCAACCCCCTTCTTGTGTTTACTGAGTTTATTTCAGTTGGATTGAGAGCTCAACCTCTTGGTTGAGCACCTTAATAAGTGTTGAGGAAAACGTTTCTGGACGAACAGAAACATCATGGCCGGACAAGCTGCTGGATTAATAGGAGATGCAACCGTATTTGAAGGAACATGCATGACCAGACCTCCATTCATTAATGGAACAAACTATCTTTACTGGAAGGAAAGGTTCCATTGGTTCATTATGAATACTAACTCCAGATGTTGGGCCATTATTCAAAATGGTCCCTACACTCCACTCTCTGATAATGGTCATCCCAAATCTGAAGGACTGATGCTAAACTAACTAAGTAGGACTTAAACCACATAGCTCATTACTCTCTTATGTGTGATTTAAGCCAAAGTGAAGTTGAAAAAGTTCATGCCTGTGACTCAGCAAAGCAAATATGGGACACCTTAGCAAATCTCCATGAGGGAACCAGCAAGGTGAAAGAAACAAAAATAAGTATCCTAGTCAGGGAATACGAACTTTTTTCCATGGATGAAGGAGAATCTATTCTTCAAATGATTGTTAGATTCCAAACTATCATCAATAATCTCAAGTATCTTGGAAAGACTTACTCAGTCAAAGAGAATGTGACTAAAATTCTCAGGAGTCTTCCAAAACCTTGGAGACCTCTTGTGATAGGCATTACACAAGCCAAAGATCTATCCATCCTAACTATGGATGAATTAGTTGGAACTCTACAGGTTCATGAGCAAGAACTAAATCAAGACAATCCCATCAAAAAGGGAAAGTCCGTTGCTCTAAAAGCTAAGAAAAGGGTCAGCAAAGAAACATCTGAAGCCCTGAAAGCTGACGAACCGTCCGACGACTCAGATAACTCAGACGAAGGTTCTATTGATGAAGAAATATCTCTCCTCACCAGAAAGATGAAGAAGTTGTGGAAAAAGAAGAGATTCAGAAGGGAGCGACCATTCACCATACGCTTCCACAAGGATTAAAATTACAACGAAAGTAGATATTCTGAAAGCAACTCCATTGTATGTTATGAATGCAAGAAACCAGGCCATGTGAAGTCTGACTGCCCACAACTGAAGGGTCATCCTCAAAAGAAATTCTTCAAGAAGAAGAAAGGATGTTTAAACCATTATTTAATTATAAATCTGTTTGCAACCTTTGTGGAAAAGCTGGGCATATCACGTCACTACAAGAAAAACAGCTTTTAGCATCGGATTTGCGTCGGAGTCAGGGCAGACGCTAACTTTCTCGAAGTAAATATGTTGCGTCGCCCAGACTAGGCCGACGCTAATTAGCATTGGTCTGGCCTACGCTACCTCGACGCTAACTCCATTCGAAACTGGTTATAAAAATGATCGACGCTAAATTAGCGTCGTCCTCCCTATGCTTCTTAGCATCGAAAAACCCACGCTAAGATTAGCGTCGAAGCAACCCCACGCTATTTAGGGTCGGTTATATTTTTGGCTTGTGGACGCTACTTTAGTCTGTTAGCGTCGACCTGGCCGACGGTACCGTGGTTTTTTTGTTGTTGTTGTTGTTTAAGCTACTTGAACATTAATATGCAAAATGACCTGTGTAAACAGCAAACTCAATGATATATTCCAATACTGGCCAAGAAAATCCCCGAAAATATAATCATTTGTAATAGGCATTACCAGCATTCTCAAATTCGAATTTTGATAGGCTGCCATAAAAGAGACAAGTAGAATAGCCAAAACAAAAACAACAAGGGTAACATCAAACTAAATGGAAAATATCTAAACTTAGTGAAATACAACATCAGCGACGTCGACCATCTGGTGACGCCTCATCCAACGAATGGTCGTCAAGATCATCGTCGTAATCAGGATGATGACGAGACTGACTCGCACCACCGGTAGCATGCCCTGACTTGCGCTCCAGAGATGCCATGCGTTCCATCATAGTGCGAAATTGGTCCTCCAAGTTATCATAGCGCGCCTCAGCTCTGGCGGCCATCTCCTCAGCTCTGGCAGCTCTCTCCTCAGCTCGAGCAGCCCTCTCTCCCTCATACCCGTCACTACAACTAGAAGGTGCTCGGGACTCCTAAGTTATAGACGATATACCACGTCGTATGTTCGAAGACAAGTCTGTGGTGCCATAACACCGACCCCGAGTCTTGCTCCCAGCAACCTCCTTCCACTATTCAAGCTTCCTCGCCCCATCATGCTCCTGCGACCCACTCGTAGAGGACTCAACCCGCGTCCGAATCTGGTTCAGGCGTTGTTGATAGGAGTCCCGGTCAAAAGAAAACATAAATCATCTACTATATCATTTCAAACTCAGCTACCAGTTAAGATTAACGAAAAAAATTGAATTTTAGAACTTGTATCACTTTCAATTTGCAGCTTTTGGAAAAGTACTCCTGATACAAAGCAATTCAAAAGCCAAAGCAAAAGAGGAACTCACGTTTTCAAACAAAAACAACATACACCCAGAATGACTAGTGAATACACACCTACTTTATACATAAAGAAATCACAACCAATACAAAATTAAGCACAATGCGGCAGCCACCAAACTACCAATACAAAAACAAAATTGAAGGGGAGCATTCCAAATTGTATATAAGCAAGCTACTTCAAATTGGAAAAGATAACAAAAGCATTCCAACATACACTACGGTGGCGTGAGAATAAAAAGGTGAAAAATTAGAGCATGGAAAACATAGCAGGAGATAAAAAATTCAGAACTTGGGGGTAGGGATAATTTAGTAATTTAACATTATAAAAGTTTCCCATTCCCTTGGAAATACTTCTTTCCCACCCTTATTCTCAACCAATTAGGAAAAATAACCATTCAGCACATTGGAAACCGAAAATGAAAAAAAAAGCACCAAATTTGTACACAACTTGGAACTTTGAAAACAGCTTATATATGTTCTTTGAGAGCGACTATCAACCCAATCGCCAGACTTCCTCTTTTGAGTGGCCAATAATAGCTCATCATGAGACAACCCCTTCCTCGGAGGTCCCATTGGTAACCCAACTCGATTTCGTAATGTTGCAGCGTAACGTGATAGTACAAAATTGCGAAAATATTAAAACATTCAACACACTGGTACCATAATAATTTATACAGACATAAGAGTAGTGGCTCCATCAGTAGAGCCTACAACAACTGATATCAAAATATACAACCTCAGAGTATGCAATTAATAAAAACTGAAAGCATAGCAGCAGAAATAAAAATACATACGACTTCCTCTTCTAGCCCCAAAATACATTTCACTCTCTCCCATACACTGGCCATAACAAACTAATACTACTAACCTCAAGACGACCATAATAAGGGTAATGAAAACCCCCAAGCTCTAAGGTCCTCCCTCGCAGGGACCCCGGGCTCTCCCGCCACCATCCGGTTCAACCGGTATGCCATCGATCTCCTCTGGCAACTCCTTAACAGGATCTTCTCGTGCGATAGAGAAATAATAAAATATGACATAGAGAAAATATAGGGGATAAGAAACAACAGTTAATCATAAATGGGAAAACAGCTATAAAATAATTTATATAGATAGCAACACTCAGCAGCATAATAGTGATAACCAAACAACTCCCAGATAATTCTCTCTTAACTACTGTCCCTCACACTCATGCAACTGACGGCTATATGGACGCGATCACGATGCGACATCCCCAACAGATCAAGATGTCCCATTCATCACTATGCCACCCCTCGTAATGCAGGGTTCGGTCAAAAGCCCTCAAGCTCAACTCGTGGCTACGATATTCCCCCGCCCGCAGGCTAGGTCAGAATTATCGCCTGCCCACAACTTAACTTACGGCAACGACATATTCCCCAACCCGCAGCCTAGGTCGGAACCTTCGCCTGTCCGTTAATAACTCGACTTACGGCAACGACATATCCCCCCGCCCGCAGGCCAGGTTGGGACATTCGCCCGTTCGTCTACGATTCGACTAATGGGTACGATCATCTTCCCGCAGGTAAGATCGATCGCCCATATGGCAACACAGTGATGAACAATAACTTTGCAACATCAATCTCACCGACTCATCTCAGGATCAACACTTAGTGCCTCAACTTTGACTTATAAACAACCACGACAAATTTTCCTCAGGCTTAACCGGGTATTGACTTTATATCACAACATCCACAGATCAAATGTATCTAGGTTGAGCACTACGATATATATATATATATATATCCTCGACTTTCTCACCACACATTCATCTCCCAACTCATCAGAACTTACTGCCTATCTCTACTCAGGCATCAGCAGTCACAACAGCGCATCAATAACAACCAGAAACAGATTCGACAACAATATCAACTCACAGATAAATAATATTTAATTAACCATAAACATATAATAGGCATAACATAAATATCACACATATCATATTAAACCTCCAATCACAGATCATACAACCTCGATATACAGTAAAATCAACCTAACGGTCAAACGACCTCTAGTAGGGTTTGGGTCACCCTATGCATATCAATATATATTATTTTAAATCTTGCCTCCCTGACGATATTGTGGTTCTTTCCCCCACCTTAATGATGTTCCCGTGCGACTCCCGATGCAGCTCCGCAACTGTCAATCGCGCGCGCTGTCGAACGTTCGAACACTATCCGATCCTTTACAATAAAACACAACCAGAAATCAATACAGCTTAATTAAAAATCCCCTAATCCTTAGGACTAGGCTGCTGAAACTATTTAACTAAATAGGCTAGGGATGTTGAAATTCTACCAACTCTTGGATCAATGATCCTTAAGCATGCACAACACTAGAGTAAGACTTTCTACTCAAAAACTTGATGCAAAACTCAAGCTTTTCTCACCATTAAAAATAGGTGAGAGCTTGATTTGGTTTCCTAATCACTTGGATTACATGATTATGGAATGAAATACGTGAAATCAAGAATTATTTCACACAAATTGAACAAAACCCATTTTCCCCCCAAAATGGACCTAGGTTCGGTTCCTCCAAGATAAATAGGCTAGGAAGATTATTTGATTTCATGCTCTTAGATGATAGAAGACGATGGAACTAGATCATAGAAATTGGTTTGGCATTAAAAGGATTTTTCTGCAATTTTCTAGAGATTTTTGAAGTTTGGATCTTAAACTTGAAACTTGGAAAAACCCATGGATTTTAATGGAGAAAGATGAAGATTTAGAGCTCAAGGATGAAGTCTATACCTCTTAGATGATAGAGATGGATAAGGTGATCAACTTTGCTTCTCAAAGATTCTTCAAAATCCTTAAGGAAATGGAGAGAAAATGGATGAGAAATGGAGAAAGTGTAGAGAAATGAAGAAGAAGAAGAAGAAGAAGAAAGTGAAGTGTGTTTTTGATGAAGGGGGCGTGGGGTTCATGAAGGCCAAGGGTAGGAAAGTCCAAAAATTGTCACTTAAGGGCATTATGGTCATTTTTCACTAGGACAAAGTTGTAGTTGTTAAAAAGGTCAGGGGCATTTTGGTCTTTTCGCGTCTAGATATTTTCAAAATCATTATGACACTCGACGCGCATTCCTAGGTGATGTGACCTGATGTGAATTCATGATTATCCTTTCGCGGGTCCCATTAAATCCATATGCAGCTCCGTTCATCTCCCGGTTTGAATTACGCCCGAATAGTTTATTATTATTCCGATTTTTAAGGCGCAAAACCATTTTTAGCAAAAAGGTAGGAAACGTGATTATAAGACTAACTATTTCGTTCTCGGGTCCAAATTAGGTTTTTATAGTAGTAAAACACTACTGTCAGTGAAAAACGCAGACCGGATCCCGTCTGAGTTTTCGACCCAAAATTTAACCATAGCTTCCTACGATAGCGTAGAGCTTGACTATGGTCTCAGTTTATTTTATTTCACTCTCTAGACCCTTCAATAAATTACAAATTCATAAATACTGTTAAAATAAAAAAAAAACTTGAAACTCGGGGTGTTACATTACTACCCCCCTTAAAAAGAATTTCGTCCTCGAAATTCGGCGTCCCTTTTTAAAATAGACTCGGATATTGCTGCTGCATGTCCTCTTCGCGTTTCCAGGTAGCATCTCCGGTAACTTCATCCCATATGATTTTAACTAACGAAATGTTTTTACCTCTGAGTTCCTTCATCCTTCTATCCGCAATCCTTACAGGTAAAGCCTCATACTCAAGGTTCTCCCTCAATTGTATTGACTCTGGTTCTAAGATGTGTGATGGATCAGGGTAGTATTTCCTCAACTGAGAAACATGAAAGACATCATGAAGATTGGATAGGTTTAGTGGTAAAGCGATATCACAGGCTATAGGACCAATTCGGCGATACGATCGTAGGAAATGTGATTATAAGACTAACTATTTCGTTCTCAGGTCCAAATTAGGTCTTTATAGTAGTAAAACACTATTGCCAGTGAAAACGCAGACCGGATTCCGTTTGAGTTTTCGATCCAAAATTTAACCATAGCTTCCTACGATAGCGTAGAGCTTGACTATGGTCTCAGTTTATTTTATTTCACTCTCTAGACCCTTCAATAAAATACAAATTCATAAATATTGTTAAAATAAAAAAAACTTGAAACTCGGGGTGTTACATTACTACCCCCCTTAAAAAGAATTTCGTCCTTGAAATTCGACGTCCCTTTTTAAAATAGACTCGGATATTGCTGTTGCATGTCCTCTTCGCATTCCCAGGTAGCATCTCCGGTAACTTCATCCCATATGATTTTAACCAACGAAATGTTTTTACCTCTGAGTTCCTTCATCCTTCTATCCGCGATCCTTATAGGTAAAGCCTCATACTCAAGGTTCTCCCTCAATTGTATTGACTCTGGTTTTAAGATGTGTGATGGATCAGGGTAGTATTTCCTCAACTGAGAAACATGAAAGACATCATGAAGATTGGATATGTTTGGTGGTAAAGCGATATGATAGGTTACAGGACCAATTCGGCGAAGAATTTGAAATGGTCCAATGAATCTAGGAGTAAGCTTTCTAGATTTTACTGCTCTGCCGATTCCAGTTCTCAGAGTTACTCTACAAAAAACATGGTCTCTTTCCTGGAATTCTAAAGGTCTTCTCCTTTTATCGCTGTAACTCTTCTGTCTATCCCGTGCGATTTTCATCTTTTCCCTTATCCTCTTAATCTGTTCCGTCATCTGTTGTACTACCTTCGGTCCAAGCACTTGACTTTCTCCTGTCTCATACCAACACAATGGTGTTCTACACTTTCTGCCGTACAACGCTTCATAAGGTGCCATACTTAAACTTGAATGAAAACTGTTGTTATAGGTGAACTCAATCAACGGTAAGAACTTATCCCAACTTCTCGTGTGTTCCAAGACACAAGCTCTTAAGAGATCTTCCAATGATTGAATCGTTCGTTCCGACTGACCATCCATCAGAGGGTGATAAGCAGAACTCAACCTCAACTTTGTTCCCAAAGCTTTATGTAACTGCTTCCAGAACCTAAATGTAAATCTAGGATCTCTGTCGGAAACAATACTAGAAGGCACTCCGTGCAACCTTACTACTTCCTTGATGTAGATTTGGGTTAACTTTTCCAACGTATAACTTTCACCAATAGGTAAGAAGTGAGCACACTTCATCAACCTATCAACGATTACTGTTGTGAAAAATAGTGATGTGTGCAAGTGTACACAATCGTAACAAGTAATAAAGAGTAAGTAGAGATCGTTCCCACGAGGATTGTTGATGTTTAACTCTAAGTTTCAAACTAATTAATTTGTTTAGCTAAGATCCAAGATAATAAGTGGTGACAAATATTTGGAAGGATTAGTGCAGTAATAAAAGATAGAAATAAACAGTAAAATGCTTAAGGTGATGAGATGAAATAAAATGGATAAAACAGCTAGGGGTACAAATCCCTCATAATTCATTAATCAGGGTCAGGTATGCTATGATATGCTACAGCATCTGGTTCCAGGAAATAACAGTTGTGCTTTCCAACACTCAAAAGATGGGTTTCATTAAGCGTTCCTTATTCCTAAGCTCACATTAATTACACCCCCTTCTGAATAAATACGTTCCAGCTAACCTATGGACTTGGATGAATATTCCTATTACATCCAACATCAACTAATTTTCCAATTAATCAACTTAATCCATATCTATCAAGCATTTCCACTTGCTAACTTTTCCAAGCTCAACAAGCTAGCATTCAAGCTAAGATGGCCAAACTCAACCAGAAATTTATAAAATAAACACAACTTGATAGAAGAAACTAAATGCATATCAATAACATAACCTTAACCCAAATCAAGTCATTGCAAGTTCATTGTACCCTAGCTTAAGAAGCTTAGCTCATCCTGAGCTTAAAAACAACAAAATAGAAAATAAAAACCAAGGTTGAATCCATTATAGAATTGAAATGTGAGTTAACTATGGAGAAGTAAACATAAACTAAGTGAAAGAGGTGGCCAACGACTTTTCCAAGATGATGGCTCCTTTTCTTCCAAGCAATTTTTTGCTGCAGCTACTGAAATCAGCACCTTTCTCCAAGTGTTTCTGCACAAACCAGCTCCAAAATAGCACAACAATGGTGATGGGTATGGAAGGAAATGGATGAAGAAGATGAAAATGTCAAGTGGTGGCTGTGTATGGAGAGAGAAAGAGACGTATGGAGAAAGGTTGAGGTGAAAAAGGTGTGAGAATATTCTTTTAGGTTTTACTTTTTAGAGTTGTTCACTCTCTTTCCTCCTTTTGGGCTCAACTTTATCCATTCAAATTAAAGGAACTAGGCCCATCTAATAAAGTAACCATCTCACAAAATATCTAGCAGTATGTGGCACATGGGTACGTGTCCTTGCATGTGGGACCACGTCAGGAGAGAGAAAATAAGTAAAATCGTCATGTTTCTGCAATAGGATACGCTCTAGTTGCTGCAGCATCCTATAGCATTTCCTCTAGCAAGTCTTCAATTCAACCAATACCTGTCAAAACGAAAACATTAATTACACTCATAAACAGTCCTAAAATGATAAATTCACAGAAACTCACTAAAACACAAAATACTTTAAACTAAGCTAAAACCTACAAAACAAACATACAAAACACTCAAAGACCACTCAAAATCAAGCTAAGAAAGGCTAGATAACTCTCATTTCTAAGAGTTATCAATTACCCAAATGGAATCATGCCTCTTGTTAGTCCTTGGCAACCCAACCACAAAATTCATAGATATTCCATCCCATTCCCATTCCGGGATATCTAAAGATTGTAACAATCCTGCTAGCTTTTGGTGTTCAATCTTCGATTTTTGACACACCAAGCAAGCCAACACATACTCAGCTACCTCCTTCTTCATTCCGGACCACCAAAACATTTTCTTCAAGTCTGGATACATCTTGGTAACTTTTGAATGAAAACTCAGCCTACTCTTATGCATTTCTTCCAAGATCATCCTTCTTAGTTCTATATCCATTGGCACACAAATCCTATCACTATACCTCAAGAATCCATCTTGATTCATCCTAAACTCAGAAGTTCTGCCTTCCGTCACTTGTTCCTTTTCTTTCTGAAGATACTGATGAACCTCCTGCTTCTCCTTGATCGTCTTCAAAAAGTCACTTGTTACTGTGACCATTCCTAGGTGTATCTTATCCCTAGATAATTCCATAGCTAGATTCAAATCTCTGAACTGTTCCATAAGTTCCAGTTCCTTTACCATCATAGCAGATACGTGCAAGGATTTCCTACTTAACGCATCCGCTACTACATTCGCTTTTCCTGGATGGTATTGTAGATCGAATTCATAATTTTTTATGAATTCCATCCACCTCCTTTGCCTCATATTTAACTCCTTCTGATAAAATAGATACCTTAGGCTCTTATGGTCACTGTACACTATAAACTTAGCTCCATATAAATAGTGCCACCATATCTTTAAAGCAAACATTATAGCTGCTAATTCCAAATCATGAGTCGGATAATTCCTCTCATGGACTCTTAGTTGCCGTGATGCATATACTATGACTCTCCTTTCTAACATTAGGAGACAACCCAATCCTTGGTATGACGCATCACAGTACACGTCAAATTGTCCGAAAGAATCCGATAACATCAGTATTGGTGATGTAGTCAACCTCCTTTTCAGCTTTTGAAAACTTTTCTCACACTCCTTCGTACACACAAAAGATATTCCCTTCCGTGTTAGCTGCGTCATTGGCAACGCGATCTTCATGAATCCGTTGATGAACCTTCGGTAATATCCAGCTAAGCCCAGAAAACTTCGTATCTCACTTACCGACTTAGGGCTTTCCCATTGTACTACAGCTTCAACCTTTGCTGGATCTACTACTATCCCAGCACGATTAATCACGTAACCTAAGAATTGTACTTCTTCTAACCAGAATTCTCACTTCGACAACTTTGCATAAAGTTGTCGGTCCTTTAACACTTGAAGCACAATCCTAAGATGTTCCTGATGTTCTTCCCGATTAAGGGAATAAATAAGAATGTCGTCGATAAAAACCACAACAAACTTATCTAAGAACAGTCGAAAAAACCGATTCATGTAATCCATGAACACTGCTGGAGCATTAGTTACACCAAAGGGCATAACCAGATACTTGTAGTGTCCATACCGGCTCCTAAACGCCGTCTTCGGTATATCCTCCCTCTTGACTCGAATCTGGTGATAACCAGATCTTAAGTCAATCTTCGAAAATACTACTGCTCCTTTCAACTGGCCCATCAAATCGTCAATCCTAGGCAACGGATACTTATTCTTGATTGTCGCCTTGTTCAGCTGTCGATAATCCACGCACAGCCTTGAACTTCCGTCCTTCTTTTTGACGAACAGCACCGGCACTCCCCAAGGTGAAGCACTCGGTCTTATAAACTCCTTATCCAACATGTCGTCCAACTGCTTTTTCAGCTCTGCTAACTCCGCCGGAGCCATTCGATAAGGCTATTGAAATCGGTCCAGTTCCCGGTACGAGGTCTATAGCGAATTCTATCTCTCTTTCCGGTGGTAAAATTGGAACATCATCAGGGAAAACTTCCGGAAACTCTCGCACTATAGGCAACGAATCCAACTTAGGAGATTCCTTAGCTTCCATAGAGTAGCAACACGTGTTTCTGAGATTTACTACCTAGCTTACCATCATTGGCAGGAATCAATCTAGATTGCTTAGGGAATGATAAGGTCTTTCTAGAACAGTCTAACGCTACATGGTTAGCCGAAAGCCAATCCATACCTAAAATTATATCAAGTTGTTGCATAGGCAAACAAATGAGATCAACAGAAAAAGTTTGATTCTCAACGACAATAGGACAATTTAAACAAACAGCTATGGTTGTCAAAGAATTACTGGTAGGAGTAGAAACAATTAAGTCATGGGGAAGTAAAGAAACAAGCACTTTTAGATGATCCACACACTCTTGGTGTAACACCCCCTCGCGGGTGCTACATACTCGGACTCTAATGCGAAAATAAATCAAGAAAAATAAAAAGCTGGTTGCTTTCGAAAAATACTTTAATTAAGTAGCTACGTTCGAAAACGCGGTTCTAAAAATTTTCTTCATGTATAGGCAATACAAACTCAAGATGAAGGAATAAACTTCATATTACACGTTGACATTCACTGTTCATAAAAACGTAAACATAACATAAAACCTGGTCTAATATATAACATATTACAGACTTAGAAATAATTTCAACATATGTGCAGTAATATAATATAAGACTGCTCAAAATAAAAGAGTCCTAAGCTGGTCGGCTAAAAGTAGCCATTGGGATACAACCCAATGTCAACTTCATCAGAACGCTCCGTCATCCGAGTCCTCATGTCTCCGCGAGGACCTATGAACAACATCTGTACAGGTGTTTCAAAAACACAACAGGGTATTCAACATGTACAGGCAAAGGTGAGATACTCATATAATAAGCTTATCACGATAGTCGCACAGGCGACAAACAGCATAAATACAGTTATATGAACAGTTATTTATATAATACAACACAACATCTCAAACACTATCATCAGTTATAATAATGCATGAGACTTCAATATCATCTTTCTAATTCATGTACTCCGGAGATTCTAACTTCCCAACATCAAGCGATAGGCCGTAGTAACACCCGTAACACAATTGTTCTCATGAGTTGGCCTCTCTATTTAGGTCCGAACTCCAATTGTTCCAAGGTACCACGTCGTAACCATATCCTGAACACGCCAGTCTCAGATCGAGTTCATTCGTGTTTGGCAGCCGATTTACCACGGCATGGGGTTGCTACGCCACCGGCCACTTGTGGGATCTCGAACACAGAATGCTTCTATAGACCTAGTGGTTTTGACTGATTAAATTCTCAACTACTAGAGTTGTAGCTCGGTTTCAAATGGCACGTCTGCCGGTTCATGCATGTACACAGAAAGTTTTCTGTTTTCTTTGCGTTTATTCTTTCAAATGTCGAGACATAAAGTCCACGAATCGTTTCAAAAAGGCATTAAGCCCACTCAAGTCAAAAACACAGAACATGAAGTCCGAGTGCTGAATCCACAAAACACTAGCCCCGACGTCTCGGCCTCTAGGTTTGGGTTCATCTCAAAGGTTCAACATTTTCATTTTCGGTCAAACTTTCTCAAAAAAACTTTTGAAAACAAATTACACTTTTGGTTTCTTGAAATAAAACATTTGTTGATTAAACAAAACATTTTCCGGGGAAAAACACTTTTCCGTAAACAATACCGTTTTCTAAAGATTTCACGCCTTTTTAAAACGTTTTACTGAAACAAAACACGTTTTGCATGACTTTTCACAAAACCACTTTTTTATTTTTCAAAGGACATCACTTTTTCAAAAAGGAAGATAACTTTTCTTGAAAAAGCAACACGTTTTCCCAAAAACACTTATTGGATTTCAAAACTCATTTTTCAAAACTTTGATTTCGGATTTCAAGTCTTTTAACAATTATCGAGACATAGTCAGTCCTATGCTTATCCAGGATAAAAAAAATATGTATAGATATATATGTCAACAGTTCAATATCACAATAAGATATCATCCAAGGCATTCATGCCACAGTTATATCAAATAACCAACTATGCACAACACTTAACATCCAATCAATCCAGGATATAAGTATACATATACATCAAGTCTTAATTCAATCATAACACACTAATCAATCATATGCCACAAGGCTACCAAACTCAAAATGAACTACCTCCCTTTACCTCAAAAGAAGGTTCAATCCAAACTCGATCGGTTCTCGGCTACGGCTTCGGTTCCGTTCGCGTCGCCTAAAACAATCAAACACAAACATCAAACAAGACAAATCTCATCTATTCCTCCTCAAAGTGGGTTCGGCCCTACCCCTAAGAAAATTAGCTAGAGATGTCCAAACTTTCTAATCTTTTGGATGGTTGATCCTTAGGTACTCCTAACACTAAAACAAGTCTTATTACTTAAAACTTGAATAAAAAAAATCAACCTTTTTCACATCTAAGATTTCGGCCACTTTTGAAAGAAAAGGATAGAAAACTTATTTGGTTTCATGCTCTTGAATGGTAAAAGAGAATGATGAGACTAGTTCATCGAAAGTGATTTGGTATCAAAAAGATTTTTCTACACTTTTCTATGGATTTTCAAAGTTCTAGATCTAAACTTGGATCTTCATGAATCAAGTGAATCAAGAGATGAAATATAGAGATTGAGAGAGTTAAGATGAGGATCATACCTCCTAGGATCAAAGATTAGTGAAGATGAAACAAGTTTTCACTCAAAAACTTCAACTTTTGAAGATCAAACTAGGGTTTTTGTGAAGAACTTTTGATGAACACTCAAGGACTCATGAAGAACATGAAGAACAAGTGAGAGAAAGAAGAGAGAGGGTTAATAGCTGAAAGGCCTAGTGAGAGAGGTATTTAAATTTTCATCCTATGGCAAACTTGTAAATAAGCAAAAAGGGTAATTTGGTAATTCCTTCAAAGACTAGGGGCATTTTGGTGATTTCCCTTATAAATATCTAGATATTTCTAGAAAGGTAATGATGACATGGTGAGTCACAGGGCCAGAATGGTTATTCCATAAATTCTCAGGGGCAAAACGGTCTTTTCATTCAAGGGCAAATGGTAATTATGAAAAGGGTCAAGGGTATTTTAGTCATTTCACGTCCAGATATTTTCTAAACGTAATCATTACATTGATGAGTCACTGATGAGTCATAGGACACCATGTAACTTCAACCTTATCCGTAGCGGGTCACTGAAATCTCGTATTCAGCTCCAATCGTCTCCCAGTTCGAGTATTCGCCCGAATATAGTATATTATTCCCGACTTTAGTCGTCAGGACAGATTTTATCAAAGATGTAGAGAATAAAATCCCGAGACTTACTGTCTCGTTCACGCGTCCAAATTAGGTCTCGATAGTAGAAAAAGGCTACTATCCGTGAAAAACGCAGACCGGGCTCCGTTTGAGCTTTCGCCCGAAACTTAACCATGGCTTCCTATGGTTGTGTAGGACATTCCTATCTGGTCAGAATATTCTATTGCCATTTCGAAGGCCTCGAATAAAATATAAGTTCATAAATACTGATTAATTAGGAAAACTCGAAAATCGGGGTGTTACATTACTGCCCCTCTAAAAAAAATTTCGTCCTCGAAATTTTGCGACTCAAAACTTGACAGGGTCCCCTTGATCCCCAGGTTTCACAACTCATCCACCACACCATACTTTAACATAACGCCTATCTCTTCTCGTCTATCCTGCTGACTGGATGTTCGTAGTTAGAGTAATACACTTACTCCCACCCAGTCCTTCAAAGATCGAAACGTCTTCTTGCTCGTCCACTTGAGTTGAGGGAAATCAGTTGAACTTGGTCTCTACTCGGTGCTCGAAGATTAAGGAAGAAATCTTTCGACAGACGAAATTTTCTTGGTCTTACTCTCTCAGGAAAGTATATAGAAGGATTTTATCTCTAGGAAACGAGTACAGGAATATCCAGTATGTAAAAAGATTCTTCAGTAGGTTCGTGAGTGTAAAAATGCATAGCTAATACATGTTTACAACCATGACTCTAATAAAGTCCCTTCTTTCATAAGAATTCTCCAACAAATCAGGGAATCGAAAGGTAAACAGTCTGGCAAAATCTCAGACTGGATCATAGTTACCAACAGTAAAAGTGATTCGACTAAGTTTCATCAAGAAACTTTCAGTATCAGGGATTTATCTATGTTACAACTCAAGGAATAGTCCTAACAAATCTTTCGATAGAATGACTTGAAAATGTTTAGGCCAAAGGTTACTTTTAAACCAATCCACTCGAATGTCGGATACACTGAGGGTTACGCAAGAGTGTGAGTACAAAGGTTCGTCCAAAATTATTTCCCTCATCTCCGGGTTGCTCGGTACACAAACTCGTCCATTGCATCTCAAGATGCCATCAGTTCCCAAACTGAACTCTGCAGCTTTCTCTTGTCCCAGTAACTCCTTTTTCTCTTGGAGGTACTCATCAGTTGCTTGTTGTTCACGGATCGTCTCCATCAGTCCACTAGATACCTTGATCATTCCCAAGCTAATCCTCTCGTGGTTCACTTCCACAGCCAGATCGAGATCACGAAACTGTTCTATCAAATCTAGCTCTTTAACTCAGAGCGTCTGCAACGACATTTGCTTCCCCAGGATGGTACAACAAAGTGAAGTCGTAGTCTTTAAGAAACTCCCTCCAACGTCTTTGCCTTATGTTAAGTTCCTTTTGATCGAACAGGTACTTCAAACTTTTGTGGTCGCTGAAGACATCGAACTTTGATCCATACAAGTAATGTCTCTAGATCTTCAGTGCAAAAACCACAACAGCTAACTCAAGGTCGTGCGTCGGGTAATTCCTCTCATGAATCTTCAACTGGTGTGAAGCATACGCTACAACCTTCCGATGTTGCATAAGCACACATCCTAATCCTTGATGCGAAGCATCACAGTACACTTCGTACGGTTCATCTGGCTTAGGTAGTATTAACACTAGTGAGGTTGTCAAACGTTCCTTCATCATCTGAAAACTTTCCTCCCATTTGTCAGTCCACGTAAACGGTTGGTCCTTCCTCTTTAGTTGAGTCAACGGCGCAACAATCTTCGAAAATCCTTCGATGAACTTTCTATAGTAACTAGCTAGTCCAACGAAACTGCGGATTTCTGTCACAGTCTCTCCCATGAAAGTACTGCTTGTACTTTTGTGGGATCGATGGCAATTCCTTCCTTCGAAATCACGTGTCCCAAGAATTTGACTTCATCCAGCCAAAACTCGCACTTGGGTAGCTTTGAGTACAACTTTTCCTTGTGAAGGATCTGTAAGAATTGTCGTAGATGTTCCTCATGCTCCTCGGGACTTTTCGAGTAGATGAGAATATCGTCTATAAACACGACGACAATTCGATCCAAATATGGACGGAAAATCCTATTCATATAGTCCATGAAGATAGCAGGCGCGTTCGTCACTCCGAAAGGCATCACGAGGTACTCATAGTGACCATAACGAGTCCTGAAAGCAGTCTTAGGTGCGTCCTCGTTCTTTACTCTGATCTGGTGATAACCAGATCTTAGATCAATCTCTGAAAAGACAGTGGCTCCCTAAAGTTGATCCATCTAATCATCTATGCGGGGTAGAGGATACTTGTTCTTGATCGTCATCTTGTTGAGTTGACGGTAATCCACACAGAGTCTTTAACTCCCGTCTTTCTTCTTCACCAACAACACTGGTGCTCCCCACGGGGACACACTTGGTCTCACAAACCGCTTAGACATCAGATCCTCTAGTTGAATCTTCAGCTCGGCTAACTCCGTAGGTGACATCCTATAAGGAGCTATAGAGATCGGACCGGATCCGGGAACTAAAACTCGATGTCCCTCACAGGTGGCAAACCCGGTACGTCCTCTGGAAAAACTTCTGGAAAATCTTTCATAACCGGCACATCGCTCAAGACAACCTCCCTCTCGATTTCTAAATAGGATAGAAGCAAGTATCCCTGATCTCCTTCTTCTAATGAAGCTCTTACATGGTTGGCAGTTAGAAATCCAGAAATCTCAGGGTCAGGAAGACTAAGGTTCTATGTGCACAGTCTAAAAGGATATGGTTGGAAGATAACCAATCCATACCTAGGATCACATCCAATTGAGTCAAGGCAAACATATTAAGTCAACAAGGAAGTTCCTATCATGAATAGTAATAGGACAGTTCAAACATACTGTATTAACAGTAACAGGTTTAGCAGTTGGAGTTGTGACAATCAAATCAAAAGACAGCGAAGAAACATGCAAGTCTAATTGTCTCACACAATCCAAAGAGATAAATGAATGCGTTGCACCCGAATCGAATAGTACAGTTAGGAGATTACCAGCTATGATGCAACTACCTTGTATGAGATCATCAGATTTGGAAGCATCAACGCCAGTCATGGTATAAACCCTTCCCCTCGTTGTGGGTCTAGCAATTCGAACATTGTTGATAGTCGGCTTGTTTTTGGTGTAGGGCACTCCCTCATGAAATGTCCTATCTTCCCGCATCGGAAACATAGAACTCCTTCCAGCTCGCAGTTGTTAGCTTGATGTCCGTGTTTCCCACATTTGAAACATCTCCGGATTTGGCCTTGGTTCTGGCTGTTTCCACTCCCTCCACTGTAAGTAGAAGCGACAGAACGATAAGGTTGCTGTTTCTGACCATTCCCTTGAGGTCGGGAATATGGCTTCGTCTGGGACTACTTCCCTTTCTGGTTCTGGTACTGGTTTGGGTTCCTGGACCTAGACGGCCCTCCTACAGTACTCTTGTTCTCCCTTCCTTGTCTGAATGTACGGATCTCCAGTGGTAACACACTCCTTGATCTCGAAGCGCAGACCTCCTTCAAATCTCTCGCATTTCCAGTCCCCATGTAACTGCGGTGGATTAGGAGCAGCAAGATCAGCTCTTTGTTGGTTCTGTTGATTCTGTTGAGCCATCGTAGCTGTCTGTTGAGCAACAGCAGCCGCCATATCAGCCATGGCTTGGATAGCTCGATTGATGTTGTTGTCATCAACATTGTTGTCAGCAGTGCCGCGACCTCCACCACGACCACCTCTAAGATTCATGTTTCCCTACAAGGCAGACCAATCATACCTTAATAAGGAAACATAAATTCGTGCTTTAAGTGCTAGTGTGTCAAGTAACAGTGTACTAGTGTGTCAACACACATTGCTTCAACCTAGAAACAATTCAAACAAAGTTCACACAGAGATCACACAACACAAACCTAAGAGACTCACTTCCCAAGGATTCCCGAAAGACTCGACCAGCTCTGATGCCACTAATGTAACACCCCCTCGCGGGTGCTACATACTTGGACTCTAATGCGGAAATAAATCAAGAAAAATAAAAAGCTGGTTGCTTTCGGAAAATACTTTAATTAAGTAGCTATGTTCGAAAACGCGGTTCTAAAAATTTTCTACATGCATAGGCAATACAAACTCAAGATGAAGGAATAAACTTCATATCACACATTGATATTCACTGTTCATAAAAACGTAAACATAACATAAAACCTGGTCTAATATATAACATATTACAGACTTAGAAATAATTTCAACATATGTGCAGTAATATAATATAAGACTAATCAAAATAAAAGACTCCTAAGCTGGTCGGCTAAAAGTTGCCATTGGGATACAACCCAATGTCAAATTCATCAGAACGCTCCGTCATCCGAGTCCTCACGTCTCCGCGGGGACCTATGAACAACATCTGTGCATGTGTTCCAAAAACACAACAGGGTGTCCAACATGTACAGGAAAAGGTGAGATACTCATATAATAAGTTTATCACGATAGCCGCACAGGCGATAAACAGCATAAATACAGTTATATGAACAGTTATTTATATAATACAACACAACATCTCAAACACTATCATCAGTTATAATAATGCATGAGACTTCAATATCATCTTTCTAATTCATGTACTCCGGAGATTCTAACTTCCCAACATCAAGCGATAGGCCGTAGTAACACCCGTAACACAATTGTTCTCATGAGTTGGCCTCTCTATTTAGGTCTGAACTCCAATTGTTCCAGGGTACCACGTCATAACCATATCCTGAATACGCCAGTCTCAGATTGAGTTCATTCGTGTTTGGCAGCCGATTTACCACGGCACGGGGTTGCTACGACACCGGCCACTTGTGGGATCTCGAACACAGAATGTCCCTATAGACCTAGTGGTCTTGACTGATTAAATTCTCAACTACTAGAGTTGTAGCTCGGTTTCAAATGGCACGTCTGCCGGTTCATGCATGTACACATAATGTTTTCTATTTTCTTTGCGTTCATTCTTTCAAATGTCGAGACATAAAGTCTATGACTCGTTTCAAAAAGGCATTAAGCCCACTCAAGTCAAAAACACAGGACACGAAGTCCGAGTGCTCAATCCACAAAACACTAGCCTCGACGTCTCGGCCACTAGGTTTGGGTTCATCTCAAAGGTTCAACATTTTCCTTTTCGGTCAAACTTTGTCAAAACAACTTTGGAAAACAAAATACACTTTTGTTTTCTTGAAATAAATCATTTCTTGATTAAAGAGAACATTTTCCGGGGAAAAACACTTTTCCGTAAATAAAAACGTTTTCTAAAGATTTCACGCCTTTTTAAAACGTTTTACTGAAACAAAACACGTTTTGCATGACTTTTCACAAAACCACTTTTTTATTTTTCAAAGGACATCACTTTTTCAAAAAGAAAGATAACTTTTCTTGAAAAAGCAACACGTTTTCCCAAAAACACTTATTGGATTTCAAAACTCATTTTTCAAAACTTTGATTTCGATTTCAAGTCTTTTAACAATTATCGAGACATAGTCAGTTCTATGCTCATCCAGGATATAAATATATATATATATATATATATATATATATATATATATATATATATATATATATATATATATATCAACAGTTCAATATCACAATAAGATATCATCCAAGCCATCCATGCCACAGTTATATCAAATAACCAACTATGCACAACACTTAACATCCAATCAATCCAGGATATAAGTATACATATACATCAAGTCTTAATTCAATCATAACACACTAATCAATCATATGCCATGAGGCTACCAAACTCAAAATGAACTACCTCCCTTTACCTCACAAGAAGGTTCAATCTAAACTCGATCGGTTCTCGGCTCCGGCTCCGATTCCGTTCGTGTCGCCTAAAACAATCGAACACAAACATCAAACAAGACAAATCTCATCTATTCCTCCTCAAAGAGGGTTCATTCCTACCCTAAGAAAATTAGCAAGAGATGTCCAAACTTTCTAATCTTTTGGATGGTTGATCCTTAGGTACTCCTAACACTAAAACAAGTCTTATTACTTAAAGCTTGAATAAAAAAAATCAACCTTTTTCACATATAAGATTTCGGCCACTTTTGAAAGAAAAGGATAGAAAACTTATTTGGTTTCATGCTCTTGAATGGTAAAAGAGAATGATGAGACTAGTTCATAGAAAGTGATTTGGTATCAAAAAGATTTTTCTACACTTTTCTATGGATTTTCAAAGTTCTAGATCTAAACTTGGATCTTCATGAATCAAGTGATTCAAGAGATGAAATAGAGAGATTGAGAGAGTTAAGATGAGGATCATACCTCCTAGGATCAATGATTAGTGAAGAAGAAACAAGTTTTCACTCAAAAACTTCAACTTTTGAAGATCAAACTAGGGTTTTTGTGAAGAACTTTTGATGAACACGCAAGAACTCATGAAGAGCATGAAGAACAGGTGAGAGAAAGAAGAGAGAGGGTTAATGGCCGAAAGGCCTAATGAGAGAGGTATTTAAATTTTCATCGTATGGCAAACTTGTAAATAAGCAAAAATGGTAATTTGGTAATTCCTTCAAAGACTAGGGGCATTTTGGTCATTTCCCTTATAAATATCTAGATATTTCTAGAAAGGTAATGATGACATGGTGAATCACAGGGCCAGAATGGTTATTCCATAAATTCTCAGAGGCAAAACGGTCTTTTCATTCAAGGGCAAATGGTAAAGGGTCAAGGGTATTTTAGTCATTTCACGTCCAGATATTTTCTAAACGTAATCATTACATTGATGAGTCATAGCACACCATGTGACTTCAACCTTATCCGTAGCAGGTCATTGAAATCTCATATTCAGCTCCGGTCGTCTCCCAGTTCGAGTATTAGCCCGAATATAGTATATTATTCTCGACTTTAGTCGTCAGGAGGATTTTATCAAAGATGTAGAGAATAAAATCTTGAGACTTATTGTCTCATTCACGAGTCCAAATTAGGTCTTGATAGTAGAAAAAGGCTACTATCCGTGAAAAACGCAATCCGGGCTCTGTTTGAGCTTTCGCCCGAAACTTAACCATGGCTTCCTATGGTTGTGTAGGACATTCCTATCTGGTCAGAATATTTTATTGCCATTTCTAAGGCCTCGAATAAAATATAAGTTCATAAATACTGATTAATTAGGAAAACTCGAAAATCGGGGTGTTAAACTTGGGATATGAAGGAATGAGTAGCTCCCGAGTCAAACAATACTGATAAGAGTTTACCTGATACTAGGCACCTACCTTTTATAAGATCAAGGAATTGAGAGGATTCAGCTCCTCGTATGGTAAATACCCTTTCGGTGGCTTGTGGTCTCACCGCTTGCTGCCTAGTTCCTTGGGTTCTGGTCACTGGGCCCTACCCCCTGTGTTGTTCCTCGCTCCTTGTGTACATTCTGGCGCTATGTGACCTACTTGGCCACATCGGAAACACTACCGAGTCTCCCTTATCGGACAATCCCGAGTTGTATGTGATCCTCCACACCTAAAACAGCCACTTGGTTGGAGTTGTCCTTCAGCTGGTCTTGTTGTTTGACGGTCATAAGGCCTCCGTCCTGTCTGAAATCTTCCCTTTCCTCCTCGACCTCTCCGGTCTAATCTCCGGGTAGGTCCTCCAGTTCTGCCGTGCTGCAGCTCTCGCTTTTTGTCGATGTTCTCAATGACTGAACATCTCTCCATCATCTCAGGCAGTTGGGTGATATTCAGTGGTGCGATCACCCTCTGCAAATCATATTTCAGGCTGTCCTCAAAACGCCTGCAAACCAATTCTTCATCGGGGAACCTCTGGTAAAATTCAGAAAATTTGAGTAGCGCCTCTAATCTTGCAGTGTACTCACCAATAGACATGGTCCCTTGCTTTAGGCCCATAACCTCTTTCTCTTTTTCCCTTCTCATCATCCTAGGGAAATACTTCTCCAGGAAGCATTCCCGAAACAATCCCTAGTTGATAACTCTGTCTTCTGCTTCAAGCATCCTCTGCTTGCCTTTCCACCACAATTCTGCACCTCCTATCAGCATGAAGGATGCATAAGTCACTTTTCTGTCCTCATGGCAATGCATTGCCGCAAAGATTTTCTACAGCTCTTGTATCCAAAGTTCAGCTCCTTCTGGGTTGAAGTTGCCATTGAACTATGACGGCTTCCCTTTCAGAAAAGTATTCAGTCCGGTGTCTTCCATTACGACTTCACCTCGCTGATTCTGTCTCTGTTGTTGCTGCATGGCCAACTGTAGTAGTTGAGCGTTCTGCTGCGTATGATGCAGCATTGCTGTTGCCAGTTCCCTAACTTTCCTTAGGGTTTTGGTGGATTCTATCCTATCACCAACGTGGGAATTTCCTTAGTAACTATTCCCGAGTTCAGCGGCACTCGTTGTGACCCTTCCGCCACGTCCTCTAGGTCGTCCGCGAGCCATTTAATTTCCTATGGAAGAAATTATCAGCTCACATTGGTAAGACATACCAGACCATATTATCCATATGCATGCATCATATGCATGCATCATATGCCTCACAAATTTTCGAACAGTTACCTCTTACGATAACTCGCGCATCGAACACTCTACCCAACTTCTAAGCATAGTTAATACCCAATGCGGGTTCAACTAGACATAGCCAGAAATTACAACCTAACCCAAGCAGTCCTTGATTTAGAATCAAACTGCTTTGATACCATAAAATGAGACAACCCCTTCCTTGGAGGTCCCATTGGTAACCCAACTCGATTTATTAATGTCGCAGCGTAACGATATAGTACAAAATTGAGGAAATATTAAAACATTCAACAAACTGGTACCATGATAATTTATATAGACATAAGAGTAGTGGCTCCATCAGTAGAGCCTACAACAACTGATATCAAAATATACAACCACAGAGTACGCAATTAATAAAAACTGAAAGCATAGCAGTAGAAATAAAAATACATACGACTTCCTCTTCTGGCCCCAAAATACATTTCACTCTCTCCCATACACTGGCCATAACAAACTACTACTACTAACCTCAAGGGCGACCATAATAAGGGTAATGAAAACCCCTAAGCTCTAAGGTCCTCACTCGCTGGGACCCGGGGCTCTCCCGCCAGCATCTGGTTCAACCGAAATGCCAACGATCTCCTCTGGCAACTCCTCAACAGGATCTTCTCGTGCGATCGAGAAATAAGAAAATACGACATAGAGAAAATATAGGGGATAAGAAACAACAATTCATCATAAATGGGAAAACAGCTATAAAATAATTTATATAGATAGCAACACTCAGTAGCACAACAGTGATAACCAAACAACTCCCAGATAGTTCTCTCTTAACTACTGTCCCTCATACTCATGCAACTGACAGATATATGGATGCGATCATGACGCGACATCCCCAATAGATCAAGATGTCCCATTCATCACTATGCCACCCCCCGTAATGTAGGGTTTTGTCAAAAGCCCTCAGGCTCAACTCGCAGCTACGATATTCCCCTGCCCGCAGGCCAGGTCGGAACAATCGGTCGCCCGTTAACAACTCGACTTACGGCAACGACATATCCCCCCACTCGCAGGCCAGGTCGGGACATTCACCCATCCGTCTATGATTCGACTAATGGGTACGATCATCTCCCCGCAGGCAAGATCAATCGCTCGTATGCCAACACAGTGATGAACAACAACTATGCAACATGAATCTCACCGACTCATCTCAGGATCAACACTTAGTGCCTCAACCACGACTTATAAACAATCACGACCAACTTTCCTCCGGCTTAACCGGGTATCGACTTTATATCATAACATCCACAGATCAACTGTATCTCTAGGTTGAGCACTACGATATATATATATATATATATATATATATATATATATATATATATATATATATATATATATATATATATATATCGTCGACTTTCTCACCAGACATTCATCTCCCAACTCATCAGAATTTACAGCCTATCTCTACTCAGGCATCAGCAGTCACAATCGCACATCAATAACAACTAGAAACAAATTCGACAACAATATCAACTCACAGATAAATAATATTTAATTAACCATAAACATATAATAGGCATAACATAAATATCACACATATCATATTAAACCTCCAATCACAGATCATACAACCTCGATATACAGTAAAATCGACCTAACGGTCAAACAACCTCTAGTAGGCTTTGGGTCGCCCTACGCATATCAATATAATATTATTTTGAATCTTGCCTCCTCGACGATACTGTGGTTCTTTCCCCCACCTTAGTGATGTTCCCGTGCGACTCTGGTTGCGGCTCTGCAACTGTCAATCGCGCGCTGTCGAACGTCCGAACACTGCCCGATCCTTTACAACAAAACACAACCAGAAATCAATACAGCTTAATTAAAAATCCCCTAATCCTTAGGACTATGCTGCTGCCCCTATTTAATTAAATAGGCTATGGATGTTGAAATTCTACCAACTCTTGGATCAATGATCCTTAAGCATGCACAACACTAGAGTAAGTCTTTCTACTCAAAAACTTGAAGCAAACTCAAGCTTTTCTCACCATAGGGTTTCGGCCATCACCATTAAAAATAGGTGAGAGCTTGATTTGATTTCCTAATCACTTGGATTACATGATTATGGAATGAAATAAGTGAAATCAAGAATCATTTCACACAAATTGAACAAAACCCGTTTCCCCCCAAAATGGACCTAGGTTCGGTTCCTCCAAGATAAATAGGCTAGGAAGATTATTTGATTTCATGCTCTTAGATAGTGGTAGAAGAGGATGAAACTAGATCATAGAAATTGATTTGGCATTAAAAGGATTTTTCTACAATTTTCTAGAGATTTTTGAAGTTTGGATCTTAAACTTGAAACTTAGAAAAACCCATGGATTTTAATGGAGAAAGATGAAGATTGAGAGCTCAAGGATGAAGTCTATACCTCTTAGATGATAGATATGGATGAGGTGATCAACTTTGCTTCTCAAAGATTCTTGAAAATCCATAAGGAAATGGAGAGAAAATGGATGAGAAATGGAGAAAGTGTAGAGAAATGAAGAAGAAGAAGAAGAAGAAGAAGAAGAAAGTGAAGTGTGTTTATGATGAAGGGGGCGTGGGGTTCATGAATGCCAAGGGTAGGAAAGTCCAAAAATTGTCACTTAAGGGCATCATGGTCATTTTTCTCTAGGACAAAGTTGTAATTGTTAAAAAGCTCAGGGGCGTTTTGGTCTTTTCGCATCTAGATATTTTTAAAATCATCATGACACTTGACGCGCATTCCTAGGTGATGTGACCTGATGTGACTTCATGATTATCCGTTCGCGGGTCCCGTTAAATCCATATGCAACTCCGTTCATCTTCCGGTTTGAATTACGCTCGAATAGTTTATTATTATTTTGATTTTTAAGGCGCAAAACCATTTTTAGCAAAAAGGTAGGAAACGTGATTATATGACTAACTGCCTCGTTCACGGGTCCAAATTAGGTCTTTATAGTAGTAAAACACTACTGTCTGTGAAAAACGCAGACCGGGCTCCGTCTGAGTCTTCGACCCAAAATTTAACCATAGCTTCCTAAGATAGCGTAGAGCTTGACTATGGTCTTAGTTTATTTTATTTCGCTCTCTAGACCCTTCAATAAAATACAAATTCATAAATACTGTTAAAATAAAAAAAAACTTGAAACTCGGGGTATTACACATCAGGCTCCATAGGACGTCCAAGTTGTATGCCCTGCCAAAAAAGCATATACTTATTTAGTATACTTCATCAAATAGTTATGTCATTTTGAATTGACATGTATCAAGTAAAGATTTGCTCTCTAATGAAAAAGAGGATGAAAGGAATATATTTCAAATTGAAATAGTGCAGCTACTTGATGCAGGCTCACATATTAAACAACCTGAAACTAACATATAAAATTAACTATAAATGTTGCACCACAGGAAAGCACTAAGGAGAGCAACTGCAAGGATATGAATACATAGCATGAAGAAGACGTACAACACTTGGACTAATCGAATACTTTCAGTTAGAAGCTGCCTTACTCAGACACAGGAACAATAACAATCAAAGCTGCCTCCTAAATACTTTCAGTTGGAGCACATACATAAAAGGAACAACAATCAGTTTATAAAGATAATTTCAGCTTTCTAATTAGCCCATCCAATAAAACATAAAAACAGAACCTAATAAAAGAAGCTAATCAGGTTGCTTGCAGCCATCAATATCAATCAAGTTGCTTGCAGCCTGCAGGTTGCTACTAATGAACATCAATTCAAAGCAAAGTCAAATTGATGACTTTAAGTAATAGTCAAATATTTGGTGAGTGATAGGAAGGATTATAAGCCACGCATGGTGGACTTTCTTCAATATTATACCAGTTACCCTTTTGTATTTGACTTGATGAGTAGTGTATATGTAAAGCTTACAGAATTAAAATTAAACTTAATAGACATTTGGTGAGTGGTAGGAAGGATCATAAGCCATGCATGGTGGACTTTCTTCAATACTATACTAGTACCTTCCAAACTCAATGAAGCCTGTCTAGAAACTAGGTAATTAAGCTAACATGATTATATTAACAATTGTATTTGACTTGATAAGTAGTATATATAGAGACTTGTTGACCTATTTCATAGTTCACCTTTCCAACACAATCAGGTCCAGTGAAATGTTAAGTGGAGGGTGAAGCATCTTTCGCATACATAAGAGCTTCTTTTGCATATATAGAGGCTTGTTGACCACTTTCATAGTTCCTCTTTCCGTATATAAGAAGAAAATTTTGCATGTTTAATGAGCAACTTGGTGAACTATGACAATACAACTTCATTATTTATTCACAAATAGATTTAACCTTGCCCCCCCTCCCCCCAAAAAAAAACCTTCCCCTTCATGACTTCAAGTAATAGTCAAAACAAAATTCAAGGAAATGAATGAGATGTAACCAGAGAAAAGTACAGATCTGTGTGATATTACAAGTACAGAACCCATGGCAGAAAGCTAACGACTATCTATAATAAGTTAATAAGAACAGATTAATGAACATACAATTTTACTATCTGATAACAAATCACAAGACTTTCTAAATACTCAGAGAGACCTTTATTCTTTCTTAATTTTACAAGAAAGTAAGAAACATTGTTTCATCTAGGACAATTGACTAATAAAAGAGTGTCATCCACTTGCTTTTTCATCTAGGTTGTTAAATATATACCATGTCTAGTGCCACGTCATTATGTGACTTGCGGTGTAACACCCCCTCGAGGTGTCACAGTTCGTAACCCAAATTCTCTTCTTCGGTTAATTAAAACCTTTGCGAAAATACTCATTAGACTTGTTGCGGAAAACTGATACCAATTTAAAACTTTAACAACAACTGAAAACAAATCAAATTCATCATCTATAAACTCATTCAACATTGCCATAAGGCGTACATCACTTTGGTCTCTTAATATACATCATATAGAGTAACAGTCAAAGGACCTGACTTTAAATATCAAAATCCTAAGAGCTGGTCTAACAAAACTCTAAGAACAATAAAGCATACTACCTAGCATGCATCGCCCGAATGATACTAGGCCTCGTCATCAACAGTCCACCTGTCTTCGTGCTCAACACCAGGGAACTCAGCTATAGGGTCCCGCAGTGACCCAGAGGACCGTTGGAAAATATCTGTACATGTGTTCAAAAAACACAAGAGGGTGTCCAACATGCACATGCAAGGGTGAGATACTCTTTCACAAGTTTATCATAATAGCCACACATGTAAAGCAGCATACAAATAATGCATCAACACAGTCATGCGACAAAATATCAATATTCAATCATAATAACATAATGAGATAATTTCACTTTCAAATATCATACTCATTCATCAAGATAAGTCAATTGAATGCATGAGACTTCAATTCCACTCTCTAATTCATGTACTCCGGAGATTCCTAACTTCCCTTCCTCGAGCGATAGGCCGCGAATATTCCCATAACACAATTGTTCTCGTGAGTTGGCCTCTCAATTTAGGTCCGAACTCCAATTGTTCCGGGATACCACGTCATAACCATATCTTGAATAGTCCAGTCTCTGATTGAGTTCATTCGTGTTGGGTAGCCGATTTACCACGGCATGGGGTCGCGAGGCCTCCGGCCACTTGTGGAGTTTCGAACACAGAATGCCCTATAGACCTAGTGGTCTTAAATGGCTCAATTCTCAACCACTTGGATTGTAGCTCGGTTCGTATGGCACGTCGGCCGACTCATGCATGTATGCAGGAGGTTTTCTATTCTTTCTTTTCGTTCATTCTTTCTTTTCTTGTCAAGGCACAGAGCTCATGACTCATTTTAAAGGACATGTAGCCCATTCAATTCAAATTTCAGGACATGTAGTCCAAGTTCTTAATTCACGAAGTACTACGCCGACGTCGCGGACACTAGACTCGTATATAGGACACTAAGTCCGTTTTTTTCAAAACACAGGACACGTAGTCCGAGTGCTCAATCCACGATTTACTAGGCCGACGTCACAGACACTAGTCTCACATAAAGGCCACAGAGTCCGTTCATGTCACAGAACTCTAGCCCGACGTCTTGGTCACTAGGTTCATGTGCTTCACATGCGTGAAGGGTTTAATCACCAGTTTCATCAAATTTATTTTCGTAGTTCAAATCTCAAAAACAAAACTCAGATTTTCTTTGTTATAAACCAAAACTCGTTTTCGCTCTAAAACATATTTTTTCACGAACTTTTCTTTACAAAACATTCTCAAAGGCTCAAGTTCTAAAGATTCGTTTTTCAAAGGATTTTGGCTTTAAAAGCCTTTTCTAAAGGTTCCATCGTCTTAAAACATTTTTTTAAAAATTGTTATCGGAGCAAACTTTCATGAAGAAACTTTTTCCTTTGGGAAGGTCAAATACTTTCAGAAGATACTTTCTTGACAAACTAAATACTTTTCATGGTTTTCTTTCTTTGTACAACATGTTTAGAAAATAAAGATAAAACAACTTTTCACTATTTTCCTCACCAATTCTCAATTTCCTAAGTCTTATTCGAAATCATCTTGGGTTCTTAACTTAGTGGCTTTTTAGTAAAATTGACCATTATAACATTTAGCTTAGAAGCTTTTCATTCCTCAGATCAAAACATTTCTAAATCATTGATTAAGATTTTTAGTTAGCTTAATCTTCATTATTGAGCTATAGCCAGTGCTATGCTCTTAACCAGTCCAAGATATACATATATACACCAGCAATACAATTACCAGCAACAAGCAAGCTTCCCTGGCATTTTCCCAATCCTTCAAAGGGCTTCCTATGTGAAGTGGTGGACGCAGTTTGACTATTCTGCAGTCACATCAGAAAATATCAAAATTTGGTTGCAACAACACCCCAAATGGATGAAAGCAGCCAACCCAAAAACTTGCGAGTTTCTTAATCAAAAATGAAAGATCATGGCTGCCCTTGCTGGTTCAACAACCAAGGACAGTTTTGTCAAGAATCTGGAGGCCATAGCTAAATTAGCTAAAGAAGAAGAAGAGAAGGCCTCATCTTCAAGAATAAGCCTTCCTCCATCAGAAGAAGAAGAAGGTTTATCTCAATTATCCTAACACTTAGACCCATTCTATCAGAATGAAGATGATTGCTTCGGGATAGACACAACTGTTCATCTGTCTAACGATGAATAGACTGTTCACCCGTCTAAGGGCTCAATCCTGTCTGAAGACTGTTCATCCGTCTGAAGGCCCAATCACTGTTGGCCCAACACTGTTATGCCAACTGTTGACCCGTCTAAACAGTTCCAGTCAAGATATATATATATATATATATATATATATATATATATATATATATATATATATATATATATATATATATATATATATATATATATATATATATATACATCAAATCTCAATTCATATTTCAATCATCCAGGCACATACTTCATCAGGTACATACACAACATATATATATTCAAACTCAAATCAACATCACAATTCACATATCAATATTCAATCACGCATTTACCAACTAATTTTCACACATACGTCATCACAATCATACCACAACCAACCTCATGCGGCTATCAAACTCACTGGAGCTAATCTCCCATTACCTCTTGAAGTCATCCTCCGAAGGTAAAGTCGCCCGATCGGTCCACGAATTCTCCCAATTCCTCGTCCGAGTATCCGACAACAACTACAAACACACAACCAATCCATTCATCAACAATTAAAAACACAAATTTTTCTAATCCCCTAGAGGCTAGGTTCGGCCAAAAATTGCAAAATAGCTTAGGGATCTCATTTGGCTCCAATCTTTTGGATGAAGGAATATTAAGCATACTTAACACTACCTCAAGTTCTATCACTCAAAAATTTGAAACATAATGGTTCATCACACTCTAGGTCTCGGCCATCAAAAATAAAAATGGCTAGGAATTGATTTGGTTTTCCAATCACTTGGATCCAAGGATCAAAGGAAAGGAAAGGAAAGGATGGAAATCAAGTGTTCAAAGTCAAAAAAATGGAAGAAATCCACTATTCCCCCAACTTTCTAGGGTTCGGCCCTCTCAACTTAAATAGGCTAGGATGAGAGTTTGATCATATAATCTTGGATAGGGGTAGAGAGTGATGAAGCTAGCTCAAAGAAATTGGTTTCCCATTAAAAGGATTTTTCTACACTTTTCTATGAATTTTTGAAATTTTGGATCATAAACTTGAAACTCATGAAATCAAGATTTTAAACTTGAGATAGGAAGAGATTCATGAAGCTTAGAGATCATAGAAGTGATCTTACCTAATGAATGATGAAGATTGATCAAGAATCAAGCTTTTCTCTCAAAGATTTCAAGCTTTTTCTCTAAGAAAAATGGAGGATTTCTCAAGAAAGAAGATGAAGTGTTGGAGCTCTCTTTGGGGCTGTTCTATGCGTGGGGTTTGGGGGCTGACCAGCCCTTAAATCAACTCACTTAAGGGCATTTTGGTCATTTCCTTCAAGGACCAAAATGTCATTTAAGAAAAGGTTAGGGGTATTTTGGTCATTTCGCGTCCAGATATTTTCAAATGTCATGATGACTTTGGCACGCTTTCCCAAGTGATGTGACTTGATCTGACATCAAGATTATCTGTTAGCGGGTCCCGGTTAAGTTTGTATGCGGCTCCGTTCGTCACCCGATTGAAGATTTCTCTCGAAAAAAGGTCAGGAAGTGATTTTTTTGAAATTTAACCAAAACGTAGAGAATTAAATTCTAAGACTTACTGTCTCGTTCACGGGTCAATCTGAGGTCTCTGAAGCAGTAAAATCCTACTGACAGTGCAAAAACGCAGATTGGGTTCCGTCTGAGTTTTTGGCTCAAAAATTAACCGTAGCGCCTTACGATAGCGTAGATCATGACTATGGTCTCGGAATGTTTTATTTCCCTATCTAGACCCTTCAACAAAATACAAACTCATAAATACTATTTAATTAGTATTAGAGAGTTTGAAAAATTGGGATGTTACATGCAACCTGTGGTGAGGACTGCTTTGCCTTTAGCTGAAGCTCGATTGGTCTTATTTTGGGCTGAGATCTTCCGGAAGTCTTCACTCGCCCAATGGGCAAGAAGACCAGCCCATGCCTCGTCCCCCATCCAACTAGGCTTCTCCCCTTTCTTCCTCGCCTTCGTGAGCATATCAGTAAGACGTTTTGCACATTTCTGCTTAAAAGTGTTGAAGATAATGTCACGATGACGAGGATCCGATGAAACTTTCTGCTGTAAAAAGAATTAGTCAAAATAGTTAGTCAGTACGTAGATGAAATTACTTAGTTATCAAATAATTGCAATTAAATGTACACAACTGACGCTAAATCTCTCCCACCAATATTTCCTCACCCCGTCGGGGTCACAGTTCAGCAATGGTGACATATGGAACATCATCAATTGGCCTAAAAGCGTCATACACCATCTGATGCATTGACTGAAATTGATCTTCATTATCCACATGACAGCTACTGCTTGGATGACCCCCTAGGTCAATAATCGGCTTCACTTCTCCATGTTCATTCCAGATCCAATAGTTTGGCTTAAACCCAGACTTGTACAAGTGAAGCTTCACCTCACTTAAAGTCAACAACTTCATGCATTTGCACTTTACACAAGGAAACCTAATCCCTCCTTCGGACAAAAAGTGGGGTTGTTCCTTAGCCTTCTTGACAAATTCTGCAACTCCACTAACAAACTCCTCTTTCAAGCCTCTCCTATCAGAATTAACCCTATCATACATCCAGGTACAATCCATTTTCTACATGGCAAATATATAATTATCAGTCGTTAGGGTAGACACTAGGGGTACCGCACAAACTTGAAAAACATTTGGCAGCTTAACCCCTGTATTTTGCACATTTGACAAAAAAAAAAAATTATGAGTTAAAATGCTATAAACATGCACACACATAAAAAGAAGCTTATGGGATGATTATCAATGCAAGTGCTTTGGTTATAAAGCCATGTTGGATAGTTATATAATGTTTTATTCAATCCATTTATTGCTTTATAATGTTGGATAGTTATAAAGTCATGCTTAGTGCTCCGATTCTGTTTCTATTTGATGAGCAGAGAAAGCAAACAATCATGTTATGGCATTTACGATACAAATTGTAATGATTAATGCTTAGTTGGATATTAAAGTCATGGTTACATAGGAATAGTGTCATATTCAAACACGAAAAAGTTGATGTATTTTGTATGTTTGACCTCATACATATAAGAACTTGGCATTGGGTGAAATTAAAACTAGGTGGGGCTTTCTCTTTCTCTGATTGGTGCATATATGAAGTGTATTAACAACCTCAATTTATGTCAAACCCACAATTAGGTAGCAAACAATGAAACATAACCTACGATACATTGCTACAGATGCCACGAATTTATAGGCAATAATGTACCAACATCATAAGTCATGCCTCCATATAGAAGCCTATTAGTATCTAATATATTAATCCTAATAATTCAAGAAGTGTTAGAGAAACCCTTTTGCCTTCTTTCCCTATCCTAAAACCTTAGGTCCTAAATACAGCCACTAATTTCACAACCAAATGCAAGTTTATATTCATGTTCACAACAATTTCACTAAATTTCAATACCAGCAAAAACAGTTATATGATAATACAACAGTTATATGAGAGGCCAAATACCTAAATCCTCTATGTAGTCATCGACTAGTGTCCCTAAATCCTCGAACTGAATCAAATAGGCATTTCATCAAACATGTTATAAGCACACAACTTACCCATTATACTTAGATTCATACACAAGCAAAATAATAGGTCAGGCAAAAAAACAAAGTATTGATAATTATAATTATACCAATTATCAAATATCCATAAAACAATGAAACAACAACAACCATAGTCCAAATTCATAGAGCTATAAATATATAGATAGACAAATTAAAATAGTTGAAGAACCTGAGAAATGAACAATAGCTATAGTATTCAAAGAGAGGCGTGAGATTGATAGCCAAGGTTGAGATCTGAGAGTGTGAAAGGAAAAATAAGCATTCAATAATTAGCAAATAGATGATTGAAGAGCGCAAATTTAAATATTTGAACAACAAACATCTAAAACAATTGAAGAACAATAAAAGAACCTATACCTGAGAGAATGAGATTAAGGGTTGAGAGATTGTGTGTGACATCCCCAAGTCCCACCCGAGGAAATCCCATTATTTTAGAAACCACTTACACTACTAGCTATAAATTAGCGATGTTATTACGCCCTTATTAAAACAACGATTTCGTGCATCATAAATGAAAGCGCATGACATCAGAGTAAACGTAGCAGGATAACGAAAACACATACAGTACTAATATATACATGGTGGCTCTATTAGTAGGGCTAAGTAATAATACAGATGAAAGTACATAATAAAACAAAAATACAACATAACATCAAAAGGGACTCAACTTAACTCACAGGCTCTCCCCATCCCCTCTCAAAGTACATCAAAAGACCTCACCTCACATCCTATGGCTGATGCACTGGCGACGTCACATCCTCCATGACGTGAAAGTCAAGAGCTACCCTGTCCTTCCCCATATGTGCGCCTATAAACCCGCAGGGGCACATAATCTGAGGAAGAACTAGACAAAACCATCTGCCTACGCCTGGCGGCTCTCAGATACAGCTCTGACCGTCGACGCCGTCCTCTCAGCACAAAGCCTCTGCGACTCGTCACGTGAGATGATGTTGGAGCAGCCCACATAAAATCCTGCTCTCGTGGCCTGGGTGGGTGCCATAGCTGGGGAAACGGAAGAAACTGGACCACTCTGTACGGTCCCATCATGTCCGCTCGTGGTGGAGTACCGCCTCGGAACAGCAAGCTCACTAGTCCGGTATACACAGTCAAGATTGTAGAGGGGTCCACCTGCCACCCCTGCTCGTCGTGGTAGACGATCTCAAGCTCGCCCAGCATCGGGATCCTCGGTGTAGCCTATAGGAAGGGATGCATCCTCTGGTCCATAGTCAGCTCCAACTAACTCGACGTCTTCTCGCAGATCTAAAGCATCACATACAAGAAAATACAGGGAGATAAGATATACAACATATTTATAACAGGGATGATGCAATGCAGAACATATAGCAAACACAATCATCTCTCAACATCACGACACCACGGTCGTTCCCTAACTAGATGTACACATACTCTTTCTATGCATGTCGGCTAGTACTAAACACCTTACTAAGGGCAACATCACGTCCGCATATCGGACAACAAGTTGGTTTTTTCCCGTAATCCGTTTCGCTCGTCGTGACCCATAAGAGTGCATCACCGCTCAATTGTCCCATACAAAGAGGGTTAACTGGGCCTCCTCGGAAGATCCACCGGCAACTGGAAAGACTCAGGGCTCTCGTCGGGATAACCATACTTAGCCAGGACCGCCACGACACGATAGGCGCTACCATACCAATCTCATGTGGGTACACCTGCGTCCAGTATATCCCCAAGGTCTCTTAGACCTTCTCTTCCATTTTCCGCACCCGCACTCAGTGCACCAACCTCATATGCCTCTCAACATACGGCTCGCCACATGGCACCAAATGCATATGCTATGCATGTCATCCATCTCTCTTGAGCTGATATCCCAACACATGCAAACTTGCTCTTAGCAACATAAGCTCCAAGCTCCATAGGTACACATACAAGCTCCAAGCTCCCATTATGACCTTATGAGCTCCAAGCACCACTATACTTCGATCTCAATTACCGGCTCAAACATTCACCATGGGGTCAACGCCCTACTCATGCTAAACCTCCGAATCTCATACATATACGCATTTGCAGATATAATGCAACTGTCATCATTTATCAACATGCTCCATAAAGCAAAAAACAACATACATACCAACATGCTATTATCATCAACATATCATGCATCTCTTGCAATAACAAATATCATAAATAGCAAGTACGCATATATCAACATAGAGCACATATTATCATGCATCACAAATCTGCTAACTTATGGTGTCAAATACAACGGTGATAGCCCAAAGTAGGCTAAACCTAGGGTTTAGGTACTTTGTCAGGGCTAAACGTTAGGTAGGGTTAAGGGTTCCCCTATACACATAAAACACACAATACAACTATATGAACTACTCTTGCCTCCCTGATGTGTGTAACTCTTTCTCCCCATCTGATAGCGAATATGGTGATAATCACGAAAAAAATGAGCACTCCTTTGCTCCTCTCCTTGCCTCACAGCCGCAGCCCACCTGCTCCAACGGGTTCCGCAAGCATCTTCCAAACTTGCCCTAATCACGGAAATAACACGTAGACTATAGCATTAACCCTAATACAAAGTTAAAACCGTGAAAAGAAGCTTAAACCAAAAGAGAACATTGTACAGGTCCAATGTAGGTAGATACGGAACCTTAGCTTACCCTCGTAAAATCACAAAAGAAACCGGTTGAATTGGTGTAGGAGTCGCACTGATCACGAAAGCACGATCGGAATTAGGATCAGACGAACGAACGGATCACAGACTTAAATCTAACTCAAAGCTGCCTTTGGACCTTCTCACGAACTCTCTGTATTAGTTTGAGGACTGTAAAACTCGTGCAAGTGTAGAAATGGCACCTATTTATAGAGGTGAAACTCTGCTGTCCACGCTTTAGCGTTCTGGAACTCCACGATTTAGCGTTCCACGCTTGAGCGTTGGCTTCCTCAACGCTTGAGCGTTGACGTTTCCTCACCGCCAAGGCATCGCCCATCACATGCCAGCCGTGACGCTTAACCGACACGTGTCACTTTACGTCCCATCACTGCCATTCACTGGTCAGAGGGTCCACGCTTGAGCTTCCAAAGCTCTCCACGCTAGAGCATTAGCACGCTTGAGCGTCACACTGGTTCACGCTTGAGCGTTCTGTTTTTGATCCTTTGTCCCTTATCCTTTTCTCATCCAATACATTCCTACTCTTAACATGCTCTCTAAACACACTTCCAAGCCTTGACATTAATCATTAACAAGCATATACATATTCAACCTAGGCCATCTTTCTCAATTAAGGTTTTCAAAAACTGGGATGTTACATTACCACCCCGCTTAATGAGAATTTTGTCCCCGAAATTCCTCATTCATACCTGTAAACAATGACGGATACTGTTGGCGTATTTGAGCCTCTCTTTCCCATGTTGAATCTCTGGTTTCCGGGTCCCATTCCACTCTCACCAAAGGAATCTGTTTACCGCGAAGCTCCTTGATCCTTCTATCCACTATCCGAGCAGGTAAAGTCTCGTATTCAAGGTTCTCTCTTAACGGGATTGATTCGGGCTCTAACATGTGCGATGGACCAGGGTAGTACTTTCTAAGTTGGGATAAGTGAAAAACATCTTGAAGTCTCAATAAGTTAGCTGGTAAGGCTATTTGATAAGCTATTGGACCAATTCGGCGAAGAATTTGAAATGGTCCTATAAATCTGGGTGTAAGTTTTCTGGATTGAATTGCCCTGCTAATACCAGTCCTTGGAGTAACTCTTATAAATACATGATCGCTCTCCTGAAATTCTAAAGGTCTCCTCCGCTTGTCAGCGTAACTCTTCTGCCTATCCCTTGCGATTTTCATCTTTTTCCGGATCAACTTAACATATTCCATCGTTTGTTGTACCAACTTAGGGTCTAACACCTGATTCTCTCCAGTCTCAAACCAACACAACGGAGTCCTACGCTTTCTCCCATACAAAGATTTATAAGGCACCATCCCAATACTTGAGTGATAACTGTTGTTATAGGTAAACTCAATCAAAGGAAGAAAATCGTCCCAACTTCCCATGTGTTCCAACACACACGCTCTTAGAAAATCTTCCAATGATTGAATCGTCCGTTCTGACTGACCATCTGTTTGGGGATGATAAGCAGAACTCAACTTTAACTTAGTTCCCAACGCTCCGTTTAAGCTTTTCTAAAACCTCAAAGTAAACCTCGGGTCTCGGTCTGAGATAATACTCGAAGGCACACCATGCAGACGCACCACCTCCCTGATGTAAATCTGAGTCACCATCTCCAGAGAATAATTCTGGTTGATAGGTAAGAAATGAGCACATTTCGTCAACCTATCTATGATGAACCAAATTGCATCACACCTCTTCTGAGTCCTTGGCAACCTAGACACAAATTTCATTGCAATAGTATCCCACTTCCATTCCGGATTATCCAACGATTGCAGCAATCCTGCTGGCTTCTGGTGTTCAACCTTCGCCTTTTGACACACCAAACAGGATAGGACATAAGCTGCAACTTCCTTCTTCATCCTCGGCCACCAAAATAACTTCTTCAGGTCCTGATACATCTTAGTAGCCCCTAGGTGAAAACTTACCTTGCTCTTGTGTGCTACTCCTAAAATCGTATTCTTAACTTCACCATCCTCAGGCACACAGACTCTGTCTCCAAACCTGATGAGGCCATCCGAACCCCTCCTAAACTCAAACGTCTCGCCCTCCTCGATCAACTGGTTAACCTTCTTAAGGTACTCGTCCTCAGCTTGCCTTTTCCAAAACAGATTCAAGAAATCGCTAGTAACCTTGATCATCCCAAGATTCATCTTATCCTCGACGATTTTCACGTCCAGATTAAGATCCCTAAACTGCTCTAACAACTCAAGCTCTCGCACCACCATCACAGATACATGTAGGGACTTCCTATTGAGCGCATCCTCTACGACATTCGCCTTGCCTGGATGGTATTGCAGGTCAAATTCATAGTTCTTTTTGAATTCCATCCACCTTCTCTGCCTCATGTTCAACTCCTTTTGGTCGAACAAATACTTTAGGCTCTTATAGTCACTAAATATGCTAAATTTAGCACCATACAGATAGTGTCTCCATATCTTCAATGCGAACACTATTGCAGCTAGCTCCAGATCACGAGTCGAGTAGTTCCGTTCATGCACTCTCAACTGCCTGGAGGCATACGCCACCACTCTTCCTTCTTGCATGAGGACACAACCCAATCCTTGATATGACGCAGCACAATACACGTCAAAACGTCCTAACGGATTTGGCAAAACTAATACCGGCAATGTGGTCAATCGGCGCTTTAGCTCCGAGAAACTTTGCTCACAAGCTTCCGTCCACTCAAACGCCTTTCCTTTTCTAGTCAATTGCGTCATAGGCAACGCAATCATAGAGAATCCTTTGATAAACCGCCTGTAGTAGCCCGCCAAACCAATAAAACTGCGAACCTCGCTCACAGACTTCGAGCTTTCCCACTTAACTACCGCTTCAACCTTAGCAGGATCCACCATGATTCCATCCTTGTTGATCAAGTGTCCTAGAAACTGTACTTCCTTTAGCTAGAATTCACACTTAGATAGCTTCACATATAACTGCCTATCCCTCAGCACCTGTAGCATCAACTGCCTATCCCTCAGCACCTGTAGCTCCACTTGAAGATGCTCTTGATGTTCCTCTTTACTCGGAGAGTAAATAAGGATGTCATCGATAAACACGACAATAAACTTGTTTAGGAACGGTCGGATCATCCTTTCATATAGTCCATGAACACAGCCGGAGCATTAGTCACACTGAACGGTATAACCACATACTCGTAATGGCCATACCGACTTCGAAAAGCAGTCTTCGGTATATCCCACTTCCTTACTCTGATTTGATGATAACCAGATCGCAGATCGATCTTGGAAAACATAGTTGCTCCCCTCAACTGATCCATTAAATCATCTATCCTCGACAATAGATAGTTATTCTTTATCGTGACTTTATTTAGCTGACAATTGTCCGCACATAACCTTGAACTCCCATCCTTCTTCTTGAGCACCAATATCGGACCTCCCCATGGCGATGCACTAGGTCTGATGAATTCCTTGCCTAACATCTCATCCAACTGTTTCTTCAACTCTGCCAACTCCGCTGGAGACATTCGATAAGGTGTTATCGAACTAGGTCTAGTTCCTGGTACAAGATCTATGGTAAACTCGACCTCCCTTTCCGGTGGTAACCCTGGAACATCGTCCGAAAATACCTTCGAAAATTCCCGCACAATCGGCAGCGCCTCCACGTTTGGAGTTTCCTTTGCTTCCAAGGAGAACAACACCACACACTGTCCAGATCGTATACCCTTCAAAGTACCTTCATTAGCAGGCGTTAATCCAGATTGCTTAGAGAAACAAAGAGTCTTATTTGAACAGTCCAGTATCACATGGTTAGCCAAAAGCCAATCCATGCCTAAAATAACATCAATCTGCTGCATAGGCAGGTAGACCAGGTCAACAATGAAATGTCTGTTTTCTATTATGATATGGCATTTCGAACACACAAATAAGGTAGTCAATGAATCACCAGTGGGTGCGGAAAAAATAAGGTCATATGGTAAGGATGAAACTGGTAACCCTAAATGATCCATGCACTCCATAGAAATAAATGAAAGAGTAGCCCTCGAATCGAACAACACAGATAAGTGCTTGCCCAAAACTAAACACTTATCTTGAATCAGATCTGGGCATCGAGAGGATTCAGCTCCCCTCACGGCAAACACTCTCCCCCTAGCTTGTCGTCTCGCAGCCTGTCCAGTCACACCAGATGATTGTGCATTCCCTTGACTGCAGTCCTTAGCCACGTGTTATTGCTTCCACATGTATAGCAAGTTATGGTCCTCCCGGGCTCTTGACTTCTGCAGTCTCGAGCCATGTGTGGTCCCCCACACTTGAAACAACCTTACAACCCCTGAGTTACACTTGGTCCTTGACTTCCAGCCTCTCTAGTCCTCTGTGCTGGTCTCTGATATGGCCCCCGGCCACTTTGAAATCTTCTGCCTCTATCGTTCTGGTTACTGCGGATAGGTCCTCCTCTCCTTGTCACCATCTCTCTTCTCCTTTCGGTGTTCTCAATTGCCAAACACTCAGCATGTCAGGGAACATGGTAATCCCCAATGGCACTATAGCTTTCTGAATCTCGTATTTCAAACCATCCTCAAACCTGCGACACATCCACTCCTCATCTGGGTACCGCTGATAAAACTCTGAGAATTTAAGCAGCGCCTCAAACCTTGTTGTATATTCCCCGATTGTCATGTTGCCTTGTTTCAAACTCTGGAACTCCTTGTCCTTTTCCCTCCTGGTCGTCAGAGGAAAATACTTCTCTAGAAAACATTCTCGGAACAGCCCCCAAGTTACGGCGCTTCCTTCAGCTTCAAACAGCCTCTGCTCCCCTTTCCACCACATCTCTGCTCCTCCCACCAACATGAAAGAAGCATAAGAAACCTTCTGAGCTTCATCACAGTGTGTCGTTGCGAAGATTTGTTCCAATTCTTGAATCCACATTTCTGCCCCCTCGGGATTGTAGTCCCCATTGAACTGAGGAGGTTATTGCCTTATGAAGGCATCCAAACCAGCATCTTCAGTTCTAACATTCCGCTATTGCTGTTGATTCTAATGGGTCACCTGAATGAGTTGAGCATTCTGTTGCGTTTGCTGTAGCATAGCAGCAGCCATAACCCTCATAGTCCTAAGGGTGTCCAACAACTCAGCTCCATTTCCAGTATGTGAAGCTTCAGCCTCCTAACCTCTATTAGGTTCGGTCCTACCTCTGCCTCTACCTCTTTCTCGAGCCATTGGTTCCTGATTCAAGTAACAGTTAGCTCAGAGTTCAAACATGATAAGCAACATAAGTACATATATTTACTTATCATTCATACAAGCATTATGACAATCAATCGCGTTCATTCTACCCCTCTAGACACAGTCGTACTCCCTTGCAGAGACGACAAACTTTTCCAGTTCAACTTCCTAATACATCACAATCTTGGTCCCCGACTTCCACAGTCCAGATAGGACCAAATTGCTCTGATACCACCTTAATGTGACGTCCCCAAGTCCCACTCGAGGAAATCCCATTATTTTAGAAACCACTTACACTACTAGCTATAAATTAGCGATATTATTATGCGCTTATTAAAACAACGATTTCGTGCATCGTAAATAAAAGCGCATGACATCAGAGTAAACGTAGCAGGATAACGAAAACACATACAATACTAATATATATATGGTGGCCCCATTAGTAGGGCTAAGTAAAAATACTTTCTATGCATGCCGGCCGGTACTAAACACCCTGCTAAGGGCAACGTCACGTCCGTATATCGGACAACAAGTTGGTTTGTTCTGGTAATCCGTTCCGCTCGCCGTGACCCATAAGAGTGCATCACCGCTCAATTGTCCTAGACAAAGAGGGTTAAGTGGGCCTCCTTGGAAGATCCACTGGCAACTGGAAAGACTCCGGGCTATCGTCGGGATAACCATACTTAGCCAGGACCGCCACAACACGATAGGCGCTACCATACCAATCTCATGTGGGTACACCTGCGTCCAGTATATCCCCAAGGTCTCTTAGACCTTCCCTTCCGTTTTCCGCACACGCACTCGGTGCACCAACCTCGTATGCCTCTCGACATACGGCTTGCCACATGGCATCAAATGCATATGCTATGCAGGTCATCCAACTCTCTTGAGCTGATATCGCAACACATGCAAACTTGCTCTTAGCAACATGAGCTCCAAGCTCCATAGGTACACATACGAGCTCCAAGCTCCCATTATGACCTTATGAGGTCCAAGCACCACTATACCTCGATCTCAATTACCGGCATAAACATTCACCACGGTGTCAACGCCCTAATCATGCTAAACCTCCGAATCTCATACATATACACATTTCCAGATTTAATGCAACAGTCATCATTTATCAACATGCTCCATAAAGCAATAAGCAACATACATACCAAAATGCCATTATCATAAACATATCATGCATCTCCTGCAAAAAACAAATATCATAAATAGCAAGTACGCATATATCAACAAAGAGCACATATCATCATGCATCACAAATCTGCTAACTTAGGGTGTCAAATACAACGGTGATAGCCCAAAGTAGGTTAAACCTAGGGTTTAGGTACTTTATCAGGGCCCAACCTTACGTCGGGTTATGGGTTCCCCTATACACATTAAACACACAATACAGCTATATGAACTACTCTTGCCTCCCCGACGTGTGTAACTTTTTCTCCCCACCAGATAGCGAATATGGTGATAATCACGAACACAACGAGCACTCCTTTGGTCCTCTCCTTGCCTCATAGCTGCAGCCCACCTGCTCCAATGGGTTCCGCACGCAACTTCCAAACTTGCCCTAATCACGGAAATAACACGTATAATATATCATTAACCCTAATACAAAGTTAAAACCATGAAAAGAAGCTTAAACCAAAAGAGGACATTGTATAGGTACAATGTTGGTAGATACGGAACCTTAGCTTACCCTCGTCAAACCACAAAAGCAAACCGGTAGAATTGGAGTAGGAGTCGTGCAAATCACGAAAACACGATCGGAATTGGGATCAGACGAACGAACGGATCATAGACTTAAATCAAACTCAAAGTTGCCTGTGGACCTTCTCACGAACTCTTTGTATTAGTTTGAGGACTGTAAAACTCGTGCAAGTGTAAAAATGGCACCTGTTTATGGACGTAAAACTCTGTTGTCTACGCTTTAGCGTTCTGGAACTCCACGCTTTAGTGTTCCAATGCTTGAGCGTTGGCTTCCTTAACGCTTGAGCGTTGACGTTTCCACACCGCCAAGGCACGCCCATCACGTGTCAGCCGTGATGCATAACCGACACATGTCACTTTACGTCCCATCACTGCCAGTCACTGGTCAGAGAGTCCACGCTTGAGCATCCAAAGCTCTCCACGCTAGAGCGTTAGCACGCTAGAGCGTTAGCACGCTTGAGCGTTACACTGGTTCACGCTTGAGCGTTCTGCTCTTGATCCTTTGTCCCTCATCCTTTTCTCATACATTACATTTCCACTCTTAACATACTCTCCAAACACACTTCCAAGCCATGACAGTAATCATTAGCAAGCATATACATATTCAATCTAGGCCATCTTTCTCAATTAAGGTTTCCGAAAACTGGGATGTTACATTGTGAGATCGATCTAACACAAAAACGGACTCACGAAAATTGAACCTAATTTGAGAGTTTTTGGAAATTAGGAATTTAAGAATCATACAAAAATGAAATTTAGAGGAGAGTGAAAAGGTAAATGACAAGAAAGAAGGTGAGTGTGAAAACTTACGGTGGATGTTGACTCTGTGCGATACAGTGAGCGATGCCTCGTGTTTGGGTGGTCCAGAGGCTGATCAAGAATATTACTTGACCTCTATATGTGCTGGTCATGTGAAAAAAAATTAGATAGTGGGCTGACCCGTAAAAGCCAGAAAGAGAAAAGACCCAATTAGATAGTGCGTTCTAATGTTTTAATTCTAAGAAACATCCTCAGATGAGTAAATCTAACAAGACAGGACCCAAAAAGATATGGGTACCTAAAGCACTAATCATTCCTGTTGCAGATATCCTTAATAAGACAAAGAAAACACCCGTCATGGTATCTGGACAGTGGCTGCTCAAGACACATGACTGGAGAAAGGTCTATATTCCAAGACCTCCAACATAAAAACGGCGGACATGTTACCTTTGGAGGTAACCAGAAAGGAAGAGTGGTCGGAGTAGGTAAAATTGGTGGTAAACCTCATCTACCCTCTATATCTATTGTTTTATTGGTTGAAGGATTAAGATATAATTTACTTAGCATAAGTCAGTTATGTGATAGTGGATGTATTGTCTCCTTTAGCAAAGATGCTTGCATAGTCAAAGACAATAATGGCAAATGTCTCTTTTCTGATCAAAGGCAACAGAATCTTTATAAGATTGAACTTGCTGAACTTTCAGATCAAAATGTAAAATGCTCTGTGTCTAAGGAAGACGAAAGATGGCTATGGCATAAGAAACTAGGACATGTGAGTATGAAAATTATTTCAAATCTAAAGAACCACAACCTCGTAAGAGGATTATCTGATATCTCTTTTTAAAAAGGATATCTTGTGTGATGCATATCAAAAGGGAAAACAAGTAAAATCTAGTTTCAAACCAAACAATCTGGTATCTTTCTCTGGACCCTTGCAAATGTTACATATGGATCTATTTGGACCAGTAAGTGTTGCTAGCCTAGGTAGAACGAACTATGGTTTTGTCATAGTCGATGACTATTCTAGATTTACATGGGTAATCTTCCTAATCCACAAGGATGAGTCCTTCACAATGTTCTCAATTTTCTGTAAAAGGGTACAAAACGAGCAAGGTTTCTGTATCTCTGCCATCAGAAGTGATCATGGAGGAGAATTCGATAATGAGCTATTTAAAATGTTCTGTGTAACATCCCAATTTTTTGTAACTCTAATCAAGTTGATTAATCTCGATTAGGGCTTTGCTTGATTGTGTGGCTTGTTTGGTATTAGTTTAAGGCCTAGTTGGAAGCTTAGGAATAGGCTTGAATCAGGTTGGAAGTACCTAAGGTGTAACATAAGAAACTGGGAAAATCAGGAGTTTGGAAGGCTCTTCCCAGCTGAGTAGCACGCTCAAGCGTGGGAAGAGTGCATACTCAACTGTTCAACCGTTTGGACGTTGTCATGTTGCACGCTCAAGCATGCTGAGTGCGTTTGCCAGCTGGTGTGAGTTCTGACGCGTGTACGACACGTGTCAGGCCAGGGAGAAGGCAGAGTGGACGAGGCTCCATGCTCAAACGCTGGCGCGCTCAAGAGTGTAAGTTTCCCACACTTAAGCATTGGCAGTGGATCGCGTTGGTGGAGTTTTCCTTTCTTCCTCATTTGTGCTCGAAACTCTTAAGTTTTTCCGGAGCTTTTCCAGTTATTAGAGAGAGAAACAGAGCTTGAGAGTGAGAAGTTGAGGTTTAAGGAAGATTGGAGCTTCGGATCGAGATTTCGACAACACCATTGCGATCGTGACAAAGTTTTCCACGTCTACGATTGATTGATTTCTCGATTCGCTTAAGGTAAACTCGATCCCTAACATGCGATCTTCGTGTTCTTCGTGTTTCTTGGAGTTTTGACCTTTTCTCTTGAGCTTCGAGGTTGCCCTAGGGCTAACATTATTACATATGTCTTATCCTCGTGATTAGGGCAAAGTTCGTGCTCGTGATTGTGCAAGTTTTGGAAGTTGTGGCCACGGCTAGGGAGCTTCTTGGTGGCTGTTTTTCACGTTCGTGGCTGCGTGTGGTGGTGAACCGGTGATCGCATTGAAGTTTGCACCATTGTTTAGGTGTGGGGAGGGAAGGCAAGAGTAGCGTAGTTGTTGATTTTGTTATGTGTAGGGGAACCCTAAACCTACTAGAGGTTGAGCCCCGATAAAGTACCTAAACCCTAGGTATAGCTTACTTTGGGCTATCATCGCTAAGTTTGAACCCTAGGTTAGATAACTGTTGATCGAGGATGAAGTGTGTTGTATGATGCTATGTTGATGAATGCGATAATTGCTATCTGTCTACGTGCCTATATGTTACTTGGCTTATTGATACTCTATGCCTGTTGTGTAGTGTTGTTATTATTGGTGCATCTGTTGTTATGCTATGGCTGTATGCCTGAGTATGCTGTTGAGTGGTTGTGAGCCTTGTGTGATCGAGTTGATACCGCGGATGGTTTCGCTGAGATATATTGTGTTGTGTTGGTTGAGTTGGGGTTGTGGCTTGCAGACGCATGGCGTCGTGGTGGTGGCCATGTTGATGCGTGGCATCGTGTGTTGGATTGTTGTTGAGCATTTAGGCGTGAGGATCTGGTATCATCTCGTTGAGGTTGTTTGCTGCATATCATATAGGTCAACTAGCAGGGTCGTATGACAGGTAGTATGGGCTGCCAATGTCATGCGAGGTTAGTTGTACCTGAGTTCGGGTATGGAGAGCGGAAGGGGCAGTCAAGTTACCTTGGGGATGTTGCTGGTCTCGGGAATAATCTACAGTGACGGATGGGGTTTCTCCTATCATGTTGTGATGCCCGATCTAGACCGGTTTTCCCAGCTAATCCCTAAGCTTTCAAAGTTCCAGGCTAATGTTCCAAGGCGACCAAGACACCCCGGTCCCGGGCTCAGGAGAGGGATGCACTCTTATTGGTCACGTCGAGCGGTTCGATTTCTTGGACAAGCTAACTCCTGTTCCGGTGTGGAACTTTGTGCTGTGAGATTCAGCCGACATGCTGCATGGGATTAGTATCCCGACTTAGAGGTTGATCGGAGTGAGAGATTTATGGAGATGGATGATTGTTGCATGCGGTGACTTGATATATGTTTGGAGGTCTAAAATATCTGTTGTATTTGTCATATATGTTACACATGCTACCTGTTATCTATTGCTATGTTACTGTTGTCATTCCGATTTTCATGGCACCATATTCTTATCTCCCTGCTATTTCTTTATTTGTGGTTGTTTCCAATTCTTCGATCGTGTGAAGACGACGAGCCTACTGCTTTTGAAGATGGACCGAGGATGCACATGTTGGGGGAGTTAGAGATCATCTGTCACGATATTCGGGGTTGGCGTGTGGACCCTCTACGCTTCTGATGGTCTACACAGGGCCGATCAGTCCGTTGTTCAAAGGTGGGGCTTCACACCGTGAGGACATCGTTGGGCCTTACAGAGTTACATAGTTCTTACTGTTCACCCAGATGTGGCATCCGCTGAGACGCCATGAGAGGGATTACATGTGGGCGGCACCAGCGACATCACATGTATCCAGCCGGAGAGGGTTCGTGCTATGAGGCTAGCGGAAGAGGACCGAGCAGTATGTGAGGTTCTACAGGTGATGTCGGGTGGTGGTGTCCAGCTCTTCCTTTGAGTACGAGCCTCTGCAGGTTTACCGGCGTACTCATGGAGAGGGCCATGGTAGTTCTGGGTATCCGCACTGCTGATGCTGGGATACGGCCAGTGCATCTAGGGTGCGAGCTGAGTGCTTTTCATGTATTTTTTAGTGATGGGTGTGGGTAGAGCTGTGAGCTATGAAACCTTTTTCCTTTTGATTGTAAATGTCTTTATCTTTCAGTTTTAATGTCTTTGGGATTGTATATATACAGTACTATAGTGCCCTACTGATGGGGCTACCATTACGCATGTTTTATGTATAAAATTTATCTTATATCTGTGTTTTACTCTGATTGTTTTTACCTTTCCGTATGAGTTTGTATGTTTACCGTGTTTTCTTTCGCTACGCTTCTTGAATAACGCGCTAACGTTATAATACGATTAAGGTATAGTTAATGATATAAGTTTGGGACTAATGGGATTATCCTAAGTAAGTGAGGTTGTCTCATTTTGGTGGTATCAGAGCAGTTTGGTTTTCTAACGAACCGTGGGGCTATTGGTACAGCTCAGTCCGGTTAGAACAACGAACTGAGAACCGCGAACTATGAGGTTTAAGACATGTACTGGCTTTGATGGTTGATACCCGAGTTGTATCAACTAAGTCTAGAATTGGGTAGAGTGATGCGCAAGTTATCAAAGTGTGATAACTGTTTTGTTCATAAGGCATATAATATGTTTAACTGTTAAGTGCTATTGTATGTCTTATGAATCGGAACTAATGGCTCCTTTTTACAGGAAGCTAAACGGCTCGCGGACGTGGCAGAGGAGGAGGTAGGCCGGCTGCTACCGGAGATAACAACAACAACAATGAGGACCACTCTGGTACTGGACGTGGTAGAGATACATCAGAAGTGATGAGAGCTATGAGGGATCTAGCTACTGCAATGCTATAGCAGACACAACAAATAGCACGGTTTATGCAGCGATAGGAGGAATGAGAAGTCACGCAGAATTAGCTGCATCCGGTTAGGGGAGACGAGGCCGTGGACACGGGTCTCAGTGCTTTTATGAATGGAAACCCTCCTCAATTCCATTGAGAGTATAATCCCGAAGCAACGGAGATGTGGCCACAAGAGGTGGAGAAAATGTTTATGGCTATTCACTGCCGAGAGGATCGAAAAGTGACTTATGCTGCGTTTATGCTAGTAGGAGTAGCGGAAGCTTGGTGGAAAAACAAGCTAAGGTTATTGGAAGCCGAGGTAAAGATCATCACCTAGGAGCTATTAAGGAGAGCTTCTTGGAAAAATACTTCCCGAGGAGCGTAAGGCAAAAGAAAGAGAAAGAGTTTCTGATTTTGAAGCAGGAACAAATGTCGGTTGGAGAGTACGCAATGCGGTTTGAGGTATTGCTGAAGTTTTCACAATTCTACCAGGTCCATCCAGATGATGACTGGGTCTGTAGAAGGTTTGAATACGGGTTGAGGCCCGAATTGAAAAGGTTGATGCTACCTTTTGGCATCACGTCATTCCAAGAGCTCGTTGAGAAATGCACAGTCTTAGAAGGGCATGACAAAACAGGGACAGCCCAACCGCAAGCTAGAAGCGGTGGACCAATCCGAAGCACCAGTCAGAGGGGAAGGAAAGGAAGACTCCAATAGAGAGCGGGGCCTTATGATCACCAAGCCCAACACAATATCAATCATGGAGGCAATAGCTCAATTCAGGGTCAACAAGGAATTCAAACATGCTTCCAATGCGGGGGATCACATTTGATCAAGTGTTGTCCAAGGACCCAATATATCAGGTGCTTCAACTGCAACTAGATGGGTCATTTTGCTTCAGATTACAAACCCGAAGTTAGCAGAAAAGCTCAGTTTCAACAACACACTGCGGGAGAGCTTAGAGTAGTGGTGGGAGATCACAGGTGGCTAGTCAGCAAAGCCGACCACAAACCACTAGAAGAGTGTTTTCTGTCAGGGGATCTGAAACCTCTCGATGCCCTAATCTAATATAAGGTAAATGTTTAGTCTCAGGTAAACTTTTATCTATTTTATTTGATTCAGGGGCTACTCATTCATTTATATCCATAGAGTGCATGGATCATCTAGGGTTACCTGTTTCTTCGCTACCATATGACCTTACTGTTTCTACGCCAACGAGTGAATCCTTGACCACACTGTTCGTATGCCTAAATTTCCCTATCGTAATAGAAAACTGAACTTTTCATGTGGACCTCGTCTGTTTGCCTATGCAACAGATAGACGTTATCCTAGGCATGGACTGGCTTTCGGCCAACAATGTTGTGTTAGACTGTTCAAACAAAACCCTTCATTTCTCAGAGCGATCTGGATTGATGTCTGCCAACGAGAGTATTCTGACGGATGGACGATCGAAGGAGTGTGTGGTGTTGTTCTCTTTGGAAGCCAAGGAAACTCCTAGTGTGGGAGCTTGGCCTGTTGTGCGAGAGTTTCCTGAAGTTTTTCCCGATGATGTTCCCAGACTGCCACCGGAGAGAGAGGTGGAGTTTATTATAGACCTTGTATCGGGTACTGGGCCTATTTCGATAGCGCCGTATCGGATGTCTCCAGTTGATATGGCGGAGCTTAAGAAACAGTTGGACGAGATGCTAGGCAAAGAGTTCATTAGACCTAGTGCATCTCCGTTGGGAGCACCAGTGTTGTTTGTGAAGAAGAAGGATGAAAGCTCGAGGCTATGTGCGGACTATCGTCAGCTGAATAAAGTGATGATAAAGAACAAGTACCCGCTGCCGAGGATATACGATTTGATGGACCAGTTGAAGGGAGCAGTTGTGTTTTCCAAGATCGATCTGCGATCTGGTTACCATCAAATCCGAGAAAGGAAGGAGAATGTACCGAAGACTACTTTTTGGAGTCGGTATGGTGAGTACTTAGTTATGCCATACTGGTTCATGGATTATATGAACAGGATCTTCTGACCATTCCTAGACAAGTTTGTCGTTGTGTTCATCGATGACATTCTTATTTACTCTTCGAGTAAAGAGGAACACCAAGAGCATCTTCGTGCGGTGCTGCAAGTGTTAAAGGACCAATAGTTGTATACTAAGCTGTCGAAGTGCGAGTTTTGGTTAGAGGAAGTGCAGTTCTTAGGCCATGTGGTCAGTAAGGACGGAATCGCAGTAGATCCTGCGAAGGTCAAGGCTGTAGTGAGTTGGGAAAGCCCCAAGTTTGTAAGCGAGGTGAGAAGCTTTCTTGGTTTAGCGGGCTACTATCGTAGGTTTATAGAAGGATTCTCAAAGATTGCATTGCCTATGACGCAGTTAATGAGAAAGGGGAAGCCGTTCGAGTGGTCAGAGGCCTACGAGCAGAGTTTTCAAGAGCTGAAGAAGAGGTTGACCACATCGCGAGTGTTGGTTTTGCCAGATTCATTAAGAAGATTTAATGTATACAGAGTTCAAGAAAGGTACTGATCGAATCTTGAAGTTTGGAGACAGGATATGTGTGCCCAAGGATAGTAAAGTTAGGAACATGATCTTGGAAGAAGCATACAAGAGCAAGCTGAGTTTTCATCCCGGATCTACAAAGATGTACCAGGACCTAAAGGGAATGTTTTGGTGGCTTGGGATGAAGAAGAAAGTAGCAGAATATGTCCAATCCTGTCTGGTGTGTGCAAAGATTGAACACCAAAAACCAGCAGGGTTATTGCAATCGCTGGATGTCCCAAAATGGAAATAGGATAGCATTGCAATGGATTTTGTTTCCGGACTACCAAGAACGCAAAAGAGGTGCGATGCAATTTGGGTAATCGTTGACAGGCTTACGAAATGTGCTCATTTCTTGCCGATCAACCAAAGGTATTTTTTGGAAATATTAACCCAGATTTACATCAAAGAAGTGGTGAGATTACATGGAGTACCTTAGAGTATCATTTCGGACAGGGATCCGAGATTTACTTCCAGGTTTTGGCAGAGTTTAAATGGTGCATTGGGAACGAAGCTCAAAATGAGTTCAGCTTATCATCCGCAGACGGATGGTCAGTCTGAAAGGACGAGTCAATCATTGGAGGATCTTTTACGAGCATGTGTGTTGGAAAACACTAGAAATTGGGACGAATTCCTTCCACAGATTGAGTTCACGTACAATAATAATTTCCACTCAAGTATTGGCATGGCGCCATACGAGGCACTGTATGGACGAAAGTGCAGAACACCGCTCTGCTGGTATGAAACCGGGGAGAATCAGTTGATAGGACCAGACATAGTGCAGCGAACGACGGAGCAAGTTAGGAAAATTCGAGAAAGGATGAAAGTCGCACGAGATCGACAGAAGAGCTACAGTGACAAGAGGAGGAGACCTTTGCAGTTCCAGGAAGGCAGTCATATCTTTATGAGAGTCACTCCAAGAACTGGAATCGGCAAGGCAATCAAATCTAGAAAGCTTACACCTAGATTCATTGGACCATTTCAAATTATTCGCCGAATTGATCCAGTTGCCTACCAAATTGCTTTACCTACCAACCTATCCAATATTCATAATGTATTCCATGTATCCCAACTCAGAAAATACCATCCTGATCCATCACACGCGATAGAGCCTAAATCAATCTAGATAAGGGAAAACTTAGAACACGAAGCATTGCCTATACGGATTGAAGACACGAGGGTGAAAGAACTCCGCGGAAAGCAGATTCCCTTAGTCAAGGTCATATGGGATGCTACAACAGGAGATGCAATCTGGGAACGCGAAGAAGATATGCAGCAGCGATATCCACATCTATTCTAAGGTACGGCGAATTTCGAGGAAAAATTCTTTTTAAGGGGTGTAGTAATGTAACACCTTTTTTTTTTAAAGCTTTCTGATTTTAATTAATCAGTATTTGTGTGTTTGTATTTTATTGAAGGGTCTAGAGAGTGAAATAAATTAATCTGAGACCATAGTCACACTCTACGCTATCGTAGGAAGCTATGGTTAAATTTTGGGTCGAAAACTCAGACGGAGCCCGGTCTGCGATTTTCACTGACAGTAGTGTTTTACTACTATCAAGACCTAATTTGGACCCTTGAACAAGACATTTAGTCTTAGAATCACGTTTCCTACATTTTCGAAAAAATGTGTCCTGACCTTCGAAAATGAAAATAATAATAAAATATTCGGACAAATACTCAAACTGGGAGACGATTGGAGCTGTGAAGGGATTTAGCGGGACCCACTAATGGAAAAACTTGATGTCACATCAAGTCACATTATCTCGGGAAACGTGTCATGACTCGCCACTATCATAATGATAAACGAAAATATCTGGACGTGAAAAGACCAAAATGCCCCTGGTCTTTTTCCTAAAGGACGTTTACGTCCCTAAAATATCTAAATTTTTATGACCTCACCCTCACTCTCTCTCTTCAATTTCAGGCCCCTTTCTCCCTCTCTTCTTCACTTTCTTCTTCTTCTTTCTTTTTCTTCTTCTCCTCCATTTCTTCATCTTTCTTCATCATTTTTTCTTCATTTTCTCTTAAGATCTTCAAAGAAGTTGTGAAGCAAAGTTGATCCTTTGCTCATCCTTAACATCAAGGAGGTATGAACTTCATCCTTGAGCTCTTAAACTTCATGTTTCCTCCATTGATTCATGCATTTTCAAGCTTTTCCAACTTTGAAGCTTAAACTTCAAAAATCTCTAGAAAATTGTAGAAAAATCCTTTTAATGCCAAACCAATTTCTATAATCTAGTTTCATCCTCTACTATCATAATCCAAGAGCATGAAATCAAATAATCTTCCTAGCCTATTTATTTTGGAGAGGCCGAACCTCGCTCTATTTTGGGGAAAAATGGATTTTGTTTCAATTTTTGTGAAATGATTCTTGATTTCACCTATTTCATTCCCTAATCATGTAATCCAAGTGCTTTGGAAACCAAATCAAGCTCTCACCTATTTTTCATGGTGATGGCCGAAACCCTAAGTTTTTGGTTTAAGGGGTTTTGGTTCAAATCTTTCATAATTGATCATGGATTATGTCTTAGGTATGCTTAAGGATCATTGATCCAAGAGTTGGTAGAATTTCAACATCCCTAGCCTATTTAACTAAATAGCGGCAGCTGCCTAGTCCTAGGAATTAGGAAAGTTTTTAATTAACTGTATTAATTTTTGGTTGTGTTTTGTGGTATAGAATCGGACAGGACTCGAATGTTCGACCGCGCACCTGAGTTACAGTTGCGGAGTCGTAGCCGGAGCAGCACATGAGAATCATTAAGGTGGGGAGAAAGAACTGATATCGTCGAGAAGGAAAGCCTAGTATAGATTATATATACGTGTATAGGGAAACCCTAAAACCCTACTAGAGGTTGGGCCCTGAATAAAGTGTCTGGACCCTAGGTGTATGTACTTTTGGGCAATCACCACTAAGATGATAATTTCAGTGATGTGATAGATTGAGGTTGATGTGTTGAATTATTTAATTGACTATCTGTTTACCTGTTATGTTGAACTGTTTGTGTGATTTACTATTATCCGGCTTTATGATGATCTCTGTACTGGTGAAATTACTGTTGTAAAATTCTGTTGTGATTTGGCTAATTGAGTGTTGATGAGAGTATGGTGAGTGATGATGTTCTTCGGGTTGATACTGTTGTGGTCCCGACCATGGAGATGTGGCTCGTAGACGCAAGGCGTCGTGATGCTGATATTGATGCTGATGTTGATGTTGATGATGATGTTAATGTTGATGTTGATATGATGCAGTGTATCGTGGTCGTGGCCGAGTGCTTAGGTGTGAGGTCCCGGTATCAACCTGCGATGGATGTTTGTTGCATAGCATATCATTTCATGCCACAACATATTTCTCCCAAAGGGGGCTGTCCAATTGGGGACGTGATGTTTTTAATCCTGAGGCGAGATGTCCAATGGGGGACATGATGTGATGTTATCCCGATAGGGATGTCCAACTGGGGACGTGATGTATCGGCCGACATACATATAGGGAAGTCAGCATATACATAGGGACTAGTATCCCTCTTATAGGTTTATCTGAGAGAATGACTTTTGAGATGATTGTGGCTTATGACATAAGAGATGGGTGATGTTGTGTTGTATAGTTTATATGTGTTGTGTGATGCATGTATATATATGTTGTACTGATGCCCCTCTCCCATATTGATGATATATGTTTCTTATCTCCCGCTATTTTCTGTATGTGTTACTTTTATTTTATGGGAAGACCCCATGGAGGAACCGCTTACTGAGGAGCTGGACGGCATTCCGTATGAGCCCAATGCTGGTGGACGAGCCCAGGATCCTAACCTCGAGAGGTTAGGAAGTGATCGCGGTTAGCCAGAGAATGGTCTCTCGGCCTATTTTCCTACTTTCATTTTGGTTTGTATTAATTCACTCTGTATGTATACTTTAATACTGTAGCCCTACTGATGGGGCAAGCAATGTATGTGATATATTTCTGTATATTTTAAAGATGTGTACTCTGAGGTGTTGCATGCCGTAATTTGTTTTGCTTCCGCGCTTAATTTTTCGCTTCGCTTCGTATTATTAAGGCGCGCTAACGATTATAATACGATTAAGGTTAGTTAATATCTTAAGTTCTCCAGTGGGACGATGGGTCGTCTCACTAAACATTACAAGATTGAGTGATTGGGAGAACATTGTCTGTGTTATCTCAGCCCACTGTGCCACATCCAAAGATTGCAATCATTTTAACGGCTCATGCCAAACGCTCTTTACCCAAATCATGATTTGTCCGGTGTCCAGTCAGGACGTCAACATTTTTCGACAGGTCATCCACGACACAGAGGAGCTACTCTCTGGCCACATGTGGTCTCCCCAACCCCAACGTCCTCAAGATCTCCACGATCGTCACCTCCAACAATCGTACCCGCACAAAAGTGTACGCTCAACTCTCGGGCACAACGCCCAACTCATGTACAGATGCTTATGCATGTCAAGAAAATGCCACAACACAACACGTACTACTCCATTACTGTAGTACCACATTTATCTCTTCATACCCCACAGGGCACCTCTACGCGACCCACTTTCACATGACTTGCCATCAGTCGCCCGTCCTTGGTTACGTTCCTTGCAACCACGTACCACCTCATCGTTCGTAGCACGATGTTCGTGTCTTATGATATATATATTAGTCCATAACTTAGATGTATTATGGAGGACAGGATCCACAAGGATTCCCTTCATCAATCTTCTCACTTGTCTATCAAACGAACATTACTTACTCTTTATAAGTAACTCGTAGTGATTACGCTTTATGGATTCCTTAGATGACCTAAATCATCAAGGGTGTGGATCATGATTTTGTCATGACCACTAGATATTAATACATGTCTTTTACTAAATCTTTGTGAGTCCATTATGGAGCTCATTGGATACTTCTTAGGAGATAACACGCGTTTATACTATTATAGTAAAAAGCTTCAAAGTACTATCCTTATAGCAAAGTAGTTGATGAAATCTCCTTTATTAAGTATAGTTTGAAAAACTCTATTCAAGTGTCCATAAGGCGTCTCATTTAATTTAAAACTCTTTTGAATTGGTTTCCTAGTTCTATTACTTAGTGTAAAAGGAATATACTTCTTATTTGAAATCACCATTTTGTTTTCAAATGAACAATAACTTATATAATATTGGAAATTTCAAAAGTAATAGTGGTATACAACTCTTGTTTTTAAAGAAAAGCTTTGTAAGAATCCTATCTTCTCAAAGAAGACTTACTAACCAAGAATCCTTGAAAAACCATCTTGACTAACTATGAAACTCTTGGTTCTTAGAAATATTTTCTTCAACAACAACTTATTAAAATAAGTGGTTGATCAGCATCAAACCAACATATTCTTAAAATAATTTTCACATGCAGTCAAAACACTTATTTCACAACACATGGTCCTTTGGGACCAAAACTTGATTTCTTTGGAAACCTCTTCAAATATATGACTCTTATACTTTAGTATGAACTAATTAAACCCCTTAACATTAACATTTTAAGGTCCTAACCCTATATTACATAGCAAGGCCGAAAGCCCTAAGTAAAAAGGGTAGGCTTTCTTTTATTTATCTTGCCTAGTTGGAACCATTTTAAGTTCATTGAACCATTACTTGAACATGGAAGCTTTGGCTTCCCTCATCATACACTACAAGGCCGAATCTTACACATCCATATTCAACCAAAATAAAGCCATTCAACAATAACCAAGTGACTAGAAAAAAATCATGCTAACACATAAACATATTATCAAGGCAACTTAGAACATAAACAAGTTCAACATTCTAAAATCCTATCCTTAGGTATTTGGACCTAAGAATAGTTTTTAACCATACCAAAATAATTTTCTACAAGCACAATCATCATATCAACATCACAACATAAAACAAAATGACAACAAAGTAATGAACTTTTTATGAGGAAACCTTAAATCTAGGGTTTTCCTTCAACAAATTAGGAGGCCTTTATCACCCCCATTAAAGTGTGATATGTTTCAGTCCCCCATTACCTCTTTGAAGCTCCTTAGAAGAAAATGAAGAGAAACTTGGTCACCAAAATCAAGCTCAAAACTGTGGCCTATAGAGAAGGAAAATAGGACCATGAAATTTGATTTCTCATTAATATGATCAAGGTAAAACAAAGGCACATCTAAAGAGTAAGAATGTAGGAGGAACAAGGTTATAAACTAACTCTTAAGAAAGTATAAAACAACTTCAAGAAGCTTGAAACCTTCTAGAATGATTCTTGAATAACTTTTAGTAAACAACTTCAAATGAAGAAATTCAAAAGATGAAAGTTGTTTAGATGGATGAGATGAACAAGAATATGTAGTCAAAATGATGAAATAATATGGGTAAGGTTACTTACCAAGCTTGGCTGAATGCTAGAGGAGAGGTGAGAGAAGAGAGAAAACTTTGAACTTTGGGGTTTGAGTGAGAAATGAATGGAATAGTGTGATGAGGTGTTCTCCCCTCTACGTGGCCGAATAGTCCACCTCGTGGACTCCAAATTTTCATTCAATTTTGGTCATAAAGAATGGAAGGCCAAGATGCAAAGAGATAGGTGTGTTGTTGCTTAAGGAGAGCTTAAGGACAAGATTAACCAAAAATGGCTAAAACACTTTTTCCATTAAGAGTTAGTGTCATAAACCTTCTTGGATATGATAAAAGGAAGATCTTGGCTCTTCCCAAGTCAAAATGGACGAATGGCCTATCCAAATATAACTAGGATAGTTACATTTTTCCATTTGGTTAGGAATAAAGTGATTAGGGTTTTTACCAAAAATGGATAATTGGTTTTTACTACTTTTGGTAAATTTTTGGATTTTAAGAAAGCTAATTCTCTTCATTAGTAATAAATAACAAGGTAATGGAAAATTTATTTCAACATTACATTCCACTCAATTCCTCGTTTCCCAACCTCCGGCACATAAAACGAGAAATTACTTAATACCGATCAAAACAGAACTTTTATCGGTTTTCGTCTCATAAAAACAAAAGAAAACTTCACCACAACATAACCATGGATATAAACCATCATATAAACATCCACATATATATAAATGAAGTCATATCAAACACAAGATAGCAATCACAATGTAATGATGATTATAACCGGTTACAGGAAAACGGGGGTGCTACACAAAACATCTTTTGCAGCTTTGCAATCAATTTGAAGTAAAAATGTTTGGTTTATCAAGTCATCTTGAAATTTTGTGATACATAGCAGTATAGCTAAAATTTCTTTTTTAATAGTGCTATATTTTATTTGAGATTCAATCCAAACTCCTGTTTGAAAACGGACAAGCTGTTCGGCACTGGAATTTGGGAGAACTTGAAGGAGGATACCTCCATACCCTAACTCAGAGGCATCAGTTTGAGCAATTAATTTGGCATCTGGGTGAGGAATACTTAGACACGGGAGGGACTTAACTATACTCTTTAGTTCTTGGACTAACTGACTTAATTGAGAAGACCATGGCTTAGGATTTGAGGTTTTCCGAAGTCTGCTAAACAAGGGCTTGCATTTGACTCTTATATTGGGAATAAAATTTGACACATAATTCAGACATCCTAAGAATCTTTGCAATTGTTTTTTATCTTTTAACTCATCTGGGAATTTATCTGCAAAAGCTATACTTCTGCTAATTGGGGGTGACAATTCCTTGGTAAATTTCATGACCTAGGAATCTTACTCTTGTTTAAAATAATTTTATTTTCTTGGCAGACACCACCATTCCATTTTTCTTAATGGTGTCTTTGAAGGTTCTTAAATGCTTGAAGTGTTGATCTATCGAATTCGAAAAGATTAACACATCATCAATGTAAACTATTGCAAAATCAGAATAGGGGTTTATTATGTTATTCATTATATTTTGAAACTCAGAAGGAGCAATTTTTAATCCCATGGACATTACATTCCATTCGTAATGTCCAAATGGTACTGTGAATGCTGTTTTATATTTATCTTCTTCAGCTAACTTAATTTGATAAAATCCTGACTTCATATCGTACTTAGAAAAGATTACAGCGTCGTATAATAATTTTATTAAATCTTTTTTATTTGGGATTGGATATCTAATCCATTTTAAAACTTTATTTAATGGTTTATAATTTATCACCATGCGTGGTTCTCCACGCTTTATTTCTGCTTGATTTTGAACATAGAAGGCGGCGCAACTCCAAGGGGACTTGCTAGGCCTAATTAATCCTTTATCTAAAAGACTTTGAATATATTTTCTGCAATATTTAAGATTTTCTTTATTCACTTGAATTGGACGAGCTTTGGTACGGATTTTAGTTTCATGAAATCCCTTTTCATAAGGTAGAGTTACCATATGAGTTTTTCTTTGCCAAAAGGCATTAGGGACTTTAGAACAAACTTCTTGTTCGAATTCCTTTTGTCACTTACTTATTTATTCTTTCATTAAAGAGTTACTTAATTGGTCTTCTATTTTCTTATAAAGAATTTCCCTTTTCAAGAAATTTATTCGGTTTTCTTTCTTCGTAATAACTCGATGAAATTCTTTTCATTTATATGATGAATCTCTTTCTGCTTTATTGAGTGGATAAATTCAAATAGAATTGATTGACCATTTCTTTTGATTTGGAATCCTTTTTTGCATATGGTTATTGGGTATAAACGAGTTAAAAAAGGGATTCCTAAAATTATTTGTTCATTAGTGTCTTTTACCAAAATAAAAGAATTTGGGAAACAAACTCCTTTATTACATATCTCTGCTTTAGACAGTTTATATTGAATATTTAATCTTTGATTATTTGCTGTAAATAATTTTTGAACAGTTTTTTCGTAATATTAGGTAGGAATTCATCCTTCTTGAATGCAGTTCAAATATGCTTCTGAGTCTATTAAGGCAATAAACTCTTTGTGAAAGGATTTTTCTATTTTTAAATTTATTTTAACAAGCCATTTTTGTTGATGATTTTTAATGTGAAATAAGAAATCTTCGGGAGTCTTTGGGGAAGAAAGTGGGGGTAATTCTTCGCGGGTTTCTTCTTTGTTATCAGAGGAAGAAGATGACTTATTTGAAGAGTTAGATGACTTAGTCCTTTTTCCCGGGGTATTTGAAAAATTTTGGTACAAAATTTTTAAATCGTGTTTTAATTGAGTTACTTGTAGTTTAAAATAATTTTATTTTCTTGGCAGACACCACAAAACTCTCGCGAGTTCGGTACATCTCGTATGGGGACCTTGTCCGCAGACGGATGCCGATGCGTCGTCTCAGGTTGACGACTGCGTGGTGTATCCTACCACTACATCAGGTGCTGACCATGTCCAGGAACATGACCATACTCTCCAAACTCAAGCTTGCGCCTGGCTTGGTTGGTACCAGGCGTAGAGTACCGCCCGGGATCCCAGTCCTCATCAGGATTGGCGGTTCTGTCGGTATATTTGGTACGATCAGACTACTTAATTCCTTCAGAGTTGTGGGGTCCACACCCACCTCCTACCGGAGGTTACATGGAAGCATGTGGGTGTGGACCCCACAACCCTGAAGGAATTGAGTGGTCTAATCGTACCAAATATACCGATAGAACCACCAATCCTGATGAGGACTGGGATCCCGGGCGATACTTTACGCCTGGTACCAACCAAGCCAGGCGCAAGCTTGAGTTTGGAGAGTATGGTCATGTTGCTGGACATGGTCAGCAGCTGATGTAGTGGTAGTATACACCACGCAGTCATCAACCTGAGACGACACATCGGCATCCGTCTGCGGACAAGATCCCCATACGAGATGTACCGAACTCACGAGAGTTTGGTGGTGTCCGCCAAGAAAATAAAATTATTTTAAACAAGAAGTAACTCAATTAAAACTCGATTTACAATTTTTGTTCCAAAAATTTTCAAACACCCCGGGAAAAAGGACTAAGTCATTTAATTCTTCAAATAAGTCATCTTCTTCGTCTAATAACAAAGAAGAAACCCGCGAAGAAGTACCCCCACTTTCTTCCCCAAAGACTCTCGAAGATTTCTATTTCACATTAAAACTCATCAACAAAAATGGCATGTTAAAATAAATTTAAAAATAGGAAAATCCTTTCACAAAGAGTTTATTGCCTTAATAGACTCAGGAGCAGATTTGAGCTGCATTCAAGAAGGATTAATTCCTACCCAATATTACGAAAAAACTGTTCAAAAATTATTCACAGCAAATAATCAAAGATTAAATATTCAATATAAACTGTCTAAAGCAGAGATATGTAATAAAGGAGTTTGTTTCCCAAATTCTTTTATTTTGGTAAAAGACACTAGTGAACAAATAATTCTAGAAACCCCTTTTTTAACTCGTTTATAGCCAATAACCATAAGCCAAAAAGGATTGCAAACTAAAAGAAATGGTCAATCAATTCTATTTGAATTTATCCACCCAATAAATCAGAAAGAGATTCATCATATAAATGAAAAGAATTTCATCGAGTTAATTACGAAGAAAGAAAAATGGAATGGTGGTGTCTCCTGTATCCTTGTCAGTGCCATTGGTCAGCCGTAGAGGTGTTCCCTGTAACACCCCGATTTTCTTATTCTTTTAATTAATCAGTATTTAGGTAATTGTATTTTATTGGAGGGTCTAGAAAATGAAATAAATTATTCCGAGACCATAGTTACGCTCTACGCTATCGTAGGAAGCTATGGTTAAATTTTGGTCAAAAACTCAGACGGAGCCCGGTCTGCGTTTTACACTGATAGTATTATTTTACTGCTCAGATGACCTAATTTTGACTCGTGAACGAAACGATTAGGCTTTAAATAAAATTGCGAACTTTATCGGCGATTTTGAAAATTTTAAAATAAATAAGTTTTCACGACTTTCTTGGGGCGAAATACTAAATCGTGAAAGTAACGGGGCTAAAAACGGATGAACATAAAGTCACATCGCCTGGGAAGGCATGCCTGTGACTCATCACTGTCATCATTACGTTTCTGAAAATATCTAGATATTTATGAGATCTTTTGTTGAAATGATAATTTTGTCCCTAAGAGAAATTACTCTTTTGCCATAAAATATCTAAACAAATGGGCCATGGGCCAAAAAGCCCACCAAGGGGGCGGCTACTCATCCTATAAATACCCCTCCCCCTCCTTTGTTTTCTTCACATCTCTCCTTCATCACTTTCTTCAAAGTGCAAGCTTCCTTCTTCACTTTTCTTCAAGCTTCAAGAGGAGCGAGGCTGCGGCTGTGAGGCTGTGCAGAGGAGCAAGAAGTGCTCGTGAGTTCGTGATCGTTGCTACGTTTGCTATCAGGTGGGGGAAAGAACCACAATATCGTCGGGGAGGAAAGCTTTAAATAATATATATTGATATGCGTAGGGCGACCCAAACCCTACTAGAGGTCATTTGACCGTTAGGTTGATTTTACTGCATATTGAGGTTGTTTGGGCTGTGATTGGATATTTGATATATTATATGTGATATGTGTACGATGTCTATGATACGCTATAATTGATTAAATGTTATTTATTTGTAAGTTGATTTTACTGTTGAATATATATTCTGGCTGTTGTTGATGTACTGTTGTGACTGCTAATATCTGATTAGAGCTAGGCAGTGATTTCTGATAAGTTGGGAGATGAATGTGTAGTGAGGAAATCGAGGATATTTATTTGTGTCGTAGTGCTCAACCTAGCGATACAGTTGATCTGTTAATATTGTGATATAAGTTGATACCCGGTTGAGTCGGATGAAAGTTGGTTGTGGTTGTTTATGAGTCGTGGTTGAGACACTAAGTGTTGATCCTGAGATGAGTCAGTGAGATTCATGTTGCATAGTTGTTGTTCATCACTATGTTGGCATACGGGCGATTCCGATCTTACCTACAGGGAGATGGTCGTACCGATTAGTTTGGTATAGGGGCGATTCCGATCTTGCCTGCGGGGAGATGATCGTACCCATTAGTCGAATTGTAGACGGACGGGCGAATGTCCTGACCTGGCCTGCGGGCGGGGGGATATGTCGTTGCCGTAAGTCGAGTTGTTAACGGACGAGCAAATGTTCCGACCTGGTCTGTGGGTAGGGGGATATGTCGTTGCCGTAAGTTATGTTGTGGGCGGGCGACTGTTCCGACCTAGCCTGCGGGCTTTTGACCGAACCCTGCATTACGGGGGGTGACACAGAGATGAACGAGATATCTTGATCTGTTGGAGATGTCGCATCGTGATCGCGTCCATATAGTCGTTAGTTGCATGAGTGTGAGAGAAAGTAGTTAAGGAAGAACGATTTGGAAGTTGATTGATTGATACTGTTGTTAAGTGTTGCTATCTATATAAATTATTTTATAGCTGTTTTCCCATTTATGATGAATTGCTTTTTCTTATCTCCTATATTTTCTATGTCGTATTTTATTATTATCGACTGTACGAGAAGATCCTGTTGAGGATTTGCCGGAGGAGATTGATGGTATACCCGTAAAGCCAGATGCTGGCGGGAGAGCCCTGGATCCCGATGCTGGTGACGTTAAACACTGAGGTTAGTAGTTTTAGTTGTTATGGCCAGTATATGGGTTGAGTGACATGTATTTTTGGGGCCAGGAGAGGAAGTCGTATGTACTTTTATTTTCGCTGCTATGCTTCCAGTTTTATTTGGTGCGTACTTTGAAGTCTTTTATAATTGGTATCAGTTATTGTAGGCTCTACTGATGGAGTCAATACTTTTATATGTAGGACATATATAGTTGTGGTATCAGTGTTGGTTGTTCTATTATTTCCGCATTTTTATATTCCCACGCTGCGTTACAACGTTAAGAATTTGAGTTCGGGTTACCAATGGGACCTCCGAGGAAGGGGTTGTCTCATTCCCGGTAGTAAAGCCCGAAGGAGAGGGTAGTAAATATGTTGGTAACACATGGTGGTCCCGCCACTCCGGTAAGGAATAGTAAATTACTGTAGATATCAGATAATCTAGGCCATTGTTGCCATGTCTAAGTTACTGAGGATGGTCTCTAGAAAAGGTAAAGAGAAATTAGAAGTAGAAGAAGGTAGTACAAGAAAAGAAGAATTAGATAACACTCTGATAAATGAACATCGAATAACTATTCCAGATATTGAAGATAAACTAAATAATTGGAACATTCCAAAATTAAATGTTTTAAAAATTTATCGAACCTATCTTATTGATAAATTTTCTTCTGATTACATTATTAAAACTTCAGAACATACTATTACTGTTGATAAAACTCAAGATAGCATAAATCTGTTGGATATATCTATGTTAAAAGAACATAAACAAAGGTTTAAGTTTTTACATATTGGACTAATTCAAGTTGCTATCAAACCCTTACATTTGTTAGGGATTGATACACTGGTTTATGTATCTTTAAGAGATACAAGACCATTTAAGTTTAAAGATCAGATTTTGTCAATAATAGAATCTAATCTTCATGATGGTCCAACCTATTTTAATAACTTTCCCAATTACACAATATCATTGGAAGGTCTAGGTAAAATAAGCATAACCTCAAGTTAGATATAAAATTTTTGGAAGGAACTTGGAACCCAAATTCCTTTCCTCTAGCCATAATATATAGAATATACTACAAGGCTATGAAATCAAACATTTCTCTGAAAGCATTGTATGCTTCCCCAAAAGGAGAAACATTGTTATTACAAGTAAATCTTGGTAAAACAACTGTTGTAACCCCGCAAAGGCTACGGCATGAAGAAGTATCCAAAAATCTCAATTGGGAATTAAAAGAGATTTTACCCCCAGAGGAACCCGAACCCTCTGCTCTAGATAAAATTATTGAATATAAATCTGGTAATATTTCAATAAATTTTGCTCCACTTTCTAGAAGCAAATCTTCTAGAATAAGGACCTCTTCCTTGCGATTCTCTGAAGAATTGCCAAGGATAGAAAGACCCCGAAACTCGGTGGAATCAGCTCTTCCACCTTTGCATTCATTAAGGTTTTCAAGAGTCCAGGAACATCCAGTGATTCCTAGACCCGAATATCAAGTTGAAGTACCTCCTTCAACTCAAAATCATAGTAATACTTCCCCCACAAGATCAGAAGCTGCACAAGCTTTTGAATCACCACAATTATATGTATAACATCCCAAAAACCTTATATCTGTCTTTTAACTGTTTGTGTGAATAACTTGACAGAAAGCACAATTCGATTAATCATAATCTTAATAATAGTTGATGATTGGAAATTCATATTTGAATTTCGATTATGACCTTAATAATTATAAGGTGTTGTTTTGAACCTAGTGTGTTGTTTTGAGCCGAAATCGATAAAAATATTATTATTTTAATCGGGACCTTTTACCTTGGGATGCATGTCAGGGCCAGGGAAGTTGATCTGGCTCAGAGTCGGGAGAAGTTGATCTGGCCCGAAGTAGGGAGAAGTTATTCTTGCCCAGAGTCGGGAGTAGTTCATGACTGCTTTGCATGCTTCACGAGACATTGTCAACCATCCATCACCTTTTCATTCCTTTAACCAATGGATTAAGTTCTTATTACTCTTGGTTAATGACCTAGCATCTTTACCTTTTATGGAAAAAGCTAGTTTAACCATTTTTGGTTAATCTTGGCTAGTTTTGCTAAGAACTCAACAAGTGTTGTACTTGTTTGATCTTAACCATCCCTTTTTCTTACACATAATCACATCATCTTCACCATTACACATGGATCAATTTGGTTTCCCAATTTGATGAAGGCCTCACGGCCATAAGTGATTCAAATCACTTGGGCACTTTTGTTTCCTCACACAAAGAGCTTTAAGCCTTCTTTTGTTCAAGATACCACAAAATCTCTCTCTTTTCTCTCTTGCTCAACCATTCGGCCTCCACCTATGAATCAACATCCAAATTTCCTTTTTGATTTCTAAAACCATAGATCATCTGGTCTTGTTCTCCTACACATCTTTGATGAAGAAAGTTTTCTCTTTAGAGGAACTATGTTCCTGAGCCCCAAGAACATCAACCTTGGTCTTCAAAGTGTTCTTCATAAATTAAGCTTCTAACCTTATTTCTTCTTCATTTCATTTCATAGAATCATGAAGCAACCTTTCCTAGCTCATGATTTTGCTAAACAAAGTTTAACATCATGGTGTTTTTGGCTAACATAGGTTCGGCCACCTCCTTGTTCTTGGACCTTGGAGTTTTGTTCATCCTAAGGATCTACAAGAGGTAATGGGGGAGTGAACCTCATCACACCACATTGGTGGTGGTGAAGATGGTTTATGGGTTTGGTGGTCGAAAACCCTAAACCAAGGGTTTCCTACTTTATATATTTGGTTCTCTATGAGAACAATGTTGTAATAATTATTTATGGCCAGAGAGTAGCTCCTCTGTGTCATGGATATCCATCGAAAAACACTGACGTCCTGACTGAAACACCGGGCAAATCACGATTTGGGTAAAGAACGTCTGGCGTGAGCCGTAAAAGCGAATTCGCAATCTTGTTGAGATAGCACATGTTGGGCTGAGATAACGCAGATAATGTTCTCCCAATCACTCACTCCAGTTATGTTTAGCTCCATGGAGTAGGGGTCAGAGTCTTACCCTTGTGGCATATGACATTAAGTCATGTACATCGCATTGCATTGCATGACTGTTGATGGATACATTTACATGTTATACATTTTTATCCTATATTGATGATGTCTTATGCTGTAGATTGGATAATATGAGATATTGAGATGTATGATGTGCATGACTAGTATTTTATTGTCTTGTGTGTCGTACCATTTTTACTTCTTCCATGTGTTGTGCTGATGAATGGGAATCTCACCTCATTACTTTGTATTGCATCATTGTGTGCTTCTCTGGTTGTCTCCCGAGAAGGTCGTGTTACTGAGACTTCAATCGACGTTTTGGATGCACCTCCATGTTGATCCTCCCAGTGGTTCTGGCGTTTGGACATCTAATCATGATAAGCTTCTAGCAAGGTACATGGGAAGAGCCACACTCACTATTCGTAAGGGTCGCAGAGGAAGAGTTCTTGACTGCTCAACAGCTCGTCTTCATGTCGTCTGCTGTCAAGGTGGTACTAGTAAGTGGAATGCTAGATGGACTTTTCCGCCGATGTGTTCAGTGCCTTCTCCCTCTGTTAGGGATAGGCCGCTTGCTGGCAAGGTTGCTTCTAGGGCAATTTCTACGATGTCTTCCATAGGAATTCCAGTGGTAGTCCCTGCTAGGATTCCTGTTAGGTCTCGTTTGACGGGTCCTGGTTGGAAGGCGATAAGTGAGGAGATTAGGAGGGAGGGGATCTATCCATGCCTCCTATTCCTTTTGCCTTGTCTCTCCATAAAGGAGGAGTCAGAGGAAGCATTCAGTGGTTGATGCGAGGGGTGTTTCCTTGTGTAGTCTGTTGTCGGCCAGTGTAGGGTGTCAGAGTGTCTGTACCTTTCTTTTATCTTTGGTGGAGCTGCGACTCCAAGTATCTTATGTTTAGGAGCTGCGTCTCCAACCTTTTATGATGAGTCTGTATCTTTCTGTTTTTTTTTTTCAGTAGTCGAGTTGGGTTCTTATGTAAACCTTTATGAACTTATGAACTTATATTATGAAGTGTTGCTATTTACCTTACACGCATAAACGATTACGAGCTTTTACAGTTATGTCTCGCGAAAAGGAAAAATTCATCCCCATCTTTCTTAAATGTTTTAATTAACTCGTTTTTCGGCCTTAGAGTATTTTAAAATGTTCGTAAATGTGATGCCCCCGGAAAGGGTGTTACAATATGTAATTAAAAAATTTGAGCCCAATAAGGACTTCCTCAAAATGGATTTTCTTAGCAAGGAAAATAAAGAGAATAGAGAATGGTTTTTCTCTCATCTATCTCAAGAACGAGTAAAGAAATTTAGAGAAAAGTATTACAATTACTTAGATAAGAAGGAACCAAATATTCCTTATTTTCAATGGTTTGAAAAACATTGTTTTAAACAACTAGAAGTAAACTCCCTCAATTCAGGTAAAAAGATTTGGAAGACAGCTAAAGGAAAAGAAGTAATTTCAGTAATTCCTCCTTTAGAAGAAATAAATATCCCCAACACAGAAAAGTTGAATTAATAGCCTCTCCATTTAAAATGATGCCAAAAATTATAGATGATGCTCCCCCCAATAAAAATGATATAAAACATGTTTAACACCAATTAAACTACACAAATCAGCTGCTTCATCAAGCAGCTATTAGTTTGGACAATTCAGACGATAAGCCCTCATCATCAACAAAGCCTTCAAATAAAACAATAGATAAACCAATAATAACCCCTAATAAGTTTTTGGACTCAGAAATAAAGAAAATAAAACTTAGGAATGAAAAGAAGAAATTTTAGATGAAATAAATAAAAAACTTTCGAACCTAAAAATTACTCCAAAATCTATCAATATGATTAATGAAGACGAGATTAATAAAATTGAAAGTCAATTTCAAGACACATCTCTAGATCAAATAAATAAGATTAGAGGACAAAGTGGACCCAGTACCTCTAAATCTAAAAATTACCCCACAACAAAAAATCGGTATCCCTGACCTTCGCTCGTGGATGTTCAATACGAAGAAAAAGAATTAGAAACTGCAGCTAGTTATTCTGGTGATGCTATCCATGAATGGAATATAGATGGCTTAGCAGATTATCAAATTCTACGAATTTTAGAAGAAATGTTAATGCAGCAAGTGCCTACAAAACTAAGGGTAATGATGCCCTCTCCATAGCTAAAGTCTTAACTTCAGGATTCACTGAAAACCTGAAAGGATGGTGGGATAATGATCTCTTAGAACAAGAGAAAAATTTAATATACACCGCAGTAAAAACAGAGATTGTTAATGGTCAACAAGTAACAACCGAGAATCAAGTAGAAACCTTAGTTCTTACTATTTCCCAATCCTTTGTAGGAGATAGTAAAACTTTTGAAGATAGGTTTTTAGAGATCCTCCATAATCTCTATTGCCCTACCTTAAGTGAATTTCGATGGTATAAGGATAACTTTCTAGCAAAAGTCTATACCAGGACTGATTGTGGGCAAGCCTATTGGAAGGATATGTTTATCACCGGATTACCTACAAACTTCTCTCAAAAGGTTCGAGCAGCACTTGCTCAAGAATACACAGAAGTACCCTTAGATCAATTATCATATGGAAGGATAATCTCAGTAGTTAATAAAATAGGTTTACAATTCTGAACTGATTTAAAATTACACAAATCAGCCAAATATGAGCAAAAGAATTCAAGAAAAGAATTTGGAAACTTTTGCCAACAATTTGGTTATCCAAAATTAACTCCCCCTTCCAAACAAAGAAGGAATAAACCCCCAAAAGAGATAAAACATTATGAAAAGAAATATAAGTCTTATAAGCCCCCTAAGGCTTATAAGCCTTATAAGAAAAAGAATAGGAGTTTAGATAAAACTCCTAAATCCTTTGATAAATCAATAATTTGTTATAAATGTGGTCGTGCTGGTCGCATGGCCAAAGATTACAAAGTAAAACAAAGACTATGAGAATTAAAAATGGATGAATCAATAAAGGAACAAATTGCGAAAATAATCCTTTATGATTCAACCTCTTCATCAGAGGCTTCCTCTGAAGAAGAAGAAGTAATCTATCAGAATCAAGAAACATCTTCTGATTCTGAGTATGAAAGTTGTGGTTGCTCAGAAGGCAACTGTCATTGCAAATTTACCATTAATGTAATAAATAAAGAAGCTTCAATACTTCTAGAATTAGTTGAGAAGATTGACGATCCTCAACTTAGACTTGAAGTATTAGAAAAATATAAAACTTTTATAGAACAACCCGAACCTTCAACTAAACCTAAGTTTGAAGGATACAATTTACAAAAGATTCTTCAATCCAAATCAGTTATTGAAGAACCTATAACTCTCCCTACTTTGCACAAGGAAGTTAAAAATCTTAAACAAGAAGTAACTCGATTAAAACTCGATTTACAAATTTTGTCCCAAAATTTTTCAAACACCCCGAGAAAAAGGACTAAGTCATCTAACTCTTCAAATAAGTCATCTTCTTCCTATCATAACGAAGAAGAAACCCGTGAAGAAATACCCCCACTTTCTTCCCCAAAGACTCTCGAAGATTTCTTATTTCACATTAAAACTCAACAACGAAAATGGCATGTTAAAATAAATTTAAAAATAGGAAAATCCTTTCACAAAGAGTTTATTGCCTTAATAGACTCAGGAGCAGATTTGAACTGTATTCAAGAAGGATTAATTCCTACCCAATATTACGAAAAAACTGTTCAAAAATTATTTACAGCAAATAATCAAAGATTAAATATTCAATATAAACCGTCTAAAGCAGAGATATGTAATAAAGAAGTTTGTTTCCCAAATTCTTTTATTTTGGTAAAAGACACTAGTGAACAAATAATTTTAGGAACCCCTTTTTTAACTCGTTTATACCCAATAACCATAAGCGAAAAAGGATTGCAAACTAAAAGACATGGTCGATCAATTCTATTTGAATTTATCCACCCAATAAAGCAGAAAGAGATTCATCATATAAATGAAAAGAATTTCATCCAGTTAATTACGAAGAAAGAAAACCAAATAAATTTCTTGAAAAGGGAAATTCCTTATAAGAAAATAGAAGACCAATTAAGTAACTATTTAATGAAAGAAAAAATAAGTAAGTTACAAAAGGAATTCGAACAATAAGTTTGTTCTGAAGTCCCTAATGCCATTTGGCAAAGAAAAACTCATATGGTAACCCTACCTTATGAAGAGGGATTTCATGAAAGTAAAATCCCTACCAAAACTCGTCCAATTCAAATAAATAAAGAAACTCTTGAATATTGTAGAAAAGATATTGAAAGTCTTTTAGATAAAGGATTAATTAGGCCTAGTAAGTCCCCTTGGAGTTGCGCCGCCTTCTATGTTCAAAATCAAGCAGAAATAGAGCGTGGAGAACTACGCATGGTGATAAATTATAAACCATTAAATAGAGTTTTAAAATGGATTAGATATCCAATCCCAAATAAAAGAGATTTAATAAAAAGATTATACGATGCTGTAATCTTTTCTAAATTTGATATGAAGTCAGGATTTTATCAAATTAAGTTAGCTGAAGAAGATAAATATAAAACAACATTCACAGTACCATTTGGACATTACGAATGGAATGTAATGCCCATGAGATTAAAAAATGCTCCCTCTGAGTTTCAAAATATAATGAATAACATCATAAACCCCTATTCCGATTTTTCAATAGTTTACATTGATGATGTGTTAATCTTTTCGAATTCGATAGATCAACACTTCAAGCATTTAAGAACCTTCAAAGACACCATTAAGAAAAATGGAATGGTGGTGTCCGCCAAGAAAATAAAATTATTTCAAACAAGAGTAAGATTCCTAGGTCATGAAATTTACCAAGGAACTATCACCCCGATTAGCAGAAGTATAACTTTTGCAGATAAATTCCCAGATGAGTTAAAAGATAAAAAACAATTGTAAAGATTCTCAGGATGTCTGAATTGTGTGTCAGATTTTATTCCCAACTTAAGAGTCAAATGCAAGCCCTTGTTTAGCAGACTTAGGAAACCTCAAATCCTAAGCCATGGTCTTCTAAATTAAGTCAGTTAGTCCAAGAAATAAAGAGTATAGTAAAGTCCCTTCCGTTTCTAGGTATTCCTCACCCAGATGCCAAATTAATTGTTCAAACTGATGACTCTGAGTTAGGGTATGGAGGTATCCTCCTTCAAGTTCTCCCAAATTCTAGTGTCGAACAGCTTGTCCGTTTTCACTCAAGAGTTTGGATCGAATCTCAAATAAAATATAGCACTATTAAAAAAGAAATTTTAGCTATAGTGCTATGTATCACAAAATTTCAAGATGACTTGATAAACAAAACATTTTTACTTCGAATTGATTGCAGAGCTGCAAAAGATGTTTTGCAAAACGATGTTAAAAATTTAGTTTCAAAACAGATTTTTGCCAGACGAAAAAGCTTATTAAGTTATTTTGATTTCGAAATAGAACACCTGAAATGTGAAAATAATTTTGTTCCTGATTTTCTAAATCGTGAATTTCTTCAAGGTTCTCCAAGATGAGCAACACCTCGTGTGGGCGAGGCGGTAGCTATGGCTCTAGGGCCAACCCATCATCACGCCCATTAACCTTGGATTCTTTCGTACCCTCCTCAAAAACCCAAATAACCAGACACCAAAAACTCCACCCAAAACACAAAATAACCCAAATAAATTCTCACCATTGAACCCAGATAACTTCCCCAAATTAACCTCAACCAGAGAACAACAAATGACCAAAGTAAAAGGCACTTGCCGCAGGGCCTAGTCATGGAGCTCGAATTCACAAATTTTGGAAATACACCCTGGGAAATCCTCTCATCAATGTTTCCCAAGAATTGTGGTTGGATTACCGTCGAGGTAAAAAAAATCTACGATTTTATCAATTCATCCTTGTTAAGGCTGAGTCAGCTGAAATAACTCAGGAAACCAATGATGGTGAACCTGATACCATTGCACATTCAAAGATGAAAATAAAAAGGGTCCTCACAATTAAAGATTGGAATCAAAATCCAATGACTCCAAAAAAGTTTTCAAGGACCTTTGATCCTCCTATTTATAATTACTTTGATTACATGGAAGCTTGGAAATTTGTTCTTTTTGAAACTAATCCCAGGCATTCATGGTACTTTAATATAGCCAAATCTCAGCACCGATATCCAGCATGGTTTATGGAATGGTTTTGGGAATTTGGCCTTATGGCTGATGTCCTTCCCAATTCACTTTTCCCCATATATGAAGAGTTCAAGAAGTTAACACCAGCAATTCCCCCTCACTGCAAGTTCTTACAATTTTGCTCTCAATTTGGAATAGCTTGGTTACTCAAAATAACCACTGCTCAGCACCAACATTTAGTCGAGCCACTCCCACCTCATATTTGCTCAGAGTTTACAGTTTCATGGTGGCGGAAATTTAACAGCGCTGTCGTCGAAACAAAGTTCATCACTTGGAAGTCCAAAAATAAAAGAGGTTCCCTAGCAAAAGTAACCTCTTCCCAGACTCCCCTCAAATTAAAAAAGCCAGAAAGCTCTAGTTCAAGCCCATTCAAAATGTAACTTAGAGCCAACTTAGAGCGAAACTAGTCATCCTAGTCTCTAAGCATTTAGCGCCTTTGTTTACATTTGTAAATTTTCATTTAAAAAAATTTATTGTACTCCCTGTTTCTGGAAAGCTTCAATTTGATAAAGCTTCCACTTTGTATGTTATATGCTTCAATAAAAGGTCAGTGTATCAATAAATATATTTTCAATTATCCTAATTTCAATTCAACTCTTCATAATTGATATTCACCTCTTTTGATTTCTAACTATTTTCTGCATACTTTGATTGAGATGATCCGCAATGGCCAATCTCGTATCCGAGCCTAGTGCTCTGGTATCTATAAGTGTTTCCTGTTTTCTTGTCAGTGCCGTTGGTCAGCCGTAGAGGTGTTCCCGGTAGTAAAGCCCGAAGGAGAGGGTAGTAAATTCGTTGGTAAGCCAAGGTGGTCCCATCACTCCGGTAAGGAATAGTAAATTATTGTAGATATCAGATAATCTAGGTCATTGTTGCCATGTCTAAGTTACTTAGGATGGTCTCTAGAAAAGGTAAACAGAAATTAGAAGTAGAAGAAGGTAGTACAAGTAAAAAAGAATTAGATGACACTCAGATAAATGAGCATCAAATAACTATTCCAGATATTGAACAAAAACTAAATAATTGGAATTACATTCCAGAATTAAATGTTTCGAAAATTTATCGAACCAATCTTATTGATAAATTTTCTTCTGATTACATTATTAAAACTTCATAACTTACTATTAATGTTGATAAAACTCAAGATAACATAGATCTGTTGGATATATCTATGTTAAAAGAACATAAACAAAGGTTTAAGATTTTACATATTGGACTAATTCAAGTTGCTATCAAACCCTTACATCGGTTAAGGATTGATACACCGGTTTATGTATGTTTAAGAGATACAAGACCATTTAAGTTTAAAGATCAGATTTTGTCGATAATATAATCTAAATGTAATACCCCAATGTATATTAGGATACTACTTACTTTTAATTACACTTGCTAGTGCAAAAAAATTCAGTTTTCACAAAACATCTCATATAAAATCTTATACATTACAGTTTGTACATGCCATTTACAACTATAACATTATAACTCTAAACTCCAATCTGGCAATGACCTCAAGAACCTCAGCTTACATTGGGACAACTGCCAAGTATTTCCGGAGATACCTCACAGTTCCCAACATAGGAAAGGAACAACCTGGAACAAAAGGATGAAAGGGTGAGATACGAAATCTCAGTGAGTTCCCTGCAACAAGGCACTCAGTTCTATATATATATATATATATATATATATATAAAACAAACTTGTACACATTGTATCATATATATAAGTCACACACTTGGACATCACTTGTATTTTTATCAGTGAAAAAATGTCGTTGTCCCCCGCGCACCAAGGTACTTAAGAAGGACTAGCTCTATGATATAAGGCAGATCATACGTCTATGATCACAAGCGGCGTCCCACTTGCTTTGCACTTACCTTCTTGTCTTCCAAATGAGAAGGACTCTGTGATTGCCTTCCAAACGGGAAGGACTCTATGATTGACATCTGAAATGTCCTTGATAACCATTTTAATTTGAATCATGTCGGGCATAAGATGGTTACCGCTGTTGGATGTCAAGTGATGATTTACATATCTATCATTTTACTGCATAATTGACTTAACTCAGCCAATGCAGCCCTCAAACAAGTAATTAACAAGAAATTGCATCAACAACATATGCAGAATCCCTGCAGTTTTTAGCCAACTTCTATAACTTTATTAAAATACCAAATGATGTCAGATTTAGGCAAACGATCCCTCTATGGAAAGCGTAACATGTCTAGTTTATAAATAAAATTTTACTTTTGAGAAAGAGCTTCCCAAAAGGTACAGTTTTAACCTAAAAGCTACTGCATTCGAAAAATAGGACAACAACTGTCCTCTACTTGTAACAGATTTTTCTTTATCAATACGCAATGAAAAAGAGCAAAAGCAGCACCTAAACTGTAGCAAATCGAGTCTAGGTTCCAACAAAACAAGAATCATTTAAAAAGGAGTTCTACAGAAACAGTTATAAGCAAAACACTGAACCTATGTGTATACGGGTTTATGGACAGCAACATCATCTATTGATGAAATGTAGAGGAAACTTAGTCTTAGGGTGGGAGTTATGGTTACCCACTTCTCTAATGCAATCCTACTTCAAACATTCATCTAAGACTTTTCACAAATAGTTCACATGCAATCATAAAACAAATTATAGCATATCAAATCCTACTATAAACATTCATCTAGGACATTTCACAAACAGTTCACATGCAATCACTAGAAACAGATTATAACATACCAACAAGTAGATCCTATGCTTGGATTTATGGTTACCAAGCTATATGATTAAGGAAACTCACCTCAACCAAGCTTGGATCCTAAGCTTCACCTTCCTCTATTTCCCCTCTACTCCAAAATCCTAACTCTCTCTCTTGAATTTAATCTCTCCAAAGGCAATCTTCCACTCTTCTTTTCATCATTCTCCATGGTTGAAAACCTAGCTTTTCATCTCCTTGCTCCATTGAAGTCCCATTCCTTTCCTTCTTCTCTTCTTCTCCCATGGAGCTTTCTTTTCTTCCCCTTCTCTCTTTCTCTCTTCCTTTCTCCCTTTCTTTCTTTTCTTTTTTTCTCTTTTTTCTTCCCTCACTCACGTCTCCCCCTTCTTCTTATCCCTTTCTATTTTTTTTTATTTTTTTCTTTTAATAATAAAACCCAACTTACTCTTTACACCCCCTTCAACTACTTAATACACCCCTGCCTTAATTCTAAACATTTCTTCCTTCATAAATCAAAACATTTATTCTTAACCACCATTAAAACACTTCTCCCTCAAAGATAGTCTCCTTCTACTTATTGGGTAATGTTATTTATTCAATTAGGAAATTTGGGATATTACATTACTCCCCTCCTTTTAAAATAATTTTGTCCTCAAAATTAGAAACAACTAACCTAAGAATTCATATAAGGATGGTCATTTCTCATACGAATACACTAAAAACTAATAGTATATCATGGTTATGATGATGAGCTTTTTAAATGTTATGTATTCCTAACTCAGTCACAACATATCAGTCTAGCAGATCAATCTAATCTTACAAAATAAACTTTGCATATTAACTCAATTTAAGATGGAAACCGTTTGCTTTTTATACCAACACTACTTATACCTTTTCCAGATCCACTCATCCTTCGAACTTGTTAGCCAATATGTATACCAAAGCACATAAATATAAAATCGTAATGCAAACCAATAATTCAATTTAGCATATTTTCCATATGGATCTCTAAGTAGGCGATTGTAACGCATAAAACGTTTCTTGTATAGATTTCTATGATCCTGGATGGAAAAGTGCATCAACTCAATAAGCATTATAAAGTTATCAACGCACAAAACATTTTCTCAATGTATTCCTCAAAATCTCGCCATGCATAACAATAGGGTGATAAAATATTAAGGTACATGATCAAATTAAAAATATAAGGCAACTTCATCACAAAACAATTTGCTCACACAAGCACTTGTTATTATTACCACGAACATTCTCACACTATAACAATGAAATATTTGTGAGTGGAGGTGTGATACTCAAGGCAACTTCAATTTGGATTTGGTGTACATACACATATGTGCATATATCTAAGGTACACAACGAGGTATGATCTTCCTATGAAACAAGTACAAATGCTCATACTCAATGTCTCATTTAGATTCCGAAAAAGCTTGCTATAAGATCCTTTGTATAATAGCTGTTAAGCTTTTGCTGCGGACTCTGATCTTTAAGGTTTTGCGTTTAAGCTTGACTTTACACATATGGATTGGTGGTAAAGGGTTTTGATCATGTATGCATCATTTCTTGGGTTTGACTCTCTTAGACACTTATTGAAGCCTTAAACCCGTGAATCTGGTTCTAGGAATGAAATCTGGGTTTCATTGATTTGGTTGGGATGATTTTGGTGTCCACTCAGGGTTTGTGAAAGGGAGACAGTAGGAGTAAACCACATGACAAGTCTGCTTTCATTTTGAGAGTTACGCTCTTGTGAAGTTGGCCTTGAAATGGTGATTTGAACACTTTCGATAAGAGGGGTCCCTTTGGTTATACTCCTGCCTTGGCTTTAGGATAACTAACTTTTGAAATTCTGGTTTTGACTCAAGGCTCTTAGAATTCTAGGACTTGAGTACCAATTTTCAATCACACAGATTATTTCATGCATACTAACTCTCTTTAACCTTGAAATTCTCATTTTCTAAGAAAGTACCAGCAATATGCATGTAATTCAACATCATCATAAATAAAAGCGTAAACTCATTTTAGCCACTTCAAGTCATCATGTATTCTGCTATTCAAAATTTTAACTATGAGGAATTCATTCTTTTCATAATATTGAATTTAAATTCACTAAAACAAAGAATCACAACCTATAAACATAATCAAACCTATTTAGACAGCATGTATAATTTACATTGTGCAAAATTTGATTTAAGCCCAACAAAACAAATGAATCAGTGCAACCCTTACACATATGTAGTTGATCAAGCCTAAGTTAGATAAAACATATTGATTATATTATATCAGAATATATCAATAAAAGCCATTACATCAATCATTTGATTTTCTAATAAAACACAAGTTCAACTAATAATTAAACTACTCATATGTAAATTTCTAGATTCATGGCAAGGTTATCCACTAATATCTCCTTGCTAATGTCGTTATCAAACTAACTTGGAAGTGTAAATAAAAACCTTTACAGAAGACCAAAGAGAACTTAAATAACAAATTTGTTTATAGTTTAACAATCATTGGACAGAAAGTTTAAAATCCAATTAGTTATAGCTCTGAGAAATTCAAACAATAGATTTTAATAAATAGAAACAAAACTAAAACTCATGAACTGAAACCCATGAAAGAAGCCACAAAAATCTATCTATATACAGCACTAACAGAACAAATCTCTTTAACTAGCAAACTACCACGCATGAAATCAAAAAAACCATTACTCAAGGTACCTTATCAATTTAGATCCTATAACCTCTAGCCAATTTCAGTCCAAGATTGCGTCATAAACTGAATTATTCAGATTGCATCATTCTTTCAAGACAAAAACTGGAATGTTTCCTCTCTATTTCTCTCCTAGAAGACAAACCTGTATAACGAACAATGCAAGCACCAAATCGGCAATACTAGGTAAACTATTTCTATGGTAAACTATATATTACTATCACTGGGTGACTTTAGCGCACGAGGTAACTACTACTAGGGTGAATTTGTGTCAATTTATAATGTAACACCCCGATTTTTCAAGCTTTCTAAGGTCAATAAACTGTATTTAGGTGTTTGTAGGTTATTGGAGGGTCTAGAGAGTGAATTAAAATAAACTGAGACCATAGTCACGGTCTACACTATCGTAAGGAGTTACAGTTAAATTTTGGGTCGAAAACTCAGACGGAGCCCGGTCTGCGTTTTTCACTGACAGTAGTGTTTTACTACTCAAAAGACCTAATTTGGACTCATGAACGAGATAGTTAGTCTTAGAATCAAATTCTCTACAATTTTGTTAAAATTGGTTTCGCGCACTAAAAATCGGAATAATAATAAACTATTCGGGCGTAATCTCAGACCGGGTGAAGAACGGAGCTAGATATGGATTTACCGGGACCCGCTAACGGATAATCTTGAAGTCACGTCAGGTCAAATCACATTGGGATGTGTGCCAATGTCATGATGATTTTCAGAAAATATTTGGACGCGAAATGACCAAAATACCCTTGAACTTTCATGAAATTACCATTAAACCTATGGTGAAAAGTAAATTTTACCCTTAATGAAAAATGTGAACCTCCTTATCCCTCCTTTCTTTCTTCCTCACGCCCCCTTCATCTTTCACTCTCCATTTTCTTTCTTCTTCTTTAACTTTCTCCTTCACTTTCTCTCCATTTCTCTTAAGATTCTTCAAGAAATTTGTGAAGCAAAGTTGACAACCTTGCTTACCTTCATCATCAAGGAGGTATGAACTCCATACTTCTCCACTTAATTCTATGGTTTATGCTATGTTTCAAGTTTGAAGCTTGAACTTCAAAAATTCATGAAAAATTACAGAAAAATCCTTTTAATGTCAAACCAATTTCCTTGAGCTAGATTCATTGTCTTCTTTCATAATCCAAGAGATTGTAACTAAAAGAGCTCTCTAGCTGAAATGGGTAAGGATGGCAGAACCCTCCATTTGTGGGTGAGTAGGGTTTTGGTTAAAGTTTTGGTGTAATAAGCTTTGATTTAGTCCTATCACACTTAATAAGCATTGAATCCAAGAGATAGGAATTTTTGGGTATCCCTAGCTAGTTTTTCTAGCCTTTGGCCGAACCTAATGTGGAGGGGAATAGGAGATTTTGTGTTAGTTAAAGTTGATGTCTTGATTGTTTGTATGTTTGTAGTTGTCATTGGGTAATCGGACGACTTTCGGATTGATCGGACGACTTTTTACGGAGTGGAAAACTTCAAGAGGTAAGGGGACAAACCTGAGGAATTCCATTTCCGACAGCTGTGTGCTGTGCTTGTGTATATGGATTGTAATATTTTCAATGTGCTGTGATTGCTGTGGAGTGATTTGCTTTATGCTTGCTTATATTGGTTATGCCTGATTATGCATGCTTTTGTGTGTTATGCTTAATTATGGTGGATGACATTATGTATGCTTGCCATGAGTGAGATTGTGCTAAGTGACCTAACATCGGTTAGGGTTTCAAAATCGAGGAAAGTTAAAAGTTTCAGAAGCTTGGAACGTAAAATAAGGAAATAAAAGGATACGGATTCAAAGGATTTGAACATAAAAGGAAGTTATACCTTTTTAGAATGAATAAAGCAAATATACTTTATTAAAGGATGATAAGACATAAAAGGAGAAAAACAAATTTAGTGTAAGAAAAGTAAGGCTTTGAAACAAAAAGTGTTTTCAAGAAACTTTCGTTTCAAAATAGATTGTTTTATCCAAGAAAAAGGTTTTCACAAACGGTATTTCAAAGTATTGTCATTTACTGAAATATTTCAAAAGAAAAACAGTGGTTTTTGATCAAGAATCGTTTTTATGGGAAACCGGTCCCGAAGGCTTCGTATATAAGCTTCGGAGATTTGGGTTTTGGTTTTGGGTTTCAAAAAGAGAAAAAGTGGTTTTTAAGATGAACCTAGAAACCGAGACGTCGGGGTTCTAGTATTCTGCAGAACATGTGGATCAAGGATCAGTGTTAGTGAGTTGGTCCTATAAGCTTGTGGACAATCTTTGTGGTCCTATAGGCTTGTGGACGTTTTATATGCTTTAGAATCCAAAATCCTAGACTAGTGCATCGGTTAGGAATTTTTGGGTTCGAGCTCTTTTGGACTGAGTGTCCTGTTTTTTAGAAAATGTGGTAAAGACCTAAAAGAGTCTAAAACATTATGGTGGTTGATAGCGTTGATGCTTCAACAAGGAAATAATGATACGACAAAGATAAACCGACGAAAACAAATGTTTTCTCATGCATATGTTTTTGGCAGACGTGCCGTTGAAAATGAGGGGACCTTGATGGCAAGGAAACCTGGGGATGACCTATGTCATTGTGTAACATTGTGCCTTGATGGACAATGGTATCATACATGTTCTGAGAACGTATTGTGCCTTGAGTTGGACAATATAGTTTGATTTGATCACATTTGTTAAGTACCTCTGATTGCGCCCCCATGTGAGAACCGCGTAGTGTCATGGGATTCATGTACTTGTTTTAGCACGGAGATGCTAGGCATTGTTGCCTGAGGGCCAATGTATTGCGAGCCTGATCAGCTCTTTGAATGGTGATGGGATTTCCGGAAATTAAAGAACTAAGTGTTAGATGATATATGTGGAAGTGCCATACATACGCTTTGAAATCAACGATGATTGTTAGGTACGTGACCCTTGTGTTTTATTCATTATCATGATATTCTGTAACGTGTTTATCATGCTCAATAACTGTGTTTGATGTATGAATTTGTTGGTTGTGTTTTAAGCATGTAGTTTTTGTACTTTGAATTCATATATTGGTTTCTCACCCTTGCCTGTACATGTTGGACACCCTGTTGTGTTTTTGGATACATGTACAGATGTTTGTCAACAGTCCTCTGGGTCGCCTAGGGACTCGGTAGCTTGAGCTGCTCGATGTTGATGAAGAAGAGGTATGAATGGTTGAAGACGAGACCTAGTCTCATTGGTACGATATATGTTATATACTAGTTTTGTCGGACCAGCTTAGGATTTCTTTTTGAGGTAGTGTCTTTTGGGTAGTATGTTAGCGGCTACTGATGGCCAGGGTTTTGGAGATACAATTTCCAGACCATCGCTACCTAGTCTTGTAGGCTTGCAGTGTTTACTTCTATTAGTTTATCTTTTGAAGACGGACGTGTTGTCCAAGGTCTCCTGTGTATGTTGTTAACTGGTGATATATATATGTGTATATGAGTAGTGTTAATAATTATCTTGAGTATATGTTCTTCAGTGTTGTATGAAGAGAAAATTTTATCACGATTTTCAGAGTAAATAAGAGCTAAGTAAAGAAAGTCTGTTTTCCGAAAGTAAACCAGAAAATTCTTTTTTCATACTTTATGTTGTTTAAGGTTACGAAAGTGACACCCGAAGGAAGGGTGTTACATATAACATCAGGCATACATTTGCTCACAACACAAGGACTAATGATAAAACAAGTCGTACAACAAAATAAGTTGCTCACCCAAAGTATATATATCAGTGCTACTACAAACCTCCCTACATACACATGCGAAAATTAGTCTTTAATGATAGAGAAAACAAAATTGAAATGATTTTTTTTATTTGACAAAGACCGTTAAAATGTCTTCTTTCAAAACGTCAACTCAAAATTCCTATTCACCATACAGTTTTTTTAAATTAAATTTCAATCTTTGATAGAAATATTTCCAAAAGTGTTTATATATGTCTAAGGATAGGGTTGTTCTTAAAAATCGATTATTAGGAATTCATGGAAGTTTGCAAAACCTTAATTTTACAAAGAAACCATTTTCTCACCAATTTGTAAAAACAAAAGGGTCCTTTGAATTTAAGACTTCATATAAAATCGATCTCAAGCATACATGAAAGGAGCCTTAAGCAAGTTCAACACATACACGATGATTTATGCAGATGTCAGGTGCTTTATGTGCCTATACAATCCAACACATCAATTCTAAAACGTGCAACACAAAATTTAAAATTAACATTTGTATTCACACACATAATTCATACCTTCAATCTAGTTATGCAAGAATTACCAATTAATTGAATTGTCAGCAGCACCCTTATTTGAAAATTTCTCAACTACACACTAGGCATTGATTTTACTTCATTAATCCAAACATGCGTATAATTATTGCTATACTCAAGGCAATCTCAACATATACGTGAACAATCTTTCAAATGGGTTATTCAACAATACAAATATTTGAACTTCCACTCTTCCTCATGCATTTTCTGATACCAGGGAAAGTTCAATCAATTCACTAATATGTCGTACTTTCGAACCAGTTATAACATTCACTAATCAAACACTTTACAGATAAGTACTACTAAACATGATTCATAAAACAATTATTGTGTTCACAAAGCCTCAATTACTTTAAAGGTTTGAAAATCTGTTTCCAAAAGGGTGCACGACCAAAAACGTTCACGAAAAGATGGCCTTATGCAAAAGACTTGTTCTAGCATGGTGATACTCTTCATCATTCTTTACGCGAATACCTGAGGTGGTCTACCACATTAATTCACATGAAGAAATTGGAACAATATCAATACACATAACTTGTCTGACAGACACCCTAAGCCGGATCATACTAAACACATAAGGAACGAACTGCTCTAATACCATAAATGTAATACCCAAATGTACATTAGGATACTACTTACTTTTAATTAAACATGCTAGTGCAAAAAAAAATCAGTTTTCACAAAACATCTCATATAAAATCTTATACATTACAATTTGTACATGCCATTTACAACTATAACATTATAACTCTAAACTCCAATCCGGCAATGAACTCAAGAACCTCAGCTTACATTGGGACAACTGCCAAGTATTTCCGGAGATACTTCATAGTTCCCAACATAGGAAAGGAACAACCTGGAACAAAAGGATGAAAGGGTGAGATACGAAATCTCAGTGAGTTCCCTGCAACAAGGCACTCAGTTCAGTATATATATATATATATATATATATATATATATATATATATATATATATATATATATATATATATATATAAAACAAACTTGTACATATTGCATCATATATATAAATCACACACTTGGACATCTCTTGTATTTTTATCAGTGAAAAAATGTCCCTGTCCCCCGCGCACCAAGGTACTTAAGAAGAACTAGCTCTATGATGTAAGGCAAATCATATGTCTATGAACACAAGCAGCGTCCCACTTGCTTTGCACTTATCTTCTTGTCTTCCAAATGAGAAGGACTCTGTGATTGCCTTCCAAACGGGAAGGACTCTATGATTGATATCTGAAATGTCCTTGATAACCATTTTAATTTGAATCATGTCGGGCATAAGATGATTACCGCTGTTGGATGTCATGTGATGATTTACATATCTATCATTATACTGCATAATTGAATTAACTCAGCCAATGCAGCCCTCAAACAAGTAATTAACAAGAAATTGCATCAACAACATATGCAGAATTCCTGCAGTTTTTAGCCAACTTTTATAACTTTATTAAAATACCAAACGATGTAAGATTTAGGAAAACGACCCCTCTATGGAAAGCTTAACATGTCTAGTTTATAAATAAAATTTTACTTTTGAGAGAAAGTTGCCCAAAAAGTACAGTTTTAACCTAAAAGCTACTGCATTCGAAAAACAGGACAACAACTGTCCTCTGACTTGTAACAAGTTTTTCTTTATCAATACTCAATGAAAAAGAGCAAAAGCAGTACCTAAATTGTAGCAAATCGAGTCTAGGTTCCAACAAAACAAGAGTCATTTAAAAAGGAGTTATACAGAAAGTAAAACACTGAACCTATGTCTATACAGGTTTATGGACAGCAACATCATCTATTGTTGAAATGTATAGGAAACTTAGTCTTAGGGTGGAATTTATGGTTACCCGCTTCTCTAATGCAATCCTACTTCAAACATTCATCTAGGACTTTTCACAAATAGTTCACATGCAATCAATAAAACAAATTATAACATACGAAATCCTACTATAAACATTCATCTAGGACATTTCACAAACAGTTCACATGCAATCAATAGAAACAGATTATAACATACCCACAAGTAGATCCTATGCTTGGATTTATGGTTACCAAGCTATATGATTAAGGAAACTCACCTCAACCAAGCTTGGATCCTAAGCTTTACCTTGCTCTATTTCCTCTCTACTCCAAAATCCTAGCTCTCTCTCTTGACTTCAATCTTTTCAAAGGCAATCTTCCACTCTTCTCTTCATCATTCTCTATGGTTGAAAACCTAGCTTTTCTTCTACCTGCTCCATTGAAGTCCCATTCCTTTCCTTCTTCTCTTCTTCTCTCATGGAGCTTTCTCTTCTTCCCTTTCTCTCTTTCTCTCTTCCTTTCTCCCTTTCTTTCTTTTCTTCTTTTCTCTTTTTTCTTCCCTCTCTCACGTCTCCCCCTTCTTCTTATCCCTTTCTATTTATTTATTTATTTATATTTTATTTTCTTTTAATAATAAAACCCAACTTACTCTTTACACCCCCTTCAACTACTTAATACACCCTTGCCTTAATTCTAAACACTTCTTCCTTCATAAATCAAAACATTTATTCTTAACCACCATTAAAACACTTCTCCCTCAAAGATAGTCTCCTTCTACTTATTGGGTAAAGTTATTTATCCAATTAGGAAATTTGGGATATTACACTAATTTTCATGATGGTCCAACCTATTTTAATAACTTTCCCAATTACACAATATCATCGGAAAGTCTAGGTAAAAATAAGCATAACCTCAAGTTAGATATAAAATTTTTGGAAGGAATTTGGAACCCAAATTCTTTTCCTCTAGCCATAATATATAGAATATATTACAAGGCTATGAAATCAAACATTTCTCCGAAAGCATTGTATGCTTCCCCAAAAGGAGAAACATTGTTATTACAAGTAAATCTTGGTAAAACAACTACTGTAACCCCGCAAAGGCTACGGCATGAAGAAGTATCCAAAAATCTCAATTGGGAATCAAAAGAGATTTTACCCCCAGAGGAACCCGAACCCTCTACTCTAGATAAAATTATTGAATATAAATCTGGTAATATTTCAATAAATTTTGCTCCATTTTCTAGAAGCGAATCTTCTAGAATAAGGACCTCTTCCTCGCGATTCTCTGAAGAATTGCCAAGGATAGAGAGACCCCGAAACTCGGTAGAATCAGCTCTTCCACCTTTGCATTCATTAAGGTTCTCAAGAGTCCTGGAACATCCAATGATTCCTAGACCCGAATATCAAGTTGAAGTACCTCCTTCAACTCAAAATCATAGTAATACTTCCCCCACAAGATCAGAAGCTGCACAAGCTTTTGAATCACCATAATTATATGTAATTAAAAGATTTGAGCCCAATAAGGACTTCCTCAAAAAGGATTTTCTTAGCAAGGAAAATAAAGAGAAGAGAGAATGGTTTTTCTCTCAGCTATCTCAAGAACATGTCAAGAAATTTAGAAAAAAGTATTACAAGTACCTAAATAAGAAGGACCCGAATATTCCTTATTTTCAATGGTTTGAAAAACATTGTTTTCAAAAATTAGAAGTAAACTCCCTCAATTCAACTAAAAAGATTTAGAAGACAGCTAAAGGAAAAGAAGTAATTTCAGTAATTCCTCCTTTAGTAGAAATAAATTTCCCCAACATAAATAAAGTTGAAGTAATAGCCTCTCCATTTAAAATGATGCCAAGAATTATAGATGATGCTCCCCAATAAAAATGATATAAAAAATGTTCAACACCATTTAAACTACACAAATCAGCTGCTTCATCAAGTAGCTATTAGTTTGGGCAATTCAGACGATAAGCCCTCATCATCAACAAAGCCCTCAAATAAAACTTTAGATAAACCAATAATAACCCCTAATAAGTTTTCGGACTCAGAAATAAAGAAAATAAAACTTAGGAATGAAAAGGACGAAATTTTAGATGAAATAAATAAAGAACTTTCGAACCTAAAAATTACTCCAAAATCTATCAATATGATTAATGAAGACGAAATTAATAAAATTGAAAGTCAATTTCAAGACACATCTCTAGATCAAATAAATAAGATTAGAGGACAAAGTGGACCCAGTACCTCCAAATCTAAAAATTACCCCACAACAAAAAATTGGTATCCCCGACCTTCGCTCGTGGATGTCCAATATGAAGAAAAAGAATTAGAAAATGCAGCCAGTTATTCTGGTGATGCTATCTATGAATGGAATATAGATGGCTTAGCAGATCATCAAATTCTACGAATTTTAGAAGAAATGTTAATGGCGCAACTGCCTACAAAACTAAGGGTAATGATGCCCTCTCCATAGTTAAAGTCTTAACTTCAGGATTCACTGGAAACCTGAAAGGATGGTGGGATAACGATCTCTTAGAACAAGAGAAAAATTTAATATACACCGGAGTAAAAACAGAGATTGTTAATGGTCAACAAGTTACAACCGAGAATCAAGTAGAAACCTTAGTTCTTACTATTTCCCAATCCTTTGTAGGAGATAGTAAAACTTTTGAAGATAGGTCTTTAGAGATCCTCCATAATCTCTATTGCCCTACCTTAAGTGAATTTCGATGGCATAAGGATAACTTTCTAGCAGAAGTCTATACCAGGACTGATTGTAGACAAGCCTATTGGAAGGATAGGTTTATCACCGGATTACCTAAAAACTTCTCTCAAAAGGTTCAAGCAGCACTTGCTCAAGAATACCCATAAGTACCCTTAGATCAATTATCATATGGAAGGATAATCTCAGTAGTTAATAAAACAGCTTTACAATTCTGCACTGATTTAAAATTACACAAATCAGCCAAATATGAGCAAAAGAATTCAAGAAAAGAATTTGGAAACTTTTGCCAACAATTTGGTTATCCAAAATTAACTCCCCCTTCCAAACAAAGAAGGAATAAAACCCCCGAAAGAGATAAAACATTATAAAAAGAAATATAAGTCTTATAAGCCTTATAAGAAGAAGAATACGAGTTTAGATAAAACTCCTAGTCTCTAATACTTCTGGAATTAGTTGAGAAGATGGGTTGCAAACTTAGAAGTTATAATGCAATAGTGTTGACAAACTAGTCTGAAAAACAAGCTCTAAGTTACATTCTGAATAACAAAGGCCTTTGTTAACATTTTTCCTAATTATCTGATACTAGATTGGTCAATACGGATCATCTCAATCAAAGTATGCAGAAAATAGTTAGAAATCAAAAGAGGTGAATATAAATTATGAAGAGTTGAATTGAAATTAGGACAATTGAAAATATATTTATTGATACACAGACCTTTTATTGAAGCATATAACTTACAAAGTGGAAGCTTTATCAAATTGAAGCTTTCCAGAAACAGGGAGTACATTAAATTTTTTTAAATAAAAATTTACAAATGTAAACAAAGGCACTGAAAGCTTAGAGACTAGGATGACTAGTTTCGCTCTAAGTTGGCTCTAAGTTACATTCTAAATAACAATGAGGTCATTGAAGTTATTTATCGAGACGTCTCCGGACTTGAGATGATTTGGAATCCACGAATTTAAATTGGTTGAAATCCAGAATTATTGCTTTTGAGAATCACGAGCCTTATCTTTTTAAAAAGCTGCTTTTACTTTTGGGAAAGCAGATTCCTTGCTTGTGTCGGTAGGAAGGCTCCAAAGCCTTTACTTTAACTTTGTCAGACATCTTTATCATTTGCCGAAGAAGATGCCAAAAGTGATGTCCACTAGCTTTAATCATTAAAGTCAAATGGGACCACTTCATAGATATCACCGAAACCCACAAAGATGTCTTCATTTTCGAGATAGGGATTAGCATTATCTGATGAAGACGATAATCTGTCTTGCTCTTCTGTGTATCGATGCAAGAAAGGGCTTCTTTGAATTTTAATTTGTATTCTGCAGGGGTTCCTGCCAAAATATTAATTCTGAATGGGCTTGAACTAGAGATTTCTGGCTTCTTTAATTTGAGGGGAGTCTGGGAAGAGGCTACTTTTGCTGGGGAACCTCTTTTATTTTTGGACTTCCAAGTGATGAACCTTGTTTCGACGACGGCGCTATTAAATTTCCGCCACCATGAAACTATAAACTCTGAGCAAATATGAGGTGGGAATGGCTCGGCTAAATGTTGGTGCTGAGCAGTGGTTATTTTGAGTAATCAAGCTATTCGAAATTGAGAGCAAAATTGTAATAACTTGCAATGAGGAGGAATTGTTGGTGTTAACTTCTTGAACTCTTCATATATGGTGAACAATGAATTGGGAAGGACATCAGCCATAAGGCCAAATTCCCAAAACCATTCCATAAACCATGCTGGATATCGATTATGAGATTTGGTTATATTAAAGTACCATGAATGCCTGGGATTAGGTTAAAGAAAGAACAAATTTCCAAGCTTCCATGTAATCAAAGTAATTATAAATAGGAGGATCAAAGGTCCTTGAAAACATTTTTGGATCATTGGATTTTGATTCCAATCTTTAATTGTGAGGGCCCTTTTTATTTTCATCTTTGAATTTGCAATGATATTAGGTTCACCATCGTTGGTTTCCTGAGTGAAAACGGACAAGCTGTTCGACACTGGAATTTGGGAGAACTTGAAGGAGGATGCCTCCATACCCTAACTCAGAGGCATCAGTTTGAACAATTAATTTGGCAACTGGGTGAGGAATACTTAGACCGGAAGAGACGTAACTATATTCTTTATTTCTTGGACTAACTGACTCAATTCAGAAGACTATGGCTTAGGATTTGAGGTTTTCCTAAGTCTGCTAAACAAGGGCTTGCATTTGACTCTTAAGTTGGGAATAAAATCTGACACATAATTCAGACATCCTAAGAATCTTTGCAATTGTTTTTTATCTTTTAACTCATCTGGTAATTTATCTGCAAAAGTTATACTTATGCTAATTGGGGTGATAGTTCCTTGGTAAATTTCATGACCTAGGAATCTTACTCTTGTTTGAAATAATTTTATTTTCGTGGCAGACACCACCATTCCATTTTTCTTAATGGTGTCTTTGAAGGTTCTTAAATGCTTGAAGTGTTGATCTATCGAATTCGAAAAGATTAACACATCATCAATGTAAACTATTGCAAAATCAAAATGGGGGTTTATTATGTTATTCATTATATTTTGAAACTCAGAGGGAGCATTTTTTTATCCCATGGGCATTACATTCCATTCGTAATGTTCAAATGGTACTATGAATGCTGTTTTATATTTATCTTCTTCAGCTAACTTAATTTGATAAAATCCTGACTTCATATCAAACTTAGAAAAGATTACAGCATCGTATAATCTTTTTATTAAATCTTTTTTATTTGGGATTGGATATCTAATCCATTTTAAAACTTTATTTAATGGTTTATAATTTATCACCATGCTTGGTTCTCCACGCTCTATTTCTGCTTGATTTTGAACATAGAAGGCGGCGCAACTCCAAGGGGACTTTGTAACACTCTGCTTTTCGTTAAGTATTTTTATAAGCTTGTTTGAATGTTTATATTTGTTGGTTAAGGGCTAAGTGGGATTTTTGGCTTAAAAGTCCCTTTCTGGAACATTGGCACGCCCGTGCTGATTTCCAGCATGCCCATGTCGTGTTCGCATGTCTTGTGACCAGCTGAGTCATAAGCACGGCCGTGCCGTTAGTCAGTATGGCCATGCTGTTGTGCGAACCGCGTCTCGTTGATGCTAAGTTCGGCACGCCCGTGCCGAAATAGTGCACAACCGTGCCATGTGCGTTGTTTATATTATCGCATAGAAACCGAGGGTTAGCGATTTTAGCCCTCATTTGGTGGCAGCTACTACCCTAGTGCGGCTAGACTTGCCCCGTTTCCTATCTCCATCAAGCTTGGTGTGTTTTTGGAGTTTTGGAGAACCTTGGTAAGTTTTTGGTACACCTGTGCCAGTTGTGCAGGTAACGCTTCTTCCCTTTCCTAGTTTTTTGTCATGTCATTTGATTGGAAATTGATTTGGTTAATGTTTTAGTTGACCAAGGCTTGGATTCGGACTGAGCCGCTTGGGAGGACGTGACCAGTTCGTTGTTTGGGGCTACTGTTGTTGCAACCTTCAAACCAGGTATGGGGAGAAGGATAGTATAACCACTAGGCAGTGGGGGTAGTGTAAGATGAAGGGTTCCCATGACCCCGAGGTTATTTGTATGCTGTTTGTTTAACATGCCTGTTGCTATATATGTTTGTTGCTACATCCTAATATTATATGCGTTGCTATTATGTTGATATTTGGTGGTATGTTTATAGAATAATTGTTGGTCGTGTTGTTTTATATAATGATTGATGGCTGAATGGTTGTGTTATGATGAACCTGCTGATATATCCCTAAATTGGTTAATTAGGACTTTAATTGGTTAAATAATAAATGGACTGTTGCTCCCCAAAAATATTCATAAGACATGAATCAATAAAAGGTGAGGTTTTCATGTTGATGGTTTAGTCATGAACCTAGGGATGATTTTTGAGAGTGTTAAGGTCTTTTTGGTTAAATCATTTAACCAGTAATCGCTGCCCAGAACAATACTGTCGCACGATCAGCACGCCGTGCTGAACAGGGAGCACGCTCATGCAGATGTGCATGGTCGTACGTAAAAGGGAGCACGCCTATGCTGTTGAGCACGCTCGTGCCACCCCTCTGGTTAGAATCTGAGACTTATGGTTAATAGGGGTTTTAACCCCAATGCTTCCAATAATGACAGAATAATACACCAAACCAATGATGAGGATAGTTAACTTAATTATATAATAATTAAGACGTTGAGGATCGATGAGTTGGATAAGTCAATGCCCTCGGGGTTACCGCACGATGATATAATTGGATGCCTTTAGTGGTCCAATGTTGACAATGTTGATAAAATTGGGTGCCTTTAGTGGCCCAATGATGAGGATGATATTCTTGGGTGCCTTTAGTGGCCCAAGCGGAGGTGATAGTTGCCCGTTGTTTGTTGTTGTGTTCATGCATCACATTGGAGATGTTAGTTTGGGGAAGTTCAACATAGGGGAGGTTGTCCTAGAGTACGGCGATCTGGCCATCCGCGATTGGTTCACCCAAGGTTTGGTGAACAGGGCCCCCATGATGAGGCATCCATGGTTTGATGCATTGGCTATCCAAGGGGTTCACCCATGGTTTGGTGAACTGCTGGCGTTGGTGCCTTTATTGGCCAATGTGGATATGTAACTCCAAAGTTGTTCTTCCTGAGTTAGTTGGAATCACATGCATTGATGGAGTAGTGGAGTAGTGTTGCATTGCATCATATAATAATGTTTATATGTGTAAGTGTATGCTTATGACTGTTGCTATGCCATGATGTATGATCATCTTATTCCTATCTCCATGCCGTTGTGTTTACATGTTTCCTTACTCCCTGTTCTTTGTTTTCTGGTTTGGCATGTATGGTTTTTGCAGAGGATAACGAGCAGCCCGGAGAGGAGTGACTCTGAGGAGCCACCACTCATAGTTAAGGTTCTTTAGCTTAGTTGTTTATTTCCTTTAGTTTTTCAGTTGTATTCCGAACATGTTTCCGGAACGGTTGTACCAGCTCTGAATTGTGACATCGGGGTTGGCTTTATTTATGTTGATGTTTCTTTTCCTTTCAAAACTTTGGTTTAATATTTTCTGCGTTGTTGAGAACTAGTTCACGTTGTACTTTTCTACCCGTGAACCTTTTTAATAAAAGGTTGCATGTTTTATTTCTATTTGTATATCACTTATTATTATTATTATTATTATTATTATTATTATTATTATTATTATTATTATTATTATTATTATTATTATTATTATTTATATTTAATGTCTATATAACATGCAGGGTAGAAAGGTGTCACATTTATTGGTATCAGAGCCGGTCCGTCCTATCAGGCCGTGGTATGAGTCTGTTGTGTGCTGTTGTTTGTATTATCTTGTTTGTATTGTCTATACTTGTATAGGCAATGATGTTTTAAGTTAAGAACCTGTAGCTTTTACCCACAATAAGTTTCTATATCTAAGAGTTACCTTGAACGTGTACAGGAACTCATAGCAAGTAGAGGCAAGAATGATCAGGCTATTACAGATGCGTTGGTACACCTTGCCAATATAATAAGGCAAGCCAATAATAATCAGGGTGGACCAGCAGAGTTTCAGGGTCTTGACAAGTTCCAGCGGAGCAATCCGCCATCTTTCAGAGGAGCTTATTACCCGAGGGAGCTTTGTTGTGGCTGAGAGAGACCGAAAAGATCTTTAGGGCCATGGATTATAATGACCAGCAGCGGCTTATCTTCGCTATCTTCTTCTCACCGAGGAGTCTGAGCATTGGTGGGAGAACTACCGCCAGTGGATGCGGGCGGAGGGTACTGCGGTCACTTGGGCCATGTTCAGGCAGAGGTTTTTAGAGAAGTACTTTCCTGATGACATCTGTGATAAGAAGGAGATGGAATTTCTGGGGTTGAAGCAGGGTAGTATGTCTGTCGGAGAATATGCAGCAAAGTTTGAGGATCTGGCAAGGTACTACACCCCATATCAGTATATGGCAGATGAGTGCTCCAAGTGTGTGAAGTTTGAAGATGGACTCCGACCAGAGGTCAAGCAAGCGATCAGTTACCTGGAGATCAGAGTTTTTCCAACTTTGGTTAACAAGTGCAGACTCTATAAGGATGCTTACAAGTCCAGAGTGGCTAGTTTCAAGAGTTCAGATGGCCAGAGCAGCAAGAAGACTGAACAGAAAGATAAAGGCAAGCAACATCATGCTCCTACCGGTTGAGACTTCAAGCGAAGTGGCGAGAAGTCACAGTTTTCTCAGGATAGGTTCAGAGGCGGGAATTCTTATGCCTCTAGACCCATGATGTGCACCAGGTGCGGCAAATCCAACCACTTCACCACCCCGTGCATGGAACCTTAGGTTATCTGCTTTAGATATGGCAAGCCAGGACATATCAGTAGAATTGTGAAGGAGCCAAGTCAGAGCCTCCTAGGAGCCAACCGACTGAAGACCACTGGGAGAGTCTTTACCCTTAGTGGAGCTGAGGCCTCCAAGTCCGATGACTTGATCCAAGGTATGTGTTTAATTGATGTGACTCTTTTAACTGTATTGTATCATTCGGGTGCTACACACTTGTTTATATCGCATGATAGGGTTAAGAGTTTGAAATTAACTGTTACCTTTCTTGAGTATGATCTGATTGTTTCTACACCTACAAACAACCTGTTCTTACTTCTTATGCATGCAAGAACTGTCATATTATTATTAGTGGTAGAACTTTCGTTGTTGATCTTGTATGTCTACCTTTGAAAGACCTTGATGTTATTATTGGCATGGACTGGTTATCTTCCAACCACGATCTTTTGAACTGTTTTAATAAGACCTTAGTTTTTGGCACTCCTAGGGAGTTTAAGGATTCGACCTGTCTTTCTGCCAACCAAGTGAGAGCTTCGATGAAGGACGAAGCCCAAGTATACATGATGTTAGCTTCCCTGGAATTAGAAAGCCCTCCTGATGTTGGAAGTGTGCCTATTGTGCGGGATTTTCGTGAAGTGTTTTCGGGGGATGTTTATAACTTACCCCCAGAGAGAGATGTTGAGTTCTCCATAGATTTAGTGCCTCACACCGGGCCAATCTCCATAGCCCCTTATAGAATGTCTCCTCTAGAGCTAGCCAAGTTGAAAGACCAGAAAGAGGACCTGATGAAGAAGCAGTTTATTAGGCCTAATGTGTCTCCTTAAGGAGCACCTGTGTTATTGGTGAAGAAGAAGGATGGCAGTATGAGGTTGTGTGTCGACTATCGATAACTCAACAAGGTGACCATTAAGAACCAGTATCCTCTCCCTAGGATTGATGATCTCATGGACCAGTTGATAGGCGCTTGTGTCTTTTCTAAGATAGATTTAAGGCCAGGGTACCATCAGATTCGGGTTAAGTTTGAGGACATCCCGAAGACAGCGTTCAGGACGTGATATGGTCACTATGAGTACTTGGTTATGCCCTTTGGTATGACCAATGCTCCTGTTGTGTTCATGGACCACATGAACAAGACCTTTCACCCTTACTTGGATAAGTTTGTGGTGGTGTTCATAGATGATATATTAGTGTACTCCAAGACCAAGGATGAACATGAGGAGCACTTGAGGGTTGTTTTGCAGACCCTTAAGGAGAAGCAGTTGTACGCTAAGTTGTCTAAGTGTGAGTTCTGGTTAGAGGAAGTGAGCTTTTTAGGACATGTCATCTCTAACGGTGGCATAGCAGTTGACTCAGCTAAGGTTGAGTCGGTGCTCCAGTGGGAAGCGTCGAAGTCAGTGACCGAGATTAGGAGTTTCTTGGGGTTAGCCGGGTATTATAGGCGATTTATAGAAGGTTTCTCTAAGATATATTTACCCTTAACCCGTCTCACCAAGAAGGGACAGTTGTTTGTGTGGGACTCTAAGTGTGAGGAGAGTTTCCAAACCCTTAAGGATAGGTTGATATCAGCACCAGTGTTAGTTTTGCTTGACCCTAGTGAACCTTTCGTAGTTTACTGCGATGCTTCTAAGCAAGGTTTAGTTGGTGTGTTAATGCAGGATGGTAAGGTAGTGGCCTACGCCTCTAGGCAGTTGAAAACTCATGAGAAGAACTACCCTACCCATGATCTAGAGTTAGGAGCTGTGGTTTTTGCCTTAAAGATTTGGAGGCATTATCTTTATGGAGCGTGGTTTGAGGTCTTTAGTGATCATAAGAGTCTGAAATATCTCTTTGACCAGAAGGAATTAAATATAAGGCAGCGTAGGTGGATGGAATTCCTTAAGGATTATGATTTTGAGTTGACCTACCACCCAGGAAAGGCCAATGTTGTGGCAGATGCCCTTAGTAGGAAAGTCTTGCATGTCTCCGCTTTGATGGTTAGGGAGATGGATCTGATTGAGGGGTTTAGAGACCTTAGTTGGCTTGTGAGGTTACTCCTAAGAGTGTTAGGCTTCGAACCTTGAAGGTTACCAACAGTTTGATGGATAGGATTAGAGAGGGTCAGATGGCAGATAAGTTTCTGTTAGACCAGCGGGAATTGCTTGCTCAAGGTAGAAACCTTAGCTTTAGAGATGGGAGCGATGGGATCTTGAGGTTTGAAGATAGAGTGTGTGTACCAGATGTTCCTGAGCTTAAGAAGTTGATCCTTGAGGAAGGACATAGGAGTGGGTTGAGTGTGCACCCAGGTGCCACCAAGATGTATTAGGATCTTAAGCGCATGTTTTGGTGGCCAAGGATGAAAAAAGATGTGGCTGAGTTTGTGTATGCATGCTTAGTGTGTCAGAAAGCTAAGATAGAATACCAAAAGCCTTCAGGTAAGTTGAACTCTTTGAGCATCCCAGATTGGAAGTGGGATAGCATCTATATGGATTTTGTCTCTGGACTCCCTAGGACTCCAGCTGGTTTTGAGGCTATATGGGTTCTTGTGGATAGATTGACTAAGTCTGCCCATTTCATTCTGATGAATATGGAGTATCCTTTAGAGAAGTTGGCTAGGTTATATATCAGAGAGATAGTTAGGCTTCATGGTGTGCCCTCTAGTATAGTATCAGATAGAGACCTTAGGTTTACCTCTAGGTTCTGGGATAGTTTAGAATGCTTTAGGGACAAAGCTTAGGCTAAGTTCAGCAAATCACCCACAGACTGATGGGCAGTCTGAGAGGACCATCCAGTCCTTAAAGGATTTGTTGACAGCTTGTGTGTTAGAGCAGTCAGGCAGTTTGGACAAGTTTTTGCCCCTGATATAGTTCACCTACAACAACAGCTTCCATTCCAGTATTGGGATGGCACCTTATGAGGCTCTGTATGGAAGGAGATGTAGGACGCCCTTGTGTTGGAATGAACCAAGTGATAATGTGGTGTTAGGACCAGAGATAGTACAGGAGAAACAAAAAAGATAAGGATGATTCAGGAAAAGATGAGAGTGGCACAAAGTAGACAAAAGAGCTACCATGACAAAAGGAGGATGACGCTCGAATTCCAGGAAGGTGATCATGTGTTCTTGAGAGTTACTCCGACAATTGGGGTTGGTAGAGTGATGAAAGCAAAGAAACTTACTCATAGATTCATTGGTCCTTACCAAATCTTAAAGAGAGTCGGCGAAGTCGCCTACCAAATAGCCTTACCATCGTTCTTGTCCAACCTTCACAGTGTCTTCCATGTGTCCCAACTCAGAAAGTATGTCCATGACCCTAGTCACGTGATAGTACCTGGTGAGATACAATTGAAGGAGAACTTGACTTTTGAGGTACTACCCCTTCGAGTCGAGGATAGGAGGGTGAAGCAGCTAAAAGGCAAGGAGATTCCTTTGGTCAAAGTCATTTGGAGCGGGGCTACTGACGAAAGTGCTACTTGGGAGCTAAAGAGTAAGATGATGGAAGCATACCCACACCTTTTCAATCGAGGTATGTAGAAATTTCGAGGACGAAATTTTTATAAGGGGGTGGAATTGTAACACCCTGCTTTTCGATATGTATTTTTATATAAGCTTGTTTGAATGTTTATGTTTGCTAGTTAAGGGCTAAGTGGGATTTTTGGCTTAAAAGTCCCTTTCTAGAACATAGGCACACCCATGCTGATTTCCAGCACGTCCGTGCCATGTTTGCATGTTTTGTGACCAGCTGAGTCACGAGCACGGTCGTGCCGTTAGTCAGCACGGTCGTGCCATTGTGCGAACCACATCTCGCTGACGCTAAGTTTGGCACGGCCGTGCCAAAATAGTGCACGGTCGTGTCATGTGCGCTGTTTATATAATCGCACAGAAACTGAGGGTTAGCGATTTTAACCCTCATTTGGTGGCTGTTACTACCATAGTGTGGCCAGACCTACACCGTTTCTTATCTCCATCAAGCTTGGTGCGTTTTTGGAGTTTTGGAGAACCTTGGTAAGTTTTTGGTACACATGTGCCAGTTGTGTAGGTAACGCTTCTTCCCTTTCTTAGTTTCCTTTCATGTTATTTGATTGGAAACTGATTTGGTTAATGTTTTAGTTGACCAAGGCTTGGATTCGGGCTGAGCCGCTTGGGAGGATGTGACCAGTTCGTTGTTTGGGGCTACAGTTGTTGCAACCTGCAAACCAGGTATGGGGAGAAGGATAGTATAACCACTAGGTAGTGGGGGTAATGTAAGATGAGGGGTTCCCATGACCCCGAGGTTAATTGTATGCTGTTTGTTTAACATGCCTGTTGCTATATATGTTTATTGCTACATGCAAATATTATATGCACTATTATGTTGATATTTGGTGGTATGTTTATAGCATAATTGTTGGTTGAGTTGTTGTATATAATGATTGATGCCTGAATGGTTGTGTTGTGATGAACCTGCTGATATATCCCTAAATTGGTTAATTAGGACTTTAATTGGTTAAATAATAAAAGGACTATTGTTCCCCAAAAATATTCATAAGACATGAATCAATAAAAGGTGAGGTTTTTATGTTGATGGTTTAGTCATGAACCTAGGGATGATTTTTGAGAGTGTTAGGGTCTTTTTGGTTAAATCATTTAACCTGTAATCGCTGTCCAGAACAGCACTTTTGCGTGATCAGCATGGCCATGCTGAACAAGGAGCACGCCCATGCTCCCAGTTGAATTATGGGAATGGTCGCGCTTTGAGCACGGCCGTGCAGCATTGGAGCACGCCCGTGCAGATGTGCATGGCCGTGCATTATGCAACACCCTTTCCCGAGTGTCACATTCCCGAACGTTTATAAGGCCGAAAATATTTATTAATGCGGAAAATACGGTTTTTTTTTTCTTTTTACAAAGATGTAATGGGATTAGTAAAGGTAAATAATACTAATAAATGAACTTAGGTTCACCATGCATTTCTAGAACATGCTGTATTAAAATACAGAAACAAAAACAGAAAACCGAAACAGAAAATGGAAACATCAACATTATTGTATACAGACATAAGTCTAAAGTATATCTGACATAAGAATAATAAGCACTAGGAGTCGTAGCTCCCAAAAGGTACTACAAAACTAACATAGTCTGGCCGACAACCAAACTAAACCACAAAAAGAGTCCGCCTCCCGGCTCAAGGAAACTACTGAACTGAACCATCATCACGTCCATCTGTTCAAGCAGCAGCAGCAAGTACCAGCAGAAAACATACAGATATGGGTTAGATTCCCGTTCATCAACACAGCAAAACAGCAATAGTAAAAACGGGACAACTCACCAGGTAACAGCGTACCCAACATGCTTACAAAAATTCTCAATATAAATCATGTTAAACAGTCACCAGCATAACGTAAGGCATTCTTAAACAGTATATCGATGTATAACAGTAAATGCAAACATCAATAGCCATGCAATGTAGTGCAATGCAATGTATATGACTCAATGCCAATGTCACTGGGTACTACTCTGACCCCTACTCCATGGAGCTAACAAAACGTCGGAGAGAGTGAATGGGAGGACATGTTCCGATTTTTGCCAGCCATGAGCAAGATGCTACAACATTCGTAACGTGCACGTATCTGGCTTTACAGAAACAATCTGCACCAAACATGAAAAGTACGACATCTAGTAGAGGATATCAGTGTATTGCTCGGATTAGCCTCGACACAGAAGAGCTACCAACTGGTCACATGTCAGCCCTTCCAACCCTGATACCTCCAAAAAGACCATTGAAGATCGTCACCGTAAGATTCGCACCTGCATCAAGGTGTAAGCTCAACTCCTAGGCTCAAGGCCTTACAACTATGCAATGAAATGCCAATGCTTACACAAAGCATATGCGAAAAAGCAATGTCTACCCCCGGGTAAACCTCGAGTTCCACTAAGGTTCTCTTCCTTAGGAACTATACGCGTCTTCTGAAAAACAAAACCTTTATCCACAGGATAAATCTCGTGATCCCTCCGGGATCGAGTCATCACATGAATGAAACAATTGAACGACTGATCGGGATCCGAATCACCGGTCCGTCATCGAACTACTGTTTCAAAACCCAAAACGTTTCATGTTTGTGTTTATGTCTGATGAAGTCATTGATGTACTAAGTCATCAATGGTATAGTATATGCTCTTGTTCCACCACATACCATACTTAATAAACCCTTGTCTTCAACTCTAAGTTAATTACTTAACTTAGGTTTTTATACGTAAAACTTTACGAGTTGAGTTAAAAACTCCTTTGTAAACCAAAACAACTTCTCAATTGAAAACTCATTTGATTTGAAACAACTTTTGAACCACTTACTCTATTTTTAGCATTTTCTGAAACATGAAATTCGCTTAGCGAAATTGAGGCAGTGATACCTCCTTGGAAACTCCTCTGCATCACTCGACGAAACATAATTCGCATAGCGAAATTTGTTGTATTCGCTTAGCGAATAATGATTCGCTTAGCGAAAATGGAGGCGGTTACACCTCTTTTGAAACTCCTCTGGATCGCTCGGCGAAACAGAATTCGTGTAGCGAAATTCCATTGTATTCGCTTAGCGAAGCTTAATTCGCTTAGCGAAAAGGAGGCAGTGATACCTAGCTTGGAATTTCTCTGTTTTCGCTTAGCGAAAGTAAATTCGCTTAGCGAAAAGTTGCCTTAAAACAAGACATTAACCTTGTTAAAAAAAAAAGCCTTATGGAACTATATTGATTCTCATGAAAACATTCATTAATTCACTTTTAAGTCACTTGATTAACTAGATGAACTAATGATAAGGTAGATGGCATGTTTCACTTTGGTGAAAACACTTAAAGATTGAAACTTTGTTTGATCTTTGGATCAAAATCACTTACGGTTTTTCTTTGAAACATAAGCCACTAAAGCACTTTTCTTACTTGAAAACTTAATTGTTCAAGAACTACTCATACCTTTCCTTTTCTCAAGGTCATGGCCAAAAGCCTATTAGGAACAAATGTGAAGGTTTGCTTCACTAACTAACCAAATTATGGCTCACAAAACTTACACAATTATGATAAACAATAACACACACCATTGCATCATAATTAAGCACAAAAGTCCATACTTGATCTAGTGATCAAAGTAGGTTTTTCAACATGCAAGAAATTATTTTCTCACCTAGACAACATCATCATAAAACACATGATAAGGCATATAAGCATAAACTACAAATATTACACATAGTTCTCCATGAGAACCAAACTAATTGGTGAACCCAAACCAAAGGGTCTCACCCACACATAAACTAAACAACCATCTTCACCACCACCATTTTGGTGTGATGAGGTTCACCCCCCATACCTGTTGAAGAGCAGATATCCGGATCAAAGTGGTTGATCGGTTTGTGAACCTCCCGACAATCGTCAATAACTACAACAACACAACAATCAAACATTAAACAACAATCAAAGCAAAACTGAACAATTCTACCTAAGGGTTTCGGCCACCCTAAAGAAAATAAAGCTAGGAATTGATCTTGGTTTTCCATTTCATGGATTCAAAGGCAATAGGAAAGCTAATGATGAAATCAAGTGTTAGAAATCAAAAATTGATGAAGAACACTATTCATCACCATCACATAGGGTTCGGACATATTGTGCTTTTTGAGCTATGATGAGAATTGAATCACAAGCTCTTGGGTTTAGGTAGAGAATGATGAGGTGAGTTCAAAGAAATTGGTCTCACATCAAAAGGATTTTTCTACAATTTCCTATGAATTTTCAAACTTCTGGATCTAAGAAATGATTTTCATGAAAATGAAGTTTGATCTTGAAATAAAGAGAGACTCAAGAAGCTAAGAGATCATAGAAGTGATCTTACCTTAAAATGAAGGAAGATTGCTCAAGGAATCAAGTGATTCTAACCAATAATCAAGCATTTTCAAGAAGAAAATGGAGTTTCTCTCAAGAACAACTATGGAGTTCTAAAGGGTGAGGGGCTGTACGAAAATGAGGGCTGGAGGGGCTGAGTTCAGCCTCTTAAAAGCTCACTTAAGGGCAAAATGGTCATTTGCCAAAAGGGGAAAATGGTAAAAGTGTTAAAGACTAAGGTTAGGGGCATTTTGGTCATTTTGCGTCCAGATATTTGCGAACATCATGATGACTCTGGCATACTCTCCCAAGTGTCCTGGGCTGATGTGGTAACAAGATTATTCGTTGGCGAGTCCCAGTAAATCCATATGTGGCTCCGTTCGTCACCCGATTGAGGATTCCGCTCGAACGGAGGTCAGGAAGTGATTTTTCTGAAACTTTTGTGAAATTTAACCAAAACGTAGAGAATCAAATTCTAAGACTTATTGCCTCGTTCACGGGTCCATCTGAGGTCTCCTGATCAGTAAAATCATACTGTCAATGTAAAAAAGCAGACTGGACTCCGTTTGAGTTTTCGACTCAAAACTTAATCGTAGCTTCCTACGATATCGTCGAGCTTGACTATAGTCTCGGAATATTTTATTTCCATTCCTAAGACCTCGAATAAAATAAAGACGTTAAAATACTGAAGAATTAGAAAACGTGAAAATCAGGGCGTTACACATAATAGGGAGCACGCCCGTACTACATGTAAGTGGCAGCACGCCTGTGCCGGGGTTAAGCACGCCCGTGCCACCCCTCTGGTCAGAATCAGAGACTTATGGTTAATAGGGGTTTTAACCTGAATGTTTCCAATAATGACAAAATAATACACCAAACAAATGATGAAGATAGATAACTTAATTATATAACAATTAAGACGTTGAGGAACGATGAGTTGGATAAGTCGGTGCCCTCGGAGTTACCTCACAATGATATAATTGGATGCCTTTAGTGGTCCAATATTGACAATGTTGATAAAATTGGGTGCCTTTTGTGGCCCAAGCGGAGGTGACGGTTGCCCGTTGTTTGTTGTTGTGTTCATGCATCACATTGGAGATATTAGTTGGGGGAAGTTCAATATAGGGGAGGTCGTCCTAGAGTACGGCGATCTGGCCATCCACGGTTAGTTCACCCAAGGTTTGGTGAACCGTGGCCCCCCGTGATGAGACATCCATGGTTTGATGCGTTGGCTATCCAAGGGGTTCACCCATGGTTTGGTGAACTGTCGGCATTGGTGCCTTTAGTGGCCAATGTGGATATGTAAGTCCAAAGTTATTCTTCCTGAGTTAGTTGGATCCGCATGCATTGATGGAGTAGTGGAGTAGTGTTGTATTGCATCATATAGCATACTGGTTGATTGATTATGCTGAGATAATGTTTATATGTGTAAGTGTATGCTTATGACTGTTGCTATGCCATGATGTATGATCATCTTATTCCTATCTCCATGCCGTTGTGTTTACATGCTTTCTTACTCCCCGTTCTTTGTTTTCTTGTTTGCATGTATGGTTTTTGCAGAGGATAATGAGCAGCCCGGAGAGGAGTGACTCTGAGGAGCCACCACTCATAGTTAGGGTTTTTTAGCTTAGTTGTTTATTTCCTTTAGTTTTTCAGTTGTATTACGAACATGTTTTCGAAACGGTTGTACCAGCTTTGAATTGTGACATCAGGGTTGGGTTTTATTTATGTCGATGTTTCTTTTCCTTTCAAAACTTTGGTTTAGTATTTTTCGCGTTATTGAGAACTAGTTCACGTGGTACTTTTCTACCCGTGAACCTTTTTAATAAAAGGTTGCACGTTTTATTTCTATTTGTATATCACTTATTATTATTATTTATATTTAATGTTTATATAACATGCGGGGTAGAAGGGTATCACAGACTTGCTAGGCCTAATTAATCCTTTATCTAAAAGACTTTGAATATCTTTTTGCAATATTCAAGAGTTTCTTTATTCATTTGAATTAGACGAGCTTTGGTAGGGATTTTACTTTCATGAAATCCCTCTTCATAAGGTAGAGTTACCATATGAGTTTTTCTTTGCCAAAAGGCATTAAGGACTTCAGAACAAATTTGACGTCCCCAAGTTCCACTCGAGGAAATCCCATTATTTTAGAACCCAAACATACTATTAACTGTAACTTAACGATATTATTACGCGCTTATTAAAACAGCGATAACATATGATCAATATAAAAGCGAACAACATTAGAGTAAGCACAACAGGGTAAACGAAAACACATACACACGGTACAGATATGTATATACATGGTGGCCCCATCAGTAGGGCTAAGTAATAATACAGACGAAAGTACATGAAAAGCGAAAATACAACATAGACATCAAAAAGGACTCAACTCAACTTACAGGCTCTCCCCATCCCCTCATCAAAATGGTCTCACCTCACATCCTATGACAGACGCACTGGTGACGTCACGTCCTCCATGACGTGAAAGTCAAAAGCTACCCTGTCCTTCCCCATATGTGCGCCTATAAACCCGCAGGAGCACATAATATGAGGAAGAACTAGACAAAACCATCCACCTACGCCTAGCGGCTCTCAGATAACAATCTGACCTCTGACGCTGTCCTCTCAGCACAAAGCCTCTGCGACTCGTCACGTGAGATGATGCTGGGGCAGCCCACATAAAGTCCTGCTCTTGCGGCCTGGGTGGGTGCCACATTTGGGGAAACGGAAGAAACTGAACCATTGGGTGCCAACCAAGTAAGAGCTTCTTTGAAAGAAGGAGCTCAGGGATACATGCTTCTATCGAGAGGGACGTTGTCTTGAGCGATGTGTCGGTTGTGAAAGATTTTTCGAAAGTTTTTGCCGAGGACGTCCCAGGTTTGCCACCTATGAGAGACATCGAGTTTTCGATCGATCTAGTTCCAGGATCCGATCCAATCTCTATAGCTCCTTATAGGATGTCACCTACGAAGTTAGCCGAGCTGAAGACCCAAATAGAGGATCTAATGTCTAAACGGTTTGTGAGGCCAAGTGTGTCCCCGTGGGGAGCACCAGTGTTGTTGGTGAAGAAGAAAGATGGGAGTTCAAGACTCTGCGTGGATTATCGCCAACTCAACAAGATAACGATCAAGAACAAGTATCCTCTACCCCGCATAGATGATTTGATGGATCAACTTCAAGGAGCCGCTATCTTTTCAATGATTGACCTGAGATCTGGTTATCACCAGATTAGGGTAAAGAACGAGGACGTGACTAAGACTGCATTCAGGACTCGTTATCGTCACTATGAGTACCTCGTGATGCCTTTTGGAATGATAAACGCGCCTGCTATCTTCATGGACTATATGAACCGGATTTTTCGTCCGTTTCTGGATCAATTCATCGTCGTGTTCATCAATGATATTCTTATCTACTCGAAAAGTCCCGAGGAGCATGAAGAACATCTACGACAAGTTTAGCAGATCCTTCACAAGGAGAAGTTGTACGCGAAGCTGCCCAAGTGCGAGTTTTGGCTAGATGAAGTCAAATTCTGGGGACACGTGATTACGAAGGAAGGAATTGTCGTCGATCCTACGAAAGTAGAAATAGTACTTTTATGGGAGAGACCTAAGACTGTGACAGAAATCCGCAGTTTTGTTGGACTGGCTGGTTATTACAGAAGGTTCATCGAAGAATTTTCAAAGATTGTTGCGCCGTTGACTCAACTGTCAAGGAAGGACCAACCGTTTACGTGGACTGAAAAATGTGAGGAAAGTTTTCAAACGATGAAGGAACGTTTGACAACCTCACCAGTGTTAGTATTGCCTAAACCAGACGAACCGTACAAAGTATACAGTGATGCTTCGCATCAAGGATTAGGATGTGTGCTTATGCAACACCAGAAGGTTTTAGCGTATGCTTCACGCCAGTTGAAAACTCATGAAAGGAATTACCTGACGCACGACCTTGAGCTAGCTGCTGTAGTTTTTGCCTTTGAAGATCTGGAGACATTACTTTTATGGATCCAAGTTTGAGGTCTTCAGTGACCACAAAAGTTTGAAGTACCTGTTCGATCAGAAGGAACTTAACATGAGGCAGAGACGTTGGATGGAGTTTCTTAAAGATTACGACTTCACTTTGCTATACCACCCCGGTAAAGCAAATGTCGTTGCAGACGCTCTGAGTCGGAAGACCCTGCACATCTCTGCAATGATGGTTAAGGAGTTAGAATTGATAAAACAGTTTTGTGATCTTAATCTATCTGTGGAAGTGAACCACGAGAAGATTAGCTTGGAAATGATCAAGGTATCTAGTGGACTGATGGAAACGATCCGCGAACAACAATCAACTAATGAGTATCTCCAAGAGAAAAATGAGTTACTTGGACAAGAAAAAGCTGCAAAATTCAGCTTGGGAACTGATGGCATCTTGAGATGCAATGGACGTGTTTTTGTGCCTAGCAACCCAGAGATGAGGAAAATGATTCTGGAAGAAGGACACAAGAGCAAGCTGAGCATTCACCCTGGATCAACCAAAATGTACCAAGATCTGAAATAGAAGTTTTGGTGGCCAGGAATGAAGAAGCAAGTGACTGAGTATGTAGCATCATGTCTAACTTGCCAGAAAGCAAAGGTAGAACATCAATGACCTGGAGGAATGCTTCAATCCTTGGATGTACCCGAATGGAAATGGGAGAGCATCTCAATGGATTTCGTGGTGGGTTTACCAAGGACATCTAAGAGCTTCGATTCAATATGGGTGATCGTTGATAGGTTAATGAAGTCAGCACACTTCTTACCTGTTAAGATCAACTACTCAGTGGAAAAGTTAACTGAGCTGTATATCAGAGAAGTAATCAAACTACATGGAGTGTCATCAAGAATAGTCTCTGGTAGAGACCCAAAGTTCACGTCACGTTTTTGGCAAAGTCTACATCAAGCGTTAGGAACAAGGCTGAGACTGAGTTCAGCCTATCACCCTCAAACTGATGGACAGACGGAGAGGACGATACAATCTTTAGAAGATTTGCCGAGAGCCTCTAGACCATGGTGGAAGTTGGGATGATCTTTTACCTCTTATCGAATTCACCTACAACAACAGCTATCATTCTAGCATAGGGATGGCACCCTATGAAGCCTTGTATAGACGAAAGTGCAAGACACCGTTGTGTTGGTACCAGGATGGAGAAAACATGATTGTATGCCTCGAACTTGTGCAACAAACAACGGAAAAGATTAAGCAAAACGGCACAGAGTAGACAAAAGAGCTACTCAGATAAACGAAGACGACCCCTCGAGTTTCAAGAAGGTGAACACATGTTCCTGAGAGTCATACCTACAACTGGGGTAGGTAGAGCTATAAAGTCTAGAAAACTCACTCCCAAATTCATTGAACCTTACCAGATTCTTCGTCGTATTGGTCCAGTAGCTTACCATATTGCCTTACCACCTTTTCTATCCAACATTCATAATGTTTTCCATGTAATCGAACCTGATATAGTACATTTACGAGAAAACTTGTCTTATGAGACATCGCCTGTGCGAATCATTGATAAGAGGATCAAGCAACTCAGGGGAAAGAAAGTTCCCTTGGTCAAGGTCGTTTAGAAAGAAGCGACTGGAGACACCACGTGGGAGCTCGAGGACAAGATGAGATTACAGTATCCCAATCTCTTTCATGGTACGTAATTTCGAGGATGAAAATTTTTTTTAGAGGGATAGTAATCTAACACCCCGATTTTTCTCTGCTTTATATACATCAATAAAAGGAATAATTAAGTATATATTTTATTCGAGGACTTAGAAAATGAAATAAAATAAACCGAGACCATATTCATGCTCAACGTTATCGTACAAAGCTACGATTAAATTTTGAGGTGAAAACTCAAACGAAGCCCGGTCTGCGTTTTTGCACTGTCAGTAGTATTTCACTGCTCCAGAGACCTCAGATGGACCCATGAACGAGACAGTAAGTCTTATAATTTAATTCTCTACGTTTTGGTTAAATTTCAAAAAAATCACTTCCTGACCTTTTTTCGAGCAAAATCCTCAATCGGGTAACGAACGGAGCCGCATATGGACTTATCGAGACCCGACAACGGATAATCTTGATGCCACACCATGTCAAATCACTTGGGAGAGCATGCCAGAGTCGTCATGACGTTCGGAAATATCTGGACGCAAAATGACCAAAATACCCCTAACCTTTTTCACTTTTACCATTTTACCCTTGAAGGAAATGACCATTTTGCCCTTAAGTGACTTGTTTTATGGCTGGTCAGCCCCATTCCCAGCCCTCATTCATGCAAGAACAGCCCCAAAGAGAGCTCCAAAACTTCTTCCTCCTTGAGCCAAAGCCACCATTTTCATAAAGAAAAACCTTGAAATCTTTGAAGCAAAACTTGAATCTTTGATCAATCTTCATCCTTTCTTAGGTAAGATCACTTCTATGATCTCCTAGCTTCATGAATCTCTTCCAATCTCAAGATCAAGTCTTGCTTTCATGAAAATCACGTTTATGATCCAAAATTTCAAAAATTCATAGGAAATTGTAGAAAAATCCTTTTAATGGGAAACCAATTTCTTTGAGCTCATTTCATCATCATCTACCTAAACCCAAGAGCATATGAGCAAACTCTCATCCTAGCCTTTTTTCCCCAAAGTGGCCGAACCCTATGTTCTAGGATGAATAGTGTTTTTGTTCAAATTTTTGATTTCTAACTCTTGATTCCATCCTTACCTTTCCTATTGTCCTTGAATCCAAGTGATGGAAAACCAAATCAATTCCTAGCCTAATTTTCCCCTTCATGGCCGAGACCTTCAATGAGAAAAATCATGAACCGTTTTTCATATTTTTGAGTTATAGGACTTGTGTTAGTGTTAACCAAAGCTTATGAACCTACCATCCCAAAGTTTGGAACCAAATGTGATCCCTAACCCTTTTTAGCAAAAGTGGCTGAACCTTGGACCTTTTAGGGGAAGGGAAATTTATGTTTTGATGTTGTTTTCTTGTGTTGATTGTTGTTAAGAATTGAATTGTATTTGATTGTTTTAGGCGACGCGGACGAAACCGGAGCCGGTGCTGAGAATCGTTCCAGTTTTGATTGAGCAACTTAGAGAGGTAAAGGGAGGTAGTTCATTTGAGTTTGATAGTTTCATGGCATTTGATTTGTTATATGAGATGTGGTAGTTTTGATTGATGATTGGAAGTTATGAATGATTGACTGATGTACTTGATAAAGTTTGTACTTGAGCATTTGATTTAGAATTTTGGCATGGATGCCTTTGATGAATATTATTGTGATATTGGGCTGTTTTGATATATATATATATATATCCTGGATGAGCATAGGACTGGCTATGAGTCGATAAAACATTTAAAATACTCGAAAACCGAAATCGGAGTTTTGAAAACGGGTTTTGAAATCAAAAAGGTTTTTGGGAAAACGTGTTGCTTTTTCAAGAAAAGTTATCTTCCTTTTTGAAAAAGTTATGTTCTTTTGAAAATGAAAAAGAGCTTTTGAGGAAAGTTTTAAAAGGTGAGTTTTGTTTTAGAAAAACGTTTTACAAAGACGTGGAACCTGTATAAAACGATTTTGTTCACGAAAAAGAGTTTTCCCCGGAAAATGTGTTCTTGGAAAAAGATGTTTTAGTTTAAGAAAACGAGATTGAATTTTTTTTTCCAAAGTTGTTTTGAAAAGAATAATGAGGAATCTTTGAGATGAATGCAAACCTAGAGACCAAGACGTCGGACTAGTGTTTTGTGGATTGAGCACTCGGACTTCGTGTCCTGTGTTTTGATTTGAACGGGCTTAATGTCCTTTAAAACGAGTCGTGAGCTATATGCCTTGACAATGAAAGAATGAACGAAAAGAAAACAGATAATTTCTGTGTACATGCATGAACCGGCAGACGTGCCATTTGAAAACGAGCTACAACTTACGTAGTTGAGAATTGAGCCAGTTAAGACCACTAGGTCTCTAGGGACATTCTGTGTTCGAAACTCCACAAGTGGCCGGTGGCGTAGCAACCCCGTGCCGTGGTAAATCGGTTGCCCAACACGAATGGACTCAATCTGAGACTGGACTATTCAGGATATGGTTATGTCGGATTTCCCTGGAACAATTGGAGTTCGGACCTAAATTGAGAGGCCGACTCATGAGAACAATTGTGTTACACGTGTATTTGCGGCCTATCGCTCGGTGAAGGGTAGTGGGAATCTTCGGAGTACATGAATTAGAAAGATGATATTGAAGTCTCATGCATTATTATAACTCATGATAGTGTTTGAGATATTGTTTCATATGAATAACTGTTATTATAACTATATTTATGTGTGACTGTAACTGTTGTTTGTCGCCTGTGCGGCTATCGTGATAAACTTATAAAATGAGTATCTCACCTTTGCTTGTACATGTTAGACACCCTGTTGTGTTTTTGGAATACATGCACAGATGTTGATCGTAGGTCCCCGCGGACACATGAGGACTCAGATGACGAAGCCTTTTGAAGAAGCTGACCTTGGGGTTGTTCCCAATGGCTGCTTTTAGCTCGACCAGCATAGGAGTTTTTCTTTGAAGCAGTCTTATGTTTATTTACTGCATGAGTGTTGACTATGTCTTTAAGTCTGTAATATGATATATTATACTGAACTTAAATTATGATTATGTTTTTATGAACAGTAAATACCGATGTATGTGTTATAAGGGTTATTCCTTTGTTTTGAGTTGAACTGCTTATGCCTACAGAAAATTTTTGGAACCACGTTTTTGAACGTAGCTATTTAATTATATTATTTTCTGAAAGCAACCAGCGTTTTATTTCTTGATGTTTTCTGTATTTGAGTTCGATTACGTAGCATCCGAGGGGGTGTTACACTTAGCCATGTGCCCTTGCCTTCCACATGTATAACAAGTCATGGTCCTTCCTCTGCAGTCTCGACCCATGTGTGGTCCCCTACACTTGAAACATCCCTGCAACCCCTGAGTTGCACTCGGTCCTTGACTTCCAGCCTCTCTAGCTCTCTGTGCTAGTCTCTGATATGGCCCCCAGCCACTCTGAAATCTTTCGCCTCTACCTCTCTGGTTACTGTGGATAGGTCCTCCGCTCCTGGTTGCCGTCTCTCTTCTCCTTTTGATGTTCTCAATTGCCGAACACCGATCCAGCATGTCGAAAAATACATAAATCCCCAACGGTACTATAGCCTTTTGAATCTCATATTTCAAACCATTCTCAAACTTGCGGCACATCCACTCCTCATCTGGTTACCGCTGATAAAACTCTGAGAATTTAAGCAGCGCCTTTAACCTTGATACATATTCCCCGATTGTCTTGTTGCCTTGCTTCAAACTCTGGAACTTTTTGTCCTTTTTCCTCCTGGTCATCCGAGGAAAATTCTTCTCTAGAAAAAATTCTCGGAACAGCCCCCAAGTCACGGCTCTTCCTTCGGCCTCAAACAGCCTCTGCTTCCCTTTCCACCACATCTCTACTCCTCCCACCAACATGAAAGAAGCATAAGAAACCTTCTGAGCTTCATCACAGTGTATTGCTGCAAAAATCTTCTCCAACTCTTGAATCCAAAACTCTGCCCCCTCGAGATTGTAGTCCCCATTGAACTGTTGAGGTTGTCGCCTCATAAAGGCATCCAAACCAGCATCTTCATGCCTAACATTTCGTCGTTGTTGCTGATTGTCACGAGTCAGCTGAATGAGTTGAGCATTTTGTTGCGTTTGCTGTAGCAGCCATATCCCTCATAGTCCTGAGGGTTTCCAGCAACTCAGCTCCATTCCCAGTATGTGAAGCTTCAGCCTTCTAACCTCCATTGGGTCCTGTCCTACCTCTGCCTCTACCTCTTCCTGAAGACATTGGTTCCTGATTCAAGTAACCGTTAGCTCAGAGTCCAAACATGATAAGCTACGTAAGTACATACATCTACTTAACATTTATACAAGCACTACGACAATCAATCGCGTTCATTCTACCCTTCTAGACACAGTCGTACTCTCTTGCAGAGACTACAAACTTTGCCAGTTCAACTTCCTAATACCTCACAGTCTTGGTCCCCGACTTCCACAGTCCGGATAGGGCCAAACTGCTCTGTACCACCTTAATGTGACATACCCAAGTTCCACTCGAGGAAATCCCATTATTTTAGAATCCAAACATACTATTAACTGTAACTTAACGATATTATTACGCGCTTATTAAAACAGCGATAACATATGATCAATATAAAAGGGCACAACATCAGAGTAAGCACAACAGGGTAAACGAAAACACATACACACGGTACAGATATGTATATACATGGTGGCCCCATCAGTAAGGCTAAGTAATAATACAGAAGAAAGTACATGAAAAGCGAAAATACAACATAGACATCAAAAGGGACTCAACTCAACTTACAGGCTCTCCGCATCCCCTCTCAAAATACATCAAAATGGTCTCACCTCACATCCTATGGCAGACACACTGGCGACGTCACGTCCTCCATGACATGAAAGTCAAGAGCTATCCTGTCCTTCCCCATATATGCGCCTATAAACCCGCAGGGGCACATAATCTAAGGAAGAACTAGACAAAACCATTCGCCTACACCTGGCGGCTCTCAGATAACGCTATGACCTCCGACGCGGTCCTCTCAGCACAAATCCTCTGCGATTCGTCACGTGAGATGATGCTAGGGCAGCCCACATAAAGTCCAGCTCTCGCGGCCTGGTTGGGTGCCACATCTGGGGAAACAGAAGAAACTGGACCACTCTGTACGGTCCCATCATGTCTGCTCGTGGTGGAGTACCGCCTCGGAACAGCAAACTCACTGGTCTGGTATACACGGTCAGGAATGTATAGGGGTCCACCTGCCACCCCGGCTCGTCATGGTAGACGATCTCAAGCTCGCCCAGCATCGGGATCCCCGGTGCTGCCAGGAGGAAGGGATGCATCCTTCGGTCCATAGTCAGCTCCAACTAACTCGTCGTCTACTCGCAAATCGAGAGTATAACATACAAGAAAATGCAGGGAGATAAGATATACAGCACATCTATGACAGGGATGATGCAATGCAGAACATATAGAAAACACAGTCATCTCTCAATATCATGACACTACGGTCGTTCCCTAACTAGATGTACACATACTCTTTCTATGCATATCGGCCGGTACTAAGCACCCTACTAAGGGCAACATCACGTCCGCATATTGGACAACAAGTTGGTTCGTTCCAGTAATTCGTTCCGCTCATCGTGACCCATAAGAGTGCATTACCGCTCGACTGTCCTAGAAAAAGAGGGTTAACTGGGCCTCCTCAGAAGATCCACCAGTAACTGGAAGACTCAGGGCTTTAGTCGGGATAACCATACTAGCCAGGACTGCTATGACACGATAGGAGCTACCATACCGGTCTCATGTGGGTACACCAGCGTCCAGTATATCCCCAAGGTCTCTCAGACCTTCCCTTCCGTTTTCCGCACCTACACTCGGTGCACCAACCTCATATGCCTCACAGAATACGGCTCGCCACTTGGCATCAAATGCATATGATATGCATGTCATCCATCTCTCTTGAGATGATATTGTAACACATGCAAACTTGCTCTTAGCAACATGCGCTCCAAGCTCCACTGTAATCATATGAGCTCCAAGCTCCCATCATAATCTTATGAGCTTCAAGCTCCACTATACTTCAGTCTCAATTATCAGCTCGAATATCCACAACGGGGTCAAAGCCCTAATCATGCTAAACCTCCGAATCTCATACATACACACATTTCTAGATAATAATGCAACAACTCATCAATTATCAACATGTTCCATAAAGCAATAAATAGCATAACATGCCAACATATCATTATCATCAATACCTCATGTATCTCTTGCAATTATCAAATATCATAAATAGCAGGTACACATATATCAACACATAGCACATTTTATCATGCATCACAAATCTGCTAACTTAGGGTATCAAATATAACGGTGATAGCCCAAAGTAGACTAAACCTAGGGTTTAGGTACTTTGTCAGGGCTCAACCTCACGTAGGGTTTAGGGTTCCCCCACACACATAAAACATACAACAAAGCTATATGGACTACTCTTGCCTCCCCGACGTGTGTAACTCTTTCTCCCCACCTGATAGCGAAAGTGGTGATAATCGTGAACGCAATGAGCACTTCTTGCTCCTCTCTAAGCCTCCTTAGCCGCAACCTAATTGCTTCAAAAGGGTTCCGCACGCAACTTCCAAACTTGCCCTAATCACGGAAATAACACGTAGACTATAGCATTAACCCTAATGCGAAGTTAAAACCGTGAAAAGAAGCTTAAACCAAAAGAGAACATTGTATAGGTACAATGTAGGTAGATACGGAATCTCAGCTTACCCTTGACGGATTATGAAAGCAAGCTGATAGAACTGGAGTAGGAGTTGCGCTGATCACGAAAACACGATCGGAACTAGAATGAGACGAACAAACGGATCACGAACTTAGATTGAAGCTCTCAACCTGTCTCTGGTCTCTCTTTCACTCTCTGGACGTATGAAGTTACCAAAACTTCATCCATGGTGAAAATGAGCAAGTATTTATAGAGGTAAAACTCTGCTGCGAACGCTTTAGCGTTCTAGAACTCTACGCTTTAGCGTTCCAACGTTTGAGCATTGGCTTCCTCAATGCTTGAGCGTTGACATTTCCTCACCGCCAAGGCACCGCCCATCAAGTGCCAGCCGCGACGCGTAATCGACATAGGTCACTTTATGTCCCATCATTGCCAGTCACTGGTCAGAGGGTCCACGCTTGAGCGTCCAAAACTCTCCACGCTAGAGCGTCAGCACACTTGAGTGTTCAATTGGTCCACGCTTGAGCGTTCTGCTCCTGATCCTTTGTTCTTTATTCTTCTCTCATCCAATTCGTTCCCACTCTTAACATACACTCTAAACACACATTCAAGCCATGGCAATAATTATCAACAACATTTAATTACCCAATCTACCCCGATTAAGGTTTCTGAAAAACTAGGATGTTACAACAAACTTCTTGTTTGAATTCCTTTTGTAACTTACTTATTTTTCTTTCATTAAAGAGTTACTTAATTGGTCTTCTATTTTCTTATAAAGAATTTCCCTTTTCAAGAAATTTATTTGGTTTTCTTTCTTCGTAATTAACTTGATGAAATTCTTTTCATTTATATGATGAATCTCTTTCTACTTTATTGGGTGGACAAATTCAAATAGAATTGATTGACCATTTCTTTTGGTTTGCAATCCTTTTTCGCTTATGGATATTGGGTATAAACGAGTTAAAAAAGGGGCTCCTAGAATTATTTGTTCACTAGTGTCTTTTACCAAAATAAAAGAATTTGGGAAACAAACTCCTTTATTACATATCGCTGCTTTATACAGTTTATATTGAATATTTAATCTTTGATTATTTGCTGTAAATAATTTTTGAACAGTTTTTTCGTAATATTGGGTAGGAATTAATCCTTCTTGAATGCAGTTCAAATCTGCTCCTGAGTCTATTAAGGCAATAAACTCTTTGTGAAAGGATTTTCCTATTTTTAAATTTATTTTAACATGCCATTTTTGTTGATGAGTTTTAATGTGAAATAAGAAATCTTCGGGAGTCTTTGGGGAAGAAAGTGGGGGTACTTCTTCGTGGGTTTCTTCTTCGTTATCAGAGAAAGACTTATTTGAAGAGTTAGATGACTTAGTCCCTTTTCCCGGGGTGTTTGAAAAATTTTGGGACAAAATTTGTAAATCGAGTTTTAATTAAGTTACTTCTTGTTTAAGATTTTAAACTTCCTTGTGCAAAGCAGGGAGAGTTATAGGTTCTTCAATGACTGATTTGGATTGAAGAATCTTTTGTAAATTGTATCCTTCAAACTTAGGTTTAATTGAAGGTTCAGGTTGTTCTATTAAAGTTTTATATTTTTCTAATACTTCAAGTCTAAGTTGAGGAGGGTGCAAAAGAATCCAAGGTTAATGGGCATGATGATGGGTTGGCCCTAGAGCCATAGCTACCGCCTCGCCCACGCGAGGTGTTTCTCATCTTGGAGAACCTTGAAGAAATTCACCAGTTAGAAAATCAGGAACAAAATTATTTTCACCTCTCAGGTGTTCTATTTCGAAATCAAAACAACTTAATAAGCTTTGCCATCGGGCAAAAATCTTTTTTGAAACCAAATTTTTAACATCTTTTTGCAAAACATCTTTTGCAGCTTTGCAATCAATTCGAAGTAAAAATGTTTTGTTTATCAAGTCATCTTGAAATTTTACAACTCAATTAAAACTAGAACCTCATTGTTAACAATTGAAAATATATTTATTGATACATAGACCTTTTATCGAAGCATATAACTTACAAAGTGGAAGCTTTATCAAATTGAAGCTTTCCAGAAACAGAGAGTACAATAAATCTTTTTAAATGAAAATTTACAAATGTAAACAAAGGCACTGAAAGCTTAGAGACTAGGATGACTAGTTTCGCGCTAAGTTGGCTCTATGTTACATTCTAAATAACAATGAGGTCTTCGAAGTTATTTATAGAGCCTTCTCCAGACTTGAGATGAGTTGGAATCCACGGGAAAAGGGACTAAGTCATCTAACTCTTCAAATAAGTCATCTTCTTCCTCTGATAACGAAGAAGAAACCCAAGAAGAAGTACCCCCACTTTCTTCCCCAAAGACTCCCGAATACATTTCTTATTTCACATTGAAACTCATCAACAAAAATGACATGTTAAAATAAATTTAAAAATAGGAAAATCCTTTCACAAAGAGTTTATTGCCTTAATAGACTCAGGATCAGATTTGAACTGCATTCAAGAAGGATTAATTCGTACCCAATATTACGAAAAAAACTGTTCAAAAATTATTTACAGCAAATAATCAAAGATTAAATATTCAATATAAACTGTCTAAAGCAGAGATATGTAATAACGGAGTTTGTTTCCCAAATTATTTTATTTTGGTAACAGATACAACACCCTTTCCCGAGTGTCACATTCCCGAACGTTTATAAGGCCGAAAATATTCATTAATGCGGAAAATACGGTTTTATTTTTTTTTTCCGCAATATGTAATGGGATTAGTAAAAGGTAAATAATACTAATAAATGAACTTAGGTTCACCATGCATTTCTAGAACATACTGTATTATAAATACAGAAATAGAAAACAGAAACATCGACATTACTGTATACAGACATAAGTCTAAAGTATAACTGACATAAGAAATACAATAAGTACTAGGAGTCGTAGCTCCCAAAATGTACTACAAAAACTGACATAGTCTGGCCGACAACAAAACTAAAACAGCAAAAAGAGTCCGCCTCCGGGCTCAAGGAAACTACTGAACTGAACCATCGTCACATCCATCTGTTCAAGCAGCAACAGCAAGTACCAACAGAAAACATATAGATATGGGTAAGATTCCCGTTCAACAATACAACAAAAGAGCAGTAGTAAAAACGGGACGACTCACCGGGTAATAGCGTACCCAACATGCTTACAAGAATTCTCAATATCAAACATATTAAGCAGTTGACAACATAATATCATGTTAAGCAGTTAACAGCATAATATAAGGCACTCTTAAACAGTACAACGATGTATAACAGTAAATGTAAACATCAACAGCCATGTAATGCAGTGCAATGTATATGACTCAATGCCAATGTCACTGGGTACTACTCTGACCCCTACTCCATGGAGCTAACAAAACGTCGGAGAGAGTGAATGGGAGGACATGTTCCGGTTTCTGCCAGCCATGAGCAAGATGCTACAACATTCGTAACGTGCACGTATCTGGCTTTACGAAAACACTCTCGACCAAACATGAAAAGTACGACATCTAGTAGAGGATATCACTGTATTGCACGGATTCGCCTCGACACAGAAGAGCTACCAACTGGTCACATGTAAGCCCTTCCAACCCTGATACCTCCAAAAAGATCATTGAAGATCGTCACCGTAAGATTCACACCCGCATCAAGGTGTAAGCTCAACTTCTAGGCTCAAGGCCTTACAACTATGCAAATGAAATGCCAATGCTTACACAAAGCAGATGCGATCAAGCAATGTCTACCCCCCGGGTAAACCTCGAGGTCCACTACGGTTCTCTTCCTTAGGAACTATACGCGTCTTTGAAAAACAAAACCTTTATACACCGGATAAATCTCGTGATCCCTCCGGGATCGAGTCATCACAAGACTGAAACAATTGAACGACTGATCGGGATCCGAATCACCGGTCCGTCATCAAACTACTGTTTCAAAACCCAAAACATTTCATGTTTGTATTTATGTCTTATGAAGTCATTGATGTACTAAGTCATCAATTGTATAGCATATGGTCTTGTTTCACCAAATACTATACTTAATTAACCCCTTGTCTTCAACTCTAAGTTAATTACTTAACTTAGGTTTTAATGCGTAAAACTTTACAGTTTGAGTTAAAAACTCCTTTGTAAACCAAAACAACTTCTCAATTGAAAACTCATTTGATTTGAAACAACTTTTGAACCACTTACTCTATTTTTAGCATTTTCTGAAACATGAAATTCGCTTAGCGGAATTGCATTCGCTTAGCGAAATTGAGGCAGATACCTCCTTTGGAACTCCTCTGCGTCGCTCGGCGAAACATAATTCAGGTAGCGAAGTTTGTTGTATTCGCTTAGCGGATATGGATTCGCTTAGCGAAATTGGAGGCGGTTACACCTCTTTTGGAACTCCTCTGGATCGCTCGGCAAAACAGAATTCACGTAGCGAAATTCTCTGGATTCGCTTAGCGAAAATTAATTCGCTTAGCGAAAGTGAGGCAGTGATGCCCAACTTGGAATTCCTCTGTTTTCGCTTAGCGAAGGTAAATTCGCTTAGCGAAAAGTTGCCTTAAAACAAGACATTAACCTTATGGAACCATTTTGATTCTCTTCATGAAAACACTTCTTGTCTCATTTTGAGTCACTATTTAGCTAGATGGACTAAGGATAAGGTATAAAACATGTTTCACTTTGGTGAAAACACTTTGAGATTGAAACTTTGTTTGATCTTTGGATCAAAATCACTTAGGGTTTTTCTTTGAAAACATAAGTTATTAAAAACATTATCCTTACTTGAAAACCTTGATTTGTCCAAGAACTACTCATATTCTTCCTTTTCTTAAGGACATGGCCAAAAGCCTATTAGGAACAAATGTGAAGGTTTGCTTCACTAAATAACCAAATTATGGCTCACAAGACTTACACAATTATGATAGACAATAACACACATCATTGGATCATAATTAAGCACAAAAGTCCATACTTGATCTAGTGATCAAAGTAGATTTTTCAACATACATGGAAATGATTTTCTTTCAATCATATCATCATCAACATATGCTAAAGCACACTACAACATATTAAAGCATAAACTCATCATGACAATCTTGTTCTCCAAGAGAACTTAACAAAACTTAACAAATAAAAGTGAACCCAAACTAAAGGGTTTCACCCACACATAAACTTAAAAACCATCTTCACCCCCACCATCTTGGTGTGATGAGGTTCACCCCCATACCTGTTGAAGAGCAGATATCCGGATCAAAGTCGGTTGATCGGTTTGTGAACCTCCTGACAATCGTCAACAACTACAACAACACAACAATCAAACATTAAACAACAATCAAAGCCAAACTCAACAATTCTACATAAGGGTTTTGGCCACCCTAAAGAAAATAAAGCTAGGAATTGATCTTGGTTTTCCATTTCATGGATTCAAAGGCATTCGGAAAGCTAAGGATGAAATCAAGTGTTAGAAATCAAAAATTGATGAAAAACACTATTCATCATCATCAAAAGGATTCAGACATAAAGGGGATTTTGGGCTATGATGGGAGTTGAATCATAAGCTCTTGGGTTTAGGTAGAGAATGATGAAGTGAGTTCAAAGAAATTGGTCTCACATCCAATGGATTTTTCTACAATTTCCTATGGATTTTCAAAGTTTTGGATCTAAGAATTTATTTTCATGAAAATGAAGTTTGATCTTGAAATAAAGAAAGATTCAAGAAGCTAAGAGATCATAGAAGTGATCTTACCTTAAAATGAAGGAAGATTGCTCAAGGAATCAAGTGATTCCAACAAGAAATCATGGAGCTTCAAGAACAACAATGGTGTTTCTTCAAGAGCAACTATGGTGTTCTAAAGGGGAGAGGGCTGTACGAAAATGAGAGTGCGAGGGGCTGAGTTCAGCTCTTTAAAAGCTCACTTAAGGGTAAAAAGGTCATTTGCCAAAAGGGTAAAATGGTAAAAGTGTAAAAGACTAAGGTTAGGGGCATTTTGGTCATTTTGCGTCCAGATATTTCTGAACGTCATGACAACTCTGGCATACTCTCCCAAGTGTCCTGGGATGATGTGGTATCAAGATTATCCGTTGGCGAGTCCCGGTAAATCCATATGTGGCTCCGTTCGTCACCCGATTGAGGATTCCGCTCGAACGAAGGTCAAGAAGTGATTTTTCTGAAGTTTTTGTGAAATTTAACCAAAACGTAGAGAATCGAATTCTAAGACTTACTGTCTCGTTCACGGGTCCGTCTGAGGTCTCCTGATCAGTAAAACCATACTGTCAGTGTAAAAACGCAGACCGGACTCCGTTTGAGTTTTCGACTCAAAACTTATTCGTAGCTTCCTACGATGTCATCGAGCATGACTATGGTCTCGGAATATTTTATTTCCATTCCTAAGGCCTCGAATAAAATAAAGATGTTAAAACACTAAAGAATTAGAAAACGTGAAAATCGGGGCGTTATAACAGACACTAGTGAACAAATAATTCTAGGAACCCTTTTTTTAACTCGTTTATACCCAATAACCATAAGCCAAAAAGGATTGCAAACCAAAAGAAATGGTCAATCAATTCTATTTGAATTTATCCACCCAATAAAGCAGAAAGAGATTCATCATATGAATGAAAAGAATGTAACTTAGAGCCAACTTAGAGCGAAACTAGTTATCCTAGTCTCTAAGCTTCCAGTGCCTTTGTTTACATTTGTAAATTTTCATTTAAAAAAATTTATTGTACTCCCTATTTCTGGAAAGCTTCAATTTGATAAACCTTCCACTTTGTAAGTTATATGCTTCAATAAAAGGTCTGTGTATCAATAAATATATTTTCAATTATCCTAATTTCAATTCAACTCTTCATAATTTATATTCACCTCTTTTGATTTCTAACTATTTTCTGCATACTTTGATTGAGATGATCCGCAGTGCCTTTGTTATTTGAGACAACCCCACTTACGTAGGATAATCCCATTAGCCTCAGATCATTCTTAAACGTTAACGCACTTATTACACATAGGAGGATATTTAAACTTTTTTTTTTTAAACTTACACATATACTGTACTTGTAACATGCAAATATCAGAGTAGCATAGGCCATAAAGAGGAAAGCATGGTATAAAATATATACAGACAACTTCCTCTCCTCGCCCAAAATACAACAGAAGACAGACTCACTGGCCATAAACACCAAGTACACGGACACACCCTTCGCTTCAGTCCGGGGAACGGATTCTCCTTGCCTGTATCTGTTACGCCGCCACTCAGAACCTCCCAAGATTGGGGTCTGTGGCTCTCCCACCGGCATCGGGCTCGTACGGCATTCCATCTAGCTCCTCGTCATCTGGTTCTGCTACCGTTTCTTTTTATCATTTGAAGAACATACAATATAGGAAAACAGGGGATAAGAGTTGCATCTCACCATAAATAGGGATAAAGGTAAAGCAGATATATTAATAGCAAAACCATACACACAATCTTCACCAACAACCATCCTCGGGTTTATTGATCTTAACTACTCATCTCACACTCTCATGCACCTAGACCTAACATGAAGACACAGCAACATTCCTATGTCACAACGTATCCCCTACCAAGCAGGATACTCATCCCCAACCAAGCAGGATGAAAGTCAAACGTCATCCGAGTGGCAGGTTCCGCTACACTCACGAGTACATTACATCCCCTACCAAGAAGGATGCTCACCCTCTACCAAGCAGGGTGACACTATTCCCCATTCCCGATAAGAATAGCTATCCCGGTGTCGAAAGGCGCATCGGATATCTCAGAAGCTCACAATAGACCTACCAAGCATCTATCTGTAGTTCCGGTTTGACCTCGCGTAATCCCAGATCTACGCGGCAGTGACATCACCACACGATGCAATCTAGCATGAATCCTCACGACTCATTCCGATCAATCGCTTAGCAACTCAACCCCGTCACCTGACACACTGAACACCAACACTCCATACCAAGCAGAGTGTTCACGACTATCCATAGTCCTCAATCATTTCACCAGGTTGAGTGCAATAGCTTATCACCACCAAATGATCTTATCCCACACATCACCCAATTCACAACGATCATCGCTTAGCTCTAAGCATACCAACAGTCACATATGCAGTATCATATTATCTCACAGCACATTATCAACATATCATCGAATGAAGTAAATAAACATGTTATCACAACATCACCCATTAAGACAGTAAAGCATGTTGTCACTAGCATAGCAGAGCACGTATCCACACAAACATCATAGCAGATAGATAAGCATGTTAAGCATACGACTTCGATCAACATAGTACCAACCTACGGTGATAAACCTATAATGCCTAAGTCTACATTGGTTCCACTTTTCGGTAACCGCCAATGTGGACTTAGGTGTTGTCGATCACTCAACCACTAGTAGGGTTTAGGATCCCCTATGCATATTAATATATTCTACTCTACTCCTGCCTCCCTGACTAGTGTAATTCTTTCCCCCACCTTAGAGCGATTGACGCAAAGATCACGAACTCGACCACCGCGAGCTCTCCACTACCACAGCCACCATGCCGGTCTCCTCCACCACCCTGAGCAGCTCCAGCACCAGCACCACCACCATGGTTGTCTCCTCCACCATGAGCACCGCCGTGACCTCGAACTTTGTCCTAATCACAGAAACAACGTACAAACAACATTGTTAACCCTAGGGCAATACCAAAAACCAAGAAGATTCAAGGGAGAAGCTCGAAGAACACAAAGAACACGAAGGTCGACATGTTAGAAATTCGAGCTTACCTTCGAGAAATCGAGAAACCAATCCGTGGAACTTGTAGTACTCGAAGCCCTGATCACAATGGTGTAATCGGAATCACGATCCGACGCCTCAATCTCACTATAGCTCAACTTTCTCTCTCTAGAAACCTCTGCCTTCTCTAAAGTCTGAAACCCAAAAAAACACAAATGGTTTTCGTGCTAAGTGAAAAGAAGAGAAAAGGCTTAAGTGATGCTGTCAGCCTGCCGACGCTCGAGCATGGGAACACTCCACGCTTCAGCGTTGGCACGCTCTGACGTGGGAGAACTCCACGCTTCAGCGTGGGACGCTGATTGCCACGTCTCTGCCACGCGTCCCGTGCATGCTGACACGTGCACCCCCATGCATCCCCCCTTCCACGCTCTGACGTGAAACTACCCACGCTCTGACGGCAGCGATCAATGTTTGAGCGTGGGGTCTCTCGACGTCTAAACGTTGGACCCTGATTTACTCTGTTCTTTCACGTTTTTCCACTTTCTGGACCCGTTCCAAGGCCAAATTGTCCCAAATTTGATCTATGGCTTCCTCAACACATAAGGAACCTAATTAAGCCTTTAAGCATGCTTAATTATTGTCCCATCACTAATCAATAAAATGGGGTGTTACATTACCACCCCCTTAAAAGAAATTTCGTCCCCGAAATTTAGCATACCTTAGAATAGATGAGGGTATTGCTCTTGCATATCTGCTTCTCTTTCCCAAGTTGCATCGCCTGTAACTTCATTCCAAACTAATTTCACTAGGGAAATGTGTTTACCACGGAGTTCCTTAACTCTTCGATCCGCAATCCTCACTGGTAAGGCTTCATACTCTAGGTTTTCTTTCAACTGTACAGACTTAGGTTCAATGACATGAGAAGGATCAGGGTAGTACTTTCGGAGTTGTGACATATGGAAGACATCGTGAATGTTAGACAGATTTGGAGGTAAGGCAACATGATAGGCTACTGGACCAATCTGATGAAGAATTTGAAATTGCCCAATAAACCTTGGAGCAAGCTTCCTAGACTTGATAGCTCTACCAATACCTGTTCTAGGTGTAACTCTCAGAAAGACATGGTCTCCTTCTTGAAACTCTAGAGGCCTCCTCCCCTTGTCACTATAACTCTTCTGCCTGTCCTGAGCCGCCTTCATCTTTTCCCGGATCATCTTCACTTGCTCTGTTGTCTGCTGAATGACGTCTAGACCTAGTATTTGACTTTCTCCCATTTCATACCAGCACAACGGTGTTCGACATTTCCTCCCATACAGAGCTTCGAATGGTGCCATACTGATACTCATGTGGAAACTGTTGTATGTAAACTCTATCAGAGGTAAGCCATCATCCCAACTCCCCATGTGTTCCAGTACACAGGCTCTCAACAAATCCTCCTATGATTGGATCTTCCTCTCTGACTGTCCATCTATCTGAGGATGGTAGGCTGACCTTAACCTCAATTTAGTTCCCAATGCACTGTGCAGCTATTTCCAGAATCTTGATGTCAACCTCAGATCTCTGTCTGATATGATGCTAGTAAGGAGTCCGTGTAACCTCACTATTTCTCTGATGTAGATCTGCGTCAGCTTCTCCAGTGTATAACTTTCACCAATAGGCAGGAAATGGGCACATTTCGTTAGCCTATCGATGATTACCCATATCGCGTCATGCCTCTTCTAAGTCCTTGGTAACCCGGTCACAAAATCCATTGAAATCCCATCCTACTTCCACTCAGGGATATCCAGTGACTGTAGTAATCCTCCAGGCTTCTGATGTTCAATCTTCGCCTTCTGGCACGTCAAACATGACAGCACATATTCTGCAACTCCTTTCTTCATCCCAGGCCACCAGAACATCTTCTTCAAATCTTGGTACATCTTTGTGGCACCTGGATGTAAACTTAACTTACTCTTATGCGCTTCTTCCAAGATCATCCGCCGGATTTTCTCATCGTCTGGTATACAGATTCTGTCCCTAAACCTGATGATTCCATCTGCATCCACCTTAAACTCTGAGGTTCGCTGATTGAGAATCAAGTCCTTCGTTTTCTGAAGATACTGATCCGCCTCTTGTTTCCCCTTAACTGTCTCGAGAAAATCACTGGATATAGTGAGTCTTCCTAGGCACATCTTACCTTCGAACCATTCTCCGCTCAGATTCAAATCTCGGAATTGCTCCACCAACTCTAGTTCTTTGATCATCATGGCAGATACATATAGCGACTTCCTACTAAGGGCATCTGCTACCACATTAGCCTTTCCGGGATGGTAATGCAGCTCGAACTCAAATTCCTTGATGAATTTCATCCATCTCCTCTGCCTCATGTTTAGCTCTTTCTGGTCGAACAAATATCTCAGGCTCTTATGGTCACTGTAGACACTAAACTTGGCCCCGTAGAGGTAGTGTCTCCATATCTTCAGCACGAATACTATTGCTACTAACTCCAAGTCGTGAGTCGGATAGTTCCTTTCATGAATCCTCAACTGTCTTGGAGCGTAAGCCGCGACTCTCCCTTCCTGCATGAGTACACATCCCAAACCTGGATAGGATGCATCACAATAAACGTCGAATTGTCCCAAAGGGTCTGGCAATACCAGTACTGGCGACGTAGTCAACCTCTTCTTCAACTTCTAGAAACTGGCTTCACATTCTACGGTCCACTCGAATGTCCTGCCTTTCCTCATCAATTGCTTCATAGGTAGCGCAATCTTCGAGAAGCCTTCTATAAATCTTCTGTAGTATCAGCCAATCCAAGAAAACTTCTTACTTCACTGACTGTCCTTGGACTTTCCCACTGGACTACTGCCTCTACCTTTGCCGAATCCACTGTTATACCTTCTCTATTGATCACATGCCCCAGAAACTGTACCTCGTTTAGCCAGAATTCACACTTGGATAGCTTTGCGTACAGTTGTCTGTCCTTTAACACTTGGAGCACAATCCAGAGATGTCCCTCATGTTCCTCTCTGCTTGATGAGTAGAGAGGATATCGTCAATGAATACCACTACGAACTTATCTAGAAACAGTCAAAAAATTTTGTTCATGTAGTCCATAAACACTGCTGGAGCATTGGTTACGCCGAAAGGCATAACTAGGTACTCGTAATGTCTATACCGAGTTCTAAATGCCGTCTTTGGTATATCCTCCTTCTTGACCCTGATCTGATGGTAGCCAGATCTCAAGTCAATCTTTGAAAATATGGCTGCTCCCTTCAATTGATCCATCAGGTCGTTTATCCTTGGCAAAGGATACTTGTTCTTCATGATCACCTTGTTCAGTTGCCGGTAGTCAACACACAACGTCAAACTCCCATCCTTCTTCTTAACAAACAGAACAGGTGCTCCCCATGGCGAGAGGCTTGGCCTGATGAATTCCTTTCCCATCATATCATCTAGTTGCTTTTTCAATTCCGCTAGCTTTGTCGGCGACATTCTGTATGGTGCTATTGAGATTGGTCCGGTTCCAAGTACTAGGTCTATCGCAAATTCGATTTCCCTCTCAGGTGGCAACCCTGGAACATCTTCTGGAAATACCTCTGGAAATTCTCTCACCACAGGCAAAGAACTTGTTTCAAGAGCCTCTTTCACCTCCGCGGAGAATAGCATCACGTATTTATGAGATCCGTTACTTCCTTGAATATTCTTACTATTGGCAGGCATCAAACGAGGTTGCTCGGGGAATACTAAGGTCTTTCTAGCACAGTCTAACAGTACATGGTTGGCTAAGAGCCAATCCATACCTAAGATAACATCTAATTGTTGCATAGGCAAACAAACTAGATCGACAAGAAAAGACCTATTCTCTACAATGATTGGACATTTTAAGCAAACAGACATGGTAGTCAAAGAAACATTTGTAGGAGTAGAAACATTCAGATTATATGGAAGTAAAGACACAGACAATTTCAAATGTTTCACACATTCAAGAGACACGAATGAATGGGTGGCTCCCGAGTCAAACAGCATGGACAATAATTTACCCGACACTAAGCACATACCTTGAATGAGATCGGGGGATCGAGAGGACTCAGCTCCTCTCACGGTAAACACTCTTCCCGTAGCTTGTGGCCTTGCCGCTGCTCCTCGATTACCAGCCGCTGCTCCTCGATTACCAGCAACGGGCTGTTGCTATTGAGCTTGCTATCTGCAGTCTCTAGCAAAGTGGCCCAGCTTGCCACAGTGGAAACACTGCCTATTCCCACTCATGGTGCGGTCTCTAATAAGATGCGGGCCCCTACATCTGAAGCATCCTTGCGGTTTTGGCTGTGCCGCTCCCACTCCTCCTATTCCCGCTCCTCCTACAGCGGCTGGGCGCTCATATGGTTTTCCTCCAGGTTGGGGCCTACCCCCTCTGCCTTTGCCTTTCTGATAAGTGTTGCTTCTTATTGGTCCCGCACTCCTTGGCTGTTGCTGCGATTACCTTTTTCTGTCTATGTTCTCGATCACAGAGCATCTTTCCAACATCTCTAGAAACCTTGAGATGTTCAATGGTGCTATCATCCACTGCAGCTCGTACTTCAACCCGTCCTCAAATCGATGGCATACCCATTCCTCTTCCGGATATCTCTGGTAGAATTCGGAGAACTTGAGTAACGCTTCAAATCTTGCCACGTATTCTTCTACTGACATGCTTCCTTGTTTCAAGCTTATAAATTCCTTTTCTTTCTCTCTCCTCATCAGTCGAGAAAAATACTTTTCCAGGAAGCACTCCCGGAACAATTCCCAGTTGATTATTCTGCCCTCTCCTTCCAACATCCTTCGCTTTCCCTTCCACCATAGCTCGGAACTTCCGGTTAGCACGAACGATGCATATGTCACCTTACGGTCCTCGCGACAATGCACAGCAGCAAAGATCTTCTCTAGCTCTTATATCCAGAGCTCTGCACCTTCCGGATCGAAGTCGCCATTAAACTACGGCGGCTTCCCTTTAAGAAAAGTTGTCTGCCCGACATCTTCCGCGTCCATATCATGCCTTTGATTCTGTCTTTGTTGCTGTTGCATGGTCATCTGCATAAGTTCAGCATTCTGGTGCATCTACTACAACATAGCAGTTGCCAATTCCCTGACTGCCCTTAAGTTCTCAGTGGAATCCTCCCTACCACCCGTGTGGGAAGTCTCTCCGTGTCCATTCCCTGGTTTAGGTGTTCTCCTTGTGGCCCTTTCGCCACGTCCTCTACCTTGGACTCCTCTACTGCATCCTCAAGCCATTTAACTTCTGGTAAAAGAAATTATTAGCTCTGATTCATAAGACATATAATATTACTAAAAAAGTAAGCATACTATATGCCTTATGAATGAAACAGTTATCATACATGATCACTTGCGTATCGGACACCCTACCCAACCTTTAAACATAATCGGCACCCGTTGTGGGTCCAACTAGACATGGCCAGTAAGAACTTCCAAGACTCACATTTATGATTCTAGACTCCACAATCCTTGTTAGAATCAAACTGCTCTGATACCATAACAATGAGACGACCCCACTTATGCAGGATAATCCCATTAGCCTCAGACCATTCTTAAACGTTACCGCACTTATTACACATACGAGGATATTTAAACTTTTTTTTTTTAAACATACACATATACTGTACTTGTAACATGCAAATATCAGAGTAGAATAGACCATAAAGAGGAAAGCATGGTATAAAATATATACAGACGACTTCCTCTCCTTGCCCAAAATACATCAAAAGACAGACTCACTGGCCATAAACACTAAGTACACGGGCACACCCTTCGCTTCAGTCCGGGGAATGGATCCTCCTTGCCTGTATCTATTACGCTGCCACTCAGAACCTCCCAAGATTGGGGTCTGTGGCTCTCCCACCAACATCGGGCTCGTACGGCGTTCCGTCCAGCTCCTCGTCATCTGGTTCTGCTACCGGTTCTTTTTATCATTTTAAGAACATACAATATAGGAAAACAGGGGATAAGAATTGCATCTCACCATAAATAGGGATAAAGGTAAAGCAGACATATTAATAGCAAAACCATACACACAATCTTCACCAATAACCATCCCCAGGTTTATTGATCTTAACTACTCATCTCACACTCTCATGCACCTAGACCTGACATGAAGACGACATTCCTATGTCACAACGTATCCCCTACCAAGCAGGATGAAAGTCAAACGTCATCCGAGCAGCAGGTTCCGCTAAACTCACGAGTACATTACATCCCCTACCAAGAAGGATGCTCACCCCCTACCAAGCAAGGTGACACTATTCCCCATTCCCGATAGGAATAGTTGCCCCGGTGTCGAAAGGCGAATTGGAGATCTCAGAAGCTCACAATAGACCTACCAAGCATCTATCTGTAGTTCCGGTTTGACCTCGCGTAATCCCAGATCTACACGGCTGTGACATCACCACACGATGAAATCTAGCATGAATCCTCACGACTCATTCCGATCAATCGCTTAGCAACTCAACCCCGTCACCTGACACACTGAACACTAACACTCCCTACCAAGCAGAGTGTTCACGACTATCCCTAGTCCTCAATCATTTCACCAGGTTGAGTGCAATAGCTTATCACCCCCAAATGATTTTATCCCACATATCACCCAATTCACAATGATCATCGCTTAGCTCTAAGCATACCAACAGTCACATATGCAGTATCATATTATCTCACAGCACATTATCAACATATCATCGAATGAAGTAAATAAACATGTTATCACAACATCACCCATTAAGACAGTAAAGCATGTTATCACTAGCATAGCAGAGCACGTATCCACACAAACATCATAGCAGATAGATAAGCATGTTAAGCATACGACTTCGATCAACATAGTATCAACCTACGATGACAAACCTACAATGCCTTAGTCTACATTGGTACCACTTTTCGGTAACCGCCAATGTGGACTTAGATGTTGTCGATTACTCAACCACTAGTAGGGTTTAGGATCCCTTACGCATATTAAATATATTCTACTCTACTCCTGCCTCCCCGAGGAGTGTAATTTTTTCACCCACCTTAGAGAGATTAACGCAAAGATCACGAACTCGACCACCACGAGCTCTCCACCACCACAGCCACCACGCCGGTCTCCTCCACCACCGTGAGCAGCTCCAGCACCACCACCACCACCGCGGCTGTCTCCTCCACCACGAGCATCGCCGCGACCTCGAACTTTGTCCTAATCACGGAAACAACGTACAAACAACATTGTTAACCCTAGGGCAATACCAAAACCAAGAAGATTCAAGGGAGAAGCTCGAAGAACACAAAGAACACGAAGGTCGATCTGTTAGAGATTCGAGCTTACCTTCGAGAAATCGAGAAACCAATCCGTGGAACTCGTAGTAATCGAAGCCCTGAGCACAATGGTGTAATCGGAATCATGATCCAACGCCTCAATCTCACTCTAGCTCAACTTTCTCTCTCTAGAAACCTCTGCCTTCTCTCTAAACTCTGAAACCTAGAAAAACACAAATGGTTTTCGTGCTAAGTGAAAAGAAGAGAAAAGGCTTAAGTGATGTTGTCAGCCTGCCCACGCTCGAGAGTGGGAACACTCTACGCTTCAGCGTTGGCAAGCTCTGACGTGGGAGAACTCCACGCTTTAGCGTGGGACGTTGATTGCCACGTCTCTACCACGCGTCGCGTGCGTGCTGACACGTGCACCCCCACGCGTCCCCCCTTCCACGCTCTGATGTGAAACTATCCACGCGGACGTCAACGGTCAACATTTGAGCGTGGGTTCTCTCGACATCTAAACGTTGGACACTGATTTACTCTGTTTTTTCATGTTTTTCCACATTCTGGACCCGTTCCAAGGCCAAATTGTCCCAAATTTGAACCATGACTTCCTCAACACATAAGGAACCTAATTAAGCCCTTAAGCATGCTTAATTATTGTCCCATACACTAATCTAGAAAATGGGGTGTTACATTATTCAGAGCGAAACTAGTCATCAATAAAATATATTGAAAGAATTTGCCATTGTTGACAAATTAGTCTGGATATAAACTTAGGTTTGTTTCCCAATAACCATTTTCTGCTATTGGGATATAAACTTAGTCATCAATCCCCTAGCATATAAACTAGTCTCGCAAAAGTCTATACCAGGACTAATTGTAGACAAGCCTATTGGAAGGATAGGTTTATCACCGGATTACCTAAAAACTTCTCTCAAAAGGTTCGAGCAGCACTTGCTCAAGAATACCCAGAAGTACCCTTAGATCAATTATTATATGGAAGGATAATGTCAGTAGTTAATAAAATAGGTTTACAATTCTGCACTGATTTAAAATTACACAAATCAGCCAAATACGAGCGAAAGAATTGCAAACCCGTTTTATTAACTACTGAGATTATCCTTCCATATGATAACTGATCTAAGGGTACTTCTGGTTATTCTTAAGCAAGTGCTGCTCGAACCTTTTGAGAGAAGTTTTTAGGTAATCCGGTGATAAACCTATCCTTCCAATAGGCTTGTCTACAATCAGTCCTAGTATAGACTTTTGCTAGAAATTTATCCTTATACCATCGAAATTCACTTAAGGTAGGGCAATAGAGATTATAAAGGATCTCTAAATACCTATCTTCAAAAGTTTTATTATCTCCTACAGAGGATTGGGAAATAGTAAGAACTAAGGTTTCTACTTGATTCTCGGTTGTTACTTGTTGACCATTAACAATCTTTGTTTTTACTGCGGTGTATATTAAATTTTTCTCTTGTTCTAAGAGATCGTTATCCCACCATCCTTTTAGGTTTCCAGTGAATCCTGAAGTTATGACTTTAACTATGGAGAGGGCATCATTACCCTTAGTTTTGTAGGCAGTTGCTGCCATTAACATTTCTTCTAAAATTCGTAGAATTTGATGATTTGCTAAGCCATTTATATTCCATTCATAGATAGCATCACCAGAATAACTGGCTACAGTTTCTAATTCTTTTTCTTCGTATTAGACATCCACGAGCGAAGGTCAGGGATACCAATTTTTTGTTGTGGGGTAATTTTTAAATTTAGAGGTACTGGGTCCACTTTGTCCTCTAATCTTATTTATTTGATCTAGAGATGTGTCTTGAAATTGACTTTCAATTTTATTAATCTCCTCTTCATTAATCATATTGCTAGATTTTGGAGTAACTTTTAGGTTTGAAAGTTTTTTATTTATTTCATCTAAAATTTCTTCCTTTTCATTCGTAAGTTTTGTTTTCTTTATTTCTGAGTCCGAAAACTTATTAGGGGTTATTATTGGTTTATCTAAAGTTTTATTTGAAAGCTATGTTGATGATAAGGGCTTATCGTCTGAATTGTCCAAACTAATAGCTACTTGATGAAGCGGCTGATTTGTGTAGTTTAATTGGTGTTGAACCTTTTTTATATCATTTTTATTGGGGGGAGCATCATGTATAATTTTTGGCATCATTTTAAATGTAGAGGCTATTACTTCGACTTTATCTGTGTTAGGGAAATTTATTTCTTCTAAAAGAGGAATTACTGAAATTACTTCTTTTCCTTTAGTTGTCTTCCAAATCTTTTTAGCTAAATTGAGGGTTTTTACTTCTAATTTTTTAAAACAACGTTTTTCAAACCATTGAAAATAAGGAATATTTTGTTCCTTATTTTCTAGGTATTTGTAATACTTTTATCTAAATTTCTTTACTTGTTCTTGAGATAGATGAGAGAATAACCATTCTCTCTTCTCTTTATTTTCCTTGCTAAGAAAATCCTTTTTGAGGAAGTCCTTATTGGGCTCAAATTTTTTAATTACATATAATTGTGGTGATTCAAAAGCTTTCGCAGCTTCTGATCTTGTGGGGGAAGTATTACTATGACTTTGAGTTGAAGGAGGTACTTCAACTTAGTATTCGGGTCCAGGAATCATTGGATGTTCCTGGACTCCTAAGGACCTTAATGAATGCAAAGGTGGAAAAGCTGATTCCACCGAGTTTCGGGGTCTCTCTATCCTTGACAATTCTTCAGAGAATAGCGAGGAGGAGGACCTTATTCTAGAAGATTCGCTTCTAGAAAGTGGAACAAAATTTATTGAAATATTACCAGATTTATATTCAATAATTTTATCTAGAGTAGAGGGTTCTGGTTCCTCTGGGGATAAAATCTCTTTTAATTCCCAATTGAGAGTTTTGGATACTTCTTCATGCTGTAGCCTTTACGGGGGTTACAGCAGTTGTTTTACTAAGATTTACTTGTAATAACAATGTTTCTCCTTGTGGGGAAGCATACAATGCTTTCGGAGATGTAACACCCCGATTTTTCAAGCTTTCTAATATTAATAAACAGTATTTATGAGTTTGTATTTTATTGGAGAGTCTAGAGAGTGAAATAAAATAAACTAAGACCATAGTCATGCTCTACGCTATCGTAGGGAATTACGGTTAAATTTTGGGTCGAAAACTCAGACGAAGCCCGGTCTATGTTTTTTCACAGACAGCAGTATTTTACTACTCAAAAGACCTAATTTTGACCCGTGAACGAGACAGTTAGTCTTAGAATTGGATTTCCAACATTTTCGTTAAATTTGAAAAAAATAGGTTCTTACGCTTTATTCGGGCGAAATCTTCAATCGGATGACGAACAGAGCCGACTAGGGATTTAACGAGACCCGCTAACGGATAATCATGAAGTCACATCAGGTCACATCACCTTGGGATGCGTGCAAATGTCATGATGACTTTAGAAAATATCTGGACGTGAAAAGACCAAAATATCCTTGGTCTTTCGTCTAAATGACATTTTCGTCCCGGAAGGAAAAGACCATTTTGCCGCTGGACACTTAGGAAAAGACTATTTTGCCCTCACCTTCCTCATGACTATCATTAAAATATCTAGATATTTTGGTGACTTGAAGGTGAAAAGACCAAAATACCCTTAACTTTTCCTAAATGACATTTTTGTCCCTAGGTGAAAAGACTCTTTTACCCTTAAGTGATCAACTTTTGGATCCTTGAATCCTTCCTATTCTCATGCCCCTAAGCCACCTTCATGAAGCCCTTCACTTCATTTTCTTCAAACTCCATTTTCTTTCCTTACTTTCTCTCATTTCCTTAAGAAATCCTTAAGTGATTTTGGTGAAACATTACTTGATCCTTGGTCCATTTTCATCACTCAAGCAAGAGGTATGATCACCTTCCCTTGACTCCTAAGCTTCATGTTCTTCATTCTTTTCTTGTTTTCTATCCATGGTTTCATGAGTTTCAAGTTTATGATTCAAAGTTCATAAATCTCTAGAAAATTGTAGAAAAATCCTTTTAATGTCAAACCAATTTCGATGATCTAGTTTCATCCTCTTCTATCACTATCTAAGAGCATGAAATAAAATAAGCTTTCTAGCCTATTTAACTTAGAGGGGCCGAATCTAGCTATTTTTGGGGGAAATGGGTTTTTGTTCAATTTATGTGAAATGATTCTTGATTTCACCTCTTTCATTCTATGATCATGTAATCCAATTGGTTAGAAAACCAAATCAAACTCTCACCTATTTCAAACCATGATGGCCGAAACCCTAGCTTGTTGTTGGTTTTGGTTCAAATCTTTGACAATTGATCATAGATTATGTCTTAATCATGCTTAAGGATCATTAATCTAAGAGTTCGTAGAATTTCAACATGTCTAGCCTATTTAAATAAATAGGGGCAGAAACTTGGTCATCAGGATTAGGGAAATTTTGATTTAACTGCATTGATTTCTCGTTGTAGTTTGTTGTGAAGGATCTAACGGTGTTCGAACATTCGAAAGCATGCACGAGTGATAGTTGCAGAGCCGCAGTCGAAGTCGCACGAGAACACTATTAAGGTGGGGGAAAGAACCACAATATCGTCGGGGAGGCAAGATTTAAAATAATATATATTGATATGCGTAGGGCGACCTAAACCCTACTAGAGGTCGATTGGCCGATAGGTCGATTTTACTGTATGTTAAGGTTGCTTGTTCTGTGACTGGATATTTATTATAATATAAGTGATATGTATTTTATGCCTATTATATGTTTATAATTACTTGAATTTATCTATGAGTTGATACTATCATTGAATCTGTTTCTGGTTGCTTTATGATATAATGTTGTGACTGCTGATGTCTTAGTAGAGATAGGCGGTAAATTCTAATAAGTTGGGAGATGAATATGTGGTGAGGAAGTCAAGGATATATAAGTTATAGTGCTCATCCTAGAGATCCAGTTGATCTGTTTGTGTTGTGATTTAAAGTTGATACCCGATTAAGCCAGAGAAAGTTGGTCGTGGTTGTTTAAGTCGTGGTTGAGACATTAAGTGTTGATCCGAGATGAGTCGGTGAGGTTCATGTTGCATAATTGTTGTTCGTCACTGTGTTGGCGTACGAGCGATCAATCTTGCCTGCAGGGAGATGATCGTACCCATTAGTTGTTAATGGATGGGCGAATGTCCCGACCTGGCCTGCGAGCGGGGGGATATATCGTTACCGTAAGTTGCGTTGTTGACGGGTGAATATTCCGACCTGGCCTGAGAGCGGGGGAATATGTCGTATCCATGAAACGAGTTGAGCCTGCAGGCTGTTGGCCGAACCTTGCATTACAGGGGGTGGCACAGAGATGAACGAGACATCTTGATCTGTTGGGGATGTCGCGTCGTGATCGCGTCCATATAGTCGTTAGTTGCATGAGTGTAAGAGACTGTAGTTAAGAGAGAACGATTTGGGAGTTGATTGATTGACATTGCTGTGTTGTTGAGTGTTGCTGTCTATATGAATTATTTTATAGTTTTCCAATTTATGATGAGTTGCTATTTCTTATCCCCTATATTTTCTCTATGTCGTATTTTATTTATTCTCGATCGCACAAGAAGATCCAGTTGAGGAATTGCCAGAGGAGATTGATGGAATACCGGTTGAACCTGATGCTGGCGGGAGAGCCTCAGATCCCAATGCTGAAGGGACTTTGAGTTGGTTTGTGCAGAAGACGACCGTCTCTGGGAGACTGACTACTCTCAACGAAGAGAGGTGTATACGGACCCGACTACCGTATACGTTAGAGTCGTGGTTGGGTAGACAGTCTTAGTTTTGTTATGGCCAGTACATGGGTTTGAGTGAAATGTATTTTTGGGGCCAGGAGTGGAAGTCTGATGTATTTTATTTTGTCACCATGCTTTCATTTTATTTACTAGTTGTGTACTCTGAGATAAATGGTATCAGTTGTTGTATGCTCTACTGACAAAGCCAGTACTCTTATATCTGTATAAATTATTATGGTATCAGTGTATGGATTATTTTAATATTTCCGCAATTTTATATTACCACGCTGCGCTACAACGTTAAGAATTTGAGTTCGGGTTACCAATGGGACCTCCGAGGAAGGACTGCTTGAGTTAGGTTGTAATTTCTGGCTGTGTCTAGTTAAACCCGCATTGGGTATTGACTATGCTTAGAAGTTGGGTAGAGTGTCCGATACGCGAGTTATCGTAAGAGGTAACTGTTCGAACATTTGTGAGGCATATGATGCATGCATATGATAATATGGTCTTGTATGTCTTACAAATGTGAGCTGATAATTTCTTCCACAGGAAATTAAATGGCTCACGGACGACCTAGAGGATGTGGCGGAAGGGTCACAAAGAGTGTTGTTGAACTTGGAAATGGTCACGAAGGAAGTTCCCACATTGGTGATGGGATAGAGTCAACTGAAACCCTAAGGACAGTTAGGGAGTTGGCAACGACAATGCTGCATCAGACGCAACAGAACGCTCAACTGTTGCAATTGACCATGCAACAACAACAAAGACTGAATCAGAGGGGTGAAGTGGTAATGGAAGACACTGGACTGAATACATTTCTGAAGGGAAAGCCGCCGCAGTTTCATGGTGACTTCAATCCGGAGGGAGCTGAAGTCTGGATTCAGGAGCTTGAGAAAATCTTCGCGGCAATGCATTGTCGTGAGGACAGACAAGTGACTTATGCATCCTTCATGTTGATGGGAGGTGCAGAGCTATGGTGGAAAGGCAAGCAGAGGATGCTTGAGGTAGAAAACAGAGTTATCAACTAGGGACTGTTTCGTGAATGCTTCCTAGAGAAGTATTTCCCCAGAATGATGAGAAGAGAGGAAGAGAAAGAGTTCATGGGTCTGAAACAAGAGACCATGTCTGTTGGTGAGTACGCTGCAAGGTTCGAAGCGCTACTCAAATTCTCTGAATTTTACCAGAGGTTTCCTGATGAAGAGTGGGTGTGCAGGTGCTTTGAGGACGGCCTGAAGTATGATCTGCAAAGGGTGATTGCACCGCAGAATATCACCCGACTGCCTGAGATGTTAGAGAGATGTTCTGTCATTGAGAACATCGACAAGAAGAGAGAGCTGCAGCAAAGCAGAACTGGAGGACCTACTCGAAGGTTTGACCAGAGAGGTCGAGGAGGAAAAGAAAGGTTCCAGATAGGACGAAAGCCTTATGATGGTCAAACAACAAGACCAGCTGAAGGACAACCCCAACGTGGATGCTTTAGGTGTGGAGGATCACATCCAATTCGAGATTGTCAGATCAGGGAGACTCACCAGTGTTTCCGATGTGGCCAAGTAGGTCACATAGCTCCAAAATGTTCACAAGGAGTGAGGTACAATACAGGCGGGCAGGGCCCAGCGACCAGAGCCCAGGGAGCAGGGCAGCAAGCAGCGAGACCGCAAGCCACCGGAAGGGTGTTTACCATAAGAGGAGATGAATCCTCTCAATCCCCTGATCTTATACAAGGTATGTGCCTAGTGTCAGGTAAACTCTTATCAATATTGTTTGACTCGGGAGCTACACATTCCTTCGTATCCCAAGAGTGTGTGGATCATTTGAAATTACCTGTTTCTTTGCTTCCACATGACTTAACTGTTTCTACTCCTACCAGTAATTATTTGACAACCGTAACTGTTTGTTTAAATTGTCCTATTATCGTTGAGAATCGAACTTTTCTTGTTGACCTTGTTTGTTTATCTATGGAACAACTCGATATAATTTTAGGCATGGATTGGCTTTCGGCTAACCATGTAGTGTTAGACTGTTCTAAAAAGACCTTGTCATTCACTGAGCAATCTAGATTGATGCCTGCCAATGATAGTAAGCTAGGTAGTAAATCTCATAAACACGTGTTGCTACTCTCTATGGAAGCTAAGGAATCTCCTAAGTTGGATTTGTTGCCTATAGTGCGAGAGTTTCCGGAAGTTTTCCCGGATGACGTTCCAGGTTTACCACCCGAAAGAAAGATAGAGTTCGCTATAGATCTCGTACCGAGAACTAGACCGATTTCGATAACACCTTATCGAATGGCTCCAGCAGACTTAGCAGAACTGAAAAAGCAGTTGGATGACATGTTGGATAAGGATTTTATAAGACCGAGTACTTCACCTTGGGGAGCGCCGGTGCTGCTCGTTAAAAAAAAGGACGGAAGTTCAAGGCTGTGCGTGGATTATCGACAGTTGCACAAGGCGACAGTCAAGAATAAGTATCCGTTGCCTAGGATTGACGATTTGATGGACCAGTTGAAAGGAGCGGTAGTGTTTTCAAAGATTGACTTAAGATCTGGTTATCACCAAATTCGAGTCAAGAGGGAGGATGTACCGAAGACGGCGTTTAGGAGCCAGTATGGACACTACGAGTATCTGGTTTATGCCCTTTGGTGTAACTAATGCTCCAGCAGTGTTTATGGATTACATGAACCGTATTTTCCGATCGTTCTTGGATAAGTTTGTAGTTGTGTTTATCGACAACATTCTTATCTATTCCCCTAATCGGGAAGAACATCAGGAACTTCCTAGGATTGTGCTTCAAGTGTTAAAGGATCGACAGCTTTATGCAAAGTTGTCCAAGTGTGAGTTTTGGTTGGAAGAAGTGTAGTTCTTAGGTCATGTGATTAATCATGATGGGATAGCAGTAGATCCAGCGAAGGTTGAAGCTGTGGTACAATGGGAAAGTCCTAAGTCGGTAAGTGAGATACGGAGTTTTCTAGGCTTAGCTGGATATTATCGAAGGTTCATCTAAGGATTCTCGAAGATTGCGTTACCCATGACGCAGCTAACGAGGAAAGGAATATCCTTTGTATGGACAGATGAGTGTGAGAAAAGTTTTTAAGAGCTAAAAAGAAGGTTGACTACGTCGTCAGTATTAACGTTACCAGATTCTTTAGGATAGTTTGTCGTGTACTGTGATGCGTCATACCAAGGATTGGGCTGTGTCCTAATGCAAGACCGTAGGGTCGTAGTGTATGCTTCGCGACAGCTGAGAGTTCATGAGAAGAATTATCCAACTCATTATTTGGAACTGGCAGCTATAGTGTTTGCTTTAAAGATATGGCGACACTATTTATATGGAGCTAAGTTTATAGTGTATAGTGACCATAAGAGCTTAAGGTATCTGTTTGATCAGAAGGAGTTAAACATGAGACAAAGGAGGTGGATGGAATTCTTAAAGGATTATGAATTTGATCTACAATACCATCCAGGAAAAGAAAATGTAGTAGCGGATGAGTTAAGTAGGAAATCCTTGCATGTATCTGCTATGATGGTAAAAGAGCTGGAACTGATTAAACAGTTCAGAGATTTGAATCTGGGTATGGAATTATCTAGGGATAAGATACACCTAGGAATGGTCACGGTGACGAGCGACTTTCTGAAGACGATCAAGGAGAAGCAAGAGGTTGATCAGTATCTTCATAAAGTGAAGGAACAAGTAACGGAAGGCAGAACTTCTGATTTTAGGATGAATCAAGATGCAATCTTGAGGTATGGTAATAGGGTTTGTGTGCCAATGGATATAGAGTTAAGAAGGATGATCTTGGAAGAAGCGCACAAGAGTAGGCTGAGTTTTCATCTAGGAGCTACCAAGATGTACCAGGACTTGAAGAAAATGTTATGGAGGCCCGGAATGAAGAAGGAGGTAGCTGAGTATGTGTTGGCTTGCTTGCTGTGTCAGAAAGCGAAGATAGAACACAAAAAGCCAGCAGGATTGTTACAATCTTTAGATGTCCCAGAATGGAAATGGGATGGAATATCTATGAATTTTGTGGTTGGGTTGCCAAGGACTAACACAACATGATGTCATTTGGGTAAACGTTGATAGGTTGACGAAGTGTGCTCTTCTTACCTATTGGCGAAAGTTATACGTTGGAGAAGTTAACCCAAATCTACATCAAGGAAGTAGTAAGGTTGCACGGAGTGCCTTCTAATATTGTTTCCGACAGATATCCTAGATTTACATCTAGATTCTGGAAGTAGTTACATAAGGCTTTGGGAACTAAGCTAAGGTTAAGTTCTGCTTACCATCCCCAGACGGATGGTCAGTCGGAACAAACAATTCAGTCATTGGAAGATCTCTTAAGAGCTTGTGTTTTGGAACACACAGGAAGTTGGGATGAGTTCTTACCGTTGATTGAGTTCACCTATAACAACAGTTTTCATTTGAGTATAGGTATGGCACCTTACGAAGCGTTGTACAGTAGAAAGTGTAGAACACCATTGTGTTAGTATGAGACAGGGGAAAGTCAAGTGTTAGGACCGGAGGTAGTACAGCAGATGACATAACAAATCAAGAGGATAAGAGAAAAGATGAAAATCGCATAGAACAGACAAAAGAGTTACAGCGATAAAAGGAGAAGACCTTTAGAGTTCCAGGAGGGAGATCATGTTTTTCTGAGAGTAATTCCGAGAACTGGGATTGGTAGAGCAATAAAATCTAGAAAGCTTACCCCTAGATTCAATGGACCATTTCAAATTTTTCACCGAATTGGTCCTGTAGCCTATCATTTCGCGTTATCACCAAACCTATCTAATCTTCATGATGTCTTTCATGTTTCTCAGATGAGAAAATATTACCCCGATCCATCACACATCTTAGAACCAAAGTCAATACAATTGAGAGAGAAACTTGAGTATGAGGCTTTACCTGTAATGATCGCGGATAGAAGGATGAAGGAACTCAGAGGTAAAAACATTTCGTTGGTCAAGATCATATCGGATGAAGTTCCAGGAGATGCTACCTGGGAGCGTGAAGAAGACATGCAGTTGCAATATCCGAGTCTGTTTTAAAAAGGTACGTCGAATTTCGAGGAAGAAATTCTTTTTAAGGGAGGTAGTAATGTAACACCCTGATTTTTCAAGCTTTCTAATACTAATAAACAGTATTTGTAAGTTTGTATTTTATTAGAGGGTCTAGAGAGTGTAATAAAATAAACTAAGACCATAGTCACGCTCTGCGCTATCGTAGGGAGTTACGGTTAAATTTTGGGTCGAAAACTCAGACGAAGCCCGGTCTGTGTTTTTTCACTGACAATAATATTTTACTACTCAAAAGACCTAATTTTGACCCGTGAACGAGACAGTTAGTCTTAGAATTGGATTTCCAACGTTTACGTTAAATTTGAAAAAAATAGGTTCTTACGCTTTATTCGGGCGAAATCTCCAATCGGGTGACGAACGGACTCGATTAGGGATTTACCGGACCCGCTAACAGATAATCATGCAGTCACATTAGGTCACATCACCTTAGGATGTGTGCCAATGTCATGATGACTTTAGAAAACATCTGGACGCAAAAAGACCAAAATACCCTTGGTCTTTCTCCTAAATGACATTTTCGTCCCGGAAGGAAAAGACCATTTTGCCCCTGGACACTTAGGAAAAGACTATTTTGTCCTCACCCTCATCATGACTATCATCAAAATATCTAGATATTTTGGTGACTTGAAGGTGAAAAGACCAAAATACCCGTAACTTTTTCCTAAATGACATTTTTGTCCCTAGGTGAAAAGACTCTTTTACCCTTAAGTGATCAACTTTTGGACCCTTGAATCCCTCCCATTCTCACACCCCTAAGCCACCTTCATGAAGCCCTTCACTTCATTTTCTTCAAACTCCATTTTCTTTCCTTACTTTCTCTCATTTTCTTAAGAAATCCTTAAGTGATTTTGGTGAAACAAGACTTGATCCTTGGTCCATTTTCATCACTCAAGCAAGAGGTATGATCACCTTCCCTTGACTCCTAAGCTTCATGTTCTTCATTCTTTTCTTGTTTTCCATCCATGGTTTCATGAGTTTCAAGTTTATTATTCAAAGTTCATAAATCTCTAGAAAATTGTAGAAAAATCCTTTTAATGTCAAACCTATTTCTATGATCTAGTTTCATCCTCTTCTATCGCTATATAAGAGCATGAAATCAAATAAGCTTTCTATCCAGAGGAGAAATATTTGGCAGGTTTGGAAGAATGCAAAAACAATTTGCATGGTCGGTTGATCTTGTTAAAGGGTGATACTCCGGTTACATATGATTGCTTGCGTTCCAAGTTAGCAAAACTTTGGAAGCTAATTGGCACTTGGAAGATGATTCCCATTGGGAAAGGATTCTTTGAATTTTCCTTTTCATCTGTTGAAGATTTGAGAAGGGTATGGTCTGTTGGTTCTTGGACTCTTGATCCTAGAACCTTAAGGTTGTTTTCTTAGTCTCAAGATTTTAATCCAGCTGTGGTGCGACAAACAAACACTCAAAATTAGGCGAGGATTTCAGGCCTTCCATAAGAATATTGGAGACCTAAATCAATTTTCTCAATTGCTCGAGGGATTGGTATTCCACTCTCCTTAGATGATGCTACTATGAACAAAACTTATGGCCACTTTGCTAGGGTCTTGGTGGACATTGATCTTGCGAACAATTGTTTAAGAGATCAAATTCTTGTGGAAAGAAAAGGGTTTGCTTTTTTTGTTGGGATTCAGTATGAAAGACTGCCACCCTTTTGTGATTCATGCAATGCTATTGGTCATTCTTATGACAATTGTTCCAGGAATTCTACTCGGAATAGGGATATTAAAAGCAAATCATCAAATCCGAAAACTGTGATGAAATATGTCCCAAAGATTAGGAATGACCCTGAGATGCCTATCCAGGATAATGAGGAAAATAAGGAGTTAAGTATTGGTCCAGGTAATGATGTTTCTGTTGAGAATAAATCTGTCCAGCATGATGCATTAGATGATGGAATGGGAAATCCTGTCACCCCTCTGGTAGATCAGCCTCTTTTGCAGGATGACATTGTCAATGACTCAGATGATGATGTTGAAAACATTTATGTTGAAACTGCCTCTCCAGTCTTTAAAACTCTAGTTAATAACTCTAAGGATTCAAGTAACTATAGCAGTGCCTTTATTCCTAATTCAATTCTTTCAAATGCTGCTAACCAGAGTTCCCCTCTGATGACCTCTCCCCCTTTGGTGACTTCTCTGCCTTTGGTTGTGCAAAGAAAAACTACAATTGCTTCGAAATTTTGGAGACAACAAGGTGATGATGAGGATGTGGAGGACCAAAAGCCCCCACCTGATGCAAATAATGATTTTACACAGGTCCTTTCAAAAAGTCAAAGGCAAAAGCAAAGGAAAAAGAATAATCAGGAAAAGCATGATAGATACATCACTAGGTCCCGAGCAGGCCAAATTCTAGGTGCTAAATGAAGATTCTATACTGGAATGTGAGAGGTATTGCTAATCTAGATACTAGATTAGTTCTTAAAAAGCTTTGTTCCATGAATAAGCCTGACTTTTTATTTATTTCTGAACCTTGGGTCTCTTTTGATCAAATTTCTACTGGGTTTTGGAACAGTTTAAATTTGAAGCTATTTTCTGTTAATGAAAGATCTCCTCTGAGTTCTAATCTGTGGTGTCTTTGTGCTGAGACTATTTCTCCCTATGTTATATCAAATTCTTCTCAGCAGACTTCTTTTTCTGTATTATTGGATGGCCAGCCTATTTTTATTTCCTCAATTTATGCGTCTACCACTCATATTGCTAGAAGACATCTATGGAATGAACTTTCAAATCTGCAGCAGTCAAATCCTGGTCCATGGTGCTTTATTGGTGACTTTAATGTAGTGCTGGGGGCTCATGAGCAGAGAGGATCCACTTTGCCTTTGAGTGTCTCTTGTAATGAGTTCCGAAACTGGTCTGAGAATTGCAATTTAACTCATATGCTTACAAGAGGGTTTGACTTTACTTGGAGTAATGGTAGAATTGGATCAGCTTATACTGAGAAGCGGTTAGACAGGTCTATTTGCAATGATGATTGGCTCTCCTTTTGGGACTCTTCTACTTGCTGCACTCTGACTAGGAGTAAGTCAGACCATTTTCCTTTGCTATTGGTGTCAAGGAAAGGTACTATCCCTCATGCTACTACTTTTAAATTCCTTTCAATGTGGACAGATCACTCAGATTGCAAACGGTTAGTTACTGAGGTTTGGAATAGACCTGTCCTTGGCTGCCTTTTGTTGATTTTATCGCAGAAATTGAAGGCTCTCAAGTTGGAACTAAAGTCCTGGAATAAGCTTGTCTTTCGTAACGTCCACAAAAAGTTGATGATGCCTTAGCTGTTATGGATGTAATTCAGCAATCAATTGTAACTGATGGTATGACTGAAAAATTGCACCTACTAGAGGCCAAAGCACAGCTAGAATTGCAGCAAGCCTTGTCTTTTCAGGAAACTTTTTGGAGAGAGAAGGCAAGAATTTCTTGGCATACTAAGGGGGATAGGAACACTGCTTATTTCCACAAAGTTGCCAAAATTAGAAGTACTACCAAATTGATGTCAGTTCTCAAATCAGGTGATACAATTTTGACTGATCCTGCTGAGATAGAGCAGCATGTCTTTAACTATTACTCTTCTCTTTATGCTTCTAGTAATGCTACTATCAGAAATGAGTTGATTAGCAGGGTTGTGCCTTCATCAATGTCTATTGATGGCCATATATCCCTTACAAAAATTCCTTCTGTTGAGGAAATTAAAATAGTTGTTTTTACTATGAATGGTAGTGGTGCCCCGGGACCATATGGTTTTGGTGGATCCTTCTATCAAAATTTTTGGGAGATAGTTGGTCAAGATGTTTGTAACTCAGTGCAGCAGTTTTTTACACAGAATTGGCTCCCTCCAAACTTGAATTCCAACTTGATAGTCTTAATTCCTAAAATTCACAATGCTAATAGGATTGAAGATTATAGGCCTATTACTTTGGCTAATTTCCAATTCAAGGTTATTACCAAAGTTCTAGCTGATAGACTAGCTTCCATTGCCCCAAAAATAATTTCTAAGCAGCAAAGGGGTTTTTATTAAAAGTAGGAACATTGCTGAATGTATTTGTCTAGCTTCTGAATCTATTAACCTATTGGATTACAAGAATTTTGGTGGTAACATTGCATTGAAATTTGACATCAGAAAAGCCTTTGACACAATGGATTGGAGCTTCATTCTTGATGTGCTAGCAGCTTTTGGCTTCCATCCAATTTATTGCAGCTGGATTAAAACTATTCTTCATTCTGCTAAGCTGTCTTTTTCAGTTAATGGTAAAGCAATTGGTTTCTTTCCTTGTATGAGGAGAGTTAGGCAAGGTGATCCCTTATCACCATTGCTCTTCTGCCTCACGGAGGATGTTCTAAGTAGGGGAATTTCTTTTCTGGTGGAGTCTGGTGCTTTACGGCTTATGTCAGGTCCTAATGGTTATACTACTCCTTCTCACATCCTCTATGCTAATGATATAATGGTATTTTGCAAGGCAACTAAGCAAAATCTCAGGAATTTGATGTCATTATTCAATGAATATGGTCAAGATTCTGGCCAATTTCTCAATCTGGAGAAATGTAAGTTCTATACTGGTAACCTGCAATCCAATAGAATTGCTAAAATTTCTGATGTTCTTGGCTTTTTAGCAGGCTCTTTACCTTTCACTTATATGGGAGTACCTCTTTTTAAAGGTTAGCCTAAGAGCATCTACTTGGAACCTATTGCAGCTAGAATCAGAAACAAGTTGTCTAAGTGGAAAGGATCTCTTCTTTCAATCATGGGAAGGGTCCAGCTGTTACAATCTATCATTCATGGCATGTTAACTTACAGCTTTCATATCTATGCATGGCCTGCTAGTCTTTTAAAATCTCTTGATACTTACATACAAAATTTTATCTAGTCTGAAGACATTAACACTAGGAAATATGTAACTGTTTCTTGGAAAACTGTTTGTGCTCCTATGGTTGAAGGTGGTCTAGGCATAAGAGCTTTGAAATCCATTAATAATGCTGCTCTTTTGAAGCTTAGCTGGGTCATTTATTCCTCTTCCAAGGATTGGGCTATTTTTCTTCGGGGAAGGTTTTTCAAATACAGAATTCCTATTTCCAACTATGTGAAATCCTCAATTTGGCCTGGAATCAAGTTGCATATGAGCACTGTGATTGACAATTCTGTTTGGCAAATTGGTTCTGGTCAAATGGTTAAATTCTGGACTGATACTTGGCTTGATAAGCCTTTGGTGGACATCCTGCATATTCCTCACCATGTTCACAGCTCTTTGCAGTCATCTGTTTCTGCTTTTATTGCTGATTCAGGGTGGCTAATTCCTCCTTCTCTAGCTGCTGAATTTCCTGATGTTGCAGCAGATATAAGAAAGGTTCTCATTCCTTTGTTTCCTGCTGATGATCAACTTGCTTGGACAGCCAATAACTCAGGATCACTCACTTTCAAAGAAGCTTTCATTTACTTGAATCCCTCTCAGAATTCAGATCCTTGGTGCAAACTACTTTGGTCTCCTGCTATTCCTCTACCAAGGTCTTTCCTGCTTTGGAGATTGTTGCACAATAAACTCCCTACTGATGAAAACTTGGTTAAGAGATGTATCACTACAGTCTCCAGGTGTGACTTATGCAATAAGGATGCTGATTCTTCTCAGCACTTGTTCCTTCAATGTCAATTTGCCCTCAACATTTGGAGCTAGTTCTCTTCTATTATTCATGTTGTCCCCTCTTCTTTAACTGTTGTGATGGATATTTGTAGAAAGCCTTGGTCTTCTCAGGTAAAGGATGTGGTTCTAGCTGCAATTACAAATGTTTTCTGGTTTATTTGGTATAGCAGAAATCTTTGTAGATTTGATAGCAAGCATCTGCATTGGAAGTCTGCAATTAATCTCATCATAGCTGCCACTTCATTGGCTGGAAACAGTTCTAATGGTTATGCTTCTGCTTCTATTGAGGAAATTGTGTTGTTAAAAGACTTTTTCAGTTAGTCATCATCTTAGCAAAGCTCCTACAATTCGGCAGGTTGAATGGTATCCTCCTAATATAGGATGGATCAAGTGCAACACTGATGGGGCTGCAAAACATGCTGCGGGAGGTGGTATTTTTAGAGGAAAGAATGCCGAAGTCTTGGGTTGCTATGCTTCTTATTATGACATGAAGCATTCTTTTGAAGCTGAGTTGCAGGCAGCCATCTTTGCAATTGAAATGGCTTTTTCTAGAGGATGGTCTAAATTTTGGTTAGAATGTGATTCTTCTTTAGTGGTCTCAGATTACTCTAATCCTAGTATTGTCCCTTGGAAGCTTAGGATCAAGTGGCAAAATTGCATTCATTTATCCAAGAGCATGAGTTTGTGATTACTCATATATATAGAGAAGGTAATTGTTGTGCCGACAAATTAGCTAATTTTGGAATTTCTTCTCGATGTCACACTTGGTGGGATTCTAACCCTTATTTTATTAGGGAAGAATTCTTTAGAGATAGACATGGTTTTCCTAATTTTAGTTTTAGATGATTTCTTCATCTTGGGTTCTGGTTGATGTCCCCCCAAGTTTTCAAGTTTTCATGTATTCTTTATTTTTTCTCTTATTTAATAATATTTTGGTGTGCTGCAAATGATTGGTAAGCCTTGAGGTGCCAACCTAGTTGGGATTTCTTGTCTTATTGTGATGCCTTTGCATGCCAAGCTTTATGGAAAAAAAGAGTGGACTGGAGAAGAATACCCTGGAGTGAGCCGGTGTGCTCTTACGAGCAGTCATCCTCCAATTCGCCCGCTGGCGAGGAATCAGAGGGTGTAGCTCGGAAGGCTCATAGGTAGGTCCCGGGGGTGGGACTATGGGAACGGACGGTCCGGCAGCAGGCACAGGCCAAGCAGAAGTAGACGGTGCGGTGGGTGGGGGTGGCATGGAAGAAGGGTCAACATATACATCCCTGGGCTCCTCCCGATGAACTGCGAGCTGGACACTGGGCGGGCGTGGACAGTCAGCAAATGGTGGTGGAGGTTGTGGTGGCTGAGAATCCCCGTGCTACCTCCGCCACTGACACGTAAAGTGCAGGCTCTCTCTGACAAGCTCGTCATGTGGAAGGGTGACTCCCTCTTACTCGTGCCGCTAACAGCTCCGGTATAAGTACGATGTCCATCCGGGTGGATCGTCCAGGCATCTTCTCCATCGTGGAGTGTCAAGTCCAACATCAAGTGAGATAATGGGTCGCTCGCCATGACTACTCCCCAAAGCAAGATGAAAAGACACGCGAACAGCGTAACAACAAAGAATGAGGTGAGATTTCGCATATCGCACAACCATAACAGCAGTGGTAAAAGTCACACACACACGCACCCAATCGGCATATAGCGTATGGGCTTATACAACATAACAATTAATTATATGGCATCACAGTTAATATATCAATCAACAATAATATGGGTTAAATGTCAACTCAAGTATGCAACGACACCAATGCCACATGACTCAGACCCCTACTCCATGGAGCTAAACATATCAAGAGTGAGTGATTGGGAGAACATTGTATGCATTATCTCAGCCCACAGTGCTACATCCAAAGATTGCAAGCATCATAACGGCTCACGCCAGACGTTCTTTACCCAAATCATGACCTGCTCGGTGTTTCAGTCAGGACGTCAGTGTTTTTCGGTGGATATCCATGACACAGAGGAGCTACTCTCTGGCCACATGTGTTTTCCTTAACCCCCGACATCCCCAAGATCCTCATGATCGACACCTCAGACAATCGCACCTGCACCAAGGTGTAATCTCAACTCCTAGGCATCATGCCCAACTCATGCACAAATGCAGATGCATGTCAAGAAAAGCCACAAAACAGCCACATACTAACTCATCACTGTAGTACCTCGTTTATCTCTTGATAAACCACAGGATACCCTTACGGGACCCACTTTCACACGACTTGCCATCAGTCGCCCATCCTTGGTACCGTTCCTTGCAATCACATACCACTTCGTCGTTCATAACACGATGTTCATGTCTTATGATACATTAATCCCTAACCTAGATGTATTAGGGAGGTTTGGATCCACAAGGATCCCCTTCATCAATCTTCTCACTTGTCTAAAAAAGGAGTATTACTTATACTTTATAAGTAACTCTTAGTGATTAAACATTATGGAGTCATTAGATGATCTAAATCATCAAGGAGGTGGGACATGGTTTTGTCATGACCACTAGGTATTACTATATATCTTTTACTAAAATCTTTATGAGTCCATTATGGAGTTCATATAGATTCCCTTAGGAGATAACTCGTGTTCATACTATTATAGTGAAAAACTTCAAAGTATTATCCTTATAGCAAAGTAGCTAATGAAATCTCCTTTATTAAGTGTAGTTTGAAAACTCTAATCAAGTGTCCATAGGTGTCTCATTTAGTGCAAAACTCTTTTGAATTAGTTTCCTAGTTCTATTACTTAATGTAGAAGAAAACAAACTTCTTATTTGAAATCACTATTTTGTTTTCAAAAGAATTATAACTTATAAACGTTTGGAAAGTTTCAAAAGGTAATAGTGTAAAACTCTTTATTTTTAAAGAAAGGTTTTGTAATAATCCTATCTTCTCAAAGAAGGCTTACTAACCAAAAAAAATCCTTGAAACCATCTTATGTAACTATGAAACTCTTGGTTCTTGAAAATCTTTTCTTCAAAACAACTTGTTAAAATAAGTGGTTGATCAACATCAAGCCAACCTATTCTTAACATGTTTCCTACATGAAATCAAAAACTCTCATTGCACAACACATGGTTCTTTGGAACCAAAACTTGGTTTCTTTGGAAACCTTTTCAATTTATATACCTCTTATACTTTAGTATGAACACATAAACCCCTTAGCATCAACATGTTAAGATCCTAACCCTACTATCTATATCAAGGCCGAATGCCCAATAGAATTAGGATAGGTTTTTCTTTGTTTTATATGCATTGTTAGAACCATATTAAATTCATTATACCATCACTTAAACATAGAAGCTTTGGCTTCCCTCCTCAACACCATAAGGCCGAAACCCTCACACTCATAATCAACCAAAATGGAGCCATTCAACAATAATCAAGTGACTAGAAAATCATGCTAACACATAAACATATAATCAAGGCAACTTAGAACATAAACAAGTTCAACATTCTAAAATCCTATCCTTAGGTCTTTGGACCTAAGAATAGTTTGTCACCATGCCAAAATGATTTTCTACAAGCACATACAACCACATTCATCATATCAACACAACAACATAATTTAATATGACAGCAAAGTAAAGAACTTTATAAGGAAACCCTAGATCTAGGGTTTTCCTTCAACAAAACTAGGAGGCCTTTATCACCACCATTTAAGGTGTGATATGGTTCACTCCCCCATTACCTTTGTGAAGCTTCCTTAGAAGAAAATGAAGAGGACTAGGTCACCGCTCAAAACCGTGACCTAGAGGAAGAGCAAACAAGTTCAAAACTTGATTTTTCAATTTCATAAACATGATAACACAATGATACTTTTAAAGAGTAAGAATGTAGGAGAAATAAGGTCAAGAACTTACTCTTAACAGAAGTTTAAAACAACTTCAAGAAGCTAGAAACCTCCTTGAATGATTCTTGAATAACTTTGAGTAAACAACTTCAAATGAAGAAATTCCAAAGATGAAAGCTATTTAGACGAATGAGATGAACAAGAATATAAAGTTAAAATGATGAAATAAGGTGGATAAGGTCACTTACCAAGGCTGGCCGAATTCTAGAGGAGAGGTGAGAGAAGTGAGAATTTGAACTTTGGTGTTTTGAGTGAGAAATGAATGGAATAGTATTCTTGGTGTCATGAACACCTAATGGTCGAATACTAGGGCCATTGTGGACTCCAAAATCTTATTCAATCTTGGTCATAAATAATGGAGGGTTAAGATGTAAAGAAGTGGTGAGTTGTTGCTTGATGAAGGTCTTAAGGACAAGATTAACCAAGATTAACCAAAAATGGCTAAGATACTTTTTCCATTAGTGGTTAGTGTCATAAACTTGACTTGAAAGGATGGAAGGCCAATCTTGGCTTCTCCCAAGATGAAATTTCCGAATGGCCTTAACCAAATGTAACTAGAATAGTTACATTCCCATTTAGTTAGGAATTAGGTGCTTAGGGTTTTTACCAAAAATGGATAATTGGTTTTTACTACTTTTGGTAAATTTTTGGATTTTAAGAAAGCTAATTCTCTTCATTAGGAATAATAAAAAAGGTAATGGAAAATGTAATTCAACATTACATTCTACTCAATTCCCCGTTTCTCGGCCTCCGGCACGAAAAACGAGAAAATACCCGATACCAATAAAAACAGAACTTTTATCGGTTTTTGGTCTTATAAAGACAAAAGAAACTTCACCACAACATAACCATGGATATAAACCATCATACAAACATCCACATACATATAAATATGAAGTCATACCATACATAAGGTAGAAATCACAATGTAATGGTGATTACAACCGGTTACAGGAAAACGGGGGTGTTACATACTACATCTTGGTTGCCCCCGGATGAAAACTCAGCTTGCTTTTGTGTGTTTCCACCAAGATCATTTTCTTAACCTTGCTATCCGCTGGCACACAAACCCTCTCGCGAAACCTAAGCAGACCATCAGTATCTCTCTTGAATTCCGAAGTCTTACCTTCCTCTATTAACCGGTTCACCCCCTCGAGGTACTTATCCTCAGCTTGCTTCTTCCATAAACGATCCAGGAAATCGCTAGTCACCTTAATCATCCCAAGATTTAGCCTATCCTCCAAGATTTCCGCATCAAGATTCAAATATCTAAACTCCTCTATCAGCTCTAGCTTTTTTACCATCATCGCAAATACGTGTAGGGATTTCCTACTGAGCGCATCCGCTACTACATTTGCCTTACTTGGATGGTATTGCAGGTCGAATTCATAGTCCTTTATGAATTCCGTCCACCTACGCTGCCGCATGTTCAACTCTCTCTGGTGGAACAGATACTTTAAGCTCTTATGGTCGCTAAATATACTGAATTCAGCACCATACAGATAGTGTCTCCATATCTTCAATGCAAACACTATCGCAGCCAACTCCAGATCATACGTTGGGTAGTTCCGCTCATGTGTTCTCAATTGCCTGGAGGCATACGCCACCACTTTTCTTTCTTGCACGAGCACACAACCCAAACCATGGTCTACTACTATCAATCTTAAAAAAAGAAAAAAGTTACTCTTCAATTGAATTCAAATTTGAATCTAAACTCAAATCAAATGTGGATTGATGTTTTGTTCGAAAACTACGACAATCCAATTCGGGTTGTTCATTTTATTTTGATGTTATTTTTTATGACTTCATGATATGAATTCGATTTTATTATCATACAAAACTCTGCTACTTTCCCGGAGTCCTGGAGTTCAGTATCTGGGAAAGTAGTAGAGTTTTGTATGATCTCGTTGGCAATCATGAAAAAACAATCTCCTTTTAATATAGCTATTTGTGCAACTATTTTACGATTAAGAAGCAATTGCCTCTTGTACAGATTATACATTAAATTATGATAACCATAGTATATATATTTTTTATTCTCACCAATTACTGCATTTATTCGACTGATCCACAAACCGCGACAATCCCTTTTTTTCTATCTCTATCCCGATGAGCCAAAACAAAAGCTTTTATTTTCTTTTGAGTAATAGTTCGAGTAAGTCTTGAATGAGCCCCGCGAAAGCTTGATGTAAATAAATGAATTGATGTAAATACGGGGTACTTTATTGCTTAGTCTGGCTTTTATGGAAGCTTTAACAATTTATGGGCTGGTTGTAGCATTAGCGCTTTTATTTGCGAATCCTTTTGTTTAATCCTAAAAAAAAAATCTAAAAAAATAGAAATAAGCGGACCCAAAGCTATGGAACTTGGGTGTGAGTATTTTGTCGAAATGGAATGGCCTTACCTTACTATTTTCTTTTTTTAAATAAAACGAGAATACAAAAATTTTCGTAAAAGGTGGATATTATTAAATAAATATAGTATGCCCTAATCTTTGAATTTTGAATCCGCATATTTTTTTTTTATTTTATACCTCGTAATTGTTCCTCAACCAGGCTTGGGTAGAATAACAGAGAAACTAAAGTATTAGTAGCATAGCAAAAATGCGTTCCTCGTCATTAATATGTTTGCTCGCGGTAATTGTGGCCTCTCAGGAGAATTGATGACTGCATCAAAGATGCACTTGCTATTGTTAGTACTAGTACATCTGAGAATTCTTAATTGGTTAGTTTAAATTAAATAGCCCCAAACTATGGAACAAAGGAGTATCCCGAACCTACACCGAGCGAGCGAGGTATTGACGGTGATTCTCAAATATCTCAGAACAGGATGGGATACGATGAGATAGAATGCAATAGAAACAAAGATAGGGGGAACGGAACGGGTTACCTACTCTTAAAGGTCAAAGCGAACCCTTTCATTCCGAATTCTGTAATTCGGAACGAGTCAAATCTCCCCAAGTAGGATTCGAACCTACGACCAGTCAGTTAACAGCCAACCGCTCTACCACTGAGCTACTGAGGAACAACGGGAAATTCGAGCTCATAGAGTTCAATTACTGTTCTCAACCCATGGACCAATATGAGCTCGAAGTTTCCTTCGTAACTCGTAGAACTTCTTCGCAGTGGCTCTTTTCCATGCCTCATTTCATGGGGAACCTCAAAGTGGCTCTATTTCATTATATTCCATCCATATACTAATTCCATTCATTTAATATCCCTCTCTTTGTTTGGTGTCATTGAGATAAGAGATGTCGTTTCTAGTCTATCTCTTTCTATTTCTATATCTTTCTATTTCTATATGGAAAGTTGAAAAATCATTACATAGTAGAATAGTCCAGAAATAGTCCATGCAATAGAAAGAAAGAGAAAGAAAGAAATAGAAAAGAAAAAGAGAGGTTTGCGATGACTTTGATATTGGATAATCTAGTATCCTTATGCATAAAGATAATGAATTCGGTCGTTGTGGTCGGACTCTATTATGGATTTCTGACCACATTCTCCATAGGGCCCTCTTATCTCTTCCTTCTTCGAGCTCGAGTTATGGAAGAGGCAACCGAGAAGAAAGCATCAGCAACAACTGGGTTTATTACGGCACAGCTCATGATGTTTGTATCGATCTATTATGCGCCTTTGCATCTAGCATTGGGTAGACCTTATACAATAACGGTCATAGCTCTACCGTATCTTTTATTTCATTTCTTCGGCAAGAATCACAAACACTTTTTTAATTATGGATACAAGAATCCAAATTCAATACGTAATTTTAGCATTCCAAGAATATTCTTTAATAATCTTATTTTTCAGTTATTAAACCCCTTTTTTTTTTTACCAAGTTCAATGTTAGTCAGATTAGTGAACATTTATATGTTTCGATGGAACAACAAATTGTTGTCATTTTTAATAAGTAGTTTTGTTGGTTGGTTAATTGTCACACTTTTTTGATGAAATGGATTGGATTGATATTAGTCTGGATAAAGCAAAATAATTCGATTCAAGCTAATGTACCTATTTGATCTAATAAGTACATTATGTTAGAATTTAGAAATTCGATGTCTCAAATCTTTATTGTTTTTTTTATTTATTACTTGTTTATACAATTAGGGCAGAACACCGTCAGCTTTTTTTAGTAAGAAATTGTCAGAAATTCGAGAAAGGAATGAAATTGATAAAAAAAGAAAAATCGATGTCGAAAGAACTTCGGAAATGGCAGGAACTAAACAAGAACAAAAAATATCCACCGAAGAATATCTTTTTCCAGAAAAAGAGAAGGCGAAAGATATCTTCGGCTTCGGATTTCAAAAAACTCTTGTACTATGTTTACATATAGATCCATGTGTCGTTCCATTCCATTTAGGATTAGGAATAGGCATAATCAGACCTATTTTTTACATATCTCTCATAATTTGGGACCCTATTCACCTCTTTTGGCCTCTATTGAATCGAGAAATAGGTTTGATTGTCCATCTTTTTGTTTTGATAGAATATATATATATCCTCCGGATAATTCAAGTCGAACCAAATGGATGTCCGACTCGGGCCTATATGACATGACCGATCAATAAAAATACTCTAACACTCCACCTTTATCATATATTCCATACATCACACTAGATAGATATCATATTCATGGAATACGATTCACTTTCAAGATGCCTTGGTGGTGAAATGGTAGACACGCGAGACTCAAAATCTCGTGCTAAAGAGCGTGGAGGTTCGAAACCTCTTCAAGGCATAATATTGAGATCTCTTATTGAATTGGAATAAGTTCGACAGCGGATCACGGAATCTTAGTGATCTTCTCTATCTAATGAATGGGGAGTCCGTTTTGAAATCGTCCGCCCTCCACCCACCCCCCCGAGTATATGCTTCAACAGGAATCACACAGGAGTAGATTGATACAATAGAAACCTTTGGTAAAATGCCCACCCATACATAACCCAGCGGATAAAGTACATTACATAGTTCGTCTTAGGGATTGGCAACTTACCCATTCAATGACTTTGGCACCGGACGTTCCCAAAATGGGTACTGTACTCTCGAGTCGGGTGAATTCAATAATAGACGCCTGTTGGCATTCCAAATTGCCTTCTCCTTTCAGGGCCTATCCGAAAAGAAAGAGAATTCAGTACTTCTTGGTCGTGAAGATCTGAATAGGACAAACCGCCCCGTGGATATCTTTGCTTCGGAACAAAACAATTAGAATTAGGCTCGGTCAACGGGAATGTGTATTATCGATATAGGGGATCTTTCAATTGAGAAGATCCATCGACCTGAGAAGAAGAGAAAGCAAGGTCTGTCTATTTTATTTAGTTATTCAGTTAAACCAATGATTCGTTATTGGAGCAGATAGCAACAACCATTTCATCCGGGAAAAGCCGTCTTTTTCTTAACAATGTCTTTGTCATTTGATCCAATAGCGTTCCGTTAAATAGGAACAGATTTGATAAATATTGATAACTCTCGGATAGAGTATTAGAACGGAAAAATCCATTAGATAATGAACTATTGGTTCTAAGCCATCTCTGGCGATGAATCAGCAATTCGAAATGCTTTTCTTGCGTATTCTTAATAAACCAGTGTTTGTATATAGATGTAGGAAGATCTGTTTTGGAAGTAAGAAGCCCCCTTGACATCTCTTCATCTGCAAAGAATTCTCGATGTGAAAACACAGAGACAAAATGTATTGATCTTCTCCTTGCTTTTTCCATATCAAGTTCAGAAAATCACTAGTGATAGTGACCATTCCTAAACTTATCTTATCTCTGGATAACTCCACGTCTAGATTAAGATTCCTGAACTGTTCCAGCAGTTCCAGTTCTTTCACCATCATAGCGGACATATGCAAAGATTTCCGACTCAATGCATCTGCCACCATGTTGGCCTTTCCTGGGTAGTATTATAGATCAAATTCATAATCCTTTACGAATTCCATCCATCTCCTCTGCCACATGTTCAACTCCTTTTGGTCGAACAAATATTTCAAACTTTTATGGTCGCTAAACACACTGAATTTAGCGCCATAGAGATAGTGTCTCCATATCTTCAATGCAAACACTATTGCAGCCAACTCTAGGTCATGGGTTGGGTAATTCCGTTATGTACTTTCAGCTGTCTGGAAGCATAGGCTACCACTTTTCTCTCTTGCATGAGCACGCAACCCAAACCTTGATACAATGCGTCACAGTACACATCGAATGACGTTGATGGATCTGGCAAGACCAGTACCGGAGATGTAGTTAGCCTCTTTTTCAGCTCTTGGAAACTAGCCTCACACTCTTCTGTCCATTCATACGCTTTTCCTTTCCTCGTTAATTGCGTCAGAGGTAATGCAATCTTCGAGAACCCCTCGATGAACCTCCTGTATTATCCTGCTAGTCCGAGAAAACTTTGGATCTCACTTACCATCGTAGGGCTTTCCCACCTAACCACAGCTTCTACTTTTGCAGGATCTACTGCGATACCATCCTTGTCGATCACATGTCCAAGGAATTGTACCTCCTCCAGCCAGAACTCGCACTTCAACAACTTGGCATAGAGTTGTCTGTCCTTAAGAACTTGAAGTACAACCCTCGAATGCTCTTGATGTTCTTCCTTGTCTAAGGAGTAGATAAGGATGTCATTGATAAAAACAACGACAAACTTATCAAGGTACGGTCTGAAGATTCTGTTCATATAATCCATGAACACTGCAGGAGCATTAGTCACACCGAAAGGCATAACTAGATACTCATAGTGCCCGTACCGACTCCTGAAAGCCGTCTTCAGTATATCATCTTCCTTCACCCTTATCTGATGATAACCGGATCTCAGATCAATCTTAGAGAATACCGTTGCTCCCCTCAACTGGTCCATAAGATCGTCAATCCTTGGCAACGGGTATTTATTCTTGATCGTCACCTTGTTGAGCTATCTGTAGTCCACACACAACCTTGAACTGCCGTCCTTCTTCTTGACGAATAGCACAAGTGCTCCCCAGGGTGAAACACTCGGTCTTATAAACTGCTTCTGCAGCATGTCGTCTAGTTGCTTCTTCAGCGCTGCCAACTCTGTTAGGGACATTCGATAGGGTGCTATCGAAATCGGTCCGGCTCCGGGTGTAAGATCGATTCTACATCCCTCTTGGGTGGTAATCTGGGCACATCATCCGGGAAAATATCTGGAAACTCATGCACTACCGGCAAAGCATCTAACTCGGAGTCTCCTCAGTTTCCAAAGAAAACGTCACCATGCACTCTCCTGATCGTACACCTCCCGACACACCATCACTGGCAGGCAATAATCCAGATTGCTTGGAAAAGCAGAGGGTTTTATTTGAACAGTCTAGTGCTATATGGTTGGCCGAAAGCCAATCCATGCCTAGGATAATATCAATCTGCTGCATTGGCAGACAGATTAGGTCTAAAAGAAAAGATCGGTTCTCTAAAACAACCAGGCATTTTAAAAAGACAAACAAGGTTGTTAGGGAATCACTCGTAGGTGTAGAAATAGTCAATTCGTATAGTAAGGATGAAATAGACAAATTCAAATGATCCACACACGATAAAGAAATAAAGGAATGTGTAGCCCCCGAATCAAATAAAACAGATAAGAGTCTCCCCGCAACTAGGCACTTACCTTGTATCAGATCGGGACATTGAGAGGGTTTATATCCTTTCACGGCAAACATCATTCCACTAGTATGTGGCCTAATCGATTGACTTGCCTCTTGCTTTCTTACTTCTGCACCTAGAGATCTTCCGCCTTGTTGTGGAGTCTGAAGCCCCTCGAATTGTTCCACCACTCCTTGAATGAACGGAACAGTTATCATAAGATAACTCGCATATCGGACACACTACCCTTTTTCTAACACAGTTAGTACCTGATAAGTGCCAATTTTACTGACAATTCTAGAGCTTAATAGGGCACGTATTAACTCAAATTGGTGAATTGAAAGGTGTTTTCTTACCACAAGTTAGCATTTGTAAATATTTTTATTAAGACAATAGGAATTTTATATTGATTAGATTTCATCTAAAAACCTCTGTTATTTGGTGTAGATTTAATTAAAGACAAATCAAGAAAGGAATCAAAGCTTGCCAAATTTGCTCAAGCTTGGACAATTCGCTTAAGCGAATTTCCCTCAGAAACACATGTTTTGATTGGCAACTGATTTGCTTAAGCTAAAATGCTGAGCTAAGCGCCAAATTCGCTTAAGCTTGGAAAATTCGCTTAAGCGAATTTCCCTCAGAAACACATGTTTTGATTGGCAACTGATTCGCTTAAGCTAAAATGCTGAGCTAAGCGAATTCAGTTTCTTTAACATGAAGAATTCTGCTTCAGCTAAGCGAAATTCTTGGAGCTAAGCGAGTATAACTGTCAATGCTAGTATACTTCCTAAACCACACAATCTGATATTAGAATCGAACTGCTCTGATACCAATAAATGAGACGACCCGCCGTCCCATTGGAGAACTGAAGATATTAAATAACCTTAATCGTATTATAATCGTTAGCGCGCCTTAATAATACGAAGCGAAGCGGAAAATTAAGCGCGGAAGCAAAACAAATTATGGCACGCAACGCCTCAAAGTACACAGCTTTAAAATATAAAGAACAATATCACATACATCGCTTGCTCCATCAGTAGGGCTACAGTATTAAAGTATAAATATAGAGTATATTAATACAAACCAAAATGAAAGTAGGAAAATAGGCCGAGAGACCATTCTTTGGCTAACCGCGATCACTGCCTAACCCCTCGAGGTTAGGATCCTGGGCTCGTCCACCGGCATTGGGCTCATATGGAATGCCATCCAACTCCTCTGTAAGCGGTTCCTCCATGGGGTCTTCCCATAAAATAAAAGTAACACATACAGAAAATAGCAGGAGATAAGAAACATATATCATCAATATGGGAGACGAGCATCAGTACAGCATATATATACATGCATCACACAACACATATAAACTATATAACACAACATCACCCATCTCTTAAGTCATACGCTACAATCATCTCAAAAGTCATTCTCTCAAATAAACCTCTAAGAGGGATACTAGTCCCTATGTATATGCTGACTTTCCTATATGCATGTCGGCCGATACATCACGTCCCCGGTTGACATACTCGTCGGGATAACATCACATCACGTCCCCCATTAGACATCCCGCCTCGAGATTAAAAACATCAAGTTCCGAATTGGACATCCCCCTTTGGGACAAATATGTTGTGGTATGAAATGATATGCTATGCAACAAACATCCATCGCAGGTTGATACCGGGACCTCACACCTAAGCACTCGGCCACGACCACGATACGCCGCATCACATCAACATCAACATTAACATCATCATCAACATCAAAATCAGCATCAATATCAGCATCACGATGCCTTGCGTCTACGAGCCACAGCTCCATGGTCGGGACCACAACGGTATCAACCCAAACAACATCATCACTCACCATACTCTCATCAACACTCAATTAGCCAAATCACAACAGAATATTACAACAGTAATTTCACCAATATAGATATCATCATAAAGCCGGATAATAGTAAATTACACATACAGTTCAACATAACAGGTAAATAGATAATCAATTAAATAATTCAACACATCAACCTCAATCCATCACATCACTGAAATTATCATCTTAGTGGTGATAGCCCAAAAGTACCTACACCTAAGGTCCAGGCACTTTATTCAAGGTTCAACCTTTAGTAGGGTTTTAGGGTTTCCCTACACACGTATATATAATCTATACTAGGCTTGCCTTCCCGACTATATCAGTTCTTTCTCCCCACCTTAGTGATTCTCACGTGCAGCTCCGGCTACGACTCCGCAATTGTCACTCAGGTGCGCGGTCGAACGTTCGCGTCCTGTCCGATTCTATACCACAAAGCACAACTAGAAATTAATACAGTTAATTAAAAACTTTCCTAATCCCTAGGACTAGGCTGTTGCCCCTATTTAGTTAAATAGGCTAAGGATGTTGAAATTCTACCAACTCTTAGATCAATGATCCTTAAGCATACCTAAGACAATCCATGATCAATTATCAAAGATTTGAACCAAAACCCCTTAAACCAAAAACTTCGGGTTTCGGCCATCACCATGAAAAATAGGTGAGAGCATGATTTGGTCTCCTAATCACTTGGATTACATGATTAGGGAATGAAATAGGTGAAATCAAGAATCATTTCACAAAAATTGAAACAAAACCCATTTTTCCCCCAAAATAGAGCTAGGTTTGGCCTCTCCAAAATAAATAGGCTAGGAAGATTATTTGATTTCACGCTCTTGGATTATGATAGTAGAGGATGAAACTAGATTATAGAAATTGGTTTGGCATTAAAGTTGGAAAAGCTTGAAAATGCATGAATCAAACGAGGAAACATGAAGTTTAAGAGCTCAAGGATGAAGTTCAAACCTCCTTGATGTTAAGGATGAGCAAAGGATCAACTTTGCTTCACAACTTCTTTGAAGATCTTAAGAGAAAATGAAGAAAAAATGATGAAGAAAGATGAAGAAATGGAGAAGAAGAAGAAGAAAGAAGAAGAAGAAGAAGAAAGTGAAGAAGAGAGAGAGAAAGGGGCTCGAAATTGAAGAGAGAGAGTGAGGGTGAGGTCATAAAAATTTAGATATTTTAGGGACGTAAACGTCCTTTAGGAAAAAGACCAGGGGCATTTTGGTCTTTTCGCGTCCAGATATTTTCGTTTGTCATTATGACAGTGGCGAGTCATGGCACACTTCCCGAGGTGATGTGACTTGATGTGACATCAAGTTTATCCATTAGCGGGTCCCGCTAAATCCCTTCACTGCTCCAATTATCTCCCGGTTCGAGTATTCGTCCAAATATTTTATTATTATTTTCATTTTCGAAGGTCAGGACACATTTTTTCGAAAATGTAGGAAATGTGATTCTAAGACTAACTGTCTCGTTCATGGATCCAAATTAGGTCTTGATAGTAGTAAAACATTACTGTCAGTGAAAATCGTAGACTGGGCTCCGTCTGAGTTTTCGACCCAAAATTTAACCATAGCTTCCTACGGTAGCATAGAGTGTGACTATGGTCTCGAATTAATTTATTTCACTCTCTACACCCTTCAATAAAATACAAACACACAAATACTGATTAATTAAAATCAGAAAGCTTTTAAAAAAAAAAAACGGGGTGTTACATTTTGCTCCATGGAGTAGGGGACTGAGTCATATTGCATTGATGTCATTGCATACTTGAGTTGATATTTGACCCATATTATTGTTGATTGATATATTAATTGTGATGTCATGTAATTAATTGTTATGTTGTGGAAGCCCATGCGCTATATGCCGATTGGGTGAGTGTGTGCATGACTTTTATCACTGTTGTTCTGGTTGTGCGATATGTGGAATGTGACACCCTCAATCCGATATCACATTTGTTACCCAAATACATCCAAAACGCGAAATAAAATCTTGCTGGTTTACTTTCGGAAAAAAAAAGTTTTCTTTAACTATATCTCATTAAGTCCTGAAAATTGTGATAATTTTTTTTTCTTATTACAGCTATAAACATTAAAGACTCAGATCAATAATAGAAGACTCGTATATATATATATATATATATATATATATATATATATATATATATATATATATATATATATATATATATATATGCATCAACAGTTAGTTATATATAGAAGAACGGTGGACAACGTCTCCCTTTCAAAAGAACTAGCTGTAAAATAAACTACTAACAATTCTAGAAACTAGGTAGCGATAGTCTGGAAACCATATCACTAAAACTCATGGCCATCAGTAGCCGACAACAGACTACCCAAAAATCGCTACCCCAAAAGAAAGTCTAACACCCTACGCTGGTAAAAGACTAGTGGAAACCGTTGGACAGTCTCCCAAAGGAAGGCCCAACGTTCCCATCAGAAGAGAGAACAGGGGAATCTACATCCCTATCGATCATCCCCGCACACCGGCTCCTCCAGCCGGAGCATCTCCATTCTCTAGAGGATGATACTCAGGTGTCTTCTGAGGATCCTCCTCCTCGGGATCCTCCTCATGCTCCTCCTTCGGCCCCACTAGCACCAAGACGAATGGTGGGGGAGGAGTCAAAGGCGGCTACTGCTGCAGGGGCTGAGCTGTCGGGATCTCATGCTGCAACGATCCCTGATCAACTAGGTATTGCAGTAACATCCAGACTGGTGGCAAAGGGATCTGGATGGTTTCCACTGCATGTACTCTCTCCTGAGGTCCCACCTCAGTATTCCCTCGCAGGGTGCGAACTGGTCAGGTGTACACCGCGCTACAGGCACCCGGGTGGATGACCCACGCACCCGGATCTTCCCGATGATCAAACTTCAGGGACCGGACTCCCGAGTGAGCCAGCCCTTCGCTCCCTGAATCCATCTGTACATATATAAATATATACCCAACCAGAAACAGAACAGTCC